>CM060908.1:689481027-690763527 GCA_030737815.1 Allium fistulosum | reverse complement strand
CCTAGCCGCGACGTGAACGAGCTTGACTCGAGACAGCTCTGGCATAAACGCCGTTCACCGAGGTCACCCATCGATTGTTGCGTCGCCCTCTCGTCACTGCCCCACCTATTCGAAATAGCACCCAAATCTAATCGCGATTCGAATAGGAGGAAGCATCGGACATTCAACTTGTCGTCGAGATGATTTCGATTTTCACGGCCATTGATTTTATCGAATGCTCGGCCCAGGATTAAATTTTTGTTGAACGATTTAAATTCTTGTTCGAATTTGAAAAGGAAATAGGAACGATGAAATTGAATTGTAGACGAACACTCGATTGTTCGTTCGCCATTTTTTTTCTGAGAAAAAAAGTAGAAGAGGGATTTCATTTTGAACAGGAGGAAATGAAGGCTCGATGTATAATAATTTTTTTTTCTTATTATTATATTTTTTAAGACGCGTGTTTTCAGGGTTACAATGAAACGAGATGATGTTATGTGTGCTGATGTGAGTATATATGTCAATCAACTAATATATATATATATATTGATATAATTTCCGACGCGTTTACCTATCGTACGCTCACACAACAACTCCAATCACTACAAAATTGAAATCCGATAATAATACAATATTTACGATCCAATGGAACTGGTTTCGTCGAAATCCGAGACTGTGCCTCGGAAGGCTATTTTTAAATATCGAATTAAACGATAAAATTCAAACTGAACAAAACAGTTTCAAATTCAATTCTGAAGCTTTTATTATCTTCAGTATTATCAATATAAATTTTCTAAGCTTTCAAATTATTTTTAACAGGCTTAAAACTGAAGATTCAAATTTTTACCCAACTTCAGTAAATTATATTCAAAAATTTAATTGCCAAATTCATTCTGATATTTGAATTTCAAATTAAACTAACTTTCAGATATTTAAAATCAATTAAATATCCTGATTTAATGTCAAAAATTCAGGGTCGTTACATTCTTCCCCCCTTGAAAGAATTTCATCCTGAAATTACAAGTTAAGAAGAATGCTTCATCCCGTTTATCATTTTCCCAAAACCAAACAGTTTTATCAAATTTTCAAACCAATCTTCTTATTAAAGACACTATCATTCCTCTTATTAACTTTCCAAACTCAACCATAAGTTTCAAACAACTTTATTTTACTTCACAATTCAAATTTTAAATTATCCAAAATTTCTCAAAAATTTTCTAACTCTCTAAATTTTCGAAAAATTTCGCCAGCTTCTCCTTTTCGCGGCTAGCTCGGTACAACTACAAAATGTCCCTACGGACTGCCAAATTCCAATAGAAAACAAAATGCCAAGTGGCAAAATCAGAATCCCATCAAATTTCATACTGAAATTTTTAAATACATACCTTATTGTCGAACAAATTCAAATTTACCTTCGAAATCAAAATCCAATTCCATTTTCCTATAGCCTTTATAATCCCTGTATACTTTACTTAACAACAATGTCCAAATTTACTTATTGGATTCCCAATACCCATTTTACTTAAGAATTTTCTCCATTCATTTCTTAAGTTCAATATAAGTATTTACATACTTCTATATTTATTTTCACCTCACTAACAAAGTTATATATTCATTTTCATTCAACTTTGCATTTTCAATTCCATTTGAATTCAATTTACAATTTCAATTCTATTTGAATTCATTTTATCTTCAAAAACCAAAAATTCACTTAGTGAAAACTCGATATTCACCTTTTCCAAAACTTTTAACTTCGACCAAAGCAATAATTTTCCCTTTCTAGTGCAATTCCTATGTTTTCATTACAATTTGAAAATCAATTTTCCGTTAACAAAAAATTTCCATATTTTTCTAACTCCCAAAATTTTCAGAAAATTTTGGCGGAGTCTCCCCTGTACGGAGGAGCTTTTGCAATTTGACAAAAGGTATAAATATATATACATCGACCCACACGGTCGGAAAAACAAAAACAGTTCATATTTCCTATTTTTATTGCATAGGCGTACCTTTATTAGCATTTTAAGCAAAGCGGCTTATTTATTTAGCTATTTGCACGACCAAAATGCAGCCAAACGGCTCCCTGTACCTGTACTTACTCAATTTAAATGTGTAAGTGACATATATAGGAAATCTATTAACATTTTACTCATTTTCAATAACAAACACATAGTTTTCATAAGTAATACATCCAAAACAATTTCCATTAGCAATTTATATGGTTTCAATACAAATTAAATTTCTTACAACTATATCACACATCATTTCTATTCAATTCAAGTGATTTACAACTCACTTTCATTTCAATTGATTCAAAAATCAATTTTATTTTCTCTCATCAACTCATATAATTTTATACAATCTCGTTTGCGTCAAACAACAACCATTTATATGCAAATTCAACGATATTCACATAATAGAATATCCATTCTAGTTTATTACTAATTTAAATTGATACCAACTCAATTTATTTTAATTCCATTTCATTTCCAATTGATTCCGTTCAATTCAATTTGCATTCCATATTCACATTCGGTTTATTTCATTAATCCAAACAAATTTCATTGAAAACCATTTCACAAAACTCGACAACAACCATTTCACAATTTTACTTAAGTCGAGCATTTATCCAAATATTGCTTAAGTTATTTCAACTCAAAACTCAAGTTATAGTTTCCTTGTAAACAATTTCCAATTTAATTCTTTGATTTGATTTTTCATTTATCAAATCCATTCTATCTACTAATTTAATTCAATTAGTATATTCACTTATCCTTTTTAAATTTCAAATTTCCATATTCAATTCATCCTGAATTTATTTTATCTTTATCAAGGAAATTTCAATTTATATTTCTTTTCTTTCTACTTACTTGAATTTATATGCAAATTCAAACCATTTTTATTTCCAACCTTTATTATCATTAGTCCGCTTCGAACTAATTCTACAACTTCATTTTATTCTACACAATTTAAACTGGATTTCAATATTCAGTTTCAATTCCAATTTTATTCATTCATTCATTCTTTTATTCCAAATTACCATTTCACAATTTTCCAGTTCAATCTTCATTAATTTAGAATATTTTCTCAACTCCAAATTCTACTTAAGAATTTCATCATTTTGGTTAATAACCACTTATATTTAAACTGGATTTCAAATTCCATATGAATTCAATTTACCTTTCATTTCATAAATATTAAATCCAATTTTATTTCAATATTTCACTTCATTTGGTCCAACTTGACAAATTTTTCCACTTTACTTTGTTTATCACAAATCAAAGTAAGTTTCCAAACTCAATTATACTCTATAAATATTTTAAATAAGATTCCAGAGTTTTCCATCCTTCCAAAACCCTTTTTTCCTTTCCTTCTTTAAAATCAATTCAAATTATCTTTTGAATTTCCAAAATCATATTCAAATTAAAGGAATTCAATCTTTTGAATTTTTAATCCAAATCCTTTAATCCATATTTCAAAATTTTCTCTGGCACTTTATTTCAATTTATAAAACTCATTTATAAATTCACATTACCAATTTCATTCCATTAATGAATTTTATTTCAAATATTTTTCCTGGAATTCTATTTCAAATTATAAATCACATTTACCATTTACTTTTACAAATCCCATTCGTATATGAATTTATTTCCTTATCCTTCCAATTCATATTTATAAATTTCATTTGTTAAATGAATTTATCTCCAAATCTTTAGTTATACCATTATTTCTTATTCAATTTCCATATAACAATGATAATAATTCGATATTATCACTTCCTAACAACCAAGCATCCATATACTATAATAATTCATAGAAAATCATTTCTTTTCTATAAAAAAATAGTTTTGGGTAAAATTATTTCATTTACCCTATCTTCAAACAATACTGTGTCGGTTTATCTTGTTTAAGAGTTTAGAAACCCCTATCGATGATAGTTGGCTAAACTGCACCGACCAGAATCTATAAACAATCAACCGATAAGTCAACACAATATAAACAGATTTTTTTTGTATTCACTAACAAATACGCGCTCATATCTATTATTACACTCACACTCATTCTAGAGTACTACTGACTCTATCTCTAATGAGTAACACCCAACAGAAACAAGGTTGTCGCTTAACCAATTGCTCTGATACCAACTGTGAAGGCCCGTAAATTCGTACCCCTTTGAGCTGACAAAATTCCACCACAATTTAGCTCAAAGTGGAATAAAAGTACGAATCTTCAGGTTAAAAAGAAGAGGTAGAAGTAGACAGAAGAAAAAGAAACAGAAACAACAATAGAATCTCACATTCGTAGTGGAACAATATATAATAGATGAATGAATAATCTTTATAACAAAGAACTATATCAGTTTATACATACATCATCAGAATTGACAACAACAACAACACTGGACAGTTATATATACTCGTCCTCATAACAGAATACACAGCGGAATAATAATATAAGTGATACGTCTCGCCATCCACCTCGCCTCCAGATCTCATCAGCAATCCATCCAGATCCAAATGATAACCTGACTCTAGGCTGCCCATGTGGAAAATTATAGGCACGCAGAGTTTAGAAAGGGAACAATAAACTCCAGGTCAGTCGTGGGACTAGTGTGAGTATATATGTCAATCAACTAATATATATATATATATTTCGATATAATTTCCGACGCGTTTACCTATCGTACGCTCACACAACAACTCCAATCACTATGAAATTGAAATTCGATAATAATACAATATTACGGATCCAATGGAACCGGTTTCGTCGAAATCCGAGACTGTGCCTCGGAAGGCTATTTTTAAATATCGATTTAAACGATAAAATTCAAACTGAAAAAAACAGTTTCAAATTCAATTCTAAAGCTTTTATTATCTTCAGTATTATCAATATAAATTTTCTAAGCCTTCAAATTATTTTTAACAGGCTTAAAACTGAAGATTCAAATTTTTACCCAACTTCTGTAAATTAAATTCAAAAATTTAATTGCCAAATTCATTATGATATTTGAATTTCAAATTAAACTAACTTTCAGATATTTAAAATCGATTAAATATCCTAATTTCCAATGTCAAAAATTCAAGGTCGTTGCACCGAATTTTGACTTTTGATAGGATGGCGGTACCACTGATATCTGTATACCGTTTTGATCGTCTCGTCGTGCTGATCTCTACGCTATATTCAATTGATAATTTCGAAGTTTGGTGTGCGGTGTAATCTGCGAAACGCCTAGCGTATCGGTTCCGCAACCAAGTCTTTTTGGTTTCCTGTCCTTTCGTAATCCACCGTGAAGACAAATAGTCACTTGTTTTAATATTCCCATCAATTCAGCGTATGGCTTTTGTCATCCCCTGGTTCAATTTATATTTCTGGTTCGTTCATTTCGCTCCCTTCGTTTCATTCTATTCTTACAATTAAGAAACTTTATATTAACTAAATTTATATATTTCATAGTTTAAGTCAGATAATACTTACCCCCCTCCTCCAAACATTTCTTTCTCTGGCCATTATTGCATGCTTCCTCATGGCCGTCGATCACCGCCGATTGCCTTCCACCCTCCAAACCCATCACCGCCACCCTCCGCCTCCATCCCGATAGCAGCCTCTGAGCCAATCATCACACCCGAGCCTTCATTTCCCACTCCTCTCACCGCCAGACCTTGCTTTCTCCTCCCCACGCAAGCTAAACCACCTGGCCGAGCTCCTCCCCTCTCCTCCCCTCCTCGGCCCTTCTTCCTTCCCATTTGTCGCCACCACAGCCTTGGATTCTTTCGTGAATGGTAGATCGGCATTTGCTTGGCATTAAGTCTTTGTCTACGTTGTATTTTCTTGCTCAGGAACTTTCGCATGGTATTAAACATTGAAAATCTGAGAGCTTGTTTTCTTTTCTTTCACCTTGCCTACTATCAAAATATTATATAAATATTATCTATATTAGTCTGTTGGGTTCCTCTGTTACATTTTGTGCGAATATATATATATATATATATATATATATATATACAGTGTATACAATGTTTATAAAGTATGCTAGTATTATATAAGTATACTATATAAAAGTCTATATATATAATAGTATATATGGGTATGTCTGAAATTCTCGAGAAATCTTGCTAGTTCCTATAATCACTGTAATTATATTTTTCGTTGAAATGTTATAATATATAAGATTTCCATATATTAGTTTACTAAGTTGTGTAATATGATAGTTGTTATGTTAATTTATGCAAGTATTGTATATAACAGTTGTTAATATTTTAAGTATAGGGTTATATGTTGTATATAGGTTTATCAATAAAAAGTTGTAGCATGTGCTTCTCTTCGTATTGTTTACTAACAAGGAAAAGAAACGAGTATTTTTATTTTACAGCTAGCTCTATTGATGTGTATTAGCCTGCTCTATTGGTAGGTTGTATATTTTGACCGTTTTATAAATATACATAGATTTTTAAATTATAATTTCGTATAAGTGGTACATAAGCAGTGATATAGAAGTTTTCAATTATATATGAATATCTTTATAGGTTGAGATTTAATATTCATTTGAAAATAAATATATATTATTTTAAATATATGTTTGATTTTAATATATGTGTTTTAATCTAAAACAGGGATGTTTGAAATACATATATATATAATTTTATTGGTGTTTGAATTTAGAATATAATTATATATATATAGTGATATATATAAGTTCACTTATACCATTTATCTTCGTCAATCCAGTTCTGACTTGATTTCGTCAATTCCAGACTTTCAGCTTTGTTCGTCGAACTCGTGCAAATCTAGCTTTGCTTTGGAAGTCGTGCTTGCATTTCGTAACTCAATTTCATTGTCTATCCTCTTTAGCCTCGAAAGGAGAGCAATCACTTACGATTAACGTTCTTATATTTATTAGATTTAATTTCAATTGAAACGACAATTGAAATATGCTGCTGTTAGTTATTTAATTGCTATATATATGTCAATATCTGTAACTGATCACTGTGACATCTGACACCATTATCTGTTATTTATAATCTGTTATTGATGATATATATGCCTGTTATTGATATGTTATACTATTGTCATCACTATTCTCACTCTGCAAGTTCCCTGTTAGTATAGAATTCCCTATGGGTTGAAATGATACATACCCGAATAATCTTGTAGAATAGGATAAAATCGTTATGGGTTGAAATGATAAACCCAAGCGATTTTCATTGACATTGAATTAGGATTGCGGGTTGAAAAGATATATACCCGTAGATATTTAAATTGCGAATTGAAATGATAAATATCTGTATCACTTGACAATAGGATAGAGAATTATATACAGACACCGTTGGTCTATATATAATAAAATGACTTCCAAGGTTTTGAAAGAAATATATAGTTTTATTAAATATTGCTCTTAAGATATTATATATATAAATGTTATTTTTATAAAAGGTTTACATTTTAGATTTTTAAAATTATATGTTTTGGAAATTCTAAAGTTATATGTTAGTTTTGAAATTTATTAATTTTAAGATTTTACTTATAATTTTTACTGTTTTAAAATATATAAAATAAGTTTTAAATAAAAATATAAATTTACTAATAATATTTAATAAAAAATTTAATTTAATTAGTATATAATATGTTTTAAATATTTATTTAAGAATTTACATTAATATTTTAAAATAGATTTATAACTTTAAATTTAAAGGTTGGAGAGAGAAATTAACGTTGACTTGGAATTTTAAATTGGTTAATAATGGAATTTAGGAGAGAATTTATTTAAACTTATCAGTTTTGAGATTTGGAAAAGATATGATTATAACTTGATTTATAACGCGATTTGATAAAAGTGAATATATGAATATTCTCGATTTTGGATAAAATTGAGATTGAATATTTAATATTAATTTAAATATATAAATTCGTATTTAAATAAATTGTTGTAAAAATGGTTAAAGGAAAATTTTCAATTTGAATAAATTTAAAGTTTAATGTCGAAATATAAATGAAATTTATATTGTATATGTTTGTATATTTTAAAATTGAATTTTGGAACTTTAAATTGAAATGGTTGAACATGAATTGATTTAAATTGAATTTTGGAATTTAAGATGATCTGAATCGATTGCGAAATTGGAGAAACTATTTTATTATATAAACTATTTTAATATATAAACTATTTTAATATATAAATTATTTTATTATATAAACTATTTTAATTTATAATTATTTATTTTATATACTATTTTCAGTACCTAAACTGTGTAAGTCGGAAGTGTTATGATTTCAAAAGTGCTATGATTTCGAAAGTACTTTGAAATTTTAAAGTGTTACGATTCTGGAAGTGAATATTATTTTAAGTATACAATGATATCGAATTTGATATGGTTTTGAAATGAATATGATATTTTGATATGAATTATGAACTGTTTGAAATGAAATGACCACGGTGTTATAATAACGTTTGGATGTTAAAGAGACCGGGATCGGATATTGTCATACTCTCTGCCAATACCGAAAACCACTTTAACAACTGTGTACGTGGTGGAGATTCCCGAAATGAAGTAGGATGGTTTGGCGACGATTCTATATGGTACGACGTGACCCTGACTCCCGTGAGTTAGCTTAGATGTGACTAAAAAATGAGCTATACCGGGCCAAGTGAGGTCATTCCTCCGATCGGGCACATTTCTTCGATACCATTCTATTGCTTTTGTGATTTGATTGGGTGCACCCTTTGATTTGGGAGTGTGTCACGAGGTGGGCGGTAGTAGCTGCTATGCGTTACCACCAGTCCGGGAGTGCAATTGGTATATCTACCCTGGCATTGCCTCGAGTGCCATGTTCACATGCCCTACCGCGCCTTCTACGAGTTTGTTTTATACCGTACCTATGTGGTGTGTAAACCACCGGTTTGGTGGGGCGTACGGCATTGTAAAGACTACCGGAATATATAAAATGTGTTAAGGGGGATATAGGTAACGCCTTAACGCTATTTTAATAGTTTACTTTACTATAGACATATTATAATAGCATATATTACTACAAGGTAGATAGTTCCACGGATCCTTAGAGGATGGAAATCCCAAACATCCTTTAAGTTACTTGTATTTCAGTTGATATTTCACTTGAGTTGAATTTATTAATATAAGAATGTTAATCCTGACTCGAGTGTTTGTGTTTTGCTTTTCGCTCAGGTCAGATTGAGTGCCACGACATTACTGACTCACTTTTGGAGTTTGGAGCTTCGCTTGGAGATCCATCTATCTACCCAGCTTTTAGTCATTTCAGTTTATTCTAGTTGATTATTCCGACTTGTCATCTGTTTGTATTCTAGACTACATTGTATTTGAGATATTTAGTTGTATTTTATTTCAAACTCTGATGTTTATAGTAGCTTTAGGAACTACTATTTATCTTTCCGCTACTATTTGTTGTAATACCCTGTGTCTGTGATTCTGTGATAAATTTATTTACTATATATGCTGAGTTTTGCCAAATATAAAATTAACAATCTGATATTTTGAGCAATTCAAATCCGACATGTGCGGATGCGAAAGGCACGAAATACCGGGTCGTTACACTATGAAAGCCATTGGGTAATTTCACCAACCACGCATCCATTTACTTATTCTTAGGAAACAAATTTAGCTTTCATAGGACAATAGCATGGAGGATTAAGTTCTTAAAGTTGAAATCATTAATGAAAAACATTTCTAGTAGATCATTACAAGTAAGATAAAAACTACGGGTGAGCGTTCGGTCGGTTCGGTTGGTTTTGAGGTAAAAAATGTCAAACCGAACTAAAACCGAAAAAAATCAGAACCGAACCGAACCAAATTAATTTCGATTAATTTGGTCGGTAACTGATTTAACCGAACTAGAAAGGTAAGTAAAATAAATTACCATAGATTATTATTTAAATGATCGGTTTACTCAAAGGAAAACATATATTTTTGTTTAGAGAAACTATTTCGAGTACCTTTTTAAGTTTATAAGAAAATTAACATATTTTCAATAGATAGATTTGGTTTTATTACTAAAAAAATTATTAATATTATTACAAAACTATGAATTTGGATAATATAATAAAAGTTCGGTTAATTCGGTTAAACCGATAACCCAAGTAAAATTATTTTACAAACCAAATTCAAACCGATAGAATTTCATAACCGAACTGAACCGACCGAAATGAACCCGTTTGGTCCGTTAATTCGGTTCGAACCGAATATTTCTCACCCCTAATAAAAACCCAAGTCAATAGAGTTACCATCGAATATGAAAATTATTACTACCTCGTATTCTACAACAAGTGAATGCAGCACAAAAAAAATATAATAATGCATGCACAAAAGATTTGATTTCATCAAAAACCTTGGTTAAATTTAGTGCACTTGGTATTCCTTTCATATACTCTCTAATGGCTAAAAATAATTTTCATTTGAGTACATGTGTGTAGAAGGCTCCTTCAGTGAAGAGGGGAAGTCAACAAATACACAAAGATGAAATTCAATACAAAACAGAGTTTTACCTTGTATAGCTCCTCCTACATAACCGAGCATGTCTTACCATGAATTCTTTTCTCATGAAAATGGGGATTTGGTGTAGTTCAGGGGTTCTTTTATGTAAAAATGCAAATCCAAAGCTAATCAGTGCATCATTTAAGAGAATACCTGCTTTATTTATATAGTAGCCTCTTGATAGTTGATCTTATACAGGTGGTAAACTTCTGCTAAAATGGTTTATGACCTACAATATAAGGCTTGATCATGGAGTTACCTACTGAACAACTACCAAATGGGTAAGAACATCTTTACGGAGCAAACATGCCAGTATCGTAAGATGCTTGACCTATTGCATTTGGTTTATCTGTAGTTGTCCAATGTGAAATCGTGTCTCCAACTTTTCTGAAACACACATCTACATATTCTTTGAAATCCTCTCTACACATATTACGATAATTAAAAACTATGTTATTAAGAGAGAATAAGGGGTAAACGTAGCAACACATAATTTTAATAATGATCTAAGATGATCGCATAACTGTCTCAAGTCTTAAGGAGCAAAACTCAGCAGGGAGCAATTCTCTTAGAGAAGTGGTAAAAGCTTTCTTATTCAGAGTAAGATCAATAAAACTTTTATGAAGGAAAGTTTGCTCATGAAGTTTTCTTTTTCACTGTAGCACTATGTTTATGATAACCATGATGACGATGAATGATATATCATGTAGACTTCTTTGCATATAACATATTCATAAGGCTACAGAGTAAGAAACCATAATGCTGCGAGACTATTTGATATAAAAGAATTGTTTGTGTGAAACAGTCATGGAATCTAAAAGTGATAAGCATGCATTTCATAACACTCTTTTCTAAAAAATGATAAAACAAAAAGTGCCTGAAAAGCAGAGGTAACAGCAACAAAGATGAACACGGTGGAAAGTATCTTTTCTTTAAAAAAGTAGTACTAACAAACTTGATATTGCAAAGAATAGAATAAAGTATGAAGCATGATAAGAAACATTTTTCTTTCTTCATTCTCTACAATATTGTTGCTTCCATTGATATTTACCTCATTGAAAGAATAATTGCTGCTCATCAAATATCCACTCCATTCAGTCAATTACTAAAAGAAGGGAGCTAAGGTTAGTCTCATTACTCATTGAAACAATGAATTTGCATTCATATTATTCATATACATACTACTCATATTAAAATTAAAGGGTTGCATCATTTAAGCAACAATATTCATTTTTTGTAAACTAAGTGTGCAAGGCATTAAAACTGCTTATGCACAATGTTTTAAAATTGCATGCGCACAATGTTTTACAGTGCAACTATACTGATACTTTAATGTTCCTTATATAGACAAAAGTTTGCTCACTAATACCTACACAGGTCAACCAAGTTGGGATAGACAAAGCCAGCCATACATATTGGGGTAGATAGAGCGTTCAAAAATTATTTTGGATTTCTAATACTGTAACTGTACAATCTGACATAAACAATTTTAATGCATTTCGGAGGTTTAACAAGGAAAAAAATTCATATAGCAGGTAGGTTTTAAGAATAGATTTCAAATTCTATCTAACCAAAACGGATGTAATACTTATATATATTCCTACAAACAAAAGAGCATTTTCTTCCATTAAAACTCAAACAACAATAGCAGCAGGCCATTTTTTGTAAACAATACAGAGTGTAAATTAGTGAAACTACACATAAATTCATATTAATATAACATAATACCAGAAACCATTGAGAGCGACTAAATTTTCTACGCTAATGAAACTACATATATATGATGCACATTGAAAAAATGTCTACATTTTCTACTTGAAGTGTGCTAATATATTAAACCGCCCAAGGGTTTGAGCTATGAGGACGATGACCAGGGCCCATATTAACTAATCACTACATGACTTATTTCAATGATAATCTTTCTTTCTATGTTTACTGTAATTAAATATATTATGTATATGGGTAATCTGGTGCCCTGGTTATCTTGTGTTATTATAGTTGGGCAAGTTAAACATTCTAGTAGCTTTATTAGAAACGAATATGGTTATTATAATGTATGTCATTTCTTTTTACATGCAAACACTTTATATAATAACTTAAAATTAGAAAACAATATCTATTTAATCACTTTCAACTGGTTATAGTGTATTAGAGAAGTAACTCGATGAAAGTCACTAGAGAAGTACTAGAGAAATGAGTTTACTGTGATGTAATGCCAATCTGACACAAATATAATTCATTTTAAAGGGAGAGAAAAAGTAAAAGTTCTAAGATTGAACCTGCTACTTACGGGTACCACTAGGCTTTTGCGGCGGGTTTTTCTTCTTCATCGGCACTTTCACAACTTGAAAATGGAATATTTCAACTTAATACAACTCATACAATTTTCAATAGCACCGGAATACTGATATACACAGTTCAAAGCATAATTACCAAGGGTAGCTAGTATGACATTAATTTGTATATACAGTGAAATATTGTTAAGTGTATTTGTATGCTATAAAGAACATTTTAAATGTTCTTAAATAGTTGGACATCAAAAACCAGCAACTTACATTCATGAATAAAATGAAGTAACCGTTCCACTAACTTCAAAACAGAATAAGTGTGTTATGACCAATATAACCATGATTTACAGTGTAAATAAATACTAAAAGAAAAAGAAAATAACATGATAATAATCAAAGGTAAACTTGTGAAATACACAGTACCTAAAATAGTTCTACATTCTATCAAACACCTTGTGTGTGGTTGTAGAAATAATATTAACCTAAAATTTGATCTAGATTCTATCAAATATTGTTGAGTTTATTTGTAGCATCAAGGAAGTGAATACAGTCATTATACCTCTTTAGTGTAAGAAGTGTGAACATTTTTATCGAAACAGCTCACTGTCCTCTTCCTGAAGACCTAAAACCATAGTTAAACCCCGAAAATTCAAAATCAACACTAGAGAGAATGCAAATTTCTTAACTTCATCACTTACATAGAAGAAATCACTGTCCTCTTGAGTGATGGAGAGGATCAGCGCGTATTAGATCGACTGTGAAGAGCGGCAGTGCATCGGAGAGGATTTGATTGACTATGAAGAGGAGCAGCGCATCACAGAGGAATAGAGCGATGATGAGGATGGAGGAAAAATTGAAGGGGATGATGACGATGAGGAATTTGGACGTGTAAATTTTTGGAAGTGAATCAAAATGAAACACGGAAACTAAAATGAAAAACATAACAGGTAAAAAGTTGGCGGCAACTTTTGGCGGAAGTAAAGAAAACACATAGGCGGGGTAAGCGAAAATTTTTGGCAGCGTTAAAAATATGGCATAAAACAATAATAGTTGCACTTGCCTTCAAACGCTGCTAATAAGTGCAACTAAAAGCAAATTTTCTTGCAGTGATTTAGTTATTTAAATAAGAGGTTTAAATTTTATAAAGGAAATATCTTACCTTTTCAAATCAAAATTGGGTTCTATTTAAAGATCCTCAAGTAATGTTTTGTAAAAGAGTTTTAAATTATAATTTAAGTATTTTATAAAATATATACTTTGAAAAATAGAATGTATAAAAGAGATCTGAGGTTTAAAGGGTTTATTTAGGATATTTAAACAAGTGGTTTATATAAAGGAAATCTATTTACTTTCCAAAGTCGAATCCTCTTTTAAAGGTGATGGCTTTCAAGTGTGATTTGGATGGAAGTTTAAACTGTGTTTAAAGTGTTTTAAAGGATGTTTGAAATTTATATAAGTGATTTAAAGGATTATTTGATATAGTAAAGCAACTGGTACTTTTACGAAAGAGGAATCTTGACTTTCTAAATCAAACATAGTTTTAAACAAATATACCCAATTACAACATCAAAAAAACGTTGTAATATGGTTTTTGCAACGTTTTTGCAAACGTAGTATTAGGCCCAGTTGTAATAGGGTCGGCGTCATTTACAACGTTTTTTAAATGTTGCAAAAACCATTGTAATAAATCTTATTACAACTGTTTTTTGATGTTGTGGTATATCAAAAAACGTTGTAATAAATCTTATCATAACTGTTTTTCGATGTTGTGGTATAATTTTCACGACATATTTTAAAAGTTGTGATAGACCTTTTTACAACATTTTTTAAAAGTTGCAATATATTTTTTACAACTTTTTTTAAATGTTGCAATTTTTTTTACTTTTTAGAAAAAATACGTTGATATTTCAAGTTACTATTACCGTGAATACAATTTCAATATATAAATTTCAACGACACAAACTATAAGCAACACAAATTGTAATGACCCGTAATTTCGCTACTTCAAAAAAAAAGATTTCGTTCATTTTAAATTTAAAAGGAATTTAAATCTTAAATAAATATGTTATATATAATAAATAATTATCTATTCTTATAATTATTAAATTAAAAAGTATAAATTTGGATTTAGAACAAATCAACAAAAGTTAAGTTTTGTTAATAATAAATAAAAGCTTAAATAAATAAGTTTAAATATTTATCTAAAAAGATAAATCTTATTTAAAACACCTAATAAAGATAATAAAAGTATGTTAAAAGATTTAAAAGTATGTTAAGAATCGTTTACAAAAATAACCAAAATTTGTCATATTTTGTCAGCTTTACATACACTATAAAATTAAAGATTTTGATATTAATTAAATATGATTTTAAAATATAAAGATACATGTTTTAATTTATTTAAAGAAGGGAAAACGTTCATTTTAAAGTTTGGTTTACATCAATATATAGCTTAACAAAAACGTCAAATTTTGACCGTAAAATTTATCGACAAAAACACTGTTTTCAACCGAAACAAATTGTCGACAAGGTGTTGCAACTTGATACATTTTATAACACATAAATACAACTTTACAAACTTTTAAACACTTTACATTTAGCACTAAAAGACAAAAGGAGTTTACTTTTGAAAAAGTTTAAATAATATAAAAAGGTGAAAATATATGATTTGACATAAACCTATAAACAAATCTATACTAAACAATATCATTACTTTATCTCTTATCTCATTAATGCTTAAGTCATATCACTTATGGAAAAGGAGCAAAATGTTATTTTAACATTTTAAAGTGTAAGAAAAAGAGATAAACATCATTTCACCTTTAATATCATTTCTTCTCCATTAAGCAAAGTTCAAATCAAGGGTTAAAAAGGTAAATTAAAAGTCAAAAAGTAGAGAAGGGTATTTTAGTCATTTGCCATCCAAAGCTCAAGTATAAATATGCATCCATACCTTTCATTTTGCACACTTCATTATCTACCTTCCTTCTTCACTTTCTCCTTCTTCTTCACCTCCATTTCCATGGCTTCCCACCTCTCCATTCTCTTTCACCAAGCTCCACCACCACCTAAACCCACATCCACCTCGGCCAAAAACACCTACCCGCCTCCAAAACCCCACGCCCTCCACACACCCGCCACCTAAGCACCCATACCCGCGCCCTAACCACCCTAGCCGAGCCCTACACACCCATACCCACCTCCACAAATTCGTACTCCCCTCCAAACCCACCTACCCTCGGCTACACCACCATACCCAAGTCGTACCCCCTCCTACACACAAAGGCCGAGCCCATACTCCACCATACCCAAGCCAAAGCAACATACCCATGGTCGTACCCTCCTTCCAAGGCCACACACCCTCCTCTTAACCCCACGGCCAAAATAATAAAAAAAAAAGGAAAGAAAAAAAAGAAAAAGAAAAAGAAAAAGAAAGGAAAACAAAAGCGGTTTGGAAAGAAAATAAGTTAAGGCGAGAATTCAAGACGTTCGGGAAAAGCGCATTAGTTTGAAAAGAACGTTAGCCTACAAAAAAATTGACGGAGTGGATATGAAGGTGAGAAATTCTCATCGCTTTTGAATTTATATTTTGGTTATGTTAAAACAATCATATTATACCCTTATGACATATGAACGTTTATTTCATTGTTAATATGGATGATTTGATAGTTGGTTAGATAATTAAATTGTGATAATGTATCCCGTTATGGTATTAATAGTGAATGTTGGATTTGAAATCATATGCTATGTGATTTGTTGAATGAATGTTATGTTAGTGATGAATATGAATATTGGTTATGTTCATTTTGATTAAGTAATCCTTTGTTAATAAGACCATATTTTATTGATATGAGATATTTTGGAAAAATAAGTCTCTTTTCAATTAGAAGTGAAATTAAAGTAAAAATAAAAGAGAAATTGAAATTTGAAGTGAATCGAATTTGAAAAGGTTAGTTAAAGTGAAATTGAAATTGAAATTGATTTTAAAAATTGAAGTTTAGTTTGAGATTGAATTGAAGTTTAAATTGAAATTAGATTTGAAATCTAAGTTTTAAATATGTTTAATTTGAAGTTAGAATTGAAATTGAATTGAAATTAGAATTTAAAATTTTAATATTAAAATAATGTGAATATAATAATATTATAATATGGTAATAGTGAAAATATATTTTAAATACTTTAAAAAGTGAAAATATTGATTTATAATGATTTTATAAGTGATAAAATTCAATTTGAATAAATTATTTCAAATGTTGAAAAATAAGTTAAAACAAGGTGCGTCGTCGCGCAACGGTAGTTCGCGATTTCGCGCCGAAAAATTCAAATGAATGTGTAGAGTGGAATATAGCTCGGAATTCTTCGAGATAAGAAAATTCCGGACTATTATATCCATATCTTCTAAACGAAGAAAGAAAATCAAAAAAAATTTGAGTAGATTTTGAATTAAGTCCAAATCAATTTTCTAGAAAAAACGCGCTAGTGCAGTTAAGTGACCATAACAGGAAATCTGTTTAAATGAACGTTTTTAATATTGGAAAAATATGAAATAAATTTGATAAATCTATTTAAATAGTTTAAAAGATATTTGGATTGGAAAATATGAATTATCGAATGTTTAAAAGTTTATTTAAACAATTAAGCTTATATAGCACTTTCCGCATCACTTTTATGCTACGAATTGTATAACGTTTTGAATTTAAGTTTAAACGTAATGATTTTTCCTGGAATCAATTGTGAATATTTTTAAAAGGAAAATTAAGTGTTTAAAAGATAATTTGGAATTTTTATAATCAATTCCAAAATAAAGTTGATAACTGAGTATGCGGAAACAACTAGTACATTTGTCCCGCCTATGAGATCTGGGAAGATAAAACAAGGTGTTTAACTAAGATTAGGGATGGAGCAACCAGTGCCCTGAACTTACCTGGCCTGTGTTTTCTTTTCTTAGGCGAGGGGTGGAACAGATCGAAAGAAAAGCCCGGATGCTCTAAGATAAAAAGATTGTATTAAGTTTCTGAAATAAAAGAAGATCGGTATTATCCAAAATTTAAGCAATCTCCAGAATGAATGATCCTATTTACTCAAAAATGTTTGCTAAGATTTATTTTAGGGTTTACCGTAAATGATGTCTTAAATAACATTGTTTTTTACCCGCCTAAAAGTTAAGGAATTTGGATCAAGAGTTAAGTAAGGAAATTTGAAAATATTATCCAAAGCAAAAGAATGAATTTCTTAGAATTATTCTAAGTTGAAAGAAAGAGATTTTGAAATCATCCGAAAAGAATCAAAGTGAAAAGAGACTTAATAAATCATGTATGCTCATATTCACTTTTTTTATCGATAATTGGATTTCGAAGGAACCGGGATCGGATTTGGGTAGTCCCTATCCAAAAACCACTTCGAACCAATGTATACGTTCGAAAGTGAAGACATGTTGAAGATGATGATTTTTGAAGACCGTGGATCTTCGTGCCGTGAGGACTGGTTGTTGACATGCTCTGGGTAGCTCCCATTATAGAGTTATATATAGAAGTGGTCTCCTCGTGGTGGAGATTTTTTGGATTGTAAGGACTACTCGCTACTAGTGGTAGTAGGAGAGTGCCTTCGGGTTGTCCTGTTCCTGGACAATTTGTATGGGCGTTTGTCTGACATTGCATTTCTAATGATTACGAATATTGGTTTTTACAAACGTACATCTGTTTGGTGGCGGAGAAGGCAACTTCTCTTAGCTTAACACCCTTCCTTGAGACGTACGAGCTCAAGGGTTGTATTTTTTGTGGAAGGCAATTAGTAGTCAACGGAAATGGCAATGTGGCATTCAGAGATGTGATATGTACTATGTGAAAAGGTAATCGTTGCCTTAAGCCTCATCAAACCGGAAATGACCGAAACAGGATTAGATGCGGCAAGGCTAAGTGGGTCATTCCCAAGTAGGGCATGATCATCCCCTTCTAGATATATTTCTTTCCGTTATGACGTTCGGGATGTAAATTAATGTAGTGTATGGAAACGAGCGCTCGGTTAAAGGTCGGTAACGACCGAGGGATGACATATTCGATACTACCTAGTTAAAGAGGTAGGCCGGTCTTGTGTTAGTAGAGGGCACATGTTCTGTGCCTCGGGACATCCATCTAGAGGTGTACCCATTTCGGAAGGTAAATCCTTCACCTGGTCATTTGTATGAAAATTCATTCTCCAATAAGAACCTACGGACTTGATTGTAAACCTATTATGCTGGAATTTAATCAATGTAACAATTTCGGCTAAGATTAATAAGTTTATTTGCAAATGTTTTCAAAGAGATGTCATTAGAAATAATATCAAATGTTTTGATATATAAAAGTGTTTTAGTTATCATAAGGTAAAACCCGTCTGTGTTTATGTGTGGACGTAGTCTTATGAGATACTCTTGTTTTCAAAGGATTTTATCCAAAGACCGATATATGATACTGTGATTTATTATTGAGTTTTTCTCACACTGGTTTATCAAGCCTGATCCGGGTATATTCAATATTCGAATCAGATCCAAGTAGTTTCAGGTTTAGTCGAAGACAATTAGAGTTTTTCAGAGGAGAGCTGGAGATATTCATCTACGTATGGACGTATTCTATTATCCACTGTACTTAGTTTGTTTTAGTTGATGTTTATCAACAATTGTAAGGACAGATGTTTATAACTGTCCAAGCTGAATTTAGGTTAGACGCTGATATATGTATTTAAATGTTTTCCTTTATAAAGATATTTGTTCAATATTATATGTTATTCCATTCGTATGAGATTCTGTTCTTTCTATTTTTCTTCACTACCCTTCATGTTCCGTATTTTCGTGCAATTTGAGTTGGACATGTGGTTTATTGTCAATTCAAAGGGTACGGAAAAACGGACCATGACACAAATCCAAATTTTTTTCATTCAAAATAAGTCAACAATTTATTAACACAAATAGTATTTACATTAATTTCAAAGAAACATTCACATCAAAATTCAAATTTTGAATGTGCAATGATTTACACAAAAGTTAAAAACAGCAGCATGCTCAATGTGACAGCTTGTTGAACCGGAGTAGTGTAAATATAACCAGGTCATCTATGCTCTCATTTGTGTATTACTTCTTTTAGTTCTCGTCGTTACCAGAATAATAATGGCGGAAAACAAAAGAAAAGTTCTTTAAACCATAGCGCTTCTCACACATCTCTGCATATATATAGTTATAGATTGTTGAATCTAATGTCAAGTACTATATAACCATTTAACATTCAATATTTTTTAGAACTAAATTAATGTACATGTGGAGTGTTCAGAAGTAAATGAATGCTTGACATCAACCTCCTTTGCTACGTCCATAGCTAGTCTTGAATCTTTAACCTAAAGACGCTTTAATAATCAATAAATGCAAACAAATCTCATGTACAGGCTCATGCACAAATGCAAATATGTGTGTGCACGAGAAAAATATGAAGTTAAAAACAAAGATTCTGATGGGTAGTCACCCTTACCATAAATTTAGAAGAAAACCCACCATAATTTTTTGAAGGCGGCACCTGCCCCAGACATCACTCCAAGAACTGCATTATAGCTCACTGTTAATTGTGGATGGATATCGAATGGTTAAAACAATCATTGGTATTATATTTTTAATTGATTACAGTTCTACACTATGTATTAGCATGAAACTATTGGTTCACGTAAAATAAAGCATATACCTACTCCAATACCTAGCACTCGATGAATTGAAAACTTTTGTTAGCATGGTAGCTGCAATACCCAGCTTTTGACCGACAACTAAAGCTTCAGAAACCACAAGCTCGCTTACTGCCATCGCCAAATTATTACAAATTTTAGAAGCCTGCATGATTTATGTTTCGGTAACCATTTCAACATAAATCCTTCTTTGGTTTGGACAGACTAACAGTGTAGTATTATCTCGTTTTTCCCTGTTAATATCTTGGTTTGCATAGAAAGATAACTCTTAGAGAAGACTGATCTTAAATTATTGCTCTATAGCATAAGTCATATTCATCTTAAACTTATCAAAATTCCCCAACTGTCTATGACTATGACTTTACTCTATGACTGTCTTGCATATAACCTTGAATGAATATTTTCCAAGCAAAAGACAGTACATGTATAATATTGATATCGATAATTTAGGATTAAATAAGTACATATTCAATTTGACTAAAGGAAGGTGCATGGTCTGAAAGAAACGATGGCTTTCATTTTGCTAAACTAAAATCAAAAGGCCGGACAAAAGGATCTAGTAAATAGGATTGAAGAAGACTTACACCATTTCCAGAACTGCCGCAGTAGGTAGAGTATTTACCCATGGCTTGGTACAAGGGTTTCGCTGCTTCATATGACTCTTCAGGCCCACCAACCTGTACACAACATGACACGATTACTACATTATGAAACTGGATAAAGAAAATTATGCATAAAAATGACCACTTAATTAAGTGTTTATGCTATATAAATTAAAACCTTGGGCATAAAAGAGATTTGTTGTTTCATGTACATAGAGACATGTTCGTCTCACTCTTTATACATACTACTTGAATCAAGGGTAATTTCGACAATCGTATCATGTCAATATGAGAATATATCTACTGTTGGAGCATATTCAAACCAAAAACTAGGATGAGGCCCGTGCTTCGCACACGAGCAATTGTTGGATATATTGATAATGGGAATGGAAATATTAGTATTATGTTCTTAGATTATAGTAATGGATTAGGAACTTGTGCTCTACAAATAGCAAACAATAATGAAGTTATTTTTTATTGTCAATTGATGAACATGGTTGATATTGATACGACGGTTGCATTCATGATTATATAGTGTGAATAAGGTTAAGCTTGGTATGTAAAAGCTTCTTGAAGTCAGTGCAATACTGTATTGTATGAATTTTGAATAACTATAATGTTGAAAGTTGGGCACATGGTTGTAGTCTCGTGCAAGAATATAATCAGTTATGGTAAGTTTTACATGATACAACAATGATATATAATAGTCCATTAAGAAGGAATAGACAGTAGTACAAATAATAGTCTTACACAATCATAGTTAACCATAAACTGAAGAACTTCAAGAACATGATGTCTCATGCAAGAATGTTATAGGAGATAAAATTGTATACAGTACTACTATAACAAATAGTAGGACAGTGAATAGTCATACATGCATAGTTAATCATAAACCACTAAAATAAAACAACACAAAATAGAAATAAGGGTAGGCATTTGTAGATAAGATTGCATTTCGATTTTAGATTATGGTGGTAATCTCGTAGGCTTCCTTTTTGCTATGTTTACCATCATTTTTGCATTGATGCAACTGGAGACATCGTGATAATGGTAATATATTCAGATACAATTGAAGTTAAGTTTATATTCAAATAGAACAGATATGTTAGTCATCATATGTAAACATCTGTTTTGTGTGGTATTTATGTGTATGCACAGTTGTACATCCTACTCTTATAATGGCTACTATTTGTGCATGGGCATTATATAGAAATGCACTTGTATACTCTATGATAATTGTTAATGCTTATGGTATTACTTTTCGCATGGGCAAGTAGAGACGTTGTAATATCCTAGACTGAATCTAATATATGGTAGTGTCCTGGGATAATAAATATTGTATTCATGGTTACAAATGAAACTTTTTTTCCAGACAATACTGTGCGTGAGAAATCTAAGATATTAATGATTGGTAAATATAGTATTAAGTGGTGGGAAACTTACCGAATTTAAAATCTTAAGTAGCTGCCTGTGATCACGAATACATCGACTTTGAAAAGATACAAATAGTATAGTATAATTCTGCAACACCATCAGTATTTGAGTTAAAACATAGATTAATTTTGTTGTTGTATGAGATAAAAATGCATAATGGTAGAATCCAAATTTTAGAGATAAACATAGTTTCATATGAGCTAGTATATATCAATTTAAGAAAATAGAGAAAAAAATAACTGAGAGATGTGTATACCAAAATATTAGAGCAAAGCCATCCTCGTCTCCAACATTGGTTGCAACTTGTTCATGCTTTTTCTTAACCACAGACTGGAATGATACAGATTACACTACTGATTAAGCAATCATCTTCATTGGTGATATACTTCAACTCTCAATTTCAGCCTTCGTGAATGAAGAGGCAATATTAGGGAGGGTCGCAATATACTGTCAAGTTGAACTAAAGAACTATAAAACACACCTAGTACTAAAATAAGGGCAAAAGGCATATTTGTGTGCGTACATGATGTCACTTTTGTAAAACCACAACGATAAACCAATCTAATTATATGCATCTGTAAACACAAAACCATTGCATTCAACCTTTTCAGACAATGGAAATAGGTAAATAATAGTAATAAAATGAATGAGAAATACTGACCATATATTAGTACATGTAGCTCTCAAACTTTGAGCAGCTAAGAAATGTTATACATCCATTTTAATTTAAATTGTGCATCTCTTCAAAGTTTTGATTGGATGTAAGACAGACGCACTAAGTGTAAACTTAAAACTCAAACCATAACTGGGATAAAAACCATTTTTACCATAGCTTGAGTATAAACTGAATGCTTCAAGGTGGGTAGTTTTCTTCATTGTACAGACTAAGCAACCACCAACCTTTAACCGAATGGGTGGAGATCAATTGGTCCAAATGTGCCAAGCCTATAATATTCTTAACATGTAATTTTTTCATGATGTCTCTCACATGTAAATTTTTAATTTTATTACATGTTGCCTTAAAGAAGCATTATGTACTTTCAAGAGGTAGCGCTAACGTTGAAGTAAGAAGGACGAAACAAACTATAGGATAAAAAGTAGTTTACAGAGCACATTGCGGTCAAATAACACATGAAATAGACAACTAATTACAGAAGAAATGTAGATATGCAGTGCTAGACTTATCTGGACAACAAATTGTTGAAATATCAGGATTCCATTTTGCATTGGTTTTTTGAATTCTTTCCGTTACAACAGGTGGTGATACACTTGCTCTACATCTTGAAATCACTAATATACATGTGAATCATCCAAAAAGCCATATCTACTCATCATATATTTTTGAAATTTCACTACCATGAAAGTTGTATACTAAACACATGTACTTATATTTAAGTGAAGTTTCTTCATAGTATATGATATTTCTGAACCTAAAAGTCATCTGAGTGAGTCCCACGTTGCTCCCAAGAAGCTAGTCATGCAAGAAAGAGATTCATTTACTCGCGTCGTGGGATGATTAAGATAAAGGGATGGGGAATCTTATTAACATGACAGTCATAATCATAAAACTTCGAGGAACATAACAGTGATTTGTTTCAAGTGAAGCGCATATATAAATGTAACATAACATGAGATTCTAAACTCCAAATCAGCAAATGAAAGTTCAATGACATAAAAGTTCTAAACTAAACACCAAAACAGTTAACTGAATTTATTTATTGTAGTTGTCATTTTATTAGTTTTGATAAATGACATAGCACTAGGAATTTGGCATCAAAAACTGTTAACTAAACACTGAACTGAACGCTTGTATATAACTCCAACATTATCAGGATTACTCCTTGTTTGAAAATTTACCTAAAAATATCCGTAAATATTTGGTTTTCGACTAAATAGAATTGAACATACATGTTGGATGAACTTCAATCCATGGTAGAACTGAAGTAAAGTAAACACATGAATCAACATGCCATGTATGCCTATATGTTGGAAATATAACAAAAGTAAACACATCCGTTAAAATCATTATATTTTGATAAACATCAGTGATCAATTATTTTAGTAACTGTAGACTTTGAAACATCCACAAAGGGGTGCAAACTAAACCAAACATTTATAAGGAAAATAAACATTATTGACTATGTTTGTCAGCCTGATAGTGGCAATTTTGTGCACAAAGGAAGTGAATATGTATTAATATATTAGTTTGGGCTCCGTCTATTCCCACCCCGCTTATTACCTTTCCCACCCCGTTGTTTTAAAAAAAAATATCCACCCCTTATTTTGCTCTTCCCACCCCATCCACTTCCAAAACTACCCTCGCCTTATTAAAAAAAAGTTAAACGAACGTGGTTAAAAAAAATTAATAACACACAGGTTGATGAAACCCATAGTTGAGACCCACGTTTGCCGCAAACGAGGTTGTGGCACCAACCTCGTCTGCCACAAACGTGGTTGTAGTCACAACCACGTTTGCCGCAGACGAGGTTGGTGCCACAACCTCGTCTGCGGCAAACGTGGGTGTAATCACAGCCACGTTCGTGGCAGACGAGGTTGGTGCCACAACCTCGTTTGTGGCATACGTGGTCGACGAAGAACTACATCCCCATGTCGGTGATCGATTTTTTCTTACGCTTGCATCATTTTTTTTCTAAAATTAACTTGCAGTACAGATTGCTTGCATCATTTTTTCTTGTTTATTATCAATCTACCATCATTTATCATGTTTTATTGTTATTATTCTTATATCATGTTAGGGTATAATTGGAATTAAAATTTTAAAATTTTAATCGGGGGATGAAGAGAAAATACCGGGGTGTTAATAGATGGAGCCATTAGTTTGTTATCCATTACTTGGTTGACATGCGTAGATGTGAGAAGAAGTATTTATTCTGAGTTTTTTTATTTAAACAGAAATAATATAAAATAGAAGTTTTCGAATCTCATATTTGAGTCTTTTCCCTTCCCTTTTTAACCTTGATACATAAAAATTTAGTTTGTTATCCACTCAGCGTCATCACCAAGCAGGCCATCATCATTGCTAAAAGCAAAAACTTTTTCGTCAATTGCTGCCAAAGTAAAAAAGCTACCTGCAGTGCAAACCTATCTAATGCATTATATTTACTACAAAGCATAAAAATATAGCTTTATTCCCATAGCTGAATACTTGCACTGAGTTGTAAAAAACAAATTTATACACGAAAGTCTCACCAAATATGCTACAAGCTTGTGTAATTTATCCTTGCAGCCCTCGATAGACTCGTCAAAGCTCGAATTGGCAACTCAACGTCCAACTGCAACTTCATACTACCTTAATCGCGATTTAATATGGAGCTTGGATTGCGATTGTGGTTGAATATGGAGATAGTGGAGAAAGGGGATTTTGTGGGTGGACTGAAATCCCGATTAGGGTACTGTGGTGGAGAAAGTGGAGAAAGGGAAATTAATTTTGTTTTGGGATTTTGTGGTCGGATTTAGGTTTAAGGTAAGATGGGGAAGCGGGAAATGAAAATCTACAGAAAAGATGGCGGGGAGCAACGTAAACTATTGGGTTTGACGTCAATTTTAAGGACATCAAATGTAAGGGATAACAAACATTATTATATACTTTTATTTTTGAGTTTCAGAAAAGTTTCTATATATTATGAACTTTTCCAGATTTATTAATCGAAATTTGTTTTAGAAAATTTTAAATTTTAATTTTTTTGAAATAGTAAGTATTAAATACTAAATAATATTACTTCTTAATTATTAAATATTAATTACTTAATAATTATTGGTTACTAAATATTACACTTAATTACTAATTATTTAGTAGAAATTATTTAATATTAATTATTAATTATTAAAATTTATTATTAAAAACTACTTCTTATTTTTAAATATTAAAATCTATTATTTATTATTAATTATTATTTAATAGTGATTATTTAATATTACTATTAATTATTTAGTATTAATTATTAATTGCTAATTATATTTATTAAATATTAAATGTAATTAATAAATATTAACTATAATTTACTAATTAATAAAAATTAACAATAAAAAATTGTTAAATATAAAAGATAATTATTAATTATATATAATAATTAGTAATTATAAATTATTTATTAATAATCATTAATTGTAACAAATTATAAATAATAACCTATATAACGTGTTATTTATAATTATTAATTATAAATTACCATTTATAAATTGTTAAGTAAGTACTAGTTATTTTTTATTAATTATAACTTACTAATTATTAATTATTATAATATTTAAAGTAATTGTAAATATATTAACAAAAATTAACGTTAATTTGGTCTTTTCCTATGGCAAACGTTTCCTCAAAGATTTTTACAAAGTAAAACAACTTTTATGGTAGTAAATTAATATTTACAATATTTAGGGGAAAATTTGCAAAAAATAATGTTTTTATAATGTTTTTATAATATACATTGTTAAAATGATATTACTACAATCTTTACAAGAAAAGTTGTAATAAATAAGATTTTAACAGAGTTTGCTCTAAAAACGTTGTTTTTTTACAACGTTTGCTGTATATAAATAATAATTAGTAATTATAAATTATTTATTAATAATCATTAAGTACAATAAATTATAAATAACGACCTACATATAAGTTGTGAACGTTTAAAGCAAAAGTAAATATATTTTTATTAGTTATAAATTACTAATTATTGATTATTATAATATTTAAAGCAATAGTAAATTTATTCAAAAATTAATGTTAGATAAGCTTTTTATTAATTATTAAATATTACTTATTATTTATTTAATTATTAATTATTACCTATTACTTATTACTTCTTAATTATAATTGAACATTAATTATTAATTATTTAATATTAATTATTTA
This sequence comes from Allium fistulosum, assembly GCA_030737815.1. NCBI lineage: Eukaryota > Viridiplantae > Streptophyta > Magnoliopsida > Asparagales > Amaryllidaceae > Allium > Allium fistulosum. The sequence goes on along the minus strand of CM060908.1, from coordinate 690,736,157 downwards.
ATAGTGATAATTGAATACTAATTATTAATTATCCGGTAGTAATTATTAATTATTAATTATATTTATTAACTATTAAATGTACTTAATATATATTAACTATAATTTACTAATTATTAACAACTAATTATACTAATTATTGAATATAGATAATAATTAGTAATTATAAATTATTTACTGATAATCATTGATTATAAATTATAAATAATTACTGATCTAAGTTTTCATTTAGAAATTATTAATTATAAGCTACCATTTATAAATTATTTAAGTAAGTATTAAATATTTGCTATTAATTATAGTTGTTAATTATCATGCCAAGGACCTGTAGCTCAAGTGGTTAGGGTGTGGCGCTTTAGATAGAGATTCTAAAGGTCATGGGTTCGAGCTATCGAGACATCAAAAAGAGTGCTCTGCTTGATTAAAGTATCACTCATGTTATCAAAAAAAATTGTTAATTATTATAATATTTTAGGCAATACTAAACGTATTCAAAAAAATTAACGTAAACCTATGAGTGAAACAACTTTTAAAAAAATTTAGTTAATTAATAGTTAGTTGTAAAAAACAACCATTTTACAACCTTTTAAAACTGTTGTTAAAATGGTACTATGACAACGTTGTCAAAAAAGGTTGTGAAAAAATAGTTTTTTACAACGTTTTTGGAGGAAAGATTGTAAAACGGATGTTTTTTAAAACTGTTGTTAAAAGGGATGTTTTTTACAATGTTTTTTCAAAAAACGTTGTAAAATAAGTTTTTTTGTACAACGTTTTAAATACAAACATTGTAAAATAATAGCTGTAATAAGCTATATTTGTTGTAGTGAAAATTTGTCTTATAATACTTTGTTATTATAAATAGTATATAGAATTTATGAAGTTTTATACTTGCCATTAATCTTCATGGTAGGTAAACTTCTACATATCCTAAAAGATAATAATGTTATCGAGTCAAGGTTTGAGAGGTAATAATACCCCAACTTGAATGGCTTCATTGTTAACCAAAATATAGTTTTAAGTTTGAAATCGAATATTGATGTTAAGTATATGAAGTATTATTTTCGTGTACGAATTCGGTTACTTATGGAAATTAAGTATTCCTATACTTTGCACTAAAAGCCAATGAGTGGATTGTTCCTCTATCTATGAGATCTATAATAAGAGTGTTTAACTAAGGCAAGGCTAGGAGCAATCAGCGCCCTGACCCACCTGGCTTCGTTTCTAGGCGAGGGACAGAGCAAGTCAAAATATCGGAAACGTGAAAAGAATGGGAGGATTGATTTCAATAAATAATTTTCATGCTTAACACCAAAATCAGAGGTAGAGAAACTCATCTCTACCTGTGAGCATATAAGAATGTATGTCGAGGTAAGGATAATACGCTAACTTGTCCGACTATATTTTTAATTTAGGGATAGTACAAGTTAAAAATCGGGAAGTGGTGGTAAGTATATTTGGTCTAATTTCTATACGATCTATTTATTTACACCAAAAGTGTTTTGGGTTTATTATTATCAATGTTTTTAAATGACTTTTATTTTAACGAATTAAGTATATTTTTGGAAATGAAATCTTTCTTAAGATTTTGTAAATATACTTATACCGATGAGATAAGTATATGAATACTTTTTTCAAGGATTGAAAGGAGTAAAAATGTTTATGTATATCTTTTGTAAAGGTGTTTTAATATATGTATTTACAAAGTAATTTTAATTGATGAAAAGGATTAGTTAAAGAGGCTTAGTGGTTGCTTATGTGCTTAATCATGTTTGGTTTCCATTTGAAATTAAATTTCTGATTGGATTGTGTAAAATAATGCAGGTTATGATTTTTGTTTGATGATAATAAATACACACATACACATCTATTTAAATATGTTTGGTACAGTACTATTATAAAATCACAAATAGAAGTAAACAAATGAAATTTTATTCCAAAACTAGTTTATTTCAATATAATTTTAATAGTAAACGATTATAATAGAGCTTCCACGATATTTACACTTTCATATACAATAATATTTTACACTTTCATCTACAACATAACATTTTCACTCTCGTATACAACACACTCTCAAAAATACTCACTCGTTCACTCATTTGAATTCAGTCTTTTCTATCTACTTGCTCCAACTATATTTTCTCCAATCATCTGCTTTGCCTATCAAATAAAAACATAGTAAAAAGCAAAAGGAAACAAACTTAAACTTCAAAAATATAAATCGTTTTTGAACTCGACATTGCCTTTGTATATAGGTTTTATTCTTTTCATCTTTTGAAATATACACCAAAAATATCAGTAATATACACGAGCAACCTACGACATGCACAATATATTTGTACATGCCGTAAGGCCAAGCACATACACAAAACACACTTGCACCAATTCAATTTCAGGGACAAAAACAAGGTCAATCCCAAAGGCTTAACACAAGCAGTGCAAGGTCAGGCTAAATAGCTCAACATAAGCATAAGTGCACATAGTACACTAGTGTAGTAACCAAAACAAAACAGTAGAAAAGTGAAGTAGCAAATCAAAATCATGTAAAAGAACAAATGCAACGCAAATGCACAAGCTCATGTACATGCATATACAAGTGCAGTTCAGTACATGCACCAAAAACCATACATAAGTGCAGAGCGGCAATACACAAGGATGCAAGTACTAGCATATAGGTGCAACTAGCAAAACAAAGTGAAGCAACAATTTCAAAAGCAAGCGCACAAGTAGAGAAATGCACAAAGTCGAGTACACAAGCATGCAAATGGAACTAGAGGTGCAACCAGGTCGAGCTAACAAGCCTAACGGCAGCAATGCACATCGCAACTTTTGTTCATCAAACACCATCAATTTCATTAAACATACATCTACATGAACATCAGTGTGTGGCAAGTTTAAAATCCAGGCAAATGCAGTAAAAAAGAATGGTTAAGCTGAAACTAATACAGCAAGTGCACATATAGACATGTACAAACCAAACCAGAAGCACACAAGCACAAGTGAACAAAGCGAACAAGCATATGCAAGTGCAACATCAAAGCAATACAGGAAAATGCACAAGAAATGCAAAAGGACACACACTGCAAACTCAAACACTAAACTCGACCAAAGCCAAAAAAATTCCAACTGTTTCAGCAGCAAACAAGGAACCAAGGGACAAGCACGGTTTCAGTTCAAGCATCAACATTTCTACAGTTTAAGGTCACGTTCATAAGACAATTTCACACACACACGTATATGTATGTATATATATACATGGAAGGTAGGAGCACCACACAACAATTCAATTACATGCGACGAAGGAAAAAGCTCAGAAGATCGAAACAGCAAATAACATAAAAAGGAGAATTTTTCATGTCGAACAAGTCAAGCATATTTCTAGAAATATGCGAAAAATTAGAAATTGAACAAGTCAAAGAAAATCACAGGCCATAGTCCAAAACCAATCATAAAATCGAACGGTCAAGGATATCGGCCGAAAAATTCAAACCAAAAAATCAAATCTAGCATATACGAAATACAAGGAATCGATCCCTATAAATACCAACCATCATCGGCAATTTTCAAATCGGTCAAGTTAAAATTAAAATATCAAAAAGGGAAAAATAATTTGTACCAAAAGTCAGCGTTGATTACTCGACACTTGAAGCAACCGAAGGCAGTAATCATCTCACGAGTCAAGCAATCGGTCGATAAGGAAGACAAGGCTAATTTTCTTCAATCAATTGATAATAGGCTTCAACGGCTTCAATCTGAAACCTTAATTTGATAATAAAGAAGGAAAAAGGATCAACTTGCAAATAAAAGAAAATGGCTGAAGTATATACTCATACTTTCTATTGGGTCATATTCTATTTACATTAGCTTTAGTATTAGGGTTTTATTTTAGTTTCATATTATTGTAATTTTCTTTTTAAACTTTATAAAACTCTAGTTTAAACTAGAATCGAACTATGAGCATAGTGCGGGAAATTCTCATCTTCGGGATAGAGTTGAGGCAGATTTTTGAGCGTAGGGTTAGAACAATCAAGTTAGCGATAGTCATAAGTTTACAGGATTTGTATGCAGTTGATTGTTCAATTCTAATAAAAACTTTGGAAGCAGCATTAGGCAAGTTTTGCCAAAGCTGGGTAAAATTGTGTTTCACTTTTGTTTCCACATTTAATCTATTTTTATCTTACTGTAATTTTATTATTCTATGAATTTATTATAAACCTTATTCACCCTGCCTCCAGGGTTAATTTGATCCTATAAGTGGTATCAGAGCTAGGCAGTAAAAGTCACTTTTTTAATTATGTCTATTTCTAATAATGCTTTTTTCTAAAGGACGGTCTATTGCTAGGCCATCCATGTTTAACGGTACTGATTATTCATATTGAAAAACTAGGATGAAATTTTTTCTAGATGCATGGGATATAGTTGAAACTGGTTATAATCTGCCTACGATAAATATAGATGGTCACGAAGTTCCTAAGGCTAAAGATAAGTGGGATGCAAATGAACTTACTCTATATCGAGCAAATGCTAAAGCAATGAACTCTATTATTGTGCCTTAAATGAAATTGAATATAATCATGTTTCTTATTGTGTGACTGCATAGGAAATTTGGCATACACTTGAAGCGACTCATGGAGGTACATCATAGGTCAAGGAATCTCATCGAACCATGCTCAGCAATGAATATAAGAATTTCGTGATGACAAAAGATGAGAATATAAAGGAGATTTTATGGACGATTTTCAAATATTATATGCAAATCCAAAATGTTGGGAAAAGCTTACAAAGAATTGGAGATGGTCCGAAAAATTCTAAAAATCCTCCCGAGAAGTTTCAAAGCGAAAGTGACTACAATTCAAGAATTCAAAGACTTAAAATAGCTTAAATTGGAGGAACTAATAGGAAATCTCATTACTTACGAGATGGAACTAAAGGTTAGAGAAGAATGTGAAAGCGAAAATTCAAAGAAGAAATAAATTGCCCTAAAAGTACAACCGATAGTGACGATGATGACAATGACATGGCTAAGCTAGCACTATTGATGAAGCAATTCAAAAGGTAGACCCGAAAGCATGGAAATCCAAAAATGAACCAACGAATAAAAATCAAAATTGTCAAAATCTAGATGATTCTAAAGAGGAAGAAATCATATGTCATAAATGTAAGAATCTAGGCCACATCAAACCAGATTGTCCCCTGAATCGACTTGACAATGGGAAGAAGAAGAAGAAGAGAAGGAGTTTCACAGCCACTTAGGATGAAAGTGTCGAAGAAAAAGAGGAGAACACTTATAGTGAGAAAGAGGAGGCAGATTTGTGCTTAATGGCAGAATCAAGTGACCAACGATGAATCTAGTGAGGTATCAAATTCTCACATATTGATTTATTATTGTTATATCATGATTCAAAAGGAAGCAATGATAAACTTAAAGAATAATACAGTAAACTTGAATCTAAGAAAAATACTCTACTTGGAATAAATAATGAGTTAGAACTGGTGATTGAAAATATTAGAAAACATAACTCAGAATGTGAGAAGTGTCAGTCTCTAGAAAAAGAAATTAATAGGTCTAAGGCTAAAATTGAAATCCTCGAAAATGAAATTTTGACTTTGAAAAACAAAGATGACACAAAAAGTGAAAATTTCATCAAAAGATGCATCTCACTTTTGAATGAAAACAATGCTCTCAGAACTAAGGTTCAACACTTGAATCGACAATAAGAAAATTTTCAAAGGGAGAAAAATCATCGAATATATTGTTAGGAAGTCAGACAATCGCTGAAAATGGAAATAGTCTTAGATATGATAAAGTTGAACAAACGAGGAGAAAGAATTGTGATAAAATCAAATTTCAAAAGGAATTTTCATAGTGTTTAATTAGTGGAAAAATTGGGCATAAATAAAATAAATGTTGGAATAGGAAAAAAATTGTTAAACAAATTTGTATTTCATAATGTACAAACGAAAATTTTCATAAATTTAAACAAGTTTGGATTCCCAAGGGTATGATCCTAAATGCTAACAATTTGTTATATAGATGAATTTGGGTGCTAAAGGTTACAAATGATAATAATAGTGGTCCTGCATCTTTTGTTAGACCACTTGCTTCTTCAAACATTTAGGTATAGAAACGGGTTAAGGAACAACTACGATAAAGGTAACTTCGAGCTGTTCTATATATGGTTGAAGAGCAGTAATTCCAATGTTTCTTAGCCTAGAAAAATAAGGTGGAGATCTACATACTTTGATGAAAAATGTTGAACCAGAATCCGACATCGAAAATAAGTAAGGTATGATCTCAAAATCCTATTTTTTATGTTATTGTTAATTCGATTTTTGTTGACACTACTGTAGTATAATTACCATATCTTGAGCTCCTTGACTCTGATTTGCAAAATTCAAGACGATCTGGAAAATGGATAGAAAATTTTATAAATTTTATTATATGTGATTTCCTAGAATTTGAACTTAAACCATTGAAAAATTACAAAACATCCAATATATTGTTTGAAAAATTTCAGAACTTCTTAACACAGCTATAGTAATTCAATCATGACTTGAAGTATTTACTCCGAAATTTTAAATTCTTGAAATTCTGAATTGCTAACTGATACACTACAACTTTACTTTTTTGAGTTTTCACTAATTCAGTTTGTAAAATCTCAAAAAATAGCAATCGTTTTAGCATCACTTGAAAATTATCTCCGACTTATGCAAAAAAGTTGTAGTATTTCAAATATAACCTTTGTGTAATTCATTATCTTGACTTGAAAACTAAGTTTTGTGAGTAGAAATTTTAAATATCTAAAACTTTCATATTTTGTGTTAAATCAAATTACGGACTTAAAATTTTCAAGTAGTGGTTTCAAGTGGACTGAATTTTTAAAACAGGAATTGTCAATCGCTTTGGCATGATGATTAACTTTCATTGCCTTTCATGGTGACTAACAATTCAATGGTTGGAATTTTTTTTGACTATATGTGCTTTTGTTTGATATAATTGACTTGATTCTATTTGACATAAATGACTTTGGTGAAAAATATTTGAAACAATTCGAGTGATATTGAGGAGTACACAGACTGCTTGTTTGATAATATTTCATTTTGAGCAACCAAAATACCAATGTAATTAGACATTAGTTAATTTGAGATCATATTTGCATTTTCAACTGATTTTAAAATTGTCAGACATCGTTTTACAAAACCCCTTACAGAAAATAGATTTTCATAATTTCTTTTGAATTTGGAAAATTTTCAAATAACTCAGATTTTTATCTTGACTTTCTTTAATAAAAACACTCTTATTTAATTTAATAAAGAATTTACTCTAAAAAGATGGTTGGTGTTTGTTTGAAACTTTTTAAATTTATCAAAAATTATCAATAGTGACTAAGAAAATAATGGGTAGTGATTAAATTATACTTCATAGCTAGAGGAAGTATATGTTCAAAATTTTCTGAAAATTGAACAAGTTATATAATATTTTTAAAAATTAGTACATATTCCATGATCATTTCTATAACTATCACCCTTCTTGAAATCCATACACCAAAATTTATGTACAGAAGTTGGTATTTCAAATATATTTTTAGTGTAATTTATAAATCTATCCCAAAACATTCACTCTCATTTAAAAATGCTCAGGGTTATGTATGGGTGAATAGCTTTAATCTCTATATATGTGCTTCTTTTATTTACAAGTCATCACGGTTATATGTGGATGGAACGTCTATACAAGAGAGGGATAAGTATTAGTAGTTTCTAACCTTATTTAAAAGTTTTTACGGTTATGCATGGTTAGAAAATGCTTGACATTCTTTTTTAGATGAATACTAACCTCATTTGGTTATGCATAGTTAGAAAGTGCTTAATATTATTTTATATAATATATAAAAGGGAAATTTATAAAATTTTCCTTTATTAAAAATACCACATCGTTGTCACTACATAAATTTCCCCTAAACCATAATCTAATCGTCACTCTAAAGTGAAATTTGTGCCTAATAAATAAACTATTATGATTTTTGTTTGATTAATTGGAATTCGCAATATATATTCCTCTCTATATGATTTATGGTTTAATCAAAATTCATCATTATTTCAATTATTATTATTATTTTGATTATAGCAAAAGGGAAGAGAGGTTAAGATTTTGGTGGTTGAGTAATAACCCAACTAATATTTAAGAGTTGTTTTTAATTTTCAATGGTTGTTTTTGCAATTAGTTTGAGAATTAATTTTTTTCATTTATTAATTGCATGCATCTGTGTAAGGGGGGTTTAGTTGTAGGCGGAGTATTGTAAATATGGGGAGCTTGCTCACAACACAATAAACACATTTACTTGACATGAAATCTTAATATACGTTTGTTATCATCAAAAGGGGGAGACTGTAGAATATAGCAGGTTATGATTTTTGTTTGATGATAACAAACATGTGTGTGTGTATCTGATACAGTATTGTTATAAAATCACAAATAGAAGTAAACAAACGAAACTTTATTTTTAACAAATAGTTTATTTCAATACAATTTTGATAGTACATGATTGCAAAAGAGCTTCCACAATATTTACACTTTCATATACAATAATATTTTACACTTTCATATACAATACTACATTTTCACTCTCATATATAACACACTCTAAAAAAGTGCTCGCTTGCTCACTCGAATTCAGTCTTTTCTATCTACTTGCTGCAACTATCTTTTCTCCAATCATCTGTTTGCCCCTCAAATAACAACACAACAAAAAGAAAAAAGAAACAAATTTAAACTGCAAAAATATAAATAGTTTTTGAACTCGATATTGCCTCAATATATTGGTTTTGTTCTTTTCATCTTTTGAAATATACATCAAAAATATCAATAACGTACATGAGCAACATATGACATGCACACATATCACTATACATGCCGTAAGGTCGAGCACATACACAAAACACACTTGTACCAATTCAATTTTAGGGACAAAAACAAGGTCAAGCCCAAAGGCTCAACACAAGCAATGCAAGGTCGAGCTAAATAGCTCAACACAAGCAATGTAAGGTCGAGCTAAATAGCTCAACACAAGCACAATTATACATAGTACACGGGTGCAACGGCCAAACCAAAACAGTAGTAATGTGAAGTAGCAAATCAAAATCATGTGCATCACTAAACAAAACAAAAGCAAGGGAAATGCACAAGCTTAAGTACATGCATATACAAGTGCAGTTCAGTACATGCACCAGAAACCAAACATAAGTGCAGAGCAATAAGAAATACACAAAGATGCAAGTACCAGCATATACAAGCGCAACCAACAAAACAAAGTGAAGCAACAAGTTCAAAGGCAAGTGCCTAAGCGGAGCAATGCACAAAGTCGTGTACACAAGTATGCAAATGGAACCAGAGGTGCAACCATGTCGAGCTAACAAGCCCAACAACAGCAATGCACAACACAACTTTTACACCATTAATTTCATTCAACAAACATCTACATGAAAATCAATGTGCAAAAAGTTTTAAATTAAGGCAAGTGTAGCACAAAAGAAGGGTTAAGGCGAAGCTGATACAGCAAAGGCACATATAGACATGTATAGGCCAAACTAGAAGCAAATGCACAAGCAAACAAAGCTGACAAGCATATGAAAGTGCAACATTAAAGAAATATAGACAAATGCACAAGGACATACACTACAAACTCAAACACTAAACTCAACCAAAGCCAGAAAAACAATTCCAACTTTTTCAGCAGCATGCAAGGAATCAGGGGACAAGCACGGTTTCAGTTCAAGCATCAACATGTCAACAGTTCAAGATCACGGTCATAAGACAATTTCACATACACACACATATATGTATGCATGTATATACGTGGATGTTAGGAGCATCGCATAATAATTCAATTATAGGCGATCTCAAATCAGTCTGGAACAAGCTTAGAAGATCGATACAACAAATAACACAAAAACGAGAATTTTACATGTCGAACAAGTCAAGCATAGTTCCAAAAATATATGAAATAATAAAAACTGAATAAGTAAAAAATATCATAGACTGTACATCCAAAACCGATTAGAAAATTGAACGGCCAAGGATATCAACTAAAAAATTCAAACAGAAAATTCAAATCTAGTGTATACGAAATATAGGTAATCTATCCCTATAAATACCAATCATCATTGCCAATTTTTGAATCAGTCGAATTAAAATTAAAATATCAAAAAAGGAAAAATAATTCATACCAAAAGTCAGCACTCGACACTTGAAGCAACCGAAGGCGGTATTCATCTCACGAATCAAGCAATCGATCGACAAGAAAGATGTAACACTCCTAATTTTAATTAACATTATTTTGGAGATTTAATTAGAAAAATTAAATAGAATAATGTGATGTGTAGTGTGATAAGGAATTGTGATTTGATAGTCACCTTGTCGATCCATAATTAACTAACTAATTGGTTAATAAGATTGTTTTGTGACTTAAGAATGATATATATATATATATACACCACACACACACACACGAGCGATAATTTAGGAATAAAAAACCCTTCATACCTTAAACTCTCCCTCTCCCCTATCATTCTCACTTTCACAAAACATAATCAATCAAAAGATTATAAGGAGGTCGACCATTGCTAAGGGGGAAATCATGAAAAATCTAAAGGAGATTCAAGAGCAATGTTCGGGAAACTGAAGCACTCATCAAATCTCAACTCTATTGTTGAAAGCAAGGTGAATAATAATCAAATCCACCTCATTTTTGTTATATTTAATTATTAAACTTCGGTTTAGATTAGAAATTGAATGGATTGATGATTGGATGATATGCCATGTTTTTTAATTAATAATGAGTTAAATGGATTTTATGAAATTAAATGATAGGTTTAAGGGCAAAACCTTAATTAATGAGCTTCAAATGATTTTAATTTTTGATATGTGGTATAAAATGATATTTTGGAGATGGGTTTTTAATTTCATAATTTTCTAAGTTGAAACAAATATTTTATGAATTTATTAAAAAGAAAATAGCTTAATTTCGGGTTTAATTATTTATATAATTAAATATGGTTTTGACACGGAAATTTTTATATATAAAAGAGAAGGACATTATCAAATTTCTATAAATTTTTGGGATTTTTCCCAAATAACTATGATTTATTATGAAATTATTGTGCTAGTTGAGCATTTAAAAGGATAATTAATTATGGGTATTAATTAATTAGTTGTTATATATTTTGGAACTTGTAAATGATATACAATAGTATTTTCCGAAAAGAAATTAAAAAGGTTTTGTTTATCCAATAGAAATTGGACAAAAGGTTAGGATTGGGTAAATAGTAGTTACTTTTATTAGAAATAAATCAATTTTCTTTATAATTACATTAATGCCATGCTGCTATATCCTCATTGAGCTTAAAGAAATAACGCCTCTATAAATGTCAACGTCGACGAGGTGGGACGCACAGGATAGCAACTAAGATAGTTATGGAGTAATTCCAACCACTTCGAGGTGGACAAGGGTGGCAACCCATGAACAGCGGCATTGCCTTCTCATAATTCAACCAAGAGTTTAAAAGCTTTAGCTCGACATTGACGATGTCGTAAGTTTTCACCTTTGTTTTAAGAGACGTTGAATGTCTTCACTTTGACTATTTTCTATGCCAAGGCAATATATGTCGTGTGCCTTGATTTCGGCTCTTTCCATAAAGCGGCATAATAGCTCAAGTAATTTAAGTATACAAATTTTATAATGACGTCGAGGGTCTTGGTGCCATTATGCATCAAGGTCGGCGACCTTATACACCTGGTTTTAGTGTCGATGTAGCATGGTGGTGGCGTCGCACTTCGTCTTTTTAATGCTAGAGAGGCTTGCTTTTATATAAATTAAGAATGTTTTGAAGGGGCGAAGAGGCTTATGTTTTAGAGGGTCGATGACCCTATATCTCGGTAGTTAGCTATATAATTTATAAAGGTTTTAAGTTTTGGTCTTCGACCTTAGATATAAGTTGACGAAGGGTATTAACACCGCATGTTTTAAGATTTTTAATAAAGGAGGAGATCCTTAAGCTTCTTAGTCAACACCGTGTTGTCGTCGACATTGATCTAATCAAAGCGACAACCTTATACCTTTTCTTCAAATATAAACATGGCGATACATGAAGTGATTTATAAATGGCATAAGACTTTGGTAGCACAAAGAGTTATATATTTCCTTGTATTAAATATGAATTAAGGGGATTAATCATATATTATTACGAAAAATATTTTCAAGGAATTTAATGATGGAAAAGCCCAAGTTTTGAGCTAAATTTACCAAATGGAATATTACTTAAGATTAAGTAATTATGAGACATGAAAGATTATTTATTGAACAAAATTGAATGATGGATGTTATGTGTCCTCGTGTTTATTTGATCAGTTATTATGCATGTTGTTATTATTATCATACTCACATCATTTATGACCAAGAACTGCATTTTAGGGTGTTAAGGGGGCAGAATAACCAACTAGGTTGATCCAATAGTGAGTATAAATAAAAATTAACCCCTGAGTGAGTACAATTGCATATAGAAGATCATATAGATCAGAAGTATATGATGCCTAGAATTGATCAAAAGATTATTGATTTAGACAGACTATTGGAAGGGTCCAATAGGTTATTAGTCATCCCATAAAAACTATGTTATGAGAAATGTTATTGGAAGGGTCCAATAGGTTCCTAGTGATCCCATGAAAACTATGTCTGGATGATGTTATTAATAGAAATCAATAGGTCCACAGTGATCCCATGAAATATGATTTAAGAGATGTTATTGGAGAATCCAATAGTTTCATAGTAAGCCCATAAAAACTATGATTGGAAGGTTATTGGTAGAAACCTATAGGTTCTTAGTGATCCCACGAAAACAATTAAGTTGGACAGATTGTCTCTAAGAATTTAGACAGGTTATTAGTCAGTCGATGAAAACAAATAGGTTTATAGTGACCCTAGAAAAACTATAAATTTGTATGGATAGTCGGATAAATTGGCATGGGTAATCCATGGTATATTGCATTCTTGCATATCATCGTATATTGTTATGTTGTAACTATTGTGGATGCAGGAGCACAATATATGGTTAACATATTTTGGTTAAGGTACTAGTAAGGGAAAAATCCATTCTGCTTAGCAACGTGGTCTTACTAGACACCTATTTGGTTTGAGATGGTAGGTTATTATTTACACCAAACTTTTTGTTTGATCCAAAGTTTTTGTCTTTCCCCTTAAACTCTCGAGTACTCATTTGAGTAGACCGAGAGTAAGGGTTTTCAGGTTTCCATTAGGCGAATAAGCTTTTGGAGACGTGTAGGAGGCATTCTAGCCGATTAGGAGTTCTTATCTAAACCGTTGTGTGTTTAATTTGTTTGAAAGTATGTAAGGGCAAAGTTGTAATATTGCCTAGTACTTAACTCTGATCAACTAAGGGCGCATCTTTGTATATCGCTCTTGGAATATTTTGAAATAGTTATAATTTCTATAAATGTGGGTTTATGAATGGGATTATATAATGGATATAAAATATCATTTAAGAAATGAGATGTGAAAATTTGTTATTAAACTATGTTGAAAATTTTCATATTTATGTGCTTCTGATTATTGATATGGTTAATATAGATGCATTTTATCGTCAAGAATTAATAACTATGGATGGATGTAGCATCCGTAGCAGTTAGTTCTGCACCTCAGAATGAGGGATGTTACAAAAGACAAGGTTAATTTTCTTCATTAGATTGACAATAGGCTTCGGTGGCTTCAGTCTAAAACCTTAATTCGAGAACGAAGAAGGATTAAGAATTGGCTTGCAAATAAAAGAAAACGGGTTGAAGAATATACTCATACTTTTTATTAGGATGTATTCTACTTAAGATTAGGTTCTCTATTAGGGTTTTAATTTAGTTTCCTTTTATTGTAATTTGCTTTTTAAACTTTTTAAAAATCTAGCTTTAACTAGGATCGAACTACGGAACGTAGTTCAGGAAATTCTCAACGGGGATACATTTGAGGTCGGGTTTTAAGCGTAGGGTTTGAAAAATTAGGTTATCGATAGTCGTAAGTCTATAAGGCCTGTAAGTGGTCGATTTTTTAGTTCTAGTAGAAACCTTGGGTGCAATAGTAGGCAGGTTTTGCTGAAGTTGGGTAAAATTACGTGTCGCTCTTATTTCTGTATTACTGTGTTATTATTTGTGCCGCAAATTTTATTATTCTGTGAATTTTTTATAAACTATATTCACTCTCCTCTAGGGCTAATTCAATGCTACAGATTGCTTGCTTATTTGATAGTTCAATAACCGACTATCAAACATTGGGGAGTTTTAAAACTATTGATTGTTGATTCGGAGAGAACGGGATCAGATAAGCATAAGTTATTTGAAAACCACTTTGAACTGGCATAACCGTTCAAATTGGAGATACCTTGAAGATGATGGAAATCGATGATGGAGTTCTTTGAAGTGCAAGGACTAGTTGCTACTAATCTTGAGGATGATTCCAAAAAGGATGTAGTAGAAGTAGTGTCTTCTGGTTGTTCGTATTCTAGACAACTTATATGGATGAATGCAGGCATTGCATTGTTGCTTGGAGGGTAGTGTTAGCATTCCAAGTGGGATCTACTAAAATGATAAAACGTAGTCTCAAGCCTCACATCCGATAATGACTAAAACGGAGGATATTCCGTAAGGCTATGTGGCTTGCTACCATTATGATATGGTCATCACTCGTATCTAGATCGATATTTACAGATTATGTATGATGTGGGCTCGGAAATGGTTTGTCAGGGACAATAGGGATGCTGACATATTCAATGCTACTCAAGAAGGGGTAGGCCGGTCTTGTCATGCAGTGGGTCTATATGTGTGGCCCTCGGTACATTTTATCTAGAGGTGTACAGTGACAAATGGTACCCTTGTAGCATTGTCATTGGTGGAATCCATTTTTCAATATGTGTCTACAGACTTAGTTGTATATCAAATATGTTGGAACATGAGATGCCAGCATTTCAGCTATGTTATATATTTATTTTAAACTCTAATATCATAAGATTTTCTAATAAAAATGGTTTGGTTATCATAAGGTAAAAACTCATCCGTGTTTATGTGCAGCGTGGTCTTACGAGAAACTTTATTTTTGAAGGGTTTTGTAAATATAAAAATCCATATAATTCAAGTTTCACACATTGGTTTATCTGATTGATCCTGGTGTTATTTTCTTATAATACCCGGGTCAGACCCCGGTATATTTTCAGACTTAGTTATGGATGCTTTGGAGCTTCAGGAGACGAGCTAGACGCCTCCAAGAAGTATTCACGTATTTTATTTTGTACTGCATTACTTGTTTACATATATCAGCATTTGTGAGAATAGGCTGTTATAACTGTTCAGGTTGATAATGGTTTTGTTTACTCATAATGTTGTATGTATATTAAAGTTTTCCTTTGTAAAGATCATTTTGATATTATATATTACTCGCCACGATGTGAGATTATGTTCTATCTTTTATTTTCTTTCACCCCAACAATCCGTCTTTTCGGCACTTTGATGCTTCGTACGTGAATACCGTGGATGTAGTAGTGTCGATTTTGAGGGTCAAAAGTGCCAATCTTTACACACATGGATATTATATATATATATAATAAAATAAATTTTAAACTCAAAATTATATATATATATATATATATATCATATCTTTATATGTTTTGAAATTCAATATTAACAATTTGAAAACAAGCTTTGATTTAGGATGAATTCAAAATTAGTTTTATAATTTTATAGGAAAGTACTCTTATAAACTTTGAGTTGAAATAATATATATAAACATATGCAAATAATAACCAAATGTACCTTATATTTTGAAAGTAACTTACATACATGAAACTTACATTTAATTTCATAAAATAATTTCAAGTAACTAATATATATAGTTTACTTATACTTGTATATGTAATATGTTACAAATTATTTCAAGTTTTTTTTTATCTGAAAAAAAAATTATTATTAAACATTATTCATAAACAATAGTAAACAATATATTGGACAACATAGACATAGATAAATTTGTCGTATAAGATATGAAATCTAAACTATACAAACATGATATATCATATAATCAAACGAGATGTATAAGATATGAGATCCAAGCTATACTAACCATAATCTAACATATAATCAAAATGATTGGGTAATTACTTATGTGTAGCCTAAAATTCACACGAAGAATAAAGAATAACTCACAGATCTCCAAGATCCACACCCAATCCTTACAGGAGATGGATGAACCACTTATCTTTCATTTTATTTGATGTTATTATTTTATTTGGAGTTGATAAAATTTTGAAAATCTTCATTTTTTTCCAACCATGAAAGGTAAGAAGGAGAGAAGAGAAAAAGTGAATGAAAAATGAATGACTACAAAAAAAGAATTAGTGCATTTGTTTTTAATTGAGGAAATGAAAATTTTTCCATTCTTTTAACTAAAACTTCCATAATCGATTCTCTTAATTTTTCCTCTCTCCACTTCTTTATTTTCACATCGTATGGTCGAAAATACTTGCAATCAAATGATAAAAAATTTCCATAAATCCCTTCATGCCATTATCTTTTATTTAAACCGATATCATACATCATTGCATGCAAATATTACTTTAATTAATGCATTCAAATAATTACAAACAACTCCAAAACATAAAATAACTTAAATTATAATTAGTCTTTCTCAAATATTAATTGATTTAATTAATTTATGACATTTTATAAATTAATTAAATAATATGGTTTTTTGAATAATTCATCTTACGGTTGTGCGACTCAAAGGTATAACTTCATTTAGCGATTAATATCGAATAATTCTAATATCAACGTTCACATGTCACCTTAGCTGTTGGTGTGATAGTTTGACTAAATTTATCGCTTACGCATCTTTGTTGTAAAATCCAACTTTACTAATTTAAGCGATACCTCATAGTAATGATTATTTACATCAATTCTCTTCGTGAAAACTATATCAATTTAAGATTTATGGAATTTGGGTTTGGTCGAATTCAAGTATCATCCACATTCAACTTGGTTAATCCAAACACAATAAACAAAGTCATTGGTTTAATAATAACAATTATTACTGACCGTACTATTCTGGTCAGAGATTTTGACTTGACTACAGTTGACAGCGATGTTAACCCCTTATAACCGAGGAGACGAATTCTCTATTGAATAGTGTTTCACTTCCAATGCTTCAACTCAAACCCAACTATGATTTCTCCATGCCATGCTTTAACTATAATCAAAGTGGAATATCTATATTAAAGTTCCATAATATTTTCAAGTCAAATGAACTGTGTAATATTGTTACTTCGAGATCACCTATTTGACCTTAGTTATAATTAACCAATAGAAAACTCTTAAGTGAGTCATTCCATGTTTATTCAATAACTATTAGTACATAATCTTAGTTATAATCAAGGTGTGGTCGATCTTTGCCACACACACGTGTATGTGTGTGTATGTGTATATTGTTCAAAAGAGAATTGTTAAAGTGACTTCATACTTGGATAAGGGTGAGCATTTTTAGGGGATTTCGGGGGGATGATAAGATGTAAAGAGCTCCACTCCGAACAATTTATTTTTTTACCCTCTTTAAATAAATTCGATAATATACCATTGAAATTTAGAAGAATAAGGGCACATGCTAACTGAAAAATATACTACATATGGCAAAGTATCCTCGACATTGTAATACGTAGGAGACCATTAAAAGTTGTCTAAAAACACGACACAGAACTTTAAATTTTACACGCGGATAGAAAGGGGGTAGTTATGTAGTTGTGTTTATTTTTCTTTGTTGAGGGTCATTTTTTACAAGAAATTAGACTGAAAGACTTCTCATCCAAGGAAATATGTTTATGTGGCACTATAAACCGACCAGCTTTGCTAAAAATAAGTTCAGTGAAAAACGCTTCAGAACAATTAGTTTCAAGGACAAAATGTAAAAGAAATTATCATTTTTGTGAAGTGCTATGGGAAAATAGTAAATGAAATTAATATTTTGCTATACTTTGTTTTATCATTTGTACTAAAAACTAATTATTCTAAAGTATTGTTCTAAAAATTTCTTACTCTAATCGAAACTAAGTATCTCTTTAAATGAAAATCCTTGCATTTTTAACTGTCTTTATACCAATTTTAATAATATTGAATAAATGGGTATTGTTAAATATACCAAAAAACACTAGTTTTTATCCAGTCTTGAAAATACCACAATCTTTTGAATATCCCCTTTTCAATACCCTAAATACACCAACTAACCCTAATACAATAGTTGAAAAACACTAAAGAAAGTAAATAACGACTTTGTAACCGAAGACGATGAATCAACTTGTGGTGAGAAAAATCAATGAAGTCTTCTAAAAGTAAGTAAACTAATGAAATGAATTTGTTTCTTATCAATCTGTTAAAGTACGGTGAAGCACTGTTCGGTTGAAATAATGATGAAATTTAGAAGAAGAACAACACACGCATACACTATCCATCCATCTGAATGTTGTCAGAAAAATTGAAATCTATTGTTAAAGAAAATTTTGATTGCTTTCTGCATTATTATTAATGGAAGAAGGGTTAGAGGTACCGGGTTTAGAATACCGGCGTCGGTTGTATTTTTAAGTGGAGGATAACAAAAAAGATTGATATTAATTAGTACTTAATTTGGCTCTTTTTTAAATCTAGAGTCCGCTTTAACCATCCTTGTTTGACTCATCTTAGGAGGTACTTTCTTAGAGTACTAGTACCTAAAAGTCATTGTAATTAATTATTAACGAGCTTTACGGCACGCGCCTCGCGCATGAATTGTTTTTCTGCAAATTGCATATGTTTAGCACGTTTAAGAGAAACTGATTTATAAGAATATTTAACCATATTTTTACGTTGGAATCATTTGTTGTTGGTTTAAATTTTATTTCTAAGTTGCAATATCTATATTTTTTATGTTTGAATTTTATTTACATATTAATTAATAATCTATTTATTAGATCTTATTTTAAGTGATATTAAGATTTGACAGTATTTGTAGATGGATGTTTTGAATTTGTAAAAGAACTTTATTTGTTAGATCCTATTTTTAGATGATACTAAAATTTAATAATATTTGTAGACGTACGTTCTGATAATATTTGATACCGGCGTCGGTTGTATTTTCAAGTGGAGGATAACTAAACAACATATTGATATTAATTAGTACTTAGTTTGGCTCTTTTTTAAATTCCAAGTCTGCTTTAAACCATTCTCGTTTGACTCATTTTAGGAGGTACTTTCTTAGGGCACTAGTACTCAAAAGTCCTTGTTATTAATTATTAACGAGCGTTACAGTACGCGCTTTGCCCATGATAATGACACGCGCTTCGCGCGTGATGATAACACACACTTTCTGCATGAATTGTTTTTCTGCAAATTGTATATGTTTAGCACATTCAAGAGAAAATGATTTATATAAATATTTAACCATATATTTGTGTTGAAATCATTTGTTGTTGGTTTAAATTTTATTTTTAAGTTACAACATCTAATTTTTTATTTTAAGTTTTAATTTTTATTTATATTATTAATTAATAATTTATTCGTTAGATCTTATTTTAAGTGATATTAAGATTTAATAGTATTTGTAGATGGATGTTTTGAATTTGTAAAAGAACTTTATTTATTAAATCATATTTTTAGATGGTATTAAGATTTGATAATATTTATAGACGTACGTTTTAAATTTTCAAAAGAAATTTAATTATTAGATCCTATTTTCAAGCGATATTAAAATTTGGTATTAGGGGCCTTATTGATAGTTCACGCCGACACCAAAAAAGTGTGACGTTAAAGATATTATAACTATGAAATTTTATGACACGTGCAATGCATGCACGTGCGTACAAAAAATTCTTTTAATATTATAAAAATTTAAAATTTCTTTATGGTTTTGGTAAAAATAAATTGTAAACAAATAAAGAAAATAAATGCAATTTTTTATTGTAATAGAGTTTCAAAATTATAACTTTATTTACAATCCAAAACTTATATTTAAAAATAAATTTTAATTTTTGTTTTTGTGGGCTTTGAACTCCTGACCGTTTGTTTGCATATAAGTGTATTTCTGAAAGTTTATGGTCGGACCAAAAGATTGTGTTTCTATTCCAACTATTAATAAAGATTTATGGCACGTGCAATGCACGTACGTACAAATATTTCTTTTAAAATTATAAAATTTAAAATTTCTATATGGTTTTGGTAAAAATAAATTGAAAAAAATAAAGAAAACTAATGCAAATTTTTTTACAGGAAATTATTGTCAAGGACAAAATTTCTCAGCATTTTAGCCTCAAGGACAGACCTTCAGTATTTTTGCCTGAAGGACAACTTTCTTTAGGTATCAATTTTTACAGTTTTTAGGTATCGGTTTATAGTTATCGGTAGCAGTTTTTAGGTATCAGTTTTTAGTTCGGTAGCAGTTTTGAAAGAATGTTTGTCCTTATGAATAATTTTGAAAGATTGTTTGTCCTTATGAATAATTTTATGAGAATGTTTGTCCTTGTGGTTAAAATATTGAGGTCGTGTCCTTGAGGCTAAAAATATACGATTTTTTGTCCTTTAAATTAATTCCCCCTTTTTTTAATAGAGTTTCAAAATTATAACTTTATTTACAATCCAAAATTTATATTTAAAAATAAATGTTTTTTTGTGGGATTTGAATTCCTGACCTCTTGTTTGCACATAAGGGTATTTTTGAATGTTTACCGTCGGACCAAAAGATTATGTTTCTATTACAACTATTAATAAAAATATTTAACCATATTTTTTAGTTGAAATCATTTGTTGTTGGTTTAATTTTTTTTTAAGTTACAACATCTAATTTTTTTAAGTTTAAATTTTTATTTATATTATAAGTTAATAATTTATTTGTTAGATCCTACTTTAACTGATATCAAGATTTGATAGTAGTTGTAGACGTAAGTTTTGAAAGAAATTTAATTGTTATATTCTATTTTCAA
The DNA here is from genome assembly GCA_030737815.1 of Allium fistulosum. Taxonomy (NCBI): domain Eukaryota; kingdom Viridiplantae; phylum Streptophyta; class Magnoliopsida; order Asparagales; family Amaryllidaceae; genus Allium; species Allium fistulosum. The sequence continues at coordinate 690,715,118 of CM060908.1, read as the reverse complement.
ATGATATTAAGATTTGATATTAGGGACATATTTGGCAGTTCGCTCGGGCTGATAGAAAGAAAGCGTGACACAAAACTATTATAATGTTTCTTTAAGCAAAACAATAAATTTAGCATGGTGCTAAAAGCACCCATAAACTCAATTCTTAATACCATAATTTTTTTAATAAAAATTAATAAACTTACCTACTTCCTAATACTATTTTAGTTTTTCATATTTCCACATCACCAAAGTCCATATTTCAACTCCCTTCCTAAATCCATCTGCCATATATTATCATTGACTCCCGAAACTTCATCCCCTAGAGATTCATAAAAATTAAATTACCATGAATTCTAATCAAACATAACATAAATTCATAATTAGATACCAACCAAAATTTACCTTAACACACATATTTATCGATTAACATAGAATTTGAAATAAAAATTGAAAAAGCGGATAATTTAATTTTAAAAATGTAGTATGCGGAGTAGGGATGGCAATGGGGCGGGTCTAGGGTCCAAACCCGGTTGACCCGCCCCTGTTTTGACCCGCCCAGACCCGCCCCATTGGGTCATCGGGGCGGGTAGACCCGTGACCCGTTCTTGATAGCTCCGGGTCTAGGGTCGGGTCGGGGCTTGGCTGACCCGCCCCAACCCGACCCGCACTTCTAAGATCTCATGAAATCGCTTTAGTATTATAGCGATGATTTGTTAATCTTTATATATATATATATATATATATATATACACATATATATATATGTCTGTGTATGTTTTATTATGACATGGATATTATAATGTTACAATCAATAAGCTATAAAAAGTTTATAGTATTAAGCTGCATCATTGATATTTATAAAATAACATATGCATATTTTTTTGAATTATTTTGTACACCACATTTTTATTATCTTCCTTTATAATTATAAACACATTGTTATTTGTATTTAAAGTATCATTTAGTGACAACAAATATAAATACATGTACATTAGCACACAATTTTGAATCAATACAAAAACCTTCACCGGGTCTCGGGGCGGGGCGGGTCTACCCTGACCCATACGGGTCTCGGGTTGGGGCAAAATTCTGGACCCGCACCGGGTCTACGGGACGGGTCTGGGGCGGGGTCTAAAAACCCCGGGGCGGGCCTGGGGCACAAGAAACCCGCCCCAACCCGCCCCATTGCCATTCCTAATGCGGAGGAGCCGCTTTTGGTTGAGTTTGGATGATTTTGGGTGATTATCTCATTTACTGATTTGGGATTAAAAGGTTTTACTGCAACACGACGTTGGTAGTCTTCTTCTGGTTGATTTTGAATTATTTGTTCATCTTTTGGTTTGGAATTAAGAGGTTTTAGAGTAATTACAGTTTTTAAATTTAGGTTACAGGAAAATGGACATAAGGACAAACTTAGAAAAATTTTTAGACCGAAGGACAATAAATTTGTTTTTTTAAGCTGAAGGACAATACTAGTTACAACTAGTATTTTTTATAGTGTAAAACTGAATACAATGCTAGATATAACTAGCATTTTGTATAGTGTTAATTATGACTAGCATTTGTCCTTCAGCCTAAAAATAAAACTTGTGTCTTTTAGTCTAGTTTTTTTTTCCAAAGTTTGTGATTTTCCCTTTTTACTCCTTAGGTTAAGCCATGAAATAAATGAGATTTGATGACGGTAGTATATGGTGAATAAATGAATGTACTTAGAAGAAGATTTATGTTATATCTATGGTTCGCGGTTGCATCAGCAAAACTAATTTCTTAGTTATTCTTCACAGTTTATTAATATTTGGAGCTTCTCCACCGTTTAGAAAACTGCATTTGCTACAACGAGACGGTAGAATTATCAAATATGTCATCTCACTTGGACTCTTTGATTTCGATTCCGCCTGGATTCGCTGAGATCGTGGTGATCCGCCATGGCGAGACCTCATTCAACGCATCTAAGATCATTCAGGTCACCATTTAACCTTTTTCCCAGAGCTAATTAGTCTTTCAATAAATTGAGCGAACTTCTTGCTTTGCAACTCAAATGGGTTGACTTTATATGATTCATTGATCTGTATCCATTTTTCTTCTTCGATTAGAATTATGATACTAGATGTATCTGAAATAATTTTAAGCCACAGTTAGGGAATTTAATCTTGTATTGGAAAGCAGGCGCATAGAAATTCATGCTAATGTCTACGATGGCTTTTCAATTTTATATGGTCTCAACTCTCAATTTACTCACTTGAAAATATGGACATGCTATCTGTATTTTATTTATTCATTTAAGATGCTTAGAACGTGTATAAACTGATTATGATGGCACAGTAATAAATACACTTTAAAATTACAGAGGTTCATATTTACATTCTTCCCCATTTTATATTTCTGATCTCATTATAGTGTTTTTATATAAAATTTCACTTGGTTGAGAGCAAACAGTTCTTCGACTCATCATTACCACTTTATAATTTTTTTATTTATCACAATTTCATTTTGTTCAGAGGGTGAAAAGGCAAAAGCAAGTGATATAACTCCCTTTTATGCCTGCATCGGTCAGATAGTCCTGACATGGTGTTAGTTTCACCACCTATTATCGGTAGAAATATATGAAAATGGCTTTGCAAGGCAGAAATAAACTTGGCTTTGTCGACGGATCAATAAAAAGATTCAGAATATTGAAGACACATGATTTGGTCCAAAGATTTATTTACACTGAATATGGGAAAGATATACAACATGAGCATTTTCAGAACCAAGTGTAAATCACTTTTAGCAAAACTGCAGTTTGTAGACAAAATTGTTACATTGTTTTCTAAGTTACAAAAAACTATAGTGAATCTTGAACAGGCTTGGTTTATGTATTACAGTATCAAAATGCAAATATGGAGCAGCAAAAACATAAAACAAAAATAAACTAATAAAATAAATAATGAAATATAATAAGAAAGTTCAGTTTATCATCTATTTTAATTTTCACAAGGCCAGTACAATCCATCATATATGGCAAGAAGCCAAATGTTCCAGCAATAGCCTTTACCATCAACATCAAGAGCCTTCTCATCTACTCTGTATATTGCTAATTAACTCAGTAGGCTGGGTCGACAATCGGTCAACTCGATGTACCAGATAGTGGGTCAGAACCCACATGATCCGTTTGAATGTCTGATCATTTTTTTATAATGTCTTCTTTTTGGATAATCATTACAGAGATGTGCATCAAAAAATGTGTTTGTTCACAAAGTTGTTTGTTTTTGCATTATGTCGCATAACAACACATTTCTTTCTTTCTTTTTTCTTTTCTTTTCTCTCTTATTCGTCTTTTTATTTATTTACTTTGAGTTAGTAGGACAGTATTGTGGGAGATGCTCTAAAGAATTGACATCTTGATGTCAGGAATTGCTTGTCAACTTAATGTTGGCTTATGATATATTTGATGTTACTCCAAAATGGCTAGTTTTCATCCATCTAGCCTTTTATTCATCAGCCATTTTGACGAACTAAGTTGTTGTTATTTCTGTTGAATCCTTGATATATATTAACAGTAAAAATTTAGTTGCGTGTGTTGTAACTGGAATCCATGATCATATGAAAATGGTTCTTTTATTTACTTATTTACTTTTATATAATTTGCACGGCATATTTGCCACAGCTAGTTTTGTGGAAATGACTATTAACATGTACAAACATGTTCCAAACTTACAAACCCTCTTAAAGCCCTCTCAATATGTTTCCTTGATATCAGTAATATTATTTAGATGCTTGGATTGTGAGACAGTTGCATTTGTCAGAGATTTGAATACTGAAATGTTAATGCTGGTTGTTGAATACTTAAATGTTAATGCTGCTTGTTGAATATTGATTGTAGAACATTTAGAAAGCTGTTAATTTGCATTATGATTAGAAATTTGTCTCACGAACATGAATTATCACTTTGACAACATGACTGCTCAATGTTAACATGGATTATTTTTGGATGCTGTTATCATGCAAATTGCACTTAGTCGTCGTTTTATAAAGCAAACATTGTTTATTTATGCTCTACTAGTGAATTTATAAAACATGGAAAACATAATTGATTATGTAAATATGTTCTAAAAGCTTGCGCTTGAGATGAAAGTATGTAAATTTAACTTATTGGACCCTGTGGTGGTTTTGGATTACTAGTTATGCTGTTTATTTCCTTTATATTTTTGCAGTTTGATTTTCCTATTCAGCTTGTCAAAATAACTCATCTCATAATTTTGTTCAACTCACCGAAGTTACTCATGAGATTTTTACTATTTGCATTACTTATATGAATTTTACCCTTTTAACATGAAAAATTATATTGCATTAAATCTGGTAATTATTTAATTTTGGTTCTAATCAGTTAGCTTCCTATGTTATCCCATTCTAACTACAAAATGTGTCCGAAGTCATGTGCCGATCATTATTAAATATATAGTTTTTGATTTTATCTTCCAATGTTATCTACATTGGTTTTCAATGAATGTAAAATATTTTTTTAAGACAAATAAAAAAGCAGACCTAAGAGCCAACATGGTTGGCTCAGTTGGTTGGTAGTTAAGACTATGAGACTAGGGTTCGATTCTCGAGATCGACAATTGTTGGCATTAATGAACCATGTCCAAAAAGAGAGAGAGAGAGAGAGAGAAAAAGAAGCAGACCTAAGGTTTAGAAGAGATGTGGTTGGAAAAGCTGAATTGATTGCAGATCTGGAGTGCTAAATTGTGAGATAAGGCATAATACTATATCCAAAGATGATATTGATACCCCTTCTTCCGATAGTACTATAATTCCTGTTCCTATCCATGAATTCCCTTTCTCTGTCTATCTACATTCTAGGAAATTTATGCGCTCCATGGACAAAGCAAAAAGTGTAGTGCTGGTCAAAGAGTATACGTTGATACAGAAAATATTCGCATAAACATTTTTCTTCCTTGTCATATCATTAAATTAATTAGTTGATATTGGAATTTCGATTGGTTCGGATATGTGTAGTAAAACATAGGATTATGTTTACAAGGAGTAGATATTTTTGCTGTCAGCATGCATGGAACTAGTTAATGTTAGGGATAGTGTGCTAAAATCTGACTGCATCCTACAGTTTGAGATTACTGACTGCGTGATAGAGATGATTGTTTCCTTGGCCATATAATTATAAGCTTAAATTATAATTTCGGAAGTACTTGTAAGCTTAAATTATTGTATTCTATTTTAAAATATACAGGGACACATGGATTCAGAGTTAAATGAGACTGGGAGGAAGCAAGCAATTGTGGTAAGATATGAATGCTCTAAATTAATAAAACGATTGCCATGTATATTATCTGGAAATCTGCATTAACTTTGAAGGTGGCAAGTCGATTATCAAAGGAATCTAAATTTACTGCCGTATATTCATCGGACTTGAAAAGAGCTTCCGAGACTGCACAAATAATAGCTAATGCTTGTAATTTACCGGAGGTATGCATGTTGCAACTATTTCAAAAGTAAAAGGTTCTTTCGACCTCTGCGGATTATCATTTGACATAAATGCTTACATATATCACTTTTTAATTGAAGCAAGTAATGACCACAACACTGTACAAAGCAAGCTTGAAACGTAACTTATACCTGAAAATGGTAGCAATGACCTTTCAAGTAATAAGTTAGGTGATGCCGTCATGTCATGTCATGTGCTCCTTTATTCAAAATAATGGCTAATATATAACCTTACCATATGATATTCTCAGTTGAGCTAATTATGCAACGGCGAATTAGTTTCTAGTTAATTGATTGCTGACATGCTTAATGTGATCACAGCTTTATGGACTTGGTTTATTGGGAAAGCACATTTCTGGTTGAGCGAAACCTTGTGTTTATAAATCTGTAGTGCCAAGTGGGCATGTTTAGATGTGTTCATTACATGGTGTACATATCGTGGATATAAGTTATACTAAATGTGCTATTAGATGTTTATTTTCCTATATATTACACTTCATGTCAGATGAAATGTGTTCCAGAATATCATAAATAAGCATAGTTTGTAGTTCATTTTATCTTGATGCTTAAGGTTCACCATAAACAACTTCAAGTCATGCAAACTTATCGTTCACCGTTAGGTTTGCTATTCTAGTATTTTATGTCAAACTGTACTTCACTTTTGGATATTTTCGTCTATATTTCAAGTTTTTGTACATTCATATAGATACTTGCACTAGTTTCTTAAATCGTAACAAGTCTTCGATGCAAACAAGTTTCAAAGTTAACATTCTAGCATGTTTTGATACATGTCCCATTTAACTTGTAATGGCATCTCCCTTGTTATTGCAGCACTGTAGATTTTGAAAGGCTTTATATTTTATGAACAAGGCAAATGCTACCTTGTCATTGTTATATTTAAGTGATGCTAAATGCACCCGAAATTTCTTTCATCTCTACTACTAATAAAGAAAATCCATTGAACTAATTTACTCTGTGTCCTTTTGAAATTCCAAAAATGCCCTTGCTTTTCGTTTACAGGTCTGCGCTCATACGGTTACCACCGCATCTATTACTCTCGTTTTTCATAATAATGTTTAAAATAAATAAAGGGAACTTCATATTACTCATCTTGATGGGCAACATATTATCAATCAACAACACATAAACTATCAGCAACACAATGCCGGTTGGTAAAATAAGAAAACAACTACAACATAGTGGCGAAACAACATGTTTGGCCGGCGACGTATTACCAAACGATAAAATGTTGCTGAAACATGATTTGATTATATTGATTAATTGGAAATAAGTAATGACATAGATGCGATGAAAAGAGGACCGGGTAAAATGAAAAGTATATTGGGTGCATTTAGCAGCATTTTTATTTTATGTCTTAATTAGCATATTTTATTTTATATCGTACTTGTTAAAATTTCACATAAACTGAAATTGTTGGACAACCTTTTTTCTTTCTTTCCCTGTTTGATTAGAATATATTTTTAACTAATTTTTTGCTGCATCATAACAACTGAAATAAAAGTCAAGTAATTCAGCTATCAAATTGTTTAAAAGTTAACTTCACACAAACAATGTAAACTATACTCAGGAGCAGACTTAGAAAATAACCCCAGGCGTGGCACAGGTTGAATAAAACGGATACGTTATTTCTTTTACTATCAATTTATCAAGCACAAAGACATGTCCATCACTGCTTGTCATGATCTGCTGATGACATCGTTCATGCTATCCCTTAAATAAACAATGATCACAGTTCAAATCTGAAAATTACATCTAATGATAGTTTTATAATCTGGGATTCTTCAGGTTAAAGTCTAAATTAAGTGGCTAAAATTGATACCGAAGTTTGTAATATACAAAATATTATCTGAATTTTTAACCAAATGGTTATGACCATGTTTTATATATAAAAATGAACATTATAAGAGGTACGCTATCTGGTCATGATTTTATTTGAGCAACTACATTTGCAGTAACTCTTTCTATACAACAATTAGAATTAACAATTCAAGTCAATACTGATATTAATATTATAGTATATCTAGAGTAATTATTGGTTGGTTCCCATTGTATAGAGATTTACCAATATCACTTTTGTATTTTTTCATTAATAAAATCAGATATTTAAGTATTTTTGTTAATAGCAAAAAGAAAAAAAAGAAAAAAGAAAAAAAAATAGAACATATATACAGGTTATTAAAATATGTTGTACATACGTCCCATCTCAAATCAATTTATCAGAGAAAGTAGTTTTTACACGTATTTCCTTGTCTGTTCCTTTTCTTTCTCTTACATCCTCTGATTCTCTTTATCTGTGATAACCCTAATCTGCAAATTCTTTCAAATGCAATAAAATACAAAATTCAAGCAGGGACAATTGCCCCTGCTTGCCCCTATGTGTGCATCCACCTATGACTGTACCCTTGTCCATCTTATTAATATTTATCAACAAATGATGTTTTAATGACTGAATGTCTAAGCAAATGATATTCATAGAAGTAGTACCTGTGCTGTATACTCTGAAAATTCGAAAAACTACTTTCACAAAATTGCCAAGCTGCCAGTGTTTTTGGTTATTGGAGTATGATTTTGTTTATGTTTGTTTGTTTTCTTGTTTGCTTGCCGAACTACTGTTATTTACCAATTACATTGTCTATCTTTACCACACTCAAACTTACTTCTTTAATTCTCTGCCTGAGCTTGCACTGCAAAAATCAACAACACTGCACACAAAACTATATGCATCAATTATTTCACATTGTCATAAATATTCTTTCCATCTTTCTGTAACAGGTAATAAAACATCCAGCACTAAGAGAAAGGCATATTGGAGAGCTTCAGGGTTTGACGTTGCGTGATGCTGCAAAGCTAAAGCCTTTGGCTTACAAGATTTTTACGTCTCATAATCGTGATCAAGAAATCCCTGTGAGTTTATTTTATTACAGTTATAATGTTTAATTCAGAAGCCATTTTTATTTGCCGTGGTAGTATAATAAAGCTGAAGCAAGCTACCTTATCCTTAAGGTCACACACTTGCACGCACTTCCTACCTTTTTTCATAACCAGATAAACAAGAGAGAAAGCTATGCAGAGCAACGCCAGTCACTCGTTTAATGCGCTGATTGAGCTAGAAAGATAATTTTCATAGAACCATTTGCTTGAACGTCATATGGGTTTGCTTTAGTCATGTTTGGTTTGATCTTGCCTACTTATTCATACTCACTGGAAAAGTTTGAAGCCTGTATCTTTCACCCAATAATATTTTTCATGTTGTAACATATATGTGAAATATAACGGTTTTATGGGTGTTACAATTAAGTGACACTCACATTTAGTTACAGGTACCCAATGTTTTTATTGCAGACAGTTTGGCTCAAGCATCCTTTTTTTTTTTAAAATTCGGCCACACACTACCTTCATAAAAGTCATGCAAACCAAGTCTCTCCTTTTGTAATTATGAATTTGTGATTGAAAAAGATGTTGCATTTGCTTTTGTGAACTCTTCAAGCGTTATTCGTTTATTTATTTATTTTGGATGTTAATATTGAATCAAATGTACTTAAACTGTTACAAATATCTCTGAAAAATATTGTTTTTCATAATACAATTAATTGCAGTGCAAAATAAATGCAATGTAATTAATTGCAATAATGCTGCAATTATTTACGTCATCAATAGTTTTTGTTGTGGAACATTACATTGTAACTGGAAACACTACGCACAATACTTGCACTACAAACTATATGCGCTGTTGGCAAAACATTTCAATGTAGTTATTTGCACCATCGTCTCAGCTCCAGCTTTGATTGGACATTGTCACTGCTACTTTACAAACACCGTTTTTGTCTATCACCAGTGAACTCTACATCAAATTCCTCACCTAACCGTGTCAGTCTTGCCTTGTCCAGTCTTCTCTATATTGTCCCTAATTTTGATGTCATTGATTCAATCCTAATTCGATCACAAGAGGTGAGATTCCAACTGAGCTGCAACTCTAATCATTTAGTGTCATTGAGTTGCATCCATTTGTATCCAAATAGACATATATAACCATCATTTGTTTTTGATAATTCCAAAAACTTGTATTGGATGTGAAATGTTGGGTAGAAAATGGGAAATAATCATCTAGTCCCATTCTTCGGTGTCCCGGTGTGCCAAGTGGATAACAGTAAATTTAATGCATAAAATTATAAAAAATAAAAAAAATGAATGGTTGTAATTCGCTTGGCATTAGGGCCGTCAATGGATACTCAAAAATCCAAAACTCATCCGCATCCGTATCCGAAAAGCGGATAAATATCCGATGTCTGAAAAAACAGTAGTGGATGCGGATACGAAGACATCCACATTCAAAAAATATCCGTTTGATTTTTTTCAAGATTATAGTTTAAATTATGTGTATTTTAGTATAATAAAGTATATTTATTGTTTTGTTAAGTTGGTAGTTTATATTATATGCACTTAATGCATATTAACTACTCAAAACTATTTATTATCGTCATATTAGTTTATTTTTAATACTTTTAAATCAATGGGATTGAAAAAAAAATTAAGTTAAACTAAAATTTTCTATTTATATTTTTTGATTTATCGGTCGTTAGCGAATATGATAATTATCCGATATCCGTCCGTATCTGCGGATATCGATATCCGACATCCGTAAATGATTTCGGATGCGGATGCGGATATGACACTATCAGCATCCAAAGCTATCCGTTGACAGGCCTACTTGGCATATCAGGGGTTTTGCAAATGAATGTGCGACTAATTTCCGCTATTTAGTAATTTGAAGTAATATATGAATGCTGACCACCGACATAATGATTTTTCCTTTCTTTTGATGTAACAATGTTGTCCTTTCTTTTGACGTTTGTCTGCATGTACTCCATCAGTATTGAGAGGTGGCAAACATGAGAACCTAAAGTAAGAAAGATTTTTCAACCACATCGAAATTTATTGTGTTAGTAATTTTAGAGGTCAAAAAATCTAATCGATAAATGATTTGTTCGTAAATTTCCATGCACTAAAGGCATCATCACAATACATGTCTGATGTGCCAAATGGAAGATTCTTCGTATTGATTTCTAGTTTGTTAGAATTTACCAGGAGGATTAATATTTTTTTTTTCCTCTCCATTTATTCATTTGGAGTTCGAACCTGCATACAACTAACTGAAGAATTTCTTGGTTATAAATAGGGTGGCGGAGAAAGTCACAATCAACTTTATGATAGATGCACGTTATTTTTGGAGTCGATAGCGGAAAAGCACATGGGTATATATATATTTTTTTATCGCTGATTGCATTATTGCATTTTGAATACCTGTATCGATGTATGCAAAGTTGTAAATAAACAAGATAAAACGTTTCACTGTAATCAACTGATGTATTAGACCTTCTTTCTTAAATAAATAAACAATAAAAAAGGTGTTATTTGAATTTCAGGAAAGAGGGTTATTGTAGTAACTCATGGAGGAGTTATAAGAGAACTATACTGGAGGGCTTGCCCAGTGGGTTCACCAGATGGGAGGATACAAAATACATCCGTCAACGTTTTTCACATTTCAGAAAATGGTGTAAAGTGGATTATCAAGAAATGGGGAGATGTAAGTCATCTTCAAGAAACCGATGTTCTTGAAGATAGCTTTGGCGGCGACAGAAACTCTGCATAATTCACACTTCAATTTCAAATTCGTTGTTCAATACGAATTTGTATGAAATCTATTTCATACTTTATACATGGACTTGGAGAAAAGTCCACACTGAACTTTGCCATTTCTCATTTGTACGACATATTGGTAACAGATGCAGCTCCCTTTGGAATCTTCCAAAATCATAGACGTGTTGTTGGCTGTATATGAAAATTGTGTTTATACTGTCTTCCTTTTATATTATCCGATTTGATTTAATTGTTGGTTTACATATAGCAGTAGAAACAGTTGGCCATGAGTTCATGTTGCTGCAATTCGTTGCAGTCCGTTTTATGGAGTTGACTGAAGACCATTTTTTTTATGATTTTATATGCACTTGTCATTGCACCTTTAGTCATTTTGTATTAATTTTCTCCTTAACCAGCATGCTATTTGCAGTCGAAAACGTGTAGTGATTGTGAAACAAAACTGGACACGATTTGCCTTGTACGACCAGGCATCATGATTTCAGATATATCAACAAACCAGTACATATATCTACTTTGTGGGGCCTGTAAATGATAGATAACTGTACCTATGATTCCAAGCAACTCCATCTCATGATTCTTCAAGAAACGAAAATCAATTATTGTAAGTTCCAAAACTGACATTCATATTACAAAAATTGGTTGATAAACCGACAGCAAACAGTGATTGCTGTAGATTCTACATGTGAGAATGTAATAGTATATCATGGGCATCACATTTGGTGATCCCTACCATTTTAAATGTAGTTTTATACTGCAGATATTTCATGATTTGCCTAAAAGTCAATAATACAATAAAAGCAAGGTTTGATCCCCCCCCCCCCCCCCCCCCTTTTTTTAAAGACATATCAGTTGTGTACAGAAGAACTCGAAAGGAGGAGGGAAAAGAAAAATCAAACTAAAAGCCATAAATAAATTAAAAATTACGGCAGACATTTAACTACAAACCATTAAAACCCGTGATTGAATGATCGCATATCAATCTCTTGGCTCCATGCACCCTTGTCTTGTACGTGTATTTGCCAATAAGCTTGTGCCAATGCATCCGGATCCATGGAGCCGTCCATGTTTTGATCCATGGTTGTAGATGATTCATCACTTCTCTTCCTGTGTAAACGACATTTTTAAATTGGGAACAGTTCCACATAGATTCAAAAAAGGATGAAATGAAACATATTATACTGATACCATACAAAAGTGAAAATTATTATCAATACTCAATAAGTAAACCATCAAATTTTAGATGTTATTATTGAAGTATGAATTTGTTATTTATGACGGCTCAACACCGAGCTCAAATCCTATGTTCCCAATTTGTCGTGTATTCATGTGTCCATTTAATCTACTTCATTCGTTTATTAATTAATCGTAAAAAAAGTAGGAATAAAGCATAGAGATGCATTGACATGATTTAATTATAAACATCAAGCTCTTAAACCTTGCACATGAAAGTTGGTAACAGAAGATATCATGAGCTCAGATACTAACTTAGCAATCATGTTAGATTTTATATAAAGTTATAAGCGCACATACATTTATGTTATATAAGGAGAGATTCATAGAACTTTGTAGCCCCTTAATATTTACCAATTGATTTTATAAATTGGTGGTGACTTTAATGTTATTATCCATCTTTCTTTGTTATCATTTTCTCTCTCACCTTACGGTCTCTAATCCATTCATTAATGTATCAAATACAACAGTGAGTACTAGGCCAGTAGAAATGAGCCAAATATGACCTCCATTCTTATATGAGCAAGGTTCAAAGAACCTAAAAGCCCATTAATTTCAATCACTGAATTTTTGCATATGACCTTTTAGGTTCTTAAATCACGAAGCTTTCAGGGTGGTGGTGTTTTTTTTTTCTTCGGAGGGGGGAGGTTTGGGGGGGGGGGGTGGTGGTGGTTGTGGGTGGGTTGTGCGCACACACCATACACACATACATAGGAAAGTTTAATGACAACCCTTGCTTTAGCACACTCCTACTTTCCATCATAAATTTTTATTTAAATAATATTATGACGTGGAAGAGAGAGTGACGTGGAAGAGAGAGAAACGGGTATGGAAAATGCTAATGTCAATAGGTTCTACAAAAGAGGATGTCATTCAACCTTCCCTTTATGAAAACGGAAACAAAAATGACTGAAATGTTTAATCTTTGCTGAATACTTTATATCAGTCCTTTATCCAAGGCAAAAGAAAAAGAAATTATGAATTTTTTTTCTTTTTTTCCTTTTGCAAGTATGAATTATAAACTTTGACTAGATTGTTAAATTTTGTAATGTATTCACCTAGATGCCGAAATAGCTCCATCAATGACTATATGAGCAATATGGATGCCTGAACCTTGATATTCCCTCGCCAAACACTGTGATAAGCCTCTTAGTGCAAATTTACCACAACCTGTTTTTGTCATAAATGACTAGTTACACATGATAGCAACAAATTTGTATGAAAGAAAAAACTAACATATGAGTGATTAGGCAAGCATTTATGATCCTGCACCAAGGAATTGTTAATATATATAAAAACATATTCATAATATAATTAGACAACAAAAACTTACTTAACTCACAGTAACCAGCAAAACCTTTTATGGAAGCAGCAGATCCAGTAAATATTATAGTCCCTTTGCCTCTCTCAACCATAATAGGAATAACCTACAATATAATATTTTATGCATATATATCATTCACATACAAATACCCCTCCAACCAACATAAAGGTGTGCAGTTCTTGATTAAAAGATCATGAAAAACACACCTGTTGAACACATTGAAAGGCACCGAGAGAAGAAACAGCCATACATTTTTCGAATGATTCTAACGTAACATCCGTAAATTTAGTTGGAGGAGAAGGTGAGCTTTTCTCACAAGCATTGTATATAAGAACTTCAACAAATCCAAGCGACAAAACACCTTCAAATGCTTCACGTATTGATTTAGCATTTGCACAATCGATTCTTATGGCAAACACCTGTGCCTTGGCATCTCTTGCTATTTCTTCCGCTAGCCTCGACAGTTTTGCTGAAGAAAAAAAGGAAGAAGAAGAAGAAGAAGGAGGTGCTAGTTTAATATTTGAGAAAAGTTATGGGGAAAAGATGAATATGCTCATATGATGAAGTACAAACCAAGGTCGCGTGCAAGAATGGCAATAGTGTAACCTTCTTGAGCAAACTTTCGAGCAATGGAGCATCCAAGATTTGGTCCAACGCCAACAACTGCTGCGATGCCTTTGGAAGATGTAGGACTCGACATAGTGCGCATCATAATGATCTTTATTATGATGATGGTAGTTACAGGCCGAGAAATGAAGAAGGAACTAAATGATAGATAGGATTTCTCTGCCTCAGTTATAAAGTAGAATCAAGTAGTGCATATCCAGTACTGTTGTAACAAATTATACGACTCAAACCAATTGGAAGTAGGGGACAAAATTTGTGCAGTTGTTTGACAAATTGAGCTCTTGGACAAATTAAAGTTATTTCAATTCATTTCTTCTTTGTCCTTTTTTTCGTAAAGCCAGATTGAGACTATAGTAACCATAAACTTTGAAGGAAAACGATTGGTATCCACATGCATAATTAATGCAGTTTGATTAGAGTTATTAACCTGCAAAGTTAGTATTCATACACCTCAAAAGATCTTACTTCGCTGTAGTATGTATGTACATAGCTACATTTATATCAAGGTTCAAATTTTCGTTTTTTGTTTCCGTTCCGGTCCACGGTAAATATTAAAATTTCAGTTTCGTTTCTGAAATTTTCGAGATTCCGTTATAATTCCGGTTTAGGAGTTTCGGTTCAGTTCTCTAAGTAACTAGGTTAATACTAACTTAAAGTGACATGTTATCCTTGTAATTTACAAACAAAATACAAATTTTAAGGAAAAAAAAAGAATACAGATCAAATTTAATTCTAAATTATCGATCCAAATATTATATCAGCCCATATATAAGAACCAAGCCCATGTAAATTATCCACACGTACTAAACAATCAAACATAATAAGAATGTCCCAATTTAAACTATATCATCCAACCCAGTTTCATAATAAACTATCACTATCCAAGTCTCTATTTTATGTTTTAAGCCGCCAAAAGGAAAAGGAAAAAAAAAACTAGGGTTAGATTTATTTAGAATGAAACTGATTTATTTAGAAAGCGAATAAGAAACTGATTTATGTCGCTCAACTTTGAATCTAAGGTGAGTAATTGCTAAATTTAATTTCGGATTTCACCTAGCGTGCTCTAGTTGCTCTATCATTTCCTGGTTTTTGTTCTCTGATGTCTTATTTATTTTTCTATTTTGCTTGCTAGTTTTCCTTTTTTATTTTCAATTTCCAGTGTCGAAACATGAGATTGATTTTTTATGCTCCATGGCCGGAAACAGATTCTTGGACATATTCCGTTCCGGTACTAGCCGGAACCGGCACGGGATGTGACGCAGCGGATTAATCAAAACGATGTAAAACGGTGAATGTAGTAATCGGTGGATTGGAAGAATACTGGAATGCCCGAATTCGTTGATCCGAAGATACCGAACTCTAGCTATCTCGAACTCGTTGATCGTGCACGATACCGGGTTCAAAGATCTTCAATTCTTCAAGCGTTGATCAAGCGCACTTGATTCCGCGAATCGGCTTCTACAATCGTTGAATCGAGCGCACTCGATTATCCGAAAGAGGAGATAGGAGATTACACTCAACTACCAATTTGGAATGAAAGCACAAAGCAATCAAATGAGAATTTTATTTAAAAATCAACAACCTTTACAAAATGACACCACTTGCCTATTTATAGGCTACAACACAAATCCAGAAAATTTCCTAAGTCTTAAGTCATTTCCGACTCATCACCTACGACCTACGACTCATTATAAGTCGGTGACGACTTATCAATAACTTCGTCTCAACCAGGTACACGACTTAACGACTTATTACAAGAAAGCCTAGCGACAGCAAACAGAAAATACAACATAGAAAAATACATCTTTTAAGTCGTTGCCGACTTATCAACTCCATTCGACTCAACTTATTTACAACAGACGCCATGCGACTTATACTCCAGTAGCGACTTAAGAAACAACGGTTCAGATTAACTCGTCAGGAGAATCTACGGCATGGATTAAAGCGGCATCAGAATATACAGCTCCAAGCCTCTACGACTTAACCCAGTTTCGTTAAGTCGTGGACGACTTATACCAGCCTTTCCCTTGAGTCGTGGATGGCTTATCTCCTCACCTTCCTTGAGTCGTAGACGACTTATCACTTGTGTATTCTTCCCCTTGAGTCGTGAGCGACTCATCTCCCTGTTAAGTCGTAGACGAGTTATAGTTGCTTCGTTAAGTCGTAAACTCGTCACAACTTTCCCTTTGGTCTTCCAGTTGAGTCGTGGACGACTCATCACCGCCTCCTTAAGTCGTAGACGACTTATGCCTTCCCCTTTGGTTTTCCAGATGAGTCGTGGACGACTCATCACCGCCTCCTTAAGTCGTAGACGACTTATGCCTTGGCCAAATAAGGGTTGCGCTGCATCAGGATGAATGGAATGCCGAAGTTCCCGCCGGAATCTTAAACCTTGATTTATATCATGCACTTCATTTTGTGGCTATATATGCTTCCAAGTATGACCTAGAGGCAGTTGCCGCATTATTGTGATGGAGCACAACTAACTTCAATAATTTCATAATCACTCGTTGATACACACACTGGAGATAAAGACGAGGATGAAGATTAAGACGGCAAATTATAAACCAAAATTTATGTAGTGCACAAGCAGATCATGTGACCTAATTAAGTTGTTTCCCCTTTCATATCGCATATGACATGTTCCCATGATTCTATACAAAACTTGTTCATATTAATTCATACATAACCGTTCTTGATTGTTTGTTTAAATTAGAGTTTTATAGAGTGGTCTTCAATCTTCATGCATGCTCGGCCGACCAACTAATAACTGTCACTTAATTGCCCACCAAAATTTATATTAAGAATATCGAATAGAAACAAAAACTTGAAAGATACATGAAAGCTATTTATTTATTTCTGTCTTAATTCTGGAAATATTAATGTTATAAAAATTTGCAATATGATGATAGATTGTTAGGAATGAGTTCATTAAATCGTTACAAGCTTGTGGTTTCTTGTTACAATCTTGTTAATTAATCAAATTGGATTGTTCCAGAATGCTTAAATGAAAATATCTAATTCCAGCAAACAATTTAGAGCACAAAAAGTAATTTTAAAGTAACAAACTTATAGTCTTATACAATTCAAAGAAGTACAACCGATTGACAGCACAATCTATAATTTATATGAGAATATGGCAAACAATAATTTTTCTTCACAGCTCAACGAAATCTTCAGATAAGATCACATTAATAACCGAGGCTTTGAATTAATAATTAATTAATTAATTATTGAGTAAAGGACCAATACAAATACCAATCGACAGTCTAGAACATTGTGTACATCACACTGATACTGACACATATACAAACATACGTAGGCGTATACATGCATGAATGCTACATACACACATTGATGCATATACATACACAACACACACCCTTGTATTATGTACATATGGACCTACTTACATATGTATATGCATTAACACTACTAGAAACACTGTTAATTGCGACGACATTTTCCAACGGTCGACGACGGCTCGTCGATTTTTTTACGACGGCAGCCGATAGCAAGCAATTGCCGTGGCATAAATTAAAATAAAATAAACTAGCCGACGGCAGCCGTTGGAAGCCGTCATGAAGCCGTCGGCGGCCGTCGAAAGCCGTCGCAAAGTCGCGAATATCTTAACCCCAGGTCGATGGCTTCGTTCATTATCATCTTCCTTCCCAAATCAGTTTCAGCTCCTCCAACCCCTCCTCCACGCCGTCAGCAAGTCTCCATCTTCAATTTTCAACTCTATCCATTAGCTATTTCTCGGTAAAAAAGTTTAATTTATAAACCCTATTTAATTTTGATTTTGTAAATTAGGGTTAATTTTTGTTATTATAGTTGTTTATAATACCGCATCGATTGTTTGTTATACCATATTGAATGCTAATTAGGTTGTTATTATAATTATTTATCATTTAAATATTGAGAAAAATAAATTGTTGAGTGTATATGTACGTTAATTGGTGTATATGTGTTGATTAATTAGCGCATACGCACATAAGGGTTAGTTTGGATTAATTAGAGTCAACGCTTAAGATTTAGTGTACGCGTTTTTAAGATGACGAAAACAACGATTTAGTATATGCGTTTCTTAGGATGTAAATAAATTATTGTACCATACGCTTTACTTTTTATAAATCCCTTAGATAGTTTTTGGTCCCGTCTAACAAGTATTGTATATGATCGTTATATGGATATTCGTTATTATCACAGAACATACATTTATATTCATCCGATACAATATTTGTTGGATTTATCCCTGTATTGGACAAGTTACAAACACAATAAAGTAATTATATTTTGCAAATCATTTCATTTTAAACGGTTCACAAAATTTCGACAACACTTTCTTTTTGTTCCCTCTGTACACGCATATGTGTATGATACAGGGAACAAAAGGGAAGTGTTGTCGAAATTTTATTGAATCGTTTAAAATGAAATGATTTATAAAATATAATTACTACTGTGTGTGTAATGGAAAGTAGGATGACTAACCATCAAAGTGTAAAACAATAACCTAAAAATTGTAGATTATATTCATATAATTTGTGTAAATTTGTTTGAAGATAAAATTAAATAGAATAAAATTATATATTTGCGAAAATTTAAATGTATGATTTAGTTAAAAAAATAAAATGTCAATACGTAAATGATTAATACGTTTTTATGTTTTAAAGTAGGAAAAATGGTCAATTATTTTATCGATCGGAGTAGGATGTACCAACAAAGATGAAAAATTGGAGGCTCAATAAGTGAACATTTTCAAAATGGTGTACACGTCTTTATTGAATTCGCTTTTAAGTAATAATGGAAACGACGAAAAAATTCGTTGTCCATGTAGTAGGTGGAAATTATTGAAGCATTTAATACCAGATATGATACTAGTTCATTTGCGCCAATATGTTTTCGTGCCGAATTATGCTCCTTATCCATCTTTAAAAAGAGATAAAGCAGATTGGTCGGCAGTTTTTAAAACGAAGGCAAGATTTACGTTTGACGGAAAGAATATTCCAGACGAACAAGCGTACCAAGCGGATATCGAGGAAAATGGCGAAATTACAATAATAGATGATCAAACTGATTTTGAACCTCTAAATGATGAATCAAAGGTATTATAGAAGCATTTGAGACCACAGAGGAAAACAATATGGAGTACGAGACCGAGTCTGAATCAGAAAACGACGAGGACTAATTTAATAGTATACATGTTGAAAAAAGGTAATTTATGTGAGTATTGATGTTACATTTTTTTTGTATGTTATATGCGATTATTGATGTTAAATCTTGATATGTTTACTCATAATTGAATGATATTTTTGCCATAATAAAATAATATGTATATGACAGGTATTATAGATGTCTTTCTTCAGGCGTCGGAGTTCTTCGTAGTTTGGTTCCCCCTTTTCGTCTCAGTGGGGGACCGTTCGCAGCTGAGGTGATGGCAGCGACCCGTCGTAGGAGACGCCGCATACGGTGGTTAGATTGCTACCGAAAGCAAATGGCTCATAAGTATTAAATTTACTTCAGTATTATAAATATTTTGTATGATATATTAGTCATGATTTGTCTGTATCATATTTAATGCAGAGGTTTTGAGCTTCAGCCTTCAAACATAGTTCCCAGCATATCTAAGCAAGCATACATGAGTCGTATGACTGCGTGCTGGCCGAAATGGAGTAGGATCCCAGAGCATGTACGAAAGAGCATCTTACATGACTTTCTGGTAAATGTAAAATTATATATCATTATATATAATCATTTTATAATTTGTTGACTAAGTATAAATGTATAACTTATATTTTTTCAACATATATACAGGGGGTGGTAGACCTAAAAGAGGAGGACATTTCTCTTTGCCAACGCCACTGGAACTCTAAAGTCGCAAAGAATTACCGGGATACGATATCGACCATCAGAAAATCTGGGAAGAAGCCAAGTTGGATGGGCGCCAGGGTATGGGATGCTTGGGTCGCATGGTGGAGTAGCGATGAATTCGGGGTAAATCTATCAGATATCACCTTAATTTGTTCGGTAGAGGATACATAATTTATACCTGTATAATACAATCTTAATTTGTTCGGTAGAGGATACATAATTTATACCTGTATAATACAATCTTAATTTTTAATTTGTAGGCGGAGTCAGACAAGAACTTGTCGAACAGACAGAAAGATCCAGCCACACACCATGGTGGCTCGAAATTATTTCAGCATCATCGCGAGGACCTGGTAAATTGATTAATTGCAATTACGAACTGTTATTACATTTTTAGTACAAATTTGTATGAACAACAATAATATACACCAATTATTGCAGAAAAGAGCGCATGGTCCTCCTGTCTCGTATATGGACGTATTTGCACACATCCATGCCGTCAGGTAGACCAACGATGAGAGATTAGTGTCGTATGCCTGACATGAGTATGATAAAGCATACGCCGCACATGTAAGTATATTTTAAGTTATAAGTTATTAATAATGATCATTTTAATTAATTAGTTATTTATGGACATGTGGTGTTTGATATTGTTTTGTGGGGTTGATATGTCGGGTTTGACGTTGGATGTTGGATGTATATATTGTACATTGATGTTGGATGTAGATATTGTAGTCGGATGTGTGAGACTGATGATGGAAGGTTTGTTTTGTATTGATTGGAAATGTTTGAGTTTGAGATGATAATGTTTGAGTTTTATATTATTATTGATATTGATTTCAGCTTATATATCTGATATATATATTGATTTTGATGTGTTGTGATATATATTGATATGGAAGTGGCCTTTGGCTGCAGAAATTTTTTTTACCCAGATTTCCAATGGATACCCGCGGCTTTCGACGGCCTATAAGTCAAAATTTCCGACGAATATCGACGGCTCCCGATGGTTTACCGGTCGAATATTCCAACGTCTTTCGACAGCGTCCGACGATTTTCTGGCAAGTTTTCAAGCCACGTGGACGTCGACACCGTCGGAAGCCGTTATAAAGTCATCATCGATGCCGTTGGAAATGGACGAAATCCGTGTTCTGTATTCCGACGGGATTTTCCGACGGCTCGCGTCGACGGCTACGAGTCGTCGGTAATCACTTTGTACCTTGTAGTGTAAGTTATAAGTACATGTGTTGATACATACATGCAAGGTTTTCAAAATAGGATTTAGACCGTAAACCATAAAATTAAAACTTTAAATCAAAACATAAAATTAAAACTTTAAATCAAAACAAGAGTTAAATTATATTTGTTGTTCCATAACCGAGCCTAAACCTAAAATCGACTTTCTATCTTGTTCCGTTTATATTTTGTTTTGAAAACATTAGAATTTTAATCGTGAATTCAAATAAATATACTAAATATATTAGTATGCATTGAATGATATTTTCAAATTGCGGTTTTAACTAAGTTATAGTCGGAATATGAATCGAATCACAAAAGGAGATCTGATCTGAAATGAGATTTAAATTGTAAGATTTTAAATTTTTTAATAACAATGTATACATGTATGTTTGTTGTGAGAATCCTTATGGAAAAAATGATCGGGACCGTACAAAGAGAAAGGTAGTAAAATTTATTTTTTGTTTGATTGAATAGTTTTTCACTTGAATTGGTTATGCCATGGATCATGAAACATTTATACATAAAATTGTAACCTTTCGGAAGATATGCAACTCTTCAGTTTTGACATATTTATACACTAGAATCGTTGACTATTAGTGATGGCGGTTATCGCCACCAGTAGTAGCGGTACCATCACCAGCACTACCTCATCCACCAACACCATTAATAAAAGCACTACCACACATGTCTCCAGTCTCCTTCACTATCAATACTACGGCGCATGTTTCTATCGTATGAAGCCAGGTAGCATTCCTAAGAAACTCAAACACCCGCCTCGGTTGCACGACATGATAGCATAATGGTATTAATAGTGGAGATGACTTGGCATGCGTAGTAGTGCTGTTATAACCGGTAATGGTTGGTTGGGATAGTGCTAAAGGGGATACTGTTAACACTTGAGTCATTGATTATTAGTGATGATAGTTGTCGCCACCAGTGGTAACAGTACCGCCACCAGCACTACCCCAACCACCACTACTAGTTATAATAGTACTACCAAGATGTTTTCAATCGTCGCCATTGTAACATCCCCCATTTGAGGCCCGAAACTAAGCGCTACGGATGCTGCGGTCATTCATTGTTAATTTCCAATGACAAAATATATGTTAATCATATCAATAATATTAGACGCACATGAATATAAAAAATTTCAAATACATTTCAATAATAAATTTTCACATTTCATTTCATAAATAAAATTTCATATTCATTGCATAATCATATTCAATCCCATGTTCAGAGAAAATATAATTATTACAAAATACTCCCGGAGCGACATATTAAGATGTCCCCTTGGTTGATCAAAGTCTAATACTTGACAATTATAACTTCTGTCATTATATCCATTTACACACAAAACAACACTGCGGAAGATAAAAGCTTCTGATAATAAGCCTTCTGTATGTCTTTAGAAGCTTATTCGTCTAATCTGAAAAATCCTATTCTAGACCTACTCAAATGAGTATCCGAGAGTTTAGGGGAAAAACAAAAACTTCAGATCAGACAAAAAGTCTGGTGTGAATAATAACCTAACATCTCGAACCAAAAGAGATATTTAATGAGACCACACCGCAGAGCGGAACAGTTTTCCCTTTACTAGTATCTTAACCAATTATGTCAATCAAAATTCATGCATCTGTTGGAACTGGACTAGCCCACAACGGAAGTTATGGATGAATTTCAATATTTTTACCCTATTGGATCTTTTATTGGGCCTATTAAGTCTAACTGAATTAGAACATTTGTAAATTTCATTTAAATAAAATCATTTATTTTATTTAAATTCAAATATATTAAGATATGAAATTAATTTTATTTCATTTAGTTTATACATATATGTATCATATACATATATGTGTGAGTGCATATGTAACATAATAATTCGTGAAAGGTATAATATGTCCATATGTAGATGGTGGGATTTACATCGCAATAAACATATTAGCTCATTTTGTATGTCATGTATGTTGTCCAAATATGTGCATGTATATGTGTTACAAAATACACACACACACATATATATGTATAAATATATTATATATAATATATGAACATAAAACATTTATATATAGATAAATATATATATAGAAAGAGAGAGAACAATTATTAAAAATTATTTATAATTCAAAATTAACTTAGTTTTGCAAACATAATAATTTTAGTATTTTAATTTGTATATATTATGAATAAAATAATGTTTTCATCCATAAATAATTAACATAAAATAATCTATTGATGAAAATTAAATTTCTAAATTTTTTGAAAATCTAGGATCATAAAATAGAGCTTAGGAAAAATCTGGAGATTTTTCAAAGTTGAAATATTATTTTTAAAAACATATACATTGATTTCGGCAATAATTATTTAATATAAAATAATATATTATTAAAAATTAAAATTTTAAAATTTCATAAATTCTAGGATCATGAATGAAAGGTGATGAAAATTTCTGAAGAATTTTTCAATTAAATTATTATTTTTAATAAATCATAAACAGTTTTTATAAAATATTATTAATTATTAAAAATAATAAACGTTATTGAAAAATTCCTAAATTTTTTCTATATGTTTCTGAAATAATATAATATTTTTACAAATATAAAATTGAATTTTTAATGTAATAATTATTTTATATATAATAAACAATTCAAAAATTCAATAAATGTTAATTTAAAAATATGAATATATGTATGATAATTAATTTTCGAATTTGTAAATTCATATTATATATAAATAAGTGATTTTTTTTTAAAATCATATATATATATATATATATCTTATATATGCATATATGCTATTATGAGAGAGAAATATACACTAATATATACAAGTACATAGGCACGTCCGATGGACGTGTGTGTAGGTAATCATGACCAAAGCTGGGTTTGAGTCATAAGTTGGATTGTGGCTCCCATTAGCTTCCATTTGTTCTTGTGCCCGTTTAAAGTTGTAGGGAAGAAAAATATAATTGGTATTAGCTATTTGATAAGGCAGTGGGAAGAGACAGCAGTAGTAACATGTTATTCTGTTCTATATCAATTTAAACATGAACTGTGCAAAATTAAAGGGTTAAACTGAAGAATAATTTGAAGTGGAGTTCTTATTTCAGAGAAATGTTTCATCTAATGTCAAATCTTTATAGTACTTATTGTCTCAATGCTAGTAATCTTTTTACGTACATTGTTTTCTGATTAAGTATCTTGCCGAATTTGTTTCAGGCTTGATTTTGTACGGATGTGTTTTGTACGTACATTGTTTATTATTTTCTCTGTACCACGTAAATTGTGTACCGAAATTGAGGTGAACATATAAAGTAGCGGTTAGGAGAAAATGTACACTACAACATTTCAAATACGAATAGCAGACAAAACAAAGTACATGTGTTTAAGCATACAACATAGAAGGCTTGCATTTCAGTGCAACCATGTAATGGCAAAATAGTTACTAAAAAAATACAGCTGCTAGAAGTTGTTTAAACTGTAGTGAAGGTGCGGTGATCCATTCTAATAAGAACTTCGTTGACCTGGGTATTCTGATCCATAACTCCCAAACAGCAGTACGGAGGTGGTCATAATTTGTTTTAGCAGGGTTTTCCAGTCCTAAGTTTATGTTTGCGCTTTACAACGTAACTTTGCACCCTTCGCAAATGCTTGTTGGCATTCATGTTAAACTGGGAAATGCAAGCACATCTGATGCTGAACCCTTCGGATTGCTGGTACATGCCCGAGTAGTAGAGAACATGCCCTTTCGTGGTGATAATATAATATGGACTAAACAAAGTCATGTTCATTTGCATGTGTAGTTAACCTATAAGAGACGTGGGTGAAAGTGAAATATTAGGATATATAGTGTAACAAAATATAAAATTCCAAAGTAGACCAAATGAATTATCGTGTAACAAAATATAGTGTTAAAAAAAGTCATATATTGGTTGTGGAAAATAAATATTGTAGAAAAAGCATACATATTTTAGTTAACGGACGAAGAAAGCGGACATTCGTATTGTACCTGACAGCGTCGAACTCCGCGTCATCCACCACGGTGTCTCCATCAACAGCATGGGTCGGCATCGCCCAACTGAGCCGACCTTTTTATGAATGAGCCATCAGATAGAGGGACCACAACAGGGGTCGGTGTTGAAATGCTGTTTTGTATGAGTAAAGGGCAACTGTCAATGTAATGAAGTAAAATAAATTATTTATTCAATACATGCATTTGCAATTGGATTTTGCAACCGCAATGAACGTTGGTATTAAAAGTTAGATAATTTGATCACTAACAGAGCGATCAGTAAATGTTTAAATGCAAAAATTGAGTAGATCAAGTGGATAACTCATTTTGCCTGACAATGAAATACATAATTGTGTCCATTGTTCAGAATGAAAAAGTTGATACATGATTATTAGTTCATTTGGTGTTATAAGTAAGGATGGTGCATGTCGGTGAACTATCAATTTTATGCAATGACAACAATTTAGCATTTCAATATCTATTAATTTATGAAGGCAATGAGAAAGTAAAGCTTACCAACTGGGTGAATCAATAACTAAATTAATAAACACTAATTTTGATGAAAAATCAGTTGTGGAATAATTTGTTTTCAATAAGTGAAGATAAATTTGCAGAAGAATAAAATTTGTGTAAAACCTCAATGGAAAAAATAAAGTCAACCATATGAAATTTCAAAGGAGACCAAATGAATTAGTGTGTAACAAAATATAGTGTTAGGAAAAGTCTTATATTGATTGTCGGAAATAAATATCGTAGACAAAGCATACGTATTTTAGTTAACAGACAAAGAAAGTGAACATTCGTATTGTACCTGCCAGTGTCGAAGTACGCGTCATCCACCAGACTGTGTCCATCATGAGCATGTGTCGGCATCGCCCAGATGACCCTAATTTTTTATGAATTACCCATCAGATAGAGGGGGGACAACATGGCGTGATGTCGCCCAAAATTGTAGTTTGGCTTCTATACGTGGCAGTTTCCAATGTGCAGCCAGCGTCGAGCAATTTTCAGTTTGCTGAAAAAAATGTAAGGAAAATTTAAATATTGATGTAATAAGCAGTAGGACCATTTGAGGATGGTCGTTTGGTTATATAAGTAAGGAAGGAAAATGACCTATCAACTGCTAAATTGTCAATCGTATATTGCAAACCAAGAAAGGCAGCATTAAGAGAAATGTTAAAGATACGACCAAGATTAAACAGGCAATACAAACATATGTACTTATTTCACCATCGAGTTGCAAAGGCAATGCTTACCAAAACTGTGTTCAAAAGAGAACAAAAAATGGTAAAATAAGAGACATCGTTTGATTATTTTTACAGGCTAATGTATGAAATATATCGTGGTACATAAAGTTGATGTTATGCAGAGGGTACATGTACACCCACAAACATATTAACAGTAATGAAGGAACATGGGTTAAAATATGTGCAAGCGAACAGTCATTTGTAGGCAGGTAGAATGCAATGGTTAATCAGTTGTATAACAAGAGAAAAACCGTAAACAGGTGAGATTTTAATGTGAGTAGAGTACAATCAGTTCATATTGACATACCTAACATGATAAATGGACCAAGGTGACAACAATTACAGAACATAATTCTAGCGGGAGCCGAAGATAATTTGAAATAAATTAAGATGACCAAATAGATTAACTACGTATAACAGCTGAATTTAAAGTAGCCAAATATAACATCTTACTACGCAAATAAATAAGTGAAATGAAGCAAATGAATCAAAATATATCAAACTTGGGAGAAAAAGTAAAGAATAAATCAGTAGCAGGCATGAAGGTTGAAAACAATGGATGTAGGCAGAACATGCACAATAATCCAAACATAAACTAATGAAATATGGGCATGGAAAATGTTTTAAGGAAACAGGGGTTTTATGAAATTGAAGGGATAACAAAGTGTCAGATGCGAAGAATGAAATAAAGAAGGTAATAAGGAAAGCATAACAGTAATAGTTTGGAAATAAATTGTAACATAACAACTATTGGAAAAAACTCACATTTTATCAACTGATGTACAGTTTGAGGAAACCAAACTGCAAGTACATTAGGATACCATCAGCGCAGGCGGTGTGAGTGGATGGAAGGTTGAAGGAGGCAGTTGAGAGAAGATAGTTACTGAGTTGACTTTAGTTCTGTCTGTCAGTCGATGTGACCTGTAAAGATATAGATGAATTGGTCTGTTCAGTACTACTGAATACAGTAGAATCTATGTCATTTAATAATATTGCAAATGGTAAATACCTAAATTCTGAGTAAACAGGTTTACTTCAATAACGTGTTACCATTTACAATAGGCGTTAGTATCTGTACCCAACTGAACACTTGCTTAATCTTGTTTGAAAAGGGAAAATAAGTAAAGAAGTGATGCCAAGACCGGGGGGAACGAAGGTTGATTGAATAAGAGTCAGTAATGGTGATAAAGTGTAAGTGTAAATTTTCAAAAATTCCAATATTTGAACGTAAGTAACGAAAACAGGATTCGAATATTTGAAAACAATTTAAAACGCAGGAAGAAGAGGTTTAACCATGAAAGTGGCATCTTTTAGTTAATGCAAGCAGCAGATAACATGAAATGGATGGACTATGAAATGCTTAAGTATCAACTTTATAGACTGAAGGCAATTAACCATTTCATTGTCTATCCATTTATGCAAATCCATGATAATTGGGTGAGTAAATGATTAAATAGTAAACAATAATTTTGATGAACAGTCAAGTATAAGGTAATTTTGTTTCCAAAAGGGTGGAATAAATTTCCGTAAAATCTAACGTAAACAATCTACCTAACCACATAAAAATCCAAAGCAATTCAACTGGGCAACTTCTGCCAAACATGGAAGTAGAAATACACGTATACCTAGTTATTGAATATATTTGTTTGGTCGTCAGCCATCAGATCCGAAAGTTGGTTGGGTTTTGTTTATGGTCAGAATATGTCGTCCAGTATAGCCGAAGTCGTAAAGGTACACATAACGCAAGCATAAGCAAAAGTAGGCATATAAGAGTCGGAAGTAGCTTACATAACGCCAATTTCTGCACGAAATGCCAGTTGTTGGAGGAAGAAGAGAACACGGTCTGGTGGTGAAGAAGTTTAGTTATGTTAATTCATTTGCACATATTAATTTGTATGCATTGCTTGTCATATAGAGCGGTAGAAATATTAAGGTATGCAACCTCAGTGGTAGACATGAAATTCATGTATGGAATGCAAATTAGTAAAATTAAACATGTAAACAAATATTAGTTTTTTGAGTCCAGAAGTAAAACATATAATCTCTGTGGTGTGTGTATAGAGCCAGGCTGCCAAGACAATCATGTAGGCTATCAGTAAAAAGAAGCAAAGGAGAACATATACAAAACGTACATAATGGAAATCAAGCTTACTCATCAATTCATGTTAACTCAATACCTATCTTCTATCCTTGTTGCGAAGAGTCCATGACAATCTATGACAACCACTGCATAACAAAAGGAAGTAAATAAAAAAAACCTCAACATATACAATATGATCAAATAACTCATACAAAGTAATCCCTGGTTGACCTAGTGTATATAAGTGAGTCTTAGAATCAAATGGAATATTTACCAATCAAAATCCAATGGTCAAGATGAGAGCAGGAAAGGTTAATATTGCAAATAGCTATATTTTTTAAACTCTTAACCTATATAACAGGTATGCATTTAAATTTAATGTAATTTGTTAAAGGTAAACTTTATTAAGCTCTACATACTTTTCATAATGTCCATAATTGAAATATTAAATATATTGGGATCACAGAGTCATGATTTGGTACGACAAACAACCAAATGCTAATGTACTATTGCCAGCCTGTAGAAAGAACTTCATGATTTTTGTGTACATGCAGGTTCAATTCATCAATAGTATAGGAAAATTCATATTTTTAGCTTTTTATAGAGTATGCATAATGAGTTAAAGAGGTAGATAGGTTAATATCAACATTGGAAATGTACATACTAATAGTCACTAAAGTAAAAATACTCATAAACACTACATCAACCCTAAATTAAACTTTTTCATCAATCATACTCAAATTATACAAACTAATATCATGATGGTCATCGTACAAATCACAATATGCTTGTATGCATTTCAAATTTATATAGTTGGATTGTAACTGAATCCCCAAATGCGGATGAATAAGTAAATAAAAGCTTTATTTAAAATCAAATTAAAAAGGAGAAACCTAAAGAATTAATTCACTTCAATTGTAAAATATTTTTTGAATGTAAAAGAATTAGTTTAGGAACTGATGATTGAAGAGAAATGGCAATTAAGCTAAGGAAAAATATAGTAAAAAAACATAGCACCTTAGGTTGTTATGTATCTCTGCACAAACAGACTGTCATCCGCTCCTTGTGTGTAGTAATCTGAATCATTCAGTTACTTGGGAAAATAGCATATATAGAATTTGGGTTTTAAATAAACGAATTCAAAAACCAAAAACTAAAATTGAAATTTCAATTGTAAGAAGAAGATCGATACTCTGATTAGGATCGCTATGGTGCACCATCATCTTCGCAGCAGTGCTCTTCTCCATAGGCACCATAATGCTACGAAGGATAGCATCGGATCCGGTTGATAGCATCGGAGAGCGGAAACCGAGGAGAAGTAGGTAGATTTAGGTGACGTGACATCGGGGGCAATTTTGGTTAAGGATGGTGAAGGGGTGTGGGAAGTTGGCCGTTGGTAACCCCTAGCCGTCAAGCTACGTCGCCATGCTTCAGATCCGGATGTCATCATGTTAGAGCGTAAACGGAATTTTACGGGAGGGGGAAGAAGAGTGGATGAGAAATTGTTTGGGAGTGGAATTTTGGGGATAGGTGGTTGAAAAGTTATGGAAGAGAGAAGGAAGAGAAAGTGGGGAGAAGAGTAAACGGCTGATGTTGTGGGAGTAGAACGTGCATGTGGAAAAAGACGACTTTGCCCTGGTCTGATAAACTGTACGTAGATTTGGGGGAAGGGGTTGGTGGGAAGTTTAAAAAAGCCTCACCAAAACAAAGTATTTGTATTATTAGTAGAGATATATATATATATATATGAATTTATTAATAAATATATATAAAACAATTATTAATGAAAAAAATTGATTTTGTACAGTAAACAACATTTGTCTATATATAAATCAAATAGTATAATAAACAAATTATGCACATAACCAAACTGATTTGTGACAACCACATCTACTTACAAAATTTCACCTAACTAAACATATAGTAGCAATATATTTAAATAGATATGAAATTGCTCATTATAGGATCATAGAATATAATTTAATCACTGTAATATGAATTAAAATTATCAATTTAATGATGCCTTTGAATCCACGTTGAAGCAATGACTTCCCTTCCTTTTACTGTTCTTGATTCGTCAGATTGCAAGTCCAGAATCACTGACCTCTAACTATTGAATAGTATTATTTTAATTTGAAATATATTTGAGAATTTTGAAGTGGATTGAGAGCTATATTTTAATCATCAATGTAGAAGGTAATGGCTACCAAAAAAGTTCATCATTATTTTTAGATATATATATATATATATATATATATAGGGTTGTATTAGAGAGAAACAAGGAAAACCTTTTTACCCATTCTCACTTGATCTTAACCCATTATCTCCAAGCCAATTTTCTATGTTTTAGCCACCCCTAGACCTTCCCAAAACCAAAATTTTGCAGCCCTAATGATGGGCCTTAAACCCATCTAAGCCTAAGCCAAAATACTATGCAATTAAATCTAATTTAATCGCTTGTCGATATTGTATATCGATCAATATATTTATAACTGTTATAAATATATATAACATTATTTATTTCTCAAATCATATTCAAATTTTGTAATTAATATTTTATAAATATTAATTATTCTAATTAATTTATAACAATTATAAACTAATTAAATCGTTCGATCTTAAGGGAATTCATCATTTCGGCTGTGTAACTCTTGGGTGTAAATTTGGTCAGCGATTAACATCGAACTATTCTAGTGTTAACGTTCACACGTCACCTAGTAGGTGGTGTGACATTATGGCCAAATTTATCGCTTACTCATTTTCGGTAAAAATCCAATTTTAAGGGGGTACTAACAGCTGAGTCCTCTCTGAACCGCAGGAGATAGTTGCCCGTTATACGGCTCACCAACTTCACTTACCTCTAAGGGCTCCGGGTAGGTTCGAATCACTTAAAATACACAACTCTGGGGTGAGGAGCGTTTTCAAGATGATTCTTTGTCGAGACCATCTTTTCGACTGGAAAATGTGAGTCTGTTTTGTCCACTTTATCCATCCCCCTCTATCAAAAGAAAAAGGAAGGCTTCGCCCAGTATATTAATTCCTTGATCTTTTTCAATCTCTGCCCCGCTTCCATGTGGGCAAAGACCAGACCCCTGTAGAGAATGAAGAGGGCCAAGGCACTTGTTACGCCCTCTGAAGAGTGCTTCTCGAGGCTCCACTCTCTCAACTGAATAAGTAAGGCTCCTTTAGCCTGGGCTGAGATGGGGATAAGGAGTCAGGATTGAAGCCCCCAACGTTCTGCCAGACACTGATAAGCGTTACCCGGTTGTGACATTTGTTTAAACTAGTTCTCTTCATCAAAACTATATCACTTTGGACTTATGGAATTTGGTAATGGTCAAAATTCCAACCTCATCCACATTCAACTTTATAGTCCAAATACAAAGTCCTTGGTTGAATAATAACAATTATTATCAACCGAAATGCTCTGGATAGAGACTTTGACTTTGAGTTAACTTGAGTTGACTGTGATACTAATTGCATATAACCGAGGAGACGAATCCTCTCTTGAATAGTGCTTCACTTCCAATACTTCTACTCGACCCAACTATAGTCACTCGATGGACGCCATGCCATGATTTGGCTATAATCAAAGCGGCGATTTCATATTGAAGATCCATAGTATTGTCAAGTCAAGAGAACTGTGTAAATCAGTCACATTGATATTTACTGTTTGACCTTAGTTATATTAACCAACAGAAAACTAACGAGTGGCTCGTTCCATAGTTATCCAATAACTATTAGTACGTAACCCCTAGGTGCCCCCAGCAGTCATGAGTAATACACTACCCAACATTTGGAGAGCGTTACGTACTCTAGTCTTAACGGATACGTCGATATCCAGTCTCGATGCATCTTGACTGGGAACATTTAAAATGGTATATTTGTTTCGTTGTGATAAATTACTCATGGTTACAACACTTTGTAACTACTATCACAAAATATACCATTTACGGATTTTTCTATTAAATATACTTTTAATTAAGTTAATTAATTAATATAATCACATTATATCAAGTATATAATAGGAATAAAATACCTTTTATTTCGAACAAGGTTGGTCAATGAGTTAGATATATGTAACAAATTACATAATTGCCCCTAGGTCATACCCCTAACTCTATCAATCTTCCACTTGAACTTAGGGTCAATTATGGAATCTAATTCCAACTTCTCCAATCAGTTTTCTCAAAACCAATTAGGTCAGTCCCTTAGTGAATGAGTATGTTATTATGTTTTAATTATCTACTTTGTCGATTAACTCTCTCTGACACTGATAAACTGTCTTTATCATGTGGAACGATTCGAAGTATGTCTTTCTACTTCTAGTGAGCTTTAAGTTCTATCATGACCAATTTCATGACATTGTTATCTTATAATAATATTATGAGATTCTCAACATTTGGAATCACCTTTGGCTCAATTATAAATTTATGCATTTATATCTATATACATTGGTTTATTGTAGCGCTATTCAAGTTAATGTTCTCAACATTTCGTTGAATCGACCACAATCACTTTTATTTTGAAACATTTTCAAATTAAAGATTTTAACTTGAATTTTATTATGGGCATGCTATACTTAATATTACTTATAAAAGTTTTTGTGTCCAAACGTTCCATCATAACGAGTTCTTTATTTCTATAAACAATTCTCTAGTATTTAATAAATACGCGAGAACACCTCAAACAACCATTTAGTGATATCAATTTGGATTTTATATTTGCTCCATGTATCAAATACATAAACAAAACACAATATCATACACAACATTATCTGTATGATAATTCCTATTGCTAATGCATAAGGAATCCAACTTACATATTCTCTTTTTAATAGGGTGCTCTTGTATATCGTTTTGGGACAACCCCTATATCTTTTATACTCACCATAAAAGACATCATTTACAATCCAAAACTGAGTATTAAAACAACTAAAGTTGATTTTAATACAAGCTTATTTTAAAATCAACAACGTGTTGTTTACTTATAGTTTAGAAATATCAATGTACCTTTTAACGTTCTTTCTTATGAACACACGCTTCCTCTGCACTTTAATTGAAAATAACACTATTTGATATTTCTATCAAAATACTTATTTAATCTTGATGCTTATAAAATGATACATTCGTATCATTTCTTGGATCATATCCAAAGACTCACAAACCCAATATCACTCCCACCGACTTTGAGGCATTTTTGGTTAATATGTGTAAATGGCTTACTCTAAATCATTATTTAGAATTTTCTGTTTCAATACATAAGTACCAAACACTAAGTCTTATCGAGCTATAATTTTTTGAGTAAATCTGAATTAACTTGAGTACGTTGAATACTGAATTTGTTATGCTAATTTCAATAATTGAAATTTGCGATATTATTCTTATCAACACTGCTCATTTAATTCCAACCACATTAGTCTTTCCAATAAAGACACAATCTTGGACGGTGGATTACATCTCTTTAGTTACGACCACTAAAATCATATTTTGATAGCGTATTTGGAGTTCTTTCAGATTTGCGCATCATACCATATAGAGTCAACAATCTTAATGGTTTAATTGAACAACCAAGGGTGATGTATATTTTTGACATTAATAAGAAACTCAAAGTTTCTCTTCGATGCACGAGAATACTTATTGGACATTCTAATGCTATGTGTTCGTTTAGGTTAGTTAATTTCACTTCATCTCATATAATCAGTTCTATCTTTGGATTAGATCCAATTCCATTTAACTACCAAAAATTTCTCAAAGAAATTCATTCACAATGAAGTTGATATATCTTGAAACAACAATTGTTTTTTAGTGCAAATAAGATAACGATTCATAAATGCTTAAAGAACCTTTTTATTTATAAAACTGATTTTAGTTTACAAAATTATGTTTAAAACATAAATATGTCATTTGATGACAGTCCTTTCCAAAAAACTTTTTGGAGATTCATAGAAGATCCCTCATGAACAATTATTACGTGCAATCTTTCGACTCGCACAACCTGCCAACTCCTTGGCCTAGGATATGTTGGTATTTCTTACAAACCCTTATCTTGTATGATTTTGTAAACTGTTGTTTAGATGAAATAATATCAACCTTGTGTACTACTCTTAAGTACATGACCTTATAGAAAGAAACTAACTCAACTTCACTCACAATTAATCGTAAATTGTCCAACAATGTCTGATTACTCCTTATCGATGCATCATTATGTATCACATGGAGGAGTGACTTATGAGATTGAATCTATATTCATTTTTAGGTACATTTGGAACTCTTTCCAATATACTCGCTTATTCGACCAAATCAAATCATTTTATTCTAGTACATGTTATTTTATTTACTTTTCTTTTATATTCTATGATTTTATCATAAGCTTACTACATGTGTATCTAATACACATGTTCATGTTGGTAATAAATCATCGATGAATATAACAAAGTATGTGGAACCCTTTTGGTATTAATAGACTTGTGATTGTATACATCAATATGTATTAATTCAAAGAGTTTATCAACTCTTATGATGCTCCCACTGAATGGGTGCATAGCCATTAATTGTTTGAGATATAATTAACCTGTATCATATGATTCATAATCATATAGTAAAATTATTTCTCAAAACTACGGCTTGGTCTATAATTCCAAAACAACTGTAAATAATATTAGACACATATGTATTTTTGTTGCATCACTTTTACTATAAAAACAAATTCTATAATATAGTTCTATTTCATAATGAATATTCATAATACTCATATTGAAATATAGTTATATCTATTTTTTAGTCAATACCAAAAATAAACATTATTTCACAAATAATGTTCGGTACATTTTACGAAAACAATTTTCGTAATTTGATGCAATCATTAGGTGCTGTATGGCATGCTCCCACTATTTCTGCCATTACTATAATAGCGTACTAAATTTAGAGGTCCACTATTCACTTAATATT
This sequence comes from Allium fistulosum, assembly GCA_030737815.1. Lineage (NCBI taxonomy): Eukaryota > Viridiplantae > Streptophyta > Magnoliopsida > Asparagales > Amaryllidaceae > Allium > Allium fistulosum. The sequence continues at coordinate 690,679,397 of CM060908.1, read as the reverse complement.
GTTAATATTATTTACTTATTTCATATGCTGCAACTAGTTTATAGTGGAGAGTTCTTTGATCAAATATCTTGAACTCAAAGAAATAAATGTTATAGAAAACAATTTTGCATATGAAAATACATTTTGGAATAAAAATCATATTTCATATTCCAATATTAAGTATCAATTATTATTACAATTCTTGTTTTCAATGTTTCTCTATGAAGCAGAAGTGACTATTCATTCTCTTCATTCCAACTTTACCTTAAATTACATCTATTCTTATACATTCGTTTTTCTTTCAAATGGTCAAACTATTCAAAAGAAAACCTTACTACAATATCATAACAAACTTTTTACAAAAGCGCATTCGATTATTCTTAACATTTAAGACATCAAATATGTTGCACTTTATGTAAACCGATCAAGATGACATTTCAACGATCGAGTTCTTAGACGTATCTCGTAGTTTATGGTCTTGTGTTATATTAACATAATATGATCCTTTTGAAATCATTCAAGTTGAATACATGATCTTAAAATACTGTTTATTGGCTTACTTCGAATGAACTAACTTTATCGAAATATTGTACCACACAAACTATGACCATTCACTATATAACATTTATATGTGAAAGTACATGGATCAAATATCCATAGCCTTGAATTGCATTTTGAGTTCAAAAACTCATAAAATGCAATACACGGTCTAAACCAAATAAACATAAAAGTGACCAACTTACGAATGTATTAAGTAATTGAAATTAGGCACTTGCATGGGTATAGAAACATTATATAACATGCAATTAGAATTATTAGTAAGTATATATTATATTTCTATTTGTTAACTTTCAATTCAGTTTTTTTATACATGTTAACAAACGTTTTATCAATCATATTAAATGCACAAATTTATCATTGTATATAATTATAACATTATATAGCATATGTTCTTACAATATTAGAAAGGTTAAATATTACCACTTTATTTTTCTAATAAGGCTCTCACTAGTCTTTTATGTTTTTCCAAACACTAAGATGAAACATAGAAGTCTTACAACTTCACTAGTGGGTGTTAGGACTCGTTTGTTTTGGTATTCTGACCTTGAGTTTGCTCAACAAATCATAGCCCCACAAACGATGGATAACTCCTTATCGGTTGTATCACATACAACTCCTAACCCATTTTTTCTTGTTCTAATCTCATTTCGATCTTGAGTTTGCTCAACAAATTGAAAGAGATTATTCACTCATACCTACCATATCGTGATGGCCTAAGTATAATATATGTACCTTGAGTTTGCTCAACAAATACATATAGTTATCTTACCTCATATGTTCAATATATTAATAATACTATGCATAACATCCCTAGCTTGAGTTTGCTCAACAACTAAGGAGTATGTAAGTAATTTATTAATATATATATGGTAGAGGACAACATTATATTGAAGATTCATAATCTTCAATATATATATATTGAGTGATACCGACTTATAGAATAATATATTTCTTATGAAATACCCCAGCGATTCAAGTGTCAGACACATTAGAAATCACGGTATATGTACATTTACATATGTATTTATTTCTCAAGTCTATTTGGGTTTCTTTAATGTTCCATATTTAGTTTATACACATATCATATAAGTTTTATTGTTATATAACTTTTATATTCTTATTACTTATATGATAGTCTTACGTATAATATATCATTAATTAAATCTTATCTAATCAATTTTAATCAATTAACTTTTTAATTAATTTTAAATTAGTATTCCAGTATAACTTTTATATTGGACATATCTACTATAACATTTATAGTGTATACTATAACCTTTATAGTGTAACACACATATATCATATATATGTGTATTTTATTTAATTAATTAACCTTTAATTAATTCATTCAATTAAACAAATTTTATTAAAATTTATTTATATCAAAATTTATCATGTATACATACATGTATACTTATGCTATCTTAAACATTTTAAAATAACATAACATATATCAATATATATAATACATGCATATACACATTAATTAATTAACATATTTAATTAATTTATTTTATTAATTTTATTAATAAATTTAAAATTTGAAATTATTATATAAATATTTTCAAACATTTTGAAAATATCATTATTCTTTCAAACATTTTGAAAACTTATGTAGTAATATAATTTTTATAATAAACATGTTTTATTTTAAATTTAACTATTAAATTTAAAATCTTTAACATTAATTTTCAAAACGATTTTGAAAATTAGTCCAAGGCCCAAATTAAGTTAGGCCTTTTCTATTTGGAACAACCTTTGGGTTCACTTCACCTTTCGGGCCAGGCCGATAACCAGGTAGGACAGTGTACTTGATTACCTAATTCCAATCCTAGACATTACCTTTCTAGATACCATACTAAGTAGGCAAGCTTAATTAGTTAGCCCTAATATGACTAAATTAGACCGCATAGGCTATTAGGTTCCGATACCATTGTTGGAACTGGACTAGCTCGCAGCGGAAGTTATGGGTGAATTTCAAAATTTTTACCCTATTGGATTTTTATTGGGCATATGAAGTCTAACTAAATTAGAACATTTCTAAATTTCATTTAAATAAAATCATTTATTTTATTTAAATTCAAATATATTAAGATATAAAATTAATTTTATTTGATTTAGTTTATACATAAATGTATCATATACATATATGTGTGAGTGCACGTGTAACATAATAATCCGTGAAAGGTATAATATGCTCATATGTAGATGTTGGGATTTACATCGCAACAGATATATTAGCTCATTTTGTATGTCAGTATGTTGTCCAAATATGTGCATGTATATGTGTTACAATATATATATATATGTATATATATATATGTATGTATGTATACACACACATGTTTGTATAAATATATTATATATAATATATGAACATAAAACATTTATATATAGATATATATAGAAAGAGAGAGAACAATTATTAAAAATTATTTATAACTCAAAATTAACTTAGTTTTGCAAACATAATAATTTTAGTATTTTAATTTGTATATATTGTGAATAAAATAACATTTTCATCAATAAATAATTAGCATAAAATAATATATTGATGAAAATTCAAATTTTACAATTTTAGAAAATCTAGAATCATAAAATAGAGCTTAGGAAAAATCTGGAGATTTTTCAAAGTTGAAATATTATTTTTAAAAACAAATACATTGATTTCGGCAATAATTATTTAATATAAAATAATATATTACTAAAAATTCAAAATTTAAAATTTCAAAACTTCTAAGATCATGAATGAAAGGTTAGGAAATTTTTTGAAGAATATTTCAATTAAATCATTATTTTTAGTAAATCATAAACAGTTTTTCTAAAATAATATTAATTATTAAAAATAATAAACTTTATTGAAAAATTCTTAAATTTTTTCGATGTGTTTCTGAAATGATATATTTTTTAAAAAAAATATAAAATTGACTTTTTAATGTAATAATTATTTTATATATAATAAACAATTCAAAAATTCAATAAATGTTAATTTCAAAATATGAATATATGTATGATGATTAATTTTCGAATTTTTAAATTAATATTATATATAAATAAGTGTACTAAAATTTTTAAATCATATATATATATCTTATATATGCATATATGCTATTATGAGAGAGAAATATACACTAATATATATATATATATATATGAATTTATTAATAAATATATATAAAACAATCATTAATGACAAAAATTGATTTTGTATAGTAAACAACATTTTTCTATACATTAATCAAATAGTATAATAAACAAATTATGCACATAACCAAACTGATTTGTGACAACTATATTTACTTACAAAATCTCACCTAACTAAACATATAGTAGCAATATATTTAAACAGATATGAAATTGCTCATTATAGGATCATAGAATATAGTTTAATTTAATTACTGTAATATTTATTAAAATTACCAATTTAATGATGCCTTTGAATCCACGTTGAAGCAATGACTTCCCTTCCTTTTACTGTTCTTGATTCGTCAAATTACAAGTCCGAAATCACCGACCTCTAACTATCGAATAGTATAATTTTAATTTGAAATATATTTGAAAATTTTGAAGTGGATTGAGAGCTATGTTTTAATCAGCAATGTAGAAGGTAATGGCGGCTAAAAAAAGTTCATCATTATTTTTAGAGACACACACACACACAGGGTTGTATTAGAGAGAAACAAGGAAAACCTTTTTACTCATTCTACCCATTATCTCCAAGCCAATTCCCTATGTTTTAGTCACCCCTAGATCTTCCCAAAACCAAAATTTTGCTGTCCTAACGATGGGCCTTAAACCCATCTAAGCCCAAGCCAAAATACTATGCAATTAAATCTAATTTAATCGCTTGTTGATATTGTATATCGATCGATATATTTATAACTGTTATAAATATATATAACATTATTTATTTCTCAAATCATATTCAAATTTTATAATTAATATTTCATAAATATTAATTATTTTAATTAATTTATTACAATTATGAACTAATTAAATCGTTCGGTCTTAAGGAAATTCATCATTTCGGCTATGTAACTCTTGGGTGTAAATTTGGTCAGCGATCAACATCGAACTATTCTAACATTAACGTTCACAAGTCACTTAGCGGGTGGTGTGACATTATGGCCAAATTTATCGCTTACTCGTTTTCGGTAAAAATCCAATTTTAGTTTAATAAGCATTACCCAGTTGTGATATTTGTTTACACTAATTCTCTTTGTCGAAACTATATCACTTTAAACTTGTGGAATTTGGTAGTGGTCAAAATTCCAACCTCATCCACATTCAACTTTATAGCCCAAATACAAAGTCCCTGGTTCAATAATAACAATTATTATTAACCGAAATGCTCTGGCCAAAGACTTTGACTTTGAGTTGACTTGAGTTGACTGTGATACTAACCGCATATAACTGAGGAGATGAATCCTCTCTCGAATAGTGCTTCACTTCCAATACTTCCACTCGACCCAACTATAGTCACTCGACGGACACCATGCCATGATTGGCTATAATCAAAGCGGAGCTTTCATATTGAAGATCCACAGTTTTCTCAAGTCGAGAGAACTGTGTAAATCAGTCACATAGATATTTTCTGTTTGACCTTAGTTATATTAACCAACATAAAACTATCGAGTGAGTCGTTCCATAGTTATTCAATAACTATTAGTACGTAAACCCTAGGTGCCCCCCGCAGTCATGAGTAATACACTGCCCAACATTTGGAGAGCGTTAATTACATACTCCGGTCTCAACGGATACATCGATATCCAGTCTCGATGCATCTTGACTAGGAACATTTAAAATGGTATATTTGTTTCGTTGTGATAAATTACTCATGGTTACAACACTTTGTAACTACTATCACAAAATATACCATTTATGGATTTTTCTATTAAATATACTTTTAATTAAATTAATTAATTAATATAATCACATTATATCAAGTATATAATAGGAAGAAAATACCTTTTATTTCGAACAAAATTGGTCAATGAGTTAGATGTATGTAACAAATTATATAATTTTCCCTAGGGCATACCCCTAACTCTATCAACATCTGCAACCACAATGGTTAGAACATATTATAATAATCATTTGCAGGCATGCAACATGGGTAGTTTGATTAATCTGTCTTCATTGTTTTATACACTCCCTTACCCTGCCCAAAATCATATAATGGATTACCCATCCCAATTTAATTGACTATCCGTCTAAATTTAATCTGACTATCTAGTCTTATATTTATGTGGATTACCCATCTCGTATACAAACATTATATGGATTATCCATCCTAAGGGGTTACCCATCATACGTGGTTTGTCTATTTCAAAATTATGTGGACTATCCATCACACATACCATTTATCTTAAAATTAGATGGACTATCCATCACACATGGTTTATCTATTTTAAGATTATGCAGACTACCCATCACAGATTTCATTTATCTTAAAATTATATGGACTATTCATCACACATTTCATAGTTTTCCTAGAATGACTTTGAACCCATCATGAACCATATAGAGACTATCCATCTCAGGTATTATGCGGGTTATCCATCTCACATGTCATAGTTTTCCTAAAATGGCTATGAACCCATCGAATATCACTTTATAATTAGGACATAACATTATTCACCCAAGCGACCAACCAATGTCTATTGGTATCGCCAATTAGTTTGTCGAACCCTTAAACTTATGGCATATTGATAATAATATACATTGGTATGCCCAATGAAGTTTTCGAACTCATAAAACATATAGCTCGTCAAGCCATCAATATAAAAATTCGAAATAGAAAGCTTACAACATCCAAGCCGTTAAAAACGATATTAAACCTCTATCTAAGATTCAAAAAAAATTCTAATTTTATAAATTATAAGGCTAAGCTATCAAAATCATATTATCGACATTCTTAAAACATTGGCTATCTCGCCTTTAAAACATACTTTTAGTTTGGAAAAGAAAACAAGGTTTCTCGGCCTACAAAGCATCACTTTTTAAAATAAAAGAGTTACGACATCAAAGCCGCATAACCTAGTTGTCGAAAACAAGGAAAACATGTGATGTCGAACCTGACAAGCTACGACATCAATTACTCAAGTCAAAATCAATTTCTTACGGCATCAATACTTTAAAAACTATAATGTTGAAAGTATGGTACTTCAGCTATTATGCTGCAAAACATAGGATGTTGGCAATGGAAACTTACGACATCAATATTTAAATACTTCGATATCGAAATCATGGGTTTTTGAAACTATAGGCGACAAGAGGTCTTAAGTAAAACAGTAGGAGATGTTGCTTTTATAAAATAGTGTAGAGCTCTAAAATCAATATTGAATCTCTTTACCCATGAAATGCCGCATTCTTTCTATGATGGATGTCGAACATTATGAGGGATGCCGCATGTCGTCGATAGCATTACTATAATAAATAATAAAACATTATGAGGGATGCCGCATGTCGTCGATAGCATTACTATAATAAATAATAAAACATTATGAGGGATGCCGCATGTCGTCGATAGCATTACTATAATAAATAATAAAACATTATGAGGGATGCCACTTCTCTTGTCAAAATATGATTAGTTACCACCATAACATTTTATTTCTTTTTCAGAGTTTGCTGGAAATGAACTTTACCTTCCCAAAAATGTTTACCAACTTAATTAATTAATGCCCTTAATTAACATTATTCTAAATACTTTTCTAGCATACTAATTCATGGAAATTCATAATCACTAGGGACCCTAAAGTTACTAAAAATGAGAATTAACATATTTTTTCATATGTAAAAATTTCGGAGTCAAAATAATTATTTAATTATCTTTAATAAATAAAAACCGAAATAAATACTATTTCCTCCTTAGGAAATTCATAAAATATTCAATTTAGCTTCAAAAATTATGAAATTAAAAAATCATCTTCAAATTAATGTTTTACACAACATACAAGAAAATCAAAACAATTGAAGATTAAAAACTTAGGTTTTATCTTTAAAACCTATCTTAATAATTCCATAAAATTTTCATAAATTATTATTCTATCCAAACAATGATTAAACATCCATAACATGGCAAAACAGTCAAGATAAATTCAAAAATTAGCCATAACCGAATTCAAACACAAATAATAGAGATGGTTAATTATTATTCGCCTTAGATTTGATGATGAGATTGGGATTTGATGGAGTTTAGCTTCCCTAAGCTTTGTCCTTTGAATCCCCTTTGATTTCCTTCTCTCCTACCCTTTAGAAATGGTCGGTCTCTAAGTGTTTGCTTTTGATTTTTTGTAAAGTAAAATGAAAATGGATGAGAGAGGGAGGGCATAAGGGATGAAGTAAGGATATATTTCTAATTTTCCCCTCTCATTTATTCTCCTCTTTTGTAAGTTTTAAAACAATCTTATTTATTGATTAATTAAGGCCCGGCCTATTTAATTATCAAATCTTATTCCCCTTATCCCACTACATTATTCTATTTAGTTTATCCAATTAAAATCTCCCGAATAATGTTAAACTAAAATTAGGGTTGTTACAGGCTCCCTTCCTTAAAAAATTCATCCTCGAAATTCAGTATGGGCCACACAATAAGCATATCGAACATGCCAACAACTGTAACAGACAATGCTAGTATATCCTACCAGCTACAAAGTCTATATAACAAGTATAGAACATACCCTCATAACAACTAAGGATAAGTATTCCTAATCCAGTCCTCTGTTTCCCTAGTATAGTCTTTCTCGTTGACTCCATTGAACTTTCACCAATCTGACTGTCTTGTTTTTTAGCTTCTTCTCATCTCTTGCTATAACAAAACTGGTTGTCTAACAAAAGTCAGATCCAGTTCTACCACTAAGTCTTCTAATGCGGTCAAAGCAATAGTAGTCTTTGGATCATGCACATACTTTCTGAGATGAGAAACATGAAAAACATTATAGACTCCTGTCAAAATACTTAGTAACTCTACCCGGTACGCGAGTTTCTCAATCCTCTCTATAATAGGGAACAATCCAATATATCTAGATGCCAGTTTCCCTGACTTTCCAAATCGTACCACACCCTTCATTGGTGATACCTTAATGAAAACATGATCTCTAACTGAGAACTCTAGAACCTTATGCCTCTTATATGTGTAACTTTTCTGCCTAGACTGAGCCTCCTTTATCCACGGTTGGATCAACTCAATCTTTTCCATGGCTTTTCTCCATATCCGGACCAAGAACCAATCTATCTCGGTCTCCAACTAACATGTTGCTGATTTGCACAACCTTCCATACAAAGCTTTGAAAGGAGCCATTCCTATACTAGTCTGATAACTATTATTATAGGAAAACTCAACTAAGTGTAAATGGTCTTCCCATGGCCCACCAAAATCTAGTACACAAGCTCTCAGCATATCTTCAAGTACCTTATTGACTCTCTCTGTCTATCCATCCTTCTATGGGTGGTAAGCGGTACTCATCTTGAGCTTGGTACCTAACACTTCCTACGAACTCTTCCAAAATTCACTAGTAAACAAAGTATCTCTGTCACTGACTATACTACTAGGAATCCCCTACAGTCTAACAATATTCTTCATAAACAACTTAGCCAATACAGGTGCCATCATGGTCTACTTAACGAGAATGAAATATGTACTCTTGGTCAGTCTATCCACTATAACCCAAATACTCTCATTTCCCCTATTCGACCTTGGCAGCCCATCAATAAAATCCATGGATATAGAATCTCATTTCCAAACTGGTATATCTAAAGGCTGAAGCAATCCACTTGGCTTCTGATGCTCGGCTTTCACTTGCTGGCAATTCAAACATTGCTTTACCCATAAACCTACATCCTTTTTTATACCTTTCCAGAAGAAATTCCTCTTCATATCCTGATACATCTTTGTTTCTCTAAGATGAATAGTAAATTTTGATCAATGACATTCCCTAAGAACTTCCTTCCTTAGGTCACCAACGTATGGAACACACAATCGTTCCTTCTTTCTTAACCATCCATTCTGGTCAAGAATAAAATTCTTTAAATCAACAAATCTCATTTCCACCTTTAAGCCTTCTAATCCTTTTGGCTAGCAATGGATCATCTCTCTGCTTATAAGCAATCATTTCGATCATCACGATCGAACTTCCAAACATGACATATGTATGTGACTTTTGAAAAAACTTTTTCTTTTAAAAACATTTAAAAATACTATGCTTTGTAAAATGATTTGACATTTTGTAAACTAATTTAAACATGGTTTATAAACATTTTAACCTTTGAAAAACTTTTATAAAATATTTTAAAATATATTTGAATTTTTTATTATTTAAAAGTATAAAAGATAGAAACATAAGATATAAAGATCGAAGATTGCTACCGGGGACTTTAAAAATATTCTATGACTCTATATACTATACCATAGTCTTGAGATCTTCATATCTTGGTCTTTATACTCATAAGTCTTTATGTCCATTCTTTAAATCTTTATACTGTACAGTCTTCGATTCAATACCTGTGTAATATCCTGCACTATATACTATATAACTTGGCAAAACATTAGTACTCATATTTTATATAAATGTTTATTGTTGTTTATTAAGGTTGTTATCATCAAAATCAATAACTGAGGTATTAACAAACTATGCGTGCATGAAATCAACTGAACTACAAGTATATGGAAATAATTAAATTTACATGCTACCAGTCCTTGCTATCATCATCACTCTCAATATATATTATCCTTTTCGAATTCACACTCTTCTTTATTTGCTTCGATATTTTTATCGGCATCTTCATCTAATTCGACTTTATTATGGATTTCTTTGGTAAAGGTCCTAAGTCTTCGATTTGTCTATGACTTATAGTAGTTTGTTTGGTTCTAAATCATTTTGATAAGCTTGATTTTGGTTATGATTGTGCTTGAGTGGAACAACCATTTTGTTTTTATTTTAACAACAACACACCAGTCAAGCCTACTATTGTCGGTAGCGAGATAAGGCATATAATAAAATTGTGCTACTTGTGTCGCCAACACGTAGGGATTGTACGCTTGATACTTTTTCTAGTGATTTACTTCTACTAGTGGCAATCCTTATGTATATGTATTATTAAAATATTCGTCCTACTGTCAAACTGATGACATTTGGATAAAAAATGTTTTTAATACCGATACCACAAAGTAAGTGAGCTTAGTTATTTCCTCTAAGACTCCGTAATACTATGTTATGTCATAATCATTATTTCCTTGTTTAATAAAAACCATGTTATTAATAGTTGTTTTTCTTCTTCCATACTCTTTCGTGTGAAATTTGAACCGTTCACAAATAGATTAGGCATATTCTATAATTGTTCCTAGGATTAAATGAAGTTTCTTACAACAAGCTTCTGTTATTCCATTATCATCAAGCTCTTAATTTTAAATTGACACATGTAAACATCTAGTAAATATTGCGTACATTCAAAGAATACTTTACATGTCATACTTACGTATTTTTGAAACAATGACTCAAAATCTTTACTAGTTTCACCATTGAGATTTTCTTCTTTGAACTTGTTGTTTAATAATAATATTATTAAGAGGAACAATTTAGTTCTACAATTGAAATGAAAATTTATGTATATATATGTTACCTATCAATATTTGTTAATTCATCACAATTATGAAGCATAGGTGCCTTAGCCAGATTGAAATATCTATCATGCATAAACCTTTAACCTCCATCCATTTTACCAATCGAACATCCTTGTTTCTTAAATGCAAATGAAAGCTCGTCATTTGAATAATCCACATTATTGTTTTCATTATGATGATAACTCTAATACTTAAATTAACGTGATCATTTAAATAATGACTGAAAAATATGGATGCTTCTTCGATAATGTATAATTGACTAATAGAGCCTTCAACACACGCTTTTTGTTTCACCTTTTTCTTTAAGTGACCCAAATACTTTAATATAAAAAGTATGATACTGAATATCAAATTATAAAAATGCATAAAATAGATATATTTTGTAATGTTATTATATATACCTCTCAAATGAATACATCCATCTGTACTACACCGATACTCGTATTAATGCCTCGGACGGTAGATGTACCATGTTATCCAGTATTTTTCATAAGTGATATTTCAATGGAATTAGAATATGAAATGATAAAAATGGATACCAAACCCAAAGACGATCAAGTACGAAGAGTGAATAGAAAAGGAGAGAAAAAATGGCTAAGTCCACATGTCGACACCGATCCATAAAATTGTCATGTTTCCCCCTAAATTCTTGGCACGATGAAGGTACAAGGCAAGGAAGGAAATAGTGAAATTTGGCTAAGTGTGTGGATCGACATCGATCCATAGATTCCATCCATAAAGCTAAGTATTCTCAACGAATGCATGAAGGAATAAGCTTGGAAGCATCAAAAGAAGGTTGAACAGAGGAATGAAGCATCTAGATTCAAAAAGTATTAAAGAAAACACAAGGAAACGATCAAGTTTATGGATTAGTACCCATCCGTAGAATTTTTGTGATTTGGTCTACTTTCCTTCTATACTTATGCATCTAGCTATTTGATGGTTTCTATTGTTATCCGGCGACTCAAAACGCGAATTACATCCTACTTCAGCAATAAACATGAGGTTGTCTACAATAGAAAGAGGACTTTTGGTCTTAGCTTATTCACATCGAGGGGTAATGTTGTTGCCATTTTTAGGATTGAATCTCAAATTGTAAGTTCAACAGACTTAGATAGAATCAGACAATAAAATACATTCCAAGTGGACGCAGGAAAACCACACTATATAATCGTTATCTCTTTCTTTCCATACTTTTCCTCTTCAATTTTACAATTTTCTATTGAATATACTACTATTAGATACAATTCCATTGTTTATGATTTTTTATCTCTTCAAAATCAACAATTTAGGATTATTAGACCAACTTTTTGACTAATAATTTTTGGTGCTTTCACTGAGAATCAGAAAATCGAGTTAGATCTTTGTTGCTTCTAGGATTTGGATAAAATCTCCAAAGGGATTGTATGTGACCATCCACCTTTTTGGACGGTTTAAATCGACAATAAACCACACATGTCTAATTCAAACCATTCAAAAGGGCAGATTATCAATGGGACAAATAAGAAAATAAGATAAAAGAAGAAGAACAAATCACAGAATCTCGCAGCGAATGACAAAATATCATAATCAAATAAACAGTTCATGAAGCTGTTTTACAATATACATTTGATTAGACAATTTTTACAACATAATCAGAGCACAATCAACAAACATACCAAACTAATGCAGCGGAATAATAATAGTAAATACCATCTAGCAAACTCTATCTTCATCTTTATGGAATAATATCTTCAAACATTGAAATACCGAGGCTAACCCGAGCGTAATGAAAAGACAAAACACTCGAGTCATAACTAAAAGTTCTTATGTAAGTTAAATCAAAAACAAATAAATATGAGTATAATAGGTTCAGAGATGTTTACAGGATTTTCTATCTCCTATCAAGTGTACAACGTGAGTGCAATAACTTAAGAGATGTTATGGGATTTTACATCTCCTAAGGATCCGTTAAACTATCTATATGTAGTAAGATACGCTATATATGTAGTGTCTATTAGTAAAGTAAAGTATTAAAATAATGTTAAGGCTTTCCATTGATCCCCCTTAACACATTTTTAAGCAGGTAGTCTATGTAGGTCTTGTAACACAACCAGTAACGTCGGTAGCCATTGAGTCCCCTATAGGTACTATACTAAAACAAAATCGTAGTGGGCGTAAATAAGGATGAAGAGTATAACAAGACATGTGAGGCGATGCCCAAGGTAGGATACTATCGTTTTGCGTTTCCTGACTGGTGGTAACCCCTAACGGCCCACCACGAACATCCATCTCATAATCAAATCAAGGTGCACAATTCAGTCAAAATCAATATAGTAATACGAAGAACAGAGGTCGCTAAAGGTAGCTAGCCTCAGTGGTCAGGTATGGCTCCTGTTTTCATCATTTCAAATTGACACAAGTGTCGGGGTCTATCCATCATCGTTCTCTTTCTTCAATCCAACAAACGGCACCAATTCAACCTCTACATTCTGGATAACATCCACCACAAAGTGGTTTCAGTATTGATAGAGAGTATGCCAATATTCAGCCCCGGTCTCTTTAACAACCAAACGTCATTTTTCATACCGGTTGGTTCTTTTAAATTTCAAGAACAAGTCACATTTAATATCAAAATATCAGATTCACTTCAGAATCATTTTGATTTCAAAATAGGTCATACCTTCAAAACATTCATATTTAAATCAATGATTTAAATCTAAATAATTCCCCTTTAAAACAGTTTGAATATAGAAAATGGTTTTGAATAATTAAAATAGTTTGAATATTGAAAATGGTTTGGATAATTAAAATAGCTTTAATATTGAAAAATAGTTTGGAATAATTAGAATAGTTTAAAGATTGGAAATAGTTTTGAATATAAAATAGATTTTAATATTGAAAATAGTTTGGATAAATAGTTTATATATTAAATAATTTATATTAAAACCGTTTCTTCCTTTTCAAAACGATTTGAACTCATGTTCCCATTTCAAATCACAACAAATTCAACTTTTCAACTTCCAATTTCAAGTCAACTTCATATTCAAATTCCGATTACATCAGCCTCAATTCAAAACAATTTCAAACTTTACATCAAATTCAATTTAAACAGTCCTACTCAAATGGCCGAAAGTTCCAATTCAATTTCTCAATTTTAAACAATTTTTTTAAAATCCATTTCACGTCCAAACTTAAAAATACCAACTTAAACCATTTAATTGAATTAAATCCAAAGTTTAAATTAAATTTTAAACCTTTAAAATAATTCACTTTTAATCAATTCAAATCATATCCCAAATTTCACTTTAAGATTTCAAATTAATCCTTAAACAATATCATTTAAACTGTTTCAATTTCAACATTTGAAATCTCGAATTAGAAAATAATTTAATCCTTATAAATCAAAAATTTATTTTCTTTAAAACAATTTCATTTAAACCAATTTCAATTCATTATTTTTGAACCATTTAATTTAACCAAAACCGGTATCCGTATATAATTTTCTACCCTATGGCCAATCGATCATTTATTTCAATTTAATTACATGGATGGATATATATATTTTCAATCCATATTTAAATGACATAGGTATATATATCACATAAACCTATTTCTTAGTTCATTTCAAATGTTATAATAGGTGACAATTTATATAATGTCAATAATAAATAGGGTAATAAGAGGGATATAACCAAAATAAATAAACAACCATACATCCAACATCAATCAATAGACATACAATAACAATCAACATCCAAATCAACCAACATATCATAACAGTCACTAATTACCAATTGTCGGTGTTTAACTAGCAAATAAATTCAATATTTATTTAAATGTCAATTTAATCCAATATAAAATTATAATTAATTTAAATATCAATTTAAACTACCAAACAACAACCAATAACATTTTTATCACTTCATAATTTTAATTCAACTAACATAAGAGAATTGAGTATTGCGTGAGCGGGTTCAATCACTCACCTTTGATTTATAGTCGATTAAAAATCAAATAAAAGCCCAAAACTTCAGCAGTATCCAAATTCAACCAAACAAGTTTCATATCGTCCGGAATTTCGATACGAGTCCAATGGAAGAAACCGCATATCAATCAGAGCTCGTATGAAAAAGTTATGCAAGTTAGAAGTTTGAATTTTAAAATTTAATTAAAAATAAACTAGGGGCAAACTTGTAATTTGCGTTACCATCAACAAACCCTAACAGTCAATAGAATTAACTGGACACCCATACAACCGCTACCTTCAAGCTCGAACCGCCGCCTATACATGATGCTTCGCCCTGATCCAACACCATGGTTGTGATTCCAGCCTCAGGCCGCTCCAACAGTCCCCATCGCGGCACCTCCGCCGCCGTCGAGAGCCTAACTGCCGCCACCCCATATTTTGTGATTTCTGGCAAAATTGATCGCCACTAACATGATTGGAGAGCATAGATCGACCCCACACATCCTCCTCTACACAGTAGCGCTTCCCGATCGTCGAATCGTTGCAAATCCACCGTTGAATCCAAACCCTTGAATGGACGGTCAAGAACAAATCGCTAATTTCTGGACAAACAGAACCTTCAATCGAAAAACGAATTGCAGACGCTGATTCCATTCATCGAGAGCTTCACGATGATATATTATACGATAGGATTGGAGCAGTTTGAATTTTTTTAATTTGATTCGAAATCAGTAATTAGGGTTCAGGATATCCGCCATTGAGAAGGAACAGATTAGAACTTAATTGTTCATATAGAAAATAGAATAGATGGCTACTATGGTTTATAACAACATATATATATATATATATATATATATATAGGCAAAGATGGATAAGAATGGATGGAACAGATCGATTGGGCCAAAGCGATAACAAAGATCCGAAAATCCCGTTTCGTTCCCGAAATGAAAGTAGGTCATCCTATATATCAAAATATAGGTTTTCAATATTTTTAAACTCAATGGAACTAATTTCAAACCTTAATTCTATTATATATAGAAGTTAGCTTTTAAAATCACACTATATATATTTTTGCGCGTTAATTAACTGAATTATTATTAAATTGTTTTAAACACTTTAAAATTCTAAATTTAAAGTTTCTATCATCATTCTTGATTAAACATGAGTTAATAATCTTTTAAAATACAATTTTCCATGTGAAATACAAGATTTAAATATTATAATTTCAACATTAAATTACAACTGTAATAAAATCAGTTCATTATATATTTAAATTTCAAACCAATTCTTTTATTTTGATTTAAATTTTATTATTAAATCAACAAACACCTTATGTAATTTATTTAACATAAGTTTCCATTTTTATTACACTCATCACTCAATAGTTAACGTCTCTTCTCATATTACTACCATATTTAATTACATTAAATTCCAATTGTTTTCTAAATTAATTTCAAACGGATTTAATATGATGAGAAATAAACAATTGTTACATTAATAATTCATATCTATTATCTTATTGTTTACAAACATGGATTATAAATTACTTACCACATAACTGATTTCATATTCTATATTAAAACCAATTTTAATTAAATAACATATAATTTCATCATTAATACATCATTTATTTTTATCCTTTATTAACCTTTTATTATCACAATTGATTGAAATTACATTAAAATAGTTGTCAATTACATTTAATCAATATTATTAAATTATATTCTAATAATTTTTTTCCATTAATAAATCATAAATTTAAATTTCTCGCAATATTAACTTCCAAATTATTATTAAATTGAATATTTTTAGTTGTCAAAAAATACGGATCGTTACAATCTCCCCCACTCAAAACTTTTCGTCCCCGAAAAGGAATAAGAAAGAATCAAGAAATTTGATATATTTTATTCAAAATAATAATTTATAAACAATTAAACTTACATATTTATGTTCAATAAAAATTTGAAAATAACTCAACTTCCTCACAAATTTTCTAAGTCCTAAATTTACGAAAAATTTCGACAGCATTTCCTTTGCACGGCTAGGTCCAGAAAAATAACAATATCAATAATTACATTTATATATTTTATTTCAATAATAAAGCATTCCAAACCATGGGAAAAACAATAAAATACTGTTACCAAAACCGTAATCTGAAAACGTACCTATTTGTCGGGCAAACAAAACTCTATTTATGAAACCAAAAGCAACAATTATTGCTTCCATAAACATGTATCTGACTTTCATAATCCAAAAGAGTTAAAATTATGTAAAAAGAGTAATATATTTGTTGTTTCAATCAATAACACAAGCAACACACAATATATAATAATCATATGCAAACAAAGACTGTACAACCATTATATGCAATAAAAGAATCCATTACACATCCATAGCAACCAAAAACTAATGGTTTGTCCAGGGTCATAAACTTTTCATCATACAAAGGTGATAAATAAACTACCAAGTGTACCTTACGCTCAACAGCCTTAGGTAATTACTCAATAGATTATTCATACAACCTCAATGATTTGAAGTATCATTTCCTAAGCTTTCCATCAGCCAACCAACAAAGAATTTAAATATTATTTAAGTTTGTACGATGTACATACATCATTTGTTCACAACATCCATTCTGATCGCTTGCTTGAATGCACAAATTTCACTTCTGAACTAGTATTGTTAACTCGACTACTCTAGTGCAGACTCTGACCCAGTTCCTTGATTTGAAATTTCCATTCTCCTTGCATAGCTATAAACTATGATAGAAAACTTCAATTCATATCAAAAATTCGTATCAAATATTCGCCATCACTAATCGAGCGAAAAATCCTGATTCGAACTGGTGTGAATTACTACAAATCATGTATTCGAACCTAAATCAAAACTGTTATGCGAATAAAATAATCTACGCACAACTTACATACTTTATTCTATTGGCCTCTTTTAACACATCATTTATCTTTCATTTATTTTTAATTCCCATTCATTCATACAAGATCATCTGTTATTAATTTATATTCATTTACTTATATAAATTATTTCTCATTCAATATTTAAAATCATCAATGAATAAATTCTTAAAGTATTACTTAAGTTTCTTTGCAGTTTAATTCACATTTATTTACTTATATAACTTGATTTCCATTTAATATTAATATTCATTAATGAATCATTTCATACTTAAGTTTTTCTACTTTTTAATTCGCGTTTATTTTCACCATAGTATTTCTTTTAACATTAAATCTATTTATGAATCATTTCAACATTTTCTTATGTTTATTATCATTTACTTAAATTTTATTCACTTTTTATTATTCAATTTATTTATTAAGCATTTCAAATATTAACTTAAGTTTATAATATTTCTCGTAACCTCTTAATTCTTTATTTGGAGACATAATTTCATTTTGAAACATTTATTACTTAAGTTTTTACTTACATGATATTCCACTATCTTTTAATTCACAAGTTACAAAACTTCAATTTCATTATAGTTTCATTAAACACTTAGCTTATATTTTAGATTTCAATTTGGAAGTTTCCAACTTATTAAATTAGTCAAAGATTCCATTCTATTACAATAACTGAAAATCATTAATTAACAGAAAAATTTAAGAACTAAATACCAGGTTTCATTTCAAATCATCTCGAAATAATATACACTTATATATTTTGTATATCAAATCATACTTAGGAAATTTAAATCAAAATTTGTTTATCAAAATAAATGTGTAGTAAAACTACAGTAGTTATCTTCCCACTTTAAAACTCGAAAATGAATGTCGATGATGTTGCGATCATCACTGAAATTATTTTCCAATGAAAAAGGGGGGAGTACCGAACTTATTTTCTTAAAAATTCTTTTAAAACATTTCTTTCAAATTCAATTGAAAATATTTCTATCCGAAAATACTTCCAAATAATACTAATATTATTTTTCCAAAAATCTTTGAATACCAATTTCAAAACACCAGAAATTAAGTTCTCAAATTTTCAATTTAAATTTATTTTATTTGCAAATCATAATTTATAAACCATATTTATAAAATTACATTTTCTTATAACATAAAATAGTTAATAGTTTTTAAGAACCTTGACTAACCAACAATAAATGATAATAAACAACTATTATCATTTCCTAACAAATAACACACAAAAATAAAAAAATCAATTTATAAAAAATTATTCTTTTAAATACAAAATATAATAATTGGTAAAATTATTTCATTTACCTATTTCAAAAACAATATTGTGTTAGTTTGCCCTATCCAAGTGTTTCAGAATCCCTATCGATGCCATAGCATCCTATGTACGGACCGAAATTTATAAATACTCAACAGAACAAATTAACACCATACAAAAACATTTTATAGCACTAACAAATACACTCTCTCTTATATATACACTCAAAATCATTCTAGGTTATTACTAACCCTATCTCTAATGAGTTTAACCCCAACAGACTAAGGTATCTCTAAACCTTGCTCCGATACCAACTATGACGACCCACCTTTTTGGACGGTTTAAATCGACAATAAACCACACATTTCTAACTCAAACCATTCAAAAGGGCAGATTATCAATGGGGTAAATAAAAAAATAAGAGAAAAGAAGAAAACAAAACACAAAATCTCATAGTGGAATGACAAAATATAATAATCATATAAACAGTTCATGAAGCTGTTATACAATATACATTTGATTATACAATTTTTACAACATAACCAGAGCACAGTCAACAAACATACCAAACTAATGCAGTAGAATAATAATAGTAAATACGGTCTATCAAACACCATCTTCATCTTTAAGGATTAATATCTTTAAGCACTGAAATACTCAGGCTGACCCGAGCGTAATGAAAAAGACAAAACACTCGAGTCAGAACTAAAAGTTCTTATGTAAGTTAAACCAACAACAAGTAAATATGAGTGTAATGGCTTCGGAAATGTTTATGGGATTTTCCATCTCCTATTAAGTGTACAACGTGAATGCAATAACTTAAGAGATGATACGGGATTTTCCATCTCCTAAGGATCCGTTAAACTATCTATATGTAGTAAGATACACTATATATGTAGTGTCTATTAGTAAAGTAAAGTATTAAAATAGCATTAAGGCTTTACATTGATCCCCTTTAACACATTTTTAAGTAGGTAGTCTATGCAGGTTCTGTAACATAACCAGTAACGTTGGTAGCTAGTGAGTCCCCTATAGGTACCATACTAAAACAAAATCGTAGTGGACGTGAATAAGGATAAAGAGTACGACAAGGCACATGAGGCGATGCCCAAGGTAGGATACTACCGTTTTGCGTTTCCTGACTGGTGGTAACCCCTAACAGCCCACCGTGAATATCCATCTCATAAACAAATCAAGGTGCACCTATCGAGTCAAAATCAATATAGTAATACGAAGAAAAAATGTCGCTAGAGGTAGCTAGCCTCAGTGGTCAGGTATGGCTCCTGTATTAGTCTTTTCAAATTGACATAAGTGTCGGGGTCTATCCATCATCTTTCTCTTTCTTCAATCCAACAAACGCTACCAATTCAACCTCTACATTACGGATAACATCCACCATGTACCCAATATTCGACCCCAGTCTCTTTAACAACCAAAACGTCATTTTTCACACCGGTTGGTTCTTTTAAATTTTAAGAACAAGTCATATTTCATATCAAAATATCTGATTCACTTCAAAATCATTTCGAATTCAAAATAGGTCATACCTTCAAAACATCCGTATTTAAACCAATGATTTAAATCTAAATAATTACCCTTTAAAACAGTTTGAATATTGAAAATGGTTTTGGATAAATAAAATAGATTGAATATTGAAAATGGTTTGGATAATTAATATAGTTTTAATATTGAAAAATAGTTTGGAATAATTAGAATAGTTTAAAGATTGGAAATAGTTTTGAATATAAAATAGATTTTAATATTGAAAATAGTTTGGATAAATAGTTTTTATATTAAGTAATTTATATTAAAACCGTTTCTTCCTTTTCAAAACAATTTGAACTCATATTCCCATTTCAAATCACAACAAATTCAACTTTTCAACTTCCAATTTCAAGTCAACTTCATATTCAAATTCCGATTACATCAGCCTCAATTCAAAACAATTTCAAACTTTACATCAAATACAATTAAACTGTCCTATCAAATGGCTGAAAGTCGCAATTCAATTTCTCATTTTTAAACAATTTTTGTTTATATCCATTTCACGTCCAAACTTGAAAATACCAACTTAAACCATTTAATTAAATTAAATCCAAAGTTTAAATTAAAGTTTAAACCTCTAAAATAATTCACTTTTAATCAATTCAAATCATATCCCAAATTTCACTTTAAGATTTCAAATTAATCCTTAAACAATATCATTTAAATAGTTTCAATTTCAACATTTCAAATCTCGAATTAGAAAATATTTTAATCCATATAAATCAAAATTTTATTTTCTTTAAAACAATTTCATTTAAACCAGTTTCAATTCAAGAATTTTGAACCAGTTAATTTAACCAAAACCGGTGTTCGTATATAATTTTCTACCCTATGGCCAAGCGATCATTTATTTCAATTTAATTACATGGATGGATATATATCATTTCAATCCATATTTAAATGACATAGGTATATATATCACTTAAACCTATTTCTTAGTTCATTTCAAATGTTATAATAGTTGACAATTTATATAATGTCAATAATAAATAGGGTAATAACAGGGATATAACCAAAATAAATAAACAATCATACATCCAACATCAATCAATAGACATACAATAACAATCAACATCCAAATCAACCAACATATCATAACAGTCACTAATTACCAATTGTCGGTGTTTAACTAGCAATTAAATTCAATATTTATTTAAATGTCAATTTATACCAATATAAAATTAGAATTAATTTAAATATCAATTTAAACTACCAAACAACAACCAATAACATTTTTGTCACTTAATAATTTTAATTTAACCCATACAACCGCCACCTTCAAGCTCGAACCGCCGCCTATCCACGATGCTTCGCCCTAATCCAACACCATGGCCATGATCCTCGCCTCAGGCCGCTCCAACCAGTCCCTATCGTGGGGCCTCCGCCACCGTCGAGAGCCCAACCACCGCCGCCCCATATTTTGTGATTTCTGGCGAAATTGATCGCCACTAACATGATCAGAGACCATAAATTGACTCCACACATCCTCCTCTACACAGCAGCGCTTCCCGATTGTCGAATCGTTGCAAATCCACCGTTGAATCCAAACCCTAGAATGGACGGCCGAAAACAAATTGCTAATTTTTGGATAAATAGAACCTTCGATCAAAACGAATTGCAAACGCTGATTCCATTCGTCGAGAGCTTCGCGATGATATATTATACGGTAGGATTGGAGCAGATTGAATTTTTTCGATTTGATTTGAAATCAGTAATTAGGGTTTTGGATATCTGCCATTGAGAAGGAACATAATAGAACTGAATTGTACGTACAGAAAATAGAATAGATGGCTATTAGGGTTTACAACAACATATATGTAGGCAAAGATGGATAAGAATGGATGGAACAGATCGATTGGGCCAAAGCGATAACAAAGACCTAAAAAGCAGTTTCGTTCCCGAAACGAAAGTAGGTCATCCTATATACCAAAATATAGGTTTTCAATATTTTTAAACTCGATGGAACTAATTTCAAACCCTAATTCTATTATATATAGAAGTTAGCTTTTAAAATCATACTATATTTATTTTTACGCGATAATTAACCGAAGTATTATTAAATTGTTTTAATCACTTTAAAATTCTAAATTTAAAGTTTCTATCATCAGTCTTAATTAAATAGGAATTAATAATCTTTTATAATACAATTTTCCATGTTACATACAAGATTTAAATATTAAATTAATTTCAACATTAAATTACAACTGTAATAAAATCAGTTTATTATATATTAAATTTCAAACCAATTCTTTTATTTTTATTTAAATTTTATTATTAAATCAACAAATACCATATGTAATTTATTTAACATAAATTTCCATTTTTATTACACTCATCGCTCAACAGTTAACGACTCTTCTCATATTACTGCCATATTTAATTACATTAAATTCCAGTTGATTTCCAAATTAATTTCAGACGAATTTAATAAGATGAGAAATAAACAATTGTTACATTAATAATTCATAACTATTAACTTATTGTTTACAAACAAGGATTATAAATTACTTACCACATAACTGATTTCATATTCTATATTAAAACCAATTTTAATTAAATAACATATAATTTCATCATTAATACATCATTTATTTTTATCCCTTATTAACCTTTTATTATCATAATTGATTGAAATAACATTAAAATAGTTGTCAATTACATTCAATCAATATTATTAAATTATATTCTAATAATTTTTTCCATTATTAAATCATAAATTTAAATTTCTCACAATATCAACTTCCAAATTCTTATTAAATTGAATATTTTTACTTGTCAAAAAATACGGGTCGCTACATCGTATAAGGTTGGACAGAAGAAAAGCCAAGGAAGAAAAGTTATGGAAGAATTTAATGAAGGGAGTGTTGGAAATGCTAATTAAGTGATTGATCCACTCAACCTCCACCAGATCTGGTTACTAGAGAAAAGTTGGAACGAATGATGGCCATTGTGAATAATAGGATGAAAGTGATGTAACAAACTATCATTGAAGAACTAACTAAGAAATTTGCATTGATAAGGCGACCTCCTCAAGG
This sequence comes from Allium fistulosum, assembly GCA_030737815.1. Taxonomy (NCBI): domain Eukaryota; kingdom Viridiplantae; phylum Streptophyta; class Magnoliopsida; order Asparagales; family Amaryllidaceae; genus Allium; species Allium fistulosum. The sequence continues at coordinate 690,655,519 of CM060908.1, read as the reverse complement.
AGATGGAACTCGTGCATGAGATCAAGGAGGTAGAGGAAGATTTTCAGCTGGATTGGATAAAGGAAGTTTTGCTGGAAGGCGTAGAGTAGAAAGAGTCTAAGTTGAAGATGGAAACACAGATAGAGAGGCCAGTCAAACTAGAGCAATTGCTTTGGATTATCGCCAAAACTATTTGTACGGCACTAAAAAGGATGAAAACAAAAAAGATTAATTGCGTTCAAGAAAATCTAATTGACAAGACAACACAATTTACTATGTAAAAAAATGAAAATAAAATAAAATGAAGTGAAGAACTTTATTTAATTTCTAGAAATAGATATATAAGATCTTAGATGAAATACATGGGTATTTATAGGGGAAGGAATCTTTTAGGTTTTTATAGATAGTCCCCTAATCAAATCGTGGAATATATATTCTTCGCATAAAAACAATATTTCAACAAATATGTGACTTTTAGGTGCTTCGTGCAATGGGGTTAAATGGAAAAATTGCAAAATATTCCTTTTTATTTCCTTATGCACTATATATTTTATAATATTATCATGTATAATGTTGATAACATTAAATCATATTTAATGTTCTACTAGATGGTTTTGGTCTGAATTTAAATTTTTAACTAATTTATTATTATATTAATATTATTATTTTGATTTACAATATTATTAGTTATTCAAAATACATAATAAGATAATTTATAACCAACTCAAATAATATTTATTATATTGTAAATTAATACTAAACTACTTCTCATATATAATGAAACATGCATAATTTGAATTTTGAATAATAAAAATTTGAACAAAAATAATTACTAAAATAATTTTATATTAAATTTAGATAGTAATTTCTTTATTTTAATGTTTCATAAATCAGTACTACAAATTAAAAAGATTGTAATTCATCTTAGTTCAAATATCAAATGATTGCATAAAATAAATAACACCACTATATGTATGTGTGTGTATTTAATTTCAAAGATATTTGTACTCAATTATTTAACTAATTAGTCAATATACTTGTGTCCTTTTTTGGTGTCGTGTACAAGTGTATAATAAATAGTTGAATAATATCAATGTGTTCGGAATTATGATATGAATCCAATGACGCAAGCTGCGTGCAAAACGAAGTTTGTATATGAGAGTTAATCGTATTTGAAAATCCAAGGTTTAGCATATAGTATTAAATTTACTATGGGCTAAACATAAAATTTACCTTGTTTTTGATTCAAAACCCTAGCCACTAATGTTGATTCTTTGTATTAATTCTCGTAACTGCCATAGTTCACTAAAGCCACCGCATGCACAACTGACATTCTCTCCTCAACTCGAGTTCCCTTCGGTACTCATCATTCTACCTTCGATAAAATACTATGCAAACCTTAAGTCCTGATGTGGAAGTAAATAAAACCGCCTTGTCGTCGCCTCAGTCTGAGATAAATCACCGCACCTCCTCTAATGAAATGCTCTTGCAAATTCAAGCTCGATGCCATCGCCCTTGATACCTCTAATGATCGTTAGTAGCGTGCATGAAGATCACGATATGAACGTGCATAGATATGCAAAGTAAAAATAATTTATAAAAATCAAATTGTTTTTTTAAAAATTATTCAAAAACAATTAAATATTATGGTTTTGTTTAAAAATAATTTGGAAAAATTTCCTCGATATTCCTACTGGTTGAAGACACCTTGAACCGTTAATTTCGCATTTGAGTGATCCTATCTCTAACTTAATGGTGGAGTTGAAAATTCCACCATTAAGATATAATGTATTTTAGTGGATAAAGAATGATTTTTTATGTCTATAGAATGAAACATCTAGGTATATTATTGCAACACTAATGAGGTATGTAAAATATTTTACCCAGATCCAATATTTAAGGTATGACTCGTTATAAATGAGATCTTATATTACTTAACTAACTAAACCTATTTATTTAATTCATACCACGTATATTTTGGTCTGTCTTATTCTAAAATAGTTTGGCTACCAAAATAATATATATACACAAATACACATACAGATATATATATATATTATTTATTATGTTTAAATTATTATATTGACTAAAAAAATTAAATAAATATATAAAATTATATATTTTATTAATTAATTTTAGGGCTTTTAAAAATAATTAAAATTTTAATATTAATTAATGTAAACATTATAATAATTTCTCTACAATAACAATTTATAATTTTATAAATTATTTCAATAAATTAATTTTGGTCGAAAACCGAGGTTGTAGTTGTATGATTCTCAGGTGTGAACTCAACCCTTAGTAATATTTGAACAATTTAAATATTAAAGTTCGTATAGAAATTTGCTTAAGCACAGTAGTGGACACAAGTTCAGTTGCTTATAGACTATCTAGGTGAATGTTTTCTCTTTTTCATCACCATATCACTTAGATATCTAGAGCTCGGTTAATGGTCAAAACACTACTATTATCCGTAGCTAATTGCAAAGTCAAATGCTAAAGTTCATAGTTCAATCCGATGACAATTATTGATTAACCGATTTGCTTTGGCGAAAGACTTTGATTTCGCAGTGACTAACAATTACGGTGATACAAACCTTTTATTTGATGGAGACGAATCCTCTCTTGAATAGTATTTCAATTTAAGTGGTTCAACATATACTCAACCATGGCCTTAATAGGCCATGTTGTCCTGTGATTGACCATAACCAATATATAGTTTAGACGTTTAAAATTCACAGTCTCAAGTCAAAAGACTGTCGCATATCATCATGTGAAATCTTCTGTTTGACTCATAACCTTTATAAGACTCTCGATGAGTTGGTCGATAATTGATCTAAACAAATACATGTACCTAACCACTTGGTGCCTTCAACCGTCATGAATAATTCATTTTCCATTATGGAGAGCGTTACATATACTAATATAGATAGATATATCGATATCCCGTTCTCGATACATCTTGACTAGGAACGTTTAAGGATAAGTATTTATTTTATCGATTCAATACTCATGGTTACAAAAATATTTGTAACTGCAATCAATTAAATACCTTTCCTAAGGATTTTCTAATTGTATATATTTATATCCCAATGTAACAATATATATAGTAAAAATAAAACCAGTAGGTTACTTTATTTCGAGCAAGATTTGCAATTAGAGTAAAGTTATATGATAAAATTACATAATTACCCATAGGGCATATCCTTAACTCTATTGCTCTCCCACTTGCACTTGGGGCTAATCATTGGTGACTCACAGCCATACTCTCAATCAGTTTCCTTGGAAAAAACTGATAAAGGACATTAGTATAGTATTATTATTTTGTATCTACTTTTCGATTATACTTCTCCATCATTGATAAACTATTTTATCACTTGGTAATTGCTGACAACATATCACCACCTCTTATCAAGTTGTTTGTTCCGTTTGTAATCTATATTACATCATTGCTACCACAATACATTATTGGATTCTCAATAGTGGCAACCATCCTTAGCTTTCTTATGAACTTGTGCACATACAAGCTACTTTCATTATGCTATTATTCGAGGTGATATTTTTAGCCTTTATATAGTGAATTTGCCACAACCTCTCGTTTGGAACATTTCTAATTTAAATCCCATATGTTAAAGGTGAACATGAATTTGAGATTGACTTACTATTTTCGATATCACTTATGAAGTTCGAGTTGAATACTCTTTCATATAGGTTTGTTGTTTTCATAAACACTTCTCTAGTATTTCAAAAATACTTAAAAATACTCTTAACCGCCGTTCAATGAATTTAACTTGGATTTGACACTTGCTAAGTACACCTAGTGCATAAGAGAATTCCATTATAGTAAATAAATACCATATATAATGATTCTTATTACTAATGCATAAGGAATCAATCTCATATGCTCTATATTAAACATTTTATTATGGTGTGTGTATATTGATTGGGAAAATCCCAACATCCTTTTATATTGAGTATAAAGGATGTCCCATTCAAATCCTTCAGTAAGAATTAAACAACCAAACTTTAAGTGATTTCACACAAGTACTTCATCACCAATCAATAGCATATTTTTTATCCATAGTAGTCGAAATATTTTAGTACCTTCAATTTTCTTCCTTACAAACACACACTTCCTCTGAATTTTGACTAAAAATCAAACTATTTATTTTCTCTATCAAATTACTTGCTCAACCTCTAAATGCTTGTTTAAGATCATATCTTGACAATTTCACAAGTTTCGTTGTTGCTTCCACTAATTTCGAGAAACTTTGGCTATCGTGTATAGATAGTCTTCACTAAATCATTATTTAGAAGTTTGTTTCAATGACGATGTACCAAAACTCATAGTCGTAATGTGCAATAATTTGCTAGTAAATGGGCCTAACATGTTGACTGATAGAGTTACCTCATACTATCAACATTTGAAATTGATGAGGTCATCTCCTATCAACCTTCCTTTATATAATTCCAACAAAATTAATCTTCTTCTCGAAGACTCACTTGCGATCGATGGATCATAATTTTCAGGTATGTAACATCCTCCACTTGAACACTTGAAAATGAACATCAATGATTTTAAGGTCATCACCTGAATTATTTTCAAGCGAAAAAATGGGAATCGCTTTTTTCCAACAACAATATGTAAATAGAGAAGCTAAATAAATTCACTACAGATAACTATCTTTACATTTTCATAATCCTAAAGCGCACCCACGTAGAGGTAAAATACAATAAACATAAATAATAGTGTCATGCTCGACATATGAAGTTGCCAACACGAATACTTAACCAGTTATAATCCTGGTTTTACAACATTAGCATTTAAAATAAAAATTAATTATTAGCTATGCCTTCTACTTTGTATTTGAAAGCTTTATTTTTTCTCCAAAAAGGTACATGTCACTCAACCCTACTCAAATGAGTATCCTTGAGTTTATGGAAAAAATGACAATAAAAATACGTGTCAAACATAAAGCCTAGTATGAGTAATACATTTCCTTATACATACATAGAGTGAGACCAGGCTACAGAGTGAAACAAGTCTTCCCCTCACTAAATCAACAAAAACAACTTCTTATCATGCAGATAATCATATCATCATAAGCATATATATAACATCATTTCAAATGTACTTATAATATATATTCAACATACATTTGTGAACCATGCCATACATTCATCCATTCCAAATATAAGTATACCTTATACTTACCTACATTTGATGAACCATGTCATATAATCATCATCACATTCACATGCATCACCAAGACTCTTATTTAGGTGTCAATTTCAAAGTTATTCTTTACTTTATTTAGTGATTACCTTCATAGGTCTTTTTATAACCAATTTATCTTTTACTCGAACAATGGCATCGATGAAATGGACACTCATTACATCCTGGGAGCCAACTTACTAGAGCCACGGTAACTCTTATAGGAAGTTGAATGTAAACACCCCAAGTATCTTCTAGAAAGCGTCCTTACTAAATGTTAATAGCCCCACCTGGTCCTAAAAACACTTATGTTTCCATTGTCGAATCATTCGTTAAAATACATCCATTTTAATGTTATTACTCACATTAGGGTTTATTAAACCCAATAGACTTCACAAGCCTTGGCACCCTATCATATACATTGAATATAGATTTCCCTAGCCTTGGCCCCCAGCCATTCAATAACTCCATGAGTTGGTATATTTTCAAATCTTAGGTTCAACATATTTCTTTCATTCATTAGTTGTGTGCCCTACACATTCTTTTAGATCTTCATGTTAGATCAAAATCTTTAAATTCTTTAGATAAATTTTTTTATCTTTCTTTTAAAATGGTACACTTATCTTTTCTTTGCTTCCCTAAGCTTAACCCTTTTTTCACTTTAATATATTATTACATTTTAACTTATTATTTTCCTTATAATTTCATCAATACGAAAGTCAAATTAAACATTTTGAAAACTAGCTTCCAAAATGCTATCTTATACTTTAATTATTAAAATAATGGATTTTTTAAAATTAGTTGTCGCAACTCTAAGCCCATGCTATCACATGCTAAAGCTATCGTAGTATAGTGCTATCGCACATCTAAAATGACTATCTAAGATATAAGGATATCACATTTTTAAACTAGCCATCGCAAATCTAGCTATCACATCTCTAAAATAGCTATTATAATTATAGTTATCACGCTCCTAAATGGCTATTTCAAGTCCATATATCACAATTTTAGTTAGCCATTGCACATCTAAAATGGCTATTGCAAGTATGCTTTTAAGACGATCACATGTATCTATTCAGAGCTATCAGACTTATAACTTAATATCTGTCGCAAGACTAGGTTTTTAGGGCTATCGTAAATTAAACTTTAGAGCTATCACAAATATCAAGTTTGAAACTATAGTAGGTATAAAGTTTGAAGCTATCATGTATAATATGATGTTGTCGTACTTCTAAATCCAACTAGCTATTACATTGTAATACCCCAAAATTTTGTGAAAAATCATTTTTGTAAAATGATTTAATTTTTGAAATATTTAGATTTAAATATGGTGAAATTTCTGGAATAAATAGTGTGCAAGTATATGTGTGCACGTGCACACTGAAATGGCACAAGGAAGAACTCCAGATTTCTTGGATTTAAAACAAGAATTAAAAAGCAATACAAACATGATTTTGCAACATGGATATTTGATTTCTGGAATTATATGGATCATCTTAGAAAATAAGAAAAGTAAGTTTTACTTTAAATCAGTAAACAGATTTTAATTAAAACCCAGAAAAGAAAATTATACATATGTATATGTTATAAGGATTTGTAAACTTGTATACATATAGGTGCATATGTTTCTGAATTTAAAAGAGGAATTAAAATAAGCCTAGATAAGATATGTATACAAATATACATTTTTTTAAATACTGAAAAGTACATATATATAAGCAAGTGAAACCATAACATTAAAATGACATGAAATGTGATACAAGTCAATATGCTTGTGTAGGCAAAAATAGCAAAGGGGATTTTCAGAAATAATTAAAATATAAAATAGGATAGTCACACTTTTAACATGACTAGGTGAGTGGCCATTTTCTGTAAAGTAAAAGAAAGAAAATGCAGCCTTTAAATTGGTTAATATGGCCGGGGTATTATGAATGAAAAATGCATGATGCTAGCCAGGACAGAAATGGAATTCTGTTTCAACAAAACCCTAGAGGAAAAATGCATATAAATAGGCAGTAGAATTGTCTTTACCCCGGGCTGCACAAAAATAAGAAAAGAAGAAAAAAAATATTGGAAGGAAGGAGAAAACACTCAAACAAGAATTTTCTGGATTAATAAGAAGAAACATTTAGGTGAGTAATCTCACTGAGTTCATGGCATTAAGACCTGAGATGAGGCAGCCCCTTTTTATATTGCCATTTATATTTTTCTGGTTATGATGTTTATGATTTCATCAATACTTTTTGGGATGTCTCATTTTAAATCTGATATGATTTAATATGGATGATTTTGATGATCTTTGATTGGTTGAGACATTTGTCTTTGGATGTGTATCATACTGTTTTATTTTTACTCATAAATATTAAAGTTTAGGATCTTAAAAATTATATAGAGAATACTCTCAACTGTTATAAATCTATGGCATGGAAACTTTACAAAAATATTGGGAGCTGCATTATACTTGGTATAAGTGCTGAGGCTTGAGAAGAAAAATGTTAAGGGTGCAATAGAAATTTTCTAAGTGCTGAGCCCTTAATCAAATCAAAAAAAAAAGAAGAAGAGAGAAACCCACAAGCTAAAATTATGATTGAACCAGATCTTGAATCTGAATCAATCATAAAGGCTTGCAGATCAATATAACATGCCATGCCTCTTTTTACAGTTGAAAATGTTCTTATATTTTACTAAGATCAAGACATATTGACCCCATTTAGGAAATAACTGTCTGCTTATTTCTGAGGAGAATTATGCTAGGAAAAAATTATGGATGTTTCCATGTTTGCAGTGACATGTTCACTTAGCATATTTGATGATAGGATTTAAGACAATACACTAGTAAATAAACTAGGGAAGGGAAGGCCAAGAAGGCTGCTGGAATGCTTGTCATATTTGAAGTATGCAAGTTGGCACATGGTTTGTTTAAGCCCTGAGATCTTTGTGCAATGATGTGAATTAGTTCATTGCAATGTGTCCCAGTGATTCCTTAATAGCAGATGAGGCAGGGATTTAAATTGAATAATACAACCTGTAAATGAAGAAATAGGAATATGGATATTTCTTAGGTTGAATGGTATGGAACCAAGATGGATCCAGTGAATGCAAATTGTTGCAAATAGATAACTATGTTTGCATGATTATGTATGCAAGTGTAAGAATGATAAATGAATATATCATACCTGAATCTACTTAATTATACTATGTTAAAGTAATTGATTGCAGGAATTTGCTTAAATAACTAATTGGTGCTCTTATAATCTCTATTGCTTAATATCATGAATGAATTGATGTTACTCATACCAGATCATAGATCTGACCCTTGTTTGCTCATGGCATATGGGGTGTCTCATTTTAAAATGAGGCAGCCACTTATGCTCTTTCAGGTAACCCAGGCACTAAGTAAAAATGAAGTAATGGCTATTATGGAGGAGTGAATGAACATGCTAGCTAGTTTCAATAAGAGCTTAAATTGATTATATCTGCATGTATTCAGGAAAAAAAATTTTATGTTTCTAAGATTTCCAGTCATGTATTGAATATTTTATGGTTAGTGATCATGTTGCCCTTATGTTCTGTAAAGTGTCAGATTAAATTTGTTGGTTTGCTGAAATTGCTGTGTGTTAAGGTTTGATTTGTTTTTGAAGTAGGGTCTGAAACATAAACAAGAGAAATATGCTCAAGTATCAGCTATAAAAATCTGGTAAGAAATATACAATTATGTGAGCAACTGTTTTGCATAAATTTATATATGTATTAGCTAATCTTGAGACATAACAGAGCACTGAGTTTTAGAACAAAATCTGGATTTAGCAAGAAGTAAACTTAAAAGGATTTTATTTTCTTTTTACTGAAATGCTTTGTAAATAAGTCTGAATTCATTTCTGAATTGTATTGAGAAAAGTAAAATGTTTTTCTAAAAGCTTCAGACAGAATGCAATGAAAGGTATCTCCATTGCTTTGAACTAGTGTGGCAGATACAGGATTCATGAGTTAACCAGCTTCAAATAAATGAAGTATTGGTTGATCATGATAGATTGTATTCTGAAAATAAAAATGCATTTCAAAAGCTTAGTACATTTAGCAATTGTTTCACCCAGTTTTCTGGAAAATGAGCAGAGATATTGACATGTACATGTATATCTGTGTACATGTTGATATCTGGGCAAAAATATAAACATAAATTCCTAGAACAGTTGTAGGAATGGATTTCAAAAATAATAAAGTAAGAATTATTGTTTTGTATGTTAGATTATAGGCAAAAATTAAATATATATGTGCAGATATAGGTATATATCAGATTTCAAACCATACAAAAAAAAAAGAAAAAACCAAAAATTGTGTTTGAACCGACCAGCATAGTACTCGAACTCGTGACCTCTTGTGTATAAGTTAGGCGCGTTTCCATTACGCCTAGATGTTGCTTGTGTTCACTTAGGATCCACTTTCTTTTAGCCTGAGTTTGACACTATACAGACTTTAACACAACCATCTATATTAAAAGCTTGTTTACCACTGATTATTACTTGATCATTTCCTAATTATAATGACAGACTATAGTACATGTTTCCAGTGGATTTTATGGCCAAAAATCAGGATACAATAATTAATCTGAAGTGCTAAAAATCTAAATCAAACAGAATGTTCTTGTACAAAAATAAAGTAGTATACTCTGAATTTAAACAAGAAGAACACATACATCTTCATATGTATGTGTATGTTATTAGATATACACTGATATATTTATATTGGTAAGTTAATTTGATCCTGGATATATTGTTTATGGGAGAAAGAAAATGACCTTGGAAAATATATTTGTAATGAATGATATATCTATATATCATCTCTAAAAAAAAAAATCCTTATGAAATTAGGGTGAAAATAGGAGGGTCATTTCATGCATGTTAAAATGGGGAATCTATAATAACGTCAAAAAATTTATATTTTCCCTATTTGAGTAACTATTTTTTGACTAGTATTTTATGCATGTCAATTATTTATTCGTTACTTTATTTATGTAGTAGAAATCTCTAATACATGCAATAATTTATCCCTTTAATTATCCTCTTATTAATTAATTTCCTTAATTAGTTTGTTAGTTAAGTTAATTTCCTACCTCACCATTTAATTCATAACAATTGAAAATGATGGGAAAATACCTAAACATTCACCAAAAACCGAACATAATTCTTTACCTACTAGGAAATTTTTTAGTTAAAATATTAAATTTTATATTCAAATTTACAGCCAAAAATTTATATTTTCCACTTAGAAAATTCATAATATATTCTCATCTAAAAATTATAAAAATCAAAACTCATCTCTATTTTAATGTTGTAAACATCATATTGAAATTTCAAAACATTTGGAGTTGATTAACTTTTGTTTTCACTCTTAATTATATCAAAAGAATGTCATTTAATATCCAAACATGAATAAAATCATTCTATTATAATCAAAACATGTTTATCTTCATTTAGATCTTCAAAAACATGTTAAATCCGAATCTAAACAGATGTGGATGTGAGAGAGTGAGTATTACTAGCCTAAATTTGAATAGTTGATTAAAATTCCTTTTCTTTTCCTTAGAGATGAAAGCTTTGGTCTTTGGTTTATTATCCTTCTTTTTTCCCTAGCAATGGTGGTCGACCTTTGTTTCTTCTTTTACTTTGTTTTTGTGAAAATGAATGTACATGGAGAGCGAGACATGGTTAAGGGGTTTATTTATTAATAATGTTGGCTTGGGTTAAAATCTCTTCTTACTTAATTTTATCAATTCATTTCCCTTAATATAAAATACCTTTCATTCAAATATTCAAATTTGTTCCCTTCATTAATACATTTTATTTTATTCCTTCTAATCTTTATGGCCGAATTTAATTACTAATTACCCTTAGTCAATTATATTATCTGGCCTTTTAACCAAGCAAGCTTTCACTTGAATATGAACATCAGGATGAAGACAAAATGATTCACGGACTTAGGAACATTCTTGGAAGGGCACTAGGAGTGAACTCAAGAGGTTGGAAAGAAATTGGAGTTAAAGGAACCACTCGGTACTAAGCACTTGTACTCAGTACCGAACACTTTTTCGGCCCTCTATGGACCACCAAAGCTATAGATCGTGGAAGGATGGCTTGTATGGTCATCTTGGAGTGCTTTTCTCAAGATATAGGTGAGATACTCTAAGGAAGTTCTGAAGAAAAGCGGACAAGTACAAGTGATATCAGAACCTCTTGAAAACAACACAATCTCAAAGGAAAAGTGCTCAAAACACAACGGGTTAGGGATAGAAGATTAAGGGAGGGAAGAAGGCACAATTTCCATTCCAAAAATCAGGTCGATATCGACCATTTCTGTTCGGTACAGAGTTGATTTTATAGCCTAGTGGGCCTGGTCTTCCCTACCTACACTTTCAAATCTAGATCTGGACTTATTGTATCGTGGGCCTCCGATTCTGCTGGACGATTTCCCTATATATATAGACCCTATAGCAACTCAAGGAGGACTTTTTGGCTAATTATCTTCTTTATCTTCAATCTTTCCTCCATTATAGTCACTAAGGAAGCTACTGTTTGCTGTTCTCAGCTTTTAGATCAGCAAATACCCTTGTACAAATGACTCTCATATCTCTAATCAATAAAAGCTATTGTGGACGTAGGCCATAAATTGTCGAAACCCTTTAAAAACCTTGTATTCTTATCGTTCTGCATATTTTTCTACTAGATTTCTATACTTCTATATGCTTTTGGGCATTGTGCCACTTTTGGTATCAACACATTCAATTAACCATATTTAAGTGTCCGACACTGAATTAATCAAACTTTTCTTGAGTAATTCCTTTCATTAAATTCTCTTAATTATTATTTAACAAATCCTTGTAATTAATTTAATCCCACATTATGGTACTCTAAAATATAGGGTGTTACAGTCTCCTCTTCTGATAGAAATTTCAACCTCAAAATTCAAATAAGGAAAAGCAATGACCCCCGGTCAAATTATTACACTAACACTCTGTTAGTGCAAAGTCATCATCATACAAAGTCCACATAAGTGCAAAAGTTATAGTAGTATCCTACTAATGTAAAAAGCATCAATCAAAATGCATTAGTGCAACTACTAATACATAATCATATCATAAACATAAGACATACTTGTTCCACTACAGTTCATACAATAGACAACAAAGCACACTGCTACACATGAATGTATAAAACAATTCTGAATGGATATTCCTAATTTTATCCTCTACTATTAACTGAGTTTTTAACCTAGCAGAAGTCAACGAAAGTTAAAATTTCAAGACGAAGACGAAATGACCTGAAATCTAGAAGGCACACTCAGATGGACTAAGAAAATAGCTCGGGAATATTTCCACTAGAAATATGCTAAGTGCATAAGTTGGTACTGACCTACGCCCATAACTTGGTACCAGTTTATCACGCTCTACAACCAGCTCCTCCAACTTCACACGAGTTATTCTCTAGTTCCTTTATGCATGCCTAAGGAATTTCATAGAGTTTTGGACGACCTATATCAAGAAGTGAAGGGTTAACTCCTGTAAACTGTAGAACAAACCAAGTTATGAAGGAACGATCATTAAAACAAGTGAACGATCTATGAAAACAGAAGGGGCACCCCAAAATGAAGTAAGAAGCACGTCCCAAAAAAACGATTAGTTTCCCCTTAAAGGGATAACTCGGTACTGAGTTATAGCCTTAGCTCGTGTTCCCACCTACTTTTTCACACTACTTTAGGCTGGTATATGGATCTCCCTAGAAATGAGCTTTTGGCCTAATATGACTGCTACCCCTATAAATACAAACCATAGAGCAACCAAAAGAGGATCGAACTTCTACCATTACTACGCAGAAGCTCTGCCTTTTCTTCATCTTCTTTCTCCACACAATAGTCACCAAGGCAACTACTTTGGGTAATTCCAGGACTTAGAATTTGTCTAACCCCTATACTTTCGACTAATTCTCTTTCAAATATCTTATAATCTCAAACAAACTACATCAGATCTATAAGCAACAAAGCTATAAAGTGGATGTAGGCCATAGATTGCTGAACCACTATAAAATCTTGTGTCTCTCTACTTTGTTTCTGTTATTTTCCTTTTATTTCGTCTATTATCAGCTAGATCTAGGTCTCACGGGTTCCTTGTAATCTATTTTTAGGTGTTGGTCCATTTTTGGTGCCAACATTTTAGTACTTTCACTGAGAAAACCGAACCTAGGCTTTGATCTAGCTATCTACTTTGGATTGCATAAGATCCAAAAGTTTGATCCAGAATGTTTGCTTGGAGAAATTGAAGATTTTCTATTCCAATGGTTCCAAGAAAAGGAAAATCTACATCTGGAAGATCTGTGGGAGCAACAGTTGGTGGCGATGAAGCAAACACCCACTAGAAGTAAACAATGGGAATTCGTTGCCTGGATCTTCTACTCAACAGGAAGTTGTCACTAAAGAAGAACTTAATCAAATTATCAACGATCTAAACCAGAAATTTACCGATAGTCGAAAAGCTCTTATAGATAAGATGGATGCGTTGCTAACTTTGCAACCACCAACAACAATAAGAATTAGAAGAGAAACTTCTCTAGCAATAGAACAAGAATATTCCTCCATTTCAGGTCTAAATCGGAGCGATGGAAAGCAAAGATAGAAGGAAGCAACTGCTAGATTTTGGGGGACGTTGCAGGATCGAGTTGGAGGGTTCTCCCAGTAAGGAGACAAGATGGTGCCGATCCAAAACAACTTGGGGTCAACCCAAACTTTGAGGTGAAAACACCTTAGGAAGGCGACGCCGTGCTCATTTCAAACTCCGAAGAGGATATGCAGCTTGATGGTGGAGATTTGGGATTGAACACCAGTATTAATAGACAAAATGCTAGAGCTGGAGCCGAGACAACCATGGCAAGACCAACTGCACACCAACGGAATGCTACAGGAGTGGTCTCCCAGAGAATGGAAAACCTAGGCTTTAGTTGGCAAACCAAGATCGTTTGCGGAGTCAAACACTTGGGTTAGCCCCTGACAGCCGACCTGCAGTTAACCACACTAGCGAAGAATTCATCGCTGACACGGTCAAACAATTGATGTAGGAAAGTAGAAGCAGGAAAAATGAAGACATGGTTTCTACGCTGTAACAACCCCTATTTTGAGACTCACAACTAAGCATTACGAATGTTGTAGTCATCCATAGTATTAATTTTCGATGACAAAATGCGGTTATATTAATCATATATAAAATCAGAAGCATATGAATATGAAAATTTTCAAAACTCAATTTGTTAAATAAACTTTAACATTTCATTTCAAAATAAGTTTTCATATTAATTACGTAATCCCATTCGATCCCTCGTTAAGAGAAAAAATAATTATAACAAATACTCCAAGAGCCACATATAAAGATGCACCCTTAGTTGATCAAAGTCTAATACTTGGCACTTGTACATTTTTCCATCACATCCATTAAGCAATGAAAACAACACAGTGGATAAAATAAAGCTCCTAAATATCTATCTTGCCTCCTACACGTCTTCGGAAGCTTATTCCTCAAACTGAATCCAGAAAACCCTTACTCCTGGCCTACTCAAATGAACACCCGAGAGTTTAAGGGGAAAAATAAAATTTTTGGATCAGACAAACATTCCAGTGTGAATAATAATATACCATCTCGAACCAAACAGATATCCAGTAAGACCATGCCATCGAGCAGAATGGGTTTTCCCCTTACTAGTATCTTATCAACATATGTCAACCATAAACCATGCTCCTGCATCTAAAATTATTAGAATAGAAAATAAACATGATTACATGCATGCATGCAACATGGGTAAGTCTGACTAATCTGTCAACGTATGGTTATGCATTCCTATGGTTTACCCAATCTCCCAAAATGGATCAACTATCTCAAATCATAGTTTTTAAAGGGTTACTAAGAACCTATTAGTTTTCATAGGCCAACTAACAACTTATCTCCAGATGCAGTTAGGAGGTCTCCAAATATGGTTAGGAGGTATCGAGATGGCCTATCCTTAATTAAGCTTAACCGGATATACAAAGTCTCCATCTATAATTAGGAGGGACAATTAATATTCCCAAAATACGGTTAGGAGAAACATCAATACTCGAAATACTATTAGGAGTTACATCCAATGCTCTAGATACGGTTAGGAGTCTTTCATCAACTTATGTGAGCTTATAAAGCTACGAGTTTCTTCCTGTGCTTAAACATCCCTTCATCTCACTAAGCCATACGCACTGGAATCACGAACCTTACCAATCAAGGACTAACGGTTGAAGCATATGGCGCGACCCTACACCAGTCCTACATTAAACTTATTATCTGGTTTTAATCATATCTTTTGATCAGTCTAAGGCATCCTAATACAATTTGATCTTTCTGATCTCCTGGATACAATTCTATCCACTTTGGAGTTTAGTCTAACCATACTCACTACTCGGATAATCTAGCTGGTTCTTCTACCCTTAAACCTTTCCCAAGCGGCAGTTATAGGTCATGATAATGTGAGTATGACAATAATAAACACGTAAATACAACTGATCAATGATAACAAAAACATATAGCATCCATCACTCAAATATGTTCAACCAATGGTCATTGGAATCATATAATTAATTAATCTTAAGTAGTAACTCCCTTTAGTAATTTCATACAAAAACTTGGTCTAAACAATAAATCATTCCTTTAAAACATTCAACATTATATGCTTAATCCCCTTAATTCATATTTTAAAACAAGGAAAATATATCCCATTATTTTAGCAATCACTCATGCCAATTTATAATCCAATATAAAACAGCCATGTATGTTTTCGGTATCGATACGAGGATGTTGCACCCCTTCATTATCGGCATACCGCTATTTATTAGAATATGTTCATAATTATAAACTTGCAGCATCAATATGGTTGGCATGGGATATCATGTCCCTTCTTATAAAATCTTTAATAAAGAATTCTGGTTTATATAACATAAGGCTAAAATTCCAAAATCATTGTTATCGTAACATAGAAATATATCCGTTGCCAAACCTATTAAATATAGCCTTTTATATGTAAAATATATGGATGCCGACATAGATGACATACAACATCAATATTACAAAATCTTATATCGATTGCTTTAAAACAACGACTACTATGCCATATATAAGGGATATCGAAACCATGATATAGCGGCATCATTGCCACAAAATAGTTAAAGTCAAAAATAATACTTGCGGCATCACTGCTTTAAGCTATGGCGTCGAAATAGGAAGAATGCAGTATCACTGTCTCAGTATAGTTGATATCGAAAATAATGATATGAATATTGGTATCATGGCAATATAGTAATTAATATAAAAACCATTTATTTCTATTAAAACAATTACTTTTCGCCAACTCTTAACCCTTGTCAATTTTCTATCGGTTAAAAACAAACTTTATCAATTTCTTACCAAAACAACTTCCTTAAAATGTTTTCTTACCCCAAAACCCATTTCACACCCAACAAATAATATTAATCATTTAATATTTATTTATTAGCTTTTCTAGCTTAATAAATTGATATAAATCATAATCACTTGGGTAAAATCCCCAAAAACTCTAAAAATCAGAATTCACATATTCTTTAACATATAAAAATTTCGAGACCAAAATCAATATTTAACTATTTTTAATAATTAAAACCTGAATTAAATGCCCTTTTCTCCTTAGAAAATTCATAAAATATTCCTATTATTTCTGAAAATTATGAAAATAAAACCTATTTTCAAAATTATGTTTTTCACAGCATATCCGAAAATCAAATCAATTAAAGGTAAAAAACTTAGGTTTTGCTCTTAAAACCTATCATAAAAATTCCATAAAAATTCCAACAAATCATTATTTAACCCAACAATGGAATAAACAATCATGGCATAACATATATATAATAATAAATAATTTGAAATCAATCATAATTTGAGAATAAAATACATAAATATGAGATGATTTACTATTATTCACCTTAGATTGGATAAAAAGTTTGAGATTTGATATAGATTTTTTTCCTAAGCTTTTCTCCTTGATTTGCTTTAGTTTTTCCTTTTAATCTCCCTAGTAATGGCCAGCCTCTTCTCTTTAGCTTTAGATTGTTCTGGTGTTGTAAAATGAGAATAAATGAGTGGGTGAGAGCTTAATGGTGAAACAAAGCTCTATTCCTATTTTTCCCTTCTCATTTATTCCCCTCTATGGTAAGTTTAAAACAATCTTATAAGTTGATTAGTTAAGGCCTAACTCAATTAACTATCAAATCTCAATCCCCTTATCACACCATATATTATTCTATTTACTTAACTATTCTAAATAAGGTTAATGAAATTTGGGGTGTTAGATGCATCGAGCCAAACCCCTTTTACCGTAAATATTCTGAGAGTAGAATATCCCCGAAGATTCACCATGCTGACCATGCCATCATATAATGCAACACCATACCTAAACAACAATTATTTTAATACGAATGACATACAGGTGGAGCTAGGGCTACAGATGCCTTCTGTTATATTGTTTTCCTATCTTCTTGGAAGGAGTTGCTTCTATGTGGTTTACAAGATTCGCACCGAAGTCTATTTCCACTTTTGATGAGTTGTCAAGAAAGTTTCTGGAACAATTTAGGCTTCATGCTGCCCGACCAAAGAACATGATGTCCTTATCTTGCTTTACTCAAGGGCCCAATGAATCATTGAAAGCTTTCTAGAACTGGTTTAAGGTCGTGGTTACCGAGGTGAGCAATCCAAAATAAGATATGATATTTATGGCTCTGGTCCTTGCTACTCATCTAGATATGGATTTTGGTAAATGGATTAAGATAAAACAACCAACTACCATGGAAGAATTTCATCGAAAGGCAAACCAATTTCTAAGGCTAAAAGAAGCAAGTATGATTGAAGGCAGAACTATCGATGAGCAACCGAAGGAAGTGATTCAAAGCAATGTTGTAGTTAAATAGGATGGAAACGGCTCTACAACAGCTGTCGGAGGTGCGAGAAAGAATGTAAATCAGAAAAAGAGGAACTAGAATTCTGACAGGCATGATAGGAACAAAAAACGTCTAAGGAATATAAGTTCCGAAGACTATACACCATTGAATGATAGTTTGGAAAACATTTACCTTGCCACTCAGGGAATCGAGCAATATAAAAAACTTCCCAAGAGGGAAGTATCCGAGCAAAAAAAGAGATTGGGGAAGTTTTTCTTCTTTCATGAGATTCATGGGCATAACACAAATGAGTGTCGGCATTTGAAAGACTTGATTAACGAATCGATAAGGAATATAGGCTCTTGCAGTACGTGAAGAAAACACAAAACACTAATCAACCTGTTAGACAACAAATGTTGAATGTCCAAGGAAATCAGTTCGGAACCAACAGAGATGGGCCTCGACAAATAGACCAAAGACTGCTAATAAGTACCATAATTGGCGGACCTCACCCCACGTAAAAGAGTTAGAGCGAGATAGAGTGATATGTGAGTTCTTTAAAGAACACTCCCAAGGAAAGTTGTTACGCCATTGAAGACAGAGCTCCGAACAAGTAATAGAAAATGATAATTAATGACATTGTATTCCAAAATCGGGATACTGAAGGTATAGAAGCGCCAACTCTTGACCCAATGGTGATAACTATTGGAATCAGGCTGACTGTTGTGCGTTGAGTATTGGTTGACAATGGAAGTTCGGTTAATATCCTATTTCATTCAATCAAATGAAGATTAGCGTAAAGGATGTGTCCGTCTGCAAGACGAAGATTCAAGGGTTTATTGATGAATCAAAATAATCCATTGGAATAATTGATTTACCTATAGAGCTCGGAGAAGGAGAACTAAGGGTGGTGCTCATCCAAACATTTGTGATAGTTAATGAATTCTCCACTTACAACGCTTTTTTGGGCCGACTAACCCTCCCTAACTTTAGAATCACTTTGGCTCCATGGTGTCTCTTAGTGAATTCAAAATGGGGTTGGAGTAGTAAGAGGAGACCAAAGTGCTGCAAGAGAATGTTATGTTGTCGAAATTGCGCGAAGCCAAACGGCGTATGAAGGGGAAGAATGTTGGGAAATCTCTCTTTATTCGTGAATCGCAACCATAGCAATTACAGAATCGCCCTTAGCATAAGGAACATAGTCATTTCGACAAGACTATGGACACTAGGAAAAAAGTTCAGGAGAGGAACAAGCAGCATCGGTGGAGTTTACGGTGGTTGTCCTTGTTGACATGGACGGTCCGTCCCAGGTCTTGAAGTTAGGGTCGTAGCTTGGAATCATGATGCAAAATGAATTGATAAAATTTCTTCATGCCAACCTGGATGTGTTCGCTTGGGTGCATTCCGATATGTGTGGGATATCGCAGGAGGTAGTGTGTCACGCACTTAACATCAATCCTAAGTTCACACGAGAAAGGCAGTAAAGACGCTATCTGGGATTGGGTCGATCCGCTACATTGAAAAAGGACATTGATAAGCTGTTGGGCAATGCCTTCATCCGCGATGTGGCATATCCTGAATGGGTGTCGAACCCGGTGCTGGTTCGAAAATCAAATGGGAAGTGGCAAACTTGCATCGACTGCTCCGATCAGAACAAAGCTTGCCCAAAGGATAGCTTTCCACTATCTAGAATTGATCAGTTCATTGATGGAACCGCGGGGCATGAACTACTCTCATTTATGGATGCCTACTCATGATATAATCAAATTATTATGCATGATCCCGATCAAGATAACACTAGCTTCATCACACACTTAGGGTTGTATTGCTATCGTGTAATGCCGTTCGGTCTGAAAAACGCCGAAGCTACTTACCAAAGATTAGTAAACATAATGTTTAAGGATCAAATCAGATGAATGATGAAAGTGTATGTGGATAACATGCTCATAAAGTCTCGAGTATCTGGAAATAATCTGGATGATCTCTTAGAGATGTTTGAGATCCTTCGAAAGTATGGAATGAGGTTGAATCCGCTAAAGTGTTCTTTGGCATTGCTTCTGGAAAATCTCTTGGTTTTATAGTGAATGCAAGTGGCATCGAGGCCAATCTAGAGCAGATCGCCACCTTGTGGAATGTCATTGCCCCACAACAAAGGAGTTACAAAGCTTAAATAGAAAGATCGCAACATTGAGCTGATTCATCTCCAAGGCGATAGACAAGTGCATACCGTTCTTCGATGCATTGAAGAAGGGTAAGAAGAATTTTGAATGGAATGGCCATGCAGCTTTCGAGAAATTACATCAACATATGGATACACCACCGGTTCTATCCAAACCAACGGATGGAGAAGAACTATTCATTTACCTGGCAGTGTTTTCCCACCCGATGTGCATCACTTGTGCCCAAGGAAGCTCAGATTCTGCGACCAGTTTATTATATCAGAAAATGAGACACCGAAGCCGAACGAAACTACCCCAAGCTGGAGAAGCTAGCCTACTGCTTACTGATAGCATCAAGGAAATTGCGACCGTACTCCCAAGCTTACCCAATCAAGGTGTTGATGGATCAACCCTTGAAATAGGTGTTCAACCATCCTAAGACTTAAGGATGACTTCTGAAATGAAACATCGAGTTAAGACAATACTATGTAACTTATCATCTTCGAAGGGCAATCAATGGATAGGCATTGACCGACTTCATCCCTGAATTCATGATTCGGGATGACGAGGAGGAAGATACCATGGTCATAGCACCGCAATGGAAATTGTTTTTCGATGGTGCATTCAACGAATTCTGCTCAGAAGCGACAATTGTGCTTGAAACTCCTGAAGGGAGGTCAATTTGTTATGCTCTAAAGCTAGAATTTCCTACTATGAACAACAAGGCAAAGTACAATGCATTAATAGCAGGATTGAAGATTGTGAACGAACTGGGAATAAAAGCTCTTTATACCTATAGTGACTCTCTGCTAGTCGTTTGTCAAGTGAATAGAGAATATCAAGCTAAAGGAGCGAATCTCACCCCTTACTTGTCAAAAGGAAGGGAATTTCTCAATGACATTGAACAATACATAATAACTCATATTCCCAGAGAACAAAACATGACGGCCAATTATTTACCCAAACTGGCTAGTTTCGAAGATGCATAGTCACCAGGACTGGTTTCGGTAAAAGTACTATCTACTCCCAGCATAGATCGAATGGATGTCGATTAGGTTCTGGAGACCATGGAAGAAGAAGAATTATGGATGACACTGATCAAGGACAATCTACTCAGAGGAATGCTCCCTAAGGATCGGAATGAACAAAAAAGCTCCTCCGGAAGGCGCCACAATGCGTAATGCAGGATGGAGTGCTGTACCGAAGAGGGTTCTCTGCTCCCTTACTTAGGTGTATAACTAAAGATGAAGCTAGGAAGATCCTCATGGAGATCCATGAAGGCAGTTGCGGTGATCACACTGAGGGGAAAACGCTAGCAAAAAAGGCTCTCCACTTTGGATATTTCTGGCCAATAGTAAACAAAGATGTAGCAGACTACACTAGACGGTGTGATTGGTGCTAGAGGTTTGCGAATATCCTAAGAGCCTTATCTTCGGAACTTATGAAAATGGTCGGCCCTTGGCCTTTTCGATCTGGGGAATCAATTTAATCGGAGTACTACCAATAGCAAAAGGAGGAGCCAAATACGCTATCATTGCAGTTGATTACTTTACAAAATGGTCCGAAGTATAACCGCTCGCTACAAATACTAATAAAAAAGTGATTAACTTTGTAATGAAGAATATCATTTGCAGGTTTGGAGTACCACAGAAAATCATCACAGACAATGAAACTCAATTCGAGAGCGCTAAGTTCAAGGATTTCTGCAAGTGTTACTGGATCGGGAAGAGCTTTTCCATGGTAGCGAATTCGCAGGCAAACGGGTAAGTGGAGATAGTGAAAAAAATCATCAAATCCACCCTAAAAAAGAGGCCGATGAAAGCTAAAAGAAATTGGGTTGATGAGCTTCCGCTTGCATTATGGGCTTACATAATGATACACTAATCTATGACCGGACACTCACCATTCGATTTGGCATATGGTTTAAAAGCTATGAAACCAATGGAACTGGAAGTCCCCTCTCAACGTAGAAGACACTTCAATCCAAGAGAGAACGAGCAACTCCTGCACAAATCACTCAATCAAATTGATGAGAAGTGGGAGGAAGTTGAACCGAGGATTGCTGCTCACTAGAAGAGAGTGGCCTAACACTTGAACGCCAAGGTTCACAACCATACCTTCGAAGTAGGAGATCTTATTCTGAAATGGATCTTCTCGGCTACAGGAGGGCTTGGCCCAAACTAGGAAGGACCTTATGTGATCAGCCAGAAACTTAGAGATGGAACATTCAATCAGCAAGCATTGATGGAATTCTGATTCCACTTGCTTAGAACAGCAACTCGCTATGGCACTACTATATTTGATATATATATATATTCTATTTGCACAAATAAGCTATCTAGGACACTGAGGGCATTGTAAATAGGCAGGACTTGTGATTATCCTTCTATTTCTTCAATAAAGCTAGCTTCTAAAAACAATGGA
This sequence comes from Allium fistulosum, assembly GCA_030737815.1. Classification (NCBI taxonomy): domain Eukaryota; kingdom Viridiplantae; phylum Streptophyta; class Magnoliopsida; order Asparagales; family Amaryllidaceae; genus Allium; species Allium fistulosum. The sequence goes on along the minus strand of CM060908.1, from coordinate 690,632,776 downwards.
ACCATGTTCTTGTAAGAAAACCACTAAGTGGATGGAGAAAATCGACTCAAACTGCTAGATTGACGATGAAAATCGATCCAAACCTTCTGAGAACCGATGTTTCTTCAGAACGTCGAGAAGGTTCAAAACCGCTGATTCGACTAGAAAAATCGACTCTAACCACCGGATCGATGGGGAAAATCGATCCTTACCTTCTGAGAACTGGCATTGCTCCAGCAACGTTGGGAAAGCCCATAACCATATGCGCTACATAATGAGCCGCATGTTGCTTCTTGAACCTATGAAACCACTTTTTTGTAAGCAATCTTTCTATGCGCCACACAATATGCTGTACAACTCTTCTTGAACTAATGGAACCGCGTTCTTGTAAGAAATACCCTCATGTGCCACTAAATAAGCTACATGACTAAGAAAATACTTCTCAATCTCTGGATAAGAAGTATGGATTCTCAAAACCGTCGTCGATAGGGAAAATAGACTCAAACTGCCAGATTAATGGGGAATATCGATCCCAACTTCATAAGTACCAGTGTTGCCCTTGCAACACTGGGAAATCACCGAGCAGATGGTGAAAATCGACCCTTACCACCGGACTGATAGTAAAAGTCGACCCATGTTTTTTAAGTACCTGTGTTACCCCGACAATGCTAGGAGATGAAAAATCACTAAACTGATTGAGAAGTTAACTCATAGTTGTCAAAAGTTGATGCCACCCAGAGATAGGTGACAACAAAAAGGACTAAACGCTTGGAACCGGGCGACAAAACCACAAGTTCCCGGAGATAGGAGCTATCATGGAACTCGAACTAAGGCAAATGAATGAATTGCCCAGAGTACCTAGTCTTTCATCTAGTGCTTAAATGGCGTTTGGAGTAACCAGCCCCATGGAGTGGAGGGAATTCACACTCGTACATTATGGCTAACCAAAGACACACCATAATTCTGTTACACTGAATGGAGCATTTTGGCTGTCACAACAGAAATAAGTAATGTAGTATGTTAAATAAATGCAGGATTGTCATTTACAAGCATAGAGCTACGGTAAATAAACAAGTTGCACTATTTACATGTACAGACATGCGGTAAATAAGCACATCATGTAGAATAGCGGCACATAATATGGGAAATCACAGAGCAGGTAATCATATTATATGCAATGGTACACAAACATGCACAGTACATATAATGCAGGAAAAGAACACAAGAGAGATTACAATAGAAAAGCAAAACTTTCATTACTACTAGTATCTTTCTACGTACAGAGATAAACAACAAGGGTCGTTTCCGCACAACACTGGCCTATTTCAATCATCATAAGACGAAAAAGAAACACAGTACAAGCTCAGTACAAACTTGATCACCACAGAAACACATAAAAACCAAGATGATCCTGTAATACCCAGTAATTTTAAGATCAAATATTTAAATAGTTAATTTATATATTTAATCGTTAAGCGATGGAACGCCTCTTATACTCTATTTTTACAAATGAGGGAATTAAGACTCGATACACCTCTGGTTAAGTTTGCTTTTTCGATGTGAATAAAACAAGTACAAACTTGACTATGTTTGGAGTCGATGAATTTCGGGGTTGAATAGTGCCAGATGAAGAGAATTGGGCTAAGCCCACTAGCTTGCCTCTAACCTAGCTTATATTTAGCTAAACTCTTCATCTCATTCTCATTACATGTTCATTTCTTCTCCTTTCCATTAATGTCTTCTCTAGTTACCCCTTAATCACCAAACCATAAATCCATTGAAATTAATTCCTAATTCCAAACAAAAATCACTATAAATCTTCTCTCTTTATTCTCTACAAAACTCATCAAGGGATTGGCGTGAATTGGAGTTTGGTGTTAATTTTGAAAATTAAAGAGAGCTAATTTGGGTTTTTGTTGAGTTGGAGCTTGATTTAGGAAATAAGAGGTAAGTGGGATGATTATTTTATTAATTTACATGTTATACTTCATTAATTCGTCCATTTATAATTATGAAGTATTATAGAATAATTTGAAGACTTCTATGCTATGGTTTAGGCTTATATTCATTTTATAAACATGGTCTCTTAGCTAATTAATTGTTTAAGACCTTAATCACTATGTTTGAAAATAGATAGTAAGCCTTAGAATCGATTTGGGATAATTAGGTGATTAGTTGTGATGTTATTGTTTGATTTGGGGTTAATTATGTAGAGTAAGGATCTGCACGTCATTAGAAAATATTAATTAACCCATTTGAATTGATTTGCAAAATCGTAGTAAGCCAATTTAAGTGATTTATGAACTCTACAGTTATTATTAAAGTGATTAGAGGCTAATGAAGCTCAATTAGTGTTTATAAAATGGTTTCATGATTTTATAAATGATGTATATATTTTATAAAATAGAAATGAGATTTTGTATAAAATAATAAGATGATGAATACCTGATTTTCAATGAAGTACTTAAGTATTTTAGAAGGCTAAAAGTGATTAGTAAGTTAGTATGGTGTTATAAAATAGTAAGAGATCTTATAAAATGGTTTAAAGTCATATCTTATTTTATGGAAAAGATAGTAAGTAACATTGTAGTCTTACTAAAGACAATCCTATATAAAAGTAATATTTGAACTAGAAATACTTGAATCGTTTACTGGATATACGTGTATGTATACATGCATGAGCAAGTATATGTATATGTGTATTCAAAGTTAAGTATCAACCGAATTAACCCTAGTGTTGTAGCTAGAGTTGTGATGAGAGTTGTGTTTTTAAGAGTTGAGTAGTCGTGAGATTGTATATGCATATGGGAATGTCCGTATGTGTATATGGTAATGTTAAAAACAATCTCATGTAGTCATAGTGACCACCAAGTGCGCTAAGTTACATGGGAGAGTACCAGGTCAAGTAATTTCCTTGGTGAAGCTCGAATGTATTTGTGTTGTGATGTGTGTGGTTAAGTATATGTGTGTGCTTAGGCGTGCACAAATGAGTGCATCAACACATGTATGGGCTACGCATAAGGCAAGAAGAAAACTCATATTATATAAATTCATGATTTGAGGTCTTATATTGAAGAGGATTGTGCCATGGTCACAATGGAAGAAACACCGAGTCATTTGGAGCTACGGTTTTAAAGTTATGGATGTTTGAAGGTTATTCCTGCCCATGGCAGGCATCCAAACGTCTGGCTTTGGTAGCCAGAGACCTGGATTAGTCCCAGGGGCAAATGATAAGTATGTGACTAATTTAAACTATAATGTAACAACATTAAAGTATGTAAACAAGAATAATCACACCAGAGATTTTATATTGGTTCATACCTCCCGTCCTATGTCCAGTCCCGAAGCTCCTCTTCGAAATTTCCTTTTACCGAATAATCCTCACTTCACCCGGAGGAACATGTTTACAATAGCAGAGTTTCTTTGTCAACTGTGTGTTCTCTATTACACGGATTTTGACTATATAGTGCAAATGCTTCCAATATATATCTAGAGATTGTTGTCTATGAGGAACTGTATATTTGGAAGAGTAGAGTACAAGTATAGATTGCTAGAGATCAAGAATATATCAGAGTATAAGAGTAGAAAGCGCAAGTAAGTCAGGTAGATTCTTCTCTTGAATTCCTGATGTTATTTATAGCGGTAGAGAGATCCTTTGTATAGTTGCATCTGTTAGTAAGTGCTCTAAGGTCGCTTCTAATGGTGATGAAGAGTTGCAGTGAAGAGGAGCGAACGTGTCTTTTCAATTGTGACAGTTGTACTTTGAATATACACAGCCGAGTTCAAAATCAGACGTTTGGAAAATGTTTCAGACGTCTGGCTCTCATATATTTTTTGTATATGGTTGCTTTTCAGACGTCTGAGTATATTAACTAGACGTTTGATTCTGTCTGATTTGCGAACCAGAGAATTCAATCAGACGTCTGGCTAGTGCACTCAGACGTCTGGATTTGTGCATGTTGCTTTTCCTATGCCTGTATCATTCCTCTTCCGATTCTATCGACTTGTAGCCTCTTGATACTTCTTTTGAGTCTTGTTCTTGTCTCTTTGGTGATGTTACTTTATCAATTACCTATAAATATGGATATATATGCATATTCGATTTCCATTGTATAGTTGTTATCATCAAAATCATAGAATTGATTTCCTAACAATCTCCCCCTTTTTGATGATGACAACTATTCAATGTACTTATATATAGATTATAAATCTCCCCCTGAATATGTGCTTATTTTTAATGTTTTATGATTATACTTATATTTCCCCCCCTTTGGCATTATCAAAAAGAATTATAAAATTGAAGCCAATCGTCAAAAAAGAAAATTTCATTAAACTTGAAGTGTGATTACAAACATAGATTTGTACAAAATTTGATATTCCAAAAACCTAAAGTCTATGATTCCCAAAATCTATGATTCCTTTGGAGAAGCTTTATTTTGATCATCTTCCTTTGGTTCTTCTTTTTCAGAAGTGCTAGCCTTTGTAGGAGATGTCAAAGCTTCCTTGAGAGGTTCATCCTTAGAGAGTTTGGAATGTTTTGCGGGAGGAGAAGGTACTGGGGTTGGCCAATCATCAGAAGGTGGTGTTGGACCGCGAACCCATTCTAGTACTTCTTTAAGAACCGACAAGACAGTGGAGAGGGATTCTTCAACTGTGGCTAGGCGTGTAGCAAATGATGTTTCGAAGTTGTCAATTCGCTTAGCCAAAAGCTTTTGATTTTGAGATAGAATTTTTTGGTTTCGAAGAGTGAGATCTCGAACACTTTCGTTTGGATTTGTATCCGTTTGAGTCTCCATAATTTCATCTTGTCCCGGATAATCAAATGGTGCGGGAGAAGGAGGAGTGGCTTCTCGATGTTGTTCCTCCTCTTGGGATGGATCAATGTGTGGTTGAGGAGGAGGCTCAATGCTTCTAGATTGACGATTGTGCGTCCAATCTTCGAAGGACATGAATTTTGGAGGGATTTCGGGTAGGTGCATCAGAGAGAAGAATTTGGTGGAAGCATACTTAGGCGAGATTTCTTCGAATGTCGATAGGTAGGATGGAATGTTATGTGCACGAAGAAGTCTCATAATATAAGTTGGGTAAATAATTGAAGGCCTTGATCGAGTCCAAAAATGCTTTAGCTCGTCGAAGGTGAATTTGGCCCAATTTACTCTTGTTTCACTAAATAGAGCATATATGGATTTGTGCTCTAATTCGGTGATTTGCTCGTGACTTCCCATTCGTGGAACAATTGTGTTAATTATCATTCGGGTTAGAAGTCGAGCTTTTGGACGTAGAAATTTGGAGGCAAATTTTGGCATTTCGTCCTCCCTAATTTGATGAGTTATATTGTTCCGTGGCTTGAAGCGCATATCTGGAATGTTGTATAAATCTTCCCCTGTGTCGGAGCATCCTAGTGTTCGACCTATTATGCCTGGAGTTAATCTAATCATGTTCCCATACACGCTAGACCAGAGCTAGTTATCCTCATTTTCAGTGTTCCACACTGAGGTACTGTCTAAATTTGCATAGAATAAAAATATGGCTAATTGGTCTATTTGGACATCATTAGGAGTAAAAGATTAGGGTTTCCAACCCGGCATTTTCACATAGTTCATCCAAATCATACATAGGAAATTTAAGGAGATTGTAGAATGGACCTATATGGAGTTTTTTCTTTTGGATGTCTTCATACCTTTTGATGGAATGCGGCGCTTTATTCATCCACCTTTCGATCTGTTCATCGGAGCACACCTTAGGATTTGAAGATGAGGCCGGTTGGTCTTGTTTTCTTTTTGACATCTTGGCATTCTTAGTGCGAGGAGGCATTATGATTAGATTTGCTTAAAGATGATGCTTTGGAAAGAAAATCGTCTCTGAGAAAATCGTAGGTTATAATAATTTTTGAGATAAAAGCAAAAAATGACGTTATCTGGGCGAATTTAAATGGTCGATTGGGAATCAGACGTCTGGATTGGAAATCAGACGTCTGTTTTGCCCTAAATTGAGTGCAGGAGATAAAATTAGATGTCTGGTTTTTGATGTAGACGTCTGGTTTGATCGAATTTGTTAAATTAGAGAGGCAGAGAGTTTTATCAGGCGTCTGGTTATAAAAAATCAGACATCTGGTTTGGTTTACTTTTGAAAAACTTCAAGGCAGAGAACTAAGGCAGACATTTGGATCTTATTTCAGGCGTCTGAAATGCTCTGATTTTTATTTGAAGAAGACAGAGAAAAATTTCAGACCTCTGAGGGGTATATCAGACGTCTGACATATGCACAGTGCTTAAATTTTTGACGTATATCATTGTGTCAAACGTCTGAAATAAGCAGTGTGGCTAAAAATAGCCTAAAATTTGATGGTTTTACTTATTTCTCGAATTTTTATAACAAGTAATATTATTGTTGTGAAATAAAATAACAAATAAGCATAGATACATACAAATATAATTTATTTAGAAGGCGATGGAGTTTTGCGATCTCCTGACTTGTCATCCATCCATGGTTTAAGTGGAGACCATATATTTCCACGTTCATGAGTTCTCAGAGAGCCAGAATATCGTCTTGGTGAAGGGTCCGAAGGAGTACGATATGAAGATGAGGGATCCAAAGAACTACAAGGTTTTGGTAGCGGTTCATGGATATCTTTCTTCCGTGACGAACAAAACTTCATCGCTACTTGCTCCAAAAAGCTTAGGCGACGTGCTGTAACTTTTTGTTCGAAATATAGTTCTCGTTGAAGATCTATCTGTTGTTTCTGATAATTATTAATTTCATCAATTTTTATTTATATTCATGTTTAATACATAGATATTTTTGTTTCTAAAACCTTCAAATATAAGTTGTTGCTTATTATCTAAAATATTACATCTATCTTTTTCGAAATTTATTTGAAAGCCTTTGTCACATAATTGACTAATGCTTAGTAGATTGTGTTTTAGATTTTCTACTAATAAAACATTTGTAATAATATGAGAGTTAGAAATACCATAATTGATGACTTCTCCAGTGCAAACGACATATCCTTTTGAATTATCTCCAAAGGTTACCGTTCGATGTATGTTATATTTGATAACATTTTTGAATTTCCGGTCATATGCTTGGAGCATCCGCTATCTAGTATCCATTTCTCCTTATGTTTTATTTTGGGTACGTGCAAAATAAAAGATGTTTTAATTGGTATCCATATACTTTTGTTAGGGTCCTAATTGTTAGGAGAAGGTAGCCATACCCATGATGGTTTGGTACCTTTATAAATATAATTTTTATTATAGACTACATTCTCTAAGAAATTATTAATATGTTTTTGTTTAATCAAATTATTATTTGTTTTAGGAACCCAAATTTTCATAGTTTTGGTATTCGTACTAGACATAGGTAAACCTTTAGTTTTTGTATACAATTTTTTTTGCATCATTTCCTTTTTGTTTAGAAATATTTTTAAATCCTATTCCATTTCTATTGCCTGATGGTTTTGAAGTTTTGATAAGATTTTCCAAATCTTGTTTCCCTTTATTGAATTTTGATACATTATTTGTAATTTTATCTAATTTTTCTTTTAATTCTAAATTTTCAATTTTCAATATTTCTTTTCAAGTTGACTTTTTTTTAGTAAATCATCCTTTACTATTTTAGTGTTTTCAAAATCAATAGTAATAGCCTTACTTTCTATCAAATTATTTTTAATTTTTTTTGAGATAATTCTAGTTCTTCTTCTAAGATAATTTTTTCATCTTTTAACATTCCTACTTCAAGTTCCAATCTATTTATTTTAGCTATATATTCTTTGTTCAATTTTTTATTTTGTCTAAATTTATCATCTAATTCCATGCTAAGTTCTAATAATTCGTCATAGTTAAGTTCCGGACATACCTCATCAGTTTGTGTCATAAAACACACATTAGCTTGTTCTCCATCACTATCACTATCACTTTCAGATGATGAAGAATCCGAGTCTTCCCATGTACTTTAAAAGCCTTCTTCTTTTTTAATTTTTCAAATTTGTTCTTCTTTTTATCATTATTGAGTTTAGGGCAATCCTTCTTCATATGTCCGTATTGATCACATTCATAGCACTTACTTTGAGATAAGTTTATTGTGTTGGACTTCCCTTCTTTTTGGAATTTTGTCATCTTTCTAAATTTCTTGAATCTGTTGTAATTCTTGGCAATGAAGACTATCTCTTCTTCATCTAAATCAGAGTCATCATTTTTTGTTGTGGAAATGCTATGTTCTTCTTTTCCGAATTTAGTTCTTTTCGTGCCTGCAAATTAGCTTCATATGACATTAAATTTCCTATCAACTCTTCAGTTTTGAGAGTAGAGAGATCATTAGCTTCTTCAATAGCTAATACTTTCCTTTCCCAATCCGATGTTAAAGAGTTGAGTATTCGAGAAACTAAATCAAAATCGGTAAATTTAACTCCTAATGCCATAAGATCATGTTGGGTAGTTTGAAATCTAGAATACATATCAACAATAGTTTCATTTTGCTTCATTTTAAATAACGAAAATTGGTTTTGCAAAATTGAAATCTTAGTTTGTTTGACCTTTGTTGTACCTTCGTGTGTAATTTGTAAAGTATGCCAAATGTCAAATGCAGTAGTACATAACATGACACGTTAAAATTCATTTTTATCTAGAGAGCAAAATAAAACATTCATAGCTTTAGCATTGTTTGATGCTGAGGTCTTTTGTGCATCAGTTCATGTGTTCATAGCAGTAGTAGGTGCTTCATATTTATTTTGAGTGCCTGACCAAATTTCTAGACCATTAGCTTCCATAAAAATTCTCATACGTGTTGACCAATATGCATAGTTAGAGCCATTAAAAAGTGGTGGTCGTGCTGTGGATTGTCCTTCTTGAAAAATACTTGCTATATCAAAATGATTCAAAAACGTGTTACTGTAATTTGATCAAACCTTGCTTTGATACCAAATGAAAGTCTATAGTAGGGTGGATTGATTATGAAAATTACAAGTATGTGACTAATTTAAATTATACTGTAACAATATTAAAGTATGTAAACAAGAATAATCACACCAGAGATTTTATACTGGTTCGGACCTCCCGTCCTACGTCCAGTCCCGAAGCTCCTCTTCGGAATTTCCTTTTACCGAATAATCCTCACTTCACCCGGAGGAATAGGTTTACAATAGCAGAGTTTCTTTGTCAACTGTGTGTTCTCTATTACACGGATTTTGACTATATAGTGCAAATGCTTCCAATATATATCTAGAGATTGTTGTCTATGAGGAACTGTATATTTGGAAGAGTAGAGTACAAGTATAGATTGCTAGGGATCAAGAATATATCAGAGTATAAGAGTAAAAAGCGCAAGTAAGTCAGGTAGATTCTTCTCTTGAATTCCTGATGTTATTTATAGCGGTAGAGAGATCCTTTCTGTAGTTGCATCTGATAGTAAGTGCTCTGAGGTCGCTTCTAATGGTGATGAAGAGTTGCAGTGAAGAGGAGCGAACGTGTCTTTTCAATTGTGATAGTTGTACTTTGAATATACACAATCGAGTTCAAAATCAGACGTCTGGAAAATGTTTCAGACGTCTGGCTCTCATATATTTTTTGTATATGGTTGCTTTTCAGACGTCTGAGTATATTAACTAGACGTCTGATTCTGTTTGATTTGCGAACCAAAGAATTCAATCAAACGTCTGGCAAGTGCACTCAGACGTCTGGATTTGTGCATGCTGCTTTTCCTATGCCTGTATCATTCCTCTTCCGATTCTATCGACTTGTAGCCACTTGATACTTCTTCTGAGTCTTGTTCTTGTCTCTTTGGTGATGTTACTTTATCAATTACCTGTAAATATAGATATATACGCATATTCGATTTCCATTGTATAGTTGTTATCATCGAAACCATAGAATTGATTTCCTAACTAGCCATACTTGACGATTCCACACGTTATATACGGAGTGAGTTCGTACTCTAAGATTTTGACCTTAGTAATATATGATTCGTTTGGCATTGACTTGTTATGACACATAAAGGGTATGAACTTATTGACCTACCTAGGGTATGGACTTAGGTGACCTACCCAGATATCGACCTTGTTGTGGTGTACCTTGAGTGTTGTTGATGGCCATGACACACTCGACATGGTCATAGATGGACCGTGAATAACTTTATCTTGTTGTAATCGCTTGGACGTTTTCGGATCCTACATTAGCATTAGTGACTATACACATTTTGGTGTATCTTTTGGTCTTTCCAGTAGCGATCATATGCGTTTGGGCGTACCTATTCGGTCTTAGCAGTAGTGACCATATGCATTGTGGCGTACCTATTCGGTCTTAGCAGTAATGACCATACGTGTTGGGGCGTATCTTATCGATCTTAGCAGTAGTAATCATTGTTTTGGGATCATGTTTGATCATGGTATATTTGTACTATATTATTAGTAGTTTTGGGCTAGCGTAGTGCAGTGAAAAATATTGTTCTAAGCTGTTGTTACAGGAGAAGAAATTGTTATGGTATGATCCCCTACTTCTGAGAATCGGATTACCCCTGAGCCACGTTTGTAGAGAAGGCCGGCTGTGATTTAGTAGTTCCTGCTTATATGTATATAGTTTTAATATTCAGTATTTTGAGATGGTTTCCCTCACACCAGACTTTATGACTTACCCTAGTTTTGTTTTTGTCTGCTTATGTCATGACAATTCTCAGGTACTCGATCGAGTAGTTCGAGAGTCAAGTGTTTTTGGTGATATGCTAGTAGAGTGCGTAGGTGGAGCATTTTGGAAGCATGGCATCGATGTTTTGAGATATATATACTTGTTATTTTATTTTACACGACAGACCTGTTATTTAAATACAAGACTGTTGTATCAGATATTTATTTAGAACTCCATGCTTTTGGAGTTGATGTATTCTGACTATTCTGTACCGAAATTTATTTGTCAGTTGCTTTCACTAGTGCAGTCCCTTATATATTTTCATTTTATTTTGTTCATGTATATTCAGTATATTATATATTGTCATTTCGTTGTGGGATCTTATCGATGTTTTAGTTTAGTCTTTGGTTCTAATTTTACCTCGACGATCTGTCTTTTGTGATATTCAAAAGTCATGCGATGTTGTAAGGCACTGACTTTTGGGTATTACGAAGGGCGGGTTGTTACAAATCCACTCCACCAGCACTTAATCAAATCATCATTCCTGCTATCCTAGTTGCCTTTACCATTCGTACCCAGACGAGTCAGAATCTTCTTTCTTCTTGTGCTCTTCTTAGCGGAATTAGTCTCCTCAGATCCACCGACGGGTATGTCTCCAGGCTTTTACATGCCGGTCTTGATTATAAATGGTAGAACTTTTGGCTTAGTGGTGCCTAGATCTACCTTCAACTTTATCTTCTCTTTGGTCCCTTTCTATATCTGCTCTACTATCATTTCTTCATTGGTTGGATCAGAAGCACCAACAATCCGAAAGTCCTCCTTAAGCAAGGCAGAGATGTCTTACAATCCTTCTAAGGCCTGATTCATTGAGCATTAGAACCAGGCTCGGAGCTTGAAGGTTGAACCGAAGCAATCGTGCCTGTGGAAACAACAGTCAAGGCGGTGAAAATTTCCTCGGTGCCTGAACTCCGGGAGATATGGAGCAGAGACAGAACATTTGGTTGACCTACAAGTTGGGAAACATGGTTGTATAGTTTAGTAAAGATCTCTGGAGTAGACTAAAGCTTTTGTAGCACTGGAGAAATGAGAGAAATACCTAAGCCTGAAGTCTGATCATGAACTTCAACTTCGAAGTCCTCTTCGCTGGTTCCCATTTTAGTGGACTGCTCAATAACTGGAGGAAGGTACAGCTCGCACAGAGCATTAGAAGCTGAAGAGGTACTGGCGGTTGTAGAACTGACCCATGAAGCACTACAACAAAATACCCCATTTACAACGGGCAATGCCCGTTGTAATAGGGGTTTCGTAATGGGCCTAGGCCGGTTGTATTATGCGATGTTGTAATGGAGTGGATGAATTTTACAACGGTTATTGCCCGTTGCAATAGGGGTCTTTAAAATAGTTTTTGTCCATTGCAAAAGGATCTTTTACAACAGTTTTTGCTTATTGCAATTAATCCTTTTACAACTATTTTCGCCCGTTGCAAAAGGGTATTTTGCAACTGGTTTTCCCGTTGTTAAAAAAATTCAAATGAGAAGAAAAATAAAACTACTATAATGCAGGTGTAAATTTTAAACTAATTTGAATTGAAACAAAATTATTATACTAATGACAACCATATTTATTCATATTTACTAAAAATATCAAAAGAAATTCATATATCAAAATAACAAAAAGATTTATCTATTCACATCATTCATAAAATTTTACATAGTTACAAAACATCGAATACAACCCTAAACTAACATAACACATAGTACATACAAATAATAACACAAGATTTAAAATTTAGACCAAACGACATTGAAGCAAACCTTGAACCATAATATTTTAGTTAATCAAAACCAACATAACACCTTTTTTCTTCAAAAATTCTTTTGCTTCTACTATGTCCTGCAATACATACAAAGATAATGTAAATCACATACATACATATGTGTGTGTGTGTGTGTTAGAATGATAAACATGCATATCCTAACACAAATGAGTAAGCATGGCCAAAAGCAACATATATAGGGAATCAGTTTTACTTAACTAGAAAACTTCATTGCATGTGTTCGTTCCTAAAGCTTTACTCTCGATACATTGGACCTGGAGTCAACTCATTTCCCTAGATCTGGATAACTTGTACATGTTTGTTTATATTATAAATTCTCTAATTGTAATTGGAAGTGTTATTCTACTAACATAAAGAAGATTGATTTCCCCATCACGTCACCTACGGAGAACGCCTTAATAACTATTCCTTTACACAACAAAAAGTAAAACATTTGCAACAATTTTCGTTTTTCCAGGATGAAGATAATGGGACAAAGATTGACAAAATTAACGCTTGAAAATCAGTAATGCCAATTAGAAAGGGTGTATGAAATGTAGCAAAAAACACCGAAAATATAGGCTTTTTTAGAAAATAATAATCATCCACTTTTATGTCAAAAAACAACCAACGCTTCACATGCTGAAGATACAACAATTTAAGTAATACATTCAAATATAACAATGTTTTTACCAACATAACCAACACGTTAACTTATAATACAACAATTTAAGTTCATGGTTCATAGTTGATTTTCCAGTGCTAACTATGCATTTGTTATATACTAACTCAAACGCAAACTTGGCCAAGGTTCAAGCCAAAAAAGGGAGTAGCATTAACCTATTCATCCTGCTATCGCTACAGATTATTATTACAACCATGCCCTAATTATCTTTGACTCTCAACAACTCTTTATTGATTTATTCCGTTTTCAAAATCTTTGTTTCTAATTTGCACTTCGATAATTGGTTTCCCCTAGTGAATGATACACTCATGTTTGTATTTAGTTAAATTGGTATGTGCTTACATTCATTTTTTTCCTGATTAAAATATTAGTCACGTCAAATGTAGGAAATTTTATATATGAAAAAAATATCTGCAAAACACAAAAAGATTTGAGATTTCCATATGTATATATGGTTTATTTAGAATATTCGTACACAAATGTGAAAATTTATGGAGGATATCATGATTATATTCTATTTAAATTTACTATTATGTACATAAAGAAGGATAATTTTTGTATGCAAGAAAAAACAAGAAAAAAATGCTTACATCCAAAATGAAAAGAAGTGCCATAATTGGAGGAGCTGCATAACCAAGCCCATCCACTATTGCCTTCAGCGATGGATAATATCCTCCCGTACTATCCACTCCTATAACTGAGCATATGAAACTTCTAGCTAGTGCCATTGCTCCATATACACTTACACTTAAAATAACAAGTTAAAGATTTTTATCTACAGATTAGTATAGTATAAACTATAAAGCGTAGAGTTCCTTTTACTAGCTTAAAAGTATTGTAAGAGAGCATAAAAATAAATATCAGTTAAATTACCATAACACCCTCAAAATTAAATGCGAAGCTGCGAAAAAATAAGAAATTACCGATCCTAATTAATTCCTTCTAAGACCGAAAAACATAAAAACTCAGAAATTTAAACAAGAAAAATTCAAAAAATGTACATCGATAATTACCAAAAATACTAAATGATCTAAAATCAAAATCTCACCAATTCCATAACTAAGTCTCACAACTGCACCCAATTTTTCCCAAACAACGATATTGCCTGCATCTCCACCTCCAACAAAATTTCTTTGATCAATCGCCGTGGTTGTAGAGTTCACCATTGTCGCAGCCTCTATTCCGGCAGAGAAGCTAGTCCTCCGTCGCGTCAACCTGCATGCATCGCTCCACCTGCTTTGTCGCCTCCCGCCATCAGCACTCGCGAGCTACCCTAGCCTCAACTCGCAGCCCTGCTCGACTCTAGTTCGCTCGATCTATGATTTTGAGCAAAAAGGGAATTAGGGGTTTAGTTGATTTTGGCTAAAGAACGAGAGTATGGAAAGGGTTAGGCTGGGTTAAATAAACGAATAATGGGCTTCGGGCTCGATGGTGGTAATAGTTTTATTTAGAAATAAAAAGGTTTATTTAATTCTTTTATAAAACCGTTTACTCAATGACAATTAACTCCTCTTTCGAGCCTGAAAATGTCCGTATACAAAAAATGCTGATGGGTCATCCGACTTAAAATTTACAAATTGATATCTAAATTAATTATAATGATTTCTACTTTGTAAAATATTTCATCTATATCTTATTTCTACATTCACTAAATAAAATAATTATTTTATTTATTCTAACTAGTATAAAACGCACGAACATCTAATAATTATAAATATTTAATTTTTATTTAATAAAAAAAATCAATGGATGGATATGTGCTATAAGTGAAAAACATTTGGTAGTCCCACCACTTTTATTTCAAGCAATTTTATTGATTGCGTTGGTGGCAAATCGTTAGTAAAATTTCATTAATAGATGGTCGAAAAGTGAATGCTGTTGTCTATTGTAAATTGATGGTAATGTTCCGTTGATGGGTGAGGGTATTTTTGAAATTTCAAAAGGACACTGTGCAAATCTACTTATTGAATACTCTTTATTAATAGTAGAGATTAGATATAAGATAATTATATATATATATTCATTATATAAATATTTTTTGATTAATTATTGTTTAATTAATTACTAAAAATTAATTCTTAATTATTAATTGTTAATTATTATTAATAAATTATTATATAAATTATTATTTATTGAATAATAATTATTAATATTAGTCATGAATAATAATAATTAATTAATATTTCTAATTAATTATTGAATGATTTTTATCCTCCTACGACGTCTAAGATATTAGATAATCGAAGGAAACAATGATCAGTTAAGAGTTGTTGAAAATTAACATCTATTACAGCTGGTAAACTAAAAAGGTTAATAATTAGTAATTAGTAATTATTTATTAATAATCATTAATTATTATAAGTTATAAATGATTAATATAATATTATTAACGATTAATTATTAAATAACGTAATATTATCAATGATTAGTAATTAGTAATATAATATTATAATGAGCAATTAGTAACCTATGATCAATTTTATTAATGATTAATTATTAAATATTAATGTTAGCGCCAAAATTGGTCACTAACACCCAAACGCCGTTGAAAGCACCAAATTGCAGTCACAGGTCACAGACAGAATGTATGTAGAGTGTTTAAATATGAAGAACAATCAAAATAAAAAAGAAAGCAGTAAAAACAGAGGATTTATAGTGGTTCGACTGACTCTGGCCTACATCCACTCCAGAAATTTCCATTTAATTGATATCAAAATCAATTACAGTTACAATCCGGAGTTTTTAAAACAATAATGGTGGAGTAGTGTAACGACCGTGATTTCTGAATCACTGTCGTAATAAATATTCTAAAAATCGGTAACGACCGTAATTTTGAATTACTGTCGGAGTGAATATTTTAAATAGAAAATTTTAATTTAAAATTTTCAAAGAAAAATATGGATGCAAATTTAAAAACAAAGTTAAAATAAATTTTCTACTTGCCGTTCTAAAGTCAAGTTGAAAATTTTATAAAACAAAATTTTTCTATTACAACAGTGTTTCAAAATGCAAAGCAGTTGAAAGAAAGAATATAGTGTCTACTTTACATTATTTTTTCTTTTATCTTTGCATTGCTGACAGTCAAGCAATAAAACAAGTATGAATGCATATCACAAATACTGTCACCACAAGTTTTAAAATCAAATATGTAATCACGTTTTGCATTGCTGAGACATACTAGTATTAAATAAACAGAGAAGTAAAGCAAAGGGTGAACACATTATTTTAAAAGCAAATTGAAACTTTGCTTTACTCTGCCACATCTAGTGTGTAGCCGAGCATGATCAATGTACGTTGCATTAAATGAATGTGTACCCAAAGACTTTTCAACACTCATTTTTCTTGACTAATACCAATTGAAGAAAAGAAAAATAATTTTTCTCGACAACAATTCCCCTTGCTCGTTTTCAGCGGTTAAAGGGAAGCATTAATGGCAGCATAAATTCAATCTCTTGGATCTAGAGTTCTTTAGCATACAGTGAGTGAAAAAAAAAATCTCTCACTGCTAATTTATTTCCATTCGTTGTGTGCATTGATTGCAAGAGTTCAATGCATGATCTTTTCTTCATCTTCACGTATGACTGCATTAAAAGGGGAAAGTGGTTCTGAACAACATAATTTATAAGTTTAATCAATTCTGCACGTCCTTTTGTTTATCTTTACTTCATCCTTTCGTGAAAATATGAATCAAAGATGCCCAGATCTGGTTAAATGCGTGCGTCCCTGTTAGTATATTATGAATATGAGTTTTGTTTTTATAGCGCTTGGGTTGTTTTAATATAGTGAATGTGTGCATAAAACAACTTTAATCCTTGCGTGTATTTAATATTGGAGTAAATTAGTACATGTACATGTATTATGGGGGTTGTGTGTACCCGTGTAATTTCATTTCATGCCCAGACCTTGTTTAATTGCATGCGTACCATTTTTGTTGAATATGAACTTTGTTTGTTTATAAGTTGTAATGCACTGAACTAAGTCTAGAGATATTATATTTTGTCTAACTGATGCTAAAAGTAGATGGGCCTTAGACTACGTTATTTAGTTTTCTTGTTGCCTATGTGAGTCATGCAACCCAAGTGCACAGTTGTGTTTTTAAATTTTTGTGTGAAAGCCTGTAGATTTTCTAGCCTGATATGGTCTATTATTCTTCTACTGTTTAGTAAGACCTGTTACTTTGTTCACTTGACTTACCATTTACTCGTCTTCGGGTGTGCATGTATGTGTTCACATTGATAGGTAGGTTGTTTTTCTTTATACGTGCACAGGTTAAATTAGACAATGCAAATTTGAGTGCACATACTTAATCCGGGCTATTCTATATTGATGTATATATAGTAGTGTAATCCAATGTTTAAATTGTTTTGAACCGGCGTTACGTTTTAAAAATGTATTTTACTACCGTTATTTCTATAACGAAATTTTTACACCAGTGTTATATTTTGAAGTGCGGTGTTTTGGTGACATTTTGATGAACAAAAATTACTGTTGTTTTGACTTCATTAACCGTCAATTTTAAAGTGAATTTTCAAGCGGTTATCCCGCAAAGCTGTTTTGGTATCCGTTTTATGGTGTTTTGTGAAGTGCAATTTCTTCGTCGAAAGTGCTACAGATGTTGCTGTTTTAATCACGGTTTTTCAAATCGTTTAAAATAAAATGGTTTCCAAATTTTTTACAGTTTACACTTTCGAAAGAATGAGGAATCGATTTAAACATTTTAGCAAAATTAAGGACTATGAACCCTTACTTTTACTGATTCGGTTAATTTCCGACTTGTCCGTTTGAGAATGTAAAATGTTATTTTTATAAAATACACAATTTTGCACTTTCAAGGAAACGATGAAGAGATTTAAACGATTTAGAAAAAGTACGGAGTATGGAACCACACTTTTACTATTTCGGTTAGTTCCGGACTGGTTAATTGAAATAATTGTTGAGGATTTGATGTTTGATGATTTGTTAGGCTTTCGAGCCACTCTACTGGACCTTCGGGTCATCTGATGGACCTTCGGGTCATCTGATGGACCTTCGGGTCATCTGATGGACCTTCGGGTCAATTACCAGTACTAGACCTTCGGGTCACTCTGCGGACCTTTGGGTCATCTGATGGGCGCCAAAAATTATAGTACTTGGTAGGCTTCGGCCATATGAGATGCACGTGCGCCGTAGCTAAAACTCGCCATCTGCTGGGATCGATCCACTTTTATGCTGATTTTCTAGTTGTCTTATTTTGATTTCTTGATTTTGCGACAGTTGATTTTCTAGTTATATATTTTGATTTCTAGATTTTAGGAATTTCTGCTTTGTATTCAATTATGAATTTGGAAGTTGAGTTTGTGTATAGTCTCATCTGAGATTATAAATTTGCATATTGCAGTTTTGAATTCAATTGTGAATTTGAAAATTGATTTTGATGGAGTTTAAATTTAGATTTCTTCATTTAAACTATGTTGATACATTATGTTGAATAGCCTCATTCGAGACTATAATTATTTTCTTAAGTGTTGTTTATCATACACTTATTTCTGAGTTTAAATTAGACTGATCCGTTTATTATTTTCTTTTAAATAATACTCGGGTCAGACCGAGTTATTTCAGGGTAATCGCTATCTCTGATTCAGTTGCAGCTTCAGCTTTTGGGATTTCACATCATCTTTTGTCTAGTCTCCGAGGAGTACTTTTGGCTTATTGACTCTCATCTTATGTATGTATTGATGGATATGTATATGTGCATTGGGTTCATGTGAACTATCGATTGTTGTAGCATGTATCTAGACTTGTCTTCCGCTATATATCTGATATTTCTGTTCCGATGTGATTATACTATCAGTGTTGTTGTTATTATGAGTTGTTCTGGATTTTTCTTTAGCCACTGTAGTTTCGCTTTAGATTTGGATTGAATTTATATCTTTGGGAGTAATTTTCACAACTCCTATCGATGTAATCAATACTCCTCTAAGGCATAACTTATGGATGGTCACTTCTAACAAGCCTTATTCTTCGCAATAGCAGATGTTATTCCTTATAATAACCTTTGTTATTGTGAGCATAGAGTGGGGCGTCGCAGCTTGGTATCAGAGCTGAAATTCAGAACAAATTATAATATACACAGAACAAAAACAGAATGGAACATGTGTTACAACTATTCGGGGTTTATTCGTGCCTTTCTAATCTATTCTTTCCACTTTAACATGTGGAGAACATGTGTTACAACTATTCGGGGTTTATTCGTGCCTTTCTAATCTATTCTTTCCACTTTAACATGTGGAGTATGTCTAGGAATAAATTTCATATTCCGTAATATTCCATTTGTTAAAATTCTTATCAATTGTGTGCTGTTTTAACTAATCCTTATCTTCCCTGGTTCTCTCAGCTTATCGCTGGAAGAGGTAGAGGGAAGCATTCTTCTGCAGGCCCGTCTAGTGGTTCTCATCCAGACGGAGTCTATATGTCAGCTGATCAGTTTATGGAGCTATTTCGGGGTACTCAGCCTCCTGTTGCTACTCCCACGGCTCCTAATCACAAGTCTGCCTTCGCCCGCATGTGTAGTGACTATTACCACCTTGGAGGTCAGCCTTTCAAGGGATCAGAAAGTGTTATGGAGGTTCAGACTTGGTTGCGCACTTGTGAGCGCATATTTTCTTGGATGGATCTTTCGGATCATCATCGCGTTCTCGTGGCATCTAGCATGTTGCAAGAGCGTGCGCTTGATTGGTATGAGCTCTTTATTTCGGAAGTTGATGAGTCCTCTCTCTCTTGGATTCAGTTTAAGGAACGATTCGAACTTAAGTTCGTTCCTGAATCGGAAAAGGCTAATCTTGCTCGTAGTTTCCTCGAGTTGAAGCAAGGAAAGTCCTCTGTTTTTGATTATGTTGCATCTTTCGAGGCCTTGTCCAAATACGGAGTTGAGTTCATTAATACTCCACGTAAGAAGAATCTTCGTTTTGTTGATGGTTTGAAGATGTATTTGAAGAAAGTTCTTTTGCTTCAGCTTAAGCTCTCTTTTGAGGAGCTTGTTGATTCGGCTCTTTGTCTTGAAGCTGTTGAAAAGGAACGTGATAGTTGTGATGATGTTGAGGTTTCTAAGAACCCCAACAAGAAGAGGTTTCCTTTTCATAAGCCTAATTCTTCTAATCAGAAGAAGAAGAAGCAAGCTACCTCTGTTCTCTGGATCATCTTCACCGTAATTGTCCTAAGCCTCGCATTTGCCGCTATTGCAAGAAAGAGGGTCATTGGATTTCTGATTTCCCTACTGCTTCTAGGGGTCTCAAATCTGGGAAGCTTAATGTTGCTAAAGCTTCTGGTGTTTCTTCTCAGCCCAAAGGTATTACTCCTTCTGTTTTGGAAGGTTTTATTTTATTTCATGGTCGTTCTATTAGAGTTCTTTTCGATACGGGTGCATCGCATTCATTCGTGTCAAAGGAGCTTGTTGATATTATTCCTTTGGATGTTGTTACTCTTTGTGACCCTTTGAGGATCGTAAATCCTATTGGTAGATCCGCTACTCTTGGCTTGTTGTGTGTTGATGTTGAGATTATTCTTTGTGATTTTACCTTTCATGCGAATCTGCATGTTATGGATCATCTTGGTTTTGATATGATATTGGGAATGGATTGGCTTGTTCGTTATGAAGTTCAAATTCTATGTCCCGAAAGAACTTTATATCTCAAGCGTCCCGATGCTATCGAGCAGTTGTCTATTATATTTCGAAGCATGGATTATACTTCGAATGCTTCCATTTTTTCCTTCGAATCGGAGGATGTTATAGCAAATATTCCGGTTGTTTGTAATTTTTCTGATGTTTTCGAGCCTATTTCTTGTTTGCCACCGAAGAGGGCAATTGAGTTTCGTATTGATCTTATCTCTGGTGCTCATCCCATCAGTCGTCCTCCCATGAGGATGTTTGCTAAGGAAAATAAGGAACTCAAGCAACAATTATCTGAGTTGGAAGCTAAGCATTTTATTCGTTCTAGCTCATCTCCTTGGGGCGCCGCCATTGTTTTTGTTAAGAAGCCAGATGGTACTCTTAGGCTTTGCATTGATTATCACAAGCTTAACGAGCTCACTATCAAAAATAGGTATCCATTACCTATGATCGATGACATGTTCGATCAGTTAAGTGGCGCTAAGCTCTTCTCCCAACTCGATCTTGCTACCGGTTTTCATCAGTTACGAGTTGCGGAAGATAGCATTCCTCTTACCGCATTCCATACTTGTTATGGTTCTTACGAATGGCTTGTTACGCCGTTCGGTTTGACGAACGCTCCGGCGTATTTTGTAGATCTTATGAATCGGATATTCCGTGAATATCTGGATAAGTTCGTCTTGGTTTTCATTGATGATATTCTTATTTATTCCAAATCTGAAGCCGATCATATTAAGCATTTGGAGATTGTTTTGAGCACTCTTCGTCAGCATTAACTTTATGCCAAATTCTCCAAGTGTCACTTCTAGGAGAATAAGGTGAAGTTTCTCGGTCATATTGTTTCTTCCGATGGTATATCTGTCGATCCTTCCAAGATCGAATCTATTTAGAATTGGAAAAGGCCTGAGACCGTTACCGAGATCCGTAGTTTCCTTGGATTGGCGGGTTATTATCGCCGGTTTATTAAAGACTTTTCTTGTATTGCTTTACCGCTTACCACTCTCACAAGAAAAGCTGTTCCTTTTATTTGGTCGGATAAGTGTGAGAATTCTTTCTTGAAGTTAAAAGATCTCCTTACTCATGCTCCTATCTTAATGGTTCCCGAAGGGAATCATGATCTTGTTGTTTATACCGATGCCAGTGATTATGGACTCGGTGCAGTTCTCATGCAAAAAGATAGAGTAGTGGCCTATGCTTCTAGACAACTAAAGCCTAACGAGATTCGTTATGCTACTCATGATTTGGAGTTGGCCGCTATAGTCTTTGCTCTAAAGATTTGGCGACATTATTTATTGGGCGAGCGTTTTATTCTCTTCACTGATCACAAATCTCTAAAGTATTTATTTACTCAGAAAGAGCTTAATATGAGGCAACAGCGTTGGCTCGAATTTCTTGCTTCATATAATTTCGATATTCAGTATACCCCTGGTAAGGGTAATCGAGTTGCTGATGCGCTTAGTCGCAAGCAGCAGGTTGTTGTTTCCATGATGCTAGCAGAGTGGAATATTTTGAAAGCTTTATCTCTTTGTGATATTAGAGACCATCCTTCAGTTTCTAATTCTCCCGTGCTTTTAATTAGCATGGAAGCTCGTCCTAGTTTGTTGGATCGTGTTGCAGATGCCCAGAAACAAGATCCATATATTGCTCATCTTATTCAGAGTTGTAAATCAGAATCCCGAAGTGATGATCTAAAGGATTTCGATATCGATATTCATGGTTGTATTCAGAAGAAGGGTAGGTTGATCGTGCCTAATGTTTCTAATCTTACAAATGACATTCTTGAGGACTGTCATCGTTCTAAGTATACTATCCATCCGGGTAGTAGTAAGATGTATGCTGATATGAAACGGTTATACTATTGGGAGGGTATGAAGCGTGATATTGCAAGTTATATAAGTCGTTGCATGACTTGTCAACTTGTTAAAGCAGAACACAAACGTCCCAGTGGTCTTTTGTAGCCTCTTGAGATTCCATTATGGAAATAGGATCAAATTTCCATGGACTTCATTGATGGTCTACCTCGTTCGAGGTCGGGCCATACTAGCATTTGGGTGATTGTTGACAGATTGACTAAATCAGCCCATTTTATTCCTATCAAGTCCAATCGGACTTCTCCTTTGTTGGCTAAGATTTTTATTAAAGAAGTCATTCAACTTCATGGTGTGCCTAGTTCTATTGTTAGTGACAGAGATCCGCTTTTTACTAGTGGTTTCTGGCAGAGTCTTCAGAAAGCTTTAGGCACTAAGCTCAACCTCAGTACAACTTATCATCCACAGTCTAATGGTCAGACTGAAAGGATGAATCAAGTTTTAGAAGATCTCCTTCGAGCTTGCATTCTTGATTTTGGTGGTAGTTGGGAAGACCACTTATCTCTTGTTGAATTTTCTTATAACAACAGTTTTCAATTAAGTATCGGTATGGCTCCTTTCGAAGCTCTTTACGGAAGGCCGTGTCGATCACCATCTTATTGGTTGGAATCGGGGGAAAAGCTAGTTCTCAGCCCCTATTATATTCGTGATTCATCTGAGAGGATTGTTATTATTAGACAGAGAATGAAGGAGGCTCAGAATAGGTAGAAATCTTATGCCGATCATCATAGGAAGCCTTTGGAATTTTCTGTTGGTGATCTCGTATTCATTCGTGTTTCCCCGATGAAGGGTGTGGTGCGTTTTAGTAGCTCCGGGAAATTGGCTCCTCGTTATATTGGACCGTTTTCTATTACAGAACGCATTGGCCCAGTTGCTTATCGTGTATCGCTACCTGTTCAGTTATCGGGAATTCATGACGTATTTAATGTATCCCAGCTTCGTCGATGCCTTCGAGATTCAGATTATGTTATTGATCCTCATGTGCTACAAGATCTTGAGATCTCACCCGACTTGTCTATTGTGCAAAATCCTATTCGTGTGCTAGCTACGGAGGTGAAATGCCTTCGGAACAAAGAAGTTCCGCTCGTGAAGATTCAATGGTCCGCAAACCCCAAGGATTGCACTTGGGAAACCAGAGAATTCATCGAGCGTTCTCATCCCGGTTTTCTCTCCTCTTCGGGTGGGGGTGAGCATTCATATCCATCTTTTCTATTTTTATTTTTGTTGTGATGAATTATTTGAGAAATTGACTGCTTCTAGTATGAAAATTGTGGGGACGCAATTTTTATAAGGGGGGAGTCTGTAACGAACGTGATTTCTGAATCATTATCGTAATAAATATTCTAAAAATCGGTAACAGCCGTAATTTTTGAATTACTGTCGGAGTGAATATTTTAGATAGAAATTTTTAATTTAAAATTTTCAAAGAAAAATATGGATGCAAATTTAAAAACAAAGTTAAAATAAATTTTCTACTTGCCGTTCTAAAGTCAAGTTGAAAATTTTATAAAACAAAAATTTTCTATTACAATAGTGTTTCGAAATGCAAAGCAGTTGAAAGAAAGAATATAGTGTCTACTTTACATTATTTTTTCTTTTATCTTTGCATTGCTGACAGTCAAGCAATAAAACAAGTATGAATGCATATCACAATTACAGTCACCATAAGTTTTTAAATCAAATATGTAATCATGTTTTGCATTGCTGAGACATACTAGTATTAAATAAACAGAGAAGTAAAGCAAAGGGTGAACACACTATTTTAAAAGCAAATTGAAACTTTGCTTTACTCTGCCACATCTAGTGTGTAGCCGAGCATGATCAATGTACGTTGCATTAAATGAATGTGTACCCAAAGCCTTTTCAGCACTCATTTTTCTTGACTAATACCAATTGAAGAAAAGAAAAATAATTTTTCTCGGCAACAATTCCCCTTGCTCGTTTTCAGCTGTTAAAGGGAAGCATTAATGGCAGCATAAATTCAATCTCTTGGATCTAGAGTTCTTTAGCATATAGTGAGTGAAAAAAAATCTCTCACATTGCTAATTTATTTCCATTCGTTGCGTGCATTGATTGCAAGAGTTCAAACTTTTACTTTCATGCATGATCTTTTCGTCATCTTCACGTATGACTGCATTAAAAGGGGAAAGTGGTTCTGAACAACATAATTTATAAGTTTAATCAATTCTGCACGTCCTTTTGTTTTTCTTTACTTCATCCTTTCATGAAAATATGAATCAAAGATGCCCAGATTTGGTTAAATGCGTGCGTCCCTGTTAGTATATTATGAATATGAGTTTTGTTTTTATAGCGCCTGGGTTGTTTTAATATAGTGAATGTGTGCATAAAACAACTTTAATCCTTGCGTGTATTTAATATTGGAGCAAATTAGTACATGTGCAAGTATTATGGGAGTTGTGTGTACCCGTGTAATTTCATTTCATGCCCAGACCTTGTTTAATTGCATGCGTACCATTTTTGTTGAATATGAACTTTGTTTGTTTATAAGTTGTAATGCACTGAACTAAGTCTAGGGATATTATATTTTGTCTAACTGATGCTAAAAGTAGATGGGCCTTAGACTACGTTATTTAGTTTTCTTGTTGCCTATGTGAGTCATGCAACCCAAGTGCGCAGTTGTGTTTTTAAATTTTTGTGTGAAAGCCTGTAGATTTTCTAGTGTGATATGGTCTATTATTCTTCTACTGTTTAGTAAGACCTGTTACTTTGTTCACTTGACTTACAATTTACTCGTCTTCAGGTGTGCACGTATGTGTTCACATTGATAGGTAGGTTATTTTTCTTTATACGTGCACAGGTTAAATTAGACAATGCAAATTTGAGTGCACGTACTTAATCCAGGCTATGTTATATTGATGTATATATAGTAGTGTAATCCAATGTTTAAATTGTTTTGAACCGGCGTTACCTTTTAAAAATGTATTTTACTACCGTTATTTTTATAACGAAATTTTTACACCGGTGCTATATTTTGAAGTGCGGTGTTTTGGCGACATTTTGACGAACAAAAATTACTGTTGTTTTGACTTCATTAACCGTCAATGTTAAAGTGAATTTTCAAGCGGTTATCCCGCAACGCTGTTTTGGTATCCGTTTTTACGGTGTTTTGTGAAGTGCAATTTCTTCGTCGAAATTGCTACAGATGTTGGTGTTTTAATCACGGGTTTTCAAATCGTTTAAAATAAAATGGTTTCCAAAATTTTTACAGTTTACACTTTCAAAAGAATGAGAAATCGATTTAAACATTTCAGCAAAATTAAGGACTATGAACCCTTACTTTTACTAATTCGGTTAATTCCCGACTTGTCCTTTTGAGAACGTTAAATGTTATTTTTATAAAATACACAATTTTGCACTTTCAAGGAAACGATGAAGAGATTTAAACGATTTAGCAAAAGTACAAAGTATGGAACCACACTTTTACTATTTCGGTTAATTCCGGACTGGTTAATTGAAATAATTGCTGAGGATTTGCTGTTTGATGATTTGTTGGGCTTTCGAGCCACTCTGCTGGACCTTCGGGTCATTTGATGGACCTTCGGGTCAATTACCAGTACTAGACCTTCGGGTCACTCTGCGGACCTTCGGGTCATTTGATGGGCGCCAAAAATTATAGTACTTGGTAGGCTTTGGCTATATGAGATGCACGTGCGCCGTAGCTAAAACTCGCTATCTGCTGGGATCGATCAACTTTTATGCTGATTTTCTAGTTGTCTTATTTTGATTTCTAGATTTTGCGACTGTTGATTTTCTAGTTATCTATTTTGATTTCTAGATTTTGGGAATTTTTGCTTTGAATTCAATTATGAATTTGGAAATTGAGTTTGTGTATAGTCTCATATGAGATTATAAATTTGCATATTGCAGTTTTGAATTCAATTGTGAATTTGAAAATTGATTTTGATTGAGTTTAAATTGAGATTTCTTCATTTAAACTATGTTGATATATTATGTTAAATAGCCTCATTCGAGACTATAATTATTTTCTTAAGTGTTGTTTATCATACACTTATTTCTGAGTTTAAATTAGAATGATCCGTTTATTATTTTCTTTTAAATAATACTCGGGTCAGACCGAGTTATTTCAGGGTAATCGCTATCTCTGATTCAGTTGCAGCTTCAGCTTTTGGGATTTCACATCATCTTTTGTCTAGTCTCCGAGGAGTACTTTTGGCTTATTGACTCTCATCTTATGTATGTATTGATGGATATGTATATGTGCATTGGGTTCATGTGAACTATCGATTTTTGTAGCATGTATCCAGACTTGTCTTCCGCTATATATCTGATATTTCTGTTCTGATGTGATTATACTATCAGTGTTGTTGTTATTATGAGTTGTTCTGGATTTTTCTTTAGCCACTGTAGTTTCGCTTTAGATTTGGATTGAATTTATATCTTTGGGAGTAATTTTCACAACTCCTATCGATGTAATCAATACTCGTCTAAGGCATAACTTATGGATGGTCGCTTCTAACAAGCCTTATTCTTCGCAATAACAGACGTTATTCCTTATAATAACCTTTGTTATTGTGAGCATAGAGATGGGGCATCACAAGTAGCCTTCATGGAGAAGATGAAGAGAAACAGAATGAAGATCCCCTTTTCCAAAACCCTACATGCTGTAGTTATAGGTAAACCTGAGTTACTGGGCTTCCTGAGTGATCCAGGCCCATCAAGATCATAGTCGACCCAAACCCCAAACACCACGACCGACCCCGAGTTTATAATATGCCGACCCAAAGTAGCCAGGGTACTGACCCGAAGTGACCTTAACCCTGACTCAAAGTAAAGTGCTCAGCGACTCGAAGCAGCTCCAACATGCCGATCCCTTAAGTGAATGCCATCCCCATGTCTCCCTTACCGACCCGAAGCCACTTGCATGCCGACCCGAAGTTAGATAAGTGCCGACCCAAAGTCCTCTTCAATGCCGACCCGAAAATCCACGAATGCCAACCCCTTTTCCTACTCACAACCTCCTGTTATGCCAACTGACCCACTACGGCCGAACCACGTATGGCCGATCCATATGCTCCAATTCCCTTGAGGCCAGAACCATTCATACCGAACCACTTTGCCTTATCCTCCTTGACCAACCTTATGTGACCGAGTGACACATACTGAACTATGCATGACCGACCACCTTAGTTTTCACACCATGACTGAATGACATGGCTTCACTTCCTTTGTCCGACCGACCCTCCTTAACCGATCCACTTTGACTTATCTACCCTGATCGATCCTACATGACCGATCCACTCCACTGTCGACCCACTCCAACATGCCGAACCACCTTCCTATCGACCCAAAACCTTCACAACACCGACCCACTCGTGAACTCCTACCGACCCAGAGTAACTCAAAGCGTGACCTAATTTGACCCGAAGCAAACTCCATGAAAACTCAAAGCAAACTTGGGAACGACTCAAAGTAAACCCCGGGTGACTCGCGAGAACTCGACTTTTGTCGAAACCCATATTTCGAGTATCCTGTGACTTTTGTCCATCGACTATGCCAAACTCCAGCTTCACAATCATGATTATCATCCGTGATTGACCGTCTATCCATCCGTTGACTAAAACCATCGTATTCTAGTCTCGATAAACAAGCAGTCGATTTAGTTAAATCTTCCTGTCTACGGCCTTGCCAAAAGGCGGGTTAACATTTTCCCCCCAAAACATGCCTTGCTATTGGAAGGTGTGTTTTGAACAGCCTCAAATCCGATGCCCGAAGTCCATGTTACATTCATTACCAAGCAATTCCTTTCAAACCCAATATTCTACTCCGCGATCGTTCCAAGTCGTTATCCAATTCCGAATCCATCCCAAATCCATTAACCGAATCCATGATCTCTTCGGGTCGATATCCAAATCCGGGACCACTCCAGGCCCACGCCCAAATTGTTTGCTGTTTATAGCCATTATCCAAATCCGTAACCTCTTCGGGTTCTTGCCAAGCGTAATCCATGCTTGGCGACCTGTGTTAATCAATCCTTTGGTGTTCTTGGTTCAGTGTCCCCGAACGCCGAGTGATGCCATGGCTTAAGTCCTAAGCCGAATCCTGGTTGCTTCGGACCCTTGCCGAGCATAGTCCATACCCGACAACCTATTTTAGTAACCGATAGATAATACGGGGCCTAAGTCCTAGGCCGAATCCTAGTCTCTCCGGACCCTTGTCGAGCATAATCCTTACCCGATGACCTTTTAACCAAAAACCAGATAAAAAGTCAATCAAAATCCAATTCGAAATCCAGATTCAAACCAGAAAACCAGAAATCTATATCAAAAGTCCAAATCAAAATCCAAATCAAAAATCAAGCATCCAAACCAAAATCCAAACCAGAAAACCAAAAAAACCGGGAGTTCAAACCGAACTCCAAAAACAAAGCAAAAAAAGCAAGTGTCCAAGCCAAAAAGAAAAAACAGATTTCACAAACCAGAGCGTCATGGTCTATCATCTTCTCAGAGCATGCCTAAGGGTTGTCTTCGTCCCCATACATGAGTAAGTGATTTAGCCGTTTGCCCGGAGTTAGTTACTTATTCCAAACCGTCATGATTAGTTGATGACCAACCGACCATCATTCCTGGGCCTCGCGCTATCGTCATTCAATGTAGGCGGTGGCTGCTCCAGTTCCACCACCGCATTTCGAGTTTCAACATATTGCCGCAACTAACCATTCCTTACATGTTCCTCGATTATATCCTTTAGATTCCTGCAACTGTTAGTATCATGCTCGTCCAGGTCATGATACAGATAGTGCCTTCCCGATGCCCTTTCGCCTTCTGAGGGTTCCCTCCTTGCCGGCCTTCGATAAGGAAGGTGATCCCGCGTGTCCAAGTATATCTGTTCCAATGTCTCATTTAGTCCTGTGTAAGTGGAGAATTTTGGTTCTCCCTAGCACTTCCTCTTCCCTTTATCCTTATCTTTACCTGAGCTTTCACCGGACGGTTCTCCATCCTTAACCATGTTTACTTCCTTTGACCTCATATCCAAACATGCATCCTCTTGTCGAAGAAATCTCTCAGCTTCATGAAAGAATTCCCGAGATTCATTAGTGGATCCCATATCAACGACACTTTGAAATTCGAATTATCCCTGACTCCTGATACCGCCGCCATTAGAACCATTGATGGATCCGACCGATCCACCGAAGCAACTGCTGCATTAAACCGAGTTAAGAAGGTCTTGAGTGATTCATCCACCCTCTGTTTAATTGACGTCAGTGTCATCACATTCTTCAGCCTTTTTATGTGAACTCGAAACTGTTTCAAGAACCTAACCACTAGTTTTATCCATGTTCTAATAGATCCATCCTCCAGCTGTCTGAACCACATAACAGCTATATCGGTCAAGTACAGGGGGAAACACCAGGCCATAACCTCCTCTGATGCCCCCAGCACTTCCATATGCCTTGTGTTCCTCATTAAGTTGTCAGTGGGATCTGTCTTACCGTTGTATACTTCCAGAGTGGGCAGCTTGAAATCGGGTGGATTCCTAGCCATCCTATTACAGGTAAATAGACTTTTGTTTACTCCCTCCAAATCATTGTTCGTCAGACCTCCGTAAATAGTTCGCCTGATAATCTCAGCTAATCCAGTGTTATCTACCAAGGGTTGCCCCCCATCTCCATTTCCTAACTGCCGTCCAAGTCCTCGAGGGAATTCCGGTACATACTCCTCGTCACGCACTCCTGTATTCCTGTTGGCGCTGGGCTGTGCATCATCATCTGGTATCCCTCCATGGATTGGTCCAGCATTACCTGGTGGTGTGCCCCCGAGTCTAGGTCCATCCAGATTGATAGTTTTCTACTAATTGGCGGTTGCCCCTGCTGAACCACTCCATCTGCTTGCCTGTTGAGTCCTTCTGATCCTGCTCCATGGATCTGAGATCCTACATCTCCTGCTGTTCTTGCCTGTCCAAATTGGCTAAGAAGTGTCTACATCATTTCCTCTTGCCTTTTCATCATCTACTCCTGCATAAAATCCATCATAATCTACATCTCGTCCTTAGTGATGTAGACGGATTCCTGATCTGACCCAGCTCCAAAGGAGGCCTCTTGACTTCCTTCTTGATTGCTCCTTTTTGTCACTTGTCTCCTTGTCGATGGCCTAACCATTACTTCCCAAAATCCTATTTCCTAAGCCTTTAAATCCAAAATCCAAGCTTCTAAATCCCCGAGTGCTAGCTTTCTCAGTGAAAGCACCAAAATGTTAGCGCTAAAATTGGTCACTAACACCCAAAAGCCATTGAAAGCACCAAATTGCAGTCACATGTCACAAGTAGAATGTATGTAGAGAGTTTAAATATGAAGAACAACCAAAATTAAAAAGAAAGCAGTAAAAATAGAGGATTTATAGTGGTTCGTCTGACTCTGGCCTACATCCACTCCAGAAATTTCCTTTTTATTGATATCAGAATCAATTATCGTTACAATCCAGAGTTTTTAAAACAATAATGGCAGATTAGCCTTCGCTGAGAAGATGAAGAGTAACAGAATGAAGATCCTCTTTTCCGAAGCCCTACATGCTGTATTTATAGGTAAAACCTGAGTTATTGGGCTTCCTGAGTGATCCAGGCCCATCGGGACAATAGTCGACCCAAACCCCAAACACCATGACCGACCCTGAGTTTATAATATGCCGACCCAAAGTAGCCAGGGTACTGACCCAAAGTGACCCTAACCCTGACTCGAAGTAAAGTGCTCAGCGACTCGAAGCAGCTCCAACATGCCGATCCCTTAATTGAATGCTGTCCCCATGTCTCCCTTGCCGACCCGAAGCCACTTGCATGCCGACTCATAGTTAGATATGTGCCGACCCGAAGTTCTCTTCAATGCTGAACCGACGAATGCCAACCCCTTTTCCTACTCACAACCTCCTGTTATGCCGACCAACCCACGTATGGCCGAACCACGTATGGCCGATCCATATGCTCCAATTCCCTTGAGGCTAGAACCATTCATACCAAACCACGTTGCCTTATCCTCCCTGACCAACCTTATGTGACCGAGCGACACATACCGAACTATGCATGACCGACCCACCTTAGTTTTCACACCATGATCGAACGACATGGCTTCCCTTCCTTTGTCCGACCGACCCTCCTTAACCGATCCACTTTGACTTATCCACCCTGACCGATCCTATATGACCGATCCACACCACTGTCGATCCACTCCAACATGCCGAACCACCTTCCTACCGACCCAAAACCTTCACAACACCGACCCACTCGTGAACTCCTACCGACCCAGAGTAACTCAAAGCGTGACCCAATGTGACCCGAAGCAAATTCCATGAAAACTCGAAGCAAACATGGGAACGACTCGAAGTAAACCCCGGGTGACTCGCGACAACTCGACTTTTGTCGAAACCCATGTTTCGAGTATCCTGTGACTTTTGTCCATTGACTATGCCGAAACCCGGCTTCACAATCATGATTATCATCCGTGATTGACCGTCTATCCATTTTTTGACTAAAACCATCGTATTCCAGTCTCGGCAAACAAGTAGTCGATTTAGTTAAATCCGCCTTTCTACGGCCTTGACAAAAGGCAGGTTAACAATTAATAAATAATAAATGTTAATTTTAAGAAAGCATTGTAATTATTAATTATTGATCATCTAAAATTTGCAATGGACGTTTATTACAACGGGCATTTTATGATCGTTGTAAAATTGACATCGATTACAACGGGCATTTACGATCGTTATAAAATTTGCACCTATTACAACGGGCATTTTTTGACCATTGTAAAATTGACACCTATTACAACGGGCGTTATGACCATTGTAAAATTGGCACCTCTTACAATGGGTATTTTTATGACCATTGTAAAATTGGCATCTATTACAACGGGCATTTTGTGAACATTGTAAAATTGGCATCTATTACAACGGGCCTGGAAGGACCATTGTAATAGCATTCTATTACAACAGGCAGACATTGCCCATTGTAAAACGGGGGTTGTATAGGTCATCTATTACAACGAGCCTGAAAGGACCGTTGTAATAGCATTCTATTACAATGGGTAGTCAATGCCCGTTGTAAAAAGGGTGTTGTAATAGGGTTTTTTGTTGTAGTGAAGATGCGGGAATGGTCGCTATTGGCTCATGAGATTTGGAAGTGGATGTTTCACCTTGACCCAAAAGAACTCAGGCCAACAAAAGCCTTAGTAGTGGCCTCGACATCGGCATTCTCCTTCTCTTCTTTCAAAATCCCCCCACTAGCCGTAGGAAAATACATGTCCTCAAAACTGAGATAGGTATCCATGAGTTCTTCTTCGGAGCGCACGTCCCCTGCTCGCTCTAACCTGACCAACACTTCTTCCTAAACAATGGCAAGAGTTCGGGGGTAGTTATCTCTTAGCCACCTTAAACTCCTCTTGTTCGTGACAATGCAAGCATAGAAGTGTAGCATAGTAGCATCCATCTGGGTCGTCATTACATCATGTTCTTTTTGAAGATCCAAAAGTTGCAACCGAATGACCAAGTGATCAATTTCGACCGCCAACTTATCAGATTTAATCTTTTCTTTCTCCTTGGCCAGTTTTGCATTCTCCTCGTGGAGTCGAGTAAGTTCTGTGGCCTACTCAGCGATTGTCTGATCTTGGAATTTGATGGCATTTTCTCTCTCAATGATTCGCTCTTCAATTTGAATGACTCCTCATAAGTGTCTTTGAGTCGGGCTTTAATAATAAGGTGCGCTCTTTCATGTGCCTGGGTCGTTTCCTTCACCAACTTGTCACTTGCGGTCTTTCCTTTCAAAGCTGTGTCTCTATCAGCCTTCAGTTGAGCTATTTCATTATCGTAATCCTTGAGCATTTGTTCATGATCATCCCTTTCTACCTCAAAAGTAAGAATTTGCTGGTAGTTAGCGCGATTCACCTCAGAAAGAGCTTGGACTGGACGTTGCTACTGAAACCCAGCTTCCAAGTCCTCCCAGGCTATCTCAAAATTTTGAAGTGAGTCAACTTTGTTCATGGGCTTTATATTCTGATCAAACTTAACCCCGTGCAAGAACAGATATGGGTAAGCAGCCTAAAGCTGAGATGGACCCGGCAGAAGTGTGTATTTCCCATCATGCTTAGAAGAAGTAGGAGCAGCAGTTGTAGTTATGGCCCGGGAGGATGGGATTTCCTTCATTGCAGTATTTTGGACCTCGGTGCTGGGAGGAGTGATGGATGATGTAGTCCAACGGCGATCGTGCAAGACCTTGTGGTGGTTATGAATATCACCAGGGACACCACCTTCACCATCCCTTCTTCTCTTCTCTCTCCTCTTGCGAACTCTCTCGGCAAAGCAGGCCTCGTCATTGGCTTCTCTATCTTTTCTTCTCTTTCTCTCGTCATCGGTTTTGCTGTAAGGGCGCTGAGCTGGATCTGGGGTCCAATCTTTGTAAGAGCTGGAATGTTGATATAACTGATTGAATAATCCACGACCCATTGAGCCTGAAACGAGAAAATGAACCGAGTTAGCGTTGGAACTTCAAAACTTTACTCAATCCAAAAATACGTGTCCATGATCCTAAAGTGAAGCGTGTAGTGCCGATGACCTCCCTATATACTCTACCAACCATATTGGTATGATTCAAAAGTTGGAGTCTCCCTGCCTTCGCTTATGAAACAACTAAGAGATATGATGTTATTTGAACCAATCTCGCCTATCATCTCACTAATTTTTAAGTCCCTGAATTCACTCAAATTAATAAAGACGTCTCTTAGAGGGTGCGAATGTGTTCTACTTCCCTTTAGTTTTGAAACTTGGCCTCTTGTTGATCAAGGAGTCTCGATGATTAATTATTCTGGAGTAGACGAGATAGGAAGTTCGAGATTCACTACTTTTATAATTAGTTGTTCTAGAGGCAGTGAGGGGGGAAGATTGAAACACATGCCCGGCGAGTCACCGTAAGATCGATCCTTTTCCTCGGTGGCATTAAAATCACTATCATTGTCATCGTCCATAGCTTCTTCCTCCTCTACCACGACCATCGGTTGTTTTCCTTTTCTTCTCTAGGTCGGATCATCTTCCTTTGGGATCAGAGACATACAACTTGTTTCATCCCTATCCCTCGGAATATCTTCTCCAGTAGACAGATCAGTCTCAAAGTTGGGGGGTTACTCTAGATTGTACTTTTTTCACCTGATGGACCGGCTGTATCCTCCTAAGCATTCTTGTCGGAGATACTAGTAGGGGCAGTGGAGCGAGTGTTTGTCTTAGAGCTGCTTGGACCTAGAGACTCAGCATCAGCAAATCTCCCTGGGTGAAGTAGCCCATATTCTCGCAAGTTGCCATCTGTCATAAGGAATTCCACTATTCGCCGGCTCTCTGCCACGGCCTTCAAATCGTTGAGCATTCTCTTATGTTCCTCTTTGTTGTCATGCCTTAGTAGGACTACAAAGAGACACACACACATTATATTAGCGACTTAGAAGAACTTGCTTGAGATAGACAAAAGAAAAGGATCTTACTTTCGGTAAGCCACAGGCGATTGAATCTCTTCGGGCAAAGCACGAAAAAGTATTCATTCTTGAAATACGAGTGTTTATTGTGCAATCCTTCGATGATCTTACAACCTCTCCAGGCTTCTATAATCACATAGGATGGGCTATCCTTCCTTCTCTTGAATTTCAGGAGGTATGTTAGCTCACTGAACGTTGAAGGTCGCTCAAATCAATCCATGAAAATAACATACATCGAGCTCAGCAATAAATATCCATTTGGATGAACTTGGAATGGAGCAAGTTCAGTCTCTTGCAAAAAATGACACATAAGTGAGTTGAATAGTATGATGACACTGCCAAGACACATGTAGCGATTATAAGCTGTATACCCTTGAGGAGGATTGTGAGCAAGCTCATCTCTTGGCGGCAAACGAACATCATCTTCAGGGATACCATGCTGAACACAAATGTTTTGAAGCGACCTGGCTGACAAGTTCGAAGGAACCTGCTTCGACGGGTCACTTATGACTCGCAGACCTAGAGGTGGTCGATGTATTAGTGGACCAGTTGGAACCAACTGACCTTGAGACTCAAATGTCACAGGTTGGCTTGGTCCGGTTGGAATAAAAGGCTAAGCTGGAGCTGTAGATGACCCAATTTCTGAAGGAGTGGAAGTTCCCTCGATAGGCTTAAAACGAGGAGACCGACAAGTCATTCTAAATAGGAAAACTTAGCGTTCAATACGGTCAGGCATGTTTTACATAAAATAAAACTCCTGTATGGCCAGTGCCCGAAATCCAAGGGAAGTCAATATGTGTTGACCAATTGGATTCTGAGCATTGACCGGGGCAAGTGCAGTGTGTTACCTATGCAACGTGAGTCTAGTGTCCCAAACACCATGAACGGACCATTCTGTGTAAATAGTTCGCTCGCACCTGAAAAACGACCTGCCTCGTATTTTGAGATTATTTCTTAGAACTTACTCGTAACGATTGAAAAATCTATAATGGATATGTTGTCCGAAGCGACGTGGAAAGCTTTTCTTTTCAGGATCATTGGGAGTGCAAAACTAGAAAGGCAATGCGATGGAATCATCCAATACGTCTGAGCTTAAGGCAAGTCGTCGTATTGGAATCAATTCGACGATCGAGATTTAGCCGATTTCATAAAGGAAGATAGTTGAAGCTAGAGAGCGCAACTCGTTTCCAGAATCCCGCACGTTCAACTGGGGCAAACCCTAGCTTCACCATCAATTAAATGCGCTCTAAATCAACCATCTCCATCCAAATTGAAATTGACTAAGTCCAATTCATCGTCATCATCATTTAAGCAAGAATTCACCAACACCAACCTCCAACTCAATCGAATCATGTGCTAGGGTTTTGATGTTTTCTCGGGTCTGACGTCTTTGGGCTCCGAATTTGGTGGCGGCGAGTTCTTATATGCAACGGTGATTGGATCATGAGGTGACGGAGATAAGTAGCAGTGGTGATGGATGAACGAAGATGGCTGGAATTAGGTCGGTGGAGCAAAGACTCGGGCAGGAAGTTGGAAAACTCGGTGCTAGAAGTAAAAGTGAAAGGGAAGATTGTGAGAGTTGTTTAAGTAGAAATTTTTTTTTGAAAAAATTCTCCAAGTCCATAATTCGATACCGAATTATCACTATAACTCGGTACCGAGTTATCTCTGTTCCCCCGAATCGATCGTTGCAGTGGCTATCCTTAGTAAATTGAAGCATTATGTAATTTTCAAAGTGTAGATTGCATCGTCTATGCAGAGAAGAGGAATTTCGATTCAAATTAAATCAAGCGATTAATGAAAAAGGACCAATCGAAGCCAGGTAGTCCTGACATGGCATCCAAACGGATAACTGGAATTCAAAGAATACTAGTTCAAGCTTTGTTTCAATCCATAGCAGACTTTTTTTTCAACGAAAGAATACTCTAGAGGGCAAATGTTAAATGAGTTTTCACCAAGCAAAAGTCAACAGAAGTTGGAACGTCAAGACGAAGACGAAATGACTTAAAATATGGAAGGCATACTCAGATGGACTAATAAAATAGCTTGGGAAAATTTCAACCAGAAATATACTAAGTGCATAAGTCGATATTGACCTATGCTCATAACACGGTACAGAGTTATCACGCTCTACAACCAACTCCTCCAACTTCACATGAGTTATTCACTAGTTCCTCTATGCATGCCCAAGGGATATCATAGAGTTCTGGATGACCTATCTCAAGAATTGCAGGGTTAGCTCCTATAAACTGTAGAACAAACCAAGTTATAAAGGAATGATCATCAAGTCAACGATCTACGAAAACACAAGAGGCACCACAAAATGAAGTAAGAAGCATGTCCTAAAAGAAAACGATGAGTTCCCCTTAAGTGGATAACTCGGTACCGAGTTATAGCCTTATTTCATGTCCCCCAACATTTTCAAACAACTTCAGGCTGATATCTGGACCTCCCTAGAAGCGGGCTTCTGACGCAATATGACTACTACCCCTATAAATACAAACCACTGAGCAACCAAAAGAGGATTAGACTTCTACCATCACTACGCGGAAGCTCTTCCTTTTCTTCACCTTCTATCTCCACAAAAGTCTCCAACGCAGCTACTTTGGGCAAATCTAGAACTTAGAATCTATCTAACTCTTGTACTTATGGCTAATTCTCTTTCAAATCTCTTGTAATCTCAAACAAACCACATCAGATCTATAAGCAATAAAGCTATCAAGTGGACGTAGGCCATAGATTGTCGAACCACTATAAAATATTGTGTCTCTCTACTTTATTTCTGTTATTTTCCTTTTATTTTGACTATTATTAGCTAGAACTAAGTCTTACGGTTCCCTATAATCTATTTTTGTGTATTGATCCATTTTTGGCATCAACATTTAACTCCTAGGTACAGTCATCCTTACCATCACTCCATTGGACTATAACAAGTCTAACAACTTTATTCCTTACCGCCTTTGTATCTCAACCTACTATCTCTTTCGGTCTTCTAACATATGTCAAATCTAGTTCTATTGATAAATCCTCGATCGCCCTCGGTTCCACTACCATACTAGGGTTGTGCACACATTTCTTTATATGCAATATATGAAATACATTATGCATATCTACCAAACTACTAGGTAAATCGATTTAATATGTGAGTTTACCAATCCTCTCTAATACTAGAAAGGGACAAACATATCTGGGAGCCAATTTCCCCACCTTCCTAAAGTGCATAACACCTTGCATCATTGAAACCTTTACGAATACATAATCGCCTATTGCGAACTCTAGTTCCTTTCATCTCTTATCAGTATGGCTCCTTTGCCTCGACTGTGAAATTTCCATTCTAGCAAGAATCAACTTAGTCTTCTTGGTAGCTTCTCTTGCTAAGTCAGGTTCTAACAAGAGTCTATCTCCTATGTCAAACAAACAAATAGTTGACTTACATGATTCCCCATAAAGTGCCTCAAATGGAACCATAAAAAAATTAGACTGGTAGCTATTATTGTAGGTAACCTCTACCAAATACAAATGATCTTCCCAAGATCAGCCAAAATCTTGGGCATATGCTCTCAGCAAATTCGCTAGAACTCGGTTCATTATTTTTATTGGACCATTTGTCCTTAGGTGATAAGTTATACTCAAGTTCAACATTGTACCCTGCAAACTTCTCCAGAACTCACTAGAAAACTGTGCTTCTCTACCACTAACTATGTGAAATTCCATAGAGTCTCAAAACATTCCTCACATATAGCTTCGCCGAGCTAGCTGTTATTCTTGTCGTCTTCACTTGGATAAAATTTGATGTCTTACTCAATATATCAACCATTACCTATATGATACCATTTCCCATTCTAGACCTAGACAATCCATCTATGAAATTTATAAAAACTGAGACCCAATTCTAGGTTAATACTTCTACAGGTTGAAGTAAAACACTTGTCTTTTGATGCTAAATCTTCAATAGCTGACATGTGAACCACTTTTTTACACATTCACCAACATCCCTTTTCATCCCTTCCTAAAAAAAATCATACTTGATAGTGAGGTACATCTTTTTTCCACTAGGATGAATCGTAAACTTTGACCGATGACTTTCCTTTAAGACTTCCATTCGAAGATCCCCCACATTTGAAACACACAGACTTCCTTTCTTTCTAAGCTATCCTTTTGAGATCTCAAATATTCTTAGATCTCCACATCCACACCTATCTCTAATAGCCTAATTCTCTCGGAAAACAATGGGTCCTTTCTTTGTCTTACAACAACTCTATCTGCAAGTGTTGGACAAACTTCCTAATTTGCTAATGCACCTACATCTTGACATGAACCTACATTGAGCCTAAAATGTACTCCATATGAGGAAATGCCTCTAAGGCTTTCCATTCACCAACAATAACCAACACTCCATTTTTTGCTTCCTACTCAAAACATTGGCAATCCTTTTCCCCTTTCCTAGCATATACTCAGTGTTAAAGTCATAAGTTCCCTAGAGCGCTAACCACCTTTGGTGCCTCATATTCAACTTTTTTTGAGAGAAAAATTAATTAAGAGACTTGTGGTCCATACAACTCGGACCGTTCTCCCAACATATAATATCTCTGTTATCTGGCGTTTTGACCCGGCTATATCCAAACTGATTGTACAGGTTAGACTAGTCGACATCAAGGACAGTAGCCCAGAGCAATGATTAAGGGGTCCAAAAATCAAGCATAGATGATAATATGAAGTAAAAGCATGAAGGCTCACTAATCCACGAAATGGATCAGATACGGTCCATATTCAACACTATGGATCATACCGTATCGATACAACTCAATTTTGCAGCGATGATCGGTCAGTAACTCAAATTCTACACATGCTATAAACATGAAACATGGAGTACAAGCTTACTACAACATGTGGAACATTCCATAGGGATTGCATATGATTTAGAGCAAGTTGGAGGGATCAGTACCTATCCCTCCATAGGGATTGGCTATAATCAGCCTTCACAACATATTGCAACAAAGATTGATCAATAACTTGAGTCCAATTGGCGTGAAACTTGGAGGCTAAGCATAATACAACATGGAGAAGCTCCCAAAGGGATTGCATGGCATTTAGAAGAGTTTGGAGGGATCATTACCTATCCTTCTAGAGGGATCAGCTGAAATGAGGATGCAAGCAACAGTACTTCATGGAAAATGCGATATCTCATAAACCATACGTCGGAATTGCACGAAATTTGGGGAGCAAGTAGCTAACATCATGAGGAATTCCTTATAGGGATCATAGCCCATTTGGATGCACTGATAGGGACCGGTACCGATCCCTATTGTGGGCCCCGATGGGCCTGCAAATTTTTTAGTAGCCTCATCTTGGTCTCCCGTATCTTCTGCCAAAATTTCAGTCCTATCCGTGCACGTCTGCCCCTATAAATATAGCAGGCATGGCATCAGGAAATGGATCCTGCTTTCTCTACCGAGGCTTTGCCATTTTTATTTTTCACTTTTTTACTGATGGATCCCAACTGATCCAAACATTCTTGTAATCATAATCAAGTGGAAGATAAATAAAAATATAAAGCGGACGTAGGGCAAGATTGTTGAACCACTATAAAAATCTGTGTGTTCCTTTATGATTTTTGCTTTGTTTAAATTTCATTCTTTATTTAATCTCTACCAGATTCTATTGGGTGTTGATGCCCATTTTTGGCGTCAACAGTCTCCAATTCTTCAATGCAAAATACACTATTGCCAACTTCAAGTCATGAGTCAGATACCGAACTTCATGCAGCCTTAATTGCCAAGATGAATAAGCTATCACTCTTTCTTATTGCATCAAAACAAATCACAATCTGGTTCCACAAGAATCGGTAAACTACCAAATCCTTATTCCCTTTACGTACAACCAAGACAAGAGCATTGATCAATAATCTCATCAACACCCAAAATGACCCATCGCACTCTCGATCCATTTGAACATCTGGTTATTTCCGGTCAACTTAGTCAAGGGTGCTGCTATACACGAGAAATTCTTAACGAATCTATGATAATAGCCAACCAACCCCAAAATCTTCTCATATCCATAATCGTCTTTGGCTTTTTCCAATCTTTTATTGTTTCTTTCTTCGATAGATCCACTGCTAATCCTGTAACAACCTGCCTTTTCGATCGTCAGAAGTCGACACTAATACATCTGTGGTATTCATGTGTCGAACATCCAAGTGCTGGAAAGACAGATTATTGGGGTGAAAGAAAATTCAGAACAAAATCTCACAAAACGTAACGACCAACATATAATATACCAGCGATCTTTACAAAAAGGAAACTTTTTATTTACATACACAAATCAAAGCAAAACTAACCTATCATCAGCCTTGGACAGTTATAACAACCTATCCTTACAATTGCTGATAAATACAAACAAGAACAAACAGTGGAAGATAAAAAACATAGGAATACGTTTTATGGGCATCTAGCTTCTCTCCTGGAGCTCCAAGTGCCCTGCTTAATCTAGAAAATATGCTCAGGTTGACCCGAGAATTATAAGAAAAATAATGTCCAGATCAGTTTTGTAAAACCAGCATGAGAAACACAATCAAATGGATTCTTAATGTTTTACAAAACCTCTGAAATAAAGAGTATCTCGTAACACCACGCCGCACATAAACACGGGTGAATTTTTACTTTACGATAATCAAACCATTTTTATTATAAAATCCAGTGATATTATAATAATATCTAGGGTAAAATAAGTACAAATCATAGCCATAATTGTTATATTAATTAAATTCCAGCACAGTAGGTACACAACTAAATTTGTAGGGACTCGTATTGTAGATTGGATTTTCATCAATGACTGGGCTTCTGGGTACCGCCTACTACAGTACACCTATAGAAAATGGATTGAGGGCCTCATATGGACCCCATGTGAATCAAAGCCCACCAGCCCCTTGAACAT
The DNA here is from genome assembly GCA_030737815.1 of Allium fistulosum. Taxonomy (NCBI): domain Eukaryota; kingdom Viridiplantae; phylum Streptophyta; class Magnoliopsida; order Asparagales; family Amaryllidaceae; genus Allium; species Allium fistulosum. Next base: position 690,590,753 of record CM060908.1, on the reverse strand, counting down.
GACAAGCCAGATTACATCATTCCCTGGGACCAAGGCTCCAAAACAATGTGCACCAGCCATGACTCCACTTCTGCACGCATACCAAATCCGTTAATATCGATTCTAGATCGAGGAATGACTGCTACTAATGGCAGTGAACCTCATAGCTCTGAAGCATATTCAATGTTTTAGTTATCACCGGTTTTTGAGGCTTGTGAGGTCATGATTACCTTTTTTCTTTCTTAGCAAATCCCATTTGGAATGCTAACACTACCTTCTAGGCACAAAGAAATGTCAGCATTCGTTCATACAAATTGTTGATCAGGATAAGAACAAACCGAAAGCACTACTTCTACTATATACATTTTAGATCATCCTCTGGATTAGTAGCAAGTAGCCCTTGCACTTCAAAGAGCACCATTTCGATTCCATTATCTTCAAGATGCTTCCAAATCGAATTCTTGAGTTGGTTCAAAGTAGTTTTTCAAAAATTCATACTTATCCTATTCCGACCTCTTCGAACCAACATTCGATAGTTTCCGGTAAGTCAACATCGGTTCTTTCAAAAATAATCAAACAATACATAAGAGTGGAGATCACCTCCTAACTGTTTAAGTGGACAGACTTCTTTATCATTTGTCCTAGGAGAACAAAATGAGATTTATACGCATAGTACAACATCATCGAAGATGGTTGTGCCATATAACTCACGCGTTTCCCCTAGATATTTCTAAAGTTATATTTTAGGCCAAGATTTGGTAGTCGATTATTTAACTATCAAATAAAACAAACAATCAAACATAGATTTAATTCCATATGCAATCCACTAAGCCTCTACAAATTAATAAGTCATAAATTAAAATCTCTTCTCAAATTTTTGATTCAAAATACCTTCAAAAAGGATATATTACCGAACCCCTTGTACTCTTTTCATTACTTAGAAAACATTTATATACTTATCTCACCAGTATATTCCAAACCATTATATTTTCAAAAATTAGAAAATATCCATATACTTTTCTCACTGATATAAGTATATTCCAAACCATTATATTTTCAATGTTACGTATGGAAAGAATGTTTTCATACCACCATAATTAAGAAGGATTATTTATCAAAATCAAATCTAAACCTTTTATAAAATTCCCTTTATGTAACCCCATTTCACTACCCAAACTCCACTCCACTCGACCTGCCTCTAATTTCTACAGCCTGCAAACAATCCCTCCTTTCCAAGCTCAATTGAACACATTAATATGGACAAAAATGCAATTTCTTTTTGTTTGAACAGTTGCTTCACAATCTTCTTCACTTCGTAAACATAGCTCTAAGTTATCAAATTGAACACTGCCATCTGCACACATGTGACCAGGTCCGCCTGACCCTTACCTGGCCATAGCTGCCACCATGCCAACCACCTACCATCTATGCCAGCAACTCACCGACCCTTCACGTCATCTCCTCCTCTTCTAATTTCTATTTTCTTCTCTCATGAATGCTTGCACACCCAATATCAACAGTGCCCACACTCCAAAAATATGCACCATCTTTACTCCTACATACGACATGAAACCCGCACTCCCCTATCTTCTTCCTGGTTATGCAAAATCTGCTACTTCCCACTCATATAGCAAAGCACACATACACAACACACTCTCAAAAACACTCAACAAACACACATCACACACACATAAAATACACATTCGTGCAGGAACAATCCACCATCCGAAAAACCTCTTGCAACAGCAGCCTCTTCCCCAAACATATTTCCTACTATTCTTTTTCCTATTTACAGAGGGATGAAATGAAATGAAAAGCATGTATAGTGCACTAGAGAAAAGAAAGGAAGAAGAGAAAGTAAATGAGCTCCCTGTGTGCGTTCGTGTTAAGGAACATAGGAAATGAGTATATATTTCCATGTAGATGTAATAAGAAGTAAATGAAAAGAAATGGAAGAAATGTGTTTGTAGCATATAGATATAGGTAAAAGTATGAAGATGGAAATAAAGGCAAATAAAACGATGGATGGTATGAAAACATTCATAAAGGGAATTTTATCACTTTGTTTCATAAGATGGATGGTATGAAAACACGGTACACTTTGTTTTATCACTTGTGTAAATGCATTCATATATGTACATATAAAGAAAATTCTTTAGGAGCTAAAAAAACAAAGTACAAACAATAAATGGTAAGCAACCCAAGCATGTAAGGAGGATAAATGCAAGAAGATTGTGTAAAATTGTTTAAAATTTGAAATGTGAAAAAGTTGTGCGATACACCACCACAAAATATCACGTTTGCGTAAGAGCCACGAATGACAAAAATAAAAATACGATCGTGAAAAACAGTGCGATATGATTATAAAACAAGAATAAAATACACAGGTTAACAAATTCTATAAACTTTCAAAAATACCGACGTTTTTCGTAAAATACATCAAACGAAAATCTAATTATTTTCCAAATTAAAAATTATGGAAAAATCCTATAAATTAAATTAAAAATTCATCACCAAAATTCAAGCAATTGTTTGAAACATATATTTTATTATAATTAAATTCAAACTTGAATATTTAAATAAATCAAATATCCAGATTCGAAGACTCAAAATTACGGGTCGTGACATTCTCCCCTTTAACGAATTTCATCCTTGAAATTCCATTACTATTAAACCTAGAAAGAAATAAGCCTACATAAAATATTTAATATTTTCATAATCCCGTATGATGTAAATAAATCATCTGTACGCAATATCTAGTTCGATCACTTACTCAAATGTATTACTTCTCTTCTGGACTAGTATCGCTCACCTAACATTTCTAGTGTGGACTTCGATTAGGCTCCTTAATTAGAAACCCTTATTCTTCTTATGTTGCTATATACTATGATAGAAAACTTATGTAACATATCAAGAATCTTCATCAAGTGTTCACCGTCAAGAATCGAGTGATAAATCCTTATCCAAACCAGTGTGAATCACCTCAAAGTCATGTATCCAAATCTTGGTTTAAGAACCAAGTGACGAAATAATCTATATAGAACTTACGTACTTTATTGGTTCTTACTTATACTAATGTATTTTCACTTCTAAAATTATTTATGAAGATATTTCATAAAATCTTAAATTGAGTTATTAAGATTTTCTAGCTCGAGTACATACTCATATAATACTCTTTTAAATCCTAAGAGTATATATACAAATTTCAGATTTGGTTTTACCTTACCAGATGCTCAACAAATCGAAACTGGTTTAATTTACTATCTCCTTAAATTTATAAGTTACAATAACATTTTCTTATATTCTCACAAAACAATTAGTTTCCATTTCTATATCAATTCGAAAGTTTTTGACCGTCAAAATTGCTAAAAATTCCATTTCATTTTAATGAATATAAACTACCAAACAATTTATTATAACAAGATGCACAACCAACCCACCATAATGTATAAGATACATGAGTCCATATAATTCGTTTAAAACTACTGGTATTTATAGGAAATCAACAGCCATATCTATTCATGAAAGGATACGATGAATAGGCACTTCTTTTGAAAATTTGAATTTTGAATTTAATGGACACCATGTCGACATGGGGGGTGGAGGGATGTCGACATGCTCTAGGCAAAATTGATGATTTTGATTTTCTTATTAAAATTGGTTTCTATAATTTTGTCAAAACGATTTCTAAACTTTGTAAATATATTTGAATATAGTTTAAACATATAAAAGAGTTTAGAAAGTAATTTTTAATATATATAATCTTAATCTAGAAAGTAATTTAAAATAGTAAATAAATATTTTAGAGCTAAATATTTAAAACAAGTGATAGTTGAAAAACAAACGAAGTTTAAAACAAGAGTTTATTTAAAAACAAAAACAAAGAATATTTTAAGGCCAAAACATTTTGAAAAGCAGTTTTGAAAATCATTTTGAAAAACCATTTTGAAGTAGTTTTGCAAGCTTCTTCCTACAGAATATCTCATCACATCAGGAATCGAGAACTTGTACAAAACCAGGATGTTCGTGGGTTTGTAAGCCACTTGTCGTGGGTTTGTAAGCCACTAAGAAGGTAGAAATGGGTTCCATCCGAAATGAAATATGGAATGAAGATTTCCGTGCTATTATGAAGTTTTAACATAATTCTAGACTCAATACTTATCTTGTACTATTAAAATCTTGAACTCTTGATAACTTGATTTCTTAATACTCATGAGTCTTCAATCTTGATATCTTCGATCTTTAAATTCAACAGTCTTGTATCTTTATACCGTACAGTCTTCATTCTTGATACCTGCATGTTTATATCCTGCATATACATATATATATATATATCTATATCTAAACTATAATGTTAGTATTTATATTTTATAACAAGTCCTAAGGTTGTTGTCATCAAAACCATCCTTCTCAAGGACTAACAATCTCCCCCTTTTTGATGATGACAACCTATGTTTATAAAATATAATTCTCCTTCAATAACTCTCCCTAAAACTAATAACTCCCCCTTAATCTAAGCCTAACTACTCTAAATACTCTATTTTATATTTCTCCCCCTTTGTCATCAACAAAAACTAATCCTAAACTCCCCCTTAATCTAATACTATTTAAATTAAATACTAATAAGGAAGTATAATAAGTAGAACAAATATATTATTATATATGATGTTATATTTACATGTATATATGAAACATAAACATACAAATATATTTAAGTACATAAATTATAGAATAAAAATACTAACGAGAGTTATTGACAATCGAAGTTCTGTGAATCGAACAATTTGGATAATGAAAACAAAAGTTTCCATGTTGTTCAACCAAATTCCCATCTTTGTCAAAACAGACTTCGCCTACACAGACCACGTTGTCGTCTTCTTCCATAGGTGCTTCTTCCTCTTCCTCTTCTTCTTCTTCCTCTTCACTGTGCTCTAGAGGATTATGCACATGAATATTGGGAGAATCTCCTTCAGTTATGATAGGATTTGCGTGATTATCCATTAGGAATTTTTGTATGTTCCGAAGAATTTTGCCTTGCTTTTCTTGTTCTTTTGCCATCCTTAGTTGCACAACTTGAAGTTCAGTCAACATTTGCATGGCATCCTTCATAGATTCCTCAATCTTTATCACACGTGCCAGTGTAGTGCGTTGGAAAGGACCAGAATGAGGAGAAGGGAAAGAAATGGTGTCAATTTGGTTTGATTTAGTGGAGGAGGCCATTAATTTTAATTTATAGAAGTTTTATTTTAGAGAAAGAAAAGTGAGAAGACAGAAAAATTCGAAATACATAGGTTTATATAACTACCAAACTGATTTTAGTTGGAAAATCAAATTTTAAAAATTTGCCGTTGTATGTCGACATGGGTGGTAGGGGTATGTTGACATCCTTATGAAAATTTTGATATTCTTGTATATATATGTTACTATATCTATATTCTATATCTCAGTTATTGAACAAATGCCTAGTTCTCTTCTTAATTTAGTAAATATAGGTTGATTTAAGGGTTTGGTGAAAATATCAACAATTTGATTCTCGGAATTGATATATTCAAGAGAAATAATCTCTTTACTTATATTATCTCTGAGAAAATGATGTTTGATATCAATATGTTTAGTCCTTGCATGATGAGTAGTATTTTTAGACAACTTTATTGCACTAGAATTATCACAATAAATTGGTGATTTTGAAATTATTATCCAAAATCTTTTAGAGTTTTTGATAAAGAAACAATATTTGTTGATAAAGAAACAATATTTTGCTTTTTGCTAAACCATGAAACAGAGAATGCCCCAAAAAGTGACAAGTTCCACTTGTACTTTTTCGGTCAGATTTGCAACCAACATAGTCAGCATCACAATAAGAAATTAAATCAAATGAATCATTTTTAGGGTAAAATAAACAATAGTCAAATGTATGTTTAACATATCTTATGATACGTTTCACAGCTTTTAAGTGAGTTTCTTTGGGTTGAGATTGGTATCTTGCACAGAGACAAACACTATGCATGATATCAGGTCTACTTGCAGTGATATAGAGTAGTGATCCAATCATTCCCCTATATAGTTTTTGATTTACATCTTTTGAAAGATCTTCTTTACTTAAAGCTTCATTGGTTGCCATAGGAGTGAGTTTTCCACTCGCAGTAGTCATACCAAATTTACTCACTAGATCCCTAGTATATTTTTCTTGACTAATAAAGATACCATTTTCTAATTGTTTTATTTTTAAACCTAAGAAGAAAGTAAGTTCACCCATATGACTCATCTCAAACTCTTTTGTCATTATTTCAGAAAATTCTTTATTCATTTCATGATTAGTTGAACCAAAAATAATATCATCTACATAAACTTGTACTAGTTGAATATCATTTTTATTTCTTTTAATGAAAAGAGTATTATCTACTTTACCAATTTCAAAATTTGATTGTAATAAAAAATATCTTAGTCTGTCATACCATGCTCTAGGAACTTGTTTCAGACCATATAGAGCTTTCTTATGTTTGAAAACATGGTTTGGAAATCTTTCATCTTCAAAGAGTGGAGGTTGTTCAACATAAACTTCCTCTTTAACAAATCCATTTAGAAAAGCACTTTTAACATCCATTTGAAATAATTTGAAGTTATTATAATTTGCGAAAGCAAGTAGAATTCTATTGGCTTCTAATCTTGCTATGGGTGCAAAGGTTTGATCAAAATCTATTCCTTCTTCTTGACAATACCCTTGTGAGACTAATCGAGCTTTATTTCTCACGACCTCACCAAGTTCATTCATTTTATTTTTATAAACCCATTTTGTTCCAATAATACTTTTATCCTCAGGTCTAGGGACAAGTTCCCAAACATCATTTCCGGTGAACTGATTCAATTCTTCTTGCATAGCAACAATCCATGAATCATCAGATGATGCTTCCTTTGGATTTTTAGGTTCAATAGTTTATATAAAAGCTACATTACTCATGTTATTTAGTTGATTTCTAGTTCTAACTACATATTCAATATTACATAGTATATTTTCTATAGGATGATCTTTTAATAGCCTAATTCTTTTTTTAGGTTGAATGATTTCACAATTAGTTTCATTAGGTTCATTATTTAAAGTTACAAAATCTTCTTCATCTTCTATTTGTACAGTATCTTTAAAATTTTCACCAAAAGATACATGCATTGTTTCTTCAATAGTGTTAGTTCTTAAATTATAAACTCTAAATGATTTACTTTTATTAGAATATCCGATGAAGATACCATTATCGGATTTAGGTTCAAATTTATCTAAATTATCTTTTGTATTAAGAATAAAACATTTACTACCAAAAACTTTAAAATAAGCTACTATGGGTTTATTATTGTAAAGTAATTCATATGGTGTTTTATTAGTTAACGATTTAATTAAAATCCTATTTAATATATTTCAAGCTGTAGCGACTGCTTAAGCCCAAAAGTTTTTAGGTAAGTTACTATCAGAAAGCATTGTTCTAGCACACTCTTGAATCTTTCTATTCTTACGTTCTACCAATCTGTTTTGTTGTAGAGTTCTTGGAAAAGAGAAATTATGAGTTATTCCCTTTTTATTGCAGAATCTCTTAAATTTTCATTTTCAAATTCCCCACCATGATCACTACGAATAGTTATAATTTTTAAAGAAAGTTGGTTTTGAAGTCTTTTTGTAAAAATTTTAGATGAATCAAAAGCATCACTTTTATGTTTCATAAAAATTGTCCATGTAAACCTAGAATAATCATCTACAATTACAAAGACATATTTATTGTGATTTACTGATTGAATTTGAGATGGACCAAATAAATCTAGATGAAGTAACTCAAGAGGTTTTGAAGTTGAAATCATATCTTTTAATTTGAAAGAACTTTTCTTAAGTTTTCTTAATTGGCAAGCATCACATATACTATCTACTTTGAAGTTTAACTTGGGAAGACCTCTAACTAAGTCAAGTTTTGATAATCTAGATAACAGTTTGAAATTTAAATGACCAAATTTTTTATGCCAAATCCAAGGGTCACTTGTATTAGCCAAAAGACATAAGTTATCATTTGAAACTTTCATACTAAGGATGTAAATATTTTTCTTCCTAATTCCTTCAAATATAATATTTGAATTTTATCTTCGATGTGACACTTATCTTTTTCAAATTTAATCTTGTATTCTTTATCGCAAAGTTGACTAATGCTAAGCAGATTGTGTTTTAGATTGTTAACTAATAAAACATTAGAAATAGTAGGAGTTTTAGAGTTAGCGACATTGCCAATGCCAATCACATATCCTTTTGAGTTGTCTCCAAAGTTAACCAATCCTCCATCTTTATAGATAATATCATTCAGCATATCTGGATTACCAGTCATGTGACTTGAACATCCACTATCAAGTATCCACTTATTCTTCTTGATTTGCACAGTTTGTCCATTGAGTGTTGATTCTTCAAAAGCCATATAACATTTTTCTTTCTGCACAGAATAAAAACTTGGTAGATAACTTGGTTTTCTATAATAATTATATGCCGACTTATGAGACTATGACGATTTGAACAGATTTAAACTAGTGTTAACAAAATCCCCAAAAATAGCCATTTTAAAAACTTTTTTCAAAATTCAGATTATGAAAACTTTGAAAACCTTGCTCTGATACCAAATGTGAGAAATGCGAATTACGGATCTTAAGGCTGGAATAACACTAGAGGGGGGGGGGGGTGAATAGTGTTTTGTGGATTTTCTAAATCTTTTTGAAACTTATGTAAATTTAATTACCAACAAATGCAATTCACAAACACAGATATAATCACAGAATCAAACACAGATGCAAATAATAAATAAAAGCAGTAAAGGAAAGAACACACCGGATTTTATACTGGTTCAGAGTTACCCTACATCCAGATTCGCACAAACGTACAGATTTCTTATCAAAAATAATCTCCCAGATTACACCCTCGATTTTAAAGCCACGAGGTACACCCTCCTGTATTCGAGTCCGGGGCAAACTCTCTTGATTTACCAGGCCACAAGATCACCAAATCGATTTTCGGGGCAACAATCACACCTAATTGATTTCAAGGCTCAACCGCACCTTTTACTCAACAGTTTGATTTACAAATAATCCTATAACTCTTAATAGCACTGAGATCTTACGGAGAGAGTGGTAGAGAACCAAACAAGAGATAATCAAGTCTGATTCACTTGGTATTTCGGCAGGGTATAGTTTGGAATTCTTTAGAATAAATGTGGAAGATGAAGAGAAGAGAAAATAAGTGAAATCTGATTAAAAATTCATTTAAAACTATTGGTATTTATAGGAAATCAACAGCCATATCTATTCGTGAAAGGATACGACGAATAGGCACTTCTTTTGAAAATTTGAATTTTGAATTTAACGGACACCATGTCGACATGGGGCGTGGAGGGATGTTGACATGCTCTAGGCAAAATTGATGATTTTGATTTTCTTATTAAAATTAGTTTCTATAATTTTGTCAAAACGATTTCTAAACTTTGTAAATATATTTGAATACAGTTTAAACATATAAAAGAGTTTAGAAAGTAATTTTTAATTTATATAATCTTAATCTATAAAGTAATTTAAAATCCGAGTAAATAAATATTTTAAAGCTAAATATTTAAAACAAGAGATAGTTTAAAAACAAACGAAGTTTAAAACAAGAGTTTATTTAAAAACAAAAACAAAGAATATTTTAAGGCCAAAACATTTTGAAAAGCAGTTTTGTAAATCATTTTGAAAAACAATTTTGAAGTAGTTTTGCAAGCTTCTTCCTGCAGAATATCTCATCACATCAGAACTCGAGAACATGTACAAAACCAGGATGTTCGTGGGTTTGTAAGCCACATGTCGTGGGTTTGTAAGCCACTAAGAAGGTAGAAATGGGTTCCATCCGAAATGAAATATGGAATGAAGATTTCCGTGCTATTATGAAGTTTTAACATAATTCTAGACTCAATACTTATCTTGTACTATTAAAATCTTGAACTCTTGATAACTTGATTTCTTGATACTCATGAGTCTTCAATCTTGATATCTTCGATCTTTAAATTCATCAGTCTTGTATCTTTATATCGTACAGTCTTCATTCTTGATACCTGCATGTTTATATCCTACATATACATATATATATATATATATATATATCTAAACTATAATGTTAGTATTTATATTTTATAACAAGTTCTAAGGTTGTTTTCATCAAAACCATCCTTCTCAAGGACTAACATTAATAAAGTAAGTAATTAATCTAAACCTTGTTAATAATATAATTGATTAATTTTAAATACAATTAATTAACCAATTTATTTACTTAATACAATCATTAATTTAAAGGATAACTAGCTTAATCATTACTAATTAAAATAATAATTAACTTAAAAAATTATTAAATAAATAAATAAATAACTTCACATTATTAGTTAAATAAATAATTAACTTTAAACCTCCATTAATCTAAAATCTACTTTAAACATCAATAATTTAAAATAAATTTAAACATCATAAATGATACTAATAATTAAACATTATTAATTAATTTAACAATTTACTTCAAACAATTATAAAATTAAAGTTTATTTCAAATTCATAATTTGCCCAATTTGGAAAGAGGCTTAGCAAATCTTAATGGTACTTAAACAAGCTGCCAATACATTTCACAACGACATCCGATCACAACATAGATTCTTTTTACATAAACACAGCCATGTAAATAAATTCCAAAAGATCAATCGATGGATAATAACTTATTATAATTCAATTGGCAAACAACTAAATGTCTAAATTTACATAATAACAGAACGGTGATTTATTCTACTAACAGAACGTCAAAGATTAATTATAATTACTAAACAACATTATTAAACACAACCCATATTAATTTACCATTAAATTACACTATAAAAAATAGGTCAAATTATTTCATGAGTGTTATAGGTCAGTACAAACCCAACGCCGAAATCCGCATGTTAATCGGACTCCGAATGAAAGAGTTATGCATTTGCAAAAGTTAAACACTTAACTTTATTAAAACTAAATCAGTTTCACTCAAAACACTCACACCGCAAGGCCGAACTCTATCCTAACCTGCCCGAACCCGAAACCCCACAAACAATGGTTGCTTCTCTCCTCTTCAAAACTCCTGCCTCTTTATCATGCGACCTGGAAAACCATCTCGACCAAATTCCCTCGTCAATCACCATATTCCGACCGCCTTAGGCCATCACCTCCACCACCGATCTCCTCCCCACACCCAGGTGCACCCATGGTCTAGCCATGGCTAAGCTCGGCTTCTCCATTTGTCGCTGATGGGCTGAAACCCAAACACCCCAAACCCTATAGCTCCAAACCCTAATTTGCCACCACCATGGACCATAGGATTATGCCCAATCACACCCATACCTCGGTCTCAACCTAACGCTCCTCCTAGTGCTAACCGCTCATTCCTTCAGCCATCAGTTCGTCGGAGAATGATTTTTAATCAAATTCTGATCAACTGGCCAATTCGACTCAACCACAACTCTAAAAATCATGAAACTAACTCTAAAAATCATGATTTTCCTAGTCGAACGTGACTATGTACTTCGTTCATCGATTTGCGATCGATAAAAAACTGACAAACCACGACCAATTACTGTTTTTGTCATTTTCTCAAAATGCATTCGATGAAAAATTCACCAATCATTTTTAAAATAAACCATAGATCTAAGCAAACAACTCTCTAGTTGAGGGCAAGTACAAATTCATTACCGTTTGTGAGTTATGGAATTTTGAAGGTGAAGAGGTAAATTGTTTTTGCAAAACAGAGAATTAAAGGTGATTTACAGTAAGTGTTTTAGTCCATATCCAAGCAAGTTTAACCAAAAACATGATTTTACTCCATTACTTAGACTTGAATATCAAATTAAAATTTTCACACAAGCTAACCAATAAATTCGCAAATAGTTATTTCATCAAAATATATAAACAAAGGGTTGAATACTCACATTTTTCTTTTTCTATTTCCATATTTTGCTAGAAAGCTTGAAACTTGATCTTGAATGAATAAAGATTTTGAGTTTTAAGATGAGATTTTTATTTAATAATCAGAGGAGATGAAAAAATGGAGTTTTGAACTAAAAGATGAATTTGGAAAAATAAACTAAGTATGAAAAATGAAGTTGTGTATATAAGTATATAATGAGAGGATTTAAAACTGAAAATTAAAGAAATAAAAATGAAAATATTCCTTTCCATTCCAACATCATATCACGAACTAACTTTTTATCTATCATGTAAGAACATATTGGGGAATAAGGTGTCTCTATGTACTTAATCCATTTCTATTGGGTAACTTAAGGTATCATTTCCATGTCACTTCATTCATATTTTAAATTTAAATAAATTTTTACACTTAATTACTTATTTATTTCAAAATGAATCTGTTTTACATTTTAAAAGTTGTTTAGAGCAGAATTAAGATATTACACTTTTAATAATTTGTTATTTGATAGAAAACCGAAAATCCGAAAATTGCATTTCGGTTACATTTTCAGTTTTTCATCGAACTATTTATTTATATAAACAAAATTTAAAAATAAATTTCATATTATCAGTTATAAATTAAAAGAGGGTTATTAAATTAATTAAAAGAGGGCTGGTAGAGCATCGGGGAAGTCAGGGGTTTTGCTCGAGGTCGTACTCGAGTTTTATCGAGAGGGAAGAGATGAGTGAATTAGATCGGGATTGGCTAGAGGAATTTATGGGTTGGGCTTGGGTTTTTCATTGGTATGTTATCAAGCTTGTAAATAAAGGAAATAAATATGTTTCCAAAGCTTAAAAATAAAAGAAAATATTAACCAAGTTTTCAAAGCTAATTATTGAACAAATTTCAAAGTAAAAGTATTTATCAAGTTTCAAAAAAAATTAGACTATAAAGTCAAAAGTGTTTTGAATTTAAGTTGAGTTGATTTGAATAATTATATATTAGGTTAATTAATTAAATTAATCCCTATGTAGTTGGTTAAAGAAAATAGATGTTTTAAGCTTATAATTAATCAAAAAGGTCTTAAGAGATTTTGTATAAATTAATTTCAAGCATTTAATTGAAATAAAATTTAAATGATAATTAAGTAATTAATTAAGACAAATGGTTTATCTTAAATTAATTAAGGACTTAGGAAATTAAAGGATAATTAATTAATTTCATAATCAATTAAAATAATAATAAATGGTTTGTAATTAATTAATGTTAATTAAGCAGGATTTAAAAGTAATTATTTATGTTGTGTTAATTAAATTAATTAGAAATGGTGACTAATTAATTCTTGCTTATGAATGATAAACTTGAATTGAATGCCTTGGATTGTTTGATATCTCTGGTATGTAAGTTATGATGTTCTGCGATATGAAATGTTTGGATTGAACTGTTGATAAATGTGGATCATTGTTCAATTGATATCTGCGATGAATTTCTGTGTGAATATGACATTCAGAAAGTTTAAATTGAATTGTTTTACTTAAACAACTTGGCTTAAAGATGGCATTGGATTCGAAGAGATCGGGTTCAGATATCAGCAATATCCGGAACCACTTCGATTAGTAACTTCTATACCTCTTTATAGTTTTGATTTTAGAATAAATAGGCTGGAATGGAATAAATTAAGTAAACTTGGTCATTTAAATTAAGTAACGGTACTTAGATATTGTTTTAAAATATCAATGGATTTGTGTAATAAGTGGTTGGCTGTAACAAGATAAGAACTCGTAGTGATGTACGAGTTACCCTAGTTTTCGAAGAAACTTTATATCTTAAGTGTTTCATGATATATGCGTTTACTCAGCTGGTTTCCAGCCTGACTCGGGTGTTACTTTATTGTAATGCTCGGGTCAGACCGAGTATTGCAGATTTTCAAGTTATGACGTTCTGGAGCTCAAGAGGCGAGCTGGATGGCAGGAACGTATTAATTATATTCCGCTGCGAAGTAGAGATTGTCTAGTCTAGATCTTAGGACAGTTATTATAACTGTACAGTTTATTTGTGAATGAATTGTACTCTGATATATTGTCTGTAAATTGACAGTTATAGCTTTCTTAGTATAAATACTGCTATTTGTATATTATATTTTGATCAGCTGCGAATGTGAGATTCTGTGTTTTTGTTTTATGTTTCTTCTTCTACCTCTTTTCTTCTTTACCCTAACAATTTGGAATTTCTGGCACTCGATTGCTCGGCATTTCTACAGCAAACGTATTAATGTCGAATTTTCAGGGTCGAAAATTCCGGGTCGTTACAATAAGCAAACATAGAAGAAGGGCTCGTACCAACATCATTCCCTTTCAGTCAAGAACTGATGGTCTCACAATAGTTAGGTGAGGCTGGGACACGCTTATGCTAATTAGGTTACATAAGTGGCCAATAGATAGAAGCTCAAATTTGGGGATTTGGGCAAGGGGCACAAACTAGAATTTTTTTGTTAGGACCAGTACGGGCAGCATTCCCTTTCAAACTAGGACTGTTGGTCTCTGTGACGACCCGTAATTTTTGGATATTTGAAATCGGAATATTTAATTAATTTTAAATATTCAGAGGTTAATTTTTAACTTGAATTTCAAATATCAATATTTATTGGATAATTAATTGTTGGATTTAATTATCGGAATTGGGTAAATTATTGAATCCGGAGTTTTAAGCCTGTTAAAAATAATTTGAAGGCTTGTAAAATTTATATTGATAATACTGAAAATAATAGATGAGTTAAAATTGAATTTAACAGAGATTTGTTCAGTTTTTAAATTTATCGTTTTAAATTTGAATATAAAAATAGCCTTCCGAGGCACAGTCTCGGAATTCGACGAAACCAGTTCCATTCGGTCGTATTATTATCGGATTCCAAATTTCGTATTGATCGGAGTGTTGTGTGAGCATACGATATAAACGCGATGGAATCTATATCGTAAAATTAAAGAATATATATTATTTATTTCACTTCCTCCAACAACTCGTACAACCCGCCTCCTATTTGTCTTCCCCGTACCCTACTTTCCTCTCCCATTTTTTGAAATTTACGGCAATAAAAAAGAAAAAAATCAGAGATGGCCTCCTCCTTCCGTTTTTCTTCTTTCCAAAGCACTGAAGCATCATTCGTACACACTACCTTCTCTTCAACGTCTTGTCTTGCTTCCCTTTCTTCTCTTTTAATATACACGAGACAGAACAAAACTTTGAACTAAAACAACTCTCGCCTCCTTCTCTTCAATTAAAAAAAGGGCTGAGAAAATCGCAACTAAAGCAAATCGCAAATGCCGTTGATAGGAGCGGTGGCATATGGGTTCGACTATGACACGGGAAGAGGTGCGACTTGTGGGTGCCGCGAGGGGGACTCACGCAAGCGTTGAGAGGCGTCGATTAAACGAAGCAGGGTGGGTTCGAGCGACATGGGGCTCGCGGCATCGGTCAGGGATGAGGGGAGCAGCGCACGCGCTTGCGCACATGAAGGGGAAGTGAGAGTCGAGAATGGAGAAGCGACACTGTGAGGGTCGGCAAGTTCGATCGGAGGATGGGCTATCAGCTGGGTGATGTGGAGCGGGTTTGGTCGACGTACTGGTGGCGTGCTCACAGGGTAGCTGCAGGGAAGGATCTATTGACATTTTGAGAGAGACGTGATACTGGGTAATTTTCTTTTAAATTATTCCAGTCCAAACAAAAAATATTGACATCAATTTATTTTCTTCTATTTTCGATTTTGAAAAATCTGTATATTCCCTGTTGATAAGTATAGACATTTGCATAAGAACTGATTAGATTTAAAAGGGAAGTAATTAGTGTTAAGTATTGGAAAACAATAAGAAATTTTGTTTGGAGACAAGATTTTGAGAATATAAGTCGAAATAGAAAAATAATATACACTTAAGATTTAGGATGTAGAAATTTAAAAATGGTGGAATCTATGCAGACTATTTCCGTAAGGTAGATGTTATCAAAAACAAATAAATATACATGTGCATATCTTAATATACTAACTTATTTTAAATAATGGATTTAGTGATAAATTATCCAGATCAACCTAGTTGAATCATTCTAGTTACTAAGTAATTTATTTAATAAAATTAAATTAAATTTATCAAAAGCGAATTTAATTATTCGTTGGTTCGAATATTAATAAAATCATCAAATGTCTGTACTAGGTCTAAAATGGGGAAGGAAATAGCCAGTTTGGATCGGGCTAAAATTTAAGGGCAAAGGTGAGTTAATCTCACTCACCTGAATTTTATTTTAAATTTAAATGGTTAAATTTAAATAATTGATTGAATGGTTGAATTGATTTGGATGTGCTATATCATATATAGTAGTATATACCAATATATATTGGAATATGTATATATTGGAGTTGATATTCTCGCATTATATAGCGGATGAGACCCTATGCGCCGCATAATAGCGGATGATATTTTGTAATCCCATATACCGCGATATTCCACCTCGAAGTGGAATTGGTATTGTGCTAACGTCTGTGGATGCAGGGAAACAGGTTAGAGGGATCCAACTGGATTCCTCAAAATTATTTAGATTATTTGATATTCTGTGCTATGAATATTGATATCCTGTGATGATTTTATTGATGATTGAAATATTGGAAGATATTGTTGGATTGAATATCTAAGTAAAATGAGTTATTAAATTCTATAGAATTGGATTTTGAAAGAAATAAAAGAGTAAATTTTAAGTAAATAATTCAAGTGAATTGGAATAAGGGGATTTTGAATTAACAGGGAAAATATAAACTTTAAAACTAAAGTGATATTATTGTAAAGAATAAAGAATTTATTTTTGAAATTAAGGATTAAATTTAATTAAAGGATAAAGAAAGCATTTTGGAAGTTTGAAATTGGTAATTTCATTTAAAAAGGGTTTTAACTCACAATAAAGGATTAAATCTAAAAGTTAATATATTTTGGAATAAATGAAGTAAGTAAAGAAAATTATTTCTAGTGAAGTGAGTTGGAAATCAATTGTAAATTGATTTAAGTATTTGGAATTGAAATTTTGAAGAGAAGTGAGATTTTGGAATTTATAAACTGGGTTTATAAAGTAAAATAAAATATCAGTGAATATTTGAAAATATAAATTCAAGGTGGGAATTTATAAAGGGATATGAATTGGTTTAAAAATAAATGTTGATTTATTTTTAAAAAATGTGAAGAGAAGTGAATTTCCTTGGATAGCCAAGTACGTTTTCAAAGCAATTTGAAATATAAGTTAAAGGTTTTAAGTATGTTTTAGAAAATTTGTTTTTTCTAAATGTTAATTTCCAAAGTAAGTATTTTCAAAAATCTATTATTGTAGTAACTATATAAAAGTGATTTGGTATTATGTTAAAAGAGAAATTTAGTTTATATTTATAAAGTGGTTTTATTTTAAATATTCTTAAAGTATATATTTTGATAAAGTATTAAAGTGGTTTTAAATTTCAATATTATAAAGTATATTTATAGTAAAGTGTTTTTAAATTATTTTAAAATCTAAAAGTATTTTGTACTTGGTGTTTCAGTGGAAATAAATATTTGGGAAATGTATTCCGTAAGCGGAAACTGTTTGAAATTGTTTCAAATGAGTTTTGAAAATTTGGAAATATATCTTGAAAGGATATTTGAGGCAAATAAATAATCTGGGAAATTATTTTTTGTTTGATGGATGTTATGGATGTTAATTGATAGTTAAATAACCAACTATCAGTATTGGCCAAATGCGCTGATCGTTTCGAAGAGACCGGGATCGAGATTTATTTCTCGAAAACCACTTCGATCCGGTTTGTACGTTTCGTGGAAACGATTTCGGAGTCGAAGATGGAGCAGTGAAGTGCAAGGGCTAGTCGCTACTAATCCTGAGGATATTTCCAAAATGGATGTAGTAGGAGTAGTGCCTTCGGTTCCGTTCGGACCCGGGACGGACTTGTATGGACGAATGCTTTCGGAACATTGTCAGCGGACGATGGGCATTCTAAGGGATATGTGCTGAAAGGTAACGCTTAGCCTCGAGCCTCATCAACCAGGAATGACTGAAAATCAGGGGTTATGCAGCAAGGCTTCGTGGGTAGCTCCCACTGGAGGGTAAGGTCATCCCTGTCTAGATGTCCCTTTTTATTTCGGCTTAGTGGTGCGGTTGCTGATCACAACCGTGGGGTGATTTTATTCGAAATCATCCAGTAAGGGATGGTTCTGGCCTTGTGTTGCAGGGGACTTAGGGTGGGTCCTCGGTATGCTGATCTAGACCAGGTACTGTGATAGGTGGTACCCCAGTGCCTAGTCATTGATGGAAATCCATTCTCCCTACGTGCCTTGTACGGTATTTGTTTGTATTACCCACTTTGTGGCTAGTATGCTGGAATTTAATAGATGTAACAATTTCAGCTATTTGAATAAGTATTTGTATATAGACACTATTATAATATCAGAGGATTTTGTTAAAAAGTGTTTTAGCTATCGTAAGGTAAAAACCCAACATGTTTATTTGTGGCGTGGTCTTACGAGATGCTTTTGATTTCAAAGGATTTTTGAAACTTTAATAATAAATTGAGTGTGATTTTCTCACGCTGGTATTCCAGACTGACTCGGGTGTTATTTTATTATAATGCTCGGGTCAGACCGAGTATTGTAGGATACATGATATGATGCTGTGGAGCTAAGGAGATGAGCTGGTGGGCGAGACGTATCTTCCGTATTTGTGTATGTATATTCTGCTGTGTAGATTGCTGTACATTCAGTTGTATTGAGGACATGATATGACTATTGTCCAGTTGTATG
The DNA here is from genome assembly GCA_030737815.1 of Allium fistulosum. Classification (NCBI taxonomy): domain Eukaryota; kingdom Viridiplantae; phylum Streptophyta; class Magnoliopsida; order Asparagales; family Amaryllidaceae; genus Allium; species Allium fistulosum. The sequence continues at coordinate 690,571,994 of CM060908.1, read as the reverse complement.
TTATGTGTACTCTGATGATGTATTGTATAAAACAGATATAGTTTTAATTTGTGTAAAGATCTGTTAGTATATATTATATTTTATTCCCCTGTGATGGTTAGATTCTGTTGTTGTTTTCTCTTTCCTTCTTCTACCTCTTCTTCTTTAACAAAACTGGTTCGATTTTCCGTTCTTCTTGAGTTCATTAATGGAAATTAATGTCAATTCAAGGGGTACGGATTTGCGAGCTGTTACAGTCTCACAACACTTAGGTGAGGCTGGGCATCATTCCCTTTCAGACTAGGACTAATGGTCTCACAATAGTTAGGTGATGTAATACCCCAAGATTTTGAGGAAAATTCTTTTAAATAAATGATTAAAATTCTGGGGGAAAATCAGAATTATTGTATAGGTGGGATTTTCAGTGGTGCAAGGTTGTGTGCATGTGTGCACGTGCACACTAGTTATGGCACTAAGGGAAAATCCAGAATTCCTGAATAATAAAACAAGGAAGGAAAACATTTAGATAAAATGTTTTAAATAAAGGAAATATAGGCCTAGACATGAATATTAAAATTCCTGAGGATGTGTGTATATATATATTACTTGTCTGAAAATTAAGGCAGAAGAGAACATTGATTTATAATGAATAAGTGAAATTTTTATTTGAATAATAGGTGTAGAAATGCACATAAGTATGCACATGTTTTCTGCAAATAAAAGGTTAAAGTTAAATTAACACCTATAGTTGTATAAATGTATATATATATCCAGATATTATTTGAGCAGAAAATTAATAAAGGAATCACTAAAACAGTAAGAACCAAAGTGCAAGAAAGCAAATGTACATAGGCAGAAAATAGAAAGTCACACCATTATCATGTTTGAGGTAAGTATAATAAAAATACTTAAAATAATCACTTTCTGAAAAGGAAAGAAAATGGGCACAATTTAGTCTTGTTTTAAAATATTGGCCGGGACATTAAGGGTTAGGAGGGAGGGAATATGCAATGCCAAATGCATGATTCGGGTCTGGGCTAAAATAGGGATTTTGCATCACCCAAAACCCTAGATAGAACCCTTATTTAAACCAAGAGCCCAATCAGAAAACTGCTCTCTCACTAATTAATTAACCTAAGGAAGAAGAGGAAGATAAGGCTAAAGATTTGAAGGGTTTTCTGGTTTAAGCTTGTGTAAGCATTTAGGTGAGTATCCTCACTCATATACATGGCGTTAAGACCTGGGATTAGGCAGCCAAGCTCTTATATGCTATATTTTGCATGTTTTGATTTACAAACTATGTTGGCTACTGATGGTTTCATGAATGTGTGATGAGATATGATCTGCTATGCTGGATGTATAACTTTGTTGTTCTATTTTCATCTCTGTATGTTATACCAAAACCTTAAAGAACATATAATAGAGTATTTGTAACTAGTCTGAATCATGGCTTAAGACAAAGAAAAAAAAAAGAAAACTATGGGCTGCATATACATTGGTATGGTGCTGAGGCTTGAAATAATTGGTTAAGGGTGCAATGGAGTCTTTCTCTATAAGTGCTGAGCCCTAAACCAAACACAAATTTACAAGCCTAAAAACTATGTTTAAACAAGATTAAAAATCTGGCTAAACATAGTTGCTTGCAAAATCAAAATAAACCCAATAGAGCCATGCATTTATTCTCAGTTGCAAACATTCTGGTATATGCTTGAATAGGGTGTTTATATGCTAAATAATGTGAGATGGAATGACTGGGGTGTTATACCTCTGGAAAGTAACCTTTAACTGCTTGCAATATTATGTCTGCAAGGTAACTAGTATGCTTCATGTGTACAGGTGGTTTGTACACCTAGCTATCATTGATAGAATGAACATAAATACACTTAGTAATATAACTAAGGATTTTGTGCCAAGAAGGCTGCTGGAATGCTTGTCCTATTTGAAGTAGACAAGTTGGCACATGGCTTGTTTAAGTCCTGAGATCTTTGTGCCATGATGTTAATTAGTTCATGGCAATGGGTCCCTTTGATTCCTTATAGCAGATGAGGCCAGGAATTTATAAGAAAAAGAAAAGGCAACCTTAGTAGTTCCAGATAAAAGTTGTTTTAATGCATATGTTTGCTCTTATGTATTGTATATGATAATACCTGTCAAGTATGCAAAGTATATTTATGCTGCATCCTTAGCTTAATATCATGGATATGTTAGAAATGCTCACACCAGATCATAGATCTGACCCTTATTGCTCATGGCACATGGGGGTGTCTCATTTATAATGGGGCAGCCACTGATGCTTTTGCAGGTTGTGATGGAGCGAAGTAAGCAAGATTAAAAAGATATGGAATAGAGGATGCTAAGATAATTAGAAATAAAAGCTAGAATGTGTTAATTCATGCATGTATTCCCTGATTGATATGGCTATCTAAATGTATTAAGTAGGAAGAACTTGTAAGAGACATGTGCTATGTTGTTTCTGGTTATTTCTGATTTGGTATGTACTAAGGATATTGATGTTAAACTGATTTGAAAACCTATTTGCTAAAGTTGTTTTGATTTAGAGGAAAACCTGGATTTTATAAGCATAATCATTTATGATGATTTCAGTTAATCCTGAGTCCTTTTAAAAAAAAAATAGATATGTAGAAAATTATATTGGGAAAACCCAGAAAAGGATTAAACTGCTATGTTTTCAATTCATGATATTGATATATGTCCAAATGCAAGAAAATGTGTATATACTCTGAAGATATATTTTTAAAAAGAGAATTATGGTCAGGAAGAATGATATATATCTGATCACAAGGTGTCTGATTCATACAAATATATATACACATGTTTTTGAAAAGGAGAGGTATCAATGTTTTGTGTATAATCTGGGTTGTACAAAAATGCAAACAAAAGAATGGCCAGAGTAACCACATGGTTAGGCCATAGGTCAGGCCAAATGTTTCACTTCAAATCAATGAAGCAGGGAAACATTTGAGCTCAGTTTTCTGGAAAATGAACAAAGACACTGACATGTACATGTATATCTGTGTACATGTTGATATTGGGCAAAAATATAAATGTAAATTCTTAAAACAGTTGTAAGAATGGGTTTTAAAAATAGTTATGTAAGAAGAATTGTTTTGTATGTTAGGTTATAGGCAAAAATTAAATATATATGTACAAATATAGGTAGGTATCAGATTTCTAACCATACAGGAGAAAAATAAAAAGAAAAACCAAAAATTGTGTTTGAACCGACCAGCATAGCACTCGAACTCGTGACCTTGAATGTATAAGTTAGGCGCGTTTCCATTACGCCTAGATGTTGCTTGTGTTCACTTATGATCCACTTTCTTTTAACCTGAGTTTGATACTATCCAGACTTTAAGAAAATCATCTATATTATAAGCTTGCTTTCCACTGATTATTGCTTGATCATTTCTTAATTATAATAACAGCCTAAGGTACATATTTCCAGTGGACACAATAGTCAAAAATCAGGATACAATAAGTTTTCTTTTAAAAAGGGAATTTATCACATTTTTGCAAATTTAAAAAGGATTTCTACTTATTATCATGCTCTGATTCAAGTAGAATATAACATAGATATCTTCATATATGTATGTTAAAAATGATTTAGAATTAAAACAATATTTTTATATCGTGAAAGATCCTGGATATATTTTTATTTATTAGAGAAAGAAAATGACCCTGGAAAATATATTTGTAATGGATGATATATCTATATATCATCTCTAAAAAAAAAATCACTAATAAAATTAGTGTGTAAATAGGAGGGTCATTACATTTGGTATCAGAGCTATGTTTTAATTAACGTAGCAAAATGTTTGTATGCTTATGTGTATACTAGGTTGTTTGTATATTTGACTGTTTATAAGTATTCCCTAAATGTATGTATGTGTGTGCGTGTGACATACACAATGATTAAATAGGAAAGATGCAACCAATTTAAAATTAAAGCTAAGTGTTATAAACTAATAAGATGAAATACATATACTTTTAGAAATATGGTAGGAAGAGGGTCTTATCATCAAGGAGGATCTAGCACACCACAAATGCTTGACATGCAGGAATTTGTGAGAGTTTTGAGAGATGGAATTGGGCACAGACCTGAGAACCCATATGAGGAGCTCTCCAAGTTAGTGAAGACTTATACCAACTTGGGAGGCAAGAGCTTTGAAGGAACTGAAAGTGTAATGGAGATTCAAGCATGGCTGAGGACATTAGAGAGGATCTTCACTGATATGCAACTAGATGACCAAAGGAAGAGGCAAGTGGCCTCAAGGCAATTAAAAGGTGCAGCTTTGAGTTAGTGGGAGGTGATCATAGCTGGCCGGAATGAAAATGATATTAATTGGAATCAATTTAAGGAGATGTTAGAGGCAAGGTTTGTTCCAGCCTCAGCAAAAACCACTTTACTTGAGGAGTTCATCAAACTTAGACAGGGGACTATGAATGTCACAGAATACACCCAGAAGTTTGAGGGATTGTCAACCTATGGGGCAATGTTAGTAGCTGATGAAGCATCCAAAAATGATAGATACATCAAGGGATTGAACCCAGGGCTTAGCAGGGCTATATTACCTTATGCTGACAGAACTTTTGATCAAGTGATAGATTTGGCTCTGAAGATTGAGCAGCATGACAAGGAAAGAGATAAGTTTAGGAGCTTCAAAAACAATAGCAATAAGAAGAACAAAGGGAAGTACCATCCTTATGATAAGAAGAAAGGAGAGGCAGATGGTAAGAAGGCAGTAGATGCAAAGCCCAATGAAGCCAAAAGAAAAATAGTTTGCAACCATTGTGGGAAAGAAGGCCATATTAAGCCAAGATGCCCAGAGCTTAAAGGGGGAGCTTTCAAATGCTTTCTATGTGGGAAGGAAGGGCATATGAAAAGAAATTGCCCAGAATACAAGCAACAAGGGAAAGTGGCAAACCTGGAAGGTAGGGGCAAGGCCATAATTGAGGCTAATGCTGAAAACCATGGTCAAGTGGAAGGTACACTATTTATTTGTACCATACCTTTAGCTGTAATATATGATACCGGGGCAACCCACTCACTCATTTCCCATGAAATAGTTAAAAGGTTGAAAATGAACTGCAATTTGGCTGAAATACCTCTGTTAATACAAAGCCCTTTAGGAAGTTCTAGTGTATTAGATATGGTTTGTGTGGATGTGAATTTGAACATAGGGGGAAACACATTTGTTTCCAATTTATATGTTCTAAATTTCCCAAATATAGGAGTTATATTAGGGGCAGATTGGCTAAGACAATTCAAAGCCATAATTAACCTAGATGCATCCACCATTTCACTACAAAATTCTAAAGGCCAAAGGGTTACAATTCTATGTGAACCTATCAAAGAAAACAGTCTAAATCATTTAATTGAATTAGAAAATAATCCCAAGGAAATAGCTATTAATGAAATCCCCATAGTTAAAGAATACTTGGATGTATTTGGGGAAGTAAAAGGTGTCTCACACCATAGACCTGTTGAATTCCAGATTAACCTTATGCCTGGGGCTAGCCCAGTTATCAAAAAGCCTACCAGGATGGGGCCAAGTGAATTAAAGGAGCTAAAAAACCAGCTGGAAGAATTAGAAGCCAAAGGGTTTATAAGGCCAAGTAATTCATGCTGGGGTGCTCCTGTAGTATTTGTTAAAAAGAATGATGGTACTTTAAGAATGTGTATAGATTATAGAGAATTAAACAAAGTAACCATCAAAAACAAATACCCATTACCCAGGATAGATGATCTCTTTGATCAACTCAGTGGAGCTAAAGTGTTTTCTAGGCTAGACTTGGCATCTGGATTTCATCAGATGAAGGTTGAGGAATCAAGTATTAAATATACAGCATTCAACACAAGATATGGTTTGTATGAGTTTCTGGTTATGCCATTTGGGCTAACAAATGCCCCTTCTTACTTTGTAGACCTAATGAATAGGATATTCAGAGATTACTTAGACAAGTTTGTTCTGATTTTTATAGATGACATTCTAATCTACTCTAAAACAATAGAGGAACATGAGAACCACTTACATTTGGTCTTATCTAGATTAAGAGAAAAAGATTTGAAAGCAAAGTTCTCTAAGTGTGTGTTCTGGCAAGAGGAAGTACACTTTCTTGGACATGTTGTCTCTGCTAGAGGAATTTCTGTAAACCCCAATAAGATAGTAGCAATCCAAGCATGGAAGAAGCCTAACAATGTTAGTGAAGTTAGGTCATTCATGGGGATGGCAGGATACTATAGAAGGTTTATACAAGGATTTTCTAAAATAGCAATGCCACTCACTAACCTGACTAGGAAGAACCAAAAGTTTATATGGACTGATAAGTGTGAGCAAGCTTTCACCCAGATCAAGGAGGCTTTGGTAAAATCACCAGTGTTGAGAGTACCAGAAGGCAATGAGGGATTAGTTGTATATACAGATGCATGTGGGTCAGGGCTAGGGGCTGTGTTGATGCAGCAAGATCAGGTCATAGCCTATGCATCTAGACAACTAAAACCCCATGAAATTAGATATGCAACTCATGATCTTGAGTTGGCAGCAGTAGTGTATGCCTTAAAGCTCTGGAGGCATTATTTATTGGGTGCAAAGTTCATTTTATACACTGATCACAAGGCCTTAAAGTATCTCTTTTCACAGAAAGATTTAAATATGAGACAACACAGATGGGTTGAATTTCTTGCTGCTTATGACTTAGATATACTTTATACACCAGGCAAGGCTAATAAAGTGGTAGATGCATTGAGTAGGCAGCATGCAAAAGTGGCCATGTTGATGATGGAGGAGTTTAGAGACTTGACCATGCTCACTGATTTGGAAATAGATGAGAGCAGTGGGATAAGTATGGAGCTAATTGAGGAAGAAAGGAGTAAAGGAAGGTTAAGTTTAATTACTTTACAATCAAATTTGGCCTTGAAGGTGGCAAAGATGCAAGAAGAAGATCAAGACTTAGCAGAAAAGAGGTCTCTCCTATTAAAGAAGGAGGAAGTGAAGGATTATCACATAGATGTAAAAGGATACTTAAGGTACAAGGGAAGGATATGTGTCCCAAACATCATAGAATTGAAAGAAGAAATCCTTAATGAGTATCATAGGAGCAAATATTCCATACATCCAGGCAGCACCAAAATGTACCAAAACTTAAAAAGGGACTATTGGTGGAAGGGAATGAAGTCTAGTGTAGCTAGATATGTTGCTAAGTGCATGGTTTGTCAACAAATAAAAGCTGAGACCCAAAGACCTTCAGGGTTGTTGCAGCCACTTAGCATACCACAGTGGAAGTGGGAAGACATATCTATGGATTTCATAGATGGTCTTCCTAGATCCAAGAAGGGAAATACAAGTATTTGGGTGATTGTAGATAGGCTGACTAAAGTAGCCCACTTCATACCAGTGAAAGCAGACAGAAATGCACCTAGGTTAGCCCAAACTTTTATGAGAGAAGTGGTAAAACTGCATGGTGTTCCTAAAACTATAGTGAGTGATAGGGATACAATCTTCACTTCAAGATTCTGGAAGAGCTTCCAAGAAGCTATGGGGAGTGAATTGTGCCTAAGCACTGCTTATCACCCCCAATCAGATGGGCAAACAGAAGTGGTAAACAAGATTTTAGAGGATTTGCTTAGAGCATGTGTGTTAGACTTTGGAGGAAATTGGGAGGACCACCTCCATTTGGCTGAGTTCACATACAATAATAGCCACCAAAGTACAATTGGAATGGCACCCTTTGAAGCCCTATATGGAAAGCCATGTCTATCACCTATGTGTTGGGCTGAGGCAGGAGAGAAAGCTATCCTAGGGCTAGAATATGTCAAGGACATCACAGAGAAAATAGGACTGGTGAGAAAGAGGATGGCAGTAGCTCAAGATAGGCAAAAGAAGTATGCTGATGCAAAGAGGAAGTCAGTGGAATTCAAAGTAGGTGATTATGTCTTCATTAAGGTTTCACCGATGAAGAAAGTCTTGAGATTTGGCAAGCAGGGGAAACTCAGACCCAGATATGTTGGACCATACAAGATTTTGGAGAGGATAGGCTCACTAGCCTATAAGCTGGAGCTTCCAGAGAAGATGAGTGCAATGCACAATGTGTTTCATGTGTCACAACTAAGGAGATGGGTACATGACAAGGAGGAAATCTTAGAAAAGCCTACTGAAGTTCAGATTAATCCAGATCTAATCTATGAGAAAGAGCCAGTGGGAATTGTGGCAAGGGAAGAAAAGAAATTGAGAAACAAGACATTGAAGCTTGTAAAAATTCAATGGAGTATAGATCCTAGTGATTGTACTTGGGAGCTAGAGGATAAAATCAGGATGGATTACCCTAGGCTCTTTGCAAATTTAAAAGGTAAATTCTTAGATTACTAAGAAAGTATGATATGTATGATAGACAGTGACTAATTGATTTGCTCATGCATATTTGAATAATTTTTTTTTATTTTCCCTAAGAAAGTAGAAGTACTCAAAGAATAAGCTGCAAATTGTGAGGGCACAATTCCTAAAAGAAGGGGTGATTGTAATACCCCAAGATTTTGAGGAAAATTCTTTTAAATAAATGATTAAAATTCTGGGGGAAAATCAGAATTATTGTATAGGTGGGATTTTCAGTGGTGCAAGGTTGTGTGCATGTGTGCACGTGCACACTAGTTATGGCACTAAGGGAAAATCCAGAATTCCTGAATAATAAAACAAGGAAGGAAAACATTTAGATAAAATGTTTTAAATAAAGGAAATATAGGCCTAGACATGAATATTAAAATTCCTGAGGATGTGTGTATATATATATTACTTGTCTGAAAATTAAGGCAGAAGAGAACATTGATTTATAATGAATAAGTGAAATTTTTATTTGAATAATAGGTGTAGAAATGCACATAAGTATGCACATGTTTTCTGCAAATAAAAGGTTAAAGTTAAATTAACACCTATAGTTGTATAAATGTATATATATATATATCCAGATATTATTTGAGCAGAAAATTAATAAAGGAATCACTAAAACAGTAAGAACCAAAGTGCAAGAAAGCAAATGTACATAGGCAGAAAATAGAAAGTCACACCATTATCATGTTTGAGGTAAGTATAATAAAAATACTTAAAATAATCACTTTCTGAAAAGGAAAGAAAATGGGCACAATTTAGTCTTGTTTTAAAATATTGGCCGGGACATTAAGGGTTAGGAGGGAGGGAATATGCAATGCCAAATGCATGATTCTGGTCTGGGCTAAAATAGGGATTTTGCATCACCCAAAACCCTAGATAGAACCCTTATTTAAACCAAGAGCCCAATCAGAAAACTGCTCTCTCACTAATTAATTAACCTAAGGAAGAAGAGGAAGATAAGGCTAAAGATTTGAAGGGTTTTCTGGTTTAAGCTTGTGTAAGCATTTAGGTGAGTATCCTCACTCATATACATGGCGTTAAGACCTGGGATTAGGCAGCCAAGCTCTTATATGCTATATTTTGCATGTTTTGATTTACAAACTATGTTGGCTACTGATGGTTTCATGAATGTGTGATGAGATATGATCTGCTATGCTGGATGTATAACTTTGTTGTTCTATTTTCATCTCTGTATGTTATACCAAAACCTTAAAGAACATATAATAGAGTATTTGTAACTAGTCTGAATCATGGCTTAAGACAAAGAAAAAAAAAAAGAAAACTATGGGCTGCATATACATTGGTATGGTGCTGAGGCTTGAAATAATTGGTTAAGGGTGCAATGGAGTCTTTCTCTATAAGTGCTGAGCCCTAAACCAAACAGAAATTTACAAGCCTAAAAACTATGTTTAAACAAGATTAAAAATCTGGCTAAACATAGTTGCTTGCAAAATCAAAATAAACCCAATAGAGCCATGCATTTATTCTCAGTTGCAAACATTCTGGTATATGCTTGAATAGGGTGTTTATATGCTAAATAATGTGAGATGGAATGACTGGGGTGTTATACCTCTAGAAAGTAACCTTTAACTGCTTGCAATATTATGTCTGCAAGGTAACTAGTATGCTTCATGTGTACAGGTGGTTTGTACACCTAGCTATCATTGATAGAATGAACATAAATACACTTAGTAATATAACTAAGGATTTTGTGCCAAGAAGGCTGCTGGAATGCTTGTCCTATTTGAAGTAGACAAGTTGGCACATGGCTTGTTTAAGTCCTGAGATCTTTGTGCCATGATGTTAATTAGTTCATGGCAATGTGTCCCTTTGATTCCTTATAGCAGATGAGGCCAGGAATTTATAAGAAAAAGAAAAGGCAACCTTAGTAGTTCCAGATAAAAGTTGTTTTAATGCATATGTTTGCTCTTATGTATTGTATATGATAATACCTGTCAAGTATGCAAAGTATATTTATGCTGCATCCTTAGCTTAATATCATGGATATGTTAGAAATGCTCACACCAGATCATAGATCTGACCCTTATTGCTCATGGCACATGGGGGTGTCTCATTTATAATGGGGCAGCCACTGATTCTTTTGCAGGTTGTGATGGAGCTAAGTAAGCAAGATTAAAAAGATATGGAATAGAGGATGCTAAGATAATTAGAAATAAAAGCTAGAATGTGTTAATTCATGCATGTACTCCCTGATTGATATGGCTATCTAAATGTATTAAGTAGGAAGAACTTGTAAGAGACATGTGCTATGTTGTTTCTGGTTATTTCTGATTTGGTATGTACTAAGGATATTGATGTTAAACTGATTTGAAAACCTATTTGCTAAAGTTGTTTTGATTTAGAGGAAAACCTGGATTTTATAAGCATAATCATTTATGATGATTTCAGTTAATCCTGAGTCCTTTTAAAAAAAAAAATAGATATGTAGAAAATTATATTGGGAAAACCCAGAAAAGGATTAAACTGCTATGTTTTCAATTCATGATATTGATATATGTCCAAATGCAAGAAAATGTGTATATACTCTGAAGATATATTTTTAAAAAGAGAATTATGGTCAGGAAGAATGATATATATCTGATCACAAGGTGTCTGATTCATACAAATATATATACACATGTTTTTGAAAAGGAGAGGTATCAATGTTTTGTGTATAATCTGGGTTGTACAAAAATGCAAACAAAAGAATGGCCAGAGTAACCACATGGTTAGGCCATAGGTCAGGCCAAATGTTTCACTTCAAATCAATGAAGCAGGGAAACATTTGAGCTCAGTTTTCTGGAAAATGAACAAAGACACTGACATGTACATGTATATCTGTGTACATGTTGATATTGGGCAAAAATATAAATGTAAATTCTTAAAACAGTTGTAAGAATGGGTTTTAAAAATAGTTATGTAAGAAGAATTGTTTTGTATGTTAGGTTATAGGCAAAAATTAAATATATATGTACAAATATAGGTAGGTATCAGATTTCTAACCATACAGGAGAAAAATAAAAAGAAAAACCAAAAATTATGTTTGAACCGACCAGCATAGCACTCGAACTCGTGACCTTGAATGTATAAGTTAGGCGCGTTTCCATTACGCCTAGATGTTGCTTGTGTTCACTTATGATCCACTTTCTTTTAACCTGAGTTTGATACTATCCAGACTTTAAGAAAATCATCTATATTATAAGCTTGCTTTCCACTGATTATTGCTTGATCATTTCTTAATTATAATAACAGCCTAAGGTACATATTTCCAGTGGACACTATAGTCAAAAATCAGGATACAATAAGTTTTCTTTTAAAAAGGGAATTTATCACATTTTTGCAAATTTAAAAAGGATTTCTACTTATTATCATGCTCTGATTCAAGTAGAATATAACATAGATATCTTCATATATGTATGTTAAAAATGATTTAGAATTAAAACAATATTTTTATATTGTGAAAGATCCTGGATATATTTTTGTTTATTAGAGAAAGAAAATGACCCTGGAAAATATATTTGTAATGGATGATATATCTATATATCATCTCTAAAAAAAAAATCACTAATAAAATTAGTGTGTAAATAGGAGGGTCATTCCAGGTGAGGCTGGGCATGCTTATGCCGATTAGGGTAAATAAGATGTCAAAATAGGGGGCGACAGTTAGTGTGTACCGGCGATGACCGAGCGTGCGGCATCGATCAGGGTAAATAATCGCTACTACGTTCCAAGCGCTAAACATGTGTCTTTTGCTATGACCAACAAGATTGATTCACAGTGGCACAACAGAGATAGAAGGCCGATCAATGGGTATAATTAGGATTTCAGCCTAATTAAAATAAGATTAGGGTTTCAGCCTAATCACAGCAGTTTAAGACAAGTGCAAACAATCACAATTAAACAGTCAAACATAATTAGTTAAACAATATTATATCCTAGTTCTATCTTTCCTTTATTTCCTTTTAAACTAGAACTGTTGCTTAGTCTATTATCTTTATCTTGCCTAGAAATGCTAGTAATTACTTCCACTCAACGGACTTATAGTCTGACCCACTCCTCTATTTCCCTCTTTTTTCCCCATAGGCCAGTAGAATCAAGGACAGTAGATTCAGACCGCTTGGAGATATATTCTTAGAGTTCTTCATGTATTCTTCTTATTATTTTCAGTCTTTCTTTTCATTTGGTTTTTGGTGTACTGGTACTTTATGAGTGGGATGATTTTTATTATTTATATACTCTAATGATGTAACTGAGATTGTATTTTTCACGAGACATGTGTATTTGGTTTTTAAGACATATTCTGTTTTATGACTTATTTTATGAAGTAATGATAAGTAATTTAAATGTTTCTGCTATTTTTATTTATTTGTCTTGTGAATCTTAGTCTCTGTGATGCTTTAGCTATACCTATAACGCACCATATCTTTTAGTATGCCCTTTTTGGGTATACTAATGGGTGTGGGGTGTTTCACTTGGTATTAGAGCCTAAGGTTACATAATTTCTAAAAACTTGTTTTAAAAGTAAAGTATTTTTCAAAAGTAACATATCTTCAAACTAAAAGTGTTTTTCAGAAAGAAACTCTTATTATAGAAATGGTTTTTAAGTTTAAGAGAGTTTTTATAAAAGTCTCCTCAAAGTCCAGTTTAACCTTCTTTCGATTCTTTCGAGCCTAAATTCTCTTTTCTTTGCACAGAATGGCGGATGCCCCAAATCTTCCAGAGGGTGTCCAAGTCCCTGGTTGGTTTCGTAGATACCTTCAAGCTACGACACCAGAGGTGCAAGAGCAAGCGACCAATGCAGCACCAACGGGTGGAGATCCCATTAATCCACCTGCAGCAGCTAATTTTTCTAAACTATGCAAGGACTTCGCTAGTTTAGGAGGCAGGACGTTTTTTGGCATGGAGGAGTTCGTAGAGGCACAAGATTGGTTGAGGAATACAGAGCGGATATTTGGGCTATTAGGATTCGAGGACCGCCAGAGAGTTCAGCTTGCATCTTGGCAACTGAAGGGAGAAGCTTCTTACTAGTAGGAGATCATAGAGAGGGAAGGTAGAGACATTGGTTGGTTTGTATTTCGGGAAAGGTTTGATAGAAAGTTCTTGTCACAAGAAACGAGGAAAGCATGCAGTTGGAGAAGTTCATTCGTCTGAAGCAAGGGAGTCTTTCCGTGAAAGAGTATATAAATAAGTTTAATGAGCTATCATGGTTCGGAATGGAGCTTGTTAATACACCACATAAGAAGGACATCAAGTTTGCTAAGGGTTTGAACCAGCCCCTCCAAGGGTGGACATTGACACATGTACCAATGGGAGCGACGTATGAGTAACTTGAGGAAATGGCTCTCATGTCAGATGCTGTCAGGAAGGAGAGCTTAAGGAGGTTCCTAACTCAAAAAACTCTAAGAAGCAGTAGTGGAAGAATAAGAGGGATAAGGACAAGAAGAAAGGAGGAGGACCTCAGAAGGGACAGATCAAGAAAGGCGAGAAAAGTCATAGTTGTGGATTACTTAGTCATTTCACAAAGGACTGTAAGAAGGACACGATGAAGGGGAGGTGTTACAATTGTGGGCTGCTTGGGCACCTTAGCAGAGCTTGTCCTCAGAGGGTAGGGCAAAGAGCAGGCGCACCTACAGCGCAAGTACAGGCTTTGGATGTAGAACCTTTTAGTGGACCGGATCGAGGTAGGATAGTCTCTGTAGAAGTTTGATCTCTATTTTAGATTTTCCTATTCGGACTCTTTTTGACTCTTGAGCATCGCATTCTTTCATTTCTAGTTCCTTGGTTGTTTGTTTGCACTTAGATAACTCTCTAGTAGTAGACCCTACAGTTGTTTCAAACCCATAGGAGGATCGTCACATTTATCCATGATTTATAGGGGTTTTAAAATTTTTATACTAGGCGTAGAGTTTGATTGTGACACCTATGTACTGGGATTTTTGGGATATGGGATGATTTGGGGATGGATTGGTTATCCGCTTATGGTGCGATATTAGACTGCGAGAGGAGAGTCGTCAGACTAGAGACATGTAGCGGGAGGACTCTCGAGGTTTCTTGCGACCCACAGGGGTCAGTCATGTTGAGCTTCCTTTATTCTCTTGATTCATCACTAGGAGAGTTATATTCAGTTTCAGTTATTAGAGATTTTCCAAACGTTTTTGAAGAGGTTAGGGGACTACCCACTAAGAGAGATCGACTTTAGAATCTATCTGAATGACAATGCTAAGCCAGTGGTATTGCCCGTGAGACATATGGCTCCTAGGGAGAGGAAGGAGTTAAGTAAGCATATTGGTGAGCTACTGGAGAAAGGATTCATCAGACGGAGCATATCTAAGTGGGGAGCGCCAGTCGTCTTCGTTACAAAGGCAGATGGTTCCCCTCGACTTTGCGTAGACTATAGAGAGTTGAATAAGCTCACAAAGAAGAACTGTTACCCACTTCCTAGGATAGACGATCTTTTTGATTAGTTGGTTGGCTCTTCCGTATTTTCTCAGCTTGACTTAGCCACTAGATTTCATCAGCTTAGGGTCGCTGACGATAGCATCGATAAGACATCATTTAGGACACCCGATGGATTCTTTGAGTGGTTGGTTATGCCGTTTGGGCTGACCAACGATGCAGCCTATTTTTTAGATTTGATAAGCCATGTTTTTCAAGATGTCCTAAATAAGTTCGTTGTAGTGTTTATGGACGACATTATAGTGTTTTCCAAGAGCATGGAAGAGCATGCTATTAATCTTGAGAAGGTTATTCGTACACTTCGTGTTCATTAGTTGAAAGCAAAATTCTCGAAGTATCACTTTTGGCGTAAGGTGGTGCGTTTCTTGGGGCACGTAGTCTCAAGAGAGGGTTTAGCTGTGGATCCCGCTAAGATAGTAGCAGTACAGGATTGGAAGGCCCCCAAGAACGCTACCGAAGTTAGAAGCTTCCTAGGTTTGGCTGGCTATTATAGGAAGTTTATCAGAGATTTTGCTAAGATTTCAGCACCACTTACTCGCCCCACTAAGAAGACTACGACATTCGTGTGGGACGTAGATTGTGAGGATTCCTTCACGATGCTCAAGAAGGCCCTTACTAGTGCACCAGTGTTAGTTTTACCCGATGGAGTTAAGCCTTTTACAATATACACTGATGCATGTGGGATGGGTCTTGGAGCAGTATTGATGCTAGAAGGGAGGGTAGTATGCTATGGAAGTAGACAATTGAGAACTCATGAGAAGAACTACCCAACCCATGATTTAAAGTTAGCTGCTATTGTTTTCACGCTCAAGTCTTGGAGACATTACTTGCTAAGAGAGAGGTTCGAGCTTTTCATTGACTATAAATCATTGAAGTGCCTATTCTCACAGAAGGATTTAAACTTGAGGCAGCAGCATTGGATGGAGTTTCTAGCATCATATGACTTTGAGATAGCTTACACCCCTGGTAAAGGGAACGTAGTTGCAGATGCATTAAGTAGGAAGAGAGCAACTCTTAGTCCAATGTTCGTGGAGTGGAAAAGCCTAGAGTTTATTTCCACCTTCGATTTTAAGCCCTCTACGGACATTACCCCTGGATTATTGGCAGCACTTGAGGTTAAGCCTACCCTCATAGATCAGATTGGCTCAAGGCAGCGAGAGAATTCAAAGCTTGAAGATATTTTGGATAAGATTAGCAAAGGAGAGGTCTCTAGACATCTCCAACGCTATTCCATCGATAGTAAAGGGTGGCTAAGGAGAGATGGAAGACATTGTGTCCCCCGCACTAGTGATTTGACGAGAGCAGTTCTAGAAGAAGCAAACTATTCTCGAATGACTATTCATCTGGGTGGTGATAAGATGTATAGGGACATGAAGAGAGTGTTTTATTGGAGCGGCATGAAGAAGGATGTGGCGGAGTTTGTAGCTAAGTTTCTTGTGTGCCAAAGAGTTAAGGCGGAGCAGTAGAAGCCTAGCGGATTGCTTCAACCATTGGATGTACCCAAGTGGAAGTAGGATAGTGTTTCGATGGACTTCATAGATGGTTTACCCCGATCTAGGAAGGGGAATACCAGTATTTGGGTGATTGTAGATCATTTGACTAAGAGCGCCCACTTCATTCCGGTTAAGAGTAAGAGGACGACACCTTATTTGGCATCCTTATACGTTCGTGATGTAGTCCGACTTCGTGAAGTTCCCTCTAGCATAGTGAGCGATCGAGACCCTATCTTTACTAAAGAGTTTTGGAGAAGCTTGCAAGAAGCTTTAGGGATGTATCTCAAATTGAGTGTGGCCTATCACCCCTAGAGGGATGGCCAAATGGAGAGAGTTAATAGAGTTCTTGAGGATTTGTTGAGGATGTGCATTCTTGATTTTGGAGGAACTTGGGAGGAGCATCTTCCTTTAGTGAAGTTCGCATATAATAATAGTTTTCTGGCTAGCATTGGGATGGCACCTTTTGAATCTCTTTTTGGAAGACCTTGCAAGTCGCCTTCATATTGGTTGGAGTCTACAGAGAGATTGCTACTAGGCCCCGACATGATTAGAGAGACTTCAGAAAAGATTGATTTTATTAGAAGGAGAATGAAGACGGCCCAAGATAGACAGAAATCCTATGTAGATAAGGAAAGAAGGGATATTGAGTTTGTGATAGGAGATTTGGTTTTCATTAAGGTGTCTCCGCTAAGAAAGGTGGTGAGGTTTGGATCAAATGGGAAATTGCTCCCAGATTCGTAGGACCATTCCCCATTGTGGAAAGGGTAGGGAAGATGGCGTATCGGATAAAGCTACGGGAGAGACTCGCAGGAGTTCATGATTTTTTTCATGTTTCTCACTTGAGAAAGTGCTTACATGATTCAGCAGAGGCAGTGGAACCTAACCAACTTGAAGAAGTTGAAGTGGGGAGAGAAGCATCGGTTCGTCACATTCCTACTAAGATCATTGGACGTGATATCAAGAAGCTTAGGAATAAGGAAGTACCTTTGGTTAAGGTGCAGTGGGGAGACAGCATTGATGACGCTACGTGGGAGGCTGAGGAGAAAATACATACCTCTTATCCGCATCTTTTCGATGGTACGTCTTGAATTTCTTATTTCCATCTTTAGTTTTGAATAGGTTCTTTCCTTTAGTATCCTTTGGCAGGGTAGATCTTAGGATTTAACCTATGGATGGTAGGACTGAATGTAAACATGTTACTAGAACATGTTATGTATGTTGGATGCTAGTGGTTGCATGTGTTTGCTAGTGGATGCTAATGGACGCATATACATACATTAGGCACTATTATCTCTTACGGATCGGCCTAACTAGGTCACTAAAACATATGCAAATAGATGTGTGTGCATTTGCATTTTTATTTTATTTCCACGGTTGCTATAAATGGATGATTATCATATGATTGTTGCATTTGGATGATGATTGTAGCACGCATATAGAACTATCAGTTATCATTAAGGAATTTGCATTTATTTGGATACATGGCACAAACATGATTGCATTAAAGGAGGTCGGCTGAATCAGTAGACCGCCTAATCTTTTGCATTAGTTAGGGACATTGACACTACACTATTGCATATAAAATATTTTGCATTAGAAACCTTAAGGACAATGGATGTAATTGATGATGGTTGAATATATGGTTGTAGAATTTTGATGAAAATATTTATTTCATTCTTCTGTCCTTGGAGATTTCGGAGATGAAATCCTTCAAGGAGGAGAGAATGTAACAACCCAAAATTTGAGCTATAATAGTTAATTAACGAATTAATTAAATAATAAAATAAGTTTGTGAAATTTTCAAAATCGAGCTACGGAAGTTGCACCAATGTGTCCGTGGCGATTTTTTGATCAATTTCCATATATAACTTGTCAAAATCTGAGTAAGTATGGAGAAGATATGAGAGAAATAAGAAATCGAAAAAAAATGAAAAAATAAAATAACAAGGGGTCAGGTCGACCCAAACCTAGGCCAGGTCGACCCTAGAGTCGACCCCCAAAGGCCATAGGTCGACCTGTAGGTCGACCCCCATAGGAGTTTGGTCGACCCGCTTAATTCTTGAACGCTGTTTCGTTTGTACACGTCATATATTGATTTTTCTTCAATCCTGTGCGTTCGTGCTTCCATCCAACGGTTCCTAGCGAGCCTATAACGTGGTTGCACCAGATTTAACCTTCAATCCAACGGCCCAAGATCCCTAAGCTACACTATAAATTAGACCCTAGACCTCACTATTTTTCTCATTCAGATTTTCTGCCAATTGGGTTCATTGCCTGAGGCTGGATCCTAAAAAGAAATTTTTTCTTGGAAGGAGATCTTTTTAATAAAAATATTCTACGCCCTAAAAGTGGATCTAGGAAGGCCAAGGAATAGAGCTAAGGACCACAGGTGAGTGTTTTGTAATTATTTTAGATTTTTAAGTAATTTAAAATAATATGGTTTTCAATAGTTATAGTTTTTATGCAATTTTGAGACAGTTTTTATATAAGTTATTTACAGTTAGTTTTTAAAGTTCTTTTCGGTCTATCTTATTCAGCTATTTTTATTCAGCTATTTTAATCAGTTATTTGTATTTATTTATATCTGTTTTACGTTAGAATTTAGCTTGTAAATGTTAGTTTCTTTTTATTCCTTTTTACATGAATAAAATTTACGAATATTAAAAAGAGGAGAATTCGCTGATATGGATTAAAAAGAAATAAACACTGAATTTACAAAAATTAGATATAAAATAAGAAAGAACCGTAATAAAAAAGAAGATAGACTGAAATAGGCTAATTTGAGACATTTACAAGCATATTTATAACTAGTGGAACTAAAAAGATAGAATAGAAGAGTAACAATTATAACATAGGTTATAATTAAGCAAAAAGAACAGAAAATGCTTATTTTAAAACTTAGATTAAGTTAATAAGCAAATATAGCAGAAATAAAAAAAGAGGCTTATTTTAAAACTTACACTAAGTTAATAAGCAAACATAGAAGAAGGGCCCGTACCAACAACATTGCCTTTTAGTCAGGAACTAATGATCTCACAATAGTTAGGTGAGGCTGAGCCATGCTTATGCTAATTAGGGTACATAAGTGGTCAATAGATAGAAGCTCAAATATGGGGATTTGGGCAAGGGGCGCAAACTAGAATTTGTTTGTTAGGACCAGTACCGACAGTATTCCTTTTCAGACTAGGACTAATGGTCTCACAACACTTAGGTAAGGCTGAGCAGCATTCCCTTTTAGACTAGGACTGATTGTCTCACAACAGTTAGGGGGCGACATATAGTGTGTACCGGCGATGACCGAACATGCCGCTTCGATTAGAGTAATTAATTTGCTACCGCGTTCCAAGCGCTAAACATGTGTCTTTTGCTGTAACCAACAGGATTGGTTCACAGTGGCACAATAGAGATAGAAGGCCGATCAATAGGTAGAATTAGGATTTCAGCCTAATTAAGAATTAGAGTTTCAGCCTAATCACAACAGTTTAAGACAAGTGCAAACGATCACAATTAAATAGCCAAACAGAATCAGTTAAACAGTATTATATCCTAGTTCTATCTTTCCTTTATTTCCTTTTAAACTAGAACCGTTGTTTAATCTATTATCTTTATCTTGCTTAGAAATGCTAGTAATTACTTCCGCTCACCAGACTTATACTCTGAACCACACCTCTATTTCGCCCTTTTCACCCCCATAGACCAGCAGAATCGAGGACAATAGATTCAGACTGCTTGGAGATATATTCTTGTAGTTCTTCATGTATTCTTCTTCTCCTTTTTAGTCTTTCTTTTCATTTGGCTTTTGATGTACTGGTACTTTATGAGAGGGATGATTTTTATTGTTTATGTACTGTAGCGATCCAAAATTCAGCCTTCGAAAATTGGCACCCGTACTTCACTTGTACTCAAAATGCCATAGATTCAAACGCCAAATCTGGCTCACCGGAGCTTATAACACCATTAAGTATAACAACACAGCGGAATAAAAAATAGATGATATCATATACAACTCCAATGAATACAATATCCAGTAATATACAACAATGATATCAATATGATACAACAATATCAGAGATATGATACAAGAAATAGCAGCGGAAAGAAAATAGATAACACCAGCAGCGGATAGAATGTCTCCAATAGAATGCTCCAAGATAAGCAACATCAGTCCATGAACTCCAAGAACTAAAATAGCTCCAGATAATCTACTAAACCTGAATATCTGAAAACCCCAACTATAGACTGCCCGTGTGGAAAATGGTGGGCACCCAGAGTTTAGGAAGGGAACAATAAACTCCAGGTCAGTCATAGGACTGGTGTGAGCAACAAAAACAGTTTATCTTTAAAACAAGCAACAAAAGAGTTTTAAACATTGAAACCTGCAATGCTTTTGGAAAATGAAACTACCATAAGACGTCCTGCCACACACACAATACAAACGCAGAATTAGAGGAGATTTCTTCTTATGATAGTCAAATATGCTTACTACGTAAACAAAACTCTTTTGATATTATTACTAGTGCATAGTGCAGAAAACATTTCGAAAATACAATATTAATCTTAGCCAGCATAAGTACCATTATACTATGCCTACTATAGCTGCTATGTTAAATAGCAGGTTTTACAACTAATACCGTACAAGGTTCGTATTGGAAGATGAATTTCCAACAAATGGTCAGGCTAAGGAACTTCCTAGTGCCAATGGGATCGCCTCTGGCGGGACGTCCCGAGAACCTACCCGGCTCTCTGCCAACACAAGGTCGGGTTACCTCTGGGTATAGGTAACTACTTCTCGAGCATGCCACCTCCCGGTCCTTTGGGACCTTTATCCGAGCGCTCGGTAACCAACATCACACATAATAAATAAAGTGTGTCCACATGAGTAAGTATCTGGGCTCCATACCATGATACCACCCTTTTCCAGAAGGAAATGACATACCCTAAAGGGCGCGACCCTCATAACCTTGCCGCATATTCCTGTTTCGACCATTTCCGGTCTGTGAGGCTCTGACGAAGTCTCGTCCACAAAGCTACGCTTTTTCACAAAACCGTGCTTTGATCACAAATGATCAATAAATGATCAACACATAGCAACACTCAGCATGCCACATTACCAAATTGGGAGTATATCGCCGATAAATTTCAACTACATAACCTCTGAGCTCGTACGTCTCAGAGAAGGGTGTTAAGCTAAGAGAATAACCACCAACAGAAATGTATTTGAAAGAAATCTGCTTTACATCTCAAAGTGTAATGTCAGACATGTAACCATACAAGTTTGTTCCGGGTTCGAACAGAACCGAAGGCACTTCCAAAGAAGCCCTTGCAATCCGGATATTCACAATCCCGATCGGATTTCCCATCACTTAGGAAATCTCTATACCGGCGCGACTCAGTGCAGAGACAATCGATAGGTCATCCTATCGTTCTCGCAAATACCCGGTCTTCAACACCGGTCTTCAACACCGGTCTTCAACACCGGTCTTCAAATGTAATCCATATACAACGTATCATTATTCAGAATGGGTTATACGACACAAAGGTCCTCTCCCGACTAAACCAAATATTGAGCGCGATATTTAAAAACATATGGATAATGGGATTTCAGTTAAGTCACAACTTATTACCCAAAACTTTCTTTTCAAATGGTTTAACAAGTTACCATTTCAAATCTTTAAACCAAAAAGATTCATTTTAACAACCTTCAACGGTTTAAACAATTTCCACACTTTAATCTTTTAAACAAAAGATTCATTCACAGATTTTCCAAATTAATTTCCATTTCAATTGATTAACTCGTTAAATCTTTTAAAACAAAGATTTAACTTACAACTTTCAAAACAATTCCTTTTCAAATGGTTTAAACAAATCATCATTTTAAATATGTTAAAAATAAACAGATTCAATTCATAGCTTTCAGAAAGAATTCATTCATAACTTGGAAAAAACCATTTTTTCAATTCAAACTTGAAATTCCTTCAATTAAATTGGAATTTCATTTCTTATATGAAAGCTTTTATCATTTGAAAACAAATAGTTTTCATTTCGGAAATCTGATTCATTTATACGAGTAAAGTTCTTGGGTTAAATTCAAATTCCAAAACCAATATTTTAAAATGGTTCAAATTCATATAAACACATTTATAACATCTTAACCATAATTTCCAATCATAGAATTCAATTCAAATTTTGAATTCAAAATTCAAATTGAATTATTTAAATTGGAAGCTTTATTAAGTTATTCAAAATAACTTTTATCTTACAAACTCCTTTTCGAAAGTTTTAACATTTAACCCAAATCCATTTTCAAAGTCAATTGCAATTAAAATTTTAATTTCAAAAATATTAATTTAAATCATCTGTGACTTAACTGGTTTCCTCGTGAAATCCATATTTGTGTGTGTATGGTGTAGTCCAGGGGTTTCACAAAGTAGTGCAACATCATTCAATCATCACAGATCAGAATACAGAAATATAGTTGATAAGTGGTATAAACTATAACGCTTATCTTTTATTCACAGATCACAGATATATACATATCACAGATAAATAAACCACAATACAGATCACACACAAATCAGAATATATCACACAGCATCACAGATCAGGGAATATCAACAATTCAATCATTCAGTCAGGTCCAAACATTCACAAGTAAAATTTATTAATCAATTGATTAATTTAAATCAGATGTATTATTAATCCAGGTTAATTATCATAAGTCAATTATAGATTATTTGAAATAAATCCTCTTTTCAAATTTTATTAGTTAATCTTTTACTTATAATTCATTAACCTTTAATTATTAAATAATTAACCTTTAAATTATTTAATTCACCATTTAATTAATTATCTTCAATTAATAAATTAACCTTTAATTAATTAATTACCATTTAACTAATTGTCCTTGATTGATTACGTTGATTAATCCTTTAATTATTTAATTTATCAACTTACTTAATCAATTTAATCATTTATTAATTGCTTTCAATTAAGTAATTACCTTTAAGTAATTAATTACCTTTAATTACTTATATTAATTTTCCTTAACCATTCACAGTAATTCAACATTAATTACTTTTAATTAATATTCATAAATCTCAAATCAGCAGTTAATCAATCATAATCATTAGTCAATTAAATTAATTAACTATTCTTAATTAATTCATTTAGTAATTATCCTTTTGACTACTTTAATTAACTGATTAACCTTTAATTACTTTCCTTAAGTAATTAACCTTTAAAAACCTTTTATCTTTCTTAATCGACTTCTTAATTACATTATTAAGTTTTAAAATAAACTTTAAAATAAAGGTTATATAAACCTTAAATATTTTTTAAACTTAGTTAAGTTGAAATAATTAAATTTAAAACCTTTTTACCAATTCAAAACTTGAATAACATTCATTATTTACAAAAGAACTAGGTTTAACAAAAATTGTTTTAAATAAACTTGATTTTGTTTAAGAGGTTAAAACTGTTTTTACCCTCAATTTCCAGACCCGAGAGAAAACAAGAAAACCCCAAGCTCAACCCTGGGCAAACTTCCCTCCTCTCGTCTTCGAGTCAAACTCTCATTTCCCCGTGCTCGAACCCAAGCAAACCCTTCTTCCTCAATCCTCAACGAAACTCAGACACACAAACACACGCGTGCACGTGCACCGCTACCATCGCCGCCGTTGGACGGTGCTGCGACCATCACCACATCGACGTCCATCCCCCAAAACAATACGAATACCCAGAATCTCGAATTAACCCTGAGAACGAAATCGAGGCATCTCGATAAAACGAACCCAATAACACACCACTGGAAAACAACCCCGCGCCACCTCCTCTGGCCATCAGAGCCCACGAAATCTTGCCCCGAGCTCCGCCTATCCTGTAACGACCCGTAAATTTCAACTGTTTTAATAACGTAATTAGTTGAAATTTTACGAAATTTTAAACGATAAAATGTTGAAATAAAAAATTTGATATTTGGAGTGCGTTTAGTTAAACATAGCAACTGGTAAATTTTCGTCCGAAAATATAAAAGTTTATTTCGCGCGTAAATTCACTTCAATTTAATCAGTTAAAAAGCGATGAAAATAAAATGTTTCCGGAACCTAAATATTTTTACATAGAAAAATTCTAAACCATCTTCTGAGTAAGATGTCAGTTTGTCGTTTTTTCAAATTCGGACATCTTTGGCTCCGTCGATCTTATTTTTCAGTGTTTTTCTTACATTTTCCGTAGTAGAAAAATTCGAATTTTTATAATTCAATCTTACCGCTGATTTCTATATACCGTTTTGATCGTCTCGTCGTGCTGATCTCTACGGTATATTTGATTGTCAAATTCGGATTCCGGTGAGCGGTGCAATCTGCGAAATGCCAAGTGTATCGGTTCCGTATTTGGACTATGCCTTTTCATTGCTTCTCGAGACAACCAAAAGCCATCAGTTTTTATTTTTGCCTTGAATTCAAGCATATTGACTTCTCTTATTCCCAAATTTAAATTTATTGCATTCATTTTTGGTTGCATTCATTTTGGTTGCCGGTTGCAACTTACAAATACAACGCTAACCTTTTTAGACTTTCCGTGTTCCAAAATATGTTGCCTGTTCGTTTAGATATGATAATGAAAGGGTGACAGCTCATTTTGCCTTGAACCAACTCATTCTTCTCCTCTTCCATTTGAAACTATTCCCTTCTCATATATTTCCTCCCCTTCCAAATTTCCTTATCAACTATAGATCTGCCTCACCACCTCCCACGCAGCTTTCTTCGCGCCAACCGATCGAGCTTTCTCCTCAGCTCACAACCGCGTTTCCCCTCTAGCTAGCAACCCCTCCATCCTACAGCCCACGTCAGACCCCTCCATCCCCTCTCTTGAGTTGCGCATGTCAACCACCGGCCGGCTCCCCTATTCTTGATATTCACCCGAGTTCAGCCACCAAGCTTCGACGCCACCACCACCCTAGGGCCCGCGGCTTCCACCCTCCGTCTCCATGTTTTCCAAGTACCGAACCCCACCACTACCCCTGCACGTGTAGCCACACCCACACTCCTCTGCGCCTTCCTCTCTCACGCCTGAGCCTCTCCTCCTCGCGAAGTGCCACCTTCCTCTTTTTCTTTCCTTTGCGGTAAGCCCTTCCCTCTCCTTATATATATTCGTATATATATATTTCGTATATAGGTGAAACTTTGTGGTTAGGTAAAGTGTAATACGTAAGTTTAGTCTGCATTTACACGTTTAAACAAAACATGTATATTTGTTTTCGTATGTGTAAGGGTTTGGGTAACTCATTTGCATCTGTTAAAGGTTTTGTTTACATAGGAGCACTAAGTACTTTATATATAATTCAACAGTTTTATACCTATATCTATACATTTTTACTATCCCAGTACTATATATAATATGGTTTGTAGTACAAGTATATGTGACTTAATATTGGTAAAAGGGGTACAGTAGATAATTTATATTAGCGGCGTCTGTCAAAGTATAAACATCAGTTTGCACCTATATATATATATATTCTATATTAGTTATATACAAGTATATATGTATTTATTTGTTAGAATGCATAAGCTATTCAAACTACTGTGTACATTTTGGCCACGGTTATATATATATTATATATAGTTCATATAAATCTGTTAGTTGAAGTGTTGAATGAGTTGTATGCATACTGTATATATATTTACTTGAGTTTTAGATGATCTGTTCTACAGTAAAAAGAAAAATAAAGTAATGTTGTATATTCTGTTAAGCTTGGACACATTTGTTTATAATATTATATAAAGTAAGTATATACTAGTTTACAAAATGTTAGTTTCTACATTATATTGATATGTTGGATATCGAAGGGGTACTTGGCATTTGAGAAGTGGACCATATATGTGTATTGTGTGAGTTTTATATTTAAACCTGTCGTCACGCATATCTTCAACCTAAAGCTATTTTGTCCTTATTTACATTTTACTGTAAAACGTTGTTATGTAAGTTGCATGTTAGGGACATATATCTAAGCCTGAACGCGTACATACTGAGAGTTTTATTTACTGTTATAATATATAGAAGCATATTGATCCACAGATGTAAGTTTGATAACGATTTATAGTTGAAAATATATATTACTGTTTTAGTATATTGGTAAGTTACGCATAAGCTTATATATTAGTTTTACATGAGTATTGCTGATTTCAAAATAAAAATGTACATAGGCTTAGGATAATATTGATTTGGAAATAAATAAATTTGTATATATGTTATTTAAATGGGTGTTTTGACAAAATTTGGTTTTAAGGGAAAATTTTAGCGTATATTTGTTCCAGTTATATCAAGATAGTTCTGATTCGTTTTCCAATTTCTATCTATCAGCCTTGTCGTCAAATTCGTGCCAAGCTTGCTTTACTTTGGAATTCGTGTCGAAGGCGTAACTCATTCCATTGTCTATCTTCTCTAGCCTCGAAAGGTGAGCACTCACTCACGATTAACGTTCTTTTATTTATTAGATTTGATTTCAATTGAAACGACAATTGAAATATGCTGCTGTTAGTTAATTACACTGTTATATATCCTATTACCTGTATCAGTTCACCTGTGACATCTGACACCACTATCTGTTAATTATTTATGCGACGATAATACAGTTTGGCTGATAATTGATTGATTGTTGATGTTTATATTGGACGTTAAATTGTTAAGGTTAAAATGATAAATAGCATGCAATGGAAATTGATATAGGATAGTTAAATGTTAAATTTGATTTAATGACATTGTTTAATATGACCCCTTTAATTGTTGAATTTATTGACACGTAGGATTTGTTTAATTACACCTTGAACCACCGAATGTATGTTGTTAAATTGATGATGTATGAAATTGTAATTGAATGACAAGTGAAAACCGTAATGTAATAATCTTTAATCTACATGAAATGATAGTGTAGATTCAAGAAATAATTATATTAATTCGTACAAATAACAATGCGAATTAATACGGTTATTTCGGGATTATTTGAATTGATTATTGGATTGTTATTGATTGTTTATTTACTTTGACACCATCCCAGCTATCACACTGCAAGTTCCCTTTGCTATGTTTTGATTTTGAATTGAATTGGAATCGGGTTGAAATGATAAATACCCAAATTGAACTTTGACCTAGGATAGAGAATTAAATAAAACCCGATTGGTCAAATAATTTGATTTAAAAATAAAAATGAAGATTTTATTTGAATAAAGAATATGGTTTTGAAATGAAGTTGAAATTTGGATTTTTATGAAAGGAAAATGTTAAATTTTAATAATCCGAAACGAAAATATTAACAACGTAATTGATGAAAAGAATGTTGTTAAATGTGAGAAATTATAATTAAGTTTGAAATTATTAAAATTTGAAATGATTTAATAATTAAGTTTGAAATTACAATTAAGTTTGAAATTATTAAACTTTGAAACTATTTAATAATTAAGTTTTCAATTATTTAATAATTAAGATTGAATTATTTAATGATTAAATTGAATTGAATTCTTTAATAAGTGAAATTGAATTTTTGAATAAGTGAATTTTACTTCAGAAATAATTGAAATTGAGTTTCTTTATTAATTAAGTTTTGGAAAATTATTTAAGTAAGTAAATAAGTGAAATTGAATTTCTTTATCAAGAAAAATGTGATTTATTGAAATAAATGTAAGACTTGAAATTTAAAGAATTTGATTTGATGAATTTAATTTAATTCAATTTGTATGTTTTGATATAATGAAGTTGAATTTGAATAATGGATTTAGTGAATTGAAAATTTGATAGAATTTGTTTTGACTGGAAAATTTACTAAATGAATATTGAATGAGATCGATAAATGAATTTAAATTGATTTAAATGTTAAATCAAATTAATTTAAATGATTTCGAAATAAAACTTATATACGGACTTGAATCAATATTTGGATTGTTTTAAATAGAAATTGAATTTGAATTATAAGATTTTGAATTGATAATTTGGAAGTTTTGAAACGTAAATTATTGGAAATTGGTTTTGAAAGACAAATGAAATGTTGGTTTACGAATTGAAATTGAAATTGAATTGATTTGGTTTGAAATATATAAACGACCAATCGGTGTAATAATTACGAAAGTTATTAAAGAGACCGGGATCGGTAATGGATATACTCTCTATCTAAACCGAAACCACTTTAATAACTATACGCGGAGTGATGATCCAGAATGAAGTGGTTGGAATGATGTACGTGATGACTGAAGAAAGAGAACGATGATGGATAGCCTTGACAATTGTGTCAAATTGGAAATGACTAAAACAGGAGCTATGCCGGGCCAATGGAGGATTAGCTACCTCAAGTGGACACACTTCTTCGAACTACTTATATTTGTTGTCGATTGGTGCACCCTTGATTTTGGGAGTGTTGTTTCACGGTGTTGCAGGCGCTGCGGCGTTGCGTTCTCACCAGTCCGGATCAGGCGAACGGTAGTATCACTACCTTTGGTATTGCCTCATGTGCCTTGTCATACTTGTATTCCATTTATGCGCGACCACTACGATTTTGATTTGTACCTTTAGTATATGGATTGCCCTCTGGTGACTTCCGGTTTTGGGGAAACTACGGTCTTGTATATGCTTTTGGGAATAAAAATGTGTTAAGGGTGGAATGGGCCATGACTTAACGCTATTTTGATATCTTTACATATTACTGATAGACATTATCTACTTAGCGTACATTACTACATAGTAGATAGTTTAACGGATCCTTAAAGGATGGTTATTCCAAACATCCTTTGAGTTATTTGTATTTCAATTGCTATTTCACTTGAGTTGGATTTATTAATATAAGAATGTTAATCCTGACTCGAGTGTCTTTTGTTTTTGCTTTACGCTCGGGTCAGACTGAGTGTACCAGTATTCGAGACTCACCTTTGAAGTTGGAGCTTTGCTTGAAGATCCAGCCATCTATTCTGCCTTCAGCATTCGATGATTCCAGTGATGTATTCTGATTTGTATCTGATGTATTGTATTACTCTTCTGTTGTAAACTCTGATGTATCTTATATATTCATATAGTAGCTTCATGAACTACTATCTCTTTTATTTCCGCTGCACTTATTACTCTGTGTCTGTGATTATTTATTTACTATATATGTTCAGTTTTGCCAAATTTAAATTAATAATGCGTTATTTTGAGCAATTCAACTCCGGCATGAGTGTTTACCTATACACTTATAATGGATGCGAATGGTCCAAAATTTCGGGTCGTTACATATCCTCACTACCTCGATTGCCACCGGTGCGATCAGCTCCGGTGTAACGACGACGTTGCAGCGATTTGATTTGTCAACACCGTTCCAGTATGGGTTTAAACCCTAATCTTGATTCGTTCTCCCCATTCATTCATTCAATTTTTTTTCAATAATATTCCTGGGATCGTAAGTGTTCAACCCAACTTCACACACAATCCTAGCATTTAAAAATTGTTAGATGATCGGAAATCGATCAAAATATCATTTCAGTTCAACAGTGAACTGCACGTAACATAGGCAACTAAAAATTCCCATTTTCGTCTTAAAAATCATATTTTCAAATGGTGATTCCATCTATACACCTAAATTCGTAGATTATGAAGTTCGAATTTTAACTTATTTAAAGTTGGTCCTGATTTCTTGTTTTCCAGAGACTTCCACAGGTTGTTTTAACTTGAATGGATTTTTAAAACTTAGTTCAAGGTCAAACAAACAACTCTTGTTTATATTTTAAGTTCTAACAGTGATTAAATCAAGAGATGGGGATTTATTTGTAAATCTGGACTGGGAGAATAAGAACAGAGACATTTTCTAAATCACTAACATACAGGCATCATATATACACAGAATTTCATAAATATATATCCATATAAACATAATCATTTCAAACATAAGCAATATATATGAATACACTTAAGCATTTTTAAATTTAAGTTACTCACCTGATTTCCAGAAGAAAGAAGAACAGAACTTTATTTATGTTGAAATAGGCTTTTGAAAAACTGTCATCTTTCTTCCTTCTTTTGATCTCTGGTTTTGATTTGGGTAGATTGTTGTTGTTGTTTAAGTTTGAAGTTTTAAAGATGTTACTTTTGTTTTCCTTCTTTTTTTTTTAAATGATCGAACTGATAAAGATAATGGATGAATAGAAGAAGCTTACAGGTGATGTTATGTATATTTGTACAACACATGGTAGATATTATTTAGTTTGTACAAAATAAGATCAGAGATATTTTTCTTTGGGGGCTGAAGTGATAAAAATCTTGGCTTGCATTAATTAACTTTGTACAAATGAATATATATTTTCTTCGGCTGTACCTATTCGAGATTATGGTGGCTGATGGAATATGGCATTAATTTGCCATGTACAAACATATCTTCATTTTGCTTTGTTTCAGTTTGGTACATTTGCATGAATCAAAAAAATCTGGTGGCTTCTTTGATAAGCTTCTTCACATATATATTTTTATTTTCCTTGTTGTCTTTTACAAGTGTATATTTTTGTTTGTTTGTTTCATTCTTGAATATATTCTATTTTCCTTTCTTGAATTATACTTTGTAATATTACTTGATAATATAAATAAATTTCTATTTTATATTTGTTGTTAGATTTTTTCTATCCAATGCATTTACTTTATATTTTTATATCTTATATATTTTCATTTCTTAAACCATTTATTTACAATTTAAATTCAAACCAAATATATATATATATATATATACATATTTCAAATTTACTCGTATATGCCCAAATACATATATATTCACATATATATAATATTTATATAATATTTAAATTTTAAATGATTTGACATAAATATATTTGAATCCGAGGAAACTCGCATCACTCTAATCCATTTTTTTTACTATTTTTATTCAAAAATACAATTTATTATTAATTTAAATATATAGAAAATTTGGGGTTGTTACAGACTTCCTCCCTTAAAAGAATTTCGTCCTTGAAATTGCCAGGGAGACACAAAGATATATGAAAAATATTTCATCAAATCAAACTGAACATCTATTCTGCATTTGGCTTACCAAATCAGAATATCGATAATAGATACGAGAATGAATCTGTTTTAACAATTCAGAAGATACACAGGTTATCCAGATCTACGAAATATGCAGGGGCATCGGTTAGTTCGAAGTGATAACTAACCATTCGTAGAATATATTGGGACCCAAAGAAATAGATAGATACATGGATACAAATTCAAAACTTTTTAGCTTAGAACTAAAGTATACCTATCAACCATAGCAACCAAAACAACCAATTTAACCAAACAAACAATTCTGGCCCATTTGGAGTTTATGTCCCATAAAAATATATCGAATTCCTTCCTGAATCTACCAGAAATTATCAAAGAATTGAGAAGAGATGTTAAACAAAACAGATTGATAGAGAAAAGATTGTTTCCACTGTTGCAGGGTATTGACCATTGATAGTCGTATTCCCCTGTCCCCTATCTCATCCTCTTCTTACACTCATACTTACTATCAGTGGATAGTAAGAGAATTTACTGAGGCATACAGACAGATATCTGAGAATTACTCATCCTAGGGTATACTTCACCCTATCTCTAATGAGTTACTTAATGTGTTATACTCCTGAGATAAAGTTCAACCTTAGCTCTGATACCAAATTGTAGCGATCCAAAATTCAGCCTTCGAAAATCGGCACCCGTACTTCACTTGTACTCAAAATGCCGTAGATTCAAACGCCAAATCTGGCTCACTGGAGCTTATAACACCATTAAGTATAACAACACAGCGGAATAAAAAATAGATGATATCATATACAACTCCAATGAATACAATATCCAGTAATATACAACAATAAAATCAATATGATACAACAATATCAGAGATATGATACAAGAAATAGCAGCGGAAAGAAAATAGATAACACCAGCAGCGGATAGAATGTCTCCAATAGAATGCTCCAAGATAAGCAACATCAGTCCATGAACTCCAAAAACTGAACTAGCTCCAGATAATCTACTAAACCTGAATATCTGAAAACCCCAACTCTAGACTGCCCGTGTGGAAAATGGTGGGCACCCAGAGTTTAGGAAGGGAACAATAAACTCCAGGTCAGTCATGGGACTGGTGTGAGCAACAAAAACAGTTTATCTTTAAAACAAGCAACAAAAGAGTTTTAAACATTGAAACCCGCAATGCTTTTGGAAAATGAAACTACCATAAGACCTCCTGCCACACACACAATGCAAACGCAGAATTAGAGGAGATTTCTTCTTATGATAGTCAAATATGCTTACTACGTAAACAAAACTCTTTTGATATTATTACTAGTGCATAGTGTAGAAAACATTTCGAAAATACAATATTAATCTTAGCCATCATATGTACCATTATACTATGCCTACTATAGCTGCTATGTTAAATAGCAGGTTTTACAACTAATACCGTACAAGGTTCGTATTGGAAGATGAATTTCCAACAAATGGTCAGGCTAAGGAACTTCCTACTGCCAATGGGATCGCCTCTAGCGGGACGTCCCGAGAACCTACCCGGCTCTCTACCAACACAAGGCCGGGTTACCTCTGGGTATAGGTAACTACTTCTCGAGCATGCCACCTCCCGGTCCTTTGGGACCTTTATCCGAGCGCTCGGTAACCAACATCACACATAATAAATAAAGTGTGTCCACATGAGTAAGTATCTGGGCTCCATACCATGATACCACCCTTTTCCAGAAGGAAATGACATACCCTAAAGGGCGCGACCCTCATAACCTTGCCGCATATTCCTGTTTCGACCATTTCCGGTCTGTGAGGCTCTGACGAAGTCTCGTCCACAAAGCTACGCTTTTTCACAAAACCGTGCTTTGATCACAAATGATCAATAAATGATCAACACATAGCAACACTCAGCAAGCCACATTACCAAATTGGGAGTATATCGCCGATAAATTTCAACTACATAACCTCTGAGCTCGTACGTCTCAGAGAAGGGTGTTAAGCTAAGAGAATAAATATTCCGCCACCAATAGAAATGTATTTGAAAGAAATCTGCTTTATATCTCAAAGTGTAATGTCAGACATGTAACCATACAAGTATGTTACGGGTTCGAACAGAACCGAAGGCACTTCCAAAGAAGCCCTTGCAATCCGGGTATTCACAATCCCGATCGGATTTCCCATCACTTAGGAAATCTCTATACCGGCGTGACTCAGTGCAGAGACAATCGATAGGTCATCCTATCGTTCTCGCAAATACCCGGTCTTCAACACCGGTCTTCAAATGTAATCCATATACGACGTATCATTATTCGGAATGGGTTATACGACACAAAGGTCCTCTCCCGGCTAAACCGAATAATGAGCGCGATATTTAAAAACATATGGATAATGGGATTTCAGTTAAGTCACAACTTATTACCCAAAACTTTCTTTTCAAATGGTTTAACAAGTTACCATTTCAAATCTTTAAACCAAAAAGATTCATTTTAACAACCTTCAACGGTTTAAACAATTTCCACACTTTAATCTTTTAAACAAAAGATTCATTCATAGATTTTCCAAATTAATTTCCATTTCAATTGATTAACTCATTAAATCTTTTAAAACAAAGATTTAACTTACAGCTTTCAAAAAATTCCTTTTCAAATGGTTTAAACAAATCAACATTTTAAATCTGTTAAAAATAAACAGATTCAATTCATAGCTTTCAGAAAGAATTCATTCATAACTTGGAAAAAACCATTTTTTCAATTCAAACTTGAAATTCCTTCAATTAAATTGGAATTTCATTTCTTATATGAAAGCTTTTATCATTTGAAAACAAACAGTTTTCATTTCGGAAATCTGATTCATTTATACGAGTAAAATTCTTGGGTTAAATTCAAATTCCCAAACCAATATTTTAAAATGGTTCAAATTCATATAAACACATTTATAACATCTTAACCATAATTTCCAATCATTGATTTCAATTCAAATTTTGAATTCAAAATTCAAATTGAATTATTTAAATTGGAAGCTTTATTAAGTTATTCAAAAAACTTTTATCTTACTAACTCCTTTTCGAAAGTTTTAACATTTAACCCAAATCCATTTCCAAAATCAATTGCAATTAAAATTTTAATTTCAAAAATATTAATTTAAATCATCTGTGACTTAACTGGTTTCCTCGTGAAATCCATATTTGTGTGTGTATGGTTTAGTCTAGGGGTTTCACAAAGTAGTGCAACATCATTCAATCATCATAGATCAGAATACAGAAATATAGTTGATAAGCGGTATAAACTATAACGCTTATCTTTTATTCACAGATCACAGATATATACATATCACAGATAAATAAACCACAGTACAGATCACACACAAATCAGAATATATCACACAACATCACAGATCAGGGAATATCAACAATTCAATCATTCAGTCAGGTCCAAACATTCACAAGTAAAATTTATTAATCAATTGATTAATTTAAATCAGATGTATTATTAATCCAGGTTAATTATCATAAGTCAATTACAGATTATTTGAAATAAATTCTCTTTTCAAATTTTATATGTTAATCTTTTACTTATAATTCATTAACCTTTAATTATTAAATAATTAACCTTTAAATTATTTAATTCACCATTTAATTAATTATCTTCAATTAATAAATTAACCTTTAATTAATTAATTGTCCTTGATTAATTACGTTGATTAATCCTTTAATTATTTAATTTATCAACTTACTTAATCAATTTAATCATTTATTTAATTGCTTTCAATTAAGTAATTATCTTTAAGTAATTAATTACCTTTAATTACTTATATTAATTTTCCTCAACCATTCACAGTAATTCAACATTAATTACTTTTAATTAATATTCATAAATCTCAAATCAGCAGTTAATCAATCATAATCATTAGTCAATTAAATTAATTAACTATTCTTAATTAATTCATT
Source organism: Allium fistulosum (assembly GCA_030737815.1). Lineage (NCBI taxonomy): Eukaryota > Viridiplantae > Streptophyta > Magnoliopsida > Asparagales > Amaryllidaceae > Allium > Allium fistulosum. Next base: position 690,536,721 of record CM060908.1, on the reverse strand, counting down.
TAGTAATTATCCTTTTGACTACTTTAATTAACTGATTAACCTTTAATTACTTTCCATAAGTAATTAACCTTTAAAAACCTTTTATCTTTCTTAATCGACTTCTTAATTACATTATTAAGTTTTAAATAAACTTTAAAATAAAGGTTATATAAACCTTAACTATTTTTTAAACTTAGTTAAGTTAAAATAATTAAATTTAAAAACCTTTTTACCAATTCAAAACTTGAATAACATTCATTATTTATAAAAGAACTGGGTTTAACAAAAATTGTTTTAAATAAACTTGATTTTGTTTAAGAGGTTAAAATTGTTTTTACCCTCAATTTCCAGACCCGAGAGAAAACAAGAAAACGCCGAGCTCAACCCCGGGCAAACTTCCTTCCTCTCGTCTTCGAGTCAAACTCTCGTTTCCCCGTGCTCGAACCCGAGCAAACCCTTCTTCCTCAATCCTCAACGAAACTCAGACACACAAACACACGCGTGCACGTGCACCGCTACCATCTCCGCCGTTGGACGGTGCTGCGACCATCACCACATCGACGTCCATCCCCCAAAACAATACGAATACCCAGAATCTCGAATTAACCCTGAGAATGAAATCGAGACATCTCGATAAAATGAACCCAACATCACACCACTGGAAAAAAACCCCGCACCACCTCCTCTGGCCATCAGAGCCCACGAAAACTTGCCCCGAGCTCCGCCTATCCTCACTGCCTCGATTGCCACCAGTGCGATCTGCTCCGGTGCAACGACGACGTTGCAGCGATTTGATTTGTCAACACCGTTCCAGTATGGGTTTAAACCCTAATCTTGATTCGTTCTCCCCATTCATGCATTCGAATTTTTTTTCAATAATATTCCTAGGATCGTAAGTGTTCAACCCAACTTCACACACAATCCTAGCATTTAAAAATTGTTAGATGATCAGAAATCGATCAAAATATCATTTCCGTTCAACAGTGAACTGCACGTAACATAGGCAACTAAAAATTCCCATTTTCGTCTTAAAAATCATATTTCTAATGGTGATTCCATCTATACACCTAAATTCGTAGATTATGAAGTTTGAATTTTAACTTATTTAAAGTTGGTCCTGATTTCTTGTTTTCCACAGACTTCCACTGGTTGTTTTAACTTGAATGGATTTTTAAAACTTAGTTCAAGGTCAAACAAACAACTCTTGTTTATATTTTAAGTTCTAACAGTGATTAAATCAAGAGATGGAGATTTATTTGTAAATCTGGACTGGGAGAATAAGAACAGAGACATTTTCTAAATCACTAACATACAGGCATCATATATACATAGAATTTCATAAATATATATCCATATAAACATACTCATTTCAAACATAAGCAATATATATGAATACACTTAAGCATTTTTAAATTTAAGTTACTCACCTGATTTCCAGAAGAAAGAAGAACAGAACTTTATTTATGTTGAAACAGGCTTTTGAAAAACTGGCATCTTTCTTCCTTCTTTTGATCTCTGGTTTTGATTTGGGTAGATTGTTGTTGTTGTTTAAGTTTGAAGTTTTAAAGATGTTACTTTTGTTTTCCTTCTTTTTTTAAAATGATTTAACTGATAAAGATAATGGATGAATAGAAGAAGCTTACAGGTGATGTTATGTATATTTGTACAACACAGGGTAGATATTATTTAGTTTGTACAAAATAAGATCAGAGATCTTTTTCTTTGGGGGCTGAAGTGATAAAAATCTTGGCTTGCATTAATTAACTTTGTACAAATGAATATATATTTTCTTCGGCTGTACCTATTCGAGATTATGGTGGCTGATGGAATATGGCATTAATTTTCCATGTACAAACATATCTTCATTTTGCTTTGTTTCAGTTTGGTACATTTGCATGAATCAAAAAAATCTGGTGGCTTCTTTGATAAGCTTCTTCACATATATATTTTTATTTTCCTTGTTGTCTTTTACAAGTGTATATTTTTGTTTGTTTGTTTCATTCTTGAATATATTCTATTTTCCTTTCTTGAATTATACTTTGTAATATTACTTGATAATATAAATAAATTTCTATTTTAAATTTGTTGTTAGATTTTTTCTATCCAATGCATTTACTTTATATTCTTATATCTTATATATTTTCATTTCTTAAACCATTTATTTACAATTTAAATTCAAACCAAACATATATATATATATATATATATATATATATAAATTTCAAATTTACTCGTATATGCCCAAATACATATATATTCACATATATATAATATTTATATAATATTTAAATTTTAAATGATTTGACATAAATATATTTGAATCCGGGGAAACTCGCATCACTTTAATCCATTTATTTTACTATTTTTATTCAAAAATACAATTTATTATTAATTTAAATATATAGAAAATTTGGGGTCGTTACATGTACTCTGATGATGTGACTGAGATTGTATTTTTCACGAGACATGTGTATTTGGTTTTTAAGACATATTTTGTTTTTATGACCTATTTTATGAAATAATTATAAGTATTTTAAATGTTTCTGCTGTTTTTATTTATTTCTCTTATGAATCTTAGTCTATGTAATGCTTTAGCTATACCTATAATGCACCATATTTTTTAGTGTGCCATTTTACGGTATACTAAGTGGTGTGGGGGTGTTTCAACATCCTCAAGTCCATCTTCTGTCTTTAGATCAATTGACGTGCCTAAAACTCTACGCATGAAATCTTATCCTATGGTATATTTTCTAATACTATATCGCCTACGAACGATGTTTTTAACCAAACTAAGAAAACAAGCATACATGCAACCAACAAGCAAACAACGTCTATAATAGCCTACATATATGTATAATAACGCAATACGATCCACCCAAAGCAAGAAATGTGGGATTAAAATCAAAATGGCCTAAATATACCAATATCATCAAAACAGTGCATAAGTGGGAAAAATATGATATTTCTTTTAAAACCATTTTAAAACACTTTTAATTCTTTGATAAAATAAGATATAGATTTAAATACATCAAAAATCACATTTTAAAGTTAGAAATCATTTTAGAATGACGTTTTAATACTATATTAACAATCATAGTGCATGAGAGAAAATATCACTCACCACAACAAAATCTGACCAAACAAATGCCAAGCCGTTGAGCTTTCCATCATGACGCAACGTAAGAAATCGCATCCAAAATGGACCTCGTAAGCAAAAGATATGCGTAGTATAAGAAATCGATTTATATTAATAAAATAATAACTTAATTAACAAACTTATTAATTAACTCTAACTAATCATTAATTAACATAATTAATTATTTTCATAATTCACTCTCTTACCTTATATCCACATCATTCTTTATTTGCTTTTTCTTTCTTTTTATATCTTGTAGTTTCACACAATTCATGCAGTTCCTTCCACTTAGCTCTTGCCATGTCATCCATGCACCCATTATTTCTAATCTTTCCCCTACACGCTTTCTTCTTTCCTATAGCATGAATTGTTGCCTTTTCCTCTTGTAACACATGCATATACCTGCTCTCTCCAACCCGTACCACCACACACGGATGCAACTTCTCCACCAACCACCATTGCTTAGCATCGCCTGCTACTCCAACACCATAGTCGCCGACCATCCCCAACAATAGCAACCACCTGCATTCTACTTTATTTTTTTTTCTCATTTCTTTTCTTGCATAAGCATTTGCACACTGCCTGCACACCACACTCCGCCAACCCAGGCCCGACCTTAGGGTAAGGCTGGCAAGCCAACCTCCTAGGACAACAGGGAGGAAGAGGGCATCAATCTATGTTTTCAGATAAGTAAAAGCCTTTATAGCATGAATAGTTCAAATGATAGTGTGTCTCAGTGGTGATTGGTTACAACTTTGAAGCAAGCATCCCAGGTTCGATTATGGGCTTTCTCAATTTTAGACAATTTCAGTGCTTCACTTGTGCCTAAATTTTCTACTTTGTCTTGGGTAACCAACTGGATTGGGTCGGGCTTGCGCCAACCACCACTCAACCCAACACCACTTGAAGCTCCGCCTGCATCACTGACAACCACACTACCCTTTGCCCTTCCCCTAACAATCGTGCTGCCACAAATGCCAAGTAGTATGACCAAAACCCATTCTCATCCCGCACTTTTCATGCTTCTACAGACCACCACGGTTATCTCCGACCCATGCCATTTACATTTCCATAACCATTTGACCGAGAAAAACAAAACCCATATAATCATTTCCCCATTTGAATCTCCTTCAAAAACCATCCACTTGTCGTATTTGCAATTTTCGGCTACCACAGTTGTAGTCAGATCGATTTAAGGCTATGGTTGAATTGCTCTCGGAAAAATAGAGGTACCTGACTCTTAGTATGTCCAAACCGGTGTCTGTTTGATTGAGAAAGAGAAGGGGAAAGAAGAGTGGAGGGGTGGGTTTTCATGGAAATGTGAAGCAACGTGAGGAGAATGGAAAATGTGCGGCCAGGCAAAAGAAAGATTTATAGGCTAATGTTAGGGTTAGGGTTTAAGTGTACCCCTTTACTTCAATTTTTCGAAATATCAACGCACATTTTATGGTCGCATGGCTTCTAGGAATGTCCGATTGAGATAATTTTTCAAGTGCGTGAATCATTGGACTTTTCCCATTCCAACAGCACAAGTTTTGTCGAAATTCGAAACCGTGCTTTGGGATGCTATTTTTGGAGGTTTCTAAGTTACACGGACTGCCGAAACGTCCGCTCTCCAAAATTTTCGATTGCTAGCTCATACACTTTCTCTTCGACCCTAGGGGGTTTCCCATTCATCCGATATCTCTGATGCGTCGATGCACGTTTACGTAATACGTGTAACCACCAAAAACGCCGAAAATAAATCAGCATCAAGATCATCTTGAAAAATTACTAAGGATAAAAAATGTCAATACTCAACATCGTCTAAAGTTATATAATCATATGGCTCAATATGAATTTAAAAATAATATTTTATGATCCTCCAAAATGTAAAATATGGTCGTTAAAAATTTACTACATTAAAAACATTTTTAAATATATACCGACATCGTATGTCGATATGTATATAAACTTTCATGAATACATCCAAATAATCACTAACAACACCCAAAATATCAAATAAATTGATAATTAATATTTCTTAAATATTAGTTAATTTAAAACATTTTATAAAATAATTAAGCCATATAGTTTTTCAGAGAATTCACAAATGTTATTGTGAGACTAAGAGTTTTGAAGTCAGTCAATGATTAATATTAAACACTTCAAATATTAACATTCACACATCACCTTAGCTAGTGGTGTGACAGTTAGCCAAATCCATCGTTTACTAATATTTTCGGTAAAAATCTAATTTCACATTTTCTTAAGTGTTACCTTCTAGTAACGATAATTTACACACTTTCTCTTTGTTAAAATATATCACTTTAGGATATGTGGAATTTCGTATTTCTCAAAATTTCAATATTATCCACGTTCAGTTCAATTTATCCAAAAACAAAGTCCTTGGTTCAATAATAATATTTATTATAAACCGTACTACTCTTGCCAAAGATTTTGACTTTGAGTTGACTGCAGTTGACCGTGATATTAATCTCATGCAACTAAGGAAATAAATTCTCTATTGAATAGTGTTTCACTTACAATGCTTCAACTCAAACCCAACAATAGTCACTCAATGGATAGTCATGCTAAGATTTAACTATAATCAAAGTGGAGTATTCACATTGAAGCTCCACAATATTTTCAACTCGAACATCGTTACGTTGAAATTTCCTATTTGACCCAGTTGTTATTAACCAACTAGAAACTCTTGGACAAATTATTCTATATTTATCTAATAACTATGGGCACATAAACTCTTAGTTCCCCTAGTAGCCATGAGTAATGCACTGCCCAACATTTAGAGAGCCTTACGTACTCTGGTCTCTACGGATATATTAATATCCTTTCTCAATTCATCTTGACCAAGAATATTTAAAAAATATATATTTCATTTAGTGATTAATTACTCACAATTCCAACTATTTGCAACTACAATCATAAAACATTTGTATCAACTTAGAATTTCGAACACTTCATATTTCAATATATGAATTATTTAAATATCTGGATCTTGCATTTAATGTAAATAAATGTAATTTTACAACCTTATTAACCACCTTTTAAATAATAACTAATGATAAGAAATTTGTGTTTTGATATGTGTTTACAAAAATAAATAGTTCGAAGAGATATCGATAATGTGACCAAAATCGTTTTATCAATAAATGACCTCAAAACGCGTGAAATTATCATCCTAGGGCACTATCTCAAATTGTGACGAAAGTTGTGTTTTAGGGACTGGAAAATTAAGACATGTTAGTAAACAAGTTTTATGGCGACCTGATGTACTGTATGATCGTGTGAGCTTGTAACATATTGCGATTTATTTAATAAATTTAAAAATAAGATATAATATATTATATATATCCCTCCTTCCACACGTTCACTTCTCTCTCTTTCTTTTCCTCTCTTCCTTCTCGTGTGACTAAAAGAAAGTAGTCGCCACCTACTTTTAATTTAATCAAGAGCTATAGGCAATGATGGATGACGAGACAAGATCCATTGGACTCATATGGAGGATGGCATTGCATTGATATAAGAGATGGTGGGTGCGGTTGACCTTGGCCATGCTCGACGTTTGCTTGCGTCAACTAGGGTTTGAAATTGGTAGAGATTAAGGAGTAGATAGACAAAATAAAGTGTGACGTTGAGCTTTATGGATGGAGACAAGTTGGTGGTGGTTGTTTGGGGGTGGTGCAGCACTGGCTTTGGAGGTGCGACATTTTTTCATAGGTTGAAGGGGGGAGCATGTCACAATTTAATTCCTTAAGTCGAGCTTGACAAGTTCAACACCGTTACGGAGAGCATGTGACGTGGAGTGCGATGGAGGTGGTTGTGCGTCATTTCGTCGTGTGAGAAATCGAGATGGGAGCATGCACGGTAGTGGCTTCTTTGTGCATGCATGTGCACAATGATTTATGGGAGAAGGGATTTAAAAGTAATTAAGGTAACAATTAATTTATATATATTTTTAATCTCGATTCATATTTAATTTATATCTCTTGCATACAAGGTCCAATCGAGATGCCATCTTCGTCATTGCACTCATAGTGAGATTATCTACGTCTTGGTTTGGCTTGGGCTTAGGTGAATTCTATGACGCCCTACCTCTATACCCACGCTAGCCAAGAACACTACGGTGTAGTGCTGTCAACTAGCACGGAGAATAAGGCTGTTGAGGAGCGACCATCTAAGTAATTGCCTTGTGCGAGCACCGATATGTCAGATAATAAAACATTGCATTTCAATTTTTAGAGGAAACCCGACATACCGATACAAACTCAAAGCTACTACACAGTGGCTATAATAGTTTAGGACAATAGATATAAAAATAACACAGATAACATAAATGCGGAATAAAGATGGAACGAAAAGTCTCATATATACAATAACTGATATCAGTTACAATACCTTTGACACAATACAAATGATACAACTACAATTGTCGACTCAATAAGTTATATATACAAGTACATTATCGACTAATATACATGAATACATTATCATCTTAAAACAGACACACTGACTACTTCAACAGGACGAAGACCACTTCAAATGATATAAAAAGTCTTCATAGCTCTAGCAGCAACCCAAAGCTAGAAATCTACAACCTGTAAATACTCGGTCTGACCCGAGTATTACATTCAAAAGAAAATAATACTCGGATCAGTCTAATTCAAAATCAGTTATTAGAGCATAGAAGCAATAATAATCAATCTCAATATAGATGACAGTCATAGAAATCTCGTATATCCAACTCTCGATACGAGAATTGGATAACGGCAGATATAACACTAAACAGTGTTAATCCACAAAACAGAAATCCCAAGGCAGTTTAAGCAATTGAAATGTCAATTTTAAAAATATCAATGCTAATTGGCTGCAGTACACGCTAACGTGTACTGCCTCGCCAATACAGCCTACGAATTACGCAACAGGTCGATGAATTAAGAATAAAAGAAAATATCGATTAAAATCTGTCAATTCTGGGTGGCTGCAGTGCACGCACGCGTGCACTGCCTCGCCACCACCGAATATAAAGTCACCACCCCAATGAAACTGCAGTGGCAAACAGGTATAAGGACGAAGACAGGCTGCAACTAAACTGCAGAAAAGTCATCAACAGTTCAAGCATACGCAGCAATAGATACGAATTCGAGTACATCGTGAAGCAGAACCAAGTGCAGTTCAGCTGAGATGGACAACTCGAGAATAAACATTTACAAACTGTATCAGTAATCAATTGCCAACAAGAACAGGTGAACATCAGTGCAGACAAGTATGAATTCGAACATGAAAAGGAGAACATCATTGCAAGTGCAACATGTAGAAGATGATGCAGTGAAGCATGTACAAGGGCAGTACATATGAACATCATAATACAAGTCTCACTATCAATGCTTCTGCTCAGCAGACAAATATCAAATAAACATGAATCAAGACAGGGAACCGAAGGCAATGCAATATGTCAACACTGCAGGTAACAAGTGAAACAGGTCATGTATGAGGTTGAGTGAAACTGCTACAAATATGCACAGGTACAAGAGTCATATGCAAATGGCATTAGATCAGATCAATATGCAATGAAGACTTCATGAAATACAACACTGCTTCGCAAAGTACAAGTGAAACAGTGATGGAACTATAGTCAGACCAATGTTCAACAAGGCAGAAGTATCAAAGCACAGAGTAAGACTTCTGTTCAGAAATCCAAGAAATGCACAACCAGGCAGAGACTGGGTGCAGACACATGAATGCAACAAACTCAACAAGACCAATATCACAGAAGCATCAACATGAAAACAGTGCTCAAGATGAATCAACAAACATGACTCAAGTGTACAAAGGACAGATCAAAGAAATATCAGACTATGATGATCAAAGTCAAAGATCAAAGTCAGGTGAAGCCAAGACAGTGAAGTGTATCAAGTCCAAGTAAAGACCAGAAAATACTAAACATCAAAATGCACTAACCAAAAGAACTCGAGCAGTAATCAAACCAGACTCAAATGCTTCACAATGTAACAGTGATCAAATGAAGAACATCAAAAAGTAGACTTAACAGTGACCAAGTGTACAAGTGCAGATACAACATAGTGTATACATGATGAAGGAATACGTAGTGAAACAAAGTGTTGAACCAACAAGAATATGCAAACTCAAATCACACAGCATGTACATGTGTGTACCAGACTCAAGACAGAGACCAGAGAAATGCAAATGATCCAATGCTCAAAATCATGCATATGAACTCAGAAGCTCAATCAAACACAAACATCAGGTGACTGTGCAATGACACTGAAACAATATAAATACAAGGATGCAGTTATACAAAATTCTTTGACATCATCGGCAATTTTAAAATCAAGTTACGAAACCAAGTCAAAGTCATGTCGAGGAATCAAAGATCGACTACGAGTCGAAGCCGAAGACAACAAAGAAATCAAACTGAATCAAACTCAAGTCAGAACTCAAGGTCACGACAACCCAGTAAACGAAATGTACGAATTGGAACGAGTTAGAGATCAACACTAGCATTCATACGAAAACCAATGGTCGAATAATTCTAAATGACAAATTCGAACGAACAACAGACGAACGAAAATAAGGGTATCGAACCCTATGAAAACAGAAATCTCATCGACAAACAGTTTCGGTTTACAATCGCAAGGCCAAAGTCGAAAAGAAATCAATACAAAACGACATGAATCATTGCAAGTAAAATGAATAGCCACCCAAACAATTGAACACGAACGAAATCACGAAGTTTAAACCCTAATTCAACTTGAGACGAGAATTAGATGTGAGTGGGTACTCACCTTTGATTCGACGAGCAAGCAACACGTTTCCTCACTCGATCGAGCAAAACGACGTCGAAGTCAATCGCCTTTGAGATACCAAAACCCAAATTTTCGGTGCCGAGGAATGAACGAAAGACGAGCTGCCTCCATCTGTTCTTCCTTTTCGAATGTTTGCTAAGGCTTGGAACGATTGGAAATGGAGGGGGAAAAAGGGACGAACGATGTCGCCATTTTTATTTCTTTCTCGTTTCGATTTAGGTTAGTGAAATTGATAAAGGGGGAACGGGTCTAATGAACGAATGAAAAATTGAAAAGGGGGGATCGGTTAGATAAATATCACGGCAACAATGAGTATGGGCCACAATAGCTCTCTTTAAAGCCCGTTTCCAAAATTATGAAATTTTATTAAAAGAATTTCTACTCGACATAGAAACTCCACCAACCATTTTATAAAAGAATTTCAAATTGATTTTTAATTTCAATAAAAATTTACGAACGATTTAATCACCTAATGGCGATAATTAAATGCTACGAATTTGCGGGTTGTTACAGACTCCCCTCCTTAAAGAAATTGCGTCCTCGCAATCATAAGGAATAAATGGACAAAAGGTAACAACCATAAGAGCATGGCAATGTTGAATGCATAAGCAAAGCAAATGCCACAGGGAAGCATTAGAATTATGAAAGTATCAGATAAAAATCAAAAGGTTCGATTGCTTAAAATCAAAAGAATCAACATCGAGGGGATCAAGGAATCAAAATCAGACGACTATCAAAAGCAAGAATCAATCGAGTTCTAGCAATTGAAAGAAAAGGAATCAGAGCAGAAATCACGTACTGCCCGAATTGAATGTGAGTAAATCAAATTACTCACCTGAATCATCAGAGAAAAAGACGAAGCTCAAATCTCAAAATCGCAAATATTCAATCATCAAAAATGATAATCGAATTTCACGAATATCTAATTATCAAAAACGAAAATCAGAAACATAAACATTCGATTAATCAAATCGAAAAATATTTAATTATCTCAAACGATAATTAAATTTTACAAATATCTGATTATCAAAAACGATAATCAGAAATCACAAATATTCGATTATCAAATCGAAAAATATTTAATTATCTCAAACGATAATCAAATTTCACAAATATCTGATTATCAAAAACGATAATCAGAAACACAAATATTCGATTATCAAATCGAAAAATATTTAATTATCTCAAACGATAATCAAATTTCACAAATATCTGATTATCAAAAACGATAATCAGAAACACAAATATTCGATTATCAAATCGAAAAATATTTAATTATCTCAAACGATAATCAAATTTTACAAATATCTGATTATCAAAAACGATAATCAGAAATCACAAATATTCGATTATCAAATCGAAAAATATTTAATTATCTCAAACGATAATCAAATTTCACAAATATCTGATTATCAAAAACGATAATCAGAAACACAAATATTCGATTATCAAATCGAAAAATATTTAATTATCTCAAACGATAATCAAATTTTACAAATATCTGATTATCAAAAACGATAATCAGAAATCACAAATATTCGATTATCAAATCGAAAAATATTTAATTATCTCAAACGATAATCAAATTTCACAAATATCTGATTATCAAAAACGATAATCAGAAACACAAATATTCGATTATCAAATCGAAAAATATTTAATTATCTCAGACGATAATTAAATTTCACAAATATCTGATTATCAAAAACGATAATCAGAAACACAAATCTCCGATTATCAAAAACGATAATCAGAAGTCGTAAATATTCAATTAACGAGTCCGGAATTAACCGAAGTAGTAAAAGTATGGTTCCATACTCCTTACTTTTGCTAAATCGTTTAAATCTCTTTATCGTTTCCTTGAAGGTGCAAGATTGGGTGTTTTAAAAATAACATTTCACATTCTCAAACGGACAAGTCCGGAATTAAGCGAATCAGTAAAAGAAAGGGGTCATAGTCCTCGATTTTGCTGAAATGTTTAAATCGCTTCCTCGTTCTTTTGAAAATTGTAAACTGTAAAAATTTTGAAAACAATTTTAATTTATATTTTTGAAACAACTTTTAAAAATAAAGAATTTTGAAAACGCGTGATTAAATTAGCAATATCAGTGTTGCGGGAGAACCGCTTGTAAATCCATTTCAAAATTGACGGTTACCGAAGTTAACACGTCAAAGTCTCATTAAAATAACTGGCATCAAAATATAATACCAAATGAATTTTCATTCATCAAAGATGTCACAAGAATCTTCTCAAAGATAGAAAGGGATATCATACCCTAAACTTGTATTCATAACAAGTCAATAACACATGAATTCACCAATACACATAAATTGACGAAACTTGTCAATAGAAATCACGAAAATTGGTGAAGCACAAATTCTAGAAATCATCACAAGAAATCCAGAAAACACATGAAGGGGGGGGAAGGCCTAGCATAAAAATGGGAGTATGAAAACTCCAAAACACCGGTATCACATGAACGAGACGCTATCTCTTGGTGGCAAACCAATAAAGTTTCACACAGGAATGGTCCGAAGACCGTAGGGCGCTACCCTACAACAAAGCGGGGTCTAGTCTCCCTCGCAGACAAAGAGACATCGCATAATCGCTAGTCTAAATCATAAAAAGAAAAGGGGAAAGGCCTATCACAAAAATGGGAGTATGAAAACTCACCGACCGGTATCACATGACGAGACGCTATCTCATGGAAGCCATCCATTAAATTTTCACACAGGAATGGCCCGAAGACCGTAGGGCGCTACCCTACAACAAAGCGGGGTCTAGTCTCCCTCGCAGACAAAGAGACATCGCACAGTTGCTAGTCTAAATCATAAAAATCACACAAAGAGTATCCAGACAACCCTCAAAGCCCAAGAGATATGTGTGAGACGAAATCACACCGATGAGGCCTAGTCTAACCGTGCAATATGTGTGAGACGAAATCACACACTGGTGTCTAGACAATCCTCAAAGCCCAAGAGATATGTGTGAGACGAAATCACACCGATGAGGTCCAGTCTAAATCATAAAAATGATCGTCATGATCATAAAGAAAGTGTCAATTACACTAAGCTAGTAAATATAAGAGTTTAGCTTCATGTCCCATAACCACTTGCTTAACTCAAATATTTACGAACAGATTGTAAATCTCCACTAGGAAATTGTCACAAAAAGGGTTCAATCGAGCAAGTCCAAGAGCTAACCGACGAAGTGAACGCAAGCGTTTCATACCACTCGTTTTACTAAGTCGTTTAAGTCAATTTCTCATTCAAGTGAAGTAAAGGCTTGTATATACTAATAGATTGGAAACCCGTTTAAGAAAAAGAGTTTTGTAGTAAAATAGTTTTGAAACTGTTTGGAGAAAAGGATTTTAATATTTACTATTAGTATAGAAGACCTTTATATTTTTAAAGTGACAAATCACAAAAATGATTGTAGAAACAATCAATCACAAGAATTCACATACGAAGATGTGAATAGAATCCAAAGAATTCGATTCCAAATTCATCAAAGTAGGAATACCAAAAATTCCAGAAATAGAAGTTATCAAAATCAATAAAGGTGATAACAACTAATAAGAGAAGAAGAATCGATTATCAACTGGAAAAAACAAAGCAAATCGAGCAGAAATGCATAAATGACTTCAACAAAAGTAAGAATCAAGTTAATGTCGAAGCCAACAATTAATAGCCGCAGTCGAGTACAAAATGAATCAATCATCATTATCAAAGAAACCAACGGCAACAAAATCAGAGTCTTGAAAATCAAGAAATTAGCAATTTCTCAAAAACAAAGTGACCGAAGTCGAAGGGAAATCCAGATGAGGAAAACACAAAATATCAAGTTCAAAATCGCTGAGATTCAAACTAGATGTGAGTGAGAAATCAAAATCACTCAATTTGCAACTGGTCCAGCTATTTTTCATCACAGTGTAACAGGTACACAATGACACTCATAGCATAGAACAAAAGTGGAACAAAGTCCAAAAGTCAAAATGGCTTTAATTTGCCAAATTAAAACAAAATCAACATCGACTAAATCAATTCAAAGCCGAAAACACAAGCATAAGCGTTAGGAATTCATACCTAACAGTCAAAAATAGTCATATGTAAAGATGAGAGATAAAACATCGACACATAGTTGTAACACATGCTCCATCTAAGTTATGTTTTATAATTGTCCTAAACCCCAGGCTCTGATACCAAAGCTGTGACGCCCCACCTCTATACCCACGCTAGCCAAGAACACTACGGTGTAGTGCTGTCAACTAGCACGGAGAATAAGGCTGTTGAGGAGCGACCATCTAAGTAATTGCCTTGTGCGAGCACCGATATGTCAGATAATAAAACATTGCATTTCAATTTTTAGAGGAAACCCGACATACCGATACAAACTCAAAGCTACTACACAGTGGCTATAATAGTTTAGGACAATAGATATAAAAATAACACAGATAACATAAATGCGGAATAAAGATGGAACGAAAAGTCTCATATATACAATAACTGATATCAGTTACAATACCTTTGACACAATACAAATGATACAACTACAATTGTCGACTCAATAAGTTATATATACAAGTACATTATCGACTAATATACATGAATACATTATCATCTTAAAACAGACACACTGACTACTTCAACAGGACGAAGACCACTTCAAATGATATAAAAAGTCTTCATAGCTCTAGCAGCAACCCAAAGCTAGAAATCTACAACCTGTAAATACTCGGTCTGACCCGAGTATTACATTCAAAAGAAAATAATACTCGGATCAGTCTAATTCAAAATCAGTTATTAGAGCATAGAAGCAATAATAATCAATCTCAATATAGATGACAGTCATAGAAATCTCGTATATCCAACTCTCGATACGAGAATTGGATAACGGCAGATATAACACTAAACAGTGTTAATCCACAAAACAGAAATCCCAAGGCAGTTTAAGCAATTGAAATGTCAATTTTAAAAATATCAATGCTAATTGGCTGCAGTACACGCTAACGTGTACTGCCTCGCCAATACAGCCTACGAATTACGCAACAGGTCGATGAATTAAGAATAAAAGAAAATATCGATTAAAATCTGTCAATTCTGGGTGGCTGCAGTGCACGCACGCGTGCACTGCCTCGCCACCACCGAATATAAAGTCACCACCCCAATGAAACTGCAGTGGCAAACAGGTATAAGGACGAAGACAGGCTGCAACTAAACTGCAGAAAAGTCATCAACAGTTCAAGCATACGCAGCAATAGATACGAATTCGAGTACATCGTGAAGCAGAACCAAGTGCAGTTCAGCTGAGATGGACAACTCGAGAATAAACATTTACAAACTGTATCAGTAATCAATTGCCAACAAGAACAGGTGAACATCAGTGCAGACAAGTATGAATTCGAACATGAAAAGGAGAACATCATTGCAAGTGCAACATGTAGAAGATGATGCAGTGAAGCATGTACAAGGGCAGTACATATGAACATCATAATACAAGTCTCACTATCAATGCTTCTGCTCAGCAGACAAATATCAAATAAACATGAATCAAGACAGGGAACCGAAGGCAATGCAATATGTCAACACTGCAGGTAACAAGTGAAACAGGTCATGTATGAGGTTGAGTGAAACTGCTACAAATATGCACAGGTACAAGAGTCATATGCAAATGGCATTAGATCAGATCAATATGCAATGAAGACTTCATGAAATACAACACTGCTTCGCAAAGTACAAGTGAAACAGTGATGGAACTATAGTCAGACCAATGTTCAACAAGGCAGAAGTATCAAAGCACAGAGTAAGACTTCTGTTCAGAAATCCAAGAAATGCACAACCAGGCAGAGACTGGGTGCAGACACATGAATGCACCAAACTCAACAAGACCAATATCACAGAAGCATCAACATGAAAACAGTGCTCAAGATGAATCAACAAACATGACTCAAGTGTACAAAGGCCAGATCAAAGAAATATCAGACTATGATGATCAAAGTCAAAGATCAAAGTCAAGTGAAGCCAAGACAGTGAAGTGTATCAAGTCCAAGTAAAGACCAGAAAATACTAAACATCAAAATGCACTAACCAAAAGAACTCGAGCAGTAATCAAACCAGACTCAAATGCTTCACAATGTAACAGTGATCAAATGAAGAACATCAAAAAGTAGACTTAACAGTGACCAAGTGTACAAGTGCAGATACAACATAGTGTATACATGATGAAGGAATACGTAGTGAAACAAAGTGTTGAACCAACAAGAATATGCAAACTCAAATCACACAGCATGTACATGTGTGTACCAGACTCAAGACAGAGACCAGAGAAATGCAAATGATCCAATGCTCAAAATCATGCATATGAACTCAGAAGCTCAATCAAACACAAACATCAGGTGACTGTGCAATGACACTGAAACAATATAAATACAAGGATGCAGTTATACAAAATTCTTTGACATCATCGGCAATTTTAAAATCAAGTTACGAAACCAAGTCAAAGTCATGTCGAGGAATCAAAGATCGACTACGAGTCGAAGCCGAAGACAACAAAGAAATCAAACTGAATCAAACTCAAGTCAGAACTCAAGGTCACGACAACCCAGTAAACGAAATGTACGAATTGGAACGAGTTAGAGATCAACACTAGCATTCATACGAAAACCAATGGTCGAATAATTCTAAATGACAAATTCGAACGAACAACAGACGAACGAAAATAAGGGTATCGAACCCTATGAAAACAGAAATCTCATCGACAAACAGTTTCGGTTTACAACCGCAAGGCCAAAGTCGAAAAGAAATCAATACAAAACGACATGAATCATTGCAAGTAAAATGAATAGCCACCCAAACAATTGAACACGAACGAAATCACGAAGTTTAAACCCTAATTCAACTTGAGACGAGAATTAGATGTGAGTGGGTACTCACCTTTGATTCGACGAGCAAGCAACACGTTTCCTCACTCGATCGAGCAAAACGACGTCGAAGTCAATCGCCTTTGAGATACCAAAACCCAAATTTTCGGTGCCGAGGAATGAATGAAAGACGAGCTGCCTCCATCTGTTCTTCCTTTTCGAATGTTTGCTAAGGCTTGGAACGATTGGAAATGGAGGGGGAAAAAGGGACGAACGATGTCGCCATTTTTATTTCTTTCTCGTTTCGATTTAGGTTAGTGAAATTGATAAAGGGGGAACGGGTCTAATGAACGAATGAAAAATTGAAAAGGGGGGATCGGTTAGATAAATATCACGGCAACAATGAGTATGGGCCACAATAGCTCTCTTTAAAGCCCGTTTCCAAAATTACGAAATTTTATTAAAAGAATTTCTACTCGACATAGAAACTCCACCAACCATTTTATAAAAGAATTTCAAATTGATTTTTAATTTCAATAAAAATTTACGAACGATTTAATCACCTAATGGCGATAATTAAATGCTACGAATTTGCGGGTTGTTACAAATTCACTCGCCATCTTGCAAGTATAATGTTGTTTATACATTGTTTGTTATGTAAAATATAATCTTACTTTTGGACCCCTCCTTGCTTTTGAAAGCAAGTGACAACATTCTATGTAGTATATTCTCTCTTGTAACCCTATAAAACATGTAACATGTCCATGACTTGTTTTTTTACATGTTTGATAATGTTTTGTGTAAAGTTGAAGTGTGTTGTGAATGTTTGAAGCGAAATAGTAGCTATAAATGCACTTTGAAATCCCTTGTATTTAACATATGTTAAATTGGTTAAAGTATGAATATATTGCGAAAGTATATATTTGAATGTTCTTTACACATATTTTGGTTTATGGGGCAGTAAGAAATTGATTTAGGAAGTTATAGAAATTGTGAAACATAGTTGTGAAAGTTAGAAGCGAAAAGGTCGCTATGGATACATTTTGAAAATGCCTTGTGTTCGGCGATTTTTAAAGTCAACTTAGAAAGACTCATAGGGGCTTCTTGTATTTTTAATAAGTTCTATAGGTGTACTTATTACTAAAAGAATAAAAAAGTTTAAATATATTTTTAAGTAAAGGGTTTTAAATTATAAAACATGTTCTTTTATAAAGTAAGTATTTTAAAGTGATATTTAAAATAAATGTTTTAAACCATAGTATAAGTACTTTTAAAGTGTTTATAAATATTTATAGTTTATAGAAAATTAGTTGTAGTTTTTTAAAGTATTAAAAACTTATGTAATATAATATCTTTTAAATTTTTTTAGAATTTTAATAAATATATTAGCTTATAAAAAATTAGTATACATATAAATATATACATCATTAAAAAAAGGGTTTTTAGTAAATATGTAAGTTGGGAAAAATAAGTTAAAGTCTTTTATAACGAAATAAAGCAAGATTTGCATAATACTTAAGTTAAAATAAATGGTTTTGAGAAGTTAAATTAAAAGTGTATCACCTTATTAATAAGTGTGGATATGCTTTGATCTTTAAAATGAATGTTTAAGTAATAATTGTTTTTATCCCTTAATAATTATACTTAAGAAAATAATTAGGATTTTAATAAGGAATACTTTAAGGATAATTATAAGTGAATTGTTTTGGGTTGTTGTGACAACGTTTAGGTAACACTTGACTTAAACTCTTATGAATAAAATTTGACATTTAAAAGAGATTTTTAAAGATAAATGTTTAAAGTATGGAATGTTTTTGGCTTGTAATAAACAACATTTTAGTAACATTTTTTTTAAACCCTTAAATTATATCCTAAAGTGTAAAATCATTATACTTAGATCTTTAGTAACAAAATTTTAAAGATAATAATAACAAGTATGGAATATTTTGGAATAAAGATAGAAAAAGTACGTGTTTAAAATATAAAAGAGAGAAGGGGTTTATATTAACAATGTTTGAGCAACATTTGTTTTTAACCTCTTGATTATATTTTCAAGCAAGTAAATCTTGTTAATTTATTTGTGAATACACTTATAACATTGAGATAGGTTAATGAATACTTTTTGAAGTATAGAAAAGAGTATAAATGAATATACTTGAATATAGAATACAATTATATATCTTTTAAAAGAAAAATTAAATCTATATACAAGTTTAAATAAGATAAGTTTTAATTAATAAGAAGTTTAATTAAATAAGTTAAGTTTTTATTAATAAGAAGTTTAATTGAATAAGTTGAGTTTTAATTAATAAGAAGTTTTATTAACAAAGAGTGTTTAATTAATAAGGAGTCTAATTATTAAAAAAGTTTATATAAATAAGGGAGTTTTATTAATAAAGGGAGTTTAATTAAGTAAGGAGTTCAATAAATGAAAGAAGTTTTATTATATAAAAGGAGTTTTACTAATAAAAGAGGACTTAGTAAATGAAAGATTAATTAACTAAAATAGGGATTAAAAATCATTTATGTGACTTTATCATGCTTTGTGAGTTAAATCATGCTTGTTTGTTTACTTGTTTATGGAAAGTATTTAGTCATGTATTTAGCACTAAAGCTGATGAAGTAGACTTTTTTCTATCTTTGAGAGTTAAGAATGATGATTCAACTAGGTTGTAGAAGTAATCATGCTCTAACATACAAGGCTTCACTCTTAACTGAGGGATAGTGAAAGTTAAGAAGTTTGAAAATGTGATAAGTATACAAGACTTGGTTTTCATATGCGATCGTTCCACTATTATTGAATTAGACAAAATTAACTTAGGACATTTCTAGAAGAAACACAAGAATTATATGGTATGGTTATTTGCTTAGTGATTATATAACCTATGTATCAACTTGTCTTGCTCTTCTAAGACAAGTGATAAGGAAATCAATTCGGATAGGAGATGATCTCCACCCTTGTCATTGTCTGTTTATTTTTGAAATAACCGGAGTTAAGTTAATAGGAAATTCATCGGTCTTGAACAGATAGGATCGGTAAGTGTTTTACTTATCGGAAACCACTTCAAGATCGAGATACTTGTTCTATCTCTTGGAATTTGATCTGTTCGAGATGCTGGAATCTATGTGTTGTTTTGAGATCAGTTCGAGACGTGGGAATCCATTTAGGGATGCATGATCTATTCAAGTGATGATGGCTCATGTGTTGAGATGCTGAATGTGACTTCACCGTCGAGAGAGTGGCTAAAGACAGAGTAGGGTGCACAACCCGAGGGTCTAGCTAACCCATGGAGGGTATATCAACTCCAGTATCTAGAGTATGCTTATCAACGTTGCGTGTGGGAGTTGATGCTTGGTTCAACGTGGTTCATGAAAATGTTCGGGTGTGGGCTTGTTGTGTTTACCTTATTGGATATTTTATCTAGAGATATACGATGCTCGGAAGATATTATCTAATCCTTGTCATGGAGATCCGCTTTAGTTTATTGGAGGTTCCTCCATAGGAAATCCATATGCAAGCACGCCTTAGCAGTTTTGATTGTACTTTAATATTAGGTGGTGTGATTAATGTCTGACCCATGGTTTTATATGTCCCTTATTTCCATGGGTACTCTTTCGAGTAGTCTTAGAAGGAGAGGTTTTCGTTGATGTTCATTAGGCTCTTAGAATAGTGCTGGATTTCTACCTATCATAATTTCTTATTTCCGTTGCTTTACTTTATGTATATATATCAACAATTGTAAGGAGATGCTGTTATAACTGTCTAGGCTGATGATAGTACTTTGAAATGCTATGTATATTAGAGTAGCTTTATATACTATCTTTTGATATTATATGTTATATTTTCGCATGTGAGATTCTGATGTTTTTGTTTTCCTCTTTCTTCTTCGATTTATTTTCTTCTTTTTCTTTACCCTAACGTTCTGTCTTTCCAGTACTTGGATGCTCGACACGTGAATACCATGGATGTATTAGTGTCGACATTTGAGGATTGAAATGGTCGGGTGTTACATTATGGCATTAGAGCTGAAGTTTAAGCAAGAACCTTGGCTTTGGTTGGGTATAACTCATTAAGAAATAGGGTAATGGAATACCATATCATTTATAATATATATGAAAGCGCATATGTGTTTGATATATATTAGTAATATTTTAAGTATAGGTTGATAGTGTAGTTGATTAATGGAGGGATAAATGATGTTCATTATCATTCCTCATTTATTAGCTTAGTCATGCTTGACCAATTTATGAGCATTTACTATTGTTTGTTGATTTATAAGTAGTTTACCCTTATACTACATGGTTTGGGTAGATATTAATTTATGAGAATATTAAAATGAACATCTTGTGAATTAAGTTTCATAGTTTGACCATAAGGCGTTCAATGATAATGTTGGGTTAAAATTTAACTTTAATAAAAGTTAATTATTATAATCTAAAAGAAAGTCAAGATATTTTTGAGAATATTTATGAAAATACTTTATATAAGAAAGTATAGGTATGGTTTATAAAATATGGTTTATAAATAAAAAGGATTTAAACTGAGAATTTAAGAACTTAAATCTCGGTGCTTTGAAAATTGTTTTTCAAGGTTTTTGAGAAAATAGTAATAGTATTATTTGAAAGTATTTATAAATAGAAATATTTTGAAAAGGATTTTGAAGGACATAAAAGTATACAACTCACTTTTGTCTTTGGAAAATAGTTCTAGTGACGGCTGTAGCATCATCGGCGTTCATTTTCGAGTTTCTAATTGGGGATGCTACTATAGTGGTTTGCTACAAGTTGTTTTGGTAAAACATATTTGATTTAAATCACAAAAGTATGATTTGATATACAAAAGATATATGTATATATCATTATTTCAAATAATTTAGAATGATAATGCAGTGTTTACTTCTAAAGTTTTCTTTAAAGAAATTTAATATTGAAATAAAAGATGAATTTTTATAACTCTTAAATTGAAAAGATAGTAAGTCAAAAGTTTAAAATTTATTGGACATCCTTAAGAATAAAAATAAAATAAAGATGAATGTTTTATATATACTCTTAGGCTGTAGTGGAATATTATACGAGTATGGACTTGAGTCCTGAAATGTTTTAAAATGAAATTATGTTTTAATGAAATATTTTATAAATAAAGATAAGTCTTTATAAAATTAATAAACTTAAGTAATATTTTATGAAATGTTTTGCAAACGATGTTTTTATTAAATGAGAAATGATTTTTGTGTGGATGAATGTGATTTAAAATGTAAAGTAATTGGTGTAGTTAAGAAATCAATGGAATAAAGTACATAAGTTGTATGTAGATCATTTTATTCGCATGATAGAGTTTGATCTAGGATCCGAATACATGTTTCTGGTTGGTTTACACCAGTTCGAACAAGGATTTTTTTACTAGAGTCTTGACGGCGAACACTTGATAGGATTCATGATATAATCCCTAAGTTTTGCATCATAGTATATGGTTATGTAAGGATAATAAAGGTGTCTAATTAAAGAACCAGATCAGATTCCGCACTAGAGAGGTCAAGTGATCTATACTAGTTTGGAAATGAAATCTAGGTGATTGAGCAAGTGACCAAATTTGATATTGTGTATGAATGATATATGTACATTGAACGGGCTTTAATATATTTGTATATTATGTTTGTTGGATTATGGAGAGTTTGGGAAAGGACACTTTAATTGTTTGAGGTAGTACGAATAATCAACTAAGTAATAACCTGAGGCTGTTGAGCGTAAGGTATGCTTAGTAGGTTATTTATCATCCTTGTGCGATGAGAAGGTTATTGTACCTGGGCAAACCGTGAGCTTTGTTTGCTAGTAGTTGCAATACTGTTAAGTATTAATATATGATGATTTCTTTGGTTGCTCATGTTGGAATTTCAAGGATGAAATATCTTAAGCGGGGGAGAATGTACTACCTGGAATTTCGAACACTTCGTATTTAAATATCTGAATTATTCAAATATTTAAATCTTGGATTTAATGTAAATAAATGTGATATTTTAACCTAATTAACCGCCTTTTAAATAATAACTAATGACAAGAATTCGTCTTTGAAATTTGTTTACAAAAATTTATGTTCGAAGAAATGTCGATAATATACCAAAAATCATTTTATCGATAAACGACCTCAAAACGCGTGAAATTATCAACCCGGGGTACTGTCTCAGATTCTGATGAAACTATGCCACTAGGACCGAAAAAATAAGATGATGTGAGTGAACTAGTTTCATGGCGATCTGACGTACTGTGTGGTCATGCAAGCTCGAAACGTGTTGCGATTTATTCGAGAAATTTTAAAAAAAATATATTATGTTATATATACCCCTCCCCCCACACGTTCACTTCTCTCTCTTTCTTTTCCTTCTCCTATGAACAAAAGAAAGTAGCCGCCACCTAATTTTAATTTAATTGAGAGTTACAAGTAAAGATGGACGATAAGACAAGGTCCATTGGACTCGTATGGTAGAGGGCATCGAGTTGGTATAGGCGATGGTAGGTGTGGTTGACCTTGGCTGTGCTCGACATTTTCTTGCATTAATGTGACGCCCCACCTCTATACCCACGCTAGCCAAGGACACCACGAGGTGATGCCGTCAACTAGCGCGGAGAATAAGGCTGTTGAGGAGCGACCATCTGTATAATTGCTTTGTGCGAGTACCGAAATGCCAGATAAAAATATAACTTTTCATCTCAAGAGGAAATCCGACATACAGATAGAAACTCAAAACTACTACACAGTGGCTATATGGACCTCGGAAACAAATATAGAAATAAGCATAACATAAATCAGTCACAGGCAATTCATATCACAAAGGCGGAAATAGATATGAATATAACACATGAAAGTGTACATCAGAGTAGTGGTCAAATAAGATCCACAATAACACGAAAGAATAGATACAAGTGCTAGCCAAAAGAATATGTATACATCAAGGAGTCTAATCTCAAATGTATACAACAAAAACTACTAAACTAGAGTAGTTAGCCAAAAGTCAGATGATGGTTCCAGATAGGAAGTCATGAAGAAGCACCTGTAAAATCTCAGTCTGACCCGAGTATTATTTAAGAAGAAAATAATAAACGGATCAGTCTAGCTATAATTATCATATAAAATGAGATAGAATATGAGATGTGATAATAAAACGTATGATAAGAAAAAGATGTCATACTATGATAAGTATACATTAGAAAATCACGAAAGTCATACAATATCTCAAGAATCTCAAAACACAGAAAAGAACGTCATATTCTTATTTAATTCACCAAGCCACAAATAAAATGACATACTCATCAATGTCAATGGTAAAAGCTGGTGAAACATAAATTCCAGAAATCACAACAAGAAATCCAGAAATCACAAGAAAAGGATGGCCAATCCCAAACAGGAGCATGAAAGCCGGAACATTGACGCAGTGCAAACGGTACGTCCAATGAACCGGAAAGCTGAGACATCGATGTAGTACAAACGGTACATCAGATGAATCGAACATTGACGCAGTGCAAACGGTACGTCCAATGAATCGAACATTGATGCAGTGCAAACGGTACGTCCAATGAACTGGAAAGCCGAGACATCGATGTAGTACAAACGGTACATCAGATGAATCGAATATTGACGCAGTGCAAACGGTACGTCCAATGAATCGAACATTGACATAGTGCAAACGGTACATCCAATGAATCGGAAAGACAATACAATTCAGAACATTGACGCAGTGCAAACGGTACGTCCAATGAATCGGAAGGCCTAGACATCGATGTAGTGCAAACGGTACATCAGATGAATCAAAACACATTAAAAGTACTTGGGTTGCCAGCCCACAAAGAAATGAGACGAAGCTCAATAAAATGAAGTACAGTCCTTCACATGGACAAAGAGACATCGCACATTGCTAGTCTAAACCATAAAATGATCATCATCGATCATAAAGAAGTGTCGATTACACTAAGCTAGTAAATATAAGAGTTTAGCTTCATGTCCCATAACCACTTGCTTAACTCAAATATTTACGAACAGATTGTAGATCTCCACTAGAAAATTGTCACAAGAGTTTCAATCGAACAAGTCCATCAATTAACCGACGAAGTAAACACAAGCGTTTCATACCACTTGTTTTGCTAAGCCGTTCAATTATATTTTCTCATACGAATGAGGTAAAGGTTTGTATATACTAATAGATTGGAAAACAGTTTTATAAACGAGTTTGATATTGAAAATAGAGTTGAAATCGTTTTGATGAAGAAGTTTTGATATATAATACTAGTATAGAAAACCTTTATATTTTGAAGTGACGAATCATAGAAGTGATTGTAGAAACAATCAATCATAAAAATTCACATTCGAAGACGTGAATAAAATCCAAAGAAATCAATATCAAATCCATCAAAGTGGATATTTCCAAAATTCCCAAAGAAAGATGTCATCAAAGATGATAATAAAAGATAACAACAATAGGGAAACCACACGAATCGATTAAAGTTGGAAATCACACAAAATAGGCGAAATTGGCAAACAGCATCAGGTCGGTCGGCCGGCTTCAGGGCTCGGTCGACCGGACCATGTTCTGAAAAATAGTTCGGGAAGCAGGTCGGTTGACTGAGCTCTACAGCCGGTCGACCAAACCCAAACAGAGAAGTGCTTAGCACTTTTGGAAGCAGGTCGATCGACTGACTACAGAGCTCGGTCGACCGGACCTGTTTCCTACACTGCCCAACTTATCAAGTTCATTGGCCAAATCTCGACCAAATTGCATTTCGCGAGCAACGACACTAAGTATTTAAGCCTAACGACAACCCGGCCTTATAAGCTCTTCAATGCATCACAAAAATCATGATCAAAGATCAAAGTTTGGATTTTTAAAGAATTGAACTCAAAACACTAAAAATTGGAATATTCGCCAAATCAATCCAAACCAAGTGCAATTGCACAAGAATAAGTGTTAGGAATTCATACCTAACAATCGAAGATAAATATAGTTTAAGATGTGAGATAAAAATCTCACCTTTGAACCCAAACAAATGAAGAAGGAGCTTGAAAGCAAAGGGAGAATCAACCACTCTTCAACACAACCCAAATGAGCTTAAATCTATGCTAAAAAGAGAAACATTTCCTAAATTAGGTTTAAGGAATTTTCTGAAATTGAAAGGAGAACGGGTTGGAGAAGAAGAAGGAGATGCTTACCAAAGGGTTCTCTTTGAATTTGGAGCTAGAAGTTGGATTTGCTAATGAAGACTAGGGTTTTGAATTTCTATTTCCCATTCTCTTCCACCATTGTTGCTTTAGAACTGAAAAGAGGAGGAAGTGAGAGTGAATGGGGAGGAGTGGTTCAGATTTGAGTATAAGTTGGCTAGTGGGCTGAACCCAAACCCAAACCCAAAGTGAAAATGGTCCAATTTTTGACTAGCTCTAAACATGTCGAAGCTTACACTCAAAAAGATCGAAAACGACATTTTGAACTCAATGGAAGTGGTCTCGAGTCCCAATTCGACTGTTTGCAAAAAGTAGCTTTTCGGACTTCAATCCGATTAACGATTCTATATTTAAATAAAATATTTAAATATTCAATCGTAGAATATGCGAGTTGTTACAGACTCCCCTCCTTAAAGAAATTGTGTCCTCGTAATACTTAAGAAGAAAATAAAGAGTAACAACCATAAAAGCATATCAACACAAAAGAAAATTTGAAATAAGAAGTTCACCATAAAGAGCACGAAAGAGTAAACCCGGATGAGTTCGCTCAATGAATTCTCTAGATTTCCCAAGAGCAATCCTTGGGATTTGAGAACCATAGAACTTTCACAAGAAGAACATCTTTATTTCGAAGGCGCTCAGCCTCCGAAGCAATGATGCGAATAAAATGTTGCTCAAAAGTCAAATAGGCGAAACTTCAATTTTCCACAATAATTTCGGGCTCAAGAATAAAATTGGAATCCCTAAGGCATTTCCGTAGTTGGAAGACGTGGGAAAACGTCATGGATAGCAGAAAATTGAGCCGGTGCAACGGCGTAGTACAATAACGGTACGCCAGAGAAACGAGAAACTCGAATAATTTGGAACAACGACATAGTACAATAACGGTACGCCAGATGAACCAAAGCTCAAATAATTCAGAACATCGACGTAGTGCAAATGGTACGTCAAATGAACCGAACACCATAAAAGAATCATCGGACGCTAGTCCATAAAAGAAATGAGATGAAGCTCAATAAAACGAAGTACATCGAAACGTCCGATGAACTTGGCATTCCTTACGGACATCATCAAAGAAATAACCACTTGTTGCTTACGACTAAGTGCATTGGCAGCATGATTCCCCTTCCGGGAGTATAAAGAATTCAAGACCATAAGATGTAAGGAACTCGAGCCAATATTAAGTTCCTTATGAGAAAATAAATATTCCAAAGATTTATGATCGTGGTAGAGAACAAATTTCTCACCCAAAAGTGATGATGCCAAACTCTAAAAGCAAAAACAATAGCCGCGAGCACTAGATCATGAGTGGCATACCTAGTCTCGATAGGCTATAACTATTTAGAAGAATAAATAATAGCACGTTCCCTTTGGCCAGCGAACGACATCCAAACCAATATGATATAGCATTGGTACAAAAGATAAAGTCTTGGTTCCCATCGGGAATCACAAGAATAGAAGTATCGGAAAAGAATTCTTTCAAATAATCTTCTTTCCCGAAAAGCTAAAACTTTCAAAATCACAATTATCTTTATGTAATAATTCTTTCTAGAAAAATTTACTTATTCCAAATCAATTTACTGTGTCTGTTTGTCTCATCAAAGCGTTTAGGAGATTCCTATCGATAACGTTGATCAAGCGCATCGACCAAAATTCTTAAAGCACTCAATGGGCAATACAATCACAAAATCATCTTCAAGATAATAAACATATTTCTTAAAAACTTTTAAGAATATTCTTTGTTTGCTTAAAGAACAAAAATCCAATTGTACTTATAAATAAATCTTATGAAAAAGATTTGCAAAATTTTAAATTGCTATTTTCACCCAAAATCAATGAATACAAGAATGGTCTCATCGAAATATTCATAGAATACTCGATTTACAAAAATGGATGAAATAAACTGGATAAACTGAATGACATAACAAGTCATTCATAAGAATCATAACGAGTGCGGAATGCGGTAAATGGAATGCTAACTCCCGCAACTCGTAGCAAATGAAAATCGGGGGCAAGGTCGAACTAAAAAGACCTTAACATCACTCAAAAGATTTCTTAGGCGATAATCCTAAGACAAGCTCAAAAATACCGGAAATTCTCAAACTACATGAATAAAATGATGCCATCAAATTGGAATCAAAATCACAAAGGAAAAACAGAAATCTGCTTAACAGATTGAAAATGTCGAAGATGAATAGACCACACGGGACAAAGGATATGGCTATATAAAAATTAAGTCAATCCTTACAAAAATAAATTCCGAAGCCTAAGTAAAAATCAGCTCGGAAAGATAAATCACATAAAATAATTTCGACATCAATAAAAAGCAAATTGAGTGTTGCAGATCCACCAATCCGGATTCACAATCCTCAAAGAAGTAATCAAGCCCAGAAATGTCTAAAGAAAAAGAATCACAAGTTCTTTTGATATAAAAATAATGAGATGAAACCCATATAAAAAAGAACTCGAATAAGACAATCACAAAATAAATGTCATCAAGGATAGAATGGATACTTGACCAAGAGAAGTGTCACTAGGGGCTTGAACAACATTTAGCTTTCCCTCTCTCTTGTTCGGCAGTTTGGGGCATGAAGATAAAAGATGTCCCGAACCTTTGCAATAACGACAGAAAAATGGTTTCGGGCACTCATTTGCATAGTGGTCCGTAAGGCCACAATTGTAGCATCGTCCACGACTAGAGGTAGGAATCTTTGCTACCGAAGATTCTTGCTTCCCTTTCTTGTCGGGAATTGGATTGGGGCCTTTGAACTTAATAGGCCTTTTCATGTTGTTGTTGAAGTTTTGTTTAGCACCCACAACTTCAACATCACACTCTCTATCGGCCTCTTCAAGACGAAGAGCGATATCAATAAGCTGATCAAATGAAACCTCGAGTTTCAGGAGTAATGGCTTCTTGAGATTCTTATTCAAGCCATAGACAAATCTCTGGTTCTTCTTCAACGGGGTATTAATGTATTCAACCCCGTATTTGGAAAGAGATTCGAAAGATGCGACGTAGTTCGTCACAGAAGATTCACCTTGAACAAGGTCGATAAAACGCCGGGCCAAAGTTACCTTTTCAGCCTCCGGCACAAATTTCAATTCAAATCTTTCTCGGAATTGTTCCCAAGTGAGATCCGCTTCAACGATTTCAGAAATAAGAAGCTCATACCAATCCAATGGTCTTTCTTGGAGCATGCTAGATGCCACTTGGACTCGGTAGAGATCAACAAGATTCATGCGAGAAAAGATGCGGTCGAATGATCTAAGCCAAGCTTGAATTTCAATGACACTCTCGGATCCCCGGAATGGCCTTCCACCCAAATCAGTGTAATCTCTACATAAGCGTGCAAAACCGGATCTAGGATGAGTAGGCTCTGGAATGGGTCCGATAGCTTGAGCATTCTTAACAAGATCAAGAAGCTGCTGGGCAGACATAAATACTCCCTCCTGAGGAGTAGCACTAGATTGACCGGCGCTGGGACGGCCAGGTCTAACCATTTCTTTTCTTTAAGAAAGAAAGAAAAGAGAAAAAGGTTAATCTCAGAATGAATATCAAACAAACTTGATTGATAAAACAAGGAATCATAAAAGGAAATAGGATAGAACGGTACGAAGACCCGAATCAAATCCTATGGCACGATTCCTAAGAAAGACTTAGGACAATGATCCTTGCTAGATTATTCTACATTGTTCCGAAGTTTGGCTCTGATACCAAGCTGTGACGCCCCACCTCTATACCCACGCTAGCCAAGGACACCACGAGGTGATGCCGTCAACTAGCGTGGAGAATAAGGCTGTTGAGGAGCGACCATCTGTATAATTGCTTTGTGCGAGTACCGATATGCCAGATAAAAATATAACTTTTCATCTCAAGAGGAAATCCGACATACAGATAGAAACTCAAAACTACTACACAGTGGCTATATGGACCTCGGAAACAAATATAGAAATAAGCATAACATAAATCAATCACAGGCAATTCATATCACAAAGGTGGAAATAGATATGAATATAACACATGAAAGTGTACATCAGAGTAGTGGTCAAATAAGATCCACAATAACACGAAAGAATAGATACAAGTGCTAGCCAAAAGAATATGTATACATCAAGGAGTCTAATCTCAAATGTATACAACAAAAACTACTAAACTAGAGTAGTTAGCCAAAAGTCAGATGATGGTTCCAGATAGGAAGTCATGAAGAAGCACCTGTAAAATCTCAGTCTGACCCGAGTATTATTTAAGAAGAAAATAATAAACGGATCAGTCTAGCTATAATTATCAGATAAAATGAGATAGAATATGAGATGTGATATTAAAACATATTGTTTGCACAAAAAATGGACAAACACCTCAAAGTTGTATGATTAGTAGATCTTATGATGTTCTTAGCGATTTGAGTGATTTATGCAAATATATGAAAAGCAGGGGCTAAATTGTAAAAAGACACGCAAATTTATAGTGGTTCAGCCAGAATGTTCCTACGTCCACTTTATATGTTATTTATCTTCTTTTGTTGTGATTACAAGTACAAAGCTTTGGTACAAGTAAAAGAAAGTTGTTTGAAAGTCTCTTCCGTGCTTGAGCTCTCAAACTTGTCCCCATTGTTGTACCCCTGCCCCTCTATTTATAGAGTGAGGCTAGGGGTAGGGGTCCAGGATGTTTATAGTTGCTGATGGGCCTGGGCTGATGTGATCTGGCCTGGTACGTCTTGGTTCGGCATCGCTTGGTTCGGAGGTGGTTGGAGTGTAGAATGGACCGGTTGTAGGTGATCCGGTGCTATGTGGCAATCGCTTGGTCCGGTAGGAACATGGGAAGTGCAGTTTGGACCGGTAGTTGCTTGGACCGGTGGTGGGATGGTGAGGTTGGTCCGGTGTGGAGATGATTCGGCATGGGCTGGTCCGGCTTTGGAGTTGGTTCGGCGATGGTTGGGTAGGAGTTGGTCCGGTGGGGCTTCGACTCAGTTATGCATGGAGGAGTTGGTTTGTTTTACTTGGAGGGTGGCTGGTTCGGCCCTTCCGGTCCGGGGGTGAGAATTCACCCAACACTTGCCCCCCAAAGTGGGGCGTATGCTGGCATACGGCCTACTTTGTTCCTTGGTCGTCCTCATTCGGTCACTGAGTGCCGGACCATCTGATCCGGTGTCCTTTGTTTGCCTATAAGTAGGGGTGGTACGCCTTCATCATTCCTTTCCAATCCCAGATAGCCGAACTAAATATCTCTACCGAATCAAGCTCTCTGCCGAATTGCTTCAGAAACACCGAATCAGGTACCTGACCTTCCTTTGCCGAATGAAACTCGTATGTTGTACCGAACGAACTTTAGCTGTGAGAATGCCGAATGAACCTTGTAAAGTATGGTCGCCGAGTGTGTTTAGGCGTTAAGTGCCGAATGAAGTCATACACTTGAATAACCGGATGAACTCAGGAATCTTGAATTCCGAATGAAAATGATACCGAATGAAACTGATACTGAATATGTTTTTACCTAATGACGTCATTCACTTGTTTACATCTTCTGTTCTAACGATGTGCTTTTCCGGTGTTGCAGATAATGTCTCGTAAAGCGGAAACTCGATCAGACAAAAAGAAATCCGGGGGCGAAGGAGGTTCCTCTGCCGTGCCCCCAGCTTAGCCGAATCAAGAACGTCACGGACCAACCCAGAGATCGCTAGTGGACGGGTACGGCCCTCAGGAACTTCTGAACTCCCCGCCCGATTGCTTTCCTAGCTCCCTCAAGGAGGAGCAGCATGATGTCATTTCCCGATCCTTTGGAATCGATAGGGCGCACTTGCTATTGCCTGGGAGAGACGTCATGCCGTATGATCCTCCTGAAGGGTACTTCGCCTACAGCAGATACCACTGCATGTGTGGTGCCATTCCTCCTCTTAACGCTTGGGTAGCCAGCTTCCTCACATATCTTAAGGTGGCCCCATTCCAGCTTCAACCCAACTCCTATGCTATACTGGTGAGCCTCTTCGTCATTTTCCAGAGGAAGTATGGTCGTGCTCCTTCCAACCGAGAGATCCGGTATCTATATAATCTGAGGGGCTATAAGAAGGGGTCCCCATACATTAGCTTGGAGTCAGCTGTGACCTTCAAGCCGGTCTAGGATCTGTATTCCAAATTCAGCATGTTCAAGAAGGAATGGTTCTTTGTCAGGGACGACTCCGTTTCAATTCGGCACTTTACTTCTGGATGTAAGTTGATGCTTTTACTTATAATTTCCATTACGATTGCGATGCTTCTTCTCATACTTTCTAATTTTTGCTAGCGACAGGTGGCTTTGCGGTTGTGGAGACTGACCGCCTGGTTCAGACGGCGGCTGAGATAGAAGCTATTCTCGGGAAATATAGATCATCTGCCTTCCTGATCAGAAATGCGATCCTTCTGGAGTATAACTTAATCCTTCCACAGCAGTCAGTAGTCAAGCTGAGGGAAACGACGGAGGAGAAGGCGGCTGGGAGGTGTTACGGTAGAGAGTAGCAAGAGGAAACCTTTCACAAAACCTCCAGCCGTCGGAGGTAAGAAACACAAGAAGTCGGACGGTCCCTCCCCCAGCAATTGTCCACTTACCCAGGAGGAGGAAGACATAGAGGAGGAAAGAGGTGAGGGTGGAGATGGTCGGGAAGGTGATAAAGGTGGCGATGGCATCGGGGCCTTGCTTCCTGGGCAGGCGGGCGAGATTCAGGAGTGGACGGATGATGCATTCCACCAGGCTTTCGAGGGGCTGGACGAAGATCCGGCTTTGGTAGAGAAAACCGGGACAGCGGACAAGGCCGGGACCGGTGCAAGCGAGTCTTTTCAGACCATTCCAGCCAAGGTGGCTCCGACGACTCAAGGTGAACTCTTGACTCCTGCATGCTTCATTAATGATAGGGACTTAGGAATATTTTATGATCCGCTCCCATCCTGGAATGAAATCCAGGACTTATTGCAGTATCCTACTTCTCCCCAGGGTTTGTATAACAGACGTGCTTTCTTTCTTCTTTTAACTTGTACTTTACCGCGTTTCTCGAATCATATAGTGATGTAAGCTTGTGACACTTGTTTTTCATATCAGGAGCAGGCAAGACATCCAAGGCCTCAGACCTTCGGCACAGGCTTGAGCAATATAGGCTTTCCAAAACTTCTGTCAAGCCGAAGCCTTCGACCCACCGCTCCGGGGATGTAGTCGGCTACCGTCCTCTTCTCGGGGTTATCGAAGAAGGTATTCAGCAGAGAAAGAGGAGTCATCCCTTATCCGAACCTTCGCCCGGTCCTCAGCTCCCGGCTCAGCCTCTTCATGATATCACGGAGGAGGACATCGAGCTTGCACCCTCTCCGCACCCGTCCGGAAACCCTTCCGTTACTCATATCGATCGTCCTGACTTGGCTCGTAATCCATTTGCGGGTCATCCTGATCTGGATCCAAGTTCCCACGACATTACCTTTGACGAGGTTACTGGTGAGCACCTTCTTCCCCGCAATCCCATGGTACGGGTGCTTGATGAAGCTAAGTCCTTAGATCTCGATCTACTTACCACTCGGATAGTTACCATGGGAGACGAGGCCAAGGCTAATATTGATCGGGTGGCGGAGGAGACTAGGAAGCTGATGGGGCACCATGCCCGGCTGGTTAAGGCTGGAGAGGAGATTGGGAGTGCCAACATACGACTAAGATTGGTGGTTTCGGACCAGGCCAAATAGCTCGCTGATCAGGCCATTCAGATTTCTCAGCATGAGGCTGCCTCCGGGCGGTTGAGGAAGGCTATGGAGGAGGCTAGTAAGGCGGGACTGCGGAAGATGGAGGCTGCCTGCAAGGAGCAGATAAATATGGCCATCTCGATAGTGGATGAGGTTCGGAGGGCGGATCTTGAGCGGGTAGAGGAGCTGTCGGGGAAGCTTGAAGCCGTAGAGCTTGCTCAGGTTAGGCTGAAGGAGGAGATGGAGGCGATGCGGAAATCCCTTCAGGCTGACTGCTCGAGATACCGTTTGGAGAGAGAAGCTGCTGTTGGAAGGTTGTCGGCTTCCGAGGCCCGGATGAGGGAGTTTGAGGAGAATGAGGGGATGATGGATGAAATGCTTTAGGACATGTACTTCCGAACTTGGAAGCAGGGCAACCTATCCTGGATGGATGATTATCCTAAGGTCATGGCTAAGATCTATCTTCGGGCCTTGGAGGAGGCTAAGGCCGATGCGGAAAAAGATGGTGGCGTGGTCTTCAGCATGGATGCGGTCACTGCTCAGTTTGCCAAGGAGGAGAAGGTGGCGGTGAAGGAAGGTATGCGGTTGCTTGCCGCTGAGGAAGTAGGCGTGTAGGTAGAGGATAACGATCAGGATAGTCAAGAAGCAGGTGCTGGTAAGTCTTCCTTTTTAGTCTCTCCATTAACTTGGTTGCTTATTACTAATGAATCATTTCTCTGACTGGACAGGTGGTCAACAAGACAAGGATAAAACTCCAATGCAGCCGGCCCCTTGATCAGGCTTGGAAAAACTCTTTTTGTGGACTTGACAGGGTTGTATATGTTAGTCTTAAAACAGTAGAGTAACTTTTAGGTTGTAATATTTTGCCACTTGTAATAAATAGTCTTATTTTTGACGTGTAATTCTTTAACTTAAGCTGATTTTGTTGTCTTTTGAATGTTTGCTGTTATTTTGACATGTCGTATGAGAAATATAGCTATGTATATTCTTGTAATTGAATTGTGTTTGATGTCGGGTTCTGGTTTAAGACATAATTTCATGACTTGCAATGCTAGTGTGTGGTGTTAACAAATTATAGTCATGTATTTGTACATAAAGGAAGAAAATACCGCCTTTCATGTTCTGTTTGTAGATGGCAGTTTCGAATATCTTGTATGACTGAGCATGGAAAGTAGTTGAATGCCCTGCCATCCGATTGTGAATCCCTTCATCCATTGGCGAGTATCTCCTACTCTGTATCCTGTACTTTAGGGATTGTTATAGTGGATAGAAGGAAAACTCTTTAAGAAAAAATTGAAATATGTGAAAAAGTAAAACTTCCAATCACGGAAGGCCTTCGATGTGCTTAGGTTCGTGGCAAACGGGTTTTGTAGTCACTTTCCCTAGCTGTGGGTCTTGGAGACATTTGTCACCCATCTTACGCCTCCGCGGGGAGTTAATTCTTTTTTACCACAGCCGCACCTAAGACACATCGGAGCCGAGATCGCGCACAGTAACTACCCGGGCCATTATGGCCCGTAATCGTGGGTATTATTCGATTTACTGTGGCCGGCTAGCGTGGGTGCCGATCGTCAACTGTGAACTGCCCCTGGCTGGCTACACCTTATGTTGGGGCTTATAGTCGGTTCACAGTTGCCGGCGAGCCTAACGCCATAATGAGCTGCCTCGGCTATAGTCGGCCTTCTCTGTGGCTTATAATCGGCTCATTACAGTTGGCTTTAAGGGCCGTCGCGAGCAATGAGTTAACCCGCAGCAGAGGGATGCTGGAGCAAAAGTGTCTCATTGGCGAGGGCATAGATTCGCATAGTACCTGTTAGGTTTTGCCCAGGCGAAGTTGCGCCGTGGAGTGCTTTGAGTGGAAATGCTATACGCATAAGATTTTGTTCAACAGAAAAGGATAAAGTTAACAAGTAGCCAAGATATAAAGGAACAAGTTAAAAAAGAGACAAAGTTTTTTAAAGTGGTTCGGCATGAAAAGGCCTACATCCACTGATTCTCTTTGTTAATTCACTTCATATGGGCAATACAAGTTAAGAAAAGTATCGACGGAGGTGTTGGATGTTCCATGCCCTCTGGAACACCTCTCTGTCCACTGTTGACAAAATATAGGCTCCGTTGTGGAGATCTTTATGAATTACATATGGTCCATCCCAGATTGGGTCTAGTGCTCCGGGGCGAGGGAAGATTCGCTTGAGGACAAGATCCCCTTCTTGTAAGGTACGATGCTTGACTTTGGAGTTGTATTGTGCTGCCACTTTCTGCTTGTGGGCTGCTGCTTTAAGGACTGCATCATTCCTTCTCTCCTCAACTAGATCCAAAGACATGTGGAGGAGTTCTTCATTCTCTTCTGGGTTATAGTGGATCCTACGGTGGGAAGGCACAATGGTTTCAACTGGGAGCATAGCCTCTGATCCGTATGCCAAAGAGAAAGGAGTGTGCCCTATTGATGTTCTGAAAGATGTGCGGTATGCCCATAGTGCCGTAGGGAGTTCATCCACCCAAGCGCCCTTCGACTTTTCGAGCTTCTTTTTGATCAGAGTTTTCAGAATTTTGTTGACTGCTTCGACTTGTCCGTTTGCCTGGGGATATGCTACGGATGAGAAGCTTTTATGAATTCCGTGTTCTTGGCACCAGTTGGCGAATTCCTCGCTGTCAAACTGAAGTCCATTGTCTGATATGATTTTGAATGGGACTCCGTACCTGCATAGAACATTTTTGATTAAGAAGTTAATAACTTTTGCTGAAGATACTTTATTCAGAGGTTCCGCTTCCACCCATTTGGTGAAATAATCAACTGCCACTATAGCATATTTGGCCCCGCCTCGGCCCATTGGTAGCTCGCCGATTAAGTCAATTCCCCATATTGCGAAGGGCCAAGGGCTGGTCATCTGAGTAATCTCGGTTGTTGGTAGCCGAGGAATCTTAGCAAATTTTTGGCATCTGTCACACTTCTTGACGAAATCTAAGGCGTCCTTGCTTAAGGTGGGCCAGAAATATTCGTATCGGAGTATCTTTTTTGCTAATGTTTGCCCTCCGGTGTGATCTCCGCAGCTCCCCTGATGGATGTTGTGTGACGACCGCCCATGACCCCTGCACCGAATCTAGAGATAGAGCGTTGTAAAGTGTGCCAGGCGACCATGGGCGATTGTCAAGGTAAGAATAAAAACAACAGAATCTATCGCATTACTCACAGCGCATGGACAAAATACAATAGAACATATATATATAGTGAAGCTTTACTGAACAAAATGACATCATATAAAACTCCATAATAGTTGAATACAAGCATCACATAGTCAATACATCCAGCCTCACTACATATCTCTCAGAGAATACAAAACAGCGGAATATCCAGTACATATAATAAGAAGATAATATGCAACCCTCTAGCTCGTCTTCGATATTAGCATCGTGAGAAGAGAACAGCACCTGTCACCTGCTACCTAGTCTGCCCGTCCCAAAATGGACGAACAGCCCAAGGCAATAAGAATTAAAAACATAAAGCCTTGAGTCAGACAACAGTCTTAGTGAGCAGTAAATTAACTAACAACATACCAAAAGAGCATAAAGGAAAAGGAATAGGAATACAACCCTCCCACTCCAACCTCATTCTACAGTGATAGCCCCCAGACACACACTAAGCAGAAGCAAACATAGCAGAGCATTCAATTTAAAGTAAAATTACTATCACTCGAGTCAAGGGCGATGTTTTCCAAGTACCAAGGCCTAAATCAGATAAGCACCCAGAAAATACCGCTCTTGAGTCCGAATGACGATACAACCAAACATCCATGACTCTGGCTATCACTGTTATCATTGCTTCGATATCACCGTTAATTGAATGACCGGCACATTCTTTCAGCCGTCCGTCAAGGGCTAATGGAAACCCCGGTTCTAGACATAACTCCCGCACGTCGTCGCAGCCCGTGCCTAGGACTATCGAATCTGCCCAGAGTACTCGACCATCAACAGTTGGCCGTTGGGACTATCGAATCTGCCCAAACGTACTCTTGCTTAGAGCATGCTAGAACCTTCAACAACGATGCTATCCAAGCCTCCTAGTCATCCTCCTCGACGACTATTCCCATATCCATTCATTATCCTCAACTCGAATCATATCACCGAGTTATCAACATGCTTGGAATGATCCCGTCTGGATTAGACCAAGTCTTCATCATATGATGCCTCGCTT
Organism: Allium fistulosum; assembly: GCA_030737815.1. Taxonomy (NCBI): domain Eukaryota; kingdom Viridiplantae; phylum Streptophyta; class Magnoliopsida; order Asparagales; family Amaryllidaceae; genus Allium; species Allium fistulosum. The sequence continues at coordinate 690,498,833 of CM060908.1, read as the reverse complement.
CATTACATCCTTGCAAAGCTTCATCTCAACTTCACATCATCAAATCTATGCATAAGAGCTTCATCATCCCGCTACATATGCCACGAGCAGCTTTTCCAATTCAAGAGCCTTTCCCTTAGCTTTTGAATCACCTTCGATCTAGATCTAATCATCAATTATCTAGTTCATAACAATCAATCAAATCAAACATCAATCCAAGCAATCAAGCATTCAAATATGATCTAAGTAGACAATTATAACAATAATGGCATTTTCGTAATTAAAGAGTTGAAAGTCCAATAAGCATGAAAACATGGATTATATCTCTACAAACTTGATGAATGAACTTGCATAGGTTAACATATGATAAAATGGATGTAACATCATCATGAACAATGGATCTATATGGATCTATACATAGGATGAAGGAAATGCATAGAAATCACTATTTTAACACCAAATCGGGTCAACAATCCGATATACTCCTTTGGATCCGTGTGAGAGATAATCACCACTCACCAAATCACCTAAACAAACCCAAATCAACACGCTTCAGATCTGGACAGCGAAGGATCAAGCTTGATCTATCACAAACCCGCTTCAAATGAAGAAATCTCTCTTGAAAAGATGAAGATCTTCAATCTAAGCTCTTGAATCTTCAATCTTGATCTTCGATTTGGATGGATGGAAGCACTAGATTAGAGTGGAGAAAAGAAGTGAAGAAGTGTAGAAGTCGAGCTCTCAAAATGGCAGCACTTCGTCGCTTCAAAATCCGGATCCCAAAAAGTGAGAACAACCCCTCCTATTTATAGCTGAAATCTGTCCTTAAGTCGTAACTCGGCTATCTTCTTAAGTCGGTGCCGACTTAACACTTAAGCCTCTGCCGACCTAGCACCCTCCGACTCAACACATGCGCATATACGAATCCTGCCTACGACTTAATGCACACGCGCCTTAACTAGTTAGACGACTTACGACTTACTGCTATGCCGAGTTAACCAGCCTATACGACCTAACGACTTAACCAAAAGACCGACCCAACGAAGCAGACTCATCATACTGCCGCAAAACCCAAGTCCTAAGTCGGTTGACGACTCAACAACTTAACACAGGAGACGACCTACCGACTCATAACTCAACACACACTGCCGACCTAACACTCAACACCCAAACACTTAGGTCGCTCACAACATGTCCTTAGGTCGTTGCCGACCTAACTCTACTCCAGAATACTTAGGCTGCCTACTATTCTTCCTTAGGTTGCCCTAACCTCTTAAGTCGGTCAACCCCACTTCCTTAACTCGGCAACGACTTAACAAATAACTTGACAGACATGCTAACTACTAAGTCGTCCAGGTCTTAAGTCGACCACTATCTTAACTCGTCAGCCGACTTAACACTTAGTCATTAACCCGACCAGATCTATTTCTTAACTCGGTGAGTTCCTTGAGTCGGCAACTCGACCCAGGCTTGTTGCTTAACTCGTCCAAACTCCTAAGTCGGCTACGACTTAGGACTTAAGCAAAATTCTGCCAAAACCAGAAATGACTTAACAACCATACAACCAAAGGTCAATCATTTTAGAATGTTTTGATCCGTAAAAATACGGGTCGTTACATTCTCTCCCCCTTAGGAATTTCGCCCCCGAAATTCCAAACAAACAAGGCAATCAAAGCTATTCTGTACGCCTATCATCCATAACAATCAATAAACCATGCATCCAATTCTAGCTTAGCGTACAGAATTCTAAGACTTAGAACAAGTTACAATTTCGTTAGATGACACGACACCTTAGGGCCATACCTTGAAGAGTTCAGGATGAGCTGCTTTCATCCTCTCTTCCACCTCCCACGTACAGTCGTTATCATCGTCACTCCATTGTATCTTGAGCAACTTAACTATCTTCCTCCTAAGCTGTTTCGTGTCAGTTTCAACAACACGAAGCGGCTTACGAGGTCTTCTATCAACTGGATCAACTTCGAAATCTTCACAGCTATCAGCAGAAACTACGGTATTCGAGTCATGCACATACTTCCGTAGATATGATACGTGAAAAACACTGTGCACACCCGACATCTTCTCCGGTAACTTCAATCTGTAGGCGAGCTTTCCAATTCGCTCGATGATCGGGAATGGTCCAACAAATCTCGGAGTCAATTTTCCTTTCTTCCCGAATCGAATAACATTCTTCAATGGAGAAATCTTCACAAAAACCATATCACCAACGTCGAATTCCAAATCCTTTCGACGCTTATCAGCATAACTCTTCTGACGATCTTGGGCTGCCTTCATTCGTTGCCGAATGATCTCTATGCAATCCGAAGTCTGTCGAATCATCTCTGGCCCAAGCATCAGCTTTTCTCCTGTCTCTATCCAACATGTCGGAGAGTTACACGGTCTTCCATACAACGCCTCATACGGTGCCATACCAATACTTGACTGGTAACTGTTGTTGTATGCAAACTCCACCAAATGAAGGTGATCTTCCCATGATCCTCCGAAATCCAAAACACAAGCTCTGAGGAGATCTTCCAAAACTCGGTTGACTCTCTCAGTCTGACCATCTGTTTGGGGATGATAAGCTGTACTCAAACACAACTCGGTTCCCAAGACTTCCTGGAAGCTCTTCCAAAACCCACTAGTGAACAAAGGATCTCGATCGCTCACTATACTCTTCGGAATACCATGGAATCGAACTATCCACTTAACATACAACTCAGCCAACTTTGATGCAGTCCTAGTCGATCGAACAGGAATGAATCTTGCACTCTTGGTCAAACGATCCACAATGACCCAAATCCCTTCATTTCCCGTTCTTGTTCTAGGCAATCCATCGATAAAATCCATCGACACTTGCTCCCACTTCCATGTAGGAACTTCTAATGGCTGAAGCAATCCGCTTGGTTTCTTCTGTTCGGCTTTTACCAACTGGCAATTCATACACTTGGAAATAAAATTTCCAACATCCTTCTTCATACCTTCCCAGTAGTAGGTTCTCTTCATATCCCGATACATCTTATTTCCACCTGGATGAATTGTCAGCTTCGAGTGATGACTTTCCTTCAGAACTTCACTCCTCAATTCATCTATATCGGGAACAACTAGTCGTCCTTGCTTCCGAAGCCAACCCTCTCGATCGACCTCGAATCCTTTATCCTTTTCTGGATCCAACCCAGATTCCAATTCACGGATAATCTTGACAAGCTTATCATCTCGCTTTTGGCTCTCACCAATCCTTTCCACAAGAGTGGGTCTTATTGATAAGTTTGCCAACATCTCAGGTTCCAATTCACATCTAGGCCTGAAGTCAAATCCAGCTAAATACTCGAGACTCTTCCATTCTGAAAACATGGCTCCCAATCCTGCATGTCTTCGACTTAACGCATCTGCTACTGCGTTACCTTTTCCCGGAGTATAAGCTATACCAAAGTCATACGATGCCAAAAACTCTAGCCAACGTTGCTGCCGAAGATTCAAATCCTTTTGGGAGAAAAGATACTTCAACGACTTGTGATCCGTAAACAACTCGAATCGAACTCCCAACAAATAATGCCTCCACATCTTCAGAGCAAATACAATCGCTGCTAACTCCAAATCATGAGTCGGGTAATTCCTTTCATGCGGCTTTAGTTGTCGACTGGCATACGCAACAACTTTATCCTTCTGCATCAGCACTGCTCCAAGTCCAGTACCACATGCGTCGGTGTAAACCACCATCTCATCATTCCCACTTGGAATAGTCAAAACAGGAGCACTCGTCAATCGCTCTTTCAGGATTCCGAAAGCTTGCTCACACTTAGCATCCCAACTGAACACTTGGTTCTTCTTCGTCAATCCTGTTAACGGCGCAGCTACCTTGGAAAAGTCTTTGATAAACCGTCGATAATATCCTGCTAATCCAAGAAAACTTCTCACGTCTGATGCATTCTTAGGTCTAACCCAATCCTGGATTGCTGCCACCTTAGCGGGATCAACCGCTATTCCATTTCCAGAAATCACATGGCCTAAGAACCTCACTTCACTCTTTCAGAAGTGACACTTCGAAAACTTAGCCTTCAGCTGATGTTTCCGTAAGATCTCCAAAACAATACGCAAGTGCGTCTTGTGCTCTTCTTCAGTTCTGGAATAAATCAGAATATCATCCACGAACACAAGTACGAACTTGTTCAACTGATCTCTGAACACTCTATTCATAAGATCCACAAAATATGCTGGCGCGTTAGTCAATCCAAACGGCATTACCAGCCACTCAAAGAAACCGGATGGTGTCCTAAAAGCAGTCTTCGGCACACTATCCTTAGCTACTCTCAACTGGTGAAATCCCGTTGCCAAATCCATCTGAGAAAACACCTTAGCTTCGTGAAGCTGATCAAACAAGTCATCTATTCTCGGCAATGGATACTTGTTCTTCTTAGTCACCTTATTCAGCTCACGATAATCGACACACAATCTCAACGATCCATCTGCCTTGGTTGCAAACACAACTGGTGCACCCCACTCGGACACACTACGCCGAATGAATCCTTTCTGTAAAAGGTCATCAACTTGCACCCTCAACTCCTGCTGTTCCCTAGGCGCCATCCGCCTAAGAGGCATCACAACAGGTCTGGCTCCTTCAACTAGATCTATACGAAACTCGATCTCTCTATGCGGCGGCAACCCTTTGACTTCGTCAAAGACATCCTCGAATCCATTAGCGATCGGCACTGATGACAGTCCATCCCGTGGAACAACTAGCGAATACATGAAGCTCATGAAGACGCCTTCTTCATGCTTACATCGTATCACAATCTTTCGCCCCTCCACATTCTCGACTGTCACTTCCAACCTTTCGCAATCAACCTTAGCCGCATACTTCCTAAGCCAGTCCATACCCAAGATAATTCCGAACCCCGCAAAGTTCAGAACAAAGCAATCACAAACAAAAGAGCAACCATGACTCGACACAACTAGACCACGGCATAACATACTCAAACAAGACGAACCCCCAACTGGATTAGTCACAACCAATGGCCTATCAACAATATCCGGCTTCAAATCTAACCGGCCTACTAGTTCATTACAAACAAATGAATGCGACGCTCCAGTATCAAACAGAACTCTAACTGGAACACCACATAGGAAAAGAGTACCTTGAACCACCACACTCTTTCCCTTCTCTTCAGCAGTAGGGGCTTTCGAAGACGACGGAACAGCTCCTAAAGCATAAGCTTGCACAACCTGCCTGTCCTTCCTCGGTTCTGGACAATTCTTCCTGAAATGCCCCGGCTTGTCACAGTTATGACACTTCATCGGCACCTTAGGATTCTTACAATCCTTCGAGAAATGGCCCTTCTGCTGACAATTGTAGCAAGTCACCTCAACTTTCGGCTTCTTCTGGCCATCCTTACCCTTCTGCTGCTGCTGCTTCCTCTTCAGGTTTCCACCCTGCTGTGGTTTAGATTCCCCCTTGGTAACAGCAACAACAGGTCCTTCCTTAGGAAACAGACTCTCATGCCTAAGAGCTTTCTCCACAAGCTTCTCAAATGAATCGTCCAAGTGATCCACCAACTGTCTCCCAAGATAACTATCCAAGCCGGTCACAAACTTCTCATTCTTCTGATAAGTAGATTCAATATATGACCGGGCATACTTGGACAAAGCTTCAAACTCAGAAACATACTCAAGAACAGATCTTCCACCCTGCTTGAGCTCCACAAACTTCTTGAACAGAACAGACTTCTGAGCTGTAGAAATGAACTTAGCTTCAAATCTGACTTGGAATTGCTCCCAAGTAATCTCTTCTTCCGGAGTAGTGATGGTAATAGAGTTCCACCAATCAGAAGCTCTCCCTTGAAGCTGCCTTGATGCCAACTTCCTCTTAGTTGCATCATCAATTCCCAAATCACCAAAGATCCTTCTACAAGCATCTATCCACCTCTGGACTTCGATAGTTGATTCTGTTCCCAAGAAAACCTTTCCTCCAAGAGCAGTATAATCCTTGCACAACTTAGCAAAATCCACTGGTTTCGGAGTTTGAACTTGAACTCCAACATCAATTGCCGCTCCCGGAACTGGTATCCTTCTCATGATCGAAGTCATCATAGCTTCGAACATGGCTGCATAATCAGCAGTCTCTTCAGTAGCACGGCCTTCCCTAGCAGCTGGTCTCCCTCTTCGACTCATTCTCAATATCTATAAAAAGGAATGATTAGAACATCTAGAGAAACAACTGCATAAAGGACCAACTTACTGCTAAGCTACTATATTATATATAGTAATCATCCATCAAAATACAATTACGTCTCTCATACGTAGTTACGACAGCGAGTGTTGGGTAAAATCGATTAACCAATGCTCTGATACCAAATGTGACGACCGCCCATGACCCCTGCACCGAATCTAGAGATAGAGCGCTGTAAAGTGTGCCAGGCGACCATGGGCGATTGTCAAGGTAAGAATAAAAACAACAGAATTTATCGCATTACTCACAGCGCATGGACAAAATACAATAGAACATATATATATAGTGAAGCTTTACTGAACAAAATGACATCATATAAAACTCCATAATAGTTGAATACAAGCATCACATAGTCAATACATCCAGCCTCACTACATATCTCTCAGAGAATACAAAACAGCGGAATATCCAGTACATATAATAAGAAGATAATATGCAACCCTCTAGCTCGTCTTCGATATTAGCATCGTGAGAAGAGAACAGCACCTGTCACCTGCTACCTAGTCTGCCCGTCCCAAAATGGACGAACAGCCCAAGGCAATAAGAATTAAAAACATAAAGCCTTGAGTCAGACAACAGTCTTAGTGAGCAGTAAATTAACTAACAACATACCAAAAGAGCATAAAGGAAAAGGAATAGGAATACAACCCTCCCACTCCAACCTCATTCTACAGTGATAGCCCCCAGACACACACTAAGCAGAAGCAAACATAGCAGAGCATTCAATTTAAAGTAAAATTACTATCACTCGAGTCAAGGGCGATGTTTTCCAAGTACCAAGGCCTAAATCAGATAAGCACCCAGAAAATACCGCTCTTGAGTCCGAATGACGATACAACCAAACATCCATGACTCTGGCTATCACTGTTATCATTGCTTCGATATCACCGTTAATTGAATGACCGGCACATTCTTTCAGCCGTCCGTCAAGGGCTAATGGAAACCCCGGTTCTAGACATAACTCCCGCACGTCGTCGCAGCCCGTGCCTAGGACTATCGAATCTGCCCAGAGTACTCGACCATCAACAGTTGGCCGTTGGGACTATCGAATCTGCCCAAACGTACTCTTGCTTAGAGCATGCTAGAACCTTCAACAACGATGCTATCCAAGCCTCCTAGTCATCCTCCTCGACGACTATTCCCATATCCATTCATTATCCTCAACTCAAATCATATCACCGAGTTATCAACATGCTTGGAATGATCCCGTCTGGATTAGACCAAGTCTTCATCATATGATGCCTCGCTTCATTACATCCTTGCAAAGCTTCATCTCAACTTCACATCATCAAATCTATGCATAAGAGCTTCATCATCCCGCTACATATGCCACGAGCAGCTTTTCCAATTCAAGAGCCTTTCCCTTAGCTTTTGAATCACCTTCGATCTAGATCTAATCATCAATTATCTAGTTCATAACAATCAATCAAATCAAACATCAATCCAAGCAATCAAGCATTCAAATATAATCTAAGTAGACAATTATAACAATAATGGCATTTTCGTAATTAAAGAGTTGAAAGTCCAATAAGCATGAAAACATGGATTATATCTCTACAAACTTGATGAATGAACTTGCATAGGTTAACATATGATAAAATGGATGTAACATCATCATGAACAATGGATCTATATGGATCTATACATAGGATGAAGGAAATGCATAGAAATCACTATTTTAACACCAAATCGGGTCAACAATCCGATATACTCCTTTGGATCCGTGTGAGAGATAATCACCACTCACCAAATCACCTAAACAAACCCAAATCAACACGCTTCAGATCTGGACAGTGAAGGATCAAGCTTGATCTATCACAAACCCGCTTCAAATGAAGAAATCTCTCTTGAAAAGATGAAGATCTTCAATCTAAGCTCTTGAATCTTCAATCTTGATCTTCGATTTGGATGGATGGAAGCACTAGATTAGAGTGGAGAAAAGAAGTGAAGAAGTGTAGAAGTCGAGCTCTCAAAATGGCAGCACTTCGTCGCTTCAAAATCCGGATCCCAAAAAGTGAGAACAACCCCTCCTATTTATAGCTGAAATCTGTCCTTAAGTCGTAACTCGGCTATCTTCTTAAGTCGGTGCCGACTTAACACTTAAGCCTCTGCCGACCTAGCACCCTCCGACTCAACACATGCGCATATACGAATCCTGCCTACGACTTAATGCACACGCGCCTTAACTAGTTAGACGACTTACGACTTACTGCTATGCCGAGTTAACCAGCCTATACGACCTAACGACTTAACCAAAAGACCGACCCAACGAAGCAGACTCATCATACTGCCGCAAAACCCAAGTCCTAAGTCGGTTGACGACTCAACAACTTAACACAGGAGACGACCTACCGACTCATAACTCAACACACACTGCCGACCTAACACTCAACACCCAAACACTTAGGTCGCTCACAACATGTCCTTAGGTCGTTGCCGACCTAACTCTACTCCAGAATACTTAGGCTGCCTACTATTCTTCCTTAGGTTGCCCTAACCTCTTAAGTCGGTCAACCCCACTTCCTTAACTCGGCAACGACTTAACAAATAACTTGACAGACATGCTAACTACTAAGTCGTCCAGGTCTTAAGTCGACCACTATCTTAACTCGTCAGCCGACTTAACACTTAGTCATTAACCCGACCAGATCTATTTCTTAACTCGGTGAGTTCCTTGAGTCGGCAACTCGACCCAGGCTTGTTGCTTAACTCGTCCAAACTCCTAAGTCGGCTACGACTTAGGACTTAAGCAAAATTCTGCCAAAACCAGAAATGACTTAACAACCATACAACCAAAGGTCAATCATTTTAGAATGTTTTGATCCGTAAAAATACGGGTCGTTACATGTTGGATAAGATTTCCTTGGCTTCTCTCCCAGCGACACACCTTAATAACGGGTTAGAGAATCCGCGCCGATAGAGGATGTCTTCTTGTATTGTGTAGCGGGATGCTTTCCTCAAGATTTTCTTGACTTCGTTACCCCCGTTGGGTAGAATGCCACTTTGTAGGTAGTCTCGGATGGGAGTCATCCAAGGTTCTTCTTCGGTTGCAGCTATCAGATTTACTTGCTCAAAACTTGGGGCCAGTTGCTTTGAGATGGTTACTGCCCCGAAGATGGTGATGTCTCTCACACTTGCTTGCTTTGCTAATTCGTCGGCCTCTCGGTTCTCCTCCCGAGGGATGTGTTTGACTAAGTAGTGGTCCAATCGGCTGAGAAGTAACTTGGTCTTCTTTAGATATGCTATGAGTCGTTCTTCTCGAGCTTGGAATTCTCCTAGTATTTGATTAACAATAAGTTGAGAATCGCTGTGAAGACATAAAGAATTGACCCCGATTTCTATGACGATTTCTAGTCCAGCTATCACTGCTTCATATTCCGCATCGTTGTTGGTGGCAGCGAACTCCAACCTTATAGCATAGTGCAGTTTGTTTCCCCTGGGGGTGATTATTACCACACCTGCCCCCGAGCCTTGTTCGTTTGATGCACCGTCCACAAAGAGATTCCACTTGATATCTTCTGTTATTTCCAATTGCTCCTGATCTTCGTTGGTGGTGAACTCTGCAATAAAATCAGCCATGGCCTGTCCCTTGATGGCGGTGCGAGGGTGATAGGTGATATCATACTGACTCAGTTCAATGCACCATTTAAGTAATCGCCCAGAAGTGTCGGGACGATGGAGTACCTGCCTCAGCGGTTGATCGGTCAGAACTTTGATGGAATGGGACTGGAAGTAGTGACGCAATTTCCGTGATGTGATTAGTAAACAGTATGCTAACTTCTCAAGTTTAGGATATCTGACTTCTGCCCCAGTAAACCTTTTGCTGACGAAGTAAACTGGTCATTGCGTGCGGTTGTCTTCCCTTACCAAGGCAGCGCTTAGAGCGTGAGATGACACAGCAAGGTATAGGTATAATTCTTCGCCTTCGCTTGGAGTCGAGAGTACCGGTGGTTTCTGGAGGTGTTCGATTAGGTTAAGGAAAGCTGTTAAGCATTCGTCCGTCCATTCGAACTTTCCTTTATCTTTCTTTAGAGCTTCGAAAAAGGGGACACACTTGTCCGTTGCCTTGGAGATGAATCGGCTTAGGGCGGCCACTTTTCCATTTAGGCTTTGCATTTCCTTTCGGGTGGAAGGTATCTTGATATCCCTTAGCGCTCGGACTTGTTCAGGGTTTGCTTCAATCCCTCGGGCATGGACGATGAACCCTAAGAATTTTCCCGATGATACTCCGAAGGAGCACTTTAGTGGATTCAACTTCATTCCATACTGTCGAAGTACCTGGAACATTTCGCCTAGGTGGCTTACGTGATCTTTGGCTTTCCGTGATTTCACCAGCATGTCGTCCACATATACTTCCATAGTTTGTCCTATTAGCCCCGCAAACATCTTATTGACGAGGCGCTGGTAGGTGGCTCCTGCATTTTTAAGTCCGAAAGGCATTACCTTATAGCAGTACAAACCCCGGTCGGTGATGAAACTAGTGTGGTCTTGGTCGGGAGCATGCATAGGAATTTGGTTATATCCTGAGTATGCGTCCATAAAAGATAGGAGCTCGTGCCCGGCTGTGCTGTCTACAAGTTGGTCGATTCTGGGAAGTGGGAAGCAATCCTTTGGGCAGGCGTCGTTTAGGTTGGAGAAGTCGATGCAGGTCCACCACTTCTCATTAGCCTTCTTTACCAGTACCGGGTTGGCGATCCATTCCGGGTAAACAGCTTCTCGTATGAAGTCATTGGCGAGTAGATTCTTTACTTCTTCATCGAGGGCTGCTGATCGCTCTGCCCCCATACTTCTCTTTTTTTTTACAGGCGCCTTGGTAGGATCAATGTTCAATACGTGGCATGCTGTGTCGGGGGAGATTCCGGTCATGTCAGCGTGTGACCAAGCGAATACATCCAGGTTGTGGCGGAGAAAATCGATGAGTTGTTCCTTCAATTCGGCTTTTAGTTGGGACCCAATTTTCAATAGTCTACTTGAGTCGTGCTTGTCTACAGATATAAACTCCATAGCCTCTGCAGGCTCGGCGGTGGCCTCCTCCTCTTTGTCCCTAGGGTCTAATTCATTGAAAGGGTCGCTGGTATATCGAAGAGGAGGGGCTTTCTTTAGTTGTTATGCTTCCAGACTTTTTGTGCAGAGGGCAATCTCTACACCCTTCCCTTTATCCTTCCTGTGGTTGTTGCGAAGTTCAATCACATAGCAGTCTCGAGCAACGTCCTGGTCTCCTTCTACTTCCCCTACTCCATTGTCCGTTGGAAATTTCATCTTTAGGCACCATGGGGCTAGGACAATTTGGAAATCAGACAAAGCTGGCCTTCCTAAGAAGGCGTTGTAGGCCGAACGGTTTTCTATTAGCACAAATGTCTGTTTCCGTACAACGGAGCGGGGATGGCTTCCAATCTCAACAAAGAGGTCGAGTTGTCCGAGAGGCATCTTCGCATCTCCAGTGAAACCGTGTAGTGGTTTATCGCAGGGAGATACATCCTTCATTGATAGCTTCATTTTGTCGAATGCGTGTTTGAACAGGATGTTTACTGAGCTTCCAGTATCTACCAGGATTCGGTAAACTTCGGCGTGACCGAGTCGGGCAGAGATAACCATGGGATCTATGTGAGGGTATTGCCTTCCTTCTAGGTCACGCTTACCGAATGTGATGTCATCACTTTCTTTCCGCTTCGGGTGGCGTTCTTCTATAACCGAATTGACATAGTCTTTATTGTCTCTAAGCGACTTTCCGTACCTTTCCATCTCTTTCCAGCTTCTGTCTGCGATGTGTGGCCCTCCTGAAATGGTATGGACCACTATCTTTTCTTGACTAGAGCTGCTAGCGTTGCGGTTTCCTTTGTCGGCCCCTGGTGAGGGTAGCCTTGGGTCTTCATTGGCAGGAGCTGGGGTCCTGTCCTAACCTTTTACATAACGTTCCAGTTTCTTCTTCTGATGTGTTCCTCAATCAGATCTCGGAGATGATGGCATTCGTTGGTATCATGCCCGTGAGATTCGTGGAAGCGGCAAAACTTTCCAGACTTTTGTGCATTATCTGATTCCTTCTTGTATGGTGGGCGTTTGTATCTAACTTCGCCTTGGGTGGCAAGGAAGATATTTTCGACGGTCTCGTTCAAAGGAGTGTAAGTGTCGAATCTAGGTCCTGGCCGATATAGGCGCTTTTCTCCCTTCTTGCCCCCAGCATTGTCTCTGGAATCATTTCTTCGAACGTCCCTTGCCATAGCAGGGGCGTTGCCATGGGTTGTCTTATTTTGCTGTCCTGACTGCCCCTCAACGGCAGCATCCTCAAGCCTCATGTATTTCCCGGCTTCATGGAAGAAATCGGGTAAAGTAGCTGGTTTTTCTTTTGTCAACCTTCTAGCAAATTTAGTGTCCGGATGCACACCACTGCAGAGGGCCATTAGGATAAGCTTCTCATCGGCATCTTGGACTGCGGCTGCTGCGGCGTTGAATCTGGTTAGGTATTGCTGCAACTTTTCTCCAGGTTTCTGTTTGACGCTGGATAAGGAATAAGCGTCCTTAGGTTGCTCCACATGAATGCGGAACTGACTAATAAATTTTTCTTTCAACATTTCCCACGAGCTGATGGATCCCTGGGGTAGATGACAGAACCAGGAGGTAGCAAGATCTGCTAAGAAGAGCGGAAAGCATTTGCACAGTACTCCCTCTATCGCTCCACTCATGAGCATATGCTGCGTGTACCTCTGTAAGTGTACAACGGGATCGGAGGTTCCTTTGTAGGGTTCCATTGTTGGCATCTTCCATTCTCGGGGGGTGATAGCAATTTCGATATTGCGGGCGAAAGGGCTGGTTACCCTAGCGCCTATCCCTCGATCTCTTTGCTCCCGTTGGACACACTCTCTGAATAAGCGTGCCATCCTTTCATCAGAACTTGGAGCAGATAGAAATGAGTTTGGTTCTGTTCTGTGGGATTGATTCCGTCCAGATGACCTGTAGGGATGGTATCGTCTATCATTCCTCATATTTTCCAGTGGCTGCCTTTGATCTTCTAGGAGCATGCTCGGGTCAGCTACAGTTGGCCCTTGTCTCGATCTCCCCCTGCTGGGTTCTGATCTAAGCACTTCCTCGGGTCCAACTTCGAGCTGGACTCTAGCTAGGCCCCGTTCACTGGCGTTTTTGTGGTTAGGCAGCATGACGGGCTCAGCTACAGTTGACCTTCGCCCGGTACCTCCACCGTTGGGTTCGGTGCCAAACGTTTCCTTAGGCCTAACTTCGGGCTGTGCCCGGTCTCGGCTCCTACCATGGCTACTTCTGCCGTTAGCTCCTTCGAAGAAGGAAGATCTTTGTTGTCTCTGAGATCCTCCAGACTGGGACTCGCCCCATGATTCAGTGTTGCGGTTGGATTCTTCAGCGTCCCTTAAGCGTGACATGAGATGGTCCACCAAGGCTTCCTGCTGGGACGTGAAGCGGTTAGTTACTTCAACCACAACTCTGTCCAAATCTGCCCTAGTAATTGCTGCAGGCTGTTCTGTGGCAGGAGTGGTTGGGTTAGCATGTCCTTCATTTGTTACTGCTGCTAGAGGAGGACGATTTACTTGATCCGTGACAGCTGGATCTGGAAGACTGCTGGATGCGATGTTTTTTCCTTTGTTAACATCTTTTCTCTGTTTAGGAGGCATGTTTTCCAAGTGGCGAACGATGCTGTTAGGAAAACTGCTAAGTGGATGAAGCTGAAGCTTCGAGCTTCTAGCTCTCAGTGAAAGCACCAAAAATGTTTGCACAAAAAATGGACAAACACCTCAAAGTTGTATGATTTAGTAGATCTTATGTTGTTCTTAGCGATTTGAGTGATTTATGCAAATATATGAAAAGCAGGGGCTAAACTGTAAAAAGACACGCAAATTTATAGTGGTTCAGCCAGAATGTGCCTACGTCCACTTTATATGTTATTTCTCTTCTTTTGTTGTGATTACAAGTACAAAGCTTTGGTATAAGTAAAAGAAAGTTGTTTAAAAGTCTCTTCCATGCTTGAGCTCTCAAACTTGTCCCCATTGTTGTACCCCTGCCCCTCTATTTATAGAGTGAGGCTAGGGGTAGGGGTCCAGGATGTGTATAGTTGCTGATGGGCCTGGGCTGATGTGATCTGGCCTGGTACGTCTTGGTTCGACATCGCTTGGTTCAGAGGTGGTTGGAGTGTAGAATGGACCGGCTGTAGGTGATCCGGTGCTATGTGGCAATCGCTTGGTCCGGTTTGGGGGTTGGTCCGGTAGGAACATGGGAAGTGCAGTTTGGACCGGTAGTTGCTTGGACCGGTGGTGGGATGGTGAGGTTGGTCCGGTGTGGAGATGATTTGGCATGGGCTGGTCCGGCTATGGAGTTGGTTCGGCGATGGTTGGGTAGGAGTTGGTCCGGTGGGGCTTCGACTCAGTTATGCATGGAGGAGTTGGTTTGTTTTACTTGGAGGGTGGCTGGTTCGGCCCTTCCGGTCCGGGGGTAAGAATTCACTCAACACGTATGATAAGAAAAAGATGTCATACTATGATAAGTATACATTAGAAAATCACGAAAGTCATACAATATCTCAAGAATCTCAAAACACAGAAAAGAACGTCATATTCTTATTTAATTCACCAAGCCACAAATAAAATGACATACTCATCAATGTCAATGGTAAAAGCTGGTGAAACATAAATTCCAGAAATCACAACAAGAAATCCAGAAATCACAAAAAAAGGATGGCCAATCCCAAACAGGAGCATGAAAGCCGGAACATTGACGCAGTGCAAACGGTACGTCCAATGAACCGGAAAGCCGAGACATCGATGTAGTACAAACGGTACATCAGATGAATCGAACATTGACGCAGTGCAAATGGTACGTCCAATGAATCGAACATTGACGCAGTGCAAATGGTATGTCCAATGAACTGGAAAGCCGAGACATCGATGTAGTACAAACGGTACATCAGATGAATCGAATATTGACGCAGTGCAAACGGTACGTCCAATGAATCGAACATTGACGTAGTGCAAACGGTACGTCCAATGAATCGGAAAGACAATACAATTCAGAACATTGACGCAGTGCAAACGGTACGTCCAATGAATCGGAAGGCCTAGACATCGATGTAGTGCAAACGGTACATCAGATGAATCGAAACACATTAAAAGTACTTGGGTTGCCAGCCCACAAAGAAATGAGACGAAGCTCAATAAAATGAAGTACAGTCCTTCACATGGACAAAGAGACATCGCACATTGCTAGTCTAAACCATAAAATGATCATCATCGATCATAAATAAGTGTCGATTACACTAAGCTAGTAAATATAAGAGTTTAGCTTCATGTCCCATAACCACTTGCTTAACTCAAATATTTACGAACAGATTGTAGATCTCCACTAGAAAATTGTCACAAGAGTTTCAATCGAACAAGTCCATCAATTAACCGACGAAGTAAACGCAAGCGTTTCATACCACTTGTTTTGCTAAGCCGTTTAATTATATTTTCTCATACGAATGAGGTAAAGGTTTGTATATACTAATAGATTGGAAAACAGTTTTATAAACGAGTTTGATATTGAAAATAGAGTTGAAATCGTTTTGATGAAGAAGTTTTGATATCTAATACTAGTATAGAAAACCTTTATATTTTGAAGTGACAAATCATAGAAGTGATTGTAGAAACAATCAATCATAAAAATTCACATTCGAAGACGTGAATAAAATCCAAAGAAATCGATATCAAATCCATCAAAGTGGATATTTCCAAAATTCCCAAAGAAAGATGTCATCAAAGATGATAATAAAAGATAACAACAATAGGGAAACCACACGAATCGATTAAAGTTGGAAATCACACAAAATAGGCGAAATTGGCAAACAGCATCAGGTCGGTCGGCCGACTTCAGGGCTCGGTCGACCGGACCCTGTTCTGAAAAATAGTTTGGGAAGCAGGTCGGTCGACTGAGCTATGTAGCCGGTCGACCAAACCCAAACAGAGAAGTGCTTAGCACTTTTGGAAGAAGGTCGGTCGACTGACTACAGAGCTCGGTCGACCGGACCTGTTTCCAGCACTGCCCAACTTATCAAGTTCATTGGCCAAATCTCGACCAAATTGCATTTTCGCGAGCAACAACACTAAGGATTTAAGCCTAACGACAACCCGGCCTTATAAGCTCTTCAATGCATCACAAAAATCATGATCAAAGATCAAAGTTTGGATTTTTAAAGAATTGAACTCAAAACACTAAAAATTGGAATATTCACCAAATCAATCCAAACCAAGTGCAATTGCACAAGAATAAGTGTTAGGAATTCATACCTAACAATCAAAGATAAATATAGTTTAAGATGTGAGATAAAAATCTCACCTTTGAACCCAAACAAATGAAGAAGGAGCTTGAAAGCAAAGGGAGAATCAACCACTCTTCAACACAACCCAAATGAGCTTGAATCTATGCTCAAAAGAGAAACATTTCCTAAATTAGGTTTAGGGAATTTTTTGAAATTGAAAGGAGAACGGGTTGGAGAAGAAGAAGGAGATGCTTACCAAAGGGTTCTCTTTGAATTTGGAGCTAGAAGTTGGATTTGCTAATGAAGACTAGGGTTTTGAATTTCTATTTCCCATTCTCTTCCACCATTGTTGCTTTAGAACTGAAAAGAGGAGGAAGTGAGAGTGAATGGGGAGGAGTGGTTCAGATTTGAGTATAAGTTGGCTAGTGGGCTGAACCCAAACCCAAACCCAAAGTGAAAATGGTTCAATTTTTGACTAGCTCCAAACATGTCGAAACTTACACTCAAAAAGATCGCAAACGACATTTTGAACTCAATGGAAGTGCTCTCGAGTCCCAATTCGACTGTTTGCAAAAAGTAGCTTTTCGGACTTCAATCCGATTAACGATTCTATATATAAATAAAATATTTAAATATTCAATCGTAGAATATGCGGGTTGTTACAATTAGCTAGGGTTCGACATTGATGGAGATTGAGGATATAGGCAAAACGGAGTATGGCATTGAGCTTCACGCATGCATGCAAGTTGGTGGTGGTTGTTTGGGGGTGGTGCAACGCTAAATTTGGAGGTTGACATTTTGCTTTAGGTCGAAGAGGGGAGCAAGTCACGATTTGATTCCTTGAGCCGAGCTTGATGAGGTTGACGTAGTTGCGGAGAGCATGTGGTGGAGCTCGATGGAGGTGGCTATGTATCATTTCATCATGTGTAGAGGGAGAAATCCAAGCGGGAGCATGCATGGTGGTGGGTTATTAGTGCATGTGTGTGCACAACAATTTGTAAGAGAAAGGAAATAAAAGTAATTAAGGTCATGGTTAATTAATTAATATTTTTAATCTTGACTCGTATTTATTTCACATCTCTTACATATGAGGTCCAATCGAGACACAATATTCGTCGTTGCACTCGTAGTGAGATTATTTACGTCTTGGTTTGGCTTGGGTGAGTTTACTCACCATCTTGCAAGTATAATATTATGTATATATTGTTTATTGTGAAAAATATAATGATATATGAAGAACAATGCAAGTTATTACTTTTGGACCCCTCCTTGCTTTGGAAAGTAAGTGACTCTATTTTATGTAGTATATTCTCTCTTGTAACTCTCTAAAAACATGTAACATGGCCATGACTTGTTTTTATATGTTTGATAATGTTTGAAGAGAAATAGTCGCTATAAACGCACTTTGAAATCCTTTATATTTAACATTTGTTAAATTGATTAAAATGTGAATATATTGTGAAAGTATTATATTTGAATGTTTTCTACACATATTTTGGTTTATACGGAGCAAGGAATTGGTTTGGAAAGTTATAGAAATTGTGAAACAAAGTTGTGAAAGTTAGAAGCAAAATGGTCGTTGTGGATGCACTTTGAAATGCCTTGTGTTCGGTGATTTTTAAAGTCAATTTTGAAAAACATCCTAGGGGCTTTTTGTATTTTTAATAAGTACTATAAGTGTATTTATTATTGGAAATATATATAATTTTAATTATATTTTTAATAATTATTTATGAATTTTTAAAGTAAAGGGTTTTATATTAAAAAACATGCTTTTAAAATAAATTATAATATAAGTATTTTTAAGTGATATTTTTTATCTACATATTTTCTAAGGGAGTCAAGCAAAGGAATCAACGCCGAAACTAAAGATTTATGTTAAAATTCAAGGCTTCAGATGCTAAGGCAAGGGAATGGTCGATATAGAAGGCTTACAACTGATAGTGACACCACATTACTTCCATGCTGTATAACATCTATGCCACGCTTAATCAATCCCACATAGATTCCATGTCGCACATAATTAATGCTACATAGGTTTCATGCCGCATGACATCAAAGCCATATATTATCAATGTCACATGTAATACATAACGCATCATATCAATGCCGCACTCCGTCAATGCCGCCCTTTATTGATGCTACACTCCATTGATGCAGCACTTCTTCCATGTCGCATTCGATCAGTATGCTTCATTGACATTAAAGGACAACAAATGAGAAGGAAATCATAAACAATTAATAAACAAAATAATATCGAATGGTTATGATGAGGTTGCCATATTGAAAGTTTCCCACATAATAATGGGCATATGTTAATCGATGTTGCATTTCATGAATATTGCTATTATCAATGTTGCACAACATCAATGACGTGGGAATATCAAAGGCCGGGTAAAGAAAGGGGCTTAAAATCATTCACAAGAGAAAATTCAAAAGGATTTAGTGTATTTCCCTTCATAAGCTTCAAAGGCATTCATGTTGAAGCCATTACCAAGATAGAACCCAAAGTTCTACATCGCTAACAGAAGCAAGCCTACCTCCTTTTAACTACTATAAATAAAGATGCGCCCCTTCATGAAAAGGGGCCCTTAACCACTTTCTCACTCTTATCACTTTTTTCAATTACGATTTTATCCAAGTTCTCTTCATTGAGAGCTCGAGGACAAACTAATGGTAGAAAGGCTAATGAGGGAGAAAAGGATATACAATATTTGCAAACAAGGGCTTGAATAATTTGAAAATTGCATATTGGCACATTTTGTAACATGTTCACAATTGAAGAAATAAACATGGCTTGAGCATATTGCATATTAATTATTTTGAATTGCTTATTTTACTTTTGAACTCATGAATGGTGTTTCAAACAACATTGTGATATCATAAAACCAAGGGTAATTCTTGCAATTTCTTCGAATATGCCTCCTTGTACATATATCTTGAACATTGAGCCAAATTCCAATTCAACATTTTAGCGCTAGAAGAATGGCCTAAACCTACGAATGTTCGAAAAATGGCCAAAATACCCTATAATTGATTTTTAAACTACGTATTTTGAAGTAATTTCATATTTAATTCGAAAGTTGGAAACTAACTTTTAAATGCTTACAAGTGTACAAACAGTGTCGATCTAATTTCATTTGATAAGCTTTAATGCCCTGAATCATTTCATATACATGAGACATTGATTTAGTTACGACATATCGAAATTAGTTTACACCATCCTCTATTTACAGTATCGATATCACTTACTTACAATATCTAGCTAGCATGATACATCATCATGAAAAATTCTCCTTTATTCATCATTTTCTCACCTCCCTCCACTCCCTAAAAAATGAAGAGAAAAGATCGAATTTATAGATCTGGATGAATTCGAAGTTAACTGGGATAATTTCAAAGCCAATCTGAATTTCATTTTGAAGATTCGAGTTTATTTCTTAGATCCAAACACTATCAAACTTATGAAATCAGGTGATAGTGGATATTCAAATCTAAATGAAGACAAGTATTTATAGGCAGAATTGGGTGATGTCGATGTTCATGGTTGATGTCGGGAGTTTATTAACGTCGAAGCCAAGAGGTCCATGTTATAAGTCAATGAAATTGACTCCATACACTTCAGTATTAGTGGAGACTAGTTGATACCGCAAGATGATTGATGTCATAAATCATTTGATGCCGCTAGTCTGATGATGCCGTAAGTTAGTCAATATCACAAATTGGTCAATGACAAAAGGACTAATGATAGAAACATATTGATGCCGACAATAAGCTATGCCGATGTTGTAAGTAAGCAACATTGAATGTATGTGATGCCATAAATGTGCGATATCATACGTATTTTAATGTCGTAAACGGTCAAATCCAGCCACATCTCAATGCCGTAAGTGGGCGATATCATATGTATTCAATGTCATAAATGGTTAATACCGGCCACATCTCAATGCCATAAGTGGGTGATATCATAAGAATTCAATGTCGTAAGTGGTCAATACTGGCCATATCTCAATGTTGTAAGTGTTTGATGTCAAAAGTGGCGATGCCATAAGTATCTGATGCCGCAAGTAGCAACGTTGCTATATTCAATGTCGTAAGAATCTGATGTCACAAGTAGGTGATATCAAAGCTCTTATCATGTTGAATCTTAGATCCATATCGGAGCCCAACTTTATATAGGGAGTCTCCGGATCTAAGAAAATTTGAGTTCACTTCCAAAATGATGACTTCAGATGATTCAAACTCCATATCTAAATTCAAGGACCAAGGACAGAAATTGATGGATCTCGAATTATAGGACTCACATCGAAGGTTAACAATCTTTTGAGATCTGGATTTCAGTTTATATCATAGATCATCGGGAAGCATATCAAAATAGAGAGCTCCAAATTTAGAGTTTCATGCCAAGGTTAATGGTTTCATTTTCAAGGTTACCAAATTTTAAAAGTTAGCAATTTCAAAATTGAAATTTTTAAGAAGTTTATAGACATAAAAATTTCAAAATTGAAAATTTTGAAAACATTCAAATTTTGAAGGTGAAAATTTTAGATGCATATTTGGTTTTGAATCAGTAAAATTATATATATATAAGATTTCAAATCCATATCCATGAATTTTCCATCATGAAAGCTGTCTATATTAAATTTCAAAATATATGTAGTTTTATTTTCAGTAATACCGAGCTCTATATATAAATGAGTTTTCTAATATATGTTGGTTCTTGAATGAAAGGTTTCTTATACTCAAAAGGTTCAAATATGCACGGTTTTGAGTACAACAACTTTTCAGATATATGTGGTTTAGTATTAGATATACCAAGTTTGAACATTCTTATTATACCCATATCAGTATATTCTAAGTATATCAGTTTTGAATATATGTTTGTTCTAAAAAGTAATACATATGAATTTCGAACATGGCCGGATATGATTTCAAGTATTGGGTCTCTTATTTATCAGAAGAAATTCATTTTTATTTGATTTTGAATTTATTAGCAAACCTTACATGCGAATCTAGATTTTAATTATGTCCAAATCATGTACACATCTGGTTTCATATATATGCATTTATTATATAAATGTTTTTTTGAAAAAAGGTTAACTCTGAAATTAAATTAAATGCTTTTGAGGCATAAAATTTCATACACTTGAAGTTTAAAAAAAAGTTTGATATAAGTTTTAGATCTATGGAAGTACCATGTATATATAATTTATATGTATAAGCTTCCAATGGAAATAAGACTTTGAATATGAAAACAGTTTGAGCATATCAGGTTTCAAAAGCATGAATTTGGGAATATTAAGATTCTTATATATGTAGCTTCACACATACAAATGTTATATATATATATAAGTAATTTTGTATATATCAGATTTCGAAGATATGATTTCAAATGCAGAAGAGTTTCAAAAGCATTAAATTTTATTTGAGCTTCATATTTAAATAGGTATTTATTTCAAATATATACCTTCAAGTGCATAAGTTTCCAAATAAGTATAGTATCAAATATATAAATTTTTAAATGTATACATGTTAATCTAAGAAAATAATATATATAGACTAGCATGTCAATTTCAAGCTAACAATTAGAAATATATTATTTGCTTTATACTTTTCAGGGTGATCAGCACAGCAATGAGAAATGAAAGATTCGGCAAGTACATAAATCAATGTATAAGCTATAAAAAAGCATTTCAGAAGTGACATTACAGAAAAGGATTACAAATCAGGTGATATTTACAAAGTTTATATGATTTACATAAGTCATGAAATTATTTTCAAAACTTATGAAGTTATTCACATATATACAAGAGAGTCTATATATTTTAAAGATACAAATATATCATAAGTATTGAGCAACCTTGCTAAGATTCTCAACGATCGAAGGATTAACTATATGACGAATTGCGGCGCAGAGAACTTCTCTAAGTTTCTTTTCCTTCCTCCTTACCCTATCTGCGCCATCGATCACATCAATATTTGTCTTCAGAGCACAGTTGAAAGATACGTTTGCGCCCCTAAGGGTCTTGTTTTCCCTTTCTAATTCCGCGATGTGCTTCTGAAAGAAGTAATTATCGTGTTCAAGATTCTAAATCTTAGCGATATACTCATTGATACTCCAAGAATATTTCTCTTTTTGTTGCTCATCAAAATATCTAGCAATTTCAAACTTTACTTTCCTGCACCATTCACCCACAACATTCTCATCTAAGCTAGGTGGAGGGGTGAGCATTGTGGGGAATTTCTTGATGGTAAGGGAAGTAGACCTCGTAGGTCTGGAAATAAAGGGAGTAGTGCGAGGAGCCGACAAATCAATACTCGAAATCTTGTCTCCCATAATGTATTTTAACGATTCACACTGTGCTTGACTGTCCTTCAATTTCAATTCCAAGTCGCTGATCTGTTGGACAAGTTCTGACATCTTATGGTCGAAAACAATTGAAGGGTTTGACTTTACTTGTCGCTTTAGTGATGAAATCGTTTCATCTTTGCTTTTAATATCGGCCTCGAGATAGGCAATTTGATCTTTCAGATTACTAGCAATGGTTTTTTGAACAAAATATCTTTTATGCCATTTCAAGGCTTCGGCATTACCATGGAAGCGCTCAAGTAAGATATCATCACTGAGTTCACACCTTCCACATGATTTTAATAGTTTATCTCTAAGATTGGCGATCTGTGATGTTAAATCAAAGGGGAGAGGAGCTGCAGATAATTGTAACTCCTATTTAAGCAATAAAAACAAAATAAAGTCAAAATCAATAAGAAAAATCTCTTTATTATTATTATATTAACAGATTACAACTCAAACAATAATGATGCTAAAAGATACAATGAACAATTGGTTTACATCTAAAGTTGAGAAACTACATTTCTAACTTTATCTAATGAATTAACGAAAAGGGTAACTATTGAATCAAAGGGAATATTAGCTCATTCAGGTGTGATAACTTGTGGGAACTATAGTCCCACTTCCCAGCTGGGGGACTATCATGACCACAAATTAACTTAGAGTGGAACGTCCTGCTTTCCTTAAGAAGTTTCTCTTTTTCATCGCCAAGAAAATCAAAGCGAATACGAGGATATTCCAAGTAAAGTTTCTGTAAATCTCTAAGGAAGCCGTATCTTGCTAGCTTCAAAGATTTTAAAATTGATATATTTTCAAGTTAAAATCTTCCAAATTTAACATATTGGCTTAAATGGTCTCTAGAAACAAGTCAACCTAATGAACAGTCACTCTATAATGATTAATAAAACGAAGCTAAGCATAAAGAACAAGACTAAAACAAATATTTACAAAATCAATACATTGTTACATGTTTACAACTACTCATCCGGTTCATACAAAACAGAATTAGAAAATAACTCGGAGGCAAATTTGTTCTTATAGTACTTAAGCTTTTCAGGGGGAGATCTTGGGGAATCGATCTGACCTGTGGTAAGTTCCAACAAGCTCTAGGGTGCGGGTCAGATCTGAATTCATCCAAGTATCTCTTATGAAAACGTCTAAGTAAATCTCCACTAAATTCGCCTAAGTATGAAAAATCAATAATTGAGTGCCTATAGTAAGCTTTATATAAGAAGTTGATTAAAATATCTCTTTCTTCAATCAGCATCCAAAATAAAGTGATCAACTCTCGGTTCTCTTTTAAGAGAGTGTCGTAGCGAAGACGTGCTCTCTTTAGTAGAGGTGTAGCTTTTTGGTGCTTAAAAGATGCCAACACCAATGCACTTCTAGCAAGTCTATGATATTTATCTGAAAGTACACTGTGCTCTTTTATTTGCTTGTCTAACTCCCTATATAACCTGTTTATCGCTGCCTATTTTCTCTCAAGTTTGGTTTTATAAAGGAGGACATATTTCTTCCTTAAAATAAATGATTTGCACTATTATTATCTTCGAAGTGAAAGATATTTAAACAGAGAATCCCTACCTGTGATATCGGGATAAAATTCTAGGAAGCCTGCTCTTTCCCTTTCAGCTCTTCCACATTAATGTGAGCAAGCTCTTCTTCTTGATGAGCAGAAGGCCCGACGGATTAAGGCGGAACATTTTTTTTGGGAGATGACTCTTTCTCAGGAGCACGGGTATCATCATCATCATTCTTCTCAGAGGTTTTAGTATGTCCCCCTCGATCACCACCTGAACCTTGGCCACCATCGACATCATCATCATTATTATCGTCGCCATGGCCATCACCATCATCATCATCGCTTTCTTCCCCAGCAGCATCAATCTTGTCACCATCATCCTCAGAGTCAGATTCGATTTTGAAAGAGGGGACGTCGAAAGAGAGAATTTTGGAGGTGTCAATTTCCTCCTCTGTTGCAGCTTCAATCCCCTTCTTCATTTGATTAATTTTTCCCATTACTCTATCAACAAGGGCAGAGTCGAGTGAGGGGAAGCTTAGGTCAGGGCACTTCTCGAAATTATCAGCATAAGCGAGCATTAAGGCTTCTTCATAAGAATTCAGTATGATTTCCCCAAGGGTAGTATTAAGAAACTAAGATACTCGTTGTTTGGCATCGGAGATGGTATTGACAGTGAGCTTTAGGGAGGCTTTGTTTTTCTTTAAATTCTCTTTTAAAGAAGCATTCTTTGCTGCTATGCAGGCCTTCTCCTCAACGGAATCTTTTAAAGTTAGATGCATGGAAAAAATTTCGTCGGCAAGGAGTTGGCGGGCCTTTCTTTCTTTCGAAAGTGAAAATTCTAATTGGGTAAGGCAATCTTTAATCACTCCAGTTCGGAGGCTGCTTCATCTTTTGCCGCAGACAAAGAAGGCATTTGATTCTTAGGGGCAGAGATTTCCTCCTGGAACTTGGAGGATTCAATGGAAGATTTGGATGCTTTCTCATATAGAGTTAACCAACTCTTAGAAATCTGGAAGAAGAAATGTAACACAAGTTAGAGTTTTAGAGAAAGCCGGTAATGATAAAGTCAATTGAAATAAAAATTACCAAAAATTGTTGCTCCATCAGAGAGCGGTAATGCCCCGCCAAATCAGGAACGGAAGAAGGCGGGTGGATAGAAGTGAAGGACTCTGAATTTAAAATAGATTGAGCTATCTCCTCGAAATTAATGGAAGGAGAAGAAGATGTTGGCTTTTGAGGAGTACGCCTTAGAGGGGGAGTCATCTCCAAAGCTTGTTGTATTTGTTCGAGGATGGTCGGAGGGCTAGAAATGGTTATACGTGAGAGAGGATCGATGGCAGTGGGAGTTTGCGCCGGTTTTTCTTGAGGTGCTTCAACGATCGGGTTTTCCATATCTTTATCAAGAGATAAACGATCCCCCTCCTTTATATCAATAACTTTAGCAACCATCAGAGGAGGTTCCGCGTCGGACAGTGGCAATAACTTCCTTTTGATGGCCTACTTAGTTTTGGTGAAAGATTGGATAATAGATAGCGCACCAGAAGTTGTGGGAAGGCGAGCGGCACCATTAACAGGCATTGTTACCTGAGAAGCAGTTGTGAAGGACCTAAACAGGTTAAAAGTTAGCAAAATAATTTAGAAAGCAACAGGGATATAAAAAAAATGTTGTGCCTATAACTTACCGGAGTGGTCTGAGAAAATAGGCGACATAGGAGAAAAATGTTCAGAATCTCCTAAGGAGAGGAAGCATTTTCCCTTTGATGTATGCTGGATCAAAGGGGGTAGCCCCAAAACCCTTTGACCAGGGGGAAGAAGGGAATGCTCCCTCAAGTTAGAAGGGATTAGCAGCTTCATTCGGTTTCCTATCTTATCAGAAGCTACGATTAAAGACTCCACCATCCTTTTATCAGCCACGCTAAGTTCCTTGGCAGGAGCACCTGACATAAGACAAAGATTAGACATAAAAGCCATTGAAAAGAAAGAAGACTACGAAAATCTAAACTTACAAGGAGTGGAAAAGATCTCACTAATATCAGAGAAACATTTAACAAAGAAAAACTGGTTTTCCCAGTCTTTAAACTTGTTAACCCCATCCGATATTAGCTTCTTTAGGGGGTTGGCTCTAAAGATATGATGATTGAGATTGCTGAGCTTTACTAGTCTGACCAAGTAATTCAAGACTTTAGCGCTTAGAGAAGGAAGACCGGACTCTAGTGCCATCAGCTTCAGAGACAGGTGGTAGGTGTAGATATTTAGGGACAGCTGGATTGGAGCAATCCCGAGATAAGAGAGAAATCTAGATAGGAACTCTGGAAAAGGCAGGAACCTCCCGTGCCATATATGGGCGGCAGTATAGGCGAATAACCCTTCCGGAGGATTGTTGATGGTATCAGATCCTTAGGGTGAGATAGCTTCCACACCAGAAATTCGAAAGTCTTTTAGGATAACATCTACCTCATCTTGTGAAGATATCAGGGAGTGCTTTGAGATGGCGTCAACTTTCTTTAAGGAGCTCATGGTTCTACTAGGTGAAAATGTTTCTGTTAAAATTTTCAATTTATTACGAGCTTAGCATTCTTTCAAAAAATAGTAAAAACCTATTGAAATAACTTAAGCACAAAACCAAACATGAAACTTCAAGTTTTTGGAAAATGTTAAAGTTTAAAATCAAAGATATGGAGCTTTCGACAGAGTCGAAGGGAAAGAAGATTAATACTTTGCATATACCTCTCGACAGTGTAAAATACTTAAATATGAATATTCACTAAGCTTTCGACGGAACCAAGTTGTTAAAAGAAGATAGTTAAAACTAATTTGAAAATCTAAACAAAGTACATACATACTCTAGAAACAATATAATATGACCCTTTAACACTGCCGGAATCTAAGACTTGAGTTTTTCTGAGAGGTATATGAATGTTGTCGAAACTTCATATACTCATTGAGTCGAAAGGTCCTAAGTTAAAATCATGAGTACTTAGAATGTTTCAACATTGTAGGAAAAATATGATTTTAGAGGGTTTCGATTCATTAGATACAAAGGGTTTCGAAAGGGTCGAAGGGGCATTATGGTTCCTAAAGCATGCTAGAAAGAAGGAATTGCAATCGGCACGAAAAGGTTTCGACTAAGTCGAAACATTTTGCTTTCGTGAGGGATGACTACATTCTGTTTCACAACCTTTCAACAAGGTTGATCAAATTCATGCTACAATATCTTTCAAGCCCATCGAAAGACCCTAAGGAAGAAAAACCAATGTTGCCACCTTAATCCCTTTCGAAGGGGTAGAAAGGTCAATTTGTGGCGCCAATGTTTCATCCGTACAACTCAAAACTTCCGGGCGAAGAAAACAGAAGCTTTTGCCTTCCCAAACCCGATTGCAAATCCAGGGTTTCAACAATTTCTTAAACAGATAAACCAAACCCGTTAAGGAAATGGATTTCAATATGAATCAACCATTTTCAATTTCAAAATTTTTGAAACAAGAATTCAAATTCTTTAAAAATAGCAGAAATCATAAACGCTGGAATCAAGTTTAAAACGAGAAATAAATCTCGTCGATTCATGAGACTGAATCGCGAAATTATCTTGGACGATTTGAATCATAAACTTAAACGACTCTTAGTAAATCGAACTAAACTTACTTTAAGGAAATTAAAATTCGAACATTTCTAAATCGAAATCCTAATAATTAAATGTGAGAGGGTGAAATTTACCGTGAGACACAAAGAACAGAGAAAGAGAGATTATAAAAAAAATTAGAAATAACCTTGAACTTACATTTAGATCTGGTTAATCTTCGATTCAGGAAAAAGAAAATTGGAGAATTTTAGAATTCTTTTACTTGTACTCGAAAATTTGATTGCAGGTAAATGAGAAAGAAAAAAAGAGCGTACTTATAAGAAAAGTCTTCAAAGAGCTACAAACCATTAGATCGAAACTTTTAGGTTTTGACATAGATGAATTGGAAAGTCAATAGCATCCCTTCGCGGGGGGAGGGGGGAGGGGGGAATGTTAGTACCAAAAACCCCTTCAATAACAAACATGAAAGAGCTCCAACTAGACCTTCCAAAAGAGTCGAAGGGATGCTATAGCCAAAATCCGAAAGCTTCAGGACCTTTCGATGGTGTTGAAAGGATTCTGTAATCAAGATCTAGTAGGTTCGTACTTTTCGAAGGAGTCGAAAGCACCCTTCCGCCTTCAGTAACAACCTGTTGACTAGGTGAATCCATATGCATGAAGACCTTTCGAATGAGTCAAAGCAGCACCTTTCGAAGACAATGAAGAACACCTATTTGTATATGCACCAAGCCTTTCGAAACCAAAGGTTTCGCCTTCATTCAAACTACTCGAAAGCGAGTATAGTCCTGAACAACCCCTTCGAAAGCTATAATAAGCCTTTCGAACCGGTTGAAGCCAATGTGATCCAGATGGGGTTCCACGTCAAATCAGAAGCAAGAGCTCAAACATAACCAGGATCATCGAAACCATTGAACAAAGCCTATCGATAGTCGGAAGCACTTACAAGGAACATAATGAAGAGAAGCTTAATCATTCCTTTCGACAAAGACGGAATCATACTTAAGTTATTCGGCAGCCACCTTTCGACCAAGTCGAAAGCATTAGGGTCGAAAGGTGCTGACCCGTATCTATAAATAAGGTCCAAGGGATCAAGTTTTGGGGCTCTGATTCTTTCGATTCTAAACCTGTATTTTCTTAATCAAAAGCGTTGTAAACCCTAATTACCAAATCAATTTGGGAATTTTGAGAAATAAAGTCATTTTTAGCTTGTGAAAGGGAAGTCTCGAATATTTCAGATTACTTTACTGTTTTTAAAGCTTTTGTCAGGTTTAATCTTGTGTTTCAGGTGTCGCCTACATCGAAAGGTCACTACCGACACAGTCCTTGCAGATTTAAATAACATTAGCTACACACTTCAAGCTACCTTTCCCTGAGTCTCTACTTTCGACGAAGTCGAAACCAAGTTTTAATCTACTGAAACCTTTGATTAATACCATGTGACAAAAAGGTCCAGCTTTCGACAAGGTCGAAACCTTGCCCCAAATCATTCCAACTTGAGATTCCCAATCCAAACCCGAGATATTTAAGCCTACAGCTTTCGACAAGGACGAAACCCCAACCCCAAATTCCTGGTTCAAGTTTTAACACCAAAACAACCTTGCTTTCGATAGGGTCGAAACCTCTGTCTCTGATTCTTAGATAGAGTCCTGGCCACACAACAACTAAGGCCTTCGACATAGCCGAAATCAACAAAAGAAAATCTTATCTAGGGTATCTTAACCATTTCGAAAGATGGGCTTTAAAGGGAAAACCAATCTATCTTAACAGAATCGAAAGGTTGATAAGGGAAAAGCTGACCCTTTCGACCGAGTTGAAAGGTTAATCTGAATAACTTTTACTATAGCAATCTACTCGAAAGGAAACTCAAGGAGGATATTCCCATTCCACTCCTTTCGATCTACCTAAGGGATAAAACTTATTCAAGAACTCTTCTCTGGGGTGTTGACAAGATTTCTTGTTAACATAGATGTTGAATTACATAAAAGAAGCAAACATTCAATTGCTAAAGCTGCTATATATCAAGGTTCATAAAGCAACAATAGATTCACAAATTGGTTAAAATCAACTAATCGGTGGCTTTCATAAAAATTGAACCTAAGCGGCTAATATAGCTAATGAAATGCACAAACAATACTAACTACTACAAGTTTAATGTATACATTATATATACACATATATATTGCATGAGAGAGAGAGACAGTGTGTGTGTGAGAGAGAGATACATACAAATAATACTAACATTGGTAGAAATTTTGCCCTAGCCCGAAATATCACTGGACTTGGGAATGGCTAAGACTTGTTATTTTGCTTGATGTGAAGTTTAAGTTTGGGATTGGCATGAGATTCCGATAATGCAAGTATTGTTTTAGAGGACATGTCATAGGCATTGAGAGGATTTGTTGCAACTATTACTAGCACGACCAAAAACTTTACAAGATGTTAGACTTTCAATCGTTGGAACTCAACATATGAGATATGGGTACTCATAATCGGGATAATAGAAGTCAATAAATTTACAAAATTTAAAGACGTTAGACTTTCAATCACTGGAACTCAACATATGAGATATTGCACATAGTGTATAATGTGCTTCAGCTTATTGACATACATCCTCCAACCCAACAATTTGTTTATTCCTTTCACCAAAATTATAAGTATTCAACATATTAATTTCATCAATCAAAGGAAGGATAGATAAGCACAAGATCAAAATTCCTCACTCTCTTCCCAAGACGAAAGAAGACCAAGATAAAAATGGTCCACAAATCTTAGTATTTATACTTAGGAAAATCATTGAATTTACCGAGCAATTTTATCTTGGTCTTCTTTCGTCCTGAGAAGAGAGTGAGGAATTTTGATCTCGTGCTTATCTATCCTTCCTTTGATTGATGAAATTAATATGTTGAAAAATATATCAACTAAATATAAATTAAATTTCATCTTATTTGGAGCTAATCACTTATCTCAAAAAGATTCATAAAGAATACAAGTACACTCAATTTCTGTTGAAACATGTTTGGATTAAAATGATATAATCTCGAATTAGATTTTTTTTGCGAGCTTGCGAAGACTAATTATTTTAATTAGTTTCAATAAACATCAATTGTAGGATTAGAAGCCTTTAGATTATCGATCCCTCAAGTACCTAAGAAACATCAATATAACTGCGTGGGTTCAGAATGCTATGTGCAAGCCGCACACTTCACCTCGAGTCCAATTTTTCTATGAATTTTTTATTTTCATTCTTCTGGACTGCAAGTTTTGCGAGCCGTTTCCTAAATCTCTTGTTTGATTTGACATATAATTTTGCACATATTTGAATCATATAAACTCAACATTTAGCACATTTAGAACGTTTGCACGTGCTTGAAATTTTAAACAAATGGATCCATATCGGGGTAGAACTAACATGTTCATGGATGTGGTTTATATTCAAACTTCTAGGAGTGATGATGAAGACCAACCCCAACCGTGTCCCATACACGCACCAAACCTCCCCACCCCACCCACACACCCCAATGATGATTGGATCCAAATTTGGATTAGTGTATATGGTCAGGATTAAAGAATTCAAGGAAGTACACAGTTATCGTATGGAATCATCCATTGTACAGTTTATGAGGCAATTGCCAAATATTCCATCCCCACCCCAACCTCCACCCAAACACACACACCACCAACCAAATGCAATTGTTGGCTATACGTTAAATTATAAGTTAACAGGAAAAGTTAATTCTATTGTGTTATAACTTGTAAAATTATTGGTTTATCCTTTTCAACAATCAATTTGGTTTTGGGGAGAGAGAGCGATAATTTTGCGTTATAACACATATTCATACCTGGAATCTGAATTTATATTCATTCTCCAATAGAAGTTCACGCTTCACAGGTAGTGTTAGGTACAGCTCGCTATTAAAAATGTTAAATTTGTGTTGGCATCCTTATCACAACTTTAAAAATGAACATAAATTGCATTAAACTGGACCGTACTTGATTGACAATAATTGTTCACTGCGAATAGATACATAGACAAAACAATATGAGCAAGTGCTGCAGTATGTGCATGCAATGGTAACACATATGACAAACAAATTGTTTGCTATATGTTGATTTTGCATTTAGTTTTGGCTCATACAACTAGAATTTTGGCTACATTCTTATATTATTTGTACCTGCAGCAGTTGTATACAAACCTCATTTATTACTAATCGCATATCCTACAAGAACCAATGATTAATCAACCTCTTGATTTGTTGAGAAGTCCCTAGAAAAAGGTTGCTTAATTATAGCAAAGAACCTGAAACAGAAGGCAATGCAAAACTCTTCGATCTCATCCTCCTCGAGGAATTCATATTCGAGTAGGTAGCCATAAGGCATTTCAAAATATCTTCGGAGAGCAATTCTTGCTTTATTGGTTCTTTAAATGCTGCTTTATTGGTCTTTTTATTCGAGTGGAATTCAATCTTGTTCCTTTTCACTTGACCATCATCACATTTGATGAACTTATTCACATCAAACTGATCAACATTTGACATCCATCTCTTCGATATACTATAAGTGTTCGAGGCACTGAAAGCATTTGCATTCTCAAATGAGTTTGAATTATGAGATGGGAACTTGGCAATATGCATATTAGATGAACTTATTTCTTTGTATTTTTTCAAACATGACAAGCATTTAGCTTCTTGATATAGCCTTAGCCGGAAATTTATTAACTCCTCCTCGAGTCTGGCAACTTCTTCTTCTAAAAGTGCCACTTCTGCAAGAAGCTCTAGCGTCTAATTTGAAAAGGAAAAATTATATAAGTGAACAATATACTTCAAAAATGCTCGTGTTTTGTTGAAGTTTAAGATTAAGTAATATGTAACTATTATGATGCAATAGAAAAAGAGAAGCAATTATAGTTACTTTTGATGGAAGATAAGGTGGGAGGCGAGGAAGAGCGCCCAATGGTCTAATGATAGCTCTCTCTAAAGCTCTATGCACATCCTCTTCACGTCGTAGCTTTTTCTTTAGCTTTTCAACCTATTATTTTCGAAACAATGAACTATATACTGCATGAAAAATAAGAATAAAAATGTAGTAGCAATATTGGTATTTGAGTTTTTACATCTTGTTGCAATTGAAGCTTCTTCTCCCTTCTAGCTTGAATTTTATTCAGTCTCTTCCCTTTTATTTCAGGGTTTTTCTCCCTTTTCTGCACTATGCCCTTAGTAAACGAAAATACAATCATGGGAACATGAAGAACACGACTTATAATTCTACGGTTTCAGCACTACAGCATTAACATATCGACTCAATCCATTAAAATGAGAAGAATCATAAATTAGTTTGAGGCATTATATATAAAAAGCTAATCGCTGCCTAAATATATCCAAGAATGAACCATGAACTTACTGATCTACTTTGCATTGAAGATGACTTCATAGTTTGCTGCACTGTTCTCGATTTCGTGTTCATTTCTTTCAGCCTTCCTCTCTTTGATTATTTTTCTCTTAGAACTACATGGATTAAAAGAAGCTGATATGTATAGCATAAGTTTACAGTAGAATAATAGCTGCCAGACTAATTAATACACAAATCAAATAACCAATTGACCCACCAAAAATGTAGAGACAATCTTCACATATTCATCCACATAAAGTTAAATGTTGCATGATGACAAGTTGAGTATTTCTGATTGCGGTGGAATCCACTTCATCTTTTTTTTTCTCCCATATTCTTATTGTTCTCTTATACGAAGTTTTCTAGTTTAACTGTAGTTAGTGTTTTTATTAGGCCAAGATTCGGTCTCATATATAATTTATGAACAATTTATTCATAACCAATAAAATGCATATAACAAAGCGGTGCTGTTCCTGTAGGGTATATACAGAGAAATAGATTACGTGTTCAATACTATGCATTTTCAGAAATTAGTTGATTCTGAGAGGGAAAGAAATGAATGCAAGAAATACCTTCTTGGTATATACACAACTTGTAGGCTCTTCAATGATTATATGTATGAAAAATAACCAAAATTACATGATACAGTTCATATTCTAGGAGATACAATCTATATAGATCATGGCCATGGATTCCACAATTTTGTCTATAGCCCATTCTGTAAAATGGGAAAGCATGCAAAGTCACTTTTTATAATGGACCACGATGTGACTTGTGCTACAAATATAGGCATTGGACCATAAGTTTATCAAATTGTGATAATGATAACAGGTGTATGATGCAACTAAAGGCTACAGCTACGTCAAGATAGCATGCTTGGAAACATTAGGAGTCGCTAGTTATATCAAATACTTGAGTTGCATTCAAATTCAAATTGCTACCTTCATTGTCGAGAATAAAATTCAAGTTTGATTGATACTGAATTTACTATTGTTATGTTGGAATCATTAACATTGTAAATTCATCACTCGCGAAATAAATAACATAAAAGAAATGCAAATTTGAATGTGTTCTTATATTTGTCAGTTAACTCTACTGGGACAAGAACAAATTTCGAGAGGACCACATAAACATTATTTTTGGTTTCAACGAAATTATAAGACCCAATAAGTTTCCCAAATTGCATTGTGGAGTCACAAGTTCTTGTAATTTTTTACTTGTATTTGTTCTACTAGTTTATAATGATTACTTGTGATATTGTTGTATTCATGGCCATCACCATCACCGAATACCATCACCGAACCGTGAATTGAACAGTGGTGGTTTATGGTCATGGTTAAAGGTTATGAAGGTCAAAAACCGATTAGACCATAAAAAAATGTACTGATTGCAATTTTCATTTTGTACCATAATTATAGTGTACAATTATTGAATTTAATCTTATGTTTTTACTTGACTATAATTAGATGGAAAAAATTGTTGAACTGCATATTTGAACCTGCAAAACCTTCTCAAAGTTCAAGTCATAGTGAAAAAATAAAAGTATTCAGCAAAAACTGAGAACTACTAGTTATAAGTCCCACATCATCAAATAAACAGAAAAGCGATTGGTTTCGATGTTATAAATAACTCCTAGATCAGCAATATTGGTTTTATGTATCTATATTTTTAGGCTAAAATGATTTGAAATTATTAAATAATTTGTGGTTCAGTTTATATATATATATATATATATATATATATATATATATATATATTAGAGGTTATATATATATATTAGAGGTTGAACTGTGGTTCAATTTCCTGCATTTGGCAAGTTGTTTGGGTTTTGGACCGGTCTAGCCAATAGTTCGTGGTTTTCCCCTGCTAAACTACCGGTGTGGTTTTCATAACTATGGTTGGAAAAGAATGTAACAGTGTCAACTTACCTACTTTTACAATGAAAGTGCATATTCCCTCATGTTCTTCGACCAATAAAAAAATAAAAAAATAAAGTTAATGGTGCTAACCCACTGCCATAAACTATTTAGATCTCTTTCCTCCAATTAGTCATCCAACTCTTCATATGGCCCATGCTCGGCCCAGTCACTATTGTACCACTACATTCTCTACTTCTATTGGACCTGCTTCCAGCCCACTACTCTCAACTCCGCTAATTCAGCCTAAACTGCCTCCGTATAATGATGTCTATTGGCCACGATGCTCCTCTCAGCAACCACCGATCACGAACGTTCTCCCGCTGTCAAAGAACTCTTGCCTCAAGTTGACTTCATCCCCATTAACACTGCCCTTAAGTATAACCACAGAAGCTCTTCTACCAAAAAATATGAAAATGGAGCTCAACCTGATGTGAATTTGTTTCGGCTTTGACTGATGTTGCAATTGACCTAGTCCAACTCTTTCCTTACTCGCTAGCAAACATGCATCTGCCCCATGCTGTCCCAAGGTGTTTGTGAATATTGCGATGATGAGGATGATTTGCTGGATGAAGATGATCGTCAATCTCTCTTTCGTGACTGAATCAATGACTTCTCGGTTGGGATAATTGAATTTTGCAACGATCCATGCACTCTTAGGTCTACTGAACCTTATGGTGATCTTGCCAACGTCAATGTCGACCTTTCAGATGAGGAAGACTCCTCGGATATGCTACTTCTCGATCTCATATCCTCGTCTATTTCCGCTATTGTTGCTAACAATGACATTTACTTGCAAGTTCGGTTTCTCGAGATGCAATGTGATACAGTGGCTTCTGTGACTTCTTACAGCCCAATATTTCATGTCTACTCTCCCAACAGTGCTGACCACCCTTTCATCACCATAGCTTTGACTACTTCCATGTCATCTTCGTTCCCTTTCCTCCCAACCTGCCTCACTTTCCTCTCTTCTGACGGATATAATAGGGGTATACCCTAGGAAAAATTATGTAACTTGTTACATATATCTATCTCGATAACCAATCTTAGTCGATAAAAAAAATTCTAATATATACTTGTTATATTGTGGTATAATTAATTAAGTAGTTAATTTTAAGTATATTGAATAGAAAATTCTTAAATGGTATATTGTGTGATAGTAATTACAATGTGTTGTAAGCATGAGAAATTTATCACATTTAAAATAACATATTATTTTAACCATTCTTAGTCAAGATGTTTCGAGAAAGGATATTGATTCATGTACTGAGACTAGAGTACGTAACAATCTTCAAATATTAGGCACTGCATCACTTATGATTACCGGAGGCACCAAGGGGTTACATATTGATAGTTATTGAATAAATATGAAATAACTTACTTGAGACTTTTTCTATTGGTTAATATAACAAAGGTCAAACAGAGAATCTCGAAGTGACAATGTTACATTGTTCCATCAACTTGAGAATACTGTAGAACTTCAAAGTAAGCATTCCACTTTGATTATAGCTAAATCGTGACATGACGTCCGTCGAATGAGTACAATTGGGTTTGAATTAAAGCATTGGAAGTTAAGTACTATTTAATAGAGAATTGGTTTCCTCATTTATATGAGATTAGTATCACGGTCAATTGTAGTTAAGCCATAGTCAAAGTCTTTAGCTAGAGCAATATGGTTAATTATTATTATTATTATTATTATTAAACCAGAAATTTTTATGTTTCGACTAATCAGTTAAATGTGGATGATGTTGAAATTTTGGCTAAAACCAAGTTCCGTAAGTCCTAATGCAATTTAGTGTTGACAAAGAAAATTAGTGTAAACAATCGCTTCTACCGGGTATCGCTTATAATAGTAAAATTGGATTTTACTAAGAAGATGCGTAAGCGATAAATTTAGGCAAAATATCACACCACTAGCTAGGGTGACATGTGAACGTTATTATTCAAAATGTTCGATATTGATCGTTGATTGAATTTACACATTTGAGTCGTACAACCATAATAATGAATATTCCCAAAAACCATATAATTTAATTAGTTTATAATCAGTAAACATTAATTAAATTAATTAATATTTATGAAATATTAATTATTATATTTTATTTGATTTGTTTGACTATCATTAATATTTAATAAAGTATGTATATAAAAGTTAGATGCATACGTATCGCTATACGATATCGATAAACATTTAATTCTGATCCCTGTGACGACCCACCTTTCTGATCCCTGGGAACGACACTTAATACATTCTTGGTATTCATGTGTCATTGCCCAAGCACCCGAAAGATAAGTTGTCTTGGGTAAAATAAAGAACAGAACAAGACAGAATAGATAAACCTCACAACGGAATGGATACATATAATATAAAATGATATATTACAAAAGGTTACTCCTTATAAGGAGTTATCAGAGTTATAAAAAATACTACATCTAACAGATAATAGCTATACATTCTGACTTTTCATTTTGATACAAAATACACCTACATAATCACACGGTGGAAATAAATAACTAGATAACTAAGGAGCTGCCTGCTCGATCGCCATCTTCAAAGAGCTCCAAAGAAAACCTGCTATTCTCGGACTACCCAAATATAATTGAGTACCCGAGAATTTAGGGAAAATAAACAACTCGGGTTAGACAAAAATGTCTGGTATGAGTAAAACTATGAAACAAATGGAGTGTATTTAAACAATAATATGTAGGACCACGCCGCTAACGCGGAACATGTTTTCTCCCACATAAACAACAAACAAACATAACAAAAATGGAAATGAATGATAGGGAGCAAATCCAAACATAGATGATGAGTACAATTAGTATAACATTCAGACTTGAAAGAATGGAAATAGTCTGAATAAAATTCCAAACTGGATAGAACGGATAAAACAAGACAACAGTCCAAACTCGATAGAATGGACTAAACAAGATAACTATCCAAACTCGATAAAATAGACAAAACCAATAATTGAACACCGCGAAGAGTGGTTGACTCTTTCTATTGTAATTAAAGAAAACAGATTCAAAGGTTCGAATCAAATAAGAAAATGAAATTTTCCAACAATGACTAGGAGGGTGCGCCTCCCTTACCGAAACCATACCTCTAGAAATATATTTGAGAACTCCGATGGGTCTAAGAAACCTCCAAGTCAGACCCCACCAACTGTTACCGAGTATTCGAGTATTTCACATCTCAATGCGCAACACCAAATCCAATCTAAAGTGGATGTGAAAATACCCTAATGGGAGCAACCCCACATAGCTTGGCCCCCACTCGCTCTTTGGGTTTAGTCATTTCCGACAAAGGATAATAAAGCTCAAGTAAGCAACACATCGTCTTAGAATGACGAAATACAAAGAAGGCTGAGTAACCGATAGTTGGAAAACTAACCATCTAGGATATAAAACGATCGTATATGGAAATTAAGTCTTGTGTACTTATCACCACTCATCAAATTCCAACTTGTACTATTTCTTGGTTAACAATAATATCAAACAAGTCAAGATAGTGTTACCTCAAAGTCATGTCTCACGATTATTTTTAACTTTCGAAATAGCGACAAGTCTACTTCTTCGACGTTTAGTGCTAAGTATACAAATAAATCGTTCCCATATAAGTGAATCGCTTTACAGAAATTAATTCATTTCCATAAACGAATCAAACCTTTTCTTTTAAAAACCTGAATTCGTGCTTGGCCTCACATTACAAGTATTAACTTTAAAACACTTTGTTAAAAGAGTTTAATAACTTCAAAACATCAATTTAAAAAGGATTTAATAACTTAAAACATCCTTATTACATTGATTAATTAACTTTAAACTTCATCACACAATTTGATTTTTGAACTTCAAATGACTTTAAATAATAAAAAGGGTAAACAACTTTTAAACCTTATTAATTCAATTAATAGTAAAATATAATTAATTAAATTAATGAATAATTAATTATCATTATTTAAATGAATAACAAAGTCAAAACATACTTGTTATTTTGATAAATTCACTTTGAAAGTTCATAAATTAAGTTGATTAATTAACTCCAATAACCTTTAATTAAAAAGGGTAAATCACCTTTAAAACATCATTAATTTAATTAATTAATAATATTTAAATATAATTAATTAAACTAATTAATAATTAAATATCATTATTTTAAAATAATTAATCAATTTAAGTCATCATTAAGGAAAGATTAATTAAAGTTAAAACAAGTCGATTTCCTTTTAAAAGTCATTAATTAAAAAGATTAATTAATTTTAAAACACAATTAATTGATTGACTAATTAACTTTAATCCATCATTTTCAAAAGATTAATTAGCCTTAAACATCATTAAATAAAATGATTAATTAAATTTAAAACATCATTAACTAAGTAATTAGTTAAGTTTAAAACACATCATTAATAAGTTAATTAGTTAACCTTAATCCTTATTAATTAAATAATTAATTAAATTAAATAATCATTATTAAAATAATTAATTAGTTTTGAAAACATTATTAATAAAAATCATGCTTACTTGTAAAACAATTCCAAGCACGAAGATGAAACCAAATGGTTTGATAAGAAGTGATTTTCCGAAAGTGCCGATACAGCGACTATCGCTATACGGGCAGTTCGGCGAACAAGTTTATAATATTATCAATACAACCAAACATCACATAGAAATGGTTAAAGCATACATAGAATAAGCATTCATAGGCAATAAATATGAACATGAATATAGTTTTAAAGCTTTGGTTTTCGAGGGTAATATTTTACTTACTAACTAGTTTGCTAACTAACATTTACTTAACATGTTTGCATCCATCACACATATACATTTCCAAACCAAACATGAACAAATTCATGTCATATCCAAACCAAACAAGCAATATATATCACAATGTAAATAAAGTAAAATATTTTCCAAAAAAAAAGAGTTTTACTCAACGAAATCTTTTGAAAACTTGAAACATTTTGGAATTCGGAAAGCTTGGAAAATCACAAAATCTACTCGAAAATAGGTCAACTTCCCCTCGATTTTTGGACATGTAATTTTCGAATTTTGGAAAAGTTGTCAAATTGAATGTTCTAGGAAATTATTTCCTCTACAATTTGAAAAAAAGAAAAACTCAATTTTAGTTATTTATGAGGAAGATATGGTCGAAATAAGAAGGATCATTTTCTGACTTGAAATTCCGGGTCCGAAAATGCTCTATGAAGAAATGAGCTTTAGACGTGGTTATGCTCAATTAGAAGAAGTGGTACAAATAAAAGTTATAGCCATTGGAATTTGATACAGTTTGATAAAAATAAATGTTCCATTTGATTAAGTTTTGAGAAAGATATGGCAGAAGTAAAAGAGGTGAAATTGAAGAAGTGAAAGGGGTATTTATATGCAAGTGAAAGTGTAAATTACCTAAATGCCCATGTCCTTTACCCTCCACTACTCTCTTGCCACCTCACCTAGCCTCCTAAACCTCATGTCCTTTAGCCACCTTCTTGTCCCCTTCTCTCTTTTCAAAGCTAAAAATACTTAAATGCATGTGTACATTATGTTTTTAGATGTGATGTTTACTTTTACATAATTTTATATTATATTATCTTAAGTATATATACATACATACACTTAACTAATGCATAAATGAATACATACATATCCTAATTTATTTTTAAATGAATATGTATATACTTATGCTATTTTGATTACAATATTTCAAACAACTTTTATACGATGAAACATCGAAAATTCAAAAAACAGTTTTCAATCACATTTTCTGTTTTTCATCGAACTAAATATTATTCTAAACTAAAATCTAAAAACTATTTTATCTTCAATATTTATTATTTAAAAGTGTTTTTATTTTAATTATAAAACCTATTATTTGAATATTTAAAATTAATTAAATATTCAGAAATTAATGTGGTGGAATTCCGAGTCGCTACAATCTATATCAATTAATTACTATGTATTTTTGGAAATTTTGAGGGCTGAAATAATCCCCATCTATGATTGGCTATGTATGTTAAAAGGTGAGATTCAATTTAATTTATTAGAATTTAATAAAGTACTAAAGAGCGAAATTATAAGGAAGGATTGGAAAGATTTCAATTATTTTTTTAAAAACAAAAATGTCTTTCATTCATTCACTCGCTCTCTTAATGATTCATTCTTCTTCTTGCTCTCCTCCTCTCACTTAATGCCTGAAAATTCTTGTCTTCATGAATGAAAATAAATATTCCCAAACAATTCAAACAAAAAATAAAATAAATTCAAAGATGGTGTTTCAGATCGTTGTAATTTCTGAAGACGATTCAATCGGATCTGGGAGTTTTCATACATTCCAATACTTTGAATTGTTCATTTCATTTTATACATATATATAGATATGTGTATAAATATAATTGATATATATTTATTAACTTAGTTAATACATATATTGATATACGTATATAACTATAACCGTTGTAGTTATTTATTTATCTTAAAATTATTTACGGTAAATTAAATTTCAAATTAAATAAATTTTTTAATCAAATAAATATTAAATAAAGTTAATTAAAAGTTCGTTACATAAAATATATACATATATTGATATGTACGAAAAAACTATAAATGTTATAGTTGATTAACTATCTTAAATAGTTTAAGATGAGTAATATAAAATTTTATAATATATAAAATGAATTAAATTAATTGAATATGAGTTAATTAATAGTAGCTAAAATTGATTAAATAAGAATTAATTAATAATAATATACATAATAAAAACTAAATTAGAAAAGTTTATAAATATATTAAACATACAACACGAAAGTGTAATACAGGTGGAACTGGAAAGAAATTCGAAATAGATATAAGGAATGAATACATACATAAAGTTATACCGTGATTTCAGATGTGTCTGACACTTGAATCATGATGGTATTTAGTAAGAAATACATTATTCCTAAATCGATATCACTCAAATAAATGTATATCAAAGATTATGAATCTCTAATATAAATTTTTTCATCTACCATTTATATATTAATAAATTACTTGTATAGTCTCTACTTGATGAGCAAACTCAAGCTAGAGATGTTATATGTAGTGCAATTAACATATTGTTAGACGAGGTAAGATACATGCACTTATTTTTTAGACAAACTCAAGGCATGTGCATTATACTTAGGCCATTATGAAATGTTAAGTATGAGTGAATAATCTCTTTCAATCCGTTGAGAAAACTCATGGTCGAGATTGAGATTAGGAAAAAGACCATGGGTTAGGATTTGAATATGATACAACTAATAAAGTTTTATTTATCGCTTGTAAGCCTATAATTTGTTAAGTAAATTCAAGATTAGAATCCCAAGAAAATCGAGTCCTAATATCCACTAGAAAAGTCGAACGATTTCTATGTTTCCTCTTAGGATTTTGAGAAACATAAAACTCTAGTGGGATTCTTATTAGAAAAATAAAATAGTAACATGTAACCTTCTAATATTGTAAGAATATATGTTATATAAGTTAAAATAATTTACTTAGATAAATTTACACAACCATTATAATTAGTAAAATGTTTATCGATGGAAATATATAAATGAATTGAATTAAGACTAACATAGAAATATAAAATATACTTAAATATTTTAAGATGTTGTCACTTCAAAACCCATGCAAGAGAAAATTTACATAACTAATAAAACATCCATGCCATGATCGCTTAAGAATATTTTTTCAAGATGATGTATTTCTTTTATGAGTGTTTAACTCTTAAGAAATAGAAGAATATGGTTATTTGATCCATATTTGATCTCATATAAATGTTATATGGTAAATAGTCACGGTTCGTATATACAAAAATTCGATGAATTTTTTTATTGGAAATAAGCAAATATACTATAGTGCAAAATTGTGCATTCAGTATGATTTATTACAATATGAATCTCCTTGAGGGGTTTGACCATTTTGGAAAGGAAAGCGAATGTACGAGGGTGGATGTAACTTAGGCACAGTTGGAATAAAGAGAGTGAATTGTCCCAATGCTTCATGAAAGGACATCAGAAACAATAATTGCATAAAATACTAAAGAGTTACTTAATATGAAATGAGAAATATGATTTATATTTCAATTGTGTTTTCATATAGAAAATTATTTTCTACAAAATTTAATTTTTTGAGCTTGGGATATTTGATCAAAAACTTTTGACTGTAAACTAATCATGGTAAAAGAAATAAATAGCCCGTAATAAGTTGTTAAATGGAGCTTCATATTTCATATGCTATTTTAGTATTGTCAGGAAATAGTTGGAGCATATCATATAATACTTATCAATGGTTGCATCATGATACGAAAAATTATTTTCGTTAATACCAAATATCATTTATGAAATCATAGCTATTTTCAATATTGACTAAAATAAAGATAGTTTTAGTTTGCTATAAATATTTTGAATTTTCGTTAATTAAATCTATTAGAATAATGGTATTTATTGCATTAGCAACATAACACACAAGTACCTAAATTTGTTTTACAATTATTTTGGAATTTTCGATTATGCCATAATTTTGAGAGATAATTCTTTAATCATATGATTATGAATCATATGGTACTATTGAATTGTTCCTCAAACGACTAAGGGGAAAGCGCCCGTTCAATGGGAGCAAAAAAAGAGTCCATAAAATCTTTGGATTGATACATATAGATGTAGTGATTTAAGGTCTAATAATACTAGAACAGTTCCACAAACTTCGTTAAAATTCCCTGATGAATTATCATTGAGATGAACATGTGCATTTAATGCACAGGTATTTTATTTATGATAAGTTCATAGATTTCAATATGGGAGTAGAAACATAACATGTA
Organism: Allium fistulosum; assembly: GCA_030737815.1. Classification (NCBI taxonomy): domain Eukaryota; kingdom Viridiplantae; phylum Streptophyta; class Magnoliopsida; order Asparagales; family Amaryllidaceae; genus Allium; species Allium fistulosum. Next base: position 690,454,788 of record CM060908.1, on the reverse strand, counting down.
AAGGTATTAAAAGAATTCGATCTGATCGAATAGGTGAGTGTGTTGGAAAGGGTTCCAAAAGTTCTTAAAAGTGAATAAAATTCAACCTCAATGTCACTCCTCCTTATGGTACATAATGATGTATTGATAAGAAGTAATGAGACTTTGCTGGACAAATCACAATTGATGATGAGTGAAGTTGACTTAAGTTCTTTCTATAAGGTCGTATACTTAAGAATAAGTACATAAGGTTAAAATTAATTTCATCTAAAAGTATAGTTTACGAAATTATTCAAGATAAGAGTTTATAAGAAACTCATACGTATTCTAAGCCAAGGAGTTAGCAGGTTGTGTGAGTCGAGAGACTGCACATAACACTTGTACATGAGGGATCTTATGTGGACCAGTCCAAAGGAGTTTGGGATCCATATTGTTTGACCAATTTATGTGATGAACATATTTCTAAAACTGAAAACTAAATCAGTTTTATACATATATAAAGGTAGTCCATTAAAATGTTTTGGAATACCTAGTCTGTTGCACTGGGAAAGAAATATTGTTTCAAGAAACGCTAACTTCCAAGGAAGGAATTTCTTTTAGAAATTATTGGTAGTAAAATGGATGTGGACGGATCCAAAGATTAAACTGGTTATAATGATGAAATGAAACTAATCAGACACAAACAGATACCATAGGCCATTAAGAGTAATGTCTTTACTATATGACATGATGCACAATTCTGGAATCGATTCCAAGTCCATTAGAAAAATATAATCTTAGTAGTTGTGCCCAAAGGGATATGATTCATCGACCAAAAATGTTATTTTTGAGAAGAAGACCAATGCAATTGCAATAAAGCTACCATGATCAAATAATATTGTAAATTTCAATTGTTGAAATTAATGTAACCAATTCGTCAGTCGATGTACTTAGTTAATTCAGATTGTTCTCAAAAAATTTATTGCTTGTTATTACTTTGAGTTTTGGTACATACATGTTGAGAAAAAGTCTAAATAACAATTTAGAATATACTGTTTGCACACAACAACCCAAATATCTCAAAGTTAATAGGAGCGAGAAGTGAATTTGTGAGTATTGGATATGATCAAAGAAATGATTTGAAAGTATTATTCGTTAAGCAAGTACTTTGATAAAGAAATCAAGTAGTTTGATTTTCAATAGGCACAAGAAGCGTGTGTCTATAACAAAGCACTATAAAGGTATGAAAATATTTCAAAACTATAAGTAATAACAAACTTATGATTTTTAGCGATGTACTAGTGTTAAAACCATTTTAGTTTAGTTGTTTAAATTCTCGATATAGGATTTGAAAAGACGTCTTTGGTAATTAGCATAAAAGGTTGTTGGGATTATCCTAAAACGATATGCACATGCACGATATTAAAATATTTAATATAGAGCATGTAAGATGAATTTCTTATGCAGTAGCAATAGAAATTATCAAACATGATGTATTGTCTACAGTATTACATTTCAATTATGTATTTGATACATAAGGCAAGTATCAAATCCGAATTAAGATCACTAAATGATCGTTTAGAATGTTCTCATGTATTTTCGAAATACTAGAGTTTTTTTTATAGAAACAACGAACTTCTCATGAAGGAGTGCGCTGACTCAAACTTCATAAGGGATATCTAGTATTGTATGTCAATACTAAATTCACGTTCAACCTTAAGTTAGGAATTTTAAGTTAGAAATGTTCCAAACAATAAGTAGTGGCTGATTCAACCAAAGGCTAAGTACATCGCCTTGAATAGCACTGTAAAAAACAAGTATAAATAAATTCAAAAATTTTAACTAAGCTAAAGGTTATTCCAAATGTTGAGAATCCAATGACATTGTTATATAATAACAATACTGTGATATAGTTTGCAAAAGAACCTAAATCTTAGTAGGAGTCGAATAACATACTCCAAAGGATTCCACATGATAAAGACAATTTATCAATATTGGAGAAAGTTGGTTGGCATAGTAGATAATTAAGAAAAAATAGCCTACCCAATTACCAAGGGATTGGCCCAATTAGTTTTGTGAAAACCGATAGTAGGATTTGGAATAAGATTCTATAATGTACTCCAAGTGCAATGCGAGATTTATAAGGATATGGACTATGCCTTACGGGCAATTATGTAATTTGATACATATATCTAACTCGATAATCAATCTTTGTCAAAATAAAATAGGGTGTTTTCATACTATTATATACTTGTTATATTGTGATATAATTGATTAAGTAATTAATTTAAAGCCTATTAAATAAAAATGTATTAAATAAAAAATCCTTAAATGATATGTTATGTGATAGTAATTACAACGCATTGCAATCATGAGAAATTTTTCATAATAAACAACATATTATTTTAAACATTCATAGTCGATATATTTCAAGGGAGGATATCGAGTTGAGATTAGAGTACGTAACGCTCTCCAAATATTGGGCAGTGTGTTACCTATGGCTGCTGGAGGAACAAAGGGATTATGTACTGATGGTTATTCGATAATTATGAAATAACTTATTCGATAGTCCTCTGTTGGTTGATATAACTTGGTTCAAACAGACAATGTCGAAGTAACGATGTTACCCAGTCCCCTCGAATTTAGAATATTATTGAATTTCAGTGCGGACACTCCGCTTTCATTATAGTTAAATCATGGCATAAGATCCATTGAGCGAGTATAGTTGGGTCCGAGCTGAAGCATTGGAAGTGAAACACTATACAATAGAGAATTCATCTCCTTGCTTATATGAGTTTAGTATAAATGTCAGTCAACTCAAAATCAAAGTCCCTATCCAGAGCAGTTCGATTAATAATAATTGTTATTGTTGAACCAAGGATTTTGTGTTTAGACTAATCAAGTTGAATATAAACGGTGTTAAAATGTTGACCAAAACCAAATTCCATAAATCTTAATGTGATATAGTGTTGATGAAGAGACTTAGTGTAAATAATCGTTGCTACAGGTACCGCTTATAATAGTAAAATTATTTTTTTATCGAAAAGATGTATTAGTGATAAATTCGGTCAAAATGGCACACCATTATCTAAGGTGGTGTATGAACGTTAATATTCAAGTTGTTTGCAATTTATCACTTATTGAATTTACACTTTAGTTTAACAACGTTATTGATGAATACTCCAAAAAAAAACCACATGATTTTATTAATTTATAATTGTTGTAAAGTAATTAAACTAATTAGTATTTATGAAATGTTAATTAAATTTTGTTTGATTTGTTTGAATGCATTAGTATTCAATAAAGTGCATATATAAAACTTGTATATGTACATAGCAATATACAATGTCAATAAACAATAAAATTTTATTTAGATTAATTACTAAGTCATTTTGGAAATATCGAGGGCCTATATAGCCTCCATCTATAGTCGACCGTGCATGCTAAAAGGGGTGGTGGCTAATTTGATTTAATTGATATTTTATGAAGAATTAAAGAGGGAAGGTTTCAAGGAATTGGAAAGATTTCAATCGTTTCTTTAATACAAAAATTCATGTCGTTCATTGACTCTCCTGACAATACATTCTTTTTATTGCTCTCCTCCTCTCTTAATGGCCAAAAATTCATTTCTTTATGAATGAAAACAATTTTCCAAAACTATTCAACCATTAAATAAAATAACTACAAAGGTGATGCTTTAGATTGTTGCAATTTCTAAAGATCATTCAATCAGGCCTAGGATTTTTCATACATTCAAGCTGTCTCTCTTAGGCTACTTCTTAAGGTAATTATTTTATCTTAATTTTAATTATATATCATATCTTGTTAGCATGATGTGCACGTAAATGTGCATATATTTACATTCATATTTTATCTCTTTTTATTTAAATAAACATCATATTTAGGCATTTTTACATGTTAAAACCAAAATTCAATTATTTTCAAACCATTATATTTTCATCTTCATTCAGCGGCAAAATGGTCATTTGTGTGCACGTGTTTATTTAAGAATTTTTACTTGGATAATTTTTATGATTTTTATAGGATATTTTGATGCATATGGAAGTGGAATTGATGATGATATATGCATGCACAAGGAAATACAATGGCATGAAGAGGAAATAATTCAAGTTCAAGATCATGGAGGACCCCACCCACTTACCTAAATGTACAATTATGAGCTAATGGACAACTAAGTAGAGGTTAAAGCTTCATGCACATCAAATGATGGATTAATTAGTGGATAATGGTAACTTGGTGACCACACTTCCTAAAGGGCATTTTGGGAAGCACCCTAAAAATAGAATTAGGGTTTCATGCATGTTTAAATAGACTCCTTATGTACATGTAAAGATCATCTACTCTTTCATATTAGTTAGGAAATGAAAAATACAAGTTGTAATGACAATGTTCTATGAAATAAAAATGGCTTCCAAGCCTCTTTCTTCTCTCTTTTCTACATGCTTTTCTTTGTTTTTATGTTAATGCTTATTTCTATGCTCTCTTTCTCTTAATGTTCATAGCTTAGATTTACATTTATGCACTAATCTAATCAATTTCCTTCTAGTAGTTAATCTTCTTTTTCTTTGTCTATTCTCTACTTTCTTTCATTTTCAATGTTGAAACTTACATGTGTTGATTTGATAACACAAATGAGTAGCTAAACCATTTCAATTTAGGGGTAATGAAGCTCTCAAATATTATGTAACTTCAACATTTTTTATGATTTATGATCTCCTTGTTTGTGCTTCATGAAAGTCAATTTTGATGCAAGTTTATACAAGTGAGTTTGATAGCTTATATTGCTTATGCAAATGAGTTATTCTTATTCAACATAAACACAATTTGCATCATCATTTGCTAATCCATTTTTGATTGTGAAATTAAAGTAAAAATGAAATTTGATGATCTATATTACTAGTTACAATAGTAAATAGATCATACTTAAAATAGCTTTTGCTTTGGCTTCATTTTCATGAGAATTATAAGTAGTTTATTTGTTGTATTATAGTTTGATGGTTTGAGTTATGTTAATTAATAACATAAACAAACCATACTTATGATAAATACAACAATATTTCACTTAATACCAAAGCTAGAGATCACAAATTATTTGTTTGTTGATTTACAAAATTATGAGAGTGGATTTGCCTCTAAATTGTTCTCTAGTTAAATAGTTTTTAAATCAAATTTCAATTCTAGTTTTGGCTTCATTTTATTTCTAGTTAACAATTTCTCCTACATTTGGTCTAGTTTGATTGAATAAATTTTTAAACTCTAACAATTCCCTACGGATCGACCCGTACTCGCCACGTACTAACTATTGTACGCCGTGCGCTTGCGGAAATTTGAAATTGAAATTTTTCGGCAAATTTGTAATCCGATAGAAATTTTGTCGATAAATAAGTTTTTGGCGTCATTGCCGGGGAATTGTTTTGATTTTAATTTTCCATTCTTTGGATTAGTGTTGTTTGATTTTATTGTGTGTGTATTTTGTGTGTTTGATTACATATTTAAAAAAAAATTAGTTGCATTTTGTTTGTGTGTTATTGTTCTCTAGTGTTTTGTTTACAATTTGCATTTCATATTAGAAAAAAAACATACACAATTTTATTCAAAAAATATATATTTTATTCCATTCCTTCTTTTTTTACTTTTTTCTTTTTTACATTTTATTTACACCGTTCCTCCCTGTTACATATCAAACATCCTTCCTGCTCACTGTTTCGTACCAAACTGCCTCCATACCATCTCTATCCTCAAACCCATAGATTTCATCGAAACCACTTCACTTCGACACCAGAATGCTTCCTCGTCCAATACAAACATACAAACTTCATACATTTGCATCAGCCAAATCATATCAAGCCACAAACTGCGACAACACTCACAACATTTCACAACAACAACAGTTGTCTCTACCTTGCAAACAAACAGCTACATTCAAGCACCACTCTCTTCATCATAATTTACTCCTCCAGTCTATTGCCTTCTTCTTCACATACACCCACAAATTCCTTCATTCCACACTCCTTCAAACAACCTACACTTTCAAACTCATCAGCATACTACCACCTCCTACCAAAACATCAACATTTCCCAAACCAATAATAACCATCTGCCAAGACTTCGACATCCACCTTCTACAACTCATACTTCATCACTGCTTGAGTACACTTCAACCACAAGCAGTAGCCAACTTCAAGCAACAGCTATACTTCAAGCAACAGCTTCAAACATCCCACAACAACCATACAATTTCAAGCAGTGACCAATTTTCATCATACAATATGTCCATAGAATCCCCTCTGCACATACATCTACATTTACATTTGCCACTTCACATCCAATCCCCACTTACTTACATATCTTATATCAACCTTCCATCAAATACCATTCAACTACAGAACAATGCAACTTGACACTTTCTACTTCTTCCACAAACTTCTACCTCCTTCACCTCTGCCACAGAAACATCACCAAACTAACACAGTGATCATCACCAAATCTAGTCACCACCATTGCCACACTGCATACATAGCCTGCCTCAACACTCATCTACTAAACCACATCTGCTGCTTGCCACTGTCGACACTGTCCATTCACAATTGTCTTCAACCACTATCGTACATACCTTCCCTACCCAAAACAGCCATTACCAAACTACTCTTGCCCACTACACTACAGCCATCATATTCTCTTATCATTTGAATTCTGCCAATCTTCATCACCACCTTACGGTCAACCCATTCAATCTCCACTTATATCAAAACTGAGTACATCTCAAAACAAACTACCTATCAATTCTCTTCATCTCCTCAACTTCATACTACTGTTGCTCACTACAACTGTGCATACAAACAACCACAGTGTTCAAGCCTACCCCAAATAACAATAGTGATAATCCACCTTCAAACCCAAACAACAGTTATAGGTTACAACAGCAAGCACCTCCTTTCCCTACCACAAGCCTTAAACTTCATCACGTATACAAGAAAAAAAAAGAGTTGTACCTTGCAAACCACCGTTGTCATACCCATCACCCTCAACTTCAACCAGAAACAACACAGTCACAACAGAAAAATCGACATCACTCACTCACCTCCTCTACCCAATTGCCAAAACCGTCACCAGAAACACTGCTCTCGAATCACCGTAATTCAATCGCAAACAACACAGTTAATCCCCTCCTCCACTTCATCGCTAACTTCACCTACCACTTGTAACAACTCGCCGACCCACGAATTCCAGTAGCGCCATCGCCTCAAAACCCAATTCGAACAACTTTCAACCCGAACCACACTCCTACCTCCCCTCAATCTCGAACCACCAATCTCCACAAATCTCCTTGAACCCAATCCCTTAACCCGAAGAATTAATTGCAGCGGAAGTTGAAATTTAAGGAGAATTAGAGCAGAAATTCGATTGAAAATTTAAGTTTAAAAGTTTAAGTTACGATTGGATTTTGAAGTTGCAATTGTGTATTTTCATTTGCAAGTGTTAATTTGGGTTGAGAAGTAACTGGGCCGGTGGGTTTATATTTTTATTTTATTTTATCTTCTTTCTTTTGAATGTTTTGTTTAAATTGTTTTCTTTCATTTTTTCCTTTTTTTTAACAAAGAAAGGGTTTATTTTGGTTTGTTTAGTTTTTCCTTTGTTTTGAGTTTTCCTTTGTCATATTCTGTTTCAAAAAAAAATTAATAAAACAAAGAAAGAAAGAAGGAAAGAAAAACTGTATATACATCTTTGTCTTATTTTCAGGTTGTAGAACCAGAAGTGCTTGCCAAAAAAAATTCGCCGCTTAGCTAAATAATCTGCACACTCTGGTATCATGCCCTCATCTCCTGTTTTTATTTGATTTGCATTGTTGGTTGCTTGCATTTATAAAAAAAAATCATTTTAGTTGCATTGTAAATTCACGTTTACTTTTTGCTTTGCATTCATCTCATCTTATTTTATTTTCTAAGGGCAATACCCCAATTCACATAGGGTGAGGGATTTCATCACCCTTTCCTTAGCCCACAAAAGCATTTCATCGTAGAATTTGACTAATAATAAAGGTTAGACATTCGACTTAAGGGTGTCGCTAGCTCATCTAGGGCTTAATTATATCTTCACAATTGTTTTCTTTGAACAATTTTATTTCTTGGTGTCTAGGCTACGGTAGAGTAATAACCAGTTATAAAAATTACGGTGATTCGTAAATATTATAATGGTTGTTCCTCTGAAGGTACTTAAACCTTCGGCTGCGTTGCTACGGTGATTCGTGATGCACCGATAACCCCTACCCGTTACCTGGTTGAGAAATATTTTTGTTGATTTAAGACAAAGTGTGATTATACAATTTTGGGTTAGGAGCTACTAAGGACAGAAAATTGTAATTAAGTCCTTTGCATTCATTTAGTTGCATTAGTTCATGCATATTAAAAAAAACAAAAATATCAAAAACCCAAAATCCAAAAAAAAAATTGTAAATTTTACTTAACTTAGTTTTTAATTCAAAAAAAGAAAAAAAATCCTCTTTTTTATTCCTTTGAAAATTTTCAATCAAAAAAAAAAATAAAAAAAAATATAAAATCTTTTCAAAAAGAAAAAAAAATTTAATTTCGAAAAAAAAAATTTAAAATTCAAAAACAAAAACAAAAATCAAATTTCCATTTTCTAAAAAAAACAAAAATCCCTTTTGAAAATTCAAAAACAAAAAAAAAACCCATATAAAAATTTGAAAAGCCAAAAACAAAACAAAAAATCAAACTTCTCTTTTGAAAATAAATTTCGCTTGGTAAAATTTTTCTTCCTTAAAAAAAACAAAAACAAAAACAATTTTTTACTTCGATTTTCAAATCTTCTTTCATTCACTAAACTCGATTCTAACTTCTTTCTTTTCTCGACTTCCGCTTGTGCATGAGTACTTAGACTCGTGACACAATAACAAATCGTTGGAATCGTGACTCAACAACTAACTGTTTAACTCGAACAGACGATCCTCCCGAGATGGCAAACGAGAACGCCCCTCGAACTCTTATGGATAGAATCTTTCTCGATAAAGTTTCTATTCCATCTTGCATCACGTTACCCGCCCTACGGGTAACCATTTCGAAATTCACTCGAACCATATTGCCACGCTTCCAAAATTTGGCAATTTCGAGCACGATGTGTAAAATATGCGTGTATATGATTTTTGTTTGATGATAATAAACATATATACATTCATTTAAATGTATTTGATATTGTACTATTTTATTTTTCACAGATAAAATGAATATTTGCTGAATAAAATAAATAACATAGAATTGAAATTCAAATGAATATTTTATTCAAACAAATATTTATTACAATTTTGATAGTACAATTTCAAGCTCTCACTATAACTATACAATTTCAGTCACAATACAATTACATCACAATTTCATAGTTACATCAGTTCCTCACTACATATCACTCACACTCGTGTTTATCTTCACTTTCATTCCAATGTGAATCCAGCATCTGAGCAATCTGCAGAAATATACATTGAAGCAGTAAAATTGAAAATAAAAAGTTTTTGCAGTATAAAACGAAATATGAATTTTGAAAATAATATTTGCCTCAGTTATTTGGGTTGTTCGTCATCATTTATACTCGAATTCATCACACACGAACATTGTGACATGCACAGTGCATCACTGTACATGCCACAAGGCCGTGCACATCGAAATGTACACTTGATAATGTTACAGGGACAGGTGGGCACAGGTCAAACCCAAAAGAAAAGCCGGGTTCAACTCAAGTGCAACACAAATAGAGTCACAACACGTGCACAAGGTCAAACCCGAGCATTTAAGCTGGATTCAACACAGGGCAATAGAGATCAAGTCACTGCTATCATGACTCAACTCAATACAACAACGAATAAACAAACTGTCTCCGATGGTACAAGTCAAAGAACACTTGATCAGACACACATCAATATGACAACAAGGCAAATGTACATGAATACTCAAAGACTCAAACATGTCAACAAGCACTGATTCAAGGATCAGTGATACAAGTAACATGACCAGAGATGCCAACAATATCAAGACCAACCAGAACATATGTTGAGATTCAAATACATCAGGTCAGAGATCAAAAGATGGCAGTACACAAAGACAAAGACAGTGAAATGTACAACTCTAATGCAAACTCAAGTGTAACAGATGTGGGTGCAGACTCAAGTCACAAGTACAAGAATGCAACAGCCACAATTCTAACAGAGAAGTGCACAAGTGCACATATAAAAGAGAAGTGCACAAGTACAGATTCAAACAAGTCCACATTGCAACTCCAACATATCAGAGAGTAGTTCAAGTGACAAATGCACCAATGACACCAATGAACAAAGTCAGTACACAATGAACAAATACAAGCCAGATGGTGATATAGCAATGGTGTACATACATATCACAGTGCAACTCATCACAAATGTGTACCAGCTACATGTATGCAATACCGACAGGTCGAAGTCATTCCAGCAAAATGACAGTGCAAACAAGTGCACACTGGAAAGAACCCAATATATACATGCAGATATGACATACAACAGCAAACCAGAAGCTCAAATCAATGCAGTAACTACCATCAAGCCAAATACAAGTTCAAGTGCACAACAAATAAATAGTGAACAAATATCTAATGCTATGCATCCAATGAGCAAGTGCAACAGAGAATAGCATTCATGTATTAAATGACTACAGAACAGCAAGATGAACCAGACAAGATATAACAACAAAACAGAAATGAACTCGACCAAGTACACATCACAACAGGTTACAGCGCATATCGAACTCAACAGTGGAGAACAAGAAATTGAACGAAAGTCAGAAAACATCGAAGCCGAAGACAGGGATGAACTCGAGATTATTCATATGCAATGTAGAATATACTTAAAGCTAGAAGAAATGTGAATGCAGACCGAAGAATCAACATCATCAAATGAAATCAAGTACAATTTGAAAAAGTCAAAAACCAATGTTAAAAGAGGAAAGTTTCTGCCGTATCGATCAAGGAAAAGATCGAACGATTTAAAATCAAAACCGTGTGAATCAAGTCAAAAATATACGTATTTGACTAAGTCACAAATGTCACAATCGTTCAAGCATTATCAAGCGACCGAGAAAAAGAATTGAAAAATTCAAATTAATTCCAGACGAACGAAAATCAAGGGTTTCGAACCCTATATAATGGTTAACATCATCGGCAAATAATGTATTCGAGAACGAGCAAAAATAGTGAGCAAAAAGAATAAAATCAATTCCAAAATCATCTTCATCTCGAATCAATTCAAACACAGGGAAATCAACAATCAAAATCAGAGAAGATTACTTACAAAATCAAGCCTTGTTAGAATCAGCTGCAAGCAAGCAAGCCAGCAAGCAATCAAAGTGAAAGCGGCGACTTCAGTCCAAATTTCACGAGGCCAAAGTCAAATCAATCTCTCAAAAGCAAGACGAGGCAGAGGCCCAAATTTCACAAGACCAAAGCTGTAGCTAAAGAACGAGATCGAGCCGAAGCCCTAAGTTCAGTTGCAAAGAGGAACGAGAGCCACCATTTTCTCAACAAAAAAAAGAGGGCCGATAAAAATAAAAAGGGGTCGGGCTTGTTATCTAAAAAGGGCTTTAGTTGTTAATTATTTAATTAGGGTTTCCACTTTAGTTTTATTTTATTTGGGCCGGGGTTATTTTGGTTAAGGGCAACATAGGTTTTCAAGTTAACAATTTTTTTTGCTCTTGTTGTTTTTTTTGTACTCTTAGAATCAAATCAGGGTAAATCACCACCTAGGATATAGGTTGTGTCGGATTGCCTAGTTAGGTTAGTTCAGTGAGCAGGGTTTGCGAGTTTGCAAAACTCTATAGGAGGTAGCAGGGTGTGCAAGTCTGTTAGAGTGTTTGTAAGCGGGAGACTATTTAATTCTAATAGAAATCTGGGAATGCAGTAGTAGGCTGGGGTTGCCGAAGCTGGGTAAATTTTGTGTGTGATTTACTTTTCAGCATATTTACTTCTCTGCAGTTTGTTTTTGTGTTTAATTCGAGAAAATTTGCTATAACCCTATTCACCCCCCTCTAGGGTTAATCTAGATCCTACAAGTGGTATCAAAGCCCGGTATTTTTTTCTTTAACTCTAGAGTCATGAATTCATCAAATAATGCTTTTTCTAAGGGGCAATCTATTGCTAGACCACCAATGTTTAATGGGAATGATTATGCTTACTGGAAAGTTAGAATGAGTATTTATCTTAGTTCTGTTGATTATGATGTTTGGGACATTATTGAAACTGGCTATACATCTCCCACTATAACTGTTGGTGACACTGAGATTCCTAAACCTAAGGACATGTGGGATGCTAACGATAAGAAATTAAAAACTACAAATGCTAAAACCATGAATGCTTTGATCTGTGCTCTTGATAAGAATGAATTTAATAGAATTTCTCATTGTAAAAATGCGTAGGAAATCTGGCATACCTTGGAGGTGACACATGAAGGAACTTCTCAAGTCAAGGAGTCTCGTCTAGCCCTATTCAGCAATGAATACGAGAACTTTGTGATGGACAAAGGCGAGAGCATAAAGGACATGTTTGGACGCTTTTCAACTTTGGTGTACAATGCTAGAGCGCTTGGGAAGGTATTCACAGAGATAGAGCTTGTGAGGAAGGTGCTACGAGTCTTACCGATGAGCTTTGAGGCAAAAGTCACGGCAATACAAGAATCGAAAGATCTGAGCAAACTAAGCATGGAGGAGTTGATCGGCAACTTGATGACATATGAGCTAGAACTAAAAACAAAGGAGGAACGCAACAACTCCGAATCAAAGAAGAAGACGATTGCCTTAAAGAGCAAAGAAGAGAGCGATGAAGAAGAAGAGGATCCAATTGAAGAGCTTGCAATGGCTGTCAATAATCTTAGAAAATGGTCAAGATTCGGGCCACGCAAGAAGAAAACAAATGGTAATAGGTCAAAAGATTCTGACAATTCCGATAATGAATTGACTTGTTATAACTGCAATAAGCCTGGTCACTTCAAACAAAAATGCCCACTTCTCAAAAATAACAAAGGAAAGAAAAAGAAGAAGAAAGCCTTTGCAGCGACTTGGGATGATGAAGAAGGAGAAGAAGTTTCAAATAATAGCTCAGAGGAGGCTAATTTGTGTCTTACGGCAAAATCAGATTCAGAAGCAAGTTCAGAGGAATCTTGTGAGGTAAGTAACTATTCTTATAAAGAACTTGTTTTGATGTGTTGTGATTTTGCTAAAACAATTGATACTCTTGAATCTAAAATTGAAAAACTGAAATCTGATAGGAGAGAACTTGTCCATGAAAATTTTAGGTTAGAAACTGAACTTGAAAATATTCAAAACCTAGACTGTAAAAAATGTAAAATTTTAGATTCAGAATTATCAAAACTTAAGAATAGCTTTGAGAATCTTGAAAAAGAAAACTTGAGTCTTAAGGAAACCATTGACACTAGGAAAAAGGATTTTATAAATAGATGCACCTCACTTATGACTGAAAACACAACACTAAAAACCAAAGTCCAAAATCTTGAGAAAACTCTGAATAACTTTTCAAGAGGAGAAAAATCATTCAACATGTTATTGGGAAATCAACTTTTTGCTAACAACAGAAAAGGACTAGGTTTTGGGAAAACACAAGTTGATGATAATGCAAAAGGTAAGAGTGTCTTTGCTAGATATGAAATAATTGGACATCGTGCTGAAAATTATAGTCATAGGAACAAGAACACAAAATTTATACAAGTTTGGGTTCCTAAGAATTCTACAAACAAATTTCATGTCTATTGGAACAAGAATGAAAGGACAAAGCAAGTTTGGGTGCCAAAAGGAACATATATAAATAATTTTGGGTCTACTCAAACATATTCATCAAATTATTCTGCCACTAACAACCATAGACCTATAAAAACAAATAGGTCACAAAAATCTTTTACCGTGTAGGTATGGTGGCAGGCTAAGGAACAACATTAGTGTTATCTGGATTCTGGCTGTTCCAGACACACAACGGGCGACAAATCAACGTTCCTTAGCCTAGTATAAAGGTGACAAATTCACAATGGGCAAACAACGAAAGATTATCGTACAGGTAAAACAGGTAATTGTATTTATTTTCAAACGATAGATAAAATGTGAAAATCTGCACCATAATCTGAATTAAATCAGCCAGTTATGTGAAATGATTGATGATGTTAATTCTGATTCTTTTTAACCAATCATCTTTAATTAGAATTACTTGAAGTAATTATGATGGTTGACAGATTCTAACTTACTTGATATGATCTTACATGACTTGTTCTTATCTATGACTTTGATTTGTGCTTAAAAGTTGACCAACCATTTCTTTATTGAACTTAATCTGTTTGGTCAAATTATGATGTTGATTGATTACTGATTACTCATGCTATAAAAAGTTTTTTAAGAAATTGTTGAAATTGTTGAAACTTTATGAAATTGGTGAAACTTCAAGAAATTGTTTTGAAATAATGATGATGGTTTAATGACTGTTGATCTTACGGTTTCTAAATCTGACACTATGATACTTATTTGATGGTTAACACGACTTCAATTCAAAGTCAAGAAAATTTCATTTAAAAATTGTTGAAAATAATTCTGAGATAGTTTGTTGAAATTTCACAATCTGGTCTATGACATCCAACGTGTGAATATTGAGTGAAATATTAAAGTCAGATGCAGATCACACTGGTAATGTAGTTGATAGAAAAATTACTAGTGGAACGTGATTATATTTCGAGACATTCATTTGCTGCATCATTTTTCAAAGAAAATATCTGCATATTTTTCACTTGAAATAATTTCTATTTTAGCAGAAATTTTTCTTAAAAACCCCTTCTAGAAAATAATTTCTATTGACCTTGTATCAGATTAGTTATTTAAGAAAATTTGATTTTATAACTATTTTTGAAATTGATTTTAAATAACTATGGTAACTGATCTGACCCCCTAATAATTATCTAAAAAGATAGATAGTGATTGAAAATAAGATGAGTGTTGATATTAATCATATATTATGACTTGAGAAAGTATAATTAGAAAATCTCTTTAGAAATTTAAACAAGAGTTATAAAAACTTTTTGTTGATAAATATTCCATGATCATTTCTATTTCTATCATTTTTATATCGACCATCACTCATCAAAAGACAATATAGTATGTCAATATGTGGTAGTTTAAAACGGGAAATCATTTGTGCTTCAATTTTATTATATTTCTAACAATAAATAATAATATCCAAAATATTCACTCTCATTTAAAAGTCCTCACGGTTATGCATGGGTGAATTACTTGGATTTTTTATTATGTGTTTTCATGCTCATTTAAAAGTCCTCACGGTTATGCATGTATGGAACGCATATCAAAATTAATTGATTAAATAGACAAGTTGATTCTAATCCCATTTAAAAGTCCTCACGGTTATGCATGGTTAGAAGATACTTGAATTCATTTTTAAAATAAAAATAAAAATTTATAATACTACTAATCTCTTTTAAAAGTCATAACGGTTATGCATAGTTAGTAGATATTCAAATTTCCTGAAATGAATATGCCACAAATTGACACAACTGTATGGTTTTATTTGATGATATCATCCTATCATTCTAAAGTGGAATATGCGTCAATTAAAGTATTTATGATTTTTTGTATGATTTTCTTATTGAAATTAATAATTACACTCGATTGAGTTTTAATATTGTATTAATGTCTATCACTATATCCCTATTTTTCTAACACTATTATTCTTTTGCTGATAACAAAAGGGGGAGAGAAAGGTTAAGATTTTGGAAAATTAAATTCACATATTTTCTATTTGTATATAGATTCATATTGCATATTTTATTCTCATGCATATATGTAGGGAGAGTATTGTGTAGAAAGAGAGCATTCAAATAGGGGGAGCAAATTGAATGGTCAAATACATTTAATATATTCAAAATCTTAAATATATGTTTGTTATCATCAAAAGGGGGAGATTGTTAAATATGCGTGTATATGATTTTTGTTTGATGATAATAAACATATATACATTCATTTAAATGTATTTGATATTGTACTATTTAATTTTTCACAAATAAAATGAATATTTGCTGAATAAAATAAATAACACAGAATTGGAATTCAAACGAATATTTTATTCAAACAAATATTTATTACAATTTTGATAGTACAATTTCAAGCTCTCACTATAACTATACAATTTCAGTCACAATACAATTACATCACAATTTCATAGTTACATCAGTTCCTCACTACATATCACTCACACTCGTATTTATCTTCAACTTCATTCCAATGTGAATCCAGCATCTGAGCAATCTGCAGAAATATACATTGACGCAGTAAAATTGAAAATAAAATGTTTTTGCAGTATAAAACAAAATATGAATTTTGAAAATAATATTTGCCTCAGTTATTTGGGTTGTTCGTCATCATTTATACTCGAATTCATCACACACGAACATTGTGACATGCACAGTGCATCACTGTACATGCCACAAGGCCGTGCACACCGAAATGTACACTTGATAATGTTACAGGGACAGGTGGGCACAGGTCAAACCCAAAAGAAAAGCCGGGTTCAACTCAAGTGCAACACAAATAGAGTCACAACACGTGCACAAGGTCAAACCCGAGCATTTAAGCTGGATTCAACACAGGGCAATAGAGATCAAGTCACTGCTATCATGACTCAACTCAATACAGCAACGAATAAACAAACTGTCTCCGATGGTACAAGTCAAAGAACACTTGATCAGACACACATCAATATGACAACAAGGCAAATGTACATGAATACTCAAAGACTCAAACATGTCAACAAGCACTGATTCAAGGACCAGTGATACAAGTAACATGACCAGAGATGCCAACAATATCAAGACCAACCAGAACAGATGTTGAGATTCAAATACATCAAGTCAGAGATCAAAAGATGGCAGTACACAAAGACAAAGACAGTGAAATGCACAACTCTAATGCAAACTTAAGTGAAACAGATGTGGGTGCAGACTCAAGTCACAAGTACAAGAATGCAACAGCCACAATTCTAACAGAGAAGTGCACAAGTGCACATATAACAGAGAAGTGCATAAGTACAGATTCAAACAAGTCCACACTGCAACTCCAACATATCAGAGAGTAGTTCAAGTGACAAATGCACCAATGACACTAATGAACAAAGTCAGTGCACAATGAACAAATTCAAGCCAGATGGTGATATAGCAATGGTGTACATACATATCACAGTGCAACTCATCACAAATGTGTACCAGCTACATGTATGCAATACCGACAGGTCGAAGTCATTCCAGCAAAATGACAGTGCAAACAAGTGCACACTGGAAAGAACCCAATATATACATGCAGATATGACATACAACAGCAAACCAGAAGCTCAAATCAACGCACAACAACATGAATGAAGTAACTACCATCAATCCAAATACAAGTTCAAGTGCACAACAAATAAACAGTGAACAAATATCCAATGCTATGCATCCAATGAGCAAGTGCAACAGAGAATAGCATTCAAGTATTAAATGACTACTGAACATCAAGATGAACCAGACAAGATATAACAACAAAACAGACATGAACTCGACCAAGTACACATCACAACAGGTTACAGCGCATATCGAACTCAATAGTGGAGAACAAGAAATCGAACCAAAGTCAGAAAACATCGAAGTCGAAGACAAGGATGAACTCGAGATTATTCATATGCAATGTAGACTATACTTGAAGCTAGAAGAAATGTGAATGCAGACCGAAGAATCAACATCGTCAAATGAAATCAAGTACAATTTGAAAAAGTTAAAAACCAACATTAAAAGAGGAAAGTTTCTGCCGTATCGATCAAGGAAAAGATCGAATGATTTAAAATCAAAACTGTGTGAATCAAGTCAAAAATATACGTATTTGACTAAGTCACAAATATCACAATCGTTCAAGCATTATCAAGCGGCCGAGAAAAAGAATTGAAAAATTCAAATTAATTCCAGACGAACGAAAATCAAGGGTTTCGAACCCTATATAATGGTTAACATCATCGGCAAATAATGTATTCGAGAACGAGCAAAAACAGTGAGCAAAAAGAATAAAATCAATTCCAAAATCATCTTCATTTCGAATCAATTCGAACACGGGGAAATCAACAATCAAAATCAGAGAAGATTACTTACAAAATCAAGCCTTGTTCGAATCAGCCGCAAGAAAGCAAGCAAGCAAGCCAGCTAGCAATCAAAGTGAAAGCGGCGACTTCAGTCCAAATTTCACAAGGCCAAAGTCAAATCAATCTCTCAAAAGCAAGACGAGGCAGAGGCCCAAATTTCACAAGACCGAAGCTGTAGCTAAAGAACGAGATCGAGCCGAAGCCCTAAGTTCAGTTGCAAAGTGGAACGAGAGCCACCATTTTCTCAACAAAAAAAAGAGGGCCGATAAAAATAAAAAGGGGCCGGACTTGTTATCTAAAAAGGGCTTTAGTTGTTAATTATTTAATTAGGGTTTCCCACTTTAGTTTTATTTTATTTGGGCCGGGGTTATTTTGGTTAAGGGCAAAATAGGTTTTCAAGTTAACAATTTTTTTTGCTCTTGTTGTTTTTTTGTACTCTTAGAATCAAATCAGGGTAAATCACCACCTAGGATATAGGTTGTGTCAGATTGTCTAGTTAGGATTAGTTCAGTGAGCAGGGTTTGTGAGTTTGCAAAAATCTATAGGCGGTAGCAGGGTGTGCGAGTCTGTTAGAGTGTTTGTAAGCGGGAGACTGTTTAATTCTAATAGAAATCTGGGAATGCAGCAGTAGGCAGGGGTTGCCGAAGCTGGGTAAATTTTGTGTGTTATTTACTTTTCAGCATATTTACTTCTCTGCAGTTTGTTTTTGTGTTTAATTCGAGAAAATTTGCTATAACCCTATTCACCCTCCCTCTAGGGTTAATCTAGATCCTACACGATGATCCATACATCTTTTTGACAAAATTCGAACAAGTTTGTGCAACCATTAGACTCCAACAACTTTCCGATTATGGAATCAAACTTCAATTAATCCCATTCACCCTTACGGATTACGCTGAAAAATGGTTGTACAGCTTACCATCGAACTCGATTAAAACATGGGAAGAATTGGTAAAATCTTTCTTAAAAAAGTTCTACCCCTTGGAAAAAACGAGTAGAATCCGAAACGAAATTGTAAACTTTCATCAATTCAAGGGAGAACCATTCGGAAAATATTTTGAAAGATTCAAAGAGCTTTTGATAAAATGTCCATACCATAACTTTGAAAAATAGACGATTTGCCAAATCTTACATGATGGACTCGAAAACAGCTCACGAACCATGCTCGAATCAATGTGCCAAGGCAATTTTCTTGCCCAACATCACGATGATGCTTGGCAATTTCTTGAAAACCTCGCCAAAAAGTTATCTAACTCAATAGACATTTAGCCGAACGAATTTTGAAATAAATATAACCGCAAGCGCACGGCGTACACTTGTAGTACGTGGCAAATACGGGTCGATCTACAGGGAATTGATGATTTTTAAAATCTATTCAATCAAATTAAACCAAAGTCGAGAGAAAGTTAAGCTAGAGAATTAGAGAATTAACTAACTAACTAACTAAAAGAAAAGAAACGCAAATATAAGAGTTAAATGACAATTTAGAGAATAAATCCACTATCTAGATCATGTAGTTCAACACATATGAAATCATGATCTCTCTTTTATGGTCATTAGTGCTTTAATTGATGTGCTTATCATAAGTATGGCATATTTGTGCTATTGATTAGCCAACATAAGCCATCAAACTATAACACACCCCTTAAACCACTTACTAACTTTCATGAAATTTGACAATGAAAATGAAATCTATTTTAAGTATGGCCTATTAACTATTGATTAGAAATATAGACCATCAAATTTTAATTTCAAATCACTTTCTTATGCCATAATCATATTTTGATGAAGAGGCATTTGTGTTAGTGATTGTTTAAGCATAGCATATTTGGTGTCAACAATATAGGCTATCAAATTCAAAGCAAGAACAACAAATAAAACACTTCATTGATCATCGTTAAGCACAAAAAGAGAGCATGAATTAACAAATAGTTGAAGCTACATAATTAGAGAGCTTCATTACCCCTAAATTGAAGGGGTTTAGCCTCTCATATTTGTCATTTGATTAACAAATGTAGCCAGCAACATGAAAGCAAAAAGAAAGGAAAATGAAAGCTAATGAAAAAGAGAACTAATCTAATTGCATAAAAGAAAATCTACACTACTTGCATAAATAAACAAATCTACACTACAACATGAAAGGAAATAAAAAAGAAAAGAAAAAGAACATGTATTAAATTGCATAAGAAAAGGAATTACATAAGAGAAGAAATGGCTAAGTAGCCATGAAAAGAAAGAGAACTTGTCTTTTTTGAGCCTAAACTAAACTAAGAGAGACTAGAGAAGGAAGAGGGTTACATGAAGATATGAGATATTTATATTAGTGTTAAACCCTAATTCATATTTTTGGGGAATGCCCAAAATACCCTTGAGAAAGTGTGGAGGCCAAGTAAACATTAGCTTCTACTAATCATCATTTAAGTGTACATGAAGCCATTATTTCCATCAGCATGTGCATTAGCCTCTAATTTGTACATTAAGGTAGGTGGGGTCCTCCATTATCATGCCTTTGAATTATTTCCATCTTCATTCCTTTATCTTCACTCTTGTGCATGCATATCTTCATGAAACCACTTGTATTTGAATTTAAATTCCTACAAAATAACACAGAAATTTTCAGTTAAATTTTAGAAAATTAATTTATGCACAAAAATAACCATTTTGCCCTTGGATGAAGATGAATATGTGACAATTTGAAATAATTTGAATTTTGGTTTAAACAAGTTAAAATACCCAATATGATCATTTATTTAATTTAAATAGATTAAATATGGTGGTAAAAAGATGCACATTTACGTGCACATCATTATCCCAATGGGAACGTTCGAATGAAAAATCAATTTACTCTCGATCGAGTGCACAATCGATAGGATCTTCTTTTGCTTTGGAAGCTAAGATCGACGCAATGATTAAAAAATTCGATAACATTTTCTCATCGAATCAAATGAATCAAGCTTCCCAACCGATGTGTTATAAATGCAACGATCCTAACCATATAGCCGATCAGTGTTCCAATTCTGTCGAACAAATCAATGCTTTCAATAAAGCCAAAAACGATCCGTTTTCTCCAACGTACAACCCTGGTTGGAGAAATCATCCAAATTTTGCATGGAACCAAAACAATCCCAACACGAATACGATTCGTCCCAATTTTCAAGAATTTCCGAATAATGCTTCGAATCCTTCCTTTCAACCCAACAATTTTCAACCAAACTTTGCAGGCCCGTCCTATAATCAACCGCAACAATCAATTTTTCAACCAAATTCTGCTCATCCTCCCCAAGACGATAAACGTTTAACTTCGTTTGAGAAAACTCTTGAAACGTTGGCTAAAGTAACTACTCAAAACCTTCAATTAAACAGCAATTTGCAAAATTTATTGACTTCATATATGCAAAACACGAACCAATCAATTGCAAAACTCGAAATGCAAATGAGTCAATTAGCCACGTTTGTGAGCGAACGTGAATGAGGAACATTCCCAAGCCAACCTATTTCAAATCCCAGAAATCAAAACGCAAATTCAAATCAAGCCTATGTTGTTCAAGATAGCAACGTCACCCAATTGAATGCTATCACAACTTCACGTTCTGGTAAACAAATCGATAATCAAGTCGTTAACCCAAACGATTTACCGGAAACCTATCTCGATACTTCTAAAACAACGAACGAATCTGAATAGAACGTGGAGCCAAACGTTGAATCGAATGCCAATCAAAACTCTTCTTCTTCTACTCGAGTAGACCCGCCTACCGAGTATCGTGTCCCATTTCCACATCGTCTTCGACCAAAGAAACACTCGGACCAAATGGAAAAGATGTTGGAAATTTTTAAACAAGTCAAGGTTGACATCCCGCTTCTTGACATCGTTCAACAAGTCCCCACTTACGGGAAATTTCTTAAGGCCTTGTGTACCCAAAAGCGACATACTCAAGTGCCCAAGAAGGTCTTCTTAGCCGCCGGTTTGAGTGAAGTCTTGTCCCAATCCATGCCCGTAAAATACAAAGATCCTGGCTGCCCTACGATTACGTGTACAATTGGAGACAAGACGATTAACAAATGTTTAATAGACTTAGGCGCGAGTGTCAATTTGATTCCATATTCCATGTACGAACAATTAGGCTTAGGTGAGCTCAAACCCACAAAAGTCACGCTTCAATTCGTCGATCGCTCCATTAAGAAGCCCGTGGGAGAAATCAAGGACGTGCTCATTCGAGTAGGGAAATTCATATTCCCCGTTGATTTTATCGTTCTCGAAACACAACCCATGATGAATCCCTCGAGTCAAATTCCATTGATTTTAGGCGACCATTCTTAGCCACCTTAAATGCCTTAATCAATTGTCGTAACGGTTCGATGAAAATTTCTTTTGGAAACATGACCTTGGATCTCAACATTTTCAATCTTGAAAGCCAATCGAATGAACCTCGTGACCAAACATTAAAAGTTAGTGCCATTCACGAAAACTTTGAAAACGAGACAATTGATCTTAACGATGAACGTGAAGCCGAGTACGAAAAATTGTTTCACGAAATTCCCAACGAGATTGAATACACTCTTCCTTCTGAATCTCTTCCAGTTGAGTCCGAATCTCAACCCAATTCTTTGATCGAAAAACTCCCTAAGTTGGATCTCAAACCACTTCCCGATCACCTTAAGTATGCATACTTCGGTGATAACGAAACGTTGCCCGTAATAGTTTCCGCAACTCTTTCTCTTGACCAAGAAGCTTCGCTTCTCTCTATTCTTTCGAAAAACAAGGAAGCGATTGGATTGTCGATCTCCGATATAAAGGGAATTAGCCCTGCTATTGTTCAACATCGCATCCATTTAATCGATGATGCCAAGCCTGTTCGTGATGCGCAATGAAGGCTTAACCCAAAAATGAAAGATGCGGTGCGTGATGAAATTCTTAAACTTCTCGACAACGTTATCATTTACCCAATCTCCGATAGTTCATGGGTTAGCCCAATTCACGTTGTACCGAAAAAGTCTGGGTTAACTGTTGTCAAGAACGATTCAAACTAACTTATTCCAACTCGTACTCAAATGGGTTGGCGTGTTTGCATTGACTATCGAAAACTAAATGTCGCAACACGAAAAGATCACTTCCCTCTTCCTTTCATTGACCAAATGCTCGAACGTTTAGCCGGACATGAATTTTACTGCTTCCTTGATGGTTATTCCGGCTATAACCAAATTCCTATCGCTCCCGAAGATCAAGAAAAAATGATTTTCACGTGTCCATTCGGTACCTTTGCTTATCGACGTATGCCATTTGGACTTTGTAATGCTCCTTCAACTTTCCAACGATGCAAAGTTGGAATCTTTTCCGACATGATTGTACGCTTTCTAGAAGTTTTTATGGACGATTTCTCAATCTTTGGAGATTCTTTTTCCCAATATTTACATCATCTCAAATTGGTTCTAAATCGATATAAAGAAAAACATTTGACTTTGAATTGGGAAAAATGACACTTTATGGTCAAACAAGGCATAGTCCTTGGACATATCATCTCAAATAAAGGCATTGAGGTAGACAAAGCGAAAATCGATGTCATTGCAAATCTACCCATTCCCAAAACTGTTAAGGACATTCGATCATTTCTAGGACGCGCTGGCTTTTACCGACGCTTTGTGAAAGACTTTAGCAAAATCACTCATCCTTTGACAACTCTTATTGGAAAAGAAGTTCCTTTCGATTTTAACTCTGATTTTATCTCTTCTTTTGAACGTCTTAAGAACGAACTCATTTCTGCTCCAATCATTTGCGCACCCAATTGGGATCTTCCATTCGAAATAATGTGTGATGCTTCGAAGTTTGCCATTGGTGCTGTCTTAGGACAACTCATCAACAAGACCCTTCATGTCATTTAGTACGCAAGTATGACTTTGAACGATGCTCAACTCAACTAAACAATTACCGAAAAGGAGCTTCTAGCTGTTGCTTTTGCTCTCGAAAAATACAGACAATACTTGATAGGTTCACACACTACTGTGTACACAGACCACTCTGCACTTTGATATCTTTTCGCTAAAAAGGATGCTAAATCCCGTTTGATACGTTGGATCCTTTTATTTCAAGAATTTGACCTTACAATTAAAGATAAAAAGGATCCGATAACGTCATAGCTGATCACTTGTCTCGTCTTTCGAATACACCATCTGCTTTGCTAATCAATGAAAACTTCTCCGATGAACAACTTCTTTCAATTTTGATCGATCCATGGTACGCTGATATAGTGAACTACTTAGTCACTAAAGAAACTCCCTCATCTTGGTCCAAACATGATAAATACAAATTCATGTCCCAAGTGAAATATTTCTATTAGGACGATCCATACTTGTTCAAATATTGTCCTGACCAAATCATCCGATGTTGCATTCCGGATAATGAGATAAGGAGTGTTCTTTCATTTTGCCACGATCAAGCATGTGGTGGACATTTCGATCCTCGAAAAACTGTGGAAAAGGTGCTACAGTGTGGTTTCTATTGGCCTTCTCTTTTCAAACACTCGTTTGAATTTTATAAAACTTGCGATTGATGTCAAATACTTGGACGAATTTCTCGACGAGATATGATGCCTCTAAACCCCATTCTTACGATCGAAATCTTTGATGTTTGGGGAATCGACTTTATGGGACCTTTTCCCAACTCTTTTGGAAACTTGTATATCCTTCTCGCTGTCGATTACATTTCAAAATGAGTCGAAGCCGTTCCTTGCAAAACCAACGACCAAAGAATTGTTGTGAAATTTCTCAAAGAAAACATCTTTTCGAGGTTCGGCACACCTCGTACAATAATCAGTGATAACAGAACCCATTTTTGTAACCTTTCTTTTGAAACTTCAATGAAAAAATACTTGATAGCCCACAAGTTATCCACTCCGTATCATCCTCAGACTTGTAGCCAAGTTGAAGTTTCAAATCAACAAATAAAACAAATCTTGGAAAAAACTGTTAACAAAAATCGAAAAGATTGGTCTTAGAAATTGACCGACGCGCTTTGGGCTTACCATACTGCTTTTAAAACTAACCTTGGGATGTCTCCATTTCGTTTAGTTTACGGTAAAGCTTGCCATTTACCCGTTGAAATCGAACACAAAGCGCTGTGGGCAATTAAGAACTTAAACTTTGATCTTGAGAAAGCTGGCGAAAACTGAAAACTACAACTCAACGAACTAGAAGAACTTAGGAACGACGCGTATGAAAATGAGAAAATTTACAAAGAAAAAACCAAAGTTTTTCATGACAAGTCAATCCTAAGGAAAACGTTTTCGCCTAACCAAAAAGTTCTTTTATATGACTCAAGACTTCATTTTTTCCCTGGGAAACTTAAATCGAGATGGACCGGACCATTTGTGGTACGAACTGTTTTTCCACATGGTGCCGTAGAAATAGAAAACCCCAGGGATGGATCGGTTTCAAAGTCAACGGTCATCGTTTGAAACCTTTCTTGGAATTTCCAAATAACCAAGAGGAGGAGCTCATGATCCTTCATGAGCCAAGCTACGCCTAGTAAGAATGTTAACCCTCTTTTGTAAATATGTACATAGTTTTCCCCGTTACACTCATTATATCATGCATATGTTGTGGGGACACAGTCAAAATTAAGTGTGGGGCGGAGCCTCATTTTCATTTTTTTAGTTTCATGGTATTTTTGAATTTTGAATTTTCTTTTAACTTAAAAAAAATCTCAAAATCTCAAAAACATTTTCGTTTTTAGCATTTTGATTTATTTTTGAAGAAACACTATGGGATAAGTATAAGTTTTGGTTAATAAATTGAAATTTTTGAAAATTTATTTGTCTTAACAAAAATAAAAATGAAGTTTGATTACAAATAACAATGGTTTAACTAGTATATAGGAAGGTTCATATGTGTTAATTATGAAGTATGTTCTAATTGAAAATCTTTGTTTAAAAAGTGGTAAATTTAAAGTAAAAGATATAACATTTTTATCTTCTAAGTTAAATGGTGCTAAGATGATTTTGCAAAACTCTCTCTTTCTAAAAAAAACATTTGTATATATGTATATATTTTTAACACCTAGAGTCATGTGTTCACTCGCCATGCTCTGTACCCTTCTCACGTAAGCCCAAAAAGCAGTGCACGATCGTATATCTGGCCTTAGTTTATCCGAGTTAGGTATATGTATATAAAAATTCTTTTTAATAACGCCTATAGTCGATAATTGTTCACACTTGTGTGTTCACTCGCCACGCTCTGTATTCCCCTCACATCAATCCGCAAGGCAGTGCACGGGTAATATATCTGGTCTCAGTTTACCTGAGTTAGGCATATGTAATTATTGTTAATATCAATTTCGAGTAAAAGAGAGTAAGCAATTGAAATCCAAGCACCATTTTTAACTTTTTTATTTAACTTGTTATTGAAAAGAAATGAAAATACTACTTTGATAAACTTTGATAATCAACTAAGGATCTATTTCATAGTTACACTTTGTTATCAACCGAAACAACGAGTTAAACT
This sequence comes from Allium fistulosum, assembly GCA_030737815.1. NCBI lineage: Eukaryota > Viridiplantae > Streptophyta > Magnoliopsida > Asparagales > Amaryllidaceae > Allium > Allium fistulosum. The sequence goes on along the minus strand of CM060908.1, from coordinate 690,428,121 downwards.
ATTGTCTATTTGCTATTATAACTTGATTTTTGTTGGAAGTTTTGATGAGTAAATGACTTAAATTTTTAAGACAATGACCAAAACCTATATTTAACTTATGAGCGTCAAATTGAAAGTGAATCCTTCATTTGTAAATATTTTCAAAAACTTTCATCCCGTTGTAAATAAATCTTGCACTTTGTAAATATTTTCACTTTGCATTTGGATTTTGTAGGTAGTATCCTCTGATACCCTCATGAGACAACACTCATCCTACTGGGGACACCTAGAGGTTTAACGGATTGTTGCATCCGCTCAATGCAATCGTGCTCCCTACGAAAACAGATTTATCTTAGTTTTCCTTTATTCAAGGACGAATAAAAAGATAAGTGTGGGGGTATTTGATATGCACGTAAATGTGCATATATTTACATCCATATTTTATCTCTTTTTATTTAAATAAACATCATATTTGGGAATTTTTACATGTTAAAACCAACATTCAATTATTTTCAAACAATCATATTTTCATCTTTATTCAGGGGCAAAATGGTCATTTGTGTGCATGTGTTTATTTAAGAATTTTTACTTGGACAATTTTTATGATTTTTATAGGATATTTTGATGCATATGGAAGTGGGATTCATGATGATATATGCATGAACAAGGAAATACAAAGGAATGAAGAGGAAATAATTCAAGTTCAAGATCAGGGAGGACCCCACCCACTTACCTAAATGTACAATTATGAGCTAATGGACAATTAAGTGGAGGTTAAAGCTTCATGCACATCAAATGATGGATTAATTAGTGGATAATGGTTACTTGGTGGCCACACTTCCTAAAGAGCATTTTGGGAAGCACCCTAAAAATAGAATTAGAGTTTCATGCATGTTTAAATAGCCCTCTTATGTACATGTAAAGATCATCTACTCTTTCATATTAGTTAGGAAATGAAAAATACAAGTTGTAATGGCAATGTTCTATGAAATAAAAATGGCTTTCAAGCCTCTTTCTTCTCTCTTTTCTACATTCTTTTCTTTGTTTATATGTTAATGCTTATTTCTATGCTCTCTTTCTCTTAATGTTCATAGCTTAGATTTATAATTATGCACTAGTCTAATCAATTTTCTTCTAGTAGTTAATCTTCTTTTTCTTTGTTTATTCTATACTTTCTTTCATTTTCAATGTTGAAACTTACATGTGTTGATTTGATAACACAAATGAGTAGCTAAACTCCTTCAATTTAGGGGCAATGAAGCTCTCAAATATTATGTAATTTCAACATTTTTTATGATTTATGATCTCTTTGTTTGTGCTTCATGAAAGTCAATTTTGATGCAAGTTTATACAAGTGATTTGATAGCTTATATTGCTTATGCAAATGAGCTATTCTTATTCAACATAAACACAATTTGCATCATCATTTGCTAATCCATTTTTGATCGTGAAATTAAAGTAAAAATGAAATTTGATGATCTATATTACTAGTACAATAGTAAATAGATCATACTTAAAATAGCTTTTGCTTTGGCTTCATTTTCATGAGAATTATAAGTGGTTTATTTGTTGTATTATAGTTTGATGGTTTGAGTTATGTTAATTAATAACATAAACAAACCATACTTATGATAAATATAACAATATTTCACTTAATATCAAAGCTAGAGATCACAAATTGTTTGTTTGTTGATTTACAAAAATATGATAGTGGATTTGCCTCTTAATTGTTCTCTAGTTAAATAGTTTTTAAATCAAATTTCAATTCTAGTTTTAGCTTCATTTTATTTGTAGTTAACAATTTCTCCTCCATTTGGTCTAGTTTGATTGAATAAATTTTTTAACTCTAACAATTTCTTGCGGATCGACCCGTACTCGCCATGTACTAACTATTGTGCGTCATGCGCTTGCGGAAATTTCTAATCCGATAGAAATTTTGTCGATTAACATAGCACCTTATATTTTACAAGGATTTTACATAACCGGTTGAAATTGCATGTATATTTTTAAATTACAAATTTGCACATATATATATATCATTTAATCTTTTATATATTGTAAGAATTATTGTTGGAGTTTTGTATGAATAAAAAAATTAGTTATTTGATTAGTCGAAATCATTATATATTATTGGCATCAAAATTGGCCACCCACACCCAATTATAAGTGAAAGCACCAATATCTAGTCACATATCACAGATAGAGTATATGTAGAGAATATAATATAAAGAATAACCAAAATTAAAATGAAAGAAAGTAAAAAAGACAAGATTTATAGTGGTTCGGCTAACTCCGGCCTACGTCCACTCTAGAAAAATCCGTTTTATTATCAGAAATTTGATTACAGTTACATTCTATAATTTCTGAATAAAAATGGTAGAGTAGCCTCTTGGTGGAAGATGAAGAGAAATAAAGTGAAGATCCCTTTTTCTGAAGCCACACCTGTTGTATTTACAGGCGAAACTCCGGCTATAGGGCCTTCTCACCACCTTGGGCCTGCCATGATGATCACCAAGCCCAACTCGTCCATCCTATGCTGACCCTAAGTAGAACCCGAAGTAGAACCCAAAGTAATTCCTTTGGTGACCCAAAGTAGTTCGTATGCCGACCCCAAGTGAAGTCAAATGTCGACCTGAAATGTAGCCTATGCCGACCCCAAGTGTAACAACCCTAGTTTTGGTGATTACGTGGAAATTTAATTATAACAGTGGTTACAATTTAATAATGGTGAAATAAAAATAAATTGGAGATTTAAGTTGCCTACACTAGCATAATATGAGATTCGCATTTTGGCGTTTACTTGAGATTTTATTCTCCTCTTTGGAGATATATCTGCTGCGTGTTTGAGATGGGATCCCTTTATGCATGTTTTGGGTTTGCCAAGATGGCGGGTTTAGGTTTTTCCCTAAACCATATTTGATGTTTTATGAATGCCGATGATATGAGGCTCGCTACTTTTAGCACTTTATGGGTATTTTATCTCCATTGAGATTATACGTTTGCGTAGTGATACCACATTATCACTTGATGTAATCATACACTTTAGATTGTTCCTTCCCATTCGGGAATATTATCACATTATCCTTATGCTCATCTTATCGCTTATCCATGTAAATTGATTTGTTTAGCTAGACTGACCCGTGTATTTTATACTCGGGTCAGACCGAGGTGTTGTTTCAGGTTAGGTACCCTTTGGACTTAGCCTATTCTGCTTCCGCACGGACTATTATGCTAGCTCATTTTGTTATAGCTTTTTTTGTAGTCCTTTTGTTATTACTCTGATATGTATATTCTTTAGACACGCTTGTATATTGTGGTTGCTATACCACTTGACATGTATCATTTTGTATACTCTGTGATGTATCTATATATGTATATATATGTGATGATCTACTGTTCTGTGATGTGTTTTGCATTCGAGTTATTGTATTTTGTTCTGATAGATCTTATAGCCACTTATGGCTTTGTATTAAGTATTTATTGGATATGTCGATCCACTTGAGATAGAAAAAAAATGGCATTTGTCGACATATTCAATAGATGTTTAAGACAAGGCTATAGATGGTCGCTCCTATCCTGCCCTATTCTCTACATTAGCAGACAGTATTACCCAGTAATACTCTTTGTTAATGTGGGTCTTGGGGTGGGGCGTCACAGCTTGGTATCAGAGTTGATTTCAGAACAAAGTATGATAAACACAGAACATAAACACATATTACGGTACATCTAAGTGTAATACAAGTTTTACGAATCCCTTACTCTTTGTGTCCTTAGCCTTCCCTTAATTCTTTGGAGTAGATAATTTGGGATATGTCTAGAAATATATTTTATTCCATAGTATTCCATAATTATTTATGATATCTTATCTTAGGAGTAATCCATTAGGATTATTCTATTGAGTCCACTTCAATACGGGTATGACACCCAATCGGGCAATCGAGTATTGTATTGACCTCCTTTCCTATTCTTAGCCTTTAGGTCATCATTCCACGAAGATGTCCACTAGGGAAATGAGGCAATTTAATGAATTTATTTGATATTGCCATTTTTACCCCTTTTGGGATATCCTCTTTAGATACTCACTTGTTGATAGACTTTGTAGTATTACTTCACTCGAAGTATTAATTTGTTGCTAATGTTACTTCTCCTCATTTGAAAAGATATTTACCCTTGCTTTTATATTCCGTTTCTCTCTTTTTAATCTACTGTGTGGTGCTAGGGTCATTCCTCGGCTTGACCCTACACCGGTTTTTCATAAGCTTCGGGTCGCGGAGGATAGAGTTACTCCTACCGCATTCCGCACTCGTTATGAGTCTTGTGAGTGGTTCGTTATACCGTTCGGAATAATGAACACTCCAGTCTATTCCATCAATCTTGATGATCGAGTATACTGGGAATATCTCGATGAGCTCTATTTGTGTTCCTTGATTTTGAGTATAGTTATAATTGAGTTTTCAAATCTTTCAAAATGAAGATATGTTTCTAAGAGAAATTGGATTTTGTTTTTGGGAAAAACAAAGAATATTTTGAGTATTATATATGAGGTATTTATTTTTAAAGAAAATGAATTTTTGTGTTGGTTTGTCCATCTAGTGCTTTAAGAATTCTGATCGATGCATTTGGCCAACGTTATCGATATGAATTTCCTAAACACTGTGATGAGACGGTCAGACACGGTAAAATTGGGTTTTAATAAATAAAGTTTGGAAATAATTAATATGATGGAGTGTTAATTTTTATTTTAAGTGTTTAATGAAGCCATTGAACCATAGTGAATGTTGGATAAGTGGCGAGGCAGTTTTGACCATTTGATCAACTCTGCAGCCAATCGATGGGGTCATTGACTATAAATCAATGGCGATGCAATACTCTTATAATATTTGAAATTTGAGAAATTGAATATGGTGATTTGAGTAAATAAAGTAAATTAATTCTAATTAAGGAAATGTCTTAATTGGAAATTATATGATGCTTTGATTAATAACATGATGTGTTCAAGATAAAATAATCATTGGTTAGAGAATATTGGAATAGCTATTAAATATTTTTATTCAAAGCTAAATTTGATGACTTTAAATTTTTTTTTGGTAATTGGTTATTTGAAAAAAAAAATAGATAGTATGATTTAAAACTCTATCTTAAGGGAAATTAATGAAATGCTGAATTTAATTTTTTAGCATAAATTTGTGGGTATGCTTGGGTTTTGAAACCTTGATAGTATTAAAACTTGTTGGTATGAAATTGTTAAATTCTTTTGAAAACAAGTTTGAGTTAATTATCAACTCTAATTAATTTTATGTTGATAAAAATATGGAAATTTAATTTTGTGACAAGAGGAAATATGAATTTGGATGGTTCATTTATTTAAAATGCTATATTACGAGATGCAAGGTTTAATAAATGAATAAGTCATGAGATGCAATAATTTTAAATTGTGAGAACAATTTAAAAATTTATATGTAAATTCAAAATTTATTTTGGATGGATAATTATCTTTTGATAATAAAAGAGATTAGTTATCTCTTTCAAAATGAGTCGTTAGTTGTTTGAAAAAAAAACTTGTTTGTGTAAAGTGATAAAATTGTTTCCAATTAGTGAGTTTTTCTTTTAAAAGATGATTGCATAGAGTTGATCATAATTTTGTATGTCTTAGTTTTCCGGGAAAAAGAAGATCATTTAATAAATGATTTAGCAAAAATCTTGTTTGAAAATGTAGTTTAAAATTAAAATGGTCTGGGAAAAATTTTAAATTTTAAATTGATTTGAAAGTTGAAATTTGGTTTGGAAAAATACTGTGCTAAAACAGCGCTAACTTGAGATTTATTACTCCAAATGAGCTCAGTCTTTCTGTAAATGAAAGTGCTTTCAGTAATCTATGAATCTTCATTTTACCACTTTGAAATATTTTGCTTTTTATTCAGTCTAAAATGGGTTAGAAAATGGATGGGCATCTCTGTCCTATTATGAAAATTTCTGAGATTTAAGCTGAAAGTAAATTTAGCATACCTTTTAAACTGTGAGTCCAATTTCGATGATCTTTATATTTCTGGAAATCTTAGACTCAGTACAAAAACTTTCATTTTATAAGTGTTTTCAGATTTTGAAGTTTGCTATGTCAAAATCTGAGTTCTTTACAACATGTCTGAAGTAGAATAAAATGATTTGTTTGTCTTAATAGTCAAATGTTGTGCTTCTTATTTTATGAATGTAACCTTATATGATCTATTTGAGTTAACTACAGGTGAAAGATGATAGTTGGACTATATTTTGAGCAAAAGGGTTATATAAGATTAAGCTAACTCACTTTAAAAATGATAAAAAGAAATGTATGTTTTCGGATTAAATTTTCAAGTATTAAATGTTGGTATATATTGTGTTTCCAACCTAATGGTCGATGTATATTATAAATCTTTTTTTTGTGATATTGTAAACGGCCGTCCGTACAAAGGAAACTCCATCGATTTTTCCGAAAATTTCTGACACTTAGAAAATTTAAGAAACAAATTTGAAAAAAAATATGTGTTGCAAATTAAAATATATTTATAGAAGAGTTAGAGAATAAACAACTTAAATCTTATTTAGTCTAAATAAAGAGTAATGAGTTTAAATTTAAATTTAAATAAGAGTTTTGTAAATGTTCAAGTATTGAAAATTGAGATTATGATTATGAAGATAATGCATTTTGAAACTCTAAGAATTTTTGATTGTAAATTAATATATATATATATATATATATATTGGTTCCTTGTGTTTATCTTGCCTTAGTGCAATGGTCTAACTACTTGCAGTTATGCGGTCGTCCGAGTTTGGTGGCATTTGAAGAACCACCTCTCGTCGAATTTTCTTATCTCTATTGTCGTGAATCTAAAATCGGTGTGGTTCTTTCCGTAGTGACCCATGGAAAGTCATGTCGATAATTATCTTGTCGATTGGAGTCCGGGATAAAGTGATGCTAAAATCCCGACTCTATTCGAGAAGCTTCTGAGAAATCAATCTCACTATTGATCTTTTGTGTAGCATTCGGTTTGTGTTCTTGTTTCAAAGGTGAGACGCCTTCGAAATCATGATGTATTGCTCGTAGAAATTCAATGGTTTGCTAATATCAGTAATTACACTTGGGAAATCATTGAATTTATCGAGAAATTTTATCTTGGTTTTCTATCATCTTAAGTTGAGGGTGAGAACTTTTTTTAAAAACTCGAGCTTGTCTATCTTTCTCTTTACTTGATGAAATTAAATCGTGTTGTTTACAGCTCGTCTCTAGAAATTGCGAGGATGCAATTTTTATAAGGGAGAGAGTTTGTAACAACCTTGGTTTTGGTGATTACCTGGAAATTTAATTATAACAGTGGTTACAATTTAATAATGGAGAAATAAAAATAAATTGGGGATTTAAAATTGATTATTTTGTGTAACAACACTGATTTTGGTGATTACCTATGTTATTAAATTATTGCGGTGGTTATAATTTAATAATGGAGAAATAAAATGATTTGGAGATATAAATTTGTTAAAAATTATTTATTTTAAATAAACAATGGATTTGGAATAAACAAAATGGAATTAAGTTGAATAATGGCATTTTGTTGATTTGGAGATTAACTGAATTAAATTAGTGAAGTAAAATAGTTTAATTCAATATCATTTGTAGATATATACATATAATGTTGAAAATAAAGTTTTAAAACTTTATTATGTTAGTTCATAACAAATTGAGCATTATATTGTTTTAATTTGGTATAATGCAATAATTTTGCAAATTATTTCCAAATGTGATTTCTATTAATTTTAATTGAACAACTTGAAATTTATTATGTGGTATATTGTAAATTAAAGGTGAAATTAGTTTTAAAATTAATATTTGGATGAGAAATGATGTTAATATGGTTTGTTGTATTTAGTTATACAAGAAAATGATTTTTATGTAATTTTTGGTGTTAAAAATAGCGTTTTATGTAAATTATAGTGTAAATTGAGTATTTAATTAAAAATGAAGTTTTAGTAATGAAAATTAATTTTTATAGTTAAAAATTACTTTTCGTTTGTTGTAAAATATTTTGTTGAGCATTAAAATATGTTTGTGTGATTTTATGGAATTGAAAACATGGAAAAATATGTTGTAATCCTTTAGTATAAGTTGTAGTTTGTAATATAAGTGTTTTGAGATAATTAGAGTTAGGCTAATAATTTCCTTAATTGGGTTAAGCCTAATTACAGCCTAACTAAGAAAGAAAAAGTTCTTTCTTCTCAACTGGCACGTACAGTTTTGTGTTTACAGTAAAAACAAAGAAAAGAGACCAGAAGCTTCTTCCCTCTTTGAAACTAAAAACCAAATCTTCAAAAATTCTTCATTTCTTTGCCAAATTTAATCAATAGGAGCTTTTAAATTCAGGTAATCCATCCCAAAACTAAAGATTATTTCATCTATTCATGTTTTGAGAGATTTTGGTCTGTAACTTTTGGCTCTCTCTTTGCATGACTGTATAATTTCTATTTACAGATTCTTTTAGCTGAAACTTGAATAAAGCTCTCATCTTTCTCCGGATTTGCTCAAGTTTGATCTTCGATTGCTACGGTGGGTTGCAAACTCACATATCTATCTCTGTTAAGTCTTAATTCTTTGAATTGAGTGATAAGTATCAATAAATAGTTGAATGGTTTGAGTAATTTGATTGAATTGTTGAAATTTACAAAGTGGTTGCTGAAATTTATTTGTGAACATTACTGTAGTAAAATAGCAATATCTCAGTTTAGAATGATCCAAATTTGTTCATTATTTTTGTGGTGAAAAGATATTTAAATATGCTATAAGTTATCATTTTATCATTTTTCGAAATTCTGTTTGTCTAAATTAAGTTTGAAACTGATGTTATAGCACAGCCATTTCAAATTTCCTAAGTTGATATCTGACAGTAAAATGGCCATATCTTTTTAGCCATAAATCCAAATTAAGTATACTTTTTTTAGAAAGATAAGACATTAAGGAACAACTTCTGTGTTGTAAGTTTCTGCAAATTCTATGATCTATAGGGTCAAAATTGGGTTTGAAACTGATATACATACTCTGCTCTGTCGATTTTCTGAGTTGAAACCTAAAACTAAAATCACCATAACTTTTGAATGGTAAATCGAAATCGAGTGAGGTTTGTTTTAGTTGGAAGGTATATTTATAAGGAACAACTTTTATGTGTACCATTTTTTGTAAATCTACATTTTGGCAACCGTAATATGTGTTTGAAGAGTGAGTAACCTCTCTATCCTGTGTTATTAATTTCAACTTTGAAACACAGAATTATTTTGGCCATATCCTTTTCGTCTTCGATCGGAATTTGATAATTTTTAATGTTTTGGAAAGCATATACTTTTAGCTACAACTATTATATTTTATGTTTTGCTAAATTTTGAGCTTTATATAGTCAAAATCATAATTTTTTCGCTGCCCTGAGAATAAACGACAGCGACAGTGAATTTAAATCTGAAAATTATTTCGGTCATAACTTTTAAACCGTAAATTCAAATTAAATGATCATTTTCTTGTTTGAAAGCTGAGCCTTTTTCCTACAACTTTCATGTTCTAAGTTTTGTAAAATTATGAGATTTAGGTGGTTGAAACTATTTTACTTCATGATACAAAGTCCGACTTTTGACTTTTACTTCATGTTTTGTGATATTCCTGAAATGTTTTGAGGCCATGATGTCTATCAGTAGACTAGACAAATTTTGGATTAAAATTGAATTGAATTTGAATTGAATTCAAATATCGATTTGAGTGATTTCTTGAGTTTTTATTCATTTTCGAGCACGGGTTTTTCCAAATCTTTTTGAAATAATTTTTAAATTAAATGGACATTTTAAATTATTATTATTTAATTTGTTAAAGTATTTTCAAATATAGGATCAATTTATTCTCGATAATAAGGGAATTTCAAATATGGCTTTCAAAATTGGTATTAAAAGCTTATTTTCTCAAGCAAATTATTTTGTATATAAAATACATGTTTTTGCACTATTCGAGCGAATGAGAAGGAGAATTAAACGATTTAGTAAAACACGTGGTAGGGGACACGTATGTTTATCTTATTGGTTAATTCCCGACTTGTCCGTTTGATCGTTTTGACCTGCGGGTCGAGTTTACCGATGAGATGAGGTTAACTTTTTACTGCTTTGAGTGTGAAATTTACTAGCAGTTAGTAAACCGTTTAGTGCAAACATGTTGTATGGGACACACGTTAACACTTTTTGGGTTCCTATCCGAGAGTTTGTGACACATTTGTCTAAGAGACGTATTTTCCACTACTAGACCTTCGGGGCATTTGTCCTTCGGGATGTTTGTCTAAGAGACGTTTGTCATTGAGATGTATTTATCCTTCGAGATGTTATCCTTCGGGATGTTTGTCTAAGAGACGTATTTATTTGTCATTTGGGATGTTTGTCTAAGAGACATAGTGCCTTATTTTGAGAGAACAGTACTGGCAGGCTTCGGCCATTTGTGAGCACGTGCTATATCTTTGAGATGATTTCATTGATGTTTGTGATTTCCCTAGTGTATCGCCCTTTTCCAAAATTGGTCCTTTGAACCATTCGATATATATTTGTGGCGATTACCTTTCGAGAATTTGAACTCTAGGGAGTTCTATTTTTTAGATTTAAGTTGCCTACACTGGCATAATATGAGATTTGCATTTTGGCGTTTACTTGAGATTTTATTCTCCTCTTTGGAGATATATTTGCTGCGTGTTTGAGATGGGATCTCTTTATGCATGTTTTGGGTTTGCCAAGATGGCAGGTCTAGTTTTTTCCCTAAACCATATTTGATGTTTTATGAATGCCGATGATACGAGTCTCGCTACTTTTAGCACTTTATGGGTATTTTATCTCCTTTGAGATTATACGTTTGTGTAGTGATACCACATTATCACTTGATGTACTCATACACTTTAGATTGTTCCTTCCCATTCAGAAATATTATCACATTATCCTTATTCTCATATTATCGCTTATCCTTGTAAACTGATTTGTTTAGCTAGACTGACCCATGTATTTTATACTCGGGTCAGACCGAGGTGTTTTAGGTTAGGTACCCTATGGACTTAGCCTATTCTGCTTCTGCATGGACTATTCTGTTAGCTCATTTTGTTATAGCATTTTGTGTAGTCCTTTTGTTGCTACTCTAATATGTATATTATTTAGACTCGCTTGTATATTGTGGTTGCTATACAACTTGACATGTATCATTTTGTATACTCTGTGATGTATCTGTATATGTATATATATGTGATGATCTACTGTTCTGTGATGTGTTTTGCATTCGAGTTATTGTATTTTGTTCTAATAGATCCTATAGCCACCTATAGCTTTGTATTAAGTATTTATTGGATATGTCGATCCACTTGAGATAGAAAAAAAATTGGCATTTGTCGACGTATTCAATAGATATTTAAGACAAGGCTATAGATGGTCGCTCCTATCCAGCCCTATTCTAAACATTAGCAGACAGTATTACCCAGTAATACTCTTTGTTAATGTGGGTCTCGGGGTGGAGCGTCACACCAAGCGAGGTCCACGCTGACCCAAAGTGAAGCCCACGCTGAGCTAGAGTGAACTCTTCATCGACCCAAAGTCCAAACAAATGCCAACCCCATGTAAGATGCCGACCTGAAGCCATATGCCGACCCCAAGTAAGACCCAAAGTAGAACTCAAAGTAATTCCTATGGTGACCCGAAGTAGTTCGTATGCCGACCCCAAGTGAAGTCTAATGCCGACCCCAAGCGAGCTCCATGCCGACCCCAAGCGAGGTCCATGCCGACCCGATGTGAAGTCCATGCCAACCCGGAGTAAACTCTTCACCGACCCGAAGTCTAAACTAATGCTGAACCCATGTAATATGCCGACATGAAGCCATATGCCGACCCCAAATAGGACCCGAAGTAAACACCATGCCGACCTGAAGTAGGACCCGAAGTAAACCCTATGCCAACCCGGAGTGAAATTAATGCCGACTTGACCCAACCTCTTCAATGTCGACTCGGAGTTGTAACCAAATGTCGACCTCTTGCAACTCCTATAGCCAATCCAAGATATTGAATGTCGACCCGAAGTAAACAAGATGCCGACCCGAAGTAAACAAGGTGCCGACCCGAAGTAAACAAGGTGCCGACCCCAAGTGACTCAACCAATGCCGACCCGAATTGAAGCAATGGTGACCCGAATCAATGACTGTGGTGACCCGAAGCAACTCCTTGGCTGACCCGAAGCAACTCCTTGGCTGACCTAAAGCAACCCGACCTTCGCCGAAATCCATATTCCAAGTACTCGGCGTCGTTTACCCATCAACCATGCTTAATCCTCGCTTCATGTTCATATTTATTATCCATAATTGATCATCCATCCCTCCATTCGAATCAAACCCCTAATCTTCCAGCCTCACTAACCGTGCAGTCGGTTGGGTTAAATCCGCCTGTATGCTACCTTACCAAAAGGCGGGTTAACACTTTGCCCCCTAAAACATGCCTTGTGATAGGAATGTGTGTTTTGTATTGCCATAAGCACGATGTTCAAAATTTGTGGATCACCCATGAAGAGATCAATGATTTTGCCAGATTGTTAATAACGATCGTTCGGGAAAGTGTGCCGTTCGAGGCGAAATGTGGTCATTCAAGGTCGAGTGCCATTCGAGGCGAAATGTGATCGTTCGAGATCGACTGCCATTCGAGGCGAAATGTGACCGTTCGAGGTCAGGTGCCATTCGAGGCGAGATGTGACCGTTCGAGGTCAGATGTTGTTCGACGTGAAATGTGACCATTCGAGGTCGGGTGCCGTTCGAGGCGAGATGTGATCGTTCGATGTCAGATGTCGTTCGAGACAAGATGTGACCGTTTAAGGTTGGGTACCTTTTAAGGCGAGATGTGATCGTTCGAGTTCGTGTACCGTTCGAGGCGAGATGTGATCGTTCGAGTTCGTGTACCGTTCGAGGTGAGATGTGATCGTTCGAGTTCGTGTGCCATTCGAGGCGAGATGTAACTGTTAGAGGTTGGGTGCCGTTCGAGGCGAGAAGTGACCGTTCGAGGTCGGGTGCCGCTCGAGGTGAGATGTGACCATTCGAGGTCGGGTGCCGTTCGAGGCGAAATGTGACCGTTCGAGGTCGGGACTCGGAATTATTAATGTCAGATTACACGTTCGAGTGAGTCTTATAATTGAAATATCCAACTAACAAAATCAAGTCCAGATACAAAGAAGAGAAACAAAAGCAAAACTAAAACATCAAAGTGAATACATCTCATGGTGTGACGGTTCATTATCATCTCAGAGCATGCTCGAGGACTGTCCGTGATCCCGTACATGTGTAAGTGACTTAGCCATTTTATTCCGGAGTTTATTACTTATTCTTTGCCATTCCGATCAACTGATGACAAGTTGACGCCTCGATCCAGGGCCGTTTTCGTTTGATGCGGATGGCGCTCGCTCCTATTCCACCGCCGCTCTATGTATTGTAACAGCTCACCATTTCGGATATATCACTCGATCTCATCCTTTAAGTGCCTGCAATCGTTTGTACTATGGCCGCCTAGCTCATGGAACATGCAGTATTTGTCTAATTTCCTTTCATTATTTGTGGGCTCCCTCCTAATTGGCCTTCGATTGGGAATCTGCCCCCTAGTGTCGAGATATATCCATTCTAAGGTTTCAGTTAATTCCGTGTAAGTGGTGAATCTCGATTCCTTTCGTGGCCACTTCGGTCCATCAAAGCTATTCTCCGCTCTTCGTTTTCCTTTATCCTTGTTTGAATTATTCTCAATCAGATTTCCACCTTTGATCGCATAAACCTTAACTTCCTCTCCTTCTTCTCTATCAGCTTTTGTGTCTTCCTGTCGCAGAAACCTTTCTGCTTCATGGTAAAACTATACTAAATCCATAGGTGGATCCCATGTTAATGAATCCTTGAATTCCATGCCATCATCAATTCTAGATACAGCTGCCATCAAAACCATGGATGGATCTGGACGATCCACCGATGTCGCTGCTGCATTAAACTGTGTTAGAAAACTCCCAAAAGACTCTCCGGTTCTCTATTTTAGTGTTTCCAAACTCATCACATTCTTGGGTCTCGAGATGTGAACCCTAAACTGCCTCATAAACCTTTCGATCAATTCTGTCCACGTTACAATAGAGCCGCTTTCCAATTGTCTAAACCATAGCGCTGCTATATCCATCAAATACAAAGGGAAGCATCGTGCCATGACCTCCTCTGATGCTCCCATCACTTCCATATGCCTCATATACCTTGTCAGATGAACAGCAGGATCCTTCCTTCCATCATATGTCTCCAGCGTTGGTAGTTTGAATTCCATTGGATTTCTAGCTTGCCTAATTGTAGGAGCGAAGGGGATCCTATTCACACCCTCCAAATCTCTATTCACCAATCCTCCTCTCATGGCCCGTCTGACCATTTCTGCCAACCAGTCGTTATCATCAAGTGATAGTCTTTGTCCATTGTCTCCAACCTACCCCCTGAGTCCACGAGGGAATCCTGAAATCTGTTCTTCTGGATGAGCATTCGTTTCCCTATCAACGCCAAAATGCACAGCACCGCCTGGTATCCTGCTTGGAATTGAGCCAATATGATCCGGAGGCATGCCCCCTAGTTCAGGCGATGTTCCCGATGGCTCCACTCTATCCTATATCCTGGTTGCTCCATTTACTTGGTTTTGATTCTGGACTTCATCTACTCTTGCTGCTCCGACTTCACGATCCACATTTCCAGTATTTCCTGCTACTCCATTCCCTTGGTTTTTCACTCTAGCTTGTCCAATCTTTCGGAGTAGGTTCTGTATCATATCCTCCTGCCTTTTCAGCATCCTTTCCATCTCCTCTCTAGTAATATAGATTAAGGTCTGATTAGCTCCTAAGGAAGCCTCCTGACTTCCTTCATGAAGGCTCCTTTCTGTCCTCTGTCTCCTTGTTGATTTCCTAGCCATTGCTTCCTAAGTCCGAGCTCCCAAGCTTTCAAATCCAAACTCCAAACTTCCAAATCTCCAAGTGAAAGCTTTCTCAGTGAAAGCACCAAAATGTTGGCGTCAAAATTGGCCACCAACACCCAATTATAAGTGAAAGCACCAATATCCAGTCACAGATCACAGATAGAGTATAGGTAGAGAATATAATATGATGAATAACCAAAATTAAAATGAAAACAAGTAAAAAAGACATGATTTATAGTGGTTCAGCTAACTCCGGCCTACGTCCACTCCAGAAAAATCCTTTTATTATCAGAAATTTGATTACAGTTACAATCTGGAATTTCTGAACAAAAATGGCAGTAGCCTCTAGGTGGAAGATGAAGAGAAACAAAGTGAAGATCCCTTTTTCTGAAGCCACACATGTTGTATTTTTAGGCGAAACTCCGGCTACAGGGCCTTCTCACCTACATAGGCCCGCCGTGACGATCTTCGAGCCCAACTCGTCCATCCTGTGCCGTCCCCAAGTAGAACCCGTAGTAGAAACCAAAGTAATTCCTTTGGTGACCCGAAGTAGTTCGTATGCCGACCCTAATTGAAGTCTAATGCCGAACTGAAATGTAGCCTATGCCGACCCCAAGCGAGGTCCACACCGACCCGAAGTGAAGTCCACGCCGACTTGGTGTAAACTCTTCACCGACTCGAAATCCAAATCAATGCCGACCCCATGTAATATGCCGACCTGAAGCCATATACCGATCCAAATAGGACCCGAAGTAGAACGCAAAGTAATTCTTTGGTGACTCGAAGTAGTTCATATGCCGACCCCAAGTGAAGTCTAATGCCGACCGGAAATGTAGCCTATGCCGACCCCAAGCGAGGTCCATGCCAACCCGAAGTAAAGTCCACGCCGACCCGGAGTAAACTCTTCATCGACCCGAAGTCCAAACTAATGCCGATCCCATGTAATATGTCGACATAAAACCATATGCCGACCCCAAGTAGGACTCGAAGTAAACACCATACCAACCCGAAGTAGGACACGAAGTAAACCCTATGTCGACCCGGAGTGAAATCAATGCCCACCTGACCCAACCTCTTCAATGCCGACCCGGGGTTGTAACCAAATGCCGACTTCTTGCAACTCCTAGAGCCGACCCCTTGCAACTTCTATAGCCGATCCAAGATATTGAATGCCGACTAAAAGTATAAAATATGCTGACCCGAAGTAAACAAGGTGCCGACCCAAAGCAAACAAGGTGCCGACCCCAAGTGACTCAACCAATGCGTACCCGAAGTTGAAGCCTTGCTGAGCCGAAGCAATGGCTATGGGGACCCGAAGCAACTCATTGGCTGACCCGAAGTAACTCTTTGGCTGACCCAAAGCAACCCGACCTTCGTCGAAATCCATATTCCAAGTACCCGGCGTCGTTTATCCATTAACCATGCTTAATCCCGGCTTCATATTCATATTTATTAGTGGAAATTAGCCACAAGGGCCTCTTCAGCAAGTGCAATTAGTTTCTAGGACACACAACTGAAATAATTACTTTTAAGGACAAAATGCAAAATAATTAGTGTTTAAGGCCAAAAAACCTATGAAATTATGTCTTTCAAAATAATTGGACTGCTGACTTTGTCCTTAAAAGTAATTATTCTGCTGACTTTGGCCTTTAAATTAATTTCTGTGGATGTGTGTCCTAGAAACTAATTGGACTGCAAAGTTTGTCCTTCTAGTGAAATGCCCCTATTTATTATCCGTAATTGATCATCCATCCATCCATTCAAATCAAACCCATAATCTTCTAGCCTCGCTAACCGTGCAGTCAGTTGGGTTAAATCCACTTGTATGCTGCCTTGCCAAAAGGCGGTTAACATATATGTATATAAAATGTTGTTAAATTTAACTTTATATCTAATGTATATTTCAAACTTATGTATCTTAAATAGTTTTTGTAACGACCCGTATTTTTAACTATTTTATATTATTAAATTTAGTGTGATTATTGAATAAAAATGGTTAAAAAAAGTTTAATGTTATTTATGTAATTTATTTAATATGAACTTGAATTAAATTTTGAAATAACTAATTTCGAAGATTTTGGTAATAACAAGTATTGAAATGAAATTCTATGTATTTAATGTGTCTAATAATAAATAGAATGAATTGAATAATAAAATTGAATTACTATAAAATGAAAGTAGTTGTTTATTATTTGAATTCGTTTTGAAAAGTAAATTTTATAAGCTAAATAAATTATATTTGAAATAATGTAATTTATTGGATAATTAAATTATTTAAGTTTAATATTGGAATTATTTAAATAATTGAATCCTGGATTTAATATGAATGAAAATGATTTCAAGAGTTGGTTTAAATTTTATTTAAATAAGAATGAAAATTGTTTACTTTTAAAATTGAATTTAAAGGTGAATAAATAGAAATTGGAAATTTTATATTTTATTTAACGAGTAAAAATAGTCATTTTGGCCACTGTCTTGGATTTCGACGAAACTGATTTTATCGGATCCGTAATAGTGAATTATTATAGGATTTCAAGTTTCATAGCGATCAGACTTATCGTTTGACCGTTCGAGCTTGAAACGCGTAGAATTTAATTTTAGAATTTAATTAAAATAATTTGGTTTGAAAAGCTATCTTTTGCATACGATCGAATTAGGCCTCACAACTAGTTCCATTGTGTTCAGAACAGAGGTAAAACATATAGAACGCCATTCATAATTTCGCTGGCTAATCGAGTTAGATATTTTCCTTATTATAATATTATATATTTACCTTTCTCCCTACCTTTCTCCCAACATATCGTACACTCAGCCGAAAACTTGTCTTTCGTGTACCCTTTTCTTTTCTTTCTCTCATTTCAAATAAGCAGTTGAACATAAAAGAAAACAAAAAACAAAAGATAATCGAAGTCGAGAATCGCAGATTGCTATGGAAGAAGGTCGAGTGACCGGAGGCACGCTGGTGGAGGACGGTGGCGTGTGGGAGGTTCGAGCCGAGGCTTAGGTTTGGGTCGCGACCATCTCTGGGTTTCTCGATCGCTGGCAACGCGGTTGCTGGAGGGTGGCGGCATAGCTTCAAGGATGTTAGAGTGGTGGAGCGCGTCATGGTTTCTGTCGCATGCGTTTGAGTTGATGTGCGCATTTAATTGGTCGAGATTCATGAGTTGGGTACAAACGTGAGAGAAGGAGGGAGGCTGGAACGTGGGAGAGCATTTGGTAATGTTTAACTGTTTGTTTATTGTAATAATAATAATTATTATTTTTAATTAATTTAGTTTTAATATTATCATTATATTAATAAAAATCGTATCTTTTACGTACGAGGTCAGATTCGAGTGAAATGAGTCGCGTTGCGATCGTATCAACAAAAAGTTGGTTTGGGATTTATTTGAAGTTGAAAATATTTCCAGTTTCAAATAAAAGGTAAGTGTTTTATATGTTCACGATTGACTAAATTAATTTTTATGTTAGTTAAATTAATATCAGGAAGTAATTTATTTCATTGGCCGATGTTTGGTAAATTAATTTACTGTAGATTGATATATGAATTGAATTGATAAGG
This sequence comes from Allium fistulosum, assembly GCA_030737815.1. Classification (NCBI taxonomy): domain Eukaryota; kingdom Viridiplantae; phylum Streptophyta; class Magnoliopsida; order Asparagales; family Amaryllidaceae; genus Allium; species Allium fistulosum. Next base: position 690,409,601 of record CM060908.1, on the reverse strand, counting down.
ATATAAATGGATAGTTAAATTTGAAATTAAATTGCCAGTTAGACGCTCCATATTGATAACTAATTAACTGTTGTGTTATATTGACAGTTTGGATGATTGATTGTGATGGATGCTATAGGTTGATATTTTGGATCATTTGAATATTTATTTTATATATATCCTATTATCACCCTATAAATTATTTACAGTATATAAAACTCTAAATTAAATTATTTTGAATAAATTAAGAAATAGGTTGAAATTATATACCTATGAATTTTATTATGGATTGAAATGATATATATCCATCCCTGAATTAAATTGAAATAACTGATTCACTTGGCCATATGATAGAAAATTATATACGGACATCAAATTTGGTTAAATTAAATGATTCTAAAATTTTTGATTTGAAATTATATAAATGAATTTTATTTAAAGAAATAAAAATCGAATTTATGGAAATAGAATTATTTTCAAACTTGAGCTCAAATGTGGAATTAAAATGTGTTAAACAAAATTGTTTTAAAATGAAATTTGAGTTTTTGAAGTTATAATTGAAATATGATTTAAGTTTCGGAAATTGATTTGTTTTAAAAAATTTGGATTTTATTAGAACTTTGAAATATTGCTAAGTAAATGTAATTTAAAACGATATTTGTTTTAAATTACATTTGACAACTGTGTAATTACAAATGTAATTTAAAACAAACGATTTCAAAGTTAAATTACATTTGTTTTAAATTGATTTGTTTTAAAAAAATTGGTTGTTAAAGAGACCGGGGCCTCTTATGGCATACTTTCTATCAATATTGGAACCACTTTGACAATACGCGGAGGAGACTCCAGAACGAAGTGGTTGGACATGGCATTGTTTGCTAGAATTGAAGAAAGAGAACGATGATGGGTAGACCCCGGCATTTGTGCCAATTTGAAATGACTAAAACTGGATGGCTTGACAGGGCCAAGAGGGCTAACTACCCCTAGCGGACATCCGTTCTTCAATTTTCTTGGACTTGGTTCATATTATTACTCTTGTTGTTGGTTTCGATTGGTGCACCTCGATTTTGGGATAGCCTCTCTTTGACTTGATATGGGATGGATGTACACGGTGGGCCGTCGTCGCTACGATGCGTTACCCCCAGCCCTACAACCCAAACTGGTAGTATCCTACCTTGGGCATTGCCTCACGTGCCTTGTCATACTTTTATCCCTATACGAGACCACTACGATTTTGGTTTAGTGTTGTCTTATTATAGTGCCTCCCTGACTACCGACGTTATTGGTGGTGTCAAAGGCAAACTGTAGGACAATGCTTAAAATGTGTTAAGGGGAATTAAAGTAAAGCGTTAACGCTAAGAAAAATATTTATTTTACTGATTAGACACTATCTATATAACGTATTCTAATATATATAAATATTTTGATGGATTCTTAGGAGATGGAAAATCCCGTAACATCTCTTGAGTTATTGCACACACGTTATACACTTGATAGGAGATGTAAAACCCCGTAAACATCTTTGATGCCACTGCACACATGTTATATACGATATCGATTTGACTCAGATAAGAATATTTTAGTCCTGACTCGAGTGTTTTGTCTTTTAATTACGCTCGGGTTAGCCCTAAGTATTTCAGCACATTGAAGATCACTTTCTGGAGGACGAAGACGAAGATTTGGTATATTATTACTAGTATTATTCCCTGCATCATGTTGTTACGCTGCATTATTATTTTGTTCTGTTGTATATATAACTCTGATAAATGTTGTATAAATTATAATCAAATGTATAATATAAACAGCTTCATGAACTGTTTATTTTGGTTATTATATTTTGTCATTCCGCTGCGAGATTCTGTGTTTATTTTCTTCTTCTTTTCTTATTTTTCTTAATTAACCCTATTGATTATCTATGTTCCGAATTGTTTGAGTTGGACATGTGTGGATTATTGTCGATTTAAACCTTCTGAAATGTGGGTCGTCACAGTTTTGCATTTTAAAATAATTATAAAATGATCTTTGACTACTCCTTTATTTTACAAAACTATATATATATATATATCTGTGTATGTATGTGTATGCATACATACATACATATATACATCTATATATGCATACATATATACATACGGACATACATACATACATATATATGTTTACGTACGCATATATATATATATGCATGCATGTATATATATATATATGTGTATATGTATGCATATATATGTATGCATATATATACACATACATACATACATACATACATACATATGTATGCATATATATATATATACGTATGCATACATATACATATACACATACATACATGCATACATATATATATATATATACATATACACATACATACATACATATGTATGCATATATATACGTATGCATACATATACATATACACATACATACATGCATACATATATATATACACATACATACATACATACATACATGCATACATATATATACATACATACATACATGCATGCATACATACATTCAAACATACATATATATATATGCATACACATACACATATATTCTTCTTGCATATTTAAAATATCTTCAACTATTTTATAGTTACCAATTTGTTATTTAAAATTATTAACTTCGCAAAATTAGATATTTCGAATTTTAATTTTGAATCTATTTTATTGACTTAGTTAAATCTATTCAAATACTTTGAATTATTTATTTCATTTAATACATAAATTAATTTTGATATATAGACACACACACATACACATATTACATATAAGTTTAAAATGTTTTGAATGAAAACTAAAGGAAGATTAAACGAAGGCCCAAATGTTTCCATCATTTCTTCTCTTTAATAGCCACATATACCTTTTACCCTATTTTTGTTGACCACTTAAATGCACCATTACCCACTTAAATTGATTCCTTTTATTGATACAGTTAGATCTATTCAATTATTTTAAATCATTGATTTCATTCAATGCATAAGTTAATTTTGATGTGTGTGTACACACACCCCCCATTTATATATAAGTTTAAAATTTATTGTGACAACTATTGCACATATAAATGGCCAATATATACATTATAGATGCAAGTCCTAACACACACACACACACATTAACTATGTATACCCTGTGCTATGTTGCACTTACACATTTTACACTGGTGTATATTTGGATATACCCACCATGTATGACAATTATAAATTTGATCATATACGTCATTCGGTAAATCAATCAATTTAATTAATGAGATAGAAATGAAAATTTTCTCTTTCTAAATTAAAAAAATTCTTCCCTTAATTCATTGAATAAGTTTAAGAGAGGGAAATGAAAGCTTTCCTTCTCTAAATTAAATTAAACAAGCGAATGTTACACACATACACACACAAGAGGATATTTGACACACTCCATTTTATATAAATCTCATATTTATTAAATTACAAATAATTAAAATTTATCTTAAACTAAATCAAACTAAATAAGATTTTATTCAAAACTATTTTAGATTGGATTCAAAATCCATTTGGACTTCATAGGCCAATAGATCCTTATTTCACTCGCATCAACTAGCATAGTTCCTCCATGATGTGATACTGAAAGGTTTGTCTTTGTGATGACCTGCTATTTTTAACATCTAAAAAAGTAACAATTGCCATCAAAATATGCCTACATACCAACCTCGGACGTTAAAACGGTGGACCGTTGGTTATGTAATATGAAAATAAAAAATCAGTACGAGAAATAGAGAAGAACCTCATAGAGGATTTTAAATAAAAATATTTGTATCTGTATAAGGAATAAATACAACTCAAATACAATGTCAAATAAAATAAATAAAACATCTTTATTTCCTTTAAGTCAACCATTATTGAATCCGTAAAACAATACAATAGCAATATGGGAAAATAATTTAAGTAAGCCATCTATGGATGTCTTCTGTATTCAGACCTTTCTCCCCTCCTTTGTCTCCACCTGCAAACTTTTCAAATGCATGGAAAGGAAAAAATGTTCTACTATGTTTAGACTATGTTTAACCTTATGCACCCAGCTACAAGCTCTTGAGCTATTCCATAGACTATAGGCTCGAGACCTATTACATAGGAAAATACAACATATGTACCCTTTAGGGATCAAGTTCACATAGTTCTGTTCCATGCACTTCTCCTACATCAAATACTTGTTAGCACATGATATTGCACAACCATAGCAAGTATGCAACCAATATAAGAAGAAAACATCACTTATATCAAACCATTACAATCAATCATCATAAATATAGGTAACAACAATAATGATGACATACAACCACTAAACATCACACAAGTTTGATAACGTTTAATGTCAACCCTAAACATCAAATAAGCTAACCCAATGAATATATTAACGTATGTACTGATCAACCACTACTAGTAAAACATCATTGATGCAATTATAAATCAAAAAAAATGTGTTGTAATTACTTCATAATAGCAACACAATATCAATATCATCAATTGTGTACTAATTGACCAACATTAGTAACAAAAACAGCAAATCATCAAATGTCTACTAACAAACCAACATTCATAACACAAACATCAATGATCGAAACAACGAAAGCCATAATTAATTATCCATCATATAGTGGTAATACTGGTAAAATATCATGTACTCATCTTAATACGACTCCTTTGTCATAGAACAACATATGTAATAATTCAAACCAACAATTAATCACATATATTACAACCATCCAAACAAGGTATTTATTATTTCCTCCAAGTATAAAGTCGTTTATTATAAAGACACCTTTATTTATTTTGTCTCATAACAATAATAATTCTTCAGAAATGATAATAGCTCAAAAATCATTTATTACACATTTATTACTTCATATACCTCAAAGTGCAGAATTTAAATCAAAAATAGTAAACTATACCAAATAAGTTTTCAAAATAGTAATATTATTATTTTCGATCAAAATAGTAATATGTACTAAAACCACTTTAATATTTTCAATATCAATTTATTGCCATTTATCTCAAAAATTAGAATATCCAATTTCAAACCTCAAAACTTGTTTTATTACTATTTGTCTCAAAATAATAATAGTTTAATTCAAAATACTTTTGGAAACATATCTTCACTATTATTATTATCATTCCAAAAATATCCTTTATTTTATTACTCAAACAATAATAATATTTTTTTTCATAAACAAAATTAATTTATTTATATTGTCAATTACTTAATATGATACATTTTTACAAATAATAATATTATTTATTAAGTCTTACGTTATTTGACAAATAATAATAAATTTTGCAATTTCGATTTAAAATAGATTTACTCAGGTTCAATTAATTAATTATATCTATTTTAAATAACCAATTAATTAAAATTAAACACCCATCACTCTATGAAATAGCAATCAACAATAAACAATCAAATCAAGACATAACATATTTGTTATTTGGCATTTGAACCAAGCAACATTTCAATGGATCCGAACTTCAAGATGATAAAGAAATAGACTAAGAAACATATGAATCGTCCAAGTTAATGAATAAATAAAGCATAATTAGTTTAGCCAAGTTTTTCATAAGGCCAAACCAGCTAATATCGATCACATCAAACAGGTCGGTATCGAGAGGTTTGAAAATATGTGGACCCACTTTAAACTACTGGTGATGCTGCATTTTACTTTAAGGAAAATGACAAGTTTTGGATGGACATAAAAGGTTGGTACAACACTTTTGATGGACAATTTTGTTAATGAAGATTCAAGGCTTGAAGACATAAGCAATATAAGAGATGATTGAAGAAACAAGTAAGCAAATCCTCCCGGCACCAACCATACCGAAAGGTTTTGATTACCTATTTTGGCACGTTCTTCTTGATTGGAAGTTTGGATCTGACTTTTTACCTATTCCAAGGCATACTGGTCAAGATTTTAACTATAAATACACCTCGTATAGCTAAGAAAAAAGAATTTTGATTCCATTTCAGATCTTTGCAACTAAGTTTTTCCATTTTCATTTTCAGTCATTTCTAAATTTGAAATCATTGTATTTTTGGCTGAAGTTGTAAAAGGAAATAAGAATAACATTGACAGTGGATGGAAGCATTCGAATTAAGGCCAAACCACTTTAAGAATTGTGTCTTTCCTCATTTCAATTTTGATTTTGTTAGAATTTCGTTCATTTTTTATTTGATTGGGTTGTTTTCTTAAATTTTGAGCAAATATTTTTAATGTTTTCATTGAGAAAAATCATTCTCAGGCTTAGATCTATGCTTCCGCTTTGGATATGCAAAAGTCTAAAAGCTGGATCTAGAGTTTCTTAGGTGTAGATTCTTGGTTACTTAGATTTGAGGGAGTCTATTGTCAAATCTAAGAAGAGATGCTTCCTGGAAAAGAGAGGAGTGCTAGATCTGGAGCTATTATCAAAGGGGGATAGTGAAGGAATCCACCATAAAGAAGATATTGATCAACCGACTGCTTTGCCAGGATCTTCATCTCAACTAACATAAGTTATAACCAAAAGCTGAGGTAGAGGAAATAATGTCAAATACAAATGCAAAGATGCTAGAGTAACAAAAAACTTAGATGGATCTAATGAGTATGCAAGAGCAGCTTGCAAAGTTTGCCCGAACCAACAACGAAATGAATTTCATAGACGTATGAATAGCGAAGAAATTCATCATCTTCCAATTCAAAGAAAGCTTGTCTTCAACTGAACGAAATAGAAGACAGGCAAATAATCAATGAAGAAAGGGGTTATGGCAATGCATAAGAGAATTATGAAAGATGGAGTTAGTTTACAACCTCATAACAACCCGGTTCCGAGAGGTTCAAACATGTCAAAACCAAGAGGTCGACTGACATGTTGAATCTATTTGATAGGAGGACTTGCAGAAAGATGATGTTAATCAGAGATGAGCTACTAGTACCCGAGTTGGTAGTGCTCAGACTAATACTATAGAACTTGCTAGAAGGGGACATAGTCCGACAAGGCATCTATAAGGGTTGAGATGAGTGGTTTCTCCAAACATGAAGGGACCTAGGTTTAATGCAACCAAGGCCATATGCAGAGTCAAACATTTGGAGGCATTCATGACGACAGTCACCTAGCTGCCCAAGGAATACATTGCCGAGATGATTAAAAGGTCGATGAGTCCAAGTCAGTAAAGATTTGTTGATGCATGGGATTCATTAGTAAGTCAGACCCGATTCACTGAAGATATTCTAAAATAAAGGTGTTTGGAAAATTTTGTGATGTCGACTATGCCAGGCTACAATGCCAAGACTGAATCAAGGCAACTTCTGTTGAAGTACGTATGACACATGTATAGTACCCATACAACGGATGCTATGACGTGTAGGTATTTTCCTGTATTTTTGGAGGGATAACGATGATGTGGTCTATTTGGCTTGATCCAAGATCCATATCATCATTTGATCAATTGGCTAGAAAGTTTATGGAGTAATTCAGGTATCGACCGATCAACCACTGTGGAAAGTCTTGCATCGCCCAGATACTTTGAGCGGGTTATTAAAGTGGAGCATTGAGCTAAGCCAGTATAAAATCATATATCACCATTGCACGATAATCATAGGACAAGCAATCGTAGATTTTACTGTGGAATTCACTATCAGAGATAATGAAATAGGACCCTAGGAGGAGGAAGCTCTCACGTGGCAGGTGTTCGTGGATGAAGCTTTCTATGAATGCAAATTTGGAGCTGGAGTGGTTCTGGTTAAACCTAAAGAGCATAAGTTGTGTCATGCCTTACGATTGGAACTCGGAGCACCAAATAATGAGGCATAATATGAAGCGTTGATAGAAGGATATGAAATATCAAAGGAGTTGGAGATTAAGTCATTGTGTCTATCCTATCCATTAGACAACGGATGCTTTTCATTCCTATTTCATTCTTTTGCATTCTCCCTCTATCTTTTTTATAGAAAAATAAATGAAAAAAATTTAGGTCAAAAAAGGAATGCATATTTGAATGGATGATGCATTCCCAATTAGTGGTCAACCAATTACTTGGAGAATTCCAGGCTAAGGGAGAGCACTTGATGTCATATCCGAAGAAGGTAAAAGCCTTGCTTAATGAGTTAAAGCCATTATGGTTAAATACATTTCGAGGGAGGAGAATCAGGATGCGGATGACTTAGTGAAATTAACGAGCTTTGGAAACGGACCACTCCTCGGTCGGTTCTGATAATGGCCTTACCAACACTAAGCTTTAAGGACGTGAATATTATTGCGATTTTTGATGGAGAAGATACTTGGATGACACCAATCACTGACTACTGACCTGAGCATTTTTGCCAGTAAACTGAAATGAAACAAAAATGTATTACGAAAGGCGGCTAGCTGTACGATTCATAAGGGTATCTTCCACCTAAGAGGATTCTCCAATTCATTGCTAAGACTTGTTATTGGAAAGGAGGCTCATGAAATGTTGGATGATATGCATCAAGGCAGTTGTGGGGACCATACTGGAGGGCAAACCTTAGCAAAAAAGGTGTTGTGATATGGATACTTTCGGCCAACATTGAACCATGATGTAGTGGAATACGCAAAGAGATGTGAAAAATGCCAAAGATTTGCAAAATTCCCAAGGCTTCCCCCAATCAAACTAACACACATGGTCGACCACTGGCCTTTTACTGTTTGGGGGATTGATTTCATAGGAGAGCTTCTGTAATGACCAGTATATTACGAACTTGAGGATCATAAAATATTATGAGGATCATAAAATATTATTTTTAAAGTCGTATTGGGTCATATGACTAACTTTGGATGATGTGGAGTAGTAACATTTTGACCCCAGGCAACTTTAGATGATTCTGACCCTAAAAACATGCAAGCCCTATTTTGATGACCATCCTACACCATCAACATCCAATATAACTAAATAGCGCTCCTGTGGTGCCCAGAAAATGGAAGACGATTTTCAAGGGTTGAAAAGGAATAAAACATCACAAACCTGTCGTATATCTCACAAAGTATCAAATAAAATATAATATATGTTATAGATACAAAACAGGTGAAACAGTAATAACTAAAATGAACCATAACATTAGAGTATGCAGGTTCACAAAGTTATATAAAATTATAATAGAGTTTATACATTTGATAAAAAACTCAAACTGTCTCTAATATATGATAGACGAACACAACCTTGGCTCTATAGTGTCGAATGATGGAATAAGCATAATTTTCCATATATAATACAAGCAAGCTCCCTCTAGCTCATCCTCTCTACTGCACTGCATGCTACCTTGATCATCTATCTAGTCTAATTATTTACGAGTACGAAGATAATATGAAGCGAAGTATAAAACTTTGAGTTAGACAACAGTATGTTGTAAGCGATAAGAAATCCTAAAATACTATACAAGTCAATATAGTAAGGAACAAGGGTATGCGAATCATACATGACATGTCCCTACAACCAAAGAGTTAGCACATAGCGAACATAATGTTCTACTCTACATACATTATAAGGTGTAGTACAACCTTAGTACGATGACGGATGTCCAGGTATCTGTATCCATAATACCTATCTCAAGTGACATCCCTAGAGTGATAGACTATGGGAGAGAACAACCAAAGCAGACATAACATCTATCAAGCAATCCTTAATATCACTCAATGTGCCTTGGATATATGATAACTCGTATGACCATTCCTTTGCCAGGGATTAATGGAAAAATCTTGGTTTTCACTGTACTCGCTCACATCCCGAAGCTGACACTTGACACATTCCATCGGTATAGGGTATACGGATCCATTCTATCGATCAAAGGTAACTATTCCATGAACCCAATGAGCATTCTAACAATATCACTACTTTCAAGTACATCAAAAAAACTCCCAGTATCAACGATCCCTTAGCACACGTATTCGACCCCTTTTCTTGCTCCATATAGTTTACATTATCCTCAAGGAACCATCCACATTCATTTCTTTCGAATATAGAACCATTTAACATTCTATCTCGGTTCACACTTCCTAGAACCCTCCACGTGTGGATAATCATTCTCACGACTTCTTTCAATATCGAGCCTCCATCTTTGGGACGTAACTTCATTCACCGTCAAGTTTCCATCATTAGAGTCTCATCGCTATCATCTTTCGTCGTGCTACTATATTTCCATCGAACCTCAAGTGAACAAAAAAACGCCTTTAGTGCGACCTGTAGAGTCCTTGCATCCACCCATGAAAGTCTCATCCAAGTTGGCCCCCAATATTCATGTCTGTGATGACCCACCTTTCTGACCACTAGGAACGAGACTTAACACATCCTCGGTGTTTGTGTGCCATTGCCCAAGCATAAAAAAGATGAATCGTCATGGGGTAAAATAAAGAATAGAATAAAAAACCTCACAACGAAACTGAAATAAACCATAACAGTCAATAGTACATCATGTTACTCCTTAACAGGGAGTTATCAGAGTTACATAAAAGTACTACAAATTAGCTTAGGCAGTTATAACACCCTGCCTTTACATATGCTGAAACAAAATACACTTACACAAACTAGTTAATACAACAGAATAAATAACTAAGAAGATGAAAGACTCATACTCGGACGCCGTCTTCAACAGAGCCCATCAAAGACCTTCTACTCTTGGACTACTCAAATAAAATGAGTACCCAAGAGTTTAGAGGAAAAACAAAAACTTGGATCAGACGATATGTCTGGTGTTCATCGACGGAAATTCAATCGGTTTAGAAAACCGTTGAACGAATTTAGAAATAAAATAACCGCAAGCGCATGGTGTACACTTGTAGTACGTGGCGAACACGGGTCGATCCTCTGGGAATTGATGATTTTAAAAATCTATTCAATCAAATTAAACCAAAGTCGAGTGAAAGTTAAGCTAGACAATTAGAAAATTAGCTAGCTAACTTAAAGAAAAGAGATGCAAATATAAGGGTTAAATGACAATTTAGAGAATAAATCCACTCTGTAGATTATGTAGTTCAACACATATGAAATAATAATCTCTCTTTTATGGTCATTAGTGCTTTAATTGATGTGTCTATCATAAGTATGACATATTTGTGCTATTAGTTAGCCAACATAAGCCATCAAACTTTGGCACACCCCTTAAACCATTTACTAACTTTCATGAAACTTTACAATGAAAATGAAAATTAAATCTATTTTAAGTATGGCCTATTAACTATTGATTAGAAATATAGACCATTAAATTTTAATTTCAAATCACTTTCTTTTGCCATAATCATATTTTGATGAAGAGGCAATTAGTGTTAGTGATTGTTTAAGCAAGCCTATTTGGTGTCAACAATATAGGCTATCAAATTCAAAGCAAAAACAACAATTAAACCACTTCAATCATTCTTCATTAAGCACAAAAAGAGAGCATGAATTAACAAATAGTTAAAGCTACATAATTAGAGAGCTTCATTACCCCTAAATTGAAGGGGTTTAGCCTCTCATATTTGTCATTGGATTAACAAATGTAGCTAGCAATATGAAAGCAAATAGAAAGGAAAAGGAGAGCAAAATGAAAAAGAGAGCTAATTAACAAGAATTAGAACTATTCTACTTGCATGAAAGTAAATCTACACTACAACATGAAAGGAAATAAACAAGAAAGGGAAAAGATCATATATTAAATTGCAAAAAAAGAAAAATTACATGAAGATAAAAATGGCTAAGTAGCCATGAAAAGAGAAAGAGAAGAGCTTGTTTATTTGTGAGCTTAAACTAAACTAAGAGAGACTAAGGAAGGAGGGTTACATGAAACATAAGGGGTACTTATACATGTGTTAAACCCTAATTCATATTTTTGGGGAATGCCCAAAATACCCTTGAGAAAGTGTGGAGGCCAAGTAATCATTAGCTTCTACTAATCATCATTTATGTGTGCATGAAGCCATTAATTCCATAAGCATGTGCATTAGCCTTTAATTTGTACATTAAGGTAGGTGGGTAGGTGGGGTCCTCCATTATCATGCCTTTGAATTATTTCCATCTTCATTTCTTCATCTTCACTCTTGTGCATGCATACATCTTCATGAAACCACTTGTATATGAAGCCATATTCCTATAAAATAATATAGAAATTTCCAATTAAATTTTCTCAAATTAATATATGCACAAAAATGACCATTTTGCCCTTGGATGAAGATGACTATGTGACGATTTGAGAATAATATGAATTTTGGTTTAAACAAGTTAAAATACCTGATATGATCATTTATTTAATTTAAATAGATTAAATATGGTGGTAAAAATATGCACATTTACGTGCACATCAAATACCCCCACACTTATCTTTTTATTCGTCCTTGAATAAAGGAAAACCTAAGATAATTCGTAGGGAGCACGATTGCATTGAGCGTATGCAACAAGCTGTTAAACCTCTGGGTGTCCCCAGTAGGACGAGTGTTGTCTTGTGAGGGTTTTCAGCGGATACTACCCACAAAATCCAAATGTAGGATGAAAATATTTACAAAATGCAAGATTTATTTACAAAGAGATGAATGCGAGCTTTTGAAAATATTTACAAAATAAGGATTTATTTTTAAATTAACACAAATAAGTTAAATATAGGTTTGGTTATTATCTTGAAAATTTAAGTCATTTACTCGTCAAAACTTCCAACAAAAAATCAAGCTATCATAGCAAATAGACCATAGTTTAACTCGTTGTTTTGGTTGATAACATAGTGTAATTATGAAATGGATCCTTAGTTGAATATCAAAATTTATCAAAGTGGTATTTTCATTTCTTTTCAATAACATGTCAAATCAAATAAGTTAAAATGGTGCTTGGATTTCATTTGCTTACTCTTTCTATTATTATTATTATTATTATTTGAAAATTTTATTGATATTAACAATATTTACATATGCCTAACTCAGGTAAACTGAGGCCAGATATATTACCCATGCACTGCCTTGCGGACTGATGTGAGGGGAATACAGAGCGCGGTGAGTGAACACACAAGTGTGAACACTTATTGACTATAGGCTTTATTAGTAAAAGAATTTTTTATATATACACCTAACTCAGATAAACTAAAGCCAGATATACCGATCATGCACTGCCTTTCGGGCTTACGTGAGAAGAGTACAGAGCATGGCGAGTGAACACACGAGTGTGAACACATGACTCTAGGTGTTTATTAAAAATATATACATATATACAAGAAATATTTTTTTGTTATTGTTTGTTTTAAAGAGAGTTTTGCAAAATCATGTTAGCACCATTTAACTTAGAAGACAAAAAAATGTTATATCATTTACTTTAAATTCACCACTCTTTTAAACAAAGATTTTCAATTAGGATATATTTCATAATTAACACGTATGAATCTTCCTTTATACTAGTTAAACCATTGTTATTTGTAATCAAACTTCATTTTTATTTTCGTTAAGGCAAATAAATTTTCAAAAATTTCAATTTAATTAACCAAAACCATATATTTATCTTATAGTGTTTCTTTAAAAATAAATCAAAATTCTTAAAAAAAATTGTCCTTTGTTTTTGAGATTTTTTTTAAAATTTTGGAAAGAAAAATAAAAATAAAGATGAGTCTCCCCCCACACTTGATTTTGACTGTGCCCCCACAGTCAACCCAAGTGGAAGGAGAAAAATAAAAAAAAATGACCTATATTTACATGAAGGTGAACGGTATTTACACGAGATCAGAAAGTATATCGTCAAAGCGTAAATGAAACGGTCTTCCAAAAACTGATTCATTTGCCTCGTCAAGTATACGAGACACAACTTAAGCTTGAAAAACCAAATCGTAAAAGATTTTGAAGTTGAATTTGGATTTGGAAAAACAAATGCCGATTTATTGAAAATCGAATGAGCTGTTTTATTGTCGATGATTTTTGGGGTCGATAAAACAATTGATTGAAGTTCAAGTTTATTTTCACTAAATTGAAATTCAAATTTATCATTGAAAACTTCTTCAAAATTATTGATTTCAAAATCAAAATGGCGATTTAAATTTTCCCCATCAGAATTTGACAACTCGTTTTCGAAAAGTCCAAAGAATTCGTGTTCATTAAATTCGTCTTCCTTTGTTGGATTATCAACAACTTCACTGCGTATCTCAAGTTCAAAATCCAAAGTTGTTGTATTCAAATTTTCGAAATCGAGAAAAGGAAGATCAAATTGTAAATTTGGTTCCACACCTTCAAAAGAATTGAAATCCTACTCAATTACCATGTTTTCAACAACTTCGTTAAGATTTTCGTTTTCAATTTCAAAAATTGTTATTTGAGAATCGTCGATTTGGGTCAAAGATGGCTTATTGTTTGACTCGTCGCACATTGGAATTTGATTTTGTTGTTCACGTCGTTTCATTTAAGTTTCAAACAATGAATCCGTGTGATCATCGTAAATTTCATTCATTTGTTCAACAAAATCCAATTTATAATTATTAGCTTGAGGATTTCTATTTGGATTTGTTGAGAACAAAATTTTTCGCTTGCATCATAGTCGAGATGATTCCCAGTGCCAAAATTATTTGAAAAGTGGATCACATTTTCTTTTTGATTTTGAAATTCATTTTGGAGTTCAAAATTGAATTGGCATGGGTTATACTCGAAATCGTTTGAATTTTGAAGTGAATTCAAATTTTGATTATTTTGAAAACTTTGATTTGATTCATTGCCCAAATATGAATTACACAAATCATTTATCATTTGATTTTGTTGTGTAGAGATTTCAAGTAAAGACGAAATGCTCTTTTCAAGATTTGAGGGTTGTTCGTTATTTTGAAAACTTTGTGGTGCAAAATTCGAATCGTTTGAGCAATAGTTGTTAAAATATCCATACGAATTTGGTGCGAAATTATTTGGATTATATTGATTTTCACAACTATCGTAGAATTCATGCAAGTAGGGAAACTCGGACATTTTCAAGAACGTTTTTGGATTTTTTTATAAAAGAAAAATATTTACAAATATAATTTATTTTTCAAAATGGAAAATTGATTTTTTGTTTTATTTTTTATTTTTCAATTTTTTTTTTGTTTTTGAAAATATTTTATATTTTTTTGGATTTTTTATTTTCTAAAAAAAACAAAGTAAATTTTTTTTTTGGATTTTTTGTTTATGATTAAAAAAAAACCAAAAGAAAGGATTTAAAAATAAAGTTAAGGAATATTTACAAATTTTTTAGTTTTGAATTTTGAAATTTTTTGTTTTTTTATATGCATGAACTAATGCAACTAAATGAATGCAAGGGTTAATTACAAATGATTTATCCTAAGTTAACCCAAAATTGTATAATTACAAATTGTCTTAAATCAACAAGATAGTTCTCAGCCAGGTAACAGACAGGATTTATCGGTGCACCACGAATCACCGTAGCAATGCAGCTGAAGGTTTAAGTACCTTTAGAGGAACAACCACTATAATATTTACGAATCACCGTAATATTTATAAATGGTTATTACTCTGCCATAGCCTAGACACCAAGAAATTAAATTGTTCAAAGAAGACAACTTGTAAATACACAATTTAGTGTTATCGATGACTAAACGTTATTATTAATCAAAAATGAAATGCAAAACTGAAATAAAACGTGTATTAACAATGCAACTATGAATGAATTTTTGTTTTTGGTTTTTGAATTTTTTTGATTTTTTTAATGCAAGCAAACAACAGTGCAAGGAAAATACAAACTAGAGATGAAAGCAAATTTTTTTTAAACAAGCAAGCGGAGTAGTTTTGTAGCAGCAGCTCCTCTTCTTCTGAAATTATGCATTGTCAACCTGAAATAAAAACAAAATATATACAATTTTTTTATATCAAATAAAGAGTAAAACAAATGAAAAAAATAGAACAAACTAAACCCAAGCAAATTCACAACAGCCCCACCTTTTTTTTAACAAATTCAAATTTTTTTTGGGAAGGAAACTTAAAAGTGCAGTTTTACTTAAAAAAAATTGAAGATATAATCAAAGCAAAAACAATTGGAAGAAATAGGAATTTTTTTTATTTAAAGATTCACAACTTTAACTTTCAAAACCAATGAGCCAAAAGAAACTCGGCCCAAAACGTTGAAACATTTTTTTTTCTTTTATAAGAAACAATACTAATGCATATAATCAAAATAATAACTAGAATCGAAATCCCAATTCCTCAAACTTCCAAAATTCTCCCACCCAACATTCGTATCCAAATTAAATAGATTCCTGCAAATCAAAATCTTCTCTCCTGTCAAAAGCTTCTCTCCTATTGATTTTGTACGTGATTGTGGGGCGAGGTGTTCGAATTCGGCAAGATGAAGTATTGCCGTTGTTTGAAGGGATGTAGTGGTTGTGAAGGTGATGAGGTTCTCGAGTTGCGTGATGGAACTGTGGGAAGTTGGCTGACGTCAATTCGAGTAAGGTGGTTGGGAATTCGAAGTTTTTTCTAGGCTGATTGGTTTCGGGTGTTGAAGGAAGTATGTGAAGTGATTGAGCAGGAGAAGCCAAAGCAGTGAGGTTGATGAGGCTAGTCCATTAGAGGTATATGCAGTGAGTTGTAAGATGGAATTGGGGTTCTCTAGTTGATGGAAGGACTTGGTATGAGCTGCTACAGTGGGTTGTTGTGCTGTGGTCAGTTGACTGTTGTATGCTTTGTGGAAGAGGACTGTTAGAAGTGTCTGATGGTTTGTGTATAGGCGACAGTCGTGATGAAGTTGCTGAGGTGTTTTAGGTATTTGATTGTTGTGAAGATTTGGGTTGTCTGGCAGAGGTAATTGAAGAGATGGTGTGTATGTTGACTATTTTGTGATGTTGGATTGTTAAGGAGTCCAAATGGAGGTGGAGAAGGTTGTTGAACTATGTGATGTTGTGAGGAGCAGTTAGGTGATATGAAGGAAGGCAGTAGCTTTTGGTTTGAAGGTTGAAGTCGAAACAGCTCTGGTTGAGGCAACAATAGTTTGGGTATGTTTGATGTTGTATGGTGTGTGGGTATTTGCAGCAGTTTTGGAGGGGTTGTGACTTGGTCAGTTGTGTGTAGGTAAGAGTGTGATGTTTGTTGTGGTGAAATGAGGTATTGGCAAATGGTCACTGTGAAGTGAAGTGGAGTTTGATGTGAAGAGTTTGTATGCAATAGTGTTGACCAGAGAAATATTGTTTGGTCAGAGGAGGTGCAATGCTGGTGATGAACTGTTTGTTGGATGGGGTGACAGTGGTCGGTGATTTGTATTGTCAATTGAATGGTCAGAGGATGGTATAGCTTTGCAGACAAATAGGTGAATGTTGGCAACAGTCTAAACTAAAATGGATGAAATGTTGTCAGAAGTGAAGTAAAATGGTTGTGTTAGTTTGCAAATGAGGTGATAATGAGGAGCTGAAGTGAATGTTAGTAGAAATGTATGTGCAGTAGGCAGTAGGCAGTTTGAATGTCAGTTTGGTAAGAGAGGGGTAGATAGTGACAGTACAGCTTTATTACTTTTGAATTGAATGGAGATAGCAGTAGTATGCAGTGTTTTGATGAACAGAAGTGTGTGTGGTTTGGAATGTGGAGAAATATGCAATGGTGGGCAGAGTTGATTAGAGGTGATGAATTGCAGGATGGTGGATGGAAGATGAAGGGAAGTGATGATGTTCCGGGGTGGTTGTGAGGATGTTTTGTAGGAATTGGTTTTGTGCTGTGTGTTTTTCTAATGTTGTAGTAGATGGAAGTGTAGTGGCAAGGGTTGAAGGAAATGGCAATATGCAATGTACAGAGGAGTGTGTATGATGTGTTGGATGGTTGTAGTTGAAGTGGATGAGGTAGTGAGTTTGTTAGTGAGGCAGCAAGCACTTGTGGGTAAGAAGCGTTGGTAGTGGATAGAGTAGCAGGAGGAGATGGGGTTTTATGGTGAAGTATAGGTAGAGAAGTGACAGTGCAAGGCAGAAAATGCAAACAGAAATCAGAGAACAATGAATAGCAAACAGAAGACAGAGAAGTGAAGCAACAGTGCACTGAGAAGTCTGAAGATATGCACAGTGTGAAAGCAATGTAACAGTAAAGGCAAAACAATTTTTTTTTTCTTTTTTTTTGGTTTTGAATGCAATGTAAATAAAAATAGTAAAATGAATTGCAAATAGAAAATGAAATCAAGTATTTTTGTTTTTGTTTTGAAATTGTTTGTGTATTTTTTTAGATATGCAAATGGAAAAGAAAACAAGAAAAACAAACACACAACAAAATGCACACAAAAATCGCACAAACAAACACTCAATTGTTTTTTTAACACACACAAAATAAAATCAAATGAAAAATAATTCGAAGAATAGAAAATTAAAACTAAAACAACTCCCCGGCAACGGTGCCAAAAACTTGTTCGTCGATGGATATTCTATCGGTTTAGAAAACCGTCGAACGAATTTAGAAATAAAATAACCGCAAGCGCACGGCGTACACTTGTAGTACGTGGCGAATACGGGTCGATCCATAGGGAATTGATGATTTTAAAAATCTATTGAATCAAATTAAACCAAAGTCGAGTGAAAGTTAAGCTAGAGAATTATAAAATTAGCTAACTAACTAAAAGAACAAAGATGCAAATATAAGGGTTAAATGACAATTTAGAGAATAAATCCACTCTCTAGATTATGTAGTTCAACACATATGAAATCATAATCTCTTTTTTATGATCATTAGTGCTTTAATTGATGTGTCTATCATAAGTATGACATATTTTTGCTATTAGTTAGCCAACATAAGCCATCAAACTTTGGCACACACCTTAAACCACTTACTAACTTTCATGAAACTTGACAATGAAAATGAAAATGAAATCTATTTTAAGTATGGCCTATTAACTATTGATTAGAAATATAGACCATCAAATTTTAATTTAAAATCACTTTCTTTTTCCATAATCATATTTTGATGAAGAGGCAATTAGTGTTTGTAATTGTTTAAGCATAGCCTATTTGGTGTCAACAATATAGGCTATCAAATTCAAAGAAAAAAAAAATTAAACCACTTCAATCAGTCTTCATTAAGCATAAAAAGAGAGCATGAATTAACAAATAGTTGAAGCTACATATTTAGAGAGCTTCATTACCCTTAAATTGAAGGGGTTTAGCCTCTCATATTTGTCATTGGATTAATAAATGTAGCTAGCAACATGAAAGCAAAAAGAAAGGAAAAGGAGAGCAAAATGAAAAAGAGAGCTAATTAACAAGAATTAGAACTATTCCACTTGCATGAAAGTAAATCTACACTACAACATGAAAGGAAATAAACAAGAAAGGGAAAAGATCATATATTAAATTGCATAAAAAAGAAAAATTACATGAAGATAAAAATGGCCAAGTAGCCATGAAAAGAGAAAGAGAAGAGCTTGTTTATTTGTGAGCCTAAACTAAACTAAGAGAGACTAAGGAATGAGGGTTACATGAAACATAAGGTGTAACAACCCGCATATTTTACAATTTTATATTTAAATGTTTTATTTAAATATAGCGTCGTTAGTTAGATTTAGGTCCGAAATGTCACTTTTTGCAAACGGTCGACTTAGGACTCGGGACCACTTCCATTGAGTACAAAATGGCGTTTGCAACTTTTTTGAGTATAAGCATTGATATGTTTGGAGTGTGTTGAATTTTGCTATTTTCTATTTGGGCATTTGGGTTTGGGTTTCAACCCACTAACCCTACTTATTACCCTAACTCTCTAACTCTTCATCCATTCACTCATTCATTTCTTTTTCTCAAGCTCAACTGAAAATGGGGGAAGAGAATGGGAAATAGAAATTCCAAACCCTAGTTTCCTTTTGCAAACTAGAATTCTTGCTCCAAAATCAAAGAGAAGCTTAGGTAGGCCTTCTTTCCACCTTCTCCATCTCTCTCTCTCTCTCTCTAATTTCAGAAAATTCCTAAACCCTAATTTAGGAAATAATTGTTTTGATCTTAGATTGGAGCTTGTAGAGTAGAAGTGAAAAGTGGTTGTTCTTTTCTTTGCGTTTGAGCTTCTCGTCATTGTTTTTGAGTTAAAAGGTGAGATTTTTGAACTCACATCTAGGCCTATAGTTTTTGTTGTGGTTGGGTTAGAATTCCTAACATCAATTCATGTTTATTTGTGTTCGATTTGGATCGATTTGGTGAATTGTCCAATTTTTGGTTTTTGGAATCCAATTTTGTGAAAATCCAATCTTTGGTGTTTGAACACGTTAGTGGAGTGTTTCGGAGGGCCATACAAGGTTGGGTTGTCGTTTGGCGTGAATCCTCGGTCGTAGTTGCCCGTCCGTTCGCTTCCATCCGTGTTATTGATTTTGCGCCACAAGGGGGCTAGGCTAATTCTGCTCTGGTAGCAGGTTCAGTCGACTGAACAAGTAGGTCAGTCGACTGAACCAGATCCCAGGAATTTGCCTGGGTCTGTATCAGTCGATTGACCTTCTTGGCCATTCGACTGACCCTGGGGCAGAAAACTTCTTACCCTTATGTCAGTCGACTGACACCCTAGGTCAGTCGACTGACTTGGAAACATAAAAGTTTCCAGGCACTGGGCCAGTCGACTGACCCCTTGGTTCAGTCGACTGACCTGCTTGTCTCAGGCCAATTTATTTATTTGCTTTGGTTTTCCAATTTTGATCGATTCGTGTCGATCCAATTAGTTGTTATCGCATTTTTTGACTTTGATGATTCCTTTTCAGATTTCGTACATGGGTTTTTATGAAATGATCTTTTTAAATTGTATTAAAAGCTTGTTTCTCTAACTTATAATTTCTATTTAAAACACACACACAATTTTGCACTTCGAGCGAAGAGGGAGGAGAATAAAATGATTAAATAAAACGTGTGCTATGAACACGTGTGTTTATCTTTTTAGTTAATTCCTGATTTATTCGTTTGACCGTTTTGACCTTTGGGTCAGGTTTACCGATGAAATAAGGTGAACTTTTCACTGCTTTGAGTGTGAAATTGACTAACGGTTAGTAAACCGTTTAGTGCGAACGTGTGGTATGGGACTCACGTTATCATTCTTTGGGTACCTTTCTGAGAGTTGTGACACATTCTGCCAGTTAGTGGTGTCCAATACTGGGCCTCCGGACCTTCGCCACTACGGTTTGTTGCCTTCGGGGTTTGTTGCCTTCGAGTTTGAGCCATCGGGGTTTGTTGCCTTCAGTTATGTTGCCTTCGGGCTTGTACCTTTGGGTTTGTTGCCTTCGGGTATGTTGCCTTCGGATTTGTACCTTCGGGTTTGTGCCTTCGGGTTTGTTGCCCTATAGTATCTCTTTTGGAGTTGGTCATTCATCACCGCTTGAGAGATATTTGGGTTTGTTGCCTTCGGGCTTGTGGATCCTTGTTATACAGTACCGAGCTCGAGCATCTTTTGTTTCTTTGACAATTATATTTCCCTAGTGTATCGCCTTTCGGTGTAGATTCTTTGAACCACACGATATAAAGCGATTACCATATGGAAACTTGTGTTACCTTTATTGGTATTTGTTATTTGCCTTTTTGGCTTGTTTTGGGATATGATATCCTTTGTTTAATTGAGTTGCCGATGATATGAGGCTTGTTTTGATTCATCTTTTGTTAGATGATCTGGTTATCTCTTTTGGAGATATTTGTGGTACTTTATGACCTTGTATGTTCATTATCATTTAGTTTATCTAACTGATTTGTTTAGCTAGACTGACCCGTGTATTTTATACTCGGGTCAGATCGAGATGTTTCAGGTTAGGTACTTTGGACTTAGCCTATTTTGCTTCCGCATGGACTATTCTGCTAGCTCCTTTTTGTTATAGCTTTTTGTGTAGTCCTTTTTGGCTGTAACTCTGATATGTATTCTTTTGAATTGCTTGTATAATGTGGTTTGCTTTACCACTTGACATGTATCATTTTGTAAACTCTGTAATGTATCTGTATTTGTATATGTGTAAATGTATGTGATGATCTACTGTTCTGTGATGTGTATTACATTTGAGTTGTTATATTTTATTCTGATAGATCCTTCAGCCACCTATGGCTTTGTATTAAGTATTTATTGGACATGTCGATCATTTAAGTAAGAAGTGGCAATTGTCGGTGTATTCAATAGATAATTAAGACAAGGTTATAGATGGTCGCTCCTATCCAACTCTATTCTCCGTATTAGCAGACGATGTTACCTAGTAATACTCTTTGCTAATGTGGGTCTCGGAGTGGGGCGTCACAGCTTGGTATCAGAGCTGTGTTCAGAACAAAATATGATAAACATAGAATATAGACACATATTACGGTACATCAAAGGGTGGTACGAATGTTACGAATCTTTGAATCATCGTGCCTTTATTCTTTCCGTGCCTTTGGGGTAGATGGAATTTTGGGAATACGTCTAGGAATGCATTTTATTCCGTAGTATTCTATATTTGAATTAATGATATCTACCTTGTGAATAATCTTTATCTTATCTTATCTTTCAGCTAATGGCCGGAAGAGGCAGAGGATGACGCTAGGATGCTGGGCAATCCAGTGGCTTGCATCTGGATGGTGTTTATATGTCCGCCGATCAGTTTTTGGAGTTGTTTAGGATCACTCAGCGTCCAGCTCCTATTCGAGCATCTCCTCCGTGCAAGTCTGCCTTTGCACGCCTGTGCAGTGATTTTTCTCATCTTGGAGGAAAGCCATTCAAAGGCTCCGAGTCCATTCTTCAGGTGCAAGCTTGGATTCGCACATGCGAGCGTATCTTTTCTCGCATGGATCTTTCTGACCACGATCGAGCTCTTGTAACTTCTAGCTTATTGCAAGAGCGTGCTCTTGATTGGTACGAGCTTCTTATAGCCGAACTTGATGAGTCTGTTCTTTCTTGGACTCAGTTTTGGGAACGATTCGAACTCAAATTCGTTCCTGAATCTGAGAAAGTTTTATTAGCCCGTCGCTTCCTTGAGTTAAAGCAAGGGAAGTCCTCCGTCTCTGAATATGTTGCATCATTCGAGGCCTTTTCTAGGTATGGTCTTGAATTCATTAGCACTTCTTATAAGAAGAATATGAAGTTTGTCTCTGCTCTTAAGAAATATCTTAAGAAGTCCTTAAAGCTCCAGCTTAAGCTTTCTTTTGAGGAGTAGGTTGATTCGGCACTTCATCTCGAGGCCATCAAGAAGGAGTGTGATAGTGGTGATGATATTGAGGTTCACAAGAAGCCCAATAAGAAGAAGTTTCCATTTCATAAGCTGGGATTTCTCTCTTCCAAGAAGAAAAAGCCTGTTGAATCTGTCTAACTCTTAATCTGCTGGAACACCTTCCATTCGTAAGTGTTTCAATTGTGGTTCTCCTGATCATATGATTCGAGCTTGTACTAAGCCTCTCTTCTACCGTTATTGCAAGAAGGAAGGTCATCATGTTTCCTCCTGCACTACTTTTCCTGCTAATGTCAAGTCTGGCAAGATCTTTGTTGCTAAGGCTTCTGGAGGTTCTTCTCAGCCCAGAGGTATATCTCCATCTATTTTGGAAGGTTCTATTTTATTTCATGACCATAGTATTCGAGTTCTTTTCGATACGGGTGCTTCGCATTCTTTCGTACAGAAAAAGCTCGTCGATGATTTGTCTTTAGATGTTTCTTGTATGGTTACTTCGTTGAGGATTGTGAATCCTATTGAGGGATCCGCAACCCTTAGCATGCTTTGTGATGATGTTGAGATTGTTTTATGTGGCTTTTCTTTTCGTGCAAATCTGCACGTTATTTCTTATTTGGGATTTGATATGATTTTGGGTACGGACTGGCTAGTGAGATACGATGACAGGATTATTTGTTCTGAGAGAATTTTATATCATCGACACCTGGATTCGTCTACTCAGCTGTCACTTGTTCTTCGGAATGTGGATAATTACAAAATGGCTTTATATTCTCTTGACTCACGAGATGATGATGATATATCTCGTATTCCTATTGTTTGTGACTTCTCTGATGTTTTTGAGCCGGTTTCAGGTTTGCCACCCAAGCGGGCGATCAAGTTCCGCATTGATCTCATTCCAAGCGCGCAACCAGTTGGGCGTCCTCCCATGAGGATGTCTACAAAAGAAAATGAGGATCTTATGAAGCAGCTTTTAGAGCTTGAGTCGAAATAGTTGATTCAGTCCAGTTTTTCACTGTGGGGTGCCACAGTCGTCTTCGTGAAGAAGTCCGATGGAACTCTTAGGCTCTGCATCGACTATCGCAAGCTCAACGAGTTGACCATCAGGAATTGGTATCCGTTGCCTAGAATCGATGATATGTTCGATCTGTTGTGTGGCGCTAAGGTCTTCTCTCAGCTCGACCTTGCCACAGGTTTTCATCAGCTCCGAGTCGCGGAAGATAGCATACCTCTTACAGCTTTCCGCACTCGATATGGTTCTTTCGAGTGGCTCATTATGCCGTTCGGTTTGACGAACGCCCCTGCTTTCTTTGTTGATCTTATGAATCGATTATTCCGGGAATATCTTGATAAGTTCGTCCTTGTGTTCGTTGACGACATTCTTGTTTATTCTATGTCTGAAGCCGAGCATGCTAATCACTTGAGAATTGTCTTGAGTACTCTTCATCACCACCAGCTTAAAGCCAAATTCTCCAAGTGCCATTTTTGGGAGAATAAGGTTAAGTTCTTAGGCCATATTGTATCTTCCAACGGCATTTCGGTCGATCCCTCAAAGATCGAAGCTATCCAGAATTGGAAGTGGCCTGAGAATGTTCATGAGATTCGTAGTTTCCTTGGATTGGCGGGTTATTACTGTCGGTTCATTAAGGATTTTTCCCGTGTTGTGCTTCCACTCACCAGCCTTAATCGGAAAGACATTCGTTATATTTGGTCCGATAAGTGTGAAGCTTCCTTTCAGACATTAAAGGAACTTCTCACTAATTCTCCTATTCTTGAGGTTCCCGAGGGGAATCATGATCTTGTAGTCTACACCGATGCTTGTGGTAGTGGTCTCGGTGCCGTGCTTATGCAGAAGGATCGGGTAGTTGCTTATGCTTCTAGGCAACTGCGTCCGAATGAAGTCCGCTATGCCACTCATGATCATGAGTTAGCTACCATTGTCTTCGCCATGAAGATTTGGCGACACTATTTATTAGGTGAGCGCTTCATTCTCTATACCAATCATAAATCCTTGAAGTATTTGTTCACTCAGAAGGAACTCAACATGAGGCAACAGCATTGGCTTGAGTTTCTTGCCTCCTATGAATTTGATATCCAGTATACCACTGGTAAGGGTAATCGTGTTGCTGATGCGCTTAGTCGCAGACATTCGGCTGTCGTTTCTATGATGCTTGCCGAATGGGATATTCTTGAGATTCTATCTTTTTGTGATATTCGTGATCGAGCTCCATCCTCTGATTCTCCGATAGCATTATTCAGTTTGGAAGCTCGACCCTCTCTATTGGATCGTATTGCCAAACCTCAGCGGCGTGACCCTGATCTTGTGCATCTTATTCAACTTTGTGAGACTGAATCCCGTGATGAGGCGTTGCGGGATTTCAGCATTGATCTTCATAGATGTCTTCGCAAGAAGAACCGTCTTGTTGTGCCTTCTGATTCTGCACTTAGGCATGACATTCTTGATGACTGTCATCGTTCTAAGTATACCATTCATCCTGGCAGTGGTAAGATGTATGCCGATATGCATCGCCTTTATTATTGGGAAGGCATGAAGCGCAATGTGGTGAGTTATGTGAGTAATTGCATGACTTGTCAACGTATTAAAGCCGAACATCAGCGCCCTTCTGGTCTCCTTCAGCCTCTAGAGATTCCATTGTGGAAATGGGATCAGATTTCGATGGATTTAATTGATGGCCTACCTCATACGAGATCGGGCCATTCTAGCATTTGGATTATTGTTGATCGCCTCACCAAGTCAGCTCATTTTGTCCATACTAAATCTAATAGGACTGCTTTTCTTTTGGCTAAGTTATATATCAAGGAAATCGTGAGACTTCACGTTGTTCCTAGTTCGATTGTGAGTGACCGTGATCCTTTATTCACAAGTCATTTCTGGCAGAGTCTTCAGCAAGCTTTGGGAACAAAGCTTAATTTCAGCACAACTTATCATCCACAGTCTGATGGACAGACTGAACGGGTGAATCGTATCTTAGAGGATCTCCTCCGTATTTGTATTCTTGATTTCGGAGGTAGTTGGGAGGATCATCTACCCTTTGTAGATTTCTCCTACAACAATAGTTTTCAGTCCAGTATCGGTATGGCTCCTTTCGAAGCCTTATACGGAAGGCCATATCGATCACCTTCTTGTTCGTTGGAATCTGGGGAGAAGCTTATTCTTGGCCCAGAGTTTGTTCATGATTCTTCTGAGAAGATTGATCTTATTCGTCAGAGAATGAAAGAGGCACAGAGCCGCCAGAAATCCTATGCGGATAACCGTAGGAAGCCTCTCGAGTTCTCGGTTGATGATCTTGTCTTTATTCGTGTTTCTCCTTTGAAAGGGGTTATGCGCTTCAGTATAACAGGGAAATTGGCTCCTCGCTTTGTAGGACCATTTCCTATTATTGAACGTATTGGCCCTATGGCTTATAGAGTTTCACTTCCAGCTCATCTATCCGGGGTCACAACGTGTTTCACGTCTCTCAGCTTCGAAAGTGTCTTCGAGAATCGGATTCTGCTATCGACTCTCCTGATTTTCAAGGGCTTGAAATCTCACCAGACTTATCTATTGTACAGTAGCCTATTTGCGTACTTGCCTCAGAGGTAAGACACCTTCGAAACAAGGACGTGCCGCTCATTAAAATTCAATGGTCCGCTAATCCCAATGACTGTACTTGGGAAACCAGAGAGTTTATCGAGCGATCCTATTCGGGTTTTCTATCTTTGCTTAGCAATGGTGAGAATATCTTTTATCTCAAGCTTATTTTCTTTCCTTTTTGGATATAAGTATGTAGTTGTTACAAATTCTTCTCTAAGAATTGCGCGGACGCAATTTTGTTAAGAAGGGGAGATCTGTAACAACCCGCATATTTTACGATTTTATATTTAAATATTTTATTTAAATATAGCGTCGTTAGTCGGATTTAGGTCCGAAATGTCACTTTTTTCAAACGGTCAAATTAGGACTCGGGACCACTTCCATTGAGTCTAAAATGGCATTTGCGACTTTTTTGAGTATAAGCATCGATATGTTTGGAGTGAGTTGACTTTTGCTATTTTCTATTTGGGCATTTTGGTTTGGGTTTCAGCCCACTAACCCTACTTATTACCCTAACTCTCTAACTCTTCATCCATTCACTCATTCATTTCTTTTTCTCTAGCTCAACTGAAAATGGGGGAAGAGAATGGGAAATAGAAATTCCAAACCCTAGTTTCTTTTTGCAAACTAGAATTCTTGCTCCAAAATCAAAGAGAAGCTTAAGTAGGCCTTCTTTCCACCTTCTCCATCTCTCTCTCTCTCCAATTTCAGAAAATTCCTAAACCCTAATTTAGGAAATACTTGTTTTGATCTTAGATTGGAGCTTGTAGAGTAGAAGTTAAGAGTGGTTGATCTTTTCTTTGTGTTTGAGCTTCTCGTCACTGTTTTTGAGTTAAAAGGTGATATTTTTGAACTCACATGTAAGCCTATAGTTTTTGTTGTGGTTGGGTTAGAATTCCTAACATCAATTCATGTTCATTTGTGTTCGATTTGGTGAATTGTCCAATTTTTGGTTTTTGGAATCCAATTTTGTGAAAATCCAATCTTTGGTGTTTGAACACGTTAGTGGAGTGTTACGGAGGGCCATACAAGGCTAGGTTGTCGTTTGGCGTGAATCCTCAGTCGTAGTTGCCCGTCCATTCGCTTCCATCTGTGTTATTGATTTTGCCCCACAAGGGGGCTAGGCTGATTCTGCTCTGGTAGCAGGTTCAGTCGACTGAACTAGTAGGTCAGTCGACTGAACCAGATCCCAGGAATTTGCCTGGGTCTGTATCAGTCGACTGACCTTCTGGGCCAGTCGACTGACCCTGGGGCAGAAAACTTCGTACCCCTTTGTCAGTCGACTGACGTGGAAACATAAAAGTTTCCAGGCACTGGGCCAGTCGACTGAGCCCCTGGTTCAGTCGACTGACCTGCTTGTCTCAGCCCAATTTATTTATTTGCTTTGGTTTTCCAATTTTGATCGATTCGTGTCGATCCAATTAGTTGTTATTGCATTTTTTGACTTTGATGATTTCTTTTCAGATTTCGTACACGGGTTTTTATGAAATGATCTTTTTAAATTGTATCAAAAGCTTGTTTCTCCAACTTATAATTTCTATTTCAAACACACACACAATTTTGCACTTCGAGCGAAGAGGGAGGAGAATTAAATGATTAAATAAAATGCGTGCTATGAACACGTGTGTTTATCTTTTCAGTTAATTCCTAATCTATTCGTTTGACCGTTTTGACCTTTGGATCTGGTTTACCGATGAAATGAGGTGAACTTTGCACTGCTTTGAGTGTGAAATTGACTAACGGTTAGTAAACCGTTTAGTGCGCACGTGTGGTATGGGACTCAAGTTAACATTCTTCGGGTTCCTTTCGGAGAGTTGTGACACATTCTGCCAGTTAGTAGTGTCCAGTACTGGGCCTCCGGACCTTCGCCACTACGGTTTTTTGCCTTCGGGGTTTGTTGCCTTCGGGTTTGAGCCTTCGGGGATTGTTGCCTTTGTGTATGTTGCCTTCGGGCTTGTGCCTTCGGGTTTGTTGCCTTCGGGTATGTTGCCTTCGGGTTTGTACCTTCGGGTTTGTGCCTTCGGGTTTGTTGCCCTATAGTATCGCTTTTGGAGTTTGTCATTCGTCACCGCTCGAGAGATATTTGGGTTTGTTGCCTTCGGGCTTGTGGATCCTTGTTATACAGTACTGAGCTCGAGCATCTTTTATTTCTTTGACAATTATATTTCCCTAGTGTATCGCCTTTCAGTGTAGGTTCTTTGAACCACACGATATATAGCGATTACCTTGTGGAAACTTGTGCTACCTTTATTGGTATTTGTTATTTGCCTTTTTGGCTTGTTTTGGGATATGATATCCTTTGTTTAATTGAGTTGCCGATGATACGAGGCTTGTTTTGATTCATCTTTTGTTAGATGATCTGGTTATCTCTTTTGGAGATATTTGTGGTACTTTATGACCTTGTATGTTCATTATCATTTAGTTTATCTAAACGATTTGTTTAGCTAGACTGACCCGTGTATTTTATACTCGGGTCAGACCGAGATGTTTCAGGTTAGGTACTTTGGACTTAGTCTATTTTGCTTCCGCATGGACTATTCCGCTAGCTCCTTTTTTTTATAGCTTTTTGTGTAGTCCTTTTTGGCTGTAACTCTGATATGTATTCTTTTGAATCGCTTGTATATTGTGGTTTGCTTTACCACTTGACATGTATCATTTTGTAAACTCTGTAATGTATCTGTATATGTGTAAATGTATGTGACGATCTACTGTTCTGTGATGTGTATTACATTTGAGTTGTTATATTTTATTCTGATAGATCCTTCAGCCACCTATGGCTTTGTATTAAGTGTTTATTGGACATGTCGATCCATTTAAGTAAGAAGTGGCAATTGTCGGCGTATTCAATAGATAATTGAGACAAGTTTATAGATGATCGCTCCTATCCAGCTCTATTCTCCGTATTAGCAGACGGTGTTACCTAGTAATACTCTTTGCAAATGTGGGTCTCGGAGTGGGGCGTCACATAAGGGTACTTATACATGTGTTAAACCCTAATTCATATTTTTGGGGAATGCCCAAAATACCCTTGAGAAAGTGTAGAGGCCAAGCAATCATTAGCTTCTACTAATCATCATTTAAGTGTGCATGAAGCCATTAATTCCATAAGCATGTGCATTAGCCTCTAATTTGTACATTAAGGTAGGTGGGTAGATGGGGTCCTCCATTATCATGCCTTTGAATTATTTCCATCTTTATTTCTTTATCTTCACTCTTGTGCATGCATACATCTTCATGAAACCACTTGTATATGAAGCCATATTCCTATAAAATAATATAGAAATTTCCAATTAAATTTTCTCTAATTAAAATATGAACAAAAATGACCATTTTGCCCTTGGATGATGATGAATATGTGACGATTTGAAAATAGATTAAATACGGTGGTAAAAATATGCACATTTACGTGCACATCATCTGGTATGAGTAAAACTTTAAAACGATAGGTGTGAAATTAAACATAAACATGTGATACCATGCCACTGAACACGGAACGGGTTTACTCCCACATAAATCAACATCCAAACGTAAAGAATGGATAAATAATTAAACACCACAAAGAGTGGTTGACTCTTCCTAATGCAAATATGAGAATAAATTTGAAGGTTCAAATCAAACAAGAAAAGGAAAATCTCCAACAAATGACTAGGAGGTGCATCCTCCTTAAAAGAAGTATACCTCTAGAAATATACTTGAACAACCCCGGGAACGCCAATCCTTACCGAGAATCCGAGCATTTCACGTCTACATGCGCAAAACCGAAACCAATCTAGATGAGATGTGAAAATAACTTAATGGGAACAACCCCATATAACTTGGCCCCTAAAAACATGCGCTTTGATTTAGTCAATTCCGACAAAGGATAACAAATCGTCTTAGAATGATGATAACAAAGAAGCTGAAATAACCGATTGTTGAGAAACCAACTATCAAGGATATAAAACGATCGTATATGGAAATTAAGTCTTGTATACCTACCATGTAACAACCCACATATTTTTACGATTTGTATATTTAAATGTTTTATTTAAATATAGCATCGTTAGTCGGATTTAAGTCCAAAATGTCATGTTTTGCAAATAGTCGAATTAGGACTCGAGACCACTTCCATTGAGTCCAAAATAGCGTTTGCGACCTTTTTGAGTATAAACATCGATATGTTTGGAGTTGAGAAATTTTTTGATATTTTCATTTAGTGCTTTGGGTTTGGGTTTCAGCCCACCAACCTAACAAATAACCCAACTCCACTCCTCTTCATCCATTCACTCATTCTATTTCCTAACACTCAAGCTTTTAAGAAAAATGTGGGAAGAAAAAAGAAATTAGATATTCCTAAGCCCTAATTCTCTTATGTAAAATCAACTTCAAGCTAGAAATTAAGGAGAAGCTTAGGTAAGCATCCTCTTCATCTTCTCCATCTCAATCTCTCTTCATTTTCAGAAATTCCTATAACCTAACATAGGAAAAACTTTAGCTTTGATAATAGATTGAAGATTCTAGAGGTGTTGTTGATGAGAAATCAATCTTTGCTTGTTCTAGAGCTTCTCATTTGTTGTTTTAGGTTTAAAAGTTGAGTTTTTGAACTCACATCTATGTCTATATCTTGGATAGTTGTTAGGTAGTAATTTCTAACATCTATTCCTTGTCCATTTGCTTTTGAATTGAATTGGTTTGATGAATATTCCAATTTTTTGTGTTTTGAAGTCAAATCTTTAAAAATCTTATCTTTGATGATTGAACATGTTTTTGGGGTGTATCGAAGAGCCTACAAGGCGGGGTTGTCGCTTTGCATAAATCCCTAGTCTCCTTTGCTCGTCCGATCACTTTTGGTTTGGACTTTTTCCCTTCTTGTGCTAGAATGAAAATACTGCAAATGACAGTTCAGTCGACTGACGTATATGGCCAGTCGACTGACGTATATGTCCAGTCGACTGAACCTGGAAATAGAAAGCTTCTGTCCATCTATAAGTCGACTGGCAGTCGACTGAACCTGGAAACATAAAGCTTCTGTCCATCTATCAGTCGACTGACAGTCGACTGAACCTGGAAACCGAGAGTTTCTAGGCAAGTATTAGTCGACTGACCATATAGTCCAGTCGACTGAATCTGGGAAATGAGCATTTTGCCCATTTTAGGCAGTTTTGTGTGGATTTCCGATTTTCAATCGATTTTTGTCGATCCGGTTAGTTGTTATCACTTATTATCTACTTCGATAACTTCTTTCTTTAGATTTTTGGGAATATCCATTTGATGGATTTGATATCGATTTCTTTGGTTTTGATTCACGTCTTCGAATGTGAATCTTTGGTGATTGATTGTTTTTACAATCATTTTTGTGATTTGTCACTTTAAAATACAAAGGTTTCTATACTAGCAGTAAATATTCAAACTCTTTCACAAAGATGATTCCAACTCTATTTTTAATACAAATCTTGTTTATAAAACCATTTTCAACCTATTAGTATATACGAACCTTTACCTCATTCGTATGATAAATCTAATTAAACGGCTTAGCAAAACAAGTGGTATGAAACACTTGCGTTTACTTCGTCGATTAATTTTTGGACTTGTACGATTGAAAATCTTGTGACAATTTTTGAGTGGAAATCTACATTTTGATCGTAAATATTTAAGTTAAGCCAGTGGTTATAGGACATGAAGCTAAACTCATTTATTTACTAGCTTAGTGTAATCTACACTTTTCATCGATCGATGGTGATCATTTTATGGTTTAGACTAGCGATATGCGATGTCTCTTTGTCCACGTGGGGGACTGTACCTCATTTTATGGAGCTTCGTCTCATTCTTTTTATAGGCTAGCGACCTATGGTTTCATGGAGATCGGTTCATCAGGCGTACCGTTATTGTACTACGTCGTTGTTCCGAATTACTTGAGTATCAGGTTCATCGGGCGTACCATTATTATACTACGGCGTTGCACCGGCTCTATGGTTAGCGACTATGGGTTAGCGACCCGTTTGTGATGCACGTGTTGGTGAGTTTTCATGCTCCTGTTTGTGATAGGCCTCCCCCCTTTGTGATTTCTGGATTTCTAGAATTTTCGTTTCACCAATTTTGATGATAGGCATTGATGAGCTCTATCAATTATTTGTGTTTTTGGTGAATAATTTAAAGAATGCGATTCTTTTTGGATGTTTGAGATGATTTGGGATTTTGTTTGATTTTTGTTGTTATTTGATGTATACTTGTCGCAGTATGGCATTATTGTTATCATACGTTTTTTGTCATATCTCTTATCCTATCTCACTTTATATGATAGTTATAGCTAGACTGATCCGTTTATTATTTCTCTTCTCAAATAATACTCGGGTCAGACCGAGGTGTTACAGGTGCTTCCACTTGACTATTTAGTAGGGACTAGCTTCTGACTTTTGGCTAACTACTTTAGATTAGTAGTTTTGCTTTTATACATTCGAGATAGAGACTCCTTTATGTATACTTATCTTTTGTCTAGCACATGTACCTATTCTTTTGTGATGTAGTGGATCTTGTATGACCACTACTCTGATGTACACTTTTATGTGATATATTCATATCTGTTTTCGCCTTTGTGATATGAATATCTGTTACTGATTTGTGTTATGCTTAATTCTATATTTATTTCCGAAGTCCACATAGCCACTGTGTAGTAGCTTTCAGTTTGTATTTGATATGTCGGATTTCCTCTTGAAATGAAATGTAAGTTATATTATCTGACATATCGGTACTCGCACAAGGCAATTACACAGATGGTCGCTCCTCAACAGCCTTATTCTTTGTGCTAGTCGACGGCATTACCCCGTAGTGTCCTTGGCTAGTGTGTGTATAGAGGTGGGGCATCATAACTTGGTATCAGAGCCAAACTTCGGAACAATGTAGAATAATCTAGCAAGGATCATTGTCCTAAGTTTTTCGTAGGATTCGTGCCATAGGATTTAATTCGAGTCTTCATACCATTCTATCCTATTTCTTTTTATGATGCCTTGTTTTATCAATCAAGTTTGTTTGATATTCATTCTAAGAATAACATTTTTCCTCTTCTTTCTTTCTTTCTTAAAGAAGAGAAATGGTTAGATCTGGCAGTTCTAGCGCTGGTCAATCCAGTAGTCCTTCTTTGGGTGGCGTATTCATGTCTGCCCAACAACTTTTGGATCTTGTAAAGAATCAAAGGTTTATCTGTGCTTTGAGTAAGAACCCCAAAAAGGTTTTACCTCTGAAATTAGAAGTGCCTTTCGACCAGTTTGTAGATATCACTCTTCGACTTGAAGAGGCCGATAAAGAAAGTGATGTTGATGTTGTGGATGCCAACCAAAACTTCAACATCAACAAGAAGAGTCATATTAAGTTCAAAAGCCCTAATCCCAACAAGAAAGGGAGGCAGGCAACTTCAGTAGCAAAGACTCCTACTTCTAGTCGTGGAAAATGCTACAGTTATGGTTCTATGGACCACTATGCGAATGAGTGTCCGAAACCCTTTTCTTGTCGCTATTGCAAAGGTTTGGGTCATCTTTTATCTTCATGTCCCAAACTTCAAAGTAGGAGAGAGGTTAAGCTGAATGTTGTGCAAGCCCCTAGTAACACTTCTCTTGGTCAAGGTATTTCTCATTCTATCCTTGATGACATTATTTTTTTTCGTGATTATCCTATTCGAATTTCTTTTGATTCGAGTGCATCTCACTCTTTTATATCGAAAGAACTTGTTGATTCTTTTTCTTTAAATATTATGGGCTTGATGACTTCATTGAAAATTGCGAATCCGGTTGGTGGATCCGCAACACTTAGTTTGCTTTGTAAAGATGTCGAGATTATTTTATGTGATTATTCATTTTGAGCCGATTTGCATGTTATGCGCTACTTAGGCTTCGTAATTGATTTTTGGGGAAGGATTGGCTTAATCATTAGGAAGCCCACATCCTATGTCCTAAGAGGATCTTCGATATCCTCAATCTGTTAAGCAGATTTCTATTGTTCTTAATGATTTTGATTCCAATTCGGTGGCATCATTTTATTCTTTAAACCCACTTGATGATGAAAGTGTTATTTCTCTCATTCAAGTAGTTTGCAAATTTTCCGGTATATTTAAGCTTATCTTAGGATTATCACCTAAGCAATCTATTGAGTGGTGCTAAGGTCTTTTCAGCTCGACCTTACCACCGGTTATCGTTAGCTTTGTATTACAAAGGATAGCAATCCTTTGATATCATTCCGTACTTGTTGCGGATCTGATGAATGGTTCGTTATGTCATTCGGTTTGATGAACCTTCCATCTTATTTCATCCATCTTATGAATCGAGTATTCTGCGAATATCTCGATGAGACCATCCTTGTATTCATTGATTATGGATGAAAACAACAATTTAAAATTTGCAAATCATTTTAATAAGATATATTTATAAGTATAATTGGATTTTGTTCTTAAAACGAGCAAAGAATATTTGTAAATTTTATAAGAGGCATGTTTATCATATAGAAGATGATTTTGTGTTGTTTTGCCCATTGAGTGCTTTAAGAATTCTGGTCGATGCACTTGATCAACATTATCGATAGTAATCTCTTAAATGCTATGATGAGACAATCAGACACAATAAATTGACTTGTAAAAAAGTAAATTTTTCTAAAAGGATGATTACACAAAGTTAATTATAATTTTGAATGTCTTAGCTTTTCGGGAAAGAGGATCATTTAAAAGAACTCCTTTCTGATGCTCCTATTCTTGTGATTCCCGAAGAGAACCAAAACTTTATTGTTTATACTGATACTAGTCGTATTGGTTTGGGTTCCATTCTCTTGCAAAGGGAATGTGTTATCACATGTGCTTCTTGGCAATTAAAGCCCGCCGAGACTAGATATGCCACTCATGATCTAGAGCTCGCGGCCATTGTTTTCGCTCTTAGAATTTGGCATCATTATCTTTTGGGAGAGAAATTTGTTCTCTACACCGATCATAAATCTTTGAAGTATTTATTTTCTCAAAAGGAACTTAATTTGCATCAACAATGTTGGCTCGAGTTCCTTGCATCTTATGATCTTGATATTCTCTATACTTCCGAAAAGGGAAATCGTGTTGCAGATGCCCTTAGTCGTAAGCAACAAGCGGTTTTTTTCATGATGATATCTGAATGGAATGATCTCAAGACCTTATCCACTTGTGAGATTCGAGATCGTGAATCAGATTCATATTCATCTCTCATTTTATGTAGCCTTGAGGCTCATCCTTCTCTTTAGGACCGCATCCTTGAAGCTCAAAAGCAAGATCCCAAATTGGTTCTTCTTAGCCAAAGTTGTAGGGATCAAAATAAGGTTGATGGTTTGAAAGATTTTGAAATCGATGCTCGTGGTGGCATTCGAAAGTTTGGTAGACTTATTGTACCAAACATTTGTGATCTTCGTAAATAGATTTTAGAAGATTCTCTTCGTTCTAAATTTACCATTCATCCCGGTAGTAGTAGAGACTTTATTATTCGGATGGAATGAAATCTGATATTGCTAACTTTATTAAGCGTTGCATGACTTGCCAACTCATAAAGGCCCGATGAGTTATTGCAACCTTTAGACATTCCAATTTGGAAGTGGGATCAAATTTCCATGGGCTTTATTGACGGGCTTCCCCGTTCTCATTCGGGTCATGACAGTTTATGGGTGATTGTCGATATACTTACAAAATCTACCCATTTTATTCTCGTTCGGTCCAATCAGACCGTACCTCTTTTGGCCAAACTCTATGTTAAAGAAATTGTTAAATTACATGGAGTTCCTACTTCTATTGTTATTGATCGTGATCCATTGTTTACTAGTGGATTTTGGAAAGGTCTTCAAAAAGCTTTGGGAACGAAGCTTAATTTTAGCACCGCTTATCATCCTCAGTCCGATGGAAAAACCGAGTGTGTGAATGAAACTCTTGAAGATCTTCTTTGTGGATGTGTTCTTGATTTTGGTGGAAGTTGGGAAGATCATATTTCTCTTATTGAGTTTTCCTATAATAATAGCTTCCAATCTAGTATTGGTATGCACCTTTCGAGGCACTATACGGAAGGCCATGCCGATCTCCTTCGTGTTGGCTTAAAGCCGGTGAGAAGCTGGTTTTAGGTCTAGATTTTATTCGGGATGCCACAGAAAAGATTGACCTTATTCATCATAGGATGAAAGAAGCTCAAAGTAGAAAAAAATCCTATGCCGATAACCGAAGAAGGAAATTAGAATTTTCTGTGGGAGATTTGGTGTTCATTCGTGTTTCACCTATGAAGGGTGTTGTGCGTTTCAATCGATCGGGAAAATTAGCACCTCGATATATTGGTCCATTTCCCATCACCAAACGCATTGGTTCTGTGGTTTATCGCCTTTTATTACCGGCTTAATTTTCTGCTATTCATGACGTATTCCACATCTCTCAATTACGGAAATGCCTTCGAGATTCCGATTCTATTCTTGAGCCTGGTGTTATTGAAGAAATTGAAGTTTCTCCTAATTTGACTTATGAGCAACATCCTATTCGTATCATTGCTACGAAGGTTAAACACCTTCGAAATAAAGATGTTCCTCTTGTGAAAGTTCAATGGTCCACAAATCCTAAGGATTTCTCTTGGGAATCCAGAGAATTCATCGAGCGAACACATCCGGACTTGCTCTCTCGTGCTCCTTAGGGTGAACTTCTCATTTCAAAAATTTCTTCTTTTGTGTTGTTATGCCTTTGTATGGTTGTTACTTTTTATTTCTTTTTCTTAAGTATTGCGAGGATGCAATTTCTTAAAGTAGGGGAGTTTGTAACAACCCGCATATTTTTACGATTTGTATATTTAAATGTTTTATTTAAATATAGCATCGTTAGTCGGATTTATGTCCAAAATGTCACTTTTTGCAAACAGTCGAATTAGGACTCGAGACCACTTCCATTGAGTCCAAAATGGCGTTTGCGACCTTTATGAGTATAAACATCGATATATTTGGAGTTGAGAAATTTTTTGATATTTTCATTTAGGGCTTTGGGTTTGGGTTTCAGCCCACCAACCTAACAAATAACCCAACTCCACTCCTCTTCATTCATTCACTCATTCTATTTCCTAACACTCAAGCTTTTAAGAAAAATGGGGAAAGTGAAAAGAAATTAGATATTCCTAAGCCCTAATTCTCTTAAGTAAAATCAACTTCAAGCTAGAAATCAAGGAGAAGCTTAGGTAAGCATTCTCTTCATCTTCTCCATCTCAATCTCTCTTCATTTTCAGAAATTCCTATAACCTAACTTAGGAAAAACTTCACCTTTGATAATAGATTGAAGATTCTATAGGTGTTGTTGAGGAGAAATCAATCTTTGCTTGTTCTAGAGCTTCTCATTGTTGTTTTGGGTTTAAAAGGTGATTTTTTGAACTCACATCTATGTCTATATCTTTGATAGTTATTAGGTAGTAATTCTTAACATCTATTCCTTGTCCATTTGCTTTTGAATTGAATTGGTTTGATGAATTTTCCTATTTTTGGTGTTTTGAAGTCAAATTTTTAAAAATCCTATCTTTGATGATTGAACATGTTTTTGGGGTGTATCGAAGAGCCTATAAGGCGGGGTTGTCGCTTGGCATAAATCCCTAGTCTCCGTTGCTCGTCCGATCACTTCTGGTTTGGATTTTTGCCCTTCTTGGGCTAGACTAAAAATACTGTAAATGACAGTTCAGTCGACTGACGTATATGGCCAGTCGACTGAACCTGGAAACAGAAAGCTTCTGTCCATCTATCAGTCGACTGGCAGTCGACTGAACCTGGAAACCTAGAGTTTCTAGGCAAGTATTAGTCGACTGACCATACAGTCCAGTCGACTGAATCTGGGTAATGAGCATTTTGCCTATTTTAGGCAGTTTTGTGTGGATTTCCGATTTTTAATCGATTATTGTCGATCCGGTTAGTTGTTATCACTTATTATCGACTTCGATAACTTCTTTCTTTGGATTTTTGGGAATATCCATTTGATGGATTTGATATCAATTTCTATGGTTTTGATTCACGTCTTCGAATGTGAATCTTTGGTGATTGATTGTTTTTACAATCATTTTTGTGATTTGTCACTTTAAAATACAAAGGTTTCTATACTAGTAGTAAATATTCAAACTCTTTCACAAAGATGATTCCAACTCTATTTTTAATACAAAGCTCGTTTATAAAACCATTTTCCAACCTATTAGTATATACGAACCTTTACCTCATTCGTATGAGAAATCTAATTAAACGGCTTAGCAAAATAAGTGGTATGAAACGCTTGCGTTTACTTCGTCGGTTAATTTTTGGACTTGTTCGATTGAAAATCTTATGACAATTTTCGAGTGGAAATCTACATTTTGTTCGTAAATATTTAAGTTAAGCCAGTGGTTATGGGACATGAAGCTAAACCCATTTATTTACTAGCTTAGTGTAATCTACACTTTTCATTGATCGATGGTGATCATTTTATGGTTTAGACTAGCGATATGTGTTGTCTCTTTGTCCACGTGGGGGACTATACCTCGTTTTATGGAGCTTTGTCTCATTCTTTTTATAGGCTAGTGACCTATGGTTTTATGGAGATCGGTTCATCGGGCATACCGTTATTGTACTACGTCGTTGTTCCGAATTACTTGAGTATCAAGTTCATCGGGCGTACCGTTATTGTACTATGTCATTGCACCGGCTCTATGGTTAGCTACCCGTTTGTGATGCACGTGTTGGTGAGTTTTCATGCTCCCGTTTGTGATAGGCCTCCCCCCTTTGTGATTTCTGGATTTCTAGTTGATGATTTCTAGAATTTGTGTTTCACCAATTTTGATGATAGGCATTGATGAGCTCTATCAATTATTTGTGTTTTTGGTGAATAATTTAAAGAATGCTAATCTTTTTGGATGTTTGAGATGATTTGGGATTTTGTATGATTTTTGTTGTTATTTGAAGTATACTTGTCGCAGTATCGCATTATTGTTATCATACGTTTTCTGTCATATCTCTTATCCTATCTCACTTTATATGATATTTATAGCTAGATTGATCCGTTTATTATTTCTCTTCTCAAATAATACTCGGGTCAGACCGAGGTGTTACAGGTGCTTCCACTTGACTATTTAGCAGGGACTGGCTTCTGACTTTTAGCTAACTACTTTTGATTAGTAGTTTTGCTTTTATACATTCAAGATAGAGACTCCTTGATGTATACTTATTCTTTTGTCTAGCACTTGTACCTATTCTTTTGTGATGTAGTGGATCTTGTATGACCACGACCTGATGTACACTTTTATGTGATATATTCATATCTGTTTCCGTCTTTGTGATATGAATATCTGTGACTGATTTGTGTTATGCTTATTTCTATATTTGTTTCCGAAGTCCACATAGCCACTGTGTAGTAGCTTTCAGTTTGTATTTGACATGTCCGATTTCCTCTTGAAATGAAATGTAAGTTATATTATCTGACATATCGGTAATCGTGCAAGGCAATTACATAGATGGTCACTCCTCAATAGCCTTATTCTTCATGCTAGTCGACGGCATTACCCCGTAGTGTCCTTGGCTAGTGTGAGTATAGAGGTGGGGCGTCACATACCACCACCCATCGAACTCAAACTTGTACTATTTCTTGGTTAACAATAGTACCGGACAAGTCAAGGTAGTGTTACCTCAAAGTCATGTCTCACGGTTATTCTTAACTTTCAAAATAGAAACAAGTCTACTTCTTCGATGTTTAGTGCTAATTAAACAAATAAATTGTTTCCATATATGTTAATCACTTATGGAAATTAATTCATTTCCATAAATGAATCAAACATATTCTTTTAAAAAATCAAACTCATACTTGGCTTCACTTTACAAGTATTAGCTTTAAAAACACTTTTTGATAAAGTTCCCTAACTCCAAAACATCATAAAAATGATTTAGTAACATAAAATATTCTTATTACCTTTATTAATCAACTTTAAAACTTCATTAATTAAGTTGATAAATTCTCTTCAATGCCTTTAATTAAAAAGGGTAAATTACCTTTAAATCTTCATTAATTCAATTAATTAATTAATATTATTATTTAATATTAATTAAATTAATTGATAAACAATCAAATATCATTATTTAAAATCATTAACCAATTTAAAATATCATTAAAGGAAAGATTAATTAAAGTTAAAACAAGTTGATTTCCTTTAAAAGTCATTAAATGAAAAGATTAATTAAAAAGACATCATTAATTAATTTATTAATTAACTTTAATCCATCACTATCAAATGATTAATTAGCCTTAAACATCATTGAATAAAATGATTAATTAAGTTTAAAACATCATTAAATAAGTAATTAGTCAAATTTAAAACACATCATTAATAAGTTAATTGGTTAACCTTAATCCTTATTGAGTAATTAATTAAATACTCATTATTAAAATAATCAGTTATTTTTGAAAACATCATTAATAAAAAATTGGCTTAATTTGTAAATAATTCCAAGCACAATAATGAAACTAAACGGTTTCGATAAATGGTGATTTTCCGAAAGTGCCGATATAACGATTATCGCTATACGGGCAGTTCAGAATTAGAGTATATGACATTTTCAATTCAACCAACCATCACAAAGCAAGGGTATGAACACATATACAAGGTAATTCTCTATGATACAACATGTAATAAGTATTTGCTAGCAATATAATTACTTTAGCCATAAAGTTTTCATATTTGCTTACTACACGCAAACCAACTTCCAAATGCAACAACTTTTTGCAACATGAACCAAACCAACTTCCAAACCATCACTATACATATACAAAAAGCATTCATAGGTCATAATTATGAACATAAATATAGTTTAAAACTTTTGGTTTAAAGGCTAAAGCTTTACTCATAAAAACACTTCTAACTTAACCGGATCACCACAACAAGTTGCCGAACTCACGCACTATCGTCACGACACCTTAACTTGGACTTTTGGGCCCTTAATAGGCTGGGTTCGGGTTCGGACTGAGCAATATGTGGCTCGGCCTTGTGGTTTTGAGGTGGAAATGGCTTTTTTTTGGTAGAGTAGTGTTTGTAGGTGAATATATGGAGTTTAACCTGAGTTTTAGAAGTGTATTCACTAGTTTTTGTCTTGGGTATTTCTCTTAGAAGCCATGGAAGTATTCATGTATAGGAAGAGATAAAAAATGAAGATAGAAATGTATATGTAAAGTGGAAAATGTTTGGAGATGAGGAGTATTTATAGGCAAAAGAGATGTAGTGGTGATTAAAATAACTTATTAATATAAAATAACAAAATGTTTTCTTGTAACATGCTTCCATGCCTCCCTCCTCACCTTAGAGCACACATTACCCCCCTTAGGTCCACCTACACCATGCTTTAGGTACCCGTTTAGGATTTGGTTAGGTTATTTAATTAATTTCCTAAGGTTATTTAATATATTTTGTGCATATTATGTCAAATCA
Organism: Allium fistulosum; assembly: GCA_030737815.1. Lineage (NCBI taxonomy): Eukaryota > Viridiplantae > Streptophyta > Magnoliopsida > Asparagales > Amaryllidaceae > Allium > Allium fistulosum. The sequence goes on along the minus strand of CM060908.1, from coordinate 690,367,578 downwards.
AGTTTTATATTTAATCTAAGCTTGATTATTAACTTAATACATTGATTATCTTATCACATGGCATATGTGCATGTGTGTTCATATGTATATGAGTGATACAAAAATGTGCACAATGTTTTCAACGACCTTCCGACGCCGAAAAGTCGAAATTTCGAAACATTTTTTGATCACATTTTCTATTTTTATTTGAACTATTTATTTTGGTAAACAAAATTTAAAAAATGATTCTAATATCATTGGTTAATGTTTAAAATAAGTTTATTTGGTTATTAAAATCCATTATTTAAATATTTACAAATGATTTAAATTTTCAAATACAAATCGATATGGGTTGTTACACTCTCCTTCCCTCAGGAGAATTTCGTCTATAAAATTAATACACAAAAGACAATCCAAAAGGTATATATTATACCAAGAAATTCATATAACAATGCAAAGCAACTATGCCATACATAATGCATTCAAACAATAAACAACTAACCTGATATTACATCAAGGTAAATTTCCCTAATATGATCCTCAGTCTCCCAAGTATAATCATGGGGATCATCGCTCCACTGGGCCTTCACAATCTTTAACACATTGTTCCTCAATTTCCTTTCATCCCAATCTACAATATGAATTGGATATCGGAATATTTTCAAATTTGGTTCTATTTACAAGTCTTCCTGAACAGACGTCTCAACAATCAAAGATGGATCATGAACACGCTTTATCATATGAGATACATGAAAGACATTATGCACTTCAGACAATCTTTCAGGCATTTCTACTCTATAGGCCAACAATCCAATTCTCTTAAGGATTCGAAATGGTCCAATGAATCTAGGTTCTAGCTTTCCTGCCCTTCTGAATCTTACAACTCCTTTCATCGGAGAAACATTCACAAATACCAAATCCTCGACCACAAACTCTAAGTCCCTTCTCCGTTGATCGACATAACTTTTCTATCGATCCTGGGCTTCTTTCATCCTTTCCTTGATCATAGCCACTTTCTCTGATGCTTCTCGAATTATTTCTGGTCCAAGAATTAGTCGGTCTCTAGTCTCAACCCAACATGAAAGTGATTTACATGGTCGTCCATACAAAGCCTCGTAGGGTGCCATGCCAATGTTAGCTTGGTAACTATTGTTATAAGAGAACTCTACCAAATGCAGATGATCTTCCCAAGAACCTCCAAAATCAGAAATGCATGCTATCAAGAGATCCTCCAAAATTCAGTTCACCCTTTCGGTTTGTCCGTCTGTTTACAGGTGATAGGCCATGCTCAAATTCAACTCTGTCCCTAAAGTAGCTTGTAGTGCTCCCCAAAATCGATTGGGGAAGATGGGATCTCAAACATTGACTATACTTATTGGAATTCCACGCAGTCAAATGATCTTCCTCAAATAAATCCTTGCTAAAGAAGCTACAGTTTTTAATGGCCTCACTGGAATAAAGTGGGCATTCCTTGTTAATCGATCTATAATTACCCAAATGCCTTCGTTACCTTTTCTTGTTCTGGGCAACCCATCGATAAAGTTCATGGATACATGCTCCCATTTCCAATTCGGTATCTCCAATGGTTGAAGCAACCCAGCAGTCTTCTACTGGTCACTCTTGAACTGTTGACAATTTGCACACCGGCTCACGAAGATCGAAATGTCTCTCTTCATCCCTTTCCACCAAAAGGTCTTCTTTATATTCTAAAAATATTTTAGTTACTCCTGGATGGATATATAACTTTGATCGATGGCATTCTCTTAGCATGTCTTGTCTAATTCTATTAACATCAGGCACAAAAATCCATCCAGTGATTCTTAAAAAGCCTCGAGAGTCAATCTAAAAAATAGAAACAATTCCCTCTTCAACGTTCCTCTTAAGCTGAGCTAGAATAGGGTCTTCTTCTTGGAAATAAGCAATTCTCTCCATTAGCGGTGGCTTAACTTCCAAAATTACAATCGTCGCCACATTCCTACTTAACGCATCTGCAAAGGCATTTGCTTTCCTTGGGTTATAAAGAATCTATAGGTCATAAGACGCAAGAAATTTCAGCCATCTTTGCTGCCTCAAGTTCAAGTCTTTTTGGGTAAAAAGATACTTTATTGACTTGTGATCTGTATATAACTCAAACTTTGCACCCAAAAGATAGTGCTTCCACACCTTCAATGCGAAGACAACTGCCAAAAGCTCCAGACCATGCATAGTGTAATCCTTCTCATAAGGTTTCAATTGTCGACTTGCATACGCTATTAGTTTAACATTCTGCATCAAAACTGCTCCCAATTCGGTCCTGCAAGCATCTGTGTAAACTGTTAATCCTTCACTCCCATCTATAAAAGTTAAAATGGGAGCGCGTGTCAACTTTTCCTTCAACTCATTGAATGCTTGATCGCACTTAGGTGTCCAAACAAACTTAGCATCCTTCTTCGTTAATTTGTTAGATGAGAAGCAATCTTCGAGAAATCTTTAATAAAAACCTAACAATCCCAAGAAACTTCTGACCTCCGACGCATTTTAGGTTTCTTCCAATCTTGAACCGCAACTACTTTAGCTGGGTCCACTGATATGCCTTCTCCCAAAACTACGTGCCCTAGAAATCTAACTTCGGATTTACAGAAATGGTACTTGGAAAACTTTGTTTTTAAAACATGACTTCTTAAAGTACTAAGAACAACATGAAGATGGTACTTATGCTCTTCCTCCATTTTAGAATAGACAAGGATGTCATCAATGAAGACTAGGATAAACTTGTTAAGAAAATCCCGAAACACTCTATTTGTCAAATCCACAAAATAAGAAGGTGCGTTAATCAATCCAAATGGCATGACTAACCACTCGTAAAAATTGTCAGGGGTATGGAAAGCTGTTAAGGGTACACTCTTCTCTGCTACCCTTAATTGATGAAAACTAGTGGCAAGATCCAATTGAGAAAATATTGGAGCTCCAAGGAGCTAGTCAAACATGTCATCAATCCTAGGTAAAGGATACTTTTTCTTGATAGTCCTCTTATATAACTCTGGTAATCTATACATAATCTAAGAGAACCATCCGCCTTGGTAATGAAAACTACTGACGATCCCCAACTCGATGTGCTACGTCTGATCAAATCCTTCTGCAATAAATCAAACATCTGCTTCTCCAATTCTCTTCTTTCCTTTAGAGCCAACCTTCAAGGAGGTTGTACAATAGGTCTGGTTCCTGAAATCAAATCAATGCGGAACTCCACTTCTCGGTGAGGAGGTAAACCTTGCACTTCTTTAAAAATATCCTTGAAATCCCGAACAATTGGTATATTCCTTATCTCCTCTTTGGGTACTTCGAGGGAATAAAGGAAACTGCAAATCAACTTATTAGACTCTCCGCAACATATATCAGTGCTTCTGCCTACTTCATCTTTTATCATAATGATTCTTCAACTAAAATCTAGGATGACATTGAACTTAGATAACCAATCCATCCCCAAAAGTAACCCAAAACCCATGAACCCAAGAATGAATAAGTCGAACGAGAAGTGCCAATCTTGATAACAAATAGGCACTTTCAAATACATAGTGTCAAGATTTGTCGAACTGTGGATGGACACACAAGGAGAATTATGAAGAATAACATATTTAAGATTCAACTGGTTCATTAGGTCATATGAGGTAAAACTATGGGATGTACCAGTATCAAACAACACTCTTATAGGAATATCAGATATGGATAATGTACCTTGCAACACCTGCTTTGCTTTTGAATCTGTAGAAGATGATGGTATTTCCTCCATTGCAAAAGCTTATCCTTGTGATCCCTTCTTTGAAAAAGCACAATTTTTCTTTATATGTCCAGGCTTGTGACAATTATAGTAGATTGGTCCACTATTAGGTTTCGCGCAATGATTTGCATGGTGGCCCATTTTGTTGCACTTAAAGCATAAAATATGAGTGAAATCAAACTGCTTCTTCTGTACTGGAGCTCAACCCCCAGGGCTCTTTCCTTACCCCTTCTTCTTCCCTTTGCACTTGAAAAAGGCTTGCTTGCAACTGGGATAACTGATAAAGTTTGGGCATTGACTGCTGGCACTACTCTTTTCTGAAATCCTTGCTCAATATCTAGAGCTTCAAATCTCAAAGCCATACTGATCAGATTGGTAAAGGTACAGTTGAGATGACTGGTCATTTCCCGAAGAAATTCTGGTCTCATTCCTTTCACGAACATTTCATTCTTTTTGAGTGGCATATCAGTCAATCCTGGTCCAAAGCAGGACAATGCATTGAACCTATGCTCATACTGCGCCACTATCATCTCACCTTGTTTCAAATCCATAAAACTTCTGAACAACTAAGTCTTTCCCGCCTCTGGGATAAACCGAGCTTCAAAAACCTACTTAAACTATGCCTAAGAGAAATCTTCTTCTGGTGTATTCATTGTGACTGAATCCCACCAATCCACTGCTGCTTTCTAAAGCTGACGCAATGCCAACAATCTCTTTCTAGCATCTCCTAACTAAAGATCCTCTAATATCCTTTCACAAGAACGGAGCCATGACTGAACTCCCAAAATATCTATAGTTCCATAGAAAGGCTTACCACCTAAAGCAGTGTAACTCTTGCACAAAGTCGCAAAGTTCTGGGGCTGCTGAACTTGCATAACTGCTTCCACCATTGGCTCTATAACTGGCTCAATTCTAGGAGCTCTGCCATTTGTAGCCATGTGGTTCCAAATCCCCTCCATCTTCTTTCTCTTGTCCACATTTTTATTAACGTGGATAAGTGACATGTATCATTAGAATACAAAGATATGGCCAAAAATAAAAAAAAGGAAATTGCAATAAATGATCTAAAAAACAGACTTTTGGGTGAGAAAAGGAAACGCTCTCTCCAGATTAACTCATCCAGGGCTCTACTCACCCTATCTCTAATGAGTTGTACCCTAATTAGGCTAAGGTGTTCGCTCTACTGAAGCTCTGATACCAACTATGAAGACCCACCTTTCTGACCCGTAGGAATGACTTAACACATCCTCGGTGTTTGTGTACCATTGTTCAAGCATTAGAAAGATGAATCGTCATGGGGTAAAATAAAGAATAGAATAGAAAACCTCACAACAAAATTGCAAAATAAACCATAACAGTCAATAGTACATCAAGTTATTCCTTAACGTGACTTATCAGAGTTACACGTACTAAAAATTAGCTTAGGCAGTTATAACACCATGCCTTTACATATGCTGAAACAAAATACACTTAAACAAACTAGATAATACAGTGGAATAAATAACTAAGAAGATGAAAGCCTCCTGCTTGGATGTTGTCTTCAAAAGAGCCCAACAAAGACCTGCTACTCTACAACTTCTTAAATAAAATGAGTACCCGAGAGTTTAGGGGAAAATAAACAACTCGGATTAGACGATATGTCTGGTATGAGTAAAACTTTAAAATGATAGGTGTAAAATTAAACACAAACATGTGAGACCAAGCCGCTGAACACGGAATGGGTTTACAACTACATAAATCAACATCCAAACGTAAAGAATGGATAAATAATTAAACACCACGAAAAGTGATTGATTGTTCCCACTGGAAATAAGGGAATAAATTTGAAGGTTTGAAACAAATAAGAAAAGGAAAATCTCCAACAAATGACCAGGAGGGTGCATCCCCCTTAAAAGAAGTATACCTCTAGAAATATACTTGAAAATCCCGAGAACTCCATGTTGAACCCCGCCAATCCTTACTGAGAATCTAAGCTTTTCACATCTAAATGCACAAAACCGAATTCAATCTAGATGAGAGTTGAAAATACCCTAATGGGAGCAATCCCACAAAACTTGGCCCCCTAAAAACACGCTCTTTGATTTAGTCATTTCTGACAGAGGATAACAAAGCTCTATGGAGCAGCACATCGTCTTAGAATGATGATAACAAAGAAGCTGAAATAACTAATAGTTGTCCAACCAACTATTGAGGATATAAACAATTGTATATGGAAATTATATCTTGTATACTTACCACCACCCATATATGTATATGGATTTGGTTTTGGTAGGGAAGTGTTTGTAGGTGAATAAATGGAGTTTAACTTGATTTTTAGAAGTGTATTCACTAGTTTTCAGCTTGGAAATTTCTCTTGGAAGCCATGGAAGTATTCATGTATATGAAGAGATAAGAATGAAGATAGAAGTGGATATGTAAAGTGGAAAATGTGTGGAGATGATGAGTATTTATAGGCAAAACAGATGTAGTGGTGATTAAAATAACTTATTAATATAAAATAACAAAATGTATTCATGTAACATGCTTCTGTGCCTCCCCTGTCACCTTAGAGCACACTTTACCCCCCCTTAGGTCCACCTAGACCATGCTTTAGGTACTTGTTTAGGATATGGTTAGGTTATTTCATTAATTTCCTAAGGTTATTTAATATATTTTGTGCATTTTATGTCAAATCAAGTTTTATATTTAAACTAAGCTTGATTATTAACTTTAACACATTAATTATCTTATCACATGACATATGTACATGTCTGTGCTTGTTTATATGAATGATATAAAAATGTGGACAACGTTTTCGATGACTTTTCGAGGTCGAAAGTTGAATTTTCGCAAAACGTTTTTCGGTCACATTTTTTTATTTTTATTTGAACTATTTATTTTGGTAAGCAAAATTTAAAAAATCATTTTAATATCATTAATTAATGTTTAAAATAAGTTCATTTGGTTATTAAAATCCATTATTTAAATAATTAAAAATGAGTTAAATGTTCAAATACAAAGCGATTAATTTACGGGTCGTTACAATGTCGGTACCGACCACTAAGGCTCGACACCGATATGAATTTCTTAACCTGTACATAGCCAAGATTTGGCTAGTACTTTTCTTCTTGACCACTTCTCCTTGGCATGCTTAGAATTCCCTTTCCTCATTCCTTGAGCTTCCAAGTCCTCAATCCAATCTACTGCCTGGAAAAGTGATCAGTACTGACAAAAAGAGGTTGATACTGATTTCTATACTTAGCCAAATTTCAAACTTTGGCTCTTAAAATCCCTTTCTTGCATCTTCCCATGCATGCTCCTAAATTCTTTATCTTTTTCCCCAACGCATTCTCCCATCACCAACTAGACCTACAACTACTCCACCGAACAGAATTCATCTCATCAGCGATCATTGGTTAGTCGGCCAAACCAACTCCAAACAATTGACAACCAAGAACTTAAGCTACTCCTCTAAGTTTCATCCAATCTGATCACCTTTTTCTTCATTTTTCCCAAATCAACGACCTCTTTCCTAACTTCACTAAAACACTAACAAACTGTATCAAAACAATTCATCCATGCATATCATTCATAAGCATTTATAAAACGTATACAATCTATCCAAACAAGATTAACATACATCATTTAACCTAGATCTAGTTTTGTACCTATAATGACCCGCCATTCATTCCACAGAATGACGCATCATTAATAAGAAAGAAAGGGATAAAAAAGAGAAAAGATAGAGAAGAAAGAACTAAACAACATCAGAATCTCACAGCGGAACGAATAAATTATATTAATCACATAAGATATTACATAGTATACAACAACTATCACCGTTACACAACTTATTCAAACACAAACTAGACAGTTATAAACACTTGTCTAGTTATTACAATTCAATACAACACAGAGATACAGATAAACACTAACACATTGGAACCAATATATATCTATATGCTGAAGCCTCCTGCTCCATTGCTCCTCTAGAATTCGTCAAAGCTAACCTGAATCCCTTGGCTACTCGTAAAAATTTGAGTACCCAAGAGTTTAAGAAAAACAGAAATAAACTCCGGGTCAGACATGGGTCTAGTGTGAGTAAACGATTAAAGTTGCTTAACTTTAAAAACCTTTTGAAAACAAAGGTATCACGTAAGACTCCCCACACATAAACATAGGTAAGTTTTTACCTTACGCTAACCAAAACATTTGATAGGAAATCCAGTGATATTATAATAGGGTCTAGAATTTTCAAGTAAAATACAGAAATAGCTGGAATGCTTGCATCTCACATTCTAAAATAGTTGGGCACAACTAAATCGTACGGCGCTTATTGGAGTTTGGATTCCGTACAATGGTAGGGCTACTGGGGTACCGCCCATCACAGTACGGGGCCTAGATCACTGTACCGAGGATTACTCCCAATCCCCTGCAACACAAAGCCGAAACCATCCCTTACTGGACAGTCCCGAATAAGATAACCCCGCGGTTGTAGCTAGCAACCGCCCACACAGCCGAATAAAAAGGGAAATCTAGACAGGGGTTCATCTCATCCTACTAGGGCATGACCCACTTAGCCTTACTACACCTCCCCTGTTTTAGCCATTCCCGGTTGATGAGGCTTGAGGCTGCGATTACCTTTATAGAACACGTCTATCTTAGAATGCTCATCGTCCACCTGACGATGTTCTAAAAGCATTCAATCCATACAAGTTCGTTCCGGGTTCGAACGAAACCGAAGGCATTATCACGTTACACTAATTTTGGAATCACCCTCAGAGTTAATGACAATAACCCTTGAACTCTGAATCTTCATCTTCACTTGAGATTCACAACCTATCGTTAATTTGGATCGATGTGGTTTTCGGATATCCAAATCTAGAAACCCGATCCCGGTCTCATCGAAATCCAAAACGCATACTTTTAGGTCCAAGTTGTTTTAAAGTTAAAACAATTCAATTCAAATTATTATCTATATTCACACAAATAGATAATTCATATCATCATCACAAACAGATAATTCACATTATCATCATAAACAGATAATTCACATTATCATCACATTTCAACCAAAGCATCCATATCACACAGCATCACTTATGTCATATCTGAGATCTCAAAACATTCAAGGCAATCAATATCAATCAGCCATCCATAAGCAATGATTTATTAATCACACATCTATAATTAATTTAATTACTTCATCTCTAATTAATTTAAAATAAAATAAATAAATTACTTTCATCAAATAAATCTTGCTTACATAACCATTAATTAATTATAAATTAATTAATTATTCATCCTCTAATTATCCATCTTAATTAATCATCCTGATTAATTATTCTTAATTACCTTAAGTAATTAGCCTTTAATTAATTACACAAATTAATTATCCTTAACCATTCACAGTAATTAACCTTTAATTACTCTCATTAATTACATTAATTAATGATCCTTAATTAATTACTTCCATTAATTAATTAACTATAATTAATTACATTAAACCTTAATTAATTACATTAATTAATTAAACTTTTAATTAATCACTTCCATAAATCAACCTTAATCATAAACAGTAATTACCATCCTGTAATTACTTACTTAATCAACCATCAATATTATCTTTAATTAATCAATCAATTAATTATCTTAAATTAATCACATTCATTTGATTAATTACAATTGGGTAATTCATTCCTTAATTACCCCTTTTAACAAATTAATTAATCTCTAATTATAGATTAATTATCCATTGATTATTAATTAATAAACCTTAATTATCAATTAATAAAACTTAATAACAATTTAATTAATCCTTAATTAATTAATTAATTAAATCCTTAATTACAATTAATTAACCCTAAATAATAGTTAATTAATTCTTAATTAACTTTAATTATAGATTAATTATCTCTTAATTATTGATTAATAACCTAATTATTAATTAATAAAACTTAATTACAAATTAAGTAATTTTTTAATTATAAGTTAATTAATTTTTAATTACAAATTAATCAACCTTAATTAATTAATTAATCTCTAACCATTAATTAATAATCTCTAATTACTAATTAATTATACTTAATTATATATTAATTAACCTCTAATTAATTAACTTATAACCCTTAATCATTAATTTTAAATAAATCAATTAATTACTCTTAATTAATTCCTTAATTAATCTTTAATAATTATTAATTAATTAAACTTAATTCCCCTTAATTAACTTAATTAATTTCAAGATAATAAAAACCTTAATTAATCTTAAGATAAAACATTATCTTATTATTGCCTTAATTATCATTAAAACATTTTATCTTAATAATTAATTTTACTTAATTTAATCATTAATTAAGTTTCTAAAATACTCATTTAACTTGATAATTTAAAGTTACAAATCATAACTTACTCTAATGCTTTAAACATTATCAAGTAAAAGTTTAAATCTAGTTTCAATTTTAAATTTAAAAGCTTCCTTTCATAAAAATCTTTAAAATCCATTTCTAACTTAATTTTTAAAATTTAAATTAAACAAATTTCAAACTTCTTAATAAAATGTTAAATAAAACATTTATTTTTATAAAGAATAGAATTTAATGAAAAACAAAATTCATTTCAAAAATTTAAACTTACTTTATTTAAATTTAAAACTTGTTTTATAAAACTTTTTAAAACTTGAAAATTTCTATTAGTTATCTGCTTCAGTTGGACCCGAGTATCACTCGAGAGCCATTCCAAGTTCCATCTCTTTTTCATAAATTTTCAAAAGTTTAGTTTAAATTTAAATTTAAAAATCTATAACAATTAAACTGTTAACAGGTTTAACATTCCAGAGCTACACGAGTTTCCACTCGAATCACCAACTCAAAAACATGGTACTTCCTTCGAGTTAACTTCCAACACAACCACCACAATCCCACTGATACCAAAACTACACCATGCACATGCACCAGTGCCGGAATCATCTACGACCTCTGACGAACCCTCCGGCACATCACCATACGTCGCATCAACTCACTCCGATCATCAAAACATTAGTACGTGCCTCAAATCGAAATCGAACCACTCAGATGAAACAGGAAACCAATCACCATGGCCAAAAGCTCTCAAACTCACAACGCCGACCACCGGACATCGCGTCTCCACGGTTACACCATCTCTGATCATCCACAAAGCCATCCCCAAAGTCCCATTGATCTCGATGCACCAGAGAAGTAGCAGTGATCCCAGTTTCCCAGTTCAACCAAATTAGGTTTAAAATCTAAATCAGCTCGCCGCCGACGCCACGACCATCTGGCAACCCACCAGCCATTTTTGCCGTACAACCTGAACCTTCACCTATCTCCAACCAAGATTCCGACCATCCCAGACCTTGTGGCCATCAGAATTTGCTCAGAAACCCAATTTCAGACATCACCCAAATTCTCATTCATTTAAATGTTAAAAATTCTGATTTTTGTCTTAAAAATCCTAACTTTTAAAATGGATTCAAGTTATAATCTTGAAACAGTAAATTAGAGTGATTGATTTTAGCATGTATAAAAGAATTTCTACTAAATTCCATTTCCCAGATAAGCTACTAAATATTTTTACTTAATTCATTTTTTAATATTAAATTTAGGCCTAAACAAACATTTAATGTTTGAAGACCAAACCCTATATGAAATCAGAGGAAGAGAAAAATGAAATTTGGTTTAAACTTAATAATCCTCTAACAAGAATAGGGAAGATAACATATACAGACATGCACCTCTCATCACAATAATATAAACACAGATACTACACTTATATATACATAAACATGCAGAGCATCTTCATCACAGAATTTCACAAGCAACCTTTATTTACCTACTTAACATTTAGATTAAAAAGTTTACTCACCTTTTGAAAATGCAGAGAGTTTTGAAACTGGATGAAAACTGAAGCTTTGAAAATTTGAATATCACTATTGTTTTGATTTCTGAAACTTTGTCTTGCTTGAAACTTAAAAACTGAAAAGCTTTGATACTTGATTGTTTAACTGGAACATGATGATGATGACTCAAGACTTTGATAATTTGTTTGGTTCCAGGTTGCAGTCTTGAAAAATGCTATAGGCTTTTAGAAAATGCTTACAGGGTTTGATATAAAATGGTTACAGATTTTGACTTCAGTTTCTTCTTGAGGAAAAGGTTACAGGTTTGAGAATGTTTTGAGGAGATGTTTTCAGGTTTGATGATTTTCTGGTTTGCATTTGTTTTTGAGGAGAAGATTACATACTTTGGTTTGTAGAATATTTTTACAGGGTTTTGGTTTGAGAAGGTCCTCTGGTTTTTGACTTTGAACTGAGATTAGAAAAAGGAAATGAAGGGGAAAGATTGGAGTTTATATAAGTTAATTTAGATTTTATTAAAATTTAAAGAAAAATAAAATAAAAGATGACACTTGTCTCTACCATTGTTTATTTGTTTGCACATGTTATCAATATGTTTTCATAATTAAACACTTTTATTATTAATTTTTCTAATTAATAAATACCTTTATTAATTTATAAATGCTTTTCTAATTTATATATAAATAATTTTTTTTAAGAAAATAAAATAAAACCAATTAGTTTCTAAATAAAATCATATAAAATTATTTAATCCATTTTTAAATGCTAATTTAAAAGCTTTTGTATTTATTCCTATTAAATAATTACTTTTCCAAATTTCTATAAATAAATTTCTTTTTAAAGAGATAATATAAAACAAATCTTATTTTAAATAAAAACCTTATCCATATATTTTAAATCCAAACTATATTATTATTTTTATTTTAAGATATATATATATTCCTTTTAAATTCAATTTTTAAATTCAATTTCAAAGTCAATTTAAAATCTAAATTTAAAATAAATTCAAATAAATATAGATATCAATTTTAAACAAACACATTATTAATTGTAAATAATTATCCTATTTAAAATCAATTTAAATACACATATATATACATTTAAACAACACTTATTAAATTTGAAATAATAGGTCTATTTAAAATCTATTTATAAAATAACACAAATTAAACTTGTAACTAATTATTCCATTTAAGAATCTATTTATAACTATATTTAAAAACAACTCATTATTAAATTGTTTGAAAATAACAAACTTTACCAATTTTAAATAATTAATTTAAGAGATTATCACATTTTAAATTCCTTGAAATTCCGGGATATCACAGTACCAAAATGGCAATATGATACAAAAGTGCTTATAAAACCATTTAAAATCAAATCCAATCTTTTTAATTTTGGTCATAAACATATTTTAAGGTTCAATTAAAGTTTCAAATCATTTTAACATGAAAATCATATCAAAAACATCATTTTTAACTATATGATAAGTATAGAATAGTCAGAGATCAAGAATCACTCACCTAATATCCAAAATACCAATCTAATCCCTAGATCTGAAATGAACAACCAAGAATCATGAATTTCCAACCACCAAAATGATGAATCCATGATCATGCTTGCTAATTACTCTTCTAATGATGAATTTGGCTAAGATTCTTAAGGAAAAGATGATCTTTTGATGAAATTAGCGTTAATGGAGGTATGGAATTGTTTTGGGAAAGTGAGAAATAATTAAGTTCTGTCCCATCTCCCCCAATTAGGCACAATTCTCGAAATTACTTAGGGGCCTAAGTATGGGCTTAGTTTAATTGCCCACTAATCTATCCAGCAGCAAACAGATTTTAAAACGGCCATATCTCCTAAAAGGTAAGTCCATTTTCCTATTATGACCACCCTACGGAAAGAAAAACCAAAAGCTTGATCTAATGGTAGTGGTTTCAGACCCTAGTTTTTCTCCTATCAAATGTTATAGACCTTACAATAATTATGGCCCCAACTGTTCAATAAAAATTCCAAGTATGGAAAATGTCCCTAGTAGTCATTTCTCAAAGTTTTAGAGCCATACGACCTCACAGCAGTTAAATAGTATTATTTTATGATCCTCCAATATATGAAACATGGGACGTTACACTCTCCCCTTTAGAAATCTCACCCTCGAAATCTCAAATAAATCAAAGAATAGTCAATCATAGTTACCCGCCATGCCTAACAACCACATGCGACCATCCAACATATCAAACAAGCAGCCATGCAATCAATGATATAGGTTAACCTATCCTAGCATGCGAGATACTAAATATCCTATATGATATCAAAAATGAAAGTAAATATGATACAGTAGGCCTTACCATGCAAAGTGCTCCAAATATACAGCCCTCATGCTCTCCTTAGTTTCACATGTGTAATCGCCTTCAAATTCACCCAATTGAACCTTCACCAGCTCCACCATCTTCTTCCTAAGTTGTTTCATATCGGGTCCGATAATACGAAGCAACCTACGAGGTCTTGAAGCTTTTGGCTCAATCTCAACTTCATCATGTTGGTCTGATGCAATTGTCACACCCGAGTCATATATGAACTTTTGCAAGTGAGATACATAGAATATGTCATGCACTTTCGCCATCTTCTGAGGTAAGTCGACCCTATATGCTAAGTTCCCAATCCTCTCTATTATCGGAAACGGACCTACGAATCTCGGCGCCAACTTTCCCTTACTACCAGGTCGAATAACATTCCTTAAAGGAGACATCTTCACGAACACCATATCACTGATAGAGAACACTAAATCTCGACGTCAGTTATTAGCATAGCTCTTCTGTCTATCTGAGCAGCTACCATTCGTTGCCAAACAATCCCAATCGTTTTCAAGGTCTCTCTAATCATATCTGGCCTAAGTATCAGTTTCTCATCCACTTTCCACCAATACGAAGGAGCGTTATACGGGGAAATACAATGCTTCGTACAATGCAATACCGATACTAGACCGATAGTTATTGTTGTATGCAAACTCAACTAAATGCAAATGATCATCCCATAAGCCTCCAGAATCAATAATGCAAACTTGCAAGAGATCCTCCAATATACGATACACCCTCTCGGTCTGCCCATCGGTTTGCTGATGAGAGGCTATATTGAGATACAACTCCAACCCCAACGCCTCCTGTAAGCTCTTACAAAACAAACTAGTGAATAAAGGGTCTCGGTCACTTAGAATGCTCTTAGGCACACCATGGAATCGTATCACCCATTTCACATACAATTTGGCCAATTTGGAAACCGTTCTACTAGACATAACGGGTATGAATCATGCACTCTTTGTCAATCTATCGACCATGACCAAAATGCCATCGTACTCTCGCATTGTCCTTGGCAGTCCATCAATGAAGTCCATCGAAACTTGTTCCCACTTCCGCTCGGGAATCTCAAGTGGTTGCATCAACCCACTTGGATTCTTCTGCTCTTGCCTTTACCAACTGGCAGTTCCTACACTTCGAGATGAATTCCCTGATGTCCCTTTCATCCCCTCATAATAATATGTCTACTTTATATCACAGTACATCTAACTACTGTAACGACCTATAATTTTTGATAATTAAAACTATTAAATTAAATAAGATTTTGAACTTTAATATTGTGAGAAATTAAAATTTATGATTTATTTATGAGAAAAATAATTAGAATATGATTTAATAATGTTGTTTAAAGGTTATTGACGGTTATTTTAATGTAATTTCAATTAATTGAATAATTGTAAAGTTAATTTGGATATAATTGTATATAAGGAATTAAATTGGAAATTAATGGAATTAATGCAATTGAAATACTATAGTTAATATGGTAAAGGACGATAACTGCAAAATATGAATGTAATAAAATGAAAACTAATGTTAATTATATTCATAAGGTAATAGTTGATTTAATAATAAGAGTGAAATCAAAATAAATGAATTTATTGGAAGTTAAATTATAATAAAATAGGTTTTATTCCTATTGTAATTTACCGTTAAAATTTATGTAATATTTAAATATTGGATTTAACATGGAAACTGCATTGTAAAAGATTATTAATTTTCGTGTAATCAGAAACGATGAAAATTGTTAACTATTAAATTTGAAATTAAAAGTGATTAAATCAATTAATAATAATTTATTTAATTAACGTGAAAATTAGCCATTTTGGCCACTGTCTCGGATTTCAACGAGACTTGTTTCATCGGATCCGTAACTGTGAATTATTGTAGGATTTCAAGTTTCGTAGCAATTGGACTCATAGTTTGATTGTGCGAACTCGAAACGCGTAGAATCGATTAATGGAAATTAAATGAGTATAATTTGATTTTGAAAGCTAACTTCTGTATACAATGGAATTAGAGTTTGAAACTAGTTCCATTGTGTTTAAAAATATCGAAAACATATATTTCGATATATTGGATGACCCACTTTCATTTCAGAAACGAAAGGGCTTTTCGAGTCGTGTTATCGTTTCGAACAAATTCAATCTGTACCATTCATTCTTATCCATCTATCTATATAAATAGATTTTGTTTCTCTAAACCTAGCAGACTTTCATTTTATTCTGTAAGTACATCCACTTCTTATCTGTTCCTCCTTCACAAATGTCAGATAATTTCAACCCAAAACACTAATTCCAATTTCAGATTCAAACTTCAAAATTCAAACTCCTCGAACCATAGAAAATAATATACCGTTGGAAAGCTCTCGATGAGCGCAATCTATTGTTGCAATTTATTTTTCTATTTGATGCATCGTTTGACCAAAGATCGATGAAGAACCTCGGCCGTCCATATTAGGGTTTTCGATCCAACGGTGGATCGTCGATTTTACGACGATCGGGAGGCACGGGCTTGTAGAGGGTGTTAAGGGCTTTCATTCCATGCGGTTGGTTCGTGCTGGAGGTTGGCAATTTTGCCAAAATCGATGGCTATAGGGTGGCGGCTGCGCAGTAGCCAGAGCACGTCGTTGCTGGCGGCGACTTCACCAAGGGGGCGGTGTGACTAAGGGAACGTGGTTGTGTGCATGGATCATCGTGACAGTGCCTAAGGCGGCGGCGGGGATCGCATATAGGAGTCGGCGGCTACTGTATGGGTGCGATCGAGATTAGGGTTGAGAGGATGGTGACGTGTATTCTCCTTTTATTTATTTTTAATTTTTAATTTAAATTTTATATATTCTAACATCAATAACTTTTTCAACGAGCTCGGATTCATGCACGGTTTTCTCTGTTGCGATCGTATCGAAATTCTAGACATTATGGAACTGGTTTGGCTGCATTCTGAGACTGTTCAAATTTGGGGCTTTATTTGGATTTTAAATCGACGAAAAATCAAAGGTGAGTATTTTAACCCACTCACAACTACTAAACCATCTTATGCTGGTTAAATTAAATTTATGATGTGATTAGAAATTTATTGATGGCTGTTTGGTATATTTAAATTGTCATTCAAATTTAATTTGAATTTATATTGAATTTAATTGCCATTTAATTTAATATTGAATTTAAATTGTCAATTAAATACCTGATAATGATAACTAGTTAATTGTTGTGATTTATTGGCTGATTTGAATGATGATTGCGATGGATGCTTAATTGTTGACATTTTGGATGGTTGGAAGTATGTTTATTTATATGTTATTATCACACTGTAAGTTCCCTTGGTTTGCTGTTAGAAAATATCACTATGGGTTGAAATGATACATACCCAAATGGACTTATAGATTAAGGAAAAATCATTATGGGTTGAAATGATAAACTCGAGCGATTTTATGGATTTTGAATTTTACTCAGGATTGTGGGTTAAAATGATATATACCCTTAAATTTAAATTTATTGCAGGTTGAAATGATATATATCCGTATCACTTGACCATAGGGTAGAAAATTATATACAGACACCGGATTGGTTAAATTAAATGATTTCAAAATCCTTAATTTTTTAATCCAGTTAAATGATATTATGAAATAAAATTAAATTTATATAAACTGAATTATTTTCAAAATCCAAGCTTTTAAAATGTTGAAATTGAAATCGGTTTAAATGAATTGTTTAAAAAAATTAAATTGAAATCTTAAAGTTGAATTTTGAAATCTCAAAGTTGAAATTTGAAATATAAATGAAATTTATCAAAATTGAGTTCTTGTAAACATTTGAATATTAAACTTTGAAACATATTGAATTTGAAGTGGTTTAAATTTGTAGTTCAAACATGGATTTGAAATCGATATAAATTGAAATGGTTTTTAATAAGAATTTGAATTGAAACCTTTAGCCTTTTGAATTGAAATCGTTGAACTGAGATTGATTTAAATTTAATTTTTTTGGAACTAAAATTGAATTGATTTGTGAAATTAGAAGAAACAATTCTAATTTGAAACTATTTTCAATATAAACTCTTCTAATATACAAACTCTTTTAACATATAAACTATTTATCTCATGTAAACCATTTTAAAATATTAATAATTTTTTACACATTAACTATTTTTAATATATAACCTATTTTAATATATAAACTAGTTTAATATAAACTATTTCTAATATATATACTATTTTAATCTATAACTATTTTTAAAGTACAAACTATTTTAATATATATTATTTTAAATTTATAAACAACTTTTAATATATATATTTAAATTTATAGACTATTTTTTTATGTATAACTATTCCAGTATATAAACTACTTTCAATATTCAAACTGTTTAAAGGTGGAACTGTTATGATTTAGATTTAATTGATTTAAATGCGAATATTTTAATATGATGGTTTAACCTAATTTTCGGTTATGATTTTGAAAGTGATATGATTTTTAAAGTGAATATGATTTTAGAAGTGATATGATTTTGAAGTAAATATGATATTTTGATATCAATTATGAATCGGTTTTGGAAATGTAAAAGAACCAATCGGTGTGAAATAAGCGTTTGGTTGTTAAAGAGACCAGGATCGAATATTGTCATACTCTCTGCCAATAACGAAAACCACCTTAACAACTGTGCACGTGGTGGAGAATCTAGAATGAAGTAGGATGGTTTGGCGAACGCTACTGTATGAGGTATGAACGCAACCCTGACCCCCTTGGGTCAGCTTGATATGACTAAAACAGGAGCTATACCAGGCCAAGTAAGGTCACTCCTCCGATCGGGCACATTTCTTCGATATCATATTTATTACTTTGTGATTGATTCTGTGGCTACCCCTCGATTTGATTATGGGAGTGTGTTCCGAGGTGGGCCGTAGTAGCTGCTATGTGTTACCATCGGTCCGGGAGTGCAAACGGTAGAATCCTACCGTGGCATTGCCTCGCGTGCCTTGTCATATGCCTTATCAAGCCCATTACGACTTTGGTTTGTATTGTACATATGGAGTGCTCCTTGAGTATCCCACCGGTTTGGTTGAGCTTACAATATTCGTATAGATTACGGTATTTATATAAAAATGTGTTAAGGGGGATAGGGGTAACGCCTTAACGCTATTTTAATACTTTACTTTACTGTAGACATATTATAATAGCTTATTTTATAACATATGTAGATAGTTTAACAGATCCTTAGGAGATTGAATCCCGAACATCTCTTAAGTTATTGCACACACGTTAGACAGTGGATAGGAGATGTAAAACCCCATAAACATCTCTGAAGTCATTACACTCATATTTACTTATTTTGATTTAACTTACATAAGATCTTTTAGTTCTGACTCGAGTGTTTTGTCTTTTCATTACGCTTGGGTCAGCCTGAGCATTTCATTGTTGAAGACTTTATTTCTGGAGGACGAAGATGGAGATTTGTATACTATTTGTTATATTTATTCCACTACATCATGCTGTTCTGCTGCATTATTTATTTATTCCTGATGTATGTATGGCTCTGATCTATATTGTAAAAGTGTAATCAAATGTTATTTGTAAAAAAGCTTCATGAACTGTTTATTTGATTTTTATATTTTATCATTCTACTGTGAGATTCTATGTTTTGTTTTCTTTCTTTCTCTTCTTTTCTTATTTACCCCATAATAATCCTCCCTTTTGAATGGTTTGAGTTGACATGTGTGGTTTATTGTCGATTTTAAACCGTCCAAAAAGGTGGGTCGTTACAACTACCACCAGGATGTATATTCAATCAGGAAATATAGTACTCTCGTAGCACCTCGTCTCATAGTCATCAACATCAGAAATAAACAAACTTCCATCCTTATAGAGCCAACTATCTCATTGAGTCCGTACCGCTTCATCTTCTCAAACTCTACTCGTTCTTCTATTTTTGCCATGATATCAGCTAATCTAGCATCTCTCCTCTGACCATTACCAATCCACTCAATCAAAGTAGGTCAGATAGTAAAACTTCCAACATATCTAACTCTAACTTCCAATAAGGTATGAAGTCATAGCCAACAATATACTCCTATCGCTTCCACTCTAAGAACATTGCCCCCAAATTAGCATGTATTCAACTCAAATGCATCGATGATTGCATTCCTCTTACCAGGCATATAGGATCGTAGGAGGCTAAGAATTCCAACCATCATTACTGGCAAAGGTTGAGATCCATCTAAGAGAAAATGTACTTTGATGACATATGATCATTGAATAACTCAAACCTCTCTCCTAATAGGTAGTGCGTCCAAATCTTCAAAGCAAACACTATTATTTCCAATTTCAAATATTGGGTCAGGTACTTCCACTCATGCGATTTCAGTTGCTGATTGGCATAGGCAAAAGTCTTACCTCCTTGCATCATATCCCGCACCCAACCCTATACCACAAACATTGGTGTATACTGCCATATCCACATTCCTTGTAACAACCCTAGTATTGGTGATTACCTTTAATATTAAATTATAACGATAGTTATAATTTAATATTGAGAAAAAATAAATTTGAGAAGATAAATTTTGTTAAAAATTGTTTATTTTAAATAAATAATGTGTTTGAGAATAAATATTGGGTTTTAAATTAGATTGGATAAGTATTTGGTTAAATAAATTGCAAATATTGGGTTTTTAATAGTTTGGAGCTAATAAATTAAATAAGTGATGTATTTCAACATTTAATTGTTGGAATAAATATAAATTGATGAAAATAAAATTTTAAAAACTTTATTTTGTTAAGTTTGGATAGAAAATGATCAATTATAGATTTTTGTTTGAGTAAAGCAATAATATTGTAAGTTATTGCTTTGTATTAGCCTTTTATTGAAATAAAAAGGAGAAATTTGAAGTAATTATGTAATTTATTAATATAAAAGATGAAATATTGTTTAAAAATGTTACCCTGATGATTAAATAATGTTAGAATGATTTATTGTAATTTATTTGACAAGAAAACAATTTTCGTCTAAAATTTTATGTTAAAAAAGGTGTTTTATAAGATAAAAAGTGTAAATTGTCATATTTAAGTAAAAATATAATTTTAATATTAGAAACTAAAATTTATAGATAAAATCATTTAATTTGTTGATAATATTTTTTTTGTTTATATAAGAATGAGTTATAGAAATTTATTTGGGTTTTATAAGCATGAATATATGTGTTATATTAAGAAAAGAAGAGAAATATGCATTTGTACTTAGGAATTTTTTCTAAGCATTTGCAATTGGGCTTGGTAGACAAAGAAGAGGATCCAAACCCATTTTCTAGAGACATCAGGAAACCTGTATGTAGATTTCCTTTGTTTCTTCTCAACCAAAAGAAAGAAAAGAATAATACTGACAGTAAAACAATAATGGCCATCCCTCTTTCAAATTAAGTTCTTACATCAAAATTTGCTGAAACTAAGGAGAAATTCAAGCTAATAAAAGAGTAATATAGGTAATCAAAGCAAAACTCTCAACAATTTCATCAAATTAGTGATTTTGACAGTTTGTAACTTTTTGTTCTCTGTTTGCATGCTCTAGTTTCATCTCCTACAAGTCATTAAGAGCTTACTTCCAGCTAAAAGTTAGCATCTTTCATTGCTTATCGTTGTAAATCCAAGTATAGGTGAGTAAAAACTCACATTTGCTAACTAACAAATACCTCCTGTAAAGAAATCGTTCAGTAAAAAGTTTACAGTATACGTTTATCTTGTTGTTTGTGTTTATTTGAATTCCTTGTTTTTGGTTGCCACTTTGAGTGGCCATAGCTTCTATTTTAACACGAATTGCTGCCGAATCTTTTAAGGATTGTAGTTCAGATGTTAAACTCTATGCAAGTCAATTTTCATTGCAAAACTTGAACGTTTGATACTCCAATTTACTGTTCAAAGTTCAGTGTGAAGCAGAAAATACCCAGGGAAAATAAACTGTAGCTGGGGTCGATAGGCAGGTTGACCCAGCAGTTTCTAGGTCGACCTGGGTCAACCTGGCGGTCGACCTGGCCATTGCTCTGGGTCGACCCCTATCGGCCTAAGTACGCGACTGTTCTGCCTTTTGATTTGAGGCCTTTTGCCTTGTTTGTTTACCTATTTCTATGGTTTTTGTGGCCAATTTTTATGCAAATTTTGAGATGTTTTTGATGATGATTATGGGCTATAGTATCCATCAATGGATAAGCCAAGTTTTATAGGAATTTGAAATTTAAAAATTTGAATTTAAATATCGATTGGGTGAATTTTCAACGTTTTTCTCGATTTTCAAGCACTATTTCTTCCAAATAAATTTTAAGAAAATTTCTAAATGATTTGGTTTTTGAAATCATTATAATTAAATATTTTCAAATCATTTATAAATTATTTCGAAGTATTTTAAATATATTTATTTCTATAATAAGGAGAAATTTCAATAAAACGTCTTCAAAATGATTTCAGAAAATTATTTAAAAATCTTGTTTTCTCAAGTAAAATATTTTATATATAATACATATTATTTTTACACTTTTCAAACATATGAGAAAGTGAATTAAACGATTTAGTAAAACACGTGGTATGGGACACATGAGTTTATTTTATCGGTTAATTTCGGACATGTATCGATCGAAACCTCTCGAGTATATTGATTTGAGATGATTTATGGGATTTGCTATATTATGGTGTATTTTGAGGATTTTAATTCCTATATTTAGGAATATTCCGAGATGGCTAATATTTGGCGAACTTTATGGTTTGAGATCTCCTATTTAGGAGTATAATCGATGAGAACCATCATGATCTATTTTATTGGCCGATGAAATGAGGCAAGTTTTAAGATGGAGATTTCCTTTTTGAGAAAATGGTTTATATAAAACCATTGCTATGTCTTATACTTGTCGAAGAGATGAGACAAGTATGATGCTTTTTACTACTCGCCAATAAGACAGGGCGAGATATGACTTTTCTAAGTATTTTGATTTAATGATGTTTTCTAGTGTGGCATCGACAAGTAGTTAGTAAACCGCTAAGTGCGAACGTGTGGTATGGGACGCACATTTGTTACAACCTCGATTTCGATGATAACAACTATACAAGCACGTGAAGTCAATATACATAGGTATATATATCATCCATATGCAGGTAGACTTTTGCGTCCAAGACTTGAAGACCGACACAAGGATTATTATACTGAGAAATATTAGTACATTCTGTTAATGTCATATGATATGTACAATCTACTTGAGTAATCTTTACAAGCACTTAAGCATACAAACTCCTTAAAAAAGGAAGATAACAGAGTGTACATGTGTTAGACGTCTGGCGTATATGCTCAGACGTCTAGCAACATGTTCTAGTTTTAAATCTTATAACAAACCAGACGTCTGGCGTATGTGCTCAAACGTCTGGTAACATGTTCTGTTTTAAAAGTTTTAACAAACCAAATGTCTGGCACAAATGGCCAGACATCTGACCTGGGTAACGACCATTTTCCTCCAAAAGACTTCTTCTTCAATCAAAGAGTTACATCCTCCTGTTTTGGTCATACTCTTTCTTCTCAAACATTGTGACTCTTAGACTGAAATAAAGTGAACCAAAAGTCACTACTCCTCAAACAAACTCTTCACCGTCTATATATAAACATAAAATTGAAAGTTAGAACTAAACTTGATATTCTGAACTTTCTTTCTTTATTTTCTAATATTTCTGTGATTTACAAAAGCACTCAAAAATACACTTTATCTCTTCCTTATATCAAAGCTTAAATTACATACTACTCAAGGAGATTATAGGAAGAAGCTATACTTGTAGTCAAAATCAGTGTTGCATAGAACAAACTTTTGTCAAACAAATACTCTTATGTAAAAGCCTATTCCTCCGGGGGAAGCGAGGGCAATTGGTTAGTGAAATTCTGAAGAGAAGCTTCAGGAACAGACATAGGATGGGAGGTCCGAACCAGTATAAAATTCCTGGTGTGATTCCTTTTAATTTTACCTACATTATTACTCTGTGCAATTCATACTATCATACACCCACTTATCATATATTCTATACATATACAATCCACATAGACTTTCAATTGGTATCAGAGCAAGGTTATTTCAAATCACAGTAACACTTGTTTGAAAGTTGTTAATATGGCAAGTATCTTTCAAGAAGGTCAGTCAAATACACGTCCTCCACTATTCACCGGATCTAATTATGCATATTGGTCAACCCGAATGAGAATTTTTATGGAAGCAAATGGTTTATAAATATGGTCAACAACTCAAAATATGTATATAACACCTGAAACAAATATTAACACATGGATAGATGCACAAAAAACCGTTACTTCTAATAATGCTAAAGCTATAAATGCACAATTTTGTTCTCTTGATAAAAATGAATTCTCACGTGTTATGTTATGTACTACTACATATGATATATGGCGTACTTTACAAGTTACACACGAAGGTACAACTAAGGTCAACAAACTAAAATATCAATTTTACAAAATCAATTTTCATCTTTCAAAATGAAACAAAATGAGTCAATTGTTGACATGTATTCAAGATTTCAAACCATACAACACGATCTTATGGCACTAGGAGTTAAATTTACTGATTTTGATTTAGTATCTCGAATTCTCAACTCTTTAACAATTGAGTGGGAAAGAAAAGTATTGGCTATCGAAGAAGCTAATGATCTCTCTGTACCCAAAGTTGAAGAGTTGATTGGAAATTTAATGTCATATGAAGCAAATTTGTAGACCAGAAAGGAACAAAATCATGAAAAGAAGAACATAGCATTTCAAGCAAGTAATGAAGATTCTAAATTGAATGAAGATGAGATTGTATTTATTGCCAAGAACTACAACAAATTTAAGAAATTCAAGAAAATGACTAGATTCCAAAATAACGGAAGATCAAACTCATCAAATCAAACTTCGATTAAGTGCTTTGGATGTGATCAATTTGGACATATGAAGAAGGATTGTCCAAAACTCAACATCGAGAAGAAGAGAATAGTTTTGAGAAATTTAAGAAAAAGAGAAAGGCATTCCAAGTCACATGGGATGACTCTGACTCTTCCTCTTCATCCAATAGTGATAGTGAAAGTGATACAGAGCAAGCAAATGTATGTTTCATGGCACACACTAATGAGGTATGTCCCAATCTTATTTATGATGAAATTTTAGAAATAAGTATGGAACTCGACGACAAATATAGAGAAACTAAAAAATTAAATAAGGAATATGTTGCTAAAATAAATCAATTAGAACTTGAAATAGGGTTGCTAAAAGATGAAAAATCTATTTTAGAAGAAGAATTAGAAAATGCTCAAGAAAAATGTAAGGATCTTTCTATTGAAAATAATGCTTTATCTTGTAAATTAGAAAAGGCTAAACTGGAAAATAATAAAATTAATAATGAACACACTGTCTTAAAAGATAATCTAGAAATTTCAAAATCTAAAAATATTGATCTTAAAAACAAGTTGGATAAAATTACAAATAATGTTACGAAATTTAACAAAGGTAAACAATACTTGGAGAATTTAATTAAAACTTCCAAGCCATTCAAAAATCGAAATGGAATAGGATATGAGAATAAAACAAAAATTACAAAGTATAGTAAGATTTATACTAAGATAAAACCTTCTTCCAAAAATAAGAAATTAATCACAAATTCAAAAATGATTAAAATATGGGTTCCTAAAACAAATAACAACCTAATTAAACAAAAAAAATATAGGTAATTATATGAAAGAAGTAATTTACAATAATAATTACATTTTTAAAGGAACCAAACCATCTTGGGTATGGTTACCCTCACAAACTAACACTTAGGACCCAAAAATAAAATGGGTACCAATTTAAATATTTTTACTTTTTGCAGTTATCCAAATACAAAAATAAAGAGAAATGGATATTAGATAGTGGATGCTCCAAGCACATGACAGGAAATGCTCACATGCTGTCAAATATAAAATACATTGATAGTGGCACTGTCACTTTTGGCGATAATTCAAAAGGGTTCGTCATTGGCATTGGAGAAGTCATTAATATCGGTATCTCTAACTCTCCTATTATTACAAATGTTTTTTTAGTAGAAAACCTAAAACATAATCTCCTTAGTATAAATCAGTTGTGTGATAAAGAGTTTGAAATAAAATTTGAAAAAGATAAATGCAAAATTTTCGATCAAAGAAAAAATGTACTCTTTGAAGGATTTAGAAATCATAATATATATATATATCCTAAACATGAACATTAAAAATAATTCAGATTTATGTCTATCCGCAAATCATGATGATCCTTGGATTTGGCACAAACGTTTTTGTTATATAAATTTTAAATATATCAACAGACTAGCAAAACATGATCTAGTTAGAGGTCTACCTAAAATTAATTATAAAATTAAAAATTTATGCGACGCTTGTCAAAAGGGCAAGTCAAAGAAAAGTTCTTTTAAATCTAAAAATAAAATATCTACTAAGCAACCATTAGAATTACTTCATTTAGATTTATCTGGAGCAACACAAGTACGTAGTATAAATCATAACAAATATGTGTTCGTAATTGTAGATGATTTTTTAAGATATACTTGGATATTATTTTTAAAACATAAAAGTGACACTTTTGGAATGTTTAAAGTCTTTGCAAAATGGATTACTAACTTAATGGATTTAAAAATAAAAAATATACGCAGTGATCATGGAGGAGAATTCAAAAATGGATTTTTCACTAATTTTTGTAACAAAAAAGGAATTAGTCAATAATTTTTCGATTCCACGAACACCACAACAAAATGGTGTAGTTGAAAGGAAAAACCGAACTTTACAGGAATGTGCACGAACACTACTAAATAGTAGTAATCTACCCAAACATTTCTGGGTTGAAGCCATTGCCACTGCCTGTTATGTATTAAATCGTGTCACACTTCGACCTTTGACTAAAAATACATGTTATGAAATATTTTATGGAACAAAACCAAAAGTTTTGTATTTCAAAACTTTTGGGTCAAAATGTTTTATTCTAATTGCTAAAGATAATCTTGGAAAATTTGATACCAAAGCGGATGAAGGAATTTTCATTGGTTATTTAGAACGTAGTAAGGCTTATAGAATTTATAATAAACAAACAAATATTATAGAAGAAAGCTTACATGTATCTTTTAATGAAAATTTCCAACAAACTATTAAAGAAGAAGAGGATGAAATTTTAACTCAAAATCAAACTGAAAATATAAATAATATGAATAATTCATCCTTTGATAATAATAAAAATGTTTTAAGATCACCCACACGAACATTAAAAAATCATCCTTTGGATAATATAACTGGAGACTTAAATTCTAGAGTCACTAGAAATAACTTAAATCAAATGAGTGATGTCGCTTTTATCTCAAATACAGAACCTAAAAATTATAAAGAAGCTTCTAAAGATGATTCTTGGATCTTAGCAATGCAAGAAGAATTAAATCAATTCGAATGTAATAATGTATGGGAACTCGTTCATAGACCAACAGATTAATCTGTAATAGGAACAAAATGGGTTTTCAAAAACAAAATAGATGAAAATGGAAATATTATTCGCAACAAAGCAAGATTCGTGGCTCAAGGCTACAGCCAAGAAGAGGGAATTTATTATGAAGAGACATTTGCTCCCGTAGCTTGTCTCGAAGCAATTCGTACTCTACTCGCTCTTGCATGTCATCACAATTTTAAATTATTTCAAATGGAAGTTAAGAGTGCCTTCTTAAATGGTTTTATTAAAGAAAAGGTTTGTGTAGAACAACCTGTGAGAAATGCAGATTACAGATCTTAAGGCTGGAATAACACTAGAGGGGGGTGAATAGTGTTTTGTGGATTTTCTAAATCTTTTTGAAACTTATGTAAATTTAATTACCAACAAATGCAATTCACAGACACAGATATAATCACAGAATTAGACATAGATGCAAATAATAAATAAAAGCAGTAATGGAAAGAACACACTGGATTTTATACTGGTTCGGAGTTACCCTACACCCAGTCCCGCACAAACGTACGGATTTCTTATCAAAAATAATCTCCCAGATTACACCCTCGATTTCAAGGCCACAAGGTACACCCTCCTGTATTCGAGTCCGGGGCAAACTCTCTTGATTTACCAGGCCACAAGATCACCTAATCGATTTCCGAGGCAACAATCACACCCAATTGATTTCAAGGCTCAACTGCACCTTTTACTCTACTGTTTGATTTACAAATAATCCTATAACTCTGAATAGCACTGAGATCTTACGGAGAGAGCGGTAGAGAATTAAATAAGAGATAATCGAGTTTGTTTCAATTGGTATTTCGGCAGAGTATAGTTTGGGATTCTTTAGAATAAATGTGGAAGATGAAGAGAAGAGAAAATAAGTGAAATCTGATGATGAATTCGTTTAAAAACTACTGGTATTTATAGGAAATCAATAGCCATATCTATTCATGAAAGGATACGACGAATAGAAACTTCTTTTGAAAATTTGAATTTTCAATTTAACGGACACCATTTCGACATGGGGAGTTAAGGGATGTCGACATGCTTTAGGCAGAATTGATGATTTTGATTTTCTTATTAAAATTGGTTTCTATAATTTTGTCAAAATGATTTCTAAACTTTGAAAATATATTTGAATATAGTTTAAACATATAAAAGAGTTTAGAAAGTAATTTTTAATATATATAATCTTAATTTATAGAGTGATTTAAAATCTAAATGAATAAATATTTTTAAGCTAAATATTTAAAATAAGAGATAGTTTAAAAACAAACCAAGTTTGAAACAAGAGTTAAAAAAAAAACAAAGAATATTTTAAGGCTAAAACATTTTGAAAAGCAGTTTTGAAAATCATTTTGAAAAACCATTTTGAAGTAGTTTTGCAAGCTTCTTCCTGCAGAATACTTGTACAAAACCAGGATGTTCGTGGGTTTGTAAGCCACTTTTTGTAGGTTTGTAAGCTACTTGTCGTCGGTTTGTAAGCCACTAAGAAGGTAGAAATGGGTTCCATGCCAAATGAAATATGGAATGAAGATTTCCGTACTATTATGAAGTTTTAACATAATTCTAGACTCAATACTTATCTTGTACTATTAAAATCTTGAACTCTTGATAACTGGATTTCTTGATACTCATGAGTCTTCAATCATGATATCTTCGATCTTTAAATTCATCAGTCTTG
Source organism: Allium fistulosum (assembly GCA_030737815.1). NCBI lineage: Eukaryota > Viridiplantae > Streptophyta > Magnoliopsida > Asparagales > Amaryllidaceae > Allium > Allium fistulosum. The sequence continues at coordinate 690,338,452 of CM060908.1, read as the reverse complement.
TATCTTTATACTACACAGTCTTCATTCTTGGTACCTGCATGTTTATATCCTGCATATACATATATATATCTAAACTATAATGTTAGTATTTATATTTTGTAACAAGTCCTAAGGTTGTTGTCATCGATACCATCCTTCTCGAAGACTAACAATCTCCCCCTTTTTGATGATGACAACCTATGTTTATAAATTATACTTCTCCTTCAATAACTCCCCCTAAAACTAATAACTCCCCCTTAATCTAAGCATAACTACTCTAACGATTCTATTTTATATTTCTCCCCCTTTGTCATCAACAAAAACTAATCCTAAACTCCCCCTTAATCTAATACTTTTTAAATTAAATACTAATAAGGAAGTATAATAAGTAGAACAAATATATTATTATATATGATGTTATATTTACATATATATATGAAATATAAACATACAAATATATTTAAGTACATAAATTATAGAATAACAATACTAATGAGAGTTTTTGACAATCAGAGATCCGTGAATCGAACAATTTGGATAATGAAAACAAAAGTTTCCACATTGTTCAACCAAATTCCCATCTTTGTCAAAACAGGCTTCGCCTACACAGACCATGTTGTCGTCTTCTTCCATAGGTGCTTCTTCCTCTTCCTCTTCTTCTTCTTCTTCTTCCTCTTCTTTATTTTCTACCTCCATCTCTTCATGTGCCAACTTTCATCCTTTTCCGTAAGAGATTCATATTGTTGAAATATGAAAGGAATTTTCATAAGAGACATATTGGCATGCTTAAACACTTTTCTTGAAACAAATTCTTCCCTTTTGTAATCAGTAGCAAAATAATTAAAAATCCAAGTGAGATAGATTCCATGATACAAAGTGTTCTCACCCATTTCTAAATTTTTAAGACGAAGTTCATCCATAATCACTTGCGCCCAATTAATGTCATAATGACCAAAAATGGCAAAAAGAGCTTTACAAACTTTTAAAGTCGGGTTATTGAAATTTCCCGATCTAGGATTGATAGTATGTTGCAAACGAAGATTAACAATACATGCTTTCGGACGAAAGTTACGATTTCTAAATTCAAAGTTGTCATCTCCTTCGAAATGTGATGAAATGTCACACGATCATGTTCATCAATGTTAAAAGTAGAAAGATCCATTCCCGAATTCTTGCAATTGAGAATGTGGCCCAAAATTTCACAATTAAAAACAATTTTAGTGCCTTTAACACTACTCTAAATTTCATTTTCATTTTCATTTCCTTCATGAAAATCGCGGTTCAAAGTTGCATAAAACATTTTAACAAGATTTGGATAATAAACAAAATCATTTTCAGAATTGTCAAAAAGGCTAAGAATATGGTTCTCTTCAAGAAGAGTATTGATTTCATATGTATAGAAATCGATAAAGATAGCAAACATTCCCGTATGAACTTTTATGTAATTAGCATAGCTTATATAAGCCTTGATTGCTTCCAGATCATTATAGAGATACTCTTTGATGGTTTTAGACAGACTCATTGTGGATGGAGTACTTGAAAAAGCCATTTTTGAAGAGAGTAGAAAGTTTGAAAGAGTGAAAGAGAGTTTGAAGTTTAAAATGAAAGTGAAAAGATATGATAAAATAAGGGAAATAAATAGATATTTAATAGTCATGTTCTCTAGTCAAGAGGTGCCTTTCCAGAATATTGGAGTTGGTGAAAAGGTGGAAGGAAGTTCAAAGATTTGAATTCAAATTTGAATTTCAAATTTCTGACAGGGATGTCGACATCATGGGTAGGACCATGTCGACATGGGTCAGAGAATTCATGTGACCCATATTTTATTATATACTTTAATCTCTATATATTTATATATTATTTCTGATGTCTATATATTTTCTGGAGCAATATTTAATATAATGATATTACTTTTAAAAAAATATTATAATATTAAAAAAATAAAAAAATAAAATTCAAACAAAAACAATCAAACAATCAATCAATTTTAAGCAAACAATTTCAACCAATATATTGTAAACGTGTACCTTTTTCTAGATTTGTATCTCTGAGATCATCGGAATCATGAATAGTCGCAAAGCACATATTTGAATTTACTGTCTTCTGATCATCATCACTTGAGGATGAGTCTGAGTTTGAATCGTCTAGTGTAGCGGTATACGCTCTCTTTCTTTTCTTTGTATGATCATTGCTTGTAGGAAACTTTTGCTTATCAGGGTGCAGACAGTCTCTTTTGAGATGACCTGGTTCGTCACAGTTGTAACATTTGACGTGGTTTGGTACTTCATTATGATTTCCAGAATTCCTATGATCATTCTTTTTGAAGTTGTTTATCTTTCTGTATTTTAGAAACATCCGAAAATTCCTTGTCATGAAGGCTATTTCTTCATCATCATCACTTCCCGATTATGATCCATCTGTTAATGCATTGAATGCAATTGACTTATTTTCGAATGCCTTGCTATCTCTTCTCTCTTGCATTTGTGCTTCAAACGACATTAAATTTCCAATCAATTCTTCAATCTTTAAAGTACTAATATCATTTGCTTCTTCAATTGCAAGAGTTTTCTGATCCCATTCTGGAGTAAGAGAATTTAGTGTTTTTCAGACTTGATCTTCTTCAGAAAAACTTTTTTCCAATGATATTAGAGAATGCACAATATCCTGAAACCTACTATACATGTCTGAAATGGACTCATAAGAATTCATTTTGAATAATTGAAATTGATTCGTGAGTATGGATATTTTGGTTTGTTTGACTTTGCTTGTTCCTTTATGAGTAACTTGCAAAGTTTTCCAGATATCATATGCAGACTTACAAACATATACTCTATTGAATTCATTCCTATCAAGTGAACAAAATAAAATATTCATTGCTTTGGAATTATTTTTGCAATAGTCTTTTGCTCAGTGTCCACTGTGCAAAATTAATTGTTGGTTCAGAATATTCAGTCTGTGTGATATTCCAAGTGTCTAATCCTATTGACTTTAAATATATTTTCATTCAACATGCCAAATATGCATAGTTACTGCCATTAAAAAGTGGTGGTCTGGAAGTAGACTGACCCTCAACAAAAGAACTAGTGATAGTGTAAACAGAACCAGTATTGGTAGCCATTTTTTAAAAACTTTTCAAAATTCAGATTATGAAAACTTTGAAAACCTTGCTCTGATACCAAATGTGAGAAATGCGGATTACAGATCTTAAGGCTGGAATAACACTAGAGGGGGGTGAATAGTGTTTTGTGGATTTTCTAAATCTTTTTGAAACTTATGTAAACTTAATTACCAACAAATGCAATACACAAACACAGTTATAATCACAGAATCAGACTCAGATGCAAATAATAAATAAAAGCAGTAAAGGAAAGAACACACCAGATTTTATACTGGTTCGGAGTTACCCTACATCCAATCCCGCACAAACGTACGAATTTCTTATCAAAAATAATCTCCCAGATTACACCCTCGATTTCAAGGCCACGAGGTACACCCTCCTGTATTCGAGTCTGGGGAAAACTCTCTTGATTTACCAGGCCACAAGATCACCTAATCTATAACTCTGAATAGCATTGACACCTTACGGAGAGAGTGGTAGAGAATCAAACAAGAGATAATCGAGTTTGATCCAATTGGTATTTCGGTAGAGTATAGTTTGGGATTCTTTAGAATAAATGTGGAAGATGAAGAGAAGAGAAAATAAGTGAAATCTGATGATGAATTCATTGAAAAACTACTGGTATTTATAGGAAATCAACAGCCATATCTATTCGTGAAAGGATACGACGAATAGACACTTCTTTTGAAAATTTGAATTTTGAATTTAACGGACACCATGTCGATATAGGGGGTTGAGGGATGTCGACATGCTCTAGGCAAAATTGATGATTTTGATTTTCTTATTAAAATTGGCTTCTATAATTTTGTCAAAACGATTTCTAAACTTTGTAAATATATTTTAATACAGTTTAAACATATAAATGAGTTTAGAAAGTAATTTTTAATATATATAATCTTAATATATAGAGTGATTTAAAATCTAAGTGAATAAATATTTTAAAGCTAAATATTTAAAACAAGAGGTAGTTTTAAAACAAACGAAGTTTAAAACAAGAGTTTAAAACCAAAAAAACAAAGAATATTTTAAGGCTAAAACATTTTGAAAAGCAGTTTTGAAAATCATTTTGAAAAACCATTTTGTTGTAGTTTTGCAAGCTTCTTCCTGTAGAATATCTCATCACATCGGGACTCGAGAAATTGTACAAAACCAGGATGTTCGTAGGTTTGTAAGCCACTTGTCGTAGGTTTGTAAGCTACTTGTCGTTGGTTTGTAAGCCACTAAGAAGGTAGAAATGGGTTCCATCCCAAATGAAATATGGAATAAAGATTTCCGTGCTATTATGAAGTTTTAACATAATTCTAGACTCAATACTTATCTTGTACTATTAAAATCTTGAACTCTTGATAATTGGATTTCTTGATACTCATGGGTCTTCAATCTTGATATCTTCGATCTTTAAATTCATCAGTCTTGTATCTTTATACTATACAGTCTTCATTCTTGGTACTCGCATGTTTATATCCTGCATATATATATATATCTAAACTATAATGTTAGTATTTATATTTTATAACAAGTCCTAAGGTTGTTGTCATCAAAACCATCCTTCTCAAAGACTAACACAATCAACATTATTTATTTATGAAAAATATCCAGATCATGTTTTTAAACTCAAAAAGGTTCTATACGGCTTAAAACAAGCACCACGTGCTTGGTATGATCGACTAAAAACTCATCTACAAAATTCTGAATTTAAGATAGGCAAAATAGATACTACACTATTTATAAAACATCAAAATAATGATATATAAGTGGTACAAATATATGTTGATGACATCATATTTGGATCAACTAATGAAAGTTTATGTAATGAATTTTCTGAAATAATGAAAATGAGTTTAAAATGTCACACATGGACGAATTAAATTTTTCCTAGGATTATAAATAAAATAATTGGACAATGGTATTTTTATAAATCAAGAAAAATATTATAAAGATTTACCTAAATGTTTCGGAATGGAGAACACCACTAGTAAACCAACTCCTATGAGCACAACTTTATTTTTAGATAAAGATGAAAATGGAAAAGACTATGGTCGAAAATCTTATCGTAGTATGATCGGCTCTCAATTATATTTAATAGCTAGTAGACCTGATATAATGATGAGCGTCTGTCTGTGCTCTCGATTTCAAGCTCAACCTAAGGAATCACATCATCGAGCAGTCAAACGAATTTTACGGTACTTAACTAACACCATAGATTATGACTTATTTTATCCTAAAGATACGGCCTTCCAACTCATATCATATAGCGATGCAGACTTCGGAGGATGTAAAGCATACAGAAAAAGCACAAGTGGTACCTGTCATTTTATCGGACAATCTTTAGTTTCATGGTTTAGCAAAAAGTAAAATTGTGTTTCCTCTCGACATGTGAAGCAGAATATATCTCTGCCGCCTTAGCTTGTGCTCAAGTCATCTATATGCAACAAACACTTAGAGATTTCGATAAAATAATTGAAAAATCTCCAATATACTGCGACAATACTAGTGTTATCAATTTATCTAAAAATCCAGTTAACTATTCTCGAACCAAACATATAGACATAAGACACCATTTTCTTAGAGATAACATAGAGAAAGAGTAATATCTTTAGAATTCATTAACACCGACAACCAGATAGCAGACAATTTTACAAAACCATTATGTGAAAAATCATTTATAAGACTTAGAAGAGAACTTGGAATATGCTCCTTATCTGAACTTTAAGAAACACAAGAATAAAATTTAGAATTCTTTTTACCTCTCAACATTAGTGGCTAACAGATCATCTAATGTTCTATACCAAGTTTTTCTTCAAACCACTAATATTTTATCAAATAAAACAAACAAATGTTTAAAATAGAAAATTCTACTCTTATATATATATATATATCAAATCTTTTTTAACCAAATCACAGTAAATTTTTAATATACCTTTGTTAATCAATATCAAAGTTTTCCAACATGTCATCCGATCACAACTCCACTTACTCTACCATTGATTTTTCGTCTCCATCATCGGGTAGTACATACACATCTCCTGCAAAAACAACTCCTAAATCATCTCCATCCCTTCACATTGTTCCCTCGCCTACATATCATACTAGCTACTCTATAAAAGGAAAGAAAGCCAAATGTGGTATCAATCTTCAAACATCCTCTCTTTCGGACAAAGCCGACGAAATCCATCATTATCAAAAATAAATGATGGATGTACAAAGAGAAATGTATTACGAACAAAGACGCCAGGGAGCTCATTTAAATTTTCTGGATGCATCCTTGCCATATGTGGACATACTCCTACTAAGTATTATGTTCATGTACGATCTCCTCGTCTAACCGAAACTCCTCCGCATGCTCGTCACATAACTCCACGTAAACTATGGGGAGAAGTAACACCTGAAGACCAATTCATTCCAGTACCTCCTTCTTGGTCTGTAATACGATCATCAAAAGAAAATACAAAGGCAAAACCAAATTCATGGGAGAAAAAATAGCACTGCTCTTCTACAAATTGTATTTCATATGTATAATATTTATATCCCAAGTTGTAATAAGATTTAAACCATTCAAGAATATAACTTGTATCTTGTTCTTAAACAAAAAGTTATATCTATAATAATTTTCTCTAAAAACTAGATTATCACCATTCTACTAACTACGGGCTCACGTTTCAGCTCAAACGTCTGTTGTCTTAGCCCGACGTTTGAAACAACTTTCTGAAAAATTGTACCATTCAGCTCAGACGTCTGTATCTTCAACTAGACGCCTGGATCATTTTTCTGGAAAACCTGACTAACTCAGCTCAGACGTCTGATATTCCACTGAGATGTCTGATCCATGTCTCTGCCTCAAAATTTCCTAAACGACCAGACATGTGTTTGACAATTTAGATGTCTGACCGTACTCTGTAGCTACCTTTTACCTCCATCTATAAATCTTCTTTTTCATTCTTTAACTATTTTTTCACCAAAACCCTACAGAACAAACCCTAAACCCCAAAATCAACCTGCTTTCTTCTTCCAAATACTTCAACTCCATGGCACCCAAATCTAAGAAACCTTTTCCCAAATGCAAAAAGACAGGCCAAAGCTCTCAACAACCTTCTCAACAATTTGTAACCGACAAAATCATTGATGGCTAGATGGTGGAACAAGATGGTAGGCAAAAGATTTAAGAATTAGAGAAGAAAAGAATTCATTGTGGTCCGTTTTACTCGCTGAGGAGATTCTTCAACTACGAAATTGATGATTTGGTGAGTGATGCTGAGATTCACCATCTCATTAATTATGATTCTAACTCAGATCAAATTGATCAATAGCTGTCTTTTATTCTTCATAAACTTATGTTCACTTCATATTTGGAACCCCTCTGATCCCGAGAATTGGATTTGGACAAGTGTTTATGGGGAATTTAGCAAATTCAACGTTGAAATGCTTGGACAAATTTTACAGCGCTCATATATAAGAATTAGATTACAAGATATACCTAATATTAGGTACCAGCCAAGAGATGCAATTACACATCTCATTTGGGAAGATGACATGAGAAAGTTATCACCAACCTATTTTCGTCCATAAGCTAGACTACTTAATCAAATATTTGTCAATACCATACTCCCTAGATTAGGTAGTCATGAGCAAGTATATGACCATGATCATAAAGCCTTATATGCAATTTTTGGTCATACAAAAGTAAATTGGTCTCAATATATTTTTGACCAAATTAAAATCTTCTGGACACCGGTTCGTCAAACAATCGTTTATGCTCCATATATTATGTGAATTCTCCGAGCGCACAATGTGCCTTCTTTCCTATCACAATATGAAGAACTTCTTGTTAAGGAGAGTGGAATTCGCTTCCTATCTTTAATGCATCTTCCCGAAAATCCTCCAAATATTACACCATTTGTTGAGTATTAACACCCACAACACCAACAATGCCAACCCCAACCCAAACAGTCTACTCTTATACAACCTACCTGTGACGCCCCACCTCTATACTCATGCTAGCCAAGGACACTATGGGGTAATGTCGTCGACTAGCGCGAAGAATAAGGCTGTTGAGGAGCGACCATCCATGTAATTGCTTTGTGCGAGTACCGATATGTCAGAAATTATAACTTACATTTCATTTCTGGAGGAAATCCGACATATCTAATACAAACTCAAAGCTACCACACAGTGGCTAAGTAGTCTTCGGAAACAAATATAGAAATAAACATAACACAAATCAGTCACAGGTATTCATATCACAAAGGCGGAAACAGATATGAATATAACACAAAGAAGTGTACATCAAAGTAGTGGTAAAACAAGATCCACTACACCACAAGAGGATAGATACAAGTGCTAGGCAAAAGAATAATTATACATCAAGGAGTCCACAACTCAAGTGTATAATAACAAAAACTACTAATCTAAAGTAGTTAGCCAAAAGTCAGGAGAAGGACCCTGATAAGAAGTCAAGCAGGAGCACCTGAAATATCTCGGTCTGACCTGAGTATTATTTAAGAAGAAAATAATAAACGGATCAGTCTAGCTATAATTATCAAATAAAATGATATAGGATAAGAGATATGACCAAAAATGTATGATAACATAAATGTCATACTATGTCAAGTATACATCAAATAACAACAAAAATCATACAATATCTCAAATCAACTCGAAGCACCAAAAAGAATCACATTCTTTAAATAATTCACCAAAACAAAAATATTGACAAAAACATATCAATGCCAATCTACGAAAGTTGGTGAAACACAAATTCTAGAAATCACAACGAGAAATCCAGAAATGACAAAAAGGGGGAAGGCCTATCACAAACGGGAGCATGAAAACTCCCAAACACGTGCAACATAAACGGAACGCTATTCCATGGGTTGCTAACCCAATAAATGTCGTGGTACATTCCCCACGCGGATAAATGAGTCGAACATCGACGCACCCTCAAAGATACGACTCATGCACAGACTCATTGAGCCGATTGCTCCATGAACGGTCCGAATATCACGGGTCGCTACCCCGCCAAATTTGAGCCTAAGCTCCCCAAATGGGTGTAATACCCCAAGATTTTGAGGAAAATTCTTTTAAATAAATGATTAAAATTCTGGGGGAAATATCAGAATTATTATATAGGTGGGATTTTCAGTGGTGCAAGGTTGTGTGCATGTGTGCACGTGCACACTAGATATGGCACTAAGAGAAAATCCAGAATTCCTGAATAATAAAACAAAGAAGGAAAACATTTAGATAAAATGTTTTAAATAAAGGAAATATAGGCCTAGACATGAATATTAAAATTCCTGAGGATATGTATATATATATATATATATATATATCTATATATATATATATATGCATATGTATGATTTGTCTGGAAATTAAGACAGAAGAGAACATTGATTTATAATGAATAAGTGAAATTTTATTTGAATAATAGGAGTGTAGAAATGCATATAAGAATGCACATGTTTTCTGCAAATAAAAGAAGGTTAAAGTTAAACTAACACCCATAGTTGTATAAATGTATATATACAGATATTATTTGAGCAGAAAATTAATAAAGGAAAAATAAGTAAAAGAAGCACTAAAATAGTAAGAACCAAAGTGCAAGAAAGCAAATGTACAAAGGCAGAAAATAGAAAGTCACACCATTATCATGTTTGAGGTAAGTATAATAAAAATACTTAAAGTAACCACTTTCTGAAAAGAAAAGAAAATGGGCACAACTTAGCCTTGTTTTAAAATATTGCCCGGGACATTAAGGGTTAGGAGGGAGAGAATATGCAATGCCAAATGCATGATTCTGGTTTGGGCTAAAATAGGGATTTTGCATCACCCAAAACCCTAGGTAGAACCCTTATATAAATCAAGAGCCTAACCAGAAAACTGCTCTCTCACTGAATTAATTAACCTAAGGAAGAAGAGGAAGAAAAGGCTAAAGATTTGAGGGGTTTTCTGGTTTAAGCTTGTGTAAGCATTTAGGTGAGTATCCTCACACATATACATGGCATTAAGACCTGGGATTAGGCAGCCAAGCTTTTATATGCTATATTCTGCATGTTTTGATTTACAAACTATGTTGACTATTGATGGTTTCATGAATGCTTGATGAGATATGATCTGCTATGATGGATGTATAACTTTGTTGTTCTATTTTCATCCCTGTATGTTATACCAAAACCTTAAAGAACATGTAAGAGAGTATTTGTAACTAGTCTGAATCATGGCTTAAGACAAAGAATGAAGAAGAAAAAAAACTATGAGCTGCATATACAATGGTATAGTGCTGAGGCTTGAAATAATTGGTTGAGGGTGCAATGGAGTCTTTCTCTATAAGTGCTGAGCCCAAAACCAAACAGAAAATTTACAAGCCTAAAAATTATGTTTAAACAAGATTAAAAATCTGGCTAAACATAGTTGCTTGCAAAATCAAAATAAACCCAATAGAGCCATGCATTTATTCTCAGTTGCAAACATTCTGGTATATGTTTGAATAGGGTGTTTATATGCTAAATAATGTGAGATGGAATGACTGGGTGTTATACCTCTAGAAAGTAACCTTTAACTTGCTTGCAATATTATGTCTGCAAGGTAACTAGTATGTTTCATGTATATAAGTGGTCTGTACCCCTAGCTATCATTGATAAAACGAACATGAATACACTTAGTAATATAACTAAGGATTTTGTGCCAAGAAGGCTGCTGGAATGCTTGTCCTATTTGAAGTAGACAAGTTGACACATGGCTTGTTTAAGTCCTGAGATCTTTGTGCCATGATGTTAATTAGTTCATGGCAATGTGTCCCTTTGATTCCTTATAGCAGATGAGGTCAGGAATTTATAAGAAGAAAAGGCAACCTTAAATGATGATACAGGAAACTTGGGTCTTTCCGGGATTAGGGTTGGTATGAGGAACCTTAGTAGTTCCAGATAAAAATTATCTTAATGCATATGTTAGCTCTTGTGTATGTATATGGGAATACCTGATTAATTTATACATTAATCATTCATGATAATACCTGTCAAGTTATGCAAGGTATATTTATGCTGTATCCTTAGCTTAATATCATGGATATGTTAGAAATGCTCACACCAGATCATAGATCTGACCCTTATTGCTCATGGCACATGGGGGTGTCTCATTCATAATGGGGCAGCCACTAATGCTTTTGCAGGTTGTGATGGAGCTAAGTAAGCAAGATTAAAAAGATATGGAATAGAGGATGCTAAGATAATTAGAAATAAGAGCTAGAATGTGTTAATTCATGCATGTATTTCCTGATTGATATGGCTACCTAAATGTATTAAGTAGGAAGAACTTGTAAGAAATATGTGTTATGTTGTTTCTGGTTATTTCTGTTTTGGTATGTATTAAGGATATTAATGTTAAACTGATTTGAAAATCTATTTGCTAAAGTTGTTTTTGATTTAGAGGAAAAACCTGGATTTTATAAGCATAATCATTTTATGATGATTTTTAGTTCATCCTAAGTCCTTTCAAAAGATAGATATATAGGAAATTATATGGGGAAAATCCAGAAAGAATTATAACTGTTATATTTTCAAGTCATGATATTGATATATGTCCAAATGCAGGTAAAAGTGTATAAACCCTGAATATGCATCTTTAAAAAGAGAATTATGGTTAGGAAGGATGATATAAATCTGATCACAAGGTGCCTGATTCATACATAAATAAACATGCTTTTGAAGAGAAGAAGTATCAATGTTTTGTGTATACTCTGGTTTGTAAAATGCAAATAAAAGAATGGTCAGATTAACCACATGGTTAGACCATAGGTCAGGCCAAATGTTCACTTCAAATCAATGAAGTAAGGAACCATTTGAACCCAGTTTTCTGGAAAATGAGCAAAGACATTGACATGTACATGTATATCTGTGTACATGTTGATATTTGGGCAAAAATATAAACATAAATTCCTAGAACAGTTGTAGGAATGGGTTGCAAAAATAATAAAGCAAGAAATATTGATTTGTATGTTATATTATAGGCAAAAATTAAGTATATATGTGTAGATATAGGTAGATATCAGATTTTAAACCATACAGGAGAAAAAATAAAAAGAAAAACAAAAATTGGGTTTGAACCGACCAGCATAGCACTCGAACTCGTGACCTCTCATGTATAAGTTAGGCGCGTTTCCATTACGCCTAGATGTTGCTTGTGTTCACTTATGATCCACTTTCTTTTAGCCTGAGTTTGATACTATACAGACTTTAACACAATCATCCATATTAAAAGCTTGCTTTCCACTAATTATTACTTGATCTTTTCTTAATTAGAATAACAGACTAAAGTACATGTTTCCAGTGGATTCTATGGTCAAAAATCAGGATACAATAATTAATCTTTTATCAGGGAATTATCACATTTTAATAGATTTAAAAAGGATTTCTACTTATATATTATCATGCTCTGATTCTAGTAGAATATAACATAGATATCTTCATATATGTATGTTAGGAATGATTTAGATTTAAAACAATATTCTTATATTGTGAAAGATCCTGGATAATATGAGAATAGGGAAGGATGGCCCTAGGTAGTCTTAGCTAAGTAGAAAAAAAAAACTAAACTAATTTTTGGTTAAGAATTAGGGTCATTACATTTGGTATCAGAGCTATGTTTTAATTAACATAGCAAAATATTTGTATGCTTATGTTTATACTAGGATTGTTTGTGATATATTTGACTGTTTATAAGTATTCCCTGAATGTATGTGTGTGCATGTGACATACACAATGATTAAATAGGAAAGATACAACCAATCTAAAATTAAAGTAAAGTATTATAAACTAATATAATGAAATACATATACTTTTAGAAATATGGTAGGAAGAGGGTCTCATCATCAAGGAGGATCTAGCACACCACAAATGCTTGACATGCAGGAATTTGTGAGAGTTTTGAGAGATGGAATTGGGCACAGACCTGAGAACCCATATGAGGAGCTCTCCAAGTTAGTGAAGACTTATACCAATTTGGGAGGCAAGAGCTTTGAAGGAACTGAAAGTGTAATGGAGATTCAAGCATGGCTAAGGACATTAGAGAGGATCTTCACTGATATGCAACTAGATGACCAAAGGAAGAGGCAAGTGGCCTCAAGGCAATTAAAAGGTGCAGCTTTGAGTTGGTGGGAGGTGATCATAGCTGGCCGGAACGAAAATGATATTAATTGGAATCAATTTAAGGAGATGTTAGAGGCAAGGTTTGTTCCAGCCTCAGCAAAAACCACTTTACTTGAGGAGTTCATCAAACTTAGACAGGGGACTATGAATGTCATAGAATACACCCAGAAGTTTGAGGGATTGTCAACTTATGGGGCAATGTTAGTGGCTGATGAAGCATCCAAAAATGATAGATACATCAAGGGATTAAACCCAGGGCTTAGCAGGGCTATATTACCTTATGCTGACAGAACTTTTGATCAAGTGATAGATTTGGCTCTGAAGATTGAGCAGCATGACAAGGAAAGAGATAAGTTTAGGAGCTTCAAAAACAATAGCAACAAGAAGAACAAAGGGAAGTACCATCCTTATGATAAGAAGAACGGAGAGGCAGATGGTAAGAAGGCAGTAGATGCAAAACCCAATGAAGCCAAAAGAAAAATAGTTTGCAACCATTCTGGGAAAGAAGGCCATATTAAGCCAAGATGCCCAGAGCTTAAAGGGGGAGCTTTCAAATGCTTTCTATGTGGGAAGGAAGGGCATATGAAAAGAAATTGCCCAGAATACAAGCAACAAGGGAAAGTGGCAAACCTGGAAGGTAGGGGCAAGGCCATAATTGAGGCTAATGCTGAAAACCATGGTCAAGTGGAAGGTACACTATTTATTTGTACCATACCTTTAGCTGTAATATATGATACTGGGGCAACCCACTCACTCATTTCCCATGAAATAGTTAAAAGGTTGAAAATGAACTGCAATTTGGCTGAAATACCTCTGTTAATACAAAGCCCTTTAGGAAGTTCTAGTGTATTAGATATGATTTGTGTGGATGTGAATTTGAACATAGGGGGAAACACATTTGTTTCCAATTTATATGTTCTAAATTTCCCAAATATAGGAGTTATATTAGGGGCAGATTGGCTAAGACAATTCAAAGCCATAATTGATCTAGATGCATCCACCATTTCACTACAAAATTCTAAAGGCCAAAGGGTTACAATTCTGTGTGAACCTATCAAAGAAAACAGGCTAAATCATTTAATTGAATTAGAAAATAATCCCAAGGAAATAGCTATTAATGAAATCCCCATAGTTAAAGAATACTTGGATGTATTTGGGGAAGTAAAAGGTGTCTCACACCATAGACCTGTTGAATTCCAGATTAACCTTATGCCTGGGGCTAGCCCAATTATCAAAAAGCCTACAAGGATGGGGCCAAGTGAATTAAAGGAGCTAAAGAACCAGCTGGAAGAATTAGAAGCCAAGGGGTTTATAAGGCCAAGTAATTCATGCTGGGGTGCTCCTGTAGTATTTGTTAAAAAGCATGATGGTATCTTAAGAATGTGTATAGATTATAGAGAATTAAACAAAGTAACCATCAAAAACAAATACCCATTACCCAGGATAGATGATCTCTTTGATCAACTCAGTGGAGCTAAAGTGTTTTCTAGGCTAGACTTGGCATCTGGGTTTCATCAGATGAAGGTTGAGGATTCAAGTGTTAAATATACAGCATTTAACACAAGATATGGTTTGTATGAGTTTCTGGTTATGCCATTTGGGCTAACAAATGCCCCTTCTTACTTTGTAGACCTAATGAATAGGATATTCAGAGATTACTTAGACAAGTTTGTTCTGATTTTTATAGATGACATTCTAATCTATTCTAAAACAATAGAGGAACATGAGAACCACTTACATTTGGTCTTATCTAGATTAAGAGAAAAAGATTTGAAAGCAAAGTTCTCTAAGTGTGTGTTCTGGCAAGAGGAAGTACATTTTCTTGGACATGTTGTCTCTGTTAGAGGGATTTCTGTAAACCCCAATAAGATAGTAGCAATCCAAGCATGGAAGAAGCCTAACAATGTTAGTGAAGTTAGGTCATTCATGGGGATGGCAGGATACTATAGGAGGTCTATACAAGGATTTTCTAAAATAGAAATGCCACTCACTAACCTGACTAGGAAGAACCAAAAGTTTATATGGACTGATAAGTGTGAACAAGCTTTCACCCAGATCAAGGAGGCTTTGGTAAAATCACCAGTGTTGAGAGTACCAGAAGGCAATGAGGGATTAGTTGTATATACAGATGCATGTGGGTCAGGGCTAGGGGCTGTGTTGATGCAGCAAGATCAGGTCATAGCCTATGCATCTAGACAACTAAAACCCCATGAAACTAGATATGCAACTCATGATCTTGAGTTGGCAGCAGTAGTATATGCCTTGAAGCTCTGGAGGCATTACTTATTAGGTGCAAAGTTCATTTTATACACTGATCACAAGGCCTTAAAGTATCTCTTTTCACAGAAAGATTTGAATATGAGACAACACAGATGGGTTGAATTTCTTGCTGCTTATGACTTAGATATACTTTATACACCAGGCAAGGCTAATAAAGTGGCAGATGCATTGAGTAGGCAGCATGCAAAAGTGGCCATGTTGATGATGGAGGAGTTTAGAGACTTGACCATGCTCACTGATTTGGAAATAGATGAGAGCAGTGGGATAAGTATGGAGATAGTTGAGGAAGAAAGGAGTAAAGGAAGGTTAAGTTTAATTACTCTACAATCAAATTTGGTCTTGAAGGTGGCAAAGATGCAAGAAGAAGATCAAGACTTAGCAGAAAAGAGGTCTCTCCTATTAAAGAAGGAGGAAGTGAAGGATTATCACATTGATGAAAAAGGATACCTAAGGTACAAGGGTAGGATATGTGTCCCAAACATCATAGAATTGAAAGAAGAAATCCTTAATGAGTACCATAGGAGCAAATATTCCATACATCCAGGCAGCACCAAGATGTACCAAAACTTAAAAAGGGACTATTGGTGGAAGGGAATGAAGTCTAATGTAGCTAGACATGTTGCTAAGTGCATGGTTTGTCAACAAATAAAAGCTGAGACCCAAAGACCTTCAGGGTTGTTGCAGCCACTTGGCATACCACAGTGGAAGTGGGAAGACATATCTATGGATTTTATAGATGGTCTTCCTAGATCCAAGAGGGGAAATACAAGTATTTGGGTAATTGTAGATAGGCTGACTAAAGTAGCCCACTTTATACCAGTAAAAGCAGACAGAAATGCACCTATGCTAGCCCAAACTTTTATGAGAGAAGTGGTAAAGTTGCATGGTGTTCCTAAAATTATAGTGAGTGATAGGGATACAATCTTCACTTCAAGATTCTGGAAGAGCTTCCAAGAAGCTATGGGGAGTGAATTGTGCCTAAGCACTGCTTATCACCCCCAATCAGATGGGAAAACAGAAGTGGTAAATAAGATTTTAGAGGATTTGCTTAGAGCATGTGTGTTAGACTTTGGAGGAAATTGGGAGGACCACCTCCATTTGGCTGAGTTCACATACAATAATAGCCACCAAAGCACAATTGGAATGGCACCCTTTGAAGCCCTATATGGAAAGCCATGTCTATCACCTATGTGTTGGTCTGAGGCAGGAGAGAAAGCTGTCTTAGGGCCAGAATATGTCAAGGACATCACAGAGAAAATAGGACTGGTGAGAAAGAGGATGGCAGCAGCTCAAGATAGGCAAAAGAAATATGCTGATGCAAAGAGGAAGTCAGTGGAATTCAAAGTAGGTGATTATGTCTTCATTAAGGTTTCACCAATGAAGAAAGTCTTGAGATTTGGCAAGCAAGGGAAACTCAGACCCAGATATGTTGGACCATACAAGATTTTGGAGAGGATAGGCTCACTAGCCTATAAGCTGGAGCTTCCAGAGGGGATGGGTGCAATACACAATGTGTTTCATGTGTCACAACTAAGGAGATGGGTACATGACAAGGAGGAAATCTTAGAAAAGCCTACTGAAGTTCAGATTAATCCAGATCTAATCTATGAGAAAGAGCCAGTGGGAATTGTGGCAAGGGAAGAAAAGAAATTAAGAAACAAGACATTGAAGCTTGTAAAGATTCAATGGAGTATAGATCCTAGTGATTGTACCGGGGAGCTAGAGGATAAAATCAGGATGGATTACCCTAGGCTCTTTGCAAATTTAAAAAGTAAATTCTTAGATTACTAAGAAAGTTTAATATGTATGATAGACAGTGACTAATTGATTTGCTCATGCATATGCTGAATAATTTTTCCCTAAGAAATTAGAAGTACTCAAAGATTATGTTGCAAATTGTGAGGACACAATTCCTAAAAGAAGGGGTGATTGTAATACCCCAAGATTTTGAGGAAAATTCTTTTAAATAAATGATTAAAATTCTGGGGGAAATATCAGAATTATTATATAGGTGGGATTTTCAGTGGTGCAAGGTTGTGTGCATGTGTGCACGTGCACACTAGATATGGCACTAAGAGAAAATCCAGAATTCCTGAATAATAAAACAAAGAAGGAAGACATTTAGATAAAATGTTTTAAATAAAGGAAATATAGGCCTAGACATGAATATTAAAATTCCTGAGGATATGTATATATATATATATATCTATATATATATGCATATGTATGATTTGTCTGGAAATTAAGACAGAAGAGAACATTGATTTATAATGAATAAGTGAAATTTTATTTGAATAATAGGAGTGTAGAAATGCATATAAGAATGCACATGTTTTCTGCAAATAAAAGAAGGTTAAAGTTAAACTAACACCCATAGTTGTATAAATGTATATATACAGATATTATTTGAGCAGAAAATTAATAAAGGAAAAATAAGTAAAAGAAGCACTAAAATAGTAAGAACCAAAGTGCAAGAAAGCAAATGTACAAAGGCAGAAAATAGAAAGTCACACCATTATCATGTTTGAGGTAAGTATAATAAAAATACTTAAAGTAACCACTTTCTGAAAAGAAAAGAAAATGGGCACAACTTAGCCTTGTTTTAAAATATTGCCCGGGACATTAAGGGTTAGGAGGGAGAGAATATGCAATGCCAAATGCATGATTCTGGTTTGGGCTAAAATAGGGATTTTGCATCACCCAAAACCCTAGGTAGAACCCTTATATAAATCAAGAGCCTAACCAGAAAACTGCTCTCTCACTGAATTAATTAACCTAAGGAAGAAGAGGAAGAAAAGGCTAAAGATTTGAGGGGTTTTCTGGTTTAAGCTTGTGTAAGCATTTAGGTGAGTATCCTCACACATATACATGGCATTAAGACCTGGGATTAGGCAGCCAAGCTTTTATATGCTATATTCTGCATGTTTTGATTTACAAACTATGTTGACTACTGATGGTTTCATGAATGCTTGATGAGATATGATCTGCTATGATGGATGTATAACTTTGTTGTTCTATTTTCATCCCTGTATGTTATACCAAAACCTTAAAGAACATGTAAGAGAGTATTTGTAACTAGTTTGAATCATGGCTTAAGACAAAGAATGAAGAAGAAAAAAAACTATGAGCTGCATATACAATGGTATAGTGCTGAGGCTTGAAATAATTGGTTGAGGGTGCAATGGAGTCTTTCTCTATAAGTGCTGAGCCCAAAACCAAACAGAAAATTTACAAGCCTAAAAATTATGTTTAAACAAGATTAAAAATCTGGCTAAACATAGTTGCTTGCAAAATCAAAATAAACCCAATAGAGCCATGCATTTATTCTCAGTTGCAAACATTCTGGTATATGTTTGAATAGGGTGTTTATATGCTAAATAATGTGAGATGGAATGACTGGGTGTTATACCTCTAGAAAGTAACCTTTAACTTGCTTGCAATATTATGTCTGCAAGGTAACTAGTATGTTTCATGTATATAAGTGGTCTGTACCCCTAGCTATCATTGATAAAACGAACATGAATACACTTAGTAATATAACTAAGGATTTTGTGCCAAGAAGGCTGCTGGAATGCTTGTCCTATTTGAAGTAGACAAGTTGACACATGGCTTGTTTAAGTCCTGAGATCTTTGTGCCATGATGTTAATTAGTTCATGGCAATGTGTCCCTTTGATTCCTTATAGCAGATGAGGTCAGGAATTTATAAGAAGAAAAGGCAACCTTAAATGATGATACAGGAAACTTGGGTCTTTCCGGGATTAGGGTTGGTATGAGGAACCTTAGTAGTTCCAGATAAAAATTATCTTAATGCATATGTTAGCTCTTGTGTATGTATATGGGAATACCTGATTAATTTATACATTAATCATTCATGATAATACCTGTCAAGTTATGCAAGGTATATTTATGCTGTATCCTTAGCTTAATATCATGGATATGTTAGAAATGCTCACACCAGATCATAGATCTGACCCTTATTGCTCATGGCACATGGGGGTGTCTCATTCATAATGGGGCAGCCACTAATGCTTTTGCAGGTTGTGATGGAGCTAAGTAAGCAAGATTAAAAAGATATGGAATAGAGGATGCTAAGATAATTAGAAATAAGAGCTAGAATGTGTTAATTCATGCATGTATTTCCTGATTGATATGGCTACCTAAATGTATTAAGTAGGAAGAACTTGTAAGAAATATGTGTTATGTTGTTTCTGGTTATTTCTGTTTTGGTATGTATTAAGGATATTAATGTTAAACTGATTTGAAAATCTATTTGCTAAAGTTGTTTTTGATTTAGAGGAAAAACCTGGATTTTATAAGCATAATCATTTTATGATGATTTTTAGTTCATCCTAAGTCCTTTCAAAAGATAGATATATAGGAAATTATATGGGGAAAATCCAGAAAGAATTATAACTGTTATATTTTCAAGTCATGATATTGATATATGTCCAAATGCAGGTAAAAGTGTATAAACCCTGAATATGCATCTTTAAAAAGAGAATTATGGTTAGGAAGGATGATATAAATCTGATCACAAGGTGCCTGATTCATACATAAATAAACATGCTTTTGAAGAGAAGAAGTATCAATGTTTTGTGTATACTCTGGTTTGTAAAATGCAAATAAAAGAATGGTCAGATTAACCACATGGTTAGACCATAGGTCAGGCCAAATGTTCACTTCAAATCAATGAAGTAAGGAACCATTTGAACCCAGTTTTCTGGAAAATGAGCAAAGACATTGACATGTACATGTATATCTGTGTACATGTTGATATTTGGGCAAAAATATAAACATAAATTCCTAGAACAGTTGTAGGAATGGGTTGCAAAAATAATAAAGCAAGAAATATTGATTTGTATGTTAGATTATAGGCAAAAATTAAGTATATATGTGTAGATATAGGTAGATATCAGATTTTAAACCATACAGGAGAAAAAATAAAAAGAAAAACAAAAATTGGGTTTGAACCGACCAGCATAGCACTCGAACTCGTGACCTCTCATGTATAAGTTAGGCGCGTTTCCATTACGCCTAGATGTTGCTTGTGTTCACTTATGATCCACTTTCTTTTAGCCTGAGTTTGATACTATACAGACTTTAACACAATCATCCATATTAAAAGCTTGCTTTCCACTGATTATTACTTGATCTTTTCTTAATTAGAATAACAGACTAAAGTACATGTTTCCAGTGGATTCTATGGTCAAAAATCAGGATACAATAATTAATCTTTTATCAGGGAATTATCACATTTTAATAGATTTAAAAAGGATTTCTACTTATATATTATCATGCTCTGATTCTAGTAGAATATAACATAGATATCTTCATATATGTATGTTAGGAATGATTTAGATTTAAAACAATATTCTTATATTGTGAAAGATCCTGGATAATATGAGAATAGGGAAGGATGGCCCTAGGTAGTCTTAGCTAAGTAGAAAAAAAAACTAAACTAATTTTTGGTTAAGAATTAGGGTCATTACAATGGGTTTTAATCCCCATACCAACAAAGAGACATCGCTCAATCGCTAGTCTAAATCACAAAACGATCATCAATGATCGACAATTGTAAATTACACTAAGCTAGTAAATATAAGAGTTTAGCTTCATGTCCCATAACCACTAGCTTAACTCAAATATTTACGAACAGATTGTAGACTTCCACTCGAAAATAAGTGTAAATTACACTAAGTTAGTAAATATAAGATGTTGGGTGTGTTTCGACCAGGCCAATCCCTACCGATCCAACTCCAAGACAGCACTGCCGAACCAAAGCCAATCACTGCCGAACCAAAGCCAATCACTGCCGAACCAACTCCAAGACAGCACTGCCGAACCAAGACCAAGTCCCACCGGACCAAGTTCCACCGGACCAAGGCGTTCCGGACCAACTTTGCCAGGCCTGATTGCATCAGCCCAGGCCCACCAGCAGCTATATACATCCAAGACCCCTACCCCCAGCCTCACTCTATAAATAGAGGGGCAGGGGTACAACAATGGGCAACAAGTTTGAGAGCTCAAGCACGGATAGAACTTTCAAACAACTTTCATATACTTGTATCAAAGCTTTGTACTTGTAATCTGAACAAGAAAGGAGAAATAATATATAAAGTGGACGTAGGCACATTCTGGCTGAACCACTATAAATCTGTGTGTCTTTTACAGTTTAGTCCCTGCTTTTTACATATTTGCATAAATCGTCCAGATCACTAAAAACAACATAAAATCAACTAAATCATACGACTTGGAGGTGTTTGCCCATTTTTTGTGCAAACATTTTTGGTGCTTTCATTGAGAACGCTGAACCCCGGACTTCAGCTTCTCCCACTTAACTTTCTTCCTATCAGCGTCGCACATTGCTTGGAAGACATGCCTCCCAAGCAGAAGAAAGATGTTAACAAAGGAAAAAACATCGCAACCAGCAGTCTTCCAGATCCAGTGGTCACAGATCAAGTAAATCGTCCCTTTCTAGTAGCAGTACCAAACGAAGGTCAGGCAAATCCGACAACCCTGCCACAGAACAGCCGGCAGCAATTACAAGGGCAGATCTAGACAGGGTTGTGGCTGAAGTGACTAACCGCTTCACATCCCAGCAGGAAGCCTTGGTGGACCAGCTCATGTCACGCTTAAGGGATGCTGAAGAGTCCAACCGCAACACTGAATCATGGGGTGAGTCCCAGTCTGAAGGATCTCAGAGACAACAAAGATCTTCCTTCTTCGAAGGAGCTAACGACAAAAGCGGCCATGGTAGGAGTCGAGACCAAGCTCAGCCCAAAGTTAGACCTAAGGAAACGCTTGGAACCGAACCCAACGGGGGAGGTATCGGGTGGAGGTCAACTGTAGCCGAGCCTGTCGTACTACCTAACCACGGAAACACCAGTGAACGGGGCCGAGCTAGAGTCCAGCCCGAAGTTGGACCCGAGGAAGTGCTTAGATCAGAACCCAGCAGGGGAAGATCAAGGCAAGTGCCAACTGTAGCTGACCCTAGCATGCTCCCAGAAGATCAAAGACAGCCACTGGAAAATATCAGGAATGATAGACGATACCATCCCTACAGGTCATCTGGACGGAATCAGTCCCACAGAGCAGAACCGAACTCATTTCTATCTGCTCCAAATTCTGATGAAAGGATGGCACGCTTGTTCAGAGAGTGCGTCCAACGGGATCAAAGAGATCGAGGGATAGGTGGTATGGTAACCAGCCCCTTCGCCCGCAATATCGAAATTGCCATCACCCCCCGAGAATGGAAAATGCCAACAATGGAACCTTACAAAGGAACCTCCGACCCCATTGTACACTTACAGAGATACACACAGCATATGCTCATGAGTGGAGCAACAGAGGGAGTACTGTGCAAATGCTTTCCACTATTCTTAGCAGATCTAGCTACCTCCTGGTTCTGTCATCTACCCCAAGGATCCATCAGCTCGTGGGAGATGCTGAAAGAAAAGTTTATCAGCCAGTTCCGCATTCATGTGGAACAACCCAAGGACGCTTATTCCTTATCCAGTATCAAATAGAAACCTAGAGAGTAGCTGCAGCAATACCTAACCCGATTCAATGCCGCAGCGGCCGTAGTCCAAGATGCCGATGAGAAGCTTATCTTAATGGCCCTCTGTAGTGGTGTGCATCCGGATACTAAATTTGCTAGAAGATTGACAAAAGAAAAACCAACTACTTTGCCCGATTTCTTCCATGAAGCCGGGAAATATATGAGGCTTGAAGATGCTGCCACTTAGGGGCAGTCAGGGCAACAAAATAAGGCAGCTCACGGCAACACGCCCGCTGTAGCAAAGGACGTTCGAAGAAATGATTCTAGAGACAATGCTGGGGGCAAGAAGGGAGAAAAGCGCCTATATCGGCCATGACTGAGATTCGACACTTACACTCCTTTGAATGAAACCATCGAAAACATCTTCCTTGCCACCCAAGACGAAATTAGATACAAACATCCACCATACAAGAAGGAATCAGATAACGCACTTAAATTTGGAAAGTTCTGCCGCTTCCACGAGTCTCATGGGCATGATACCAATGAATGCCATCATCTCCGGGACTTGATTGAAGAACACATCAGAAGGAAGAGACTGGAACGCTATGTAAAAGGTCAGAGCAGGACTCCAGCTCTTGCTAGTGAGAACCCAAGGCTACCCTCCCCAGAGATAGGCAGAGGAAACCGCAACACTACCAGCTCCAGTCAAGAGAAGATAGTGGTCCATACCATCTCGGGGGGACCACACATTGCCGACAGAAGCTGGGCAGAGATGGAAAGATATGGGAAGTCACTTAGAAACAATGAAGACTGCATTAATTCTATTATAGAAGAACGCCACCCGAAGCAGAAAGAGAGTGATGACATCACATTCAGTAGGCGTGACCTAGAGGGAAGGCAGTACCCTCACATGGATCCCATGGTTATCTCTGCTCGGCTCGGTCCAGCCGAAGTTTTCCGAATTCTAGTAGACACTGGAAGCTCAGTAAATATCCTATTCAAGCATGCATTCGACAAAATGAAACTATCAGTAAAGGATGTTTCTCCCTGCAATAAACCACTACACGGTTTCATTGGAGATGCGAAGATGCCCCTCGGGCAACTGGACCTCTTTGTTGAAATTGGAAGTCATCCCCGCTCCGTTGTGCGGAAACAGACATTTGTGCTGATAGAAAACCACTCGGCCTACAACGCCTTCTTAGGAAGGCCAGCCTTGTCTGACTTCCAAATTGTCTTGGCCCCATGGTGCCTAAAGATGAAATTTCCAACGGACAGTGGAGTAGGGGAAGTAGAGGGAGACCAGGACATTGCTCGAGACTGCTATGTAACTGAACTTCGCAACAACCACAGGAAGGGTAAATGGAAGAGTGTAGAGATTGCCCTCTGCACAAAAAGTTTGGAAGCATAGCAACTAAAGAAGGCCCCTCCTCTTCGATATACCAGCGACTCTTTCAATGAATTAGAGCCCAGGGACAAAGAGGAGGAAGGCACCGCCGAGCCTGCAGAGGCTATGGAATTTGTATTTATAGACCGACATGACTCGAGTAGACTATTGAAAGTCGGGTCCCAGCTAAAAGCAGAATTGAAGGAACAACTCATTGATTTTCTCCGCCACAACTTGGATGTATTTGCATGGTCACACGCTGACATGACCGGAATCTCCCCTGACATAGCATGCCACGTACTAAACATTGATCCTACCAAGGCGCCAGTAAAACAGAAAAAGAGAAGTATGGGGGCAGAACGATCAGCAGCCCTCGATGAAGAAGTAAAGAACCTACTTGCCAATGACTTCATATGAGAAGCCATCTACCCAGAGTGGATCGCCAACCCGGTGCTGGTAAAGAAGGCTAATGGGAAGTGGCGAACATGCATTGACTTCTCCAACTTAAATGACGTCTGCCCGAAGGATTTTTTCCCACTTCCCCGAATCGATCAGCTTGTGGACAGCACAGCCAGGCACGAACTCTTATCTTTTATGGACGCATACTCAGGATATAACCAAATTCCTATGCATGCTCCCGATCAAGACCACACTAGTTTCATCACTGATCGGGGATTGTACTGCTACAAGGTAATGCCTTTCGGACTTAAAAACGCAGGGGCCACCTTTCAGCGCCTCGTCAACAAGATGTTTGCAGGGCTAATAGGACAAACTATGGAAGTTTATGTGGATGACATGCTGGTAAAGTCAAGGGGAGCCGACGATCACGTAAGCCACTTGGATGAAATGTTTCAAGTACTTCGCCAATATGGAATGAAGCTGAATCCCCTAAAGTGCTCCTTCAGAGTATGATCAGGAAAGTTTCTAGGATTCATCGTCCATGCCAGAGGGATTGAAGCAAACCCTGAACAAGTCCGAGCTCTGAAAGATATCAAGATACCTTCTACCCGAAAGGAAATGCAGAGCCTAAATGGGAAGGTGGCCGCCCTGAGCAGATTCATCTCCAAAGCGACCGACAAATGCATCCCCTTCTTCGAAGCTCTAAAGAAAGAGAAAGGAAAATTCGAATGGACTGACGAATTCTTAACAGCTTTCCTTAACTTAATCGAACACCTCCAGAGACCACCAGTACTCTCAACTCCGAACAAAGGCGAAGAACTATACCTATACCTTGTTGTATCATCTCATGCTCTAAGCGCCGCATTGGTTAGAGAAGACGAACGCACGCAGCGGCCAGTATACTTCATAAGCAAGAGGTTTACCGGGGCGGAAGCCAGATATCCTAAACTTGAGAAATTAGCGTACTGTTTGCTAATCACATCACGGAAACTGCGTCACTACTTCCAGTCCCATTCCATCAGAGTTCTGACCGATCAACCACTGAGGTAGGTACTCCATCGTTCCGACACTTTTGGGCGACTACTTAAATGGTGCATTGAACTAAGTCAATACGATATCACCTACCATCCTCGCACCGCCATCAAGGGACTAGCCATGGCCGATTTCATTGCCGAATTCACTACCAACGAAGGTAAGGAGCAATCGGAAATAGCAGAAGACATCAAGTGGAATCTTTTTGTGGATGGTGCGTCAAATGAACAAGGCTCGGGGGCAGGTGTGGTAATAGTCACTCCCAGGGGAAATAAGCTACACTATGCTATAAGGTTGGAATTCGCTGCCACCAATAACGATGCAGAGTATGAAGCAGTGATAGCTGGATTAGAACTTGCCTTAGAAATCGGAGCCAATTCTTTGTGTCTTCATAGCGATTCTCAACTTATTATAAATCAAATACTAGGAGAATTCCAGGCTCGAGAAGAACGACTCGTGGCATATTTAAAGAAGACCAAGTTGCTTCTCAATCGATTGGATCGCTATTTAATCAAACACATCCCTCGGGAAGAGAACCAAGAGGCCGACGAACTGGCAAAGCAAGCTAGCATGAGAGACGACGCTATTTCCGGAGCAGTAGCCATCTCAAAGCAACTGACCCCAAGTTTTGAGCAAGTGAATCTGATAGCTGCAACCAAAGAAGCAACTTGGATGACTCCCATCCGAGACTACTTACAAAGCGGCACACTACCCAACGGGCATAACGAAGTCAAGAAAATCTTGAGGAAAGCTTCCCGCTACACAATACAAGAAGGCATCCTCTATCGGCGCGGCTTCTCTAACCCCTTATTAAGGTGTGTCGCTGGAAGGGAAGCCAAGGAAATGTTATCCAACATCCATCAAGGAAGCTGCGGAGATCACACTGGAGGGCAGACTTTGGCAAAAAAGATACTCCGATATGGATATTTCTGGCCCACCTTAAGCAAGGACGCCTTAGATTTCGTCAGAAAATGTGACAGATGTCAGAAGTTTGCTAAGATTCCGCGGCTACCAACAACTGAGATTACTCAAATGACCAGCCCCTGGCCCTTTGCAGTATGGGGAATTGACTTGATTGGTGAACTGCCAATGGGCCGAGGCGGGGCCAAATATGCTGTAGTGGCAGTCGACTATTTCACCAAATGGGTGGAAGCAGAACCCCTAAATAAAGTATCTTCAGCAAAAGTTATTAACTTCTTGATCAAAAATGTTCTATGCAGGTACGGAGTCCCATTCAAAATCATATCGAACAATGGACTTCAGTTTGACAGCGAGGAGTTCGCCAACTGGTGCCAAGAGCATGGAATTCACAAAAGCTTCTCATCCCTAGCTTATCCCCAGGTAAACGGACAAGTCGAATCCGTCAACAAAATTCTCAAAACTCTAATAAAAAAGAAACTCGAAAAGTCAAAAGGCGCTTGGGTGGATGAACTTCCTACAGCACTATGGGCCTATCGCACATCTTTCAGAACATCAACAGGGCATACTCCTTTCTCTTTGGCATACGGATCGGAGGCTATGCTCCCAGTTGAAACTATAGTGCCTTCCCACCGTAGGATCCACTATAACCCAGAAGAAAATGAAGAACTCCTCCACATGTCTTTGGATCTAATTGAAGAGAGAAGAAACGATGCAGCACTCAAAACATCAGCTCACGAGCAAAAAGTGGTAGCGCAATACAACTCCAAAGTCAAGCATCGTAGCTTACAAGAGGGAGATCTTGTCCTCAAGCGAATCTTCCCGCGCCCCGGAGCACTAGATCCAATCTGGGACGGACCATATGTAATTCATAAAGATCTCCACAATGGAGCTTATATTTTGTCAACAGTAGACGGGGAGGTGTTCCAGAGGGCATGGAACATCCAACACCTTCATCGATACTTTTATTAACTTGTACTGCCCATATGAAGTGAATTAATAAAGAGAATCAGTGGACGTAGGCATTTTCATGTCGAACCACTTTAAAAACCTTGTCTCTTTTTTAATTTGTTCCTTTATATCTTGGCTGCTTGTTAACTTTATCCTTTTCTGTTGAACAAAATCCTGTGCATATAGTATTTCCATTCAAGGCGCTCCACAGCGCGACTTCACCTAGACAAGACCTAACAGGTACTATGCAAATCTATGCCCTCGCCAATGAGACACTTTTGCTCTGGCATCCCTCTGCTGCGGGTTAACTCATTGCTCGCGACGGCCCTTAAAGCCAACTGTAATGAGCCGATTATAAGCCACCGAGAAGGCCGACTATAGCCAAGGCAGCTCATTACGGCGTTCGGCTTGCCGGCAGCTGTGAACCTACTTTAAGCCCCAACATAAGGTGTGGCCAGCCAGGGGTAGTTCACGGTTGACGATCGGCACCCATGCTAGCCGGCCACAGTAAATCGAATAATACCCACGATTACGGGCCATAATGGCCCGGGTAGTTACTGTGCGCGATCTCGGCTCCGATGTGTCTTAAGTACGGCTGTGGTAAAAAAGATTAACTCCCCGCGGAGGCGTAAGATGGGTGACAAATGTCTCCAAGACCCACGGCTAGGGAAAGTGACTACAAAGCCCGTTTGCAAAGAACTTAAGCACATCGAAGGCCTTCCGTGATTGGAAGTTTTACTATTTCCCATATTTCAATTTTATTTAAAAAACTTTCCTCCTATCCTCTATAACGATCCCTAAAGTACAGGACACAGAATATGAGACATTCGCTAATGGGAGTGGGAACTCACAACAGGACACTAGGCCGCATTCCATACTCAGTCTCACAAGACATTCAAGGCTGCCATCTACAAGTAAAATATGAAGGGCGGTATTTTCTTCTTCTGTGTATAAATACATGGCTATAATTTATTCACACACCACACTAACATTGCAAGACATGAAATTATGTTTTAAGCAAGAACTTGACATCAAACACAACTGAATTACAAGCATATGCATAGCTATATTCCTCATTAAACATGTCAAAATAACAAAAGCATTCAAATACGACAGAATCAGCTAAAGTTAAAAAATTACACGTCAAGAATAATGTTGTTTATTACAAGTAACATAATTACAACCCAAAAGTTACGTTACTGTTTTGAGACTAACATATACAACAATGTCAAGTCCACAAAAAGATATCCAGGTCAAATCAGGGAGCCGGCTGCGTCGGAGCTTTACCCTTGTCCTGTTGCCCACCTGTCCGGTCAAAGAAAGAATTCATTAGTGATAAGCAACCAAGCTCACAGAAAGACTAGAAGGGAAGACTTACCAGCGCCTGCTTCCTGACCATCCTGATCATCATCCTCTACCTGCGCACGTGCCTCATCAGCGGCAAGCAGCCGCATACCATCCTTCACCGCCACCTTCTCCTCCTTGGTAAACTGGGCAGTGACCACATCCATTCTGAAGACCGCACCACCCTCTTTATCCGCATTAAACCTAGCCTCCTCCAGAGCCCGGAGATAAATCCTGGCCATAACTCGGGGGTAATCATCCATCCAGGATAAGTTACCCTGTTTCCAAGTGCGGAAATACATATCCTGGAGCATCTCATCCATCATCCCCTCGTTTTCCTCAAGTTCCCTCATTCGGGCCTCAGAAGCACGCAGCTTAGCAATGGCAGCATCCCTCTCCGATCGGTATCGTGAGCGGTCAGCCTGAAGGGATATCCTCATCGCCTCCATCTCCTCCTTCAACCTGGACTGAGCAAGCTCCGCGGCCTCAAGTCTCCCCGATAATTCCTGTACCCACTCGAGGTCCGCTTGTCGAACCTCATCCACCGTCGCAATGGCTATGTCAATCCGCTCCTTGCAGGCAGCCTCCATTTTTCGCAACTCTGCCCTGCTGGCCTCTTCCATAGTCTTCTTCAGTTGCCTGGATGCGGCCTCGTGCTGAGAAATTTGAATGGCTTGATCGGCAAGCTGCTTAGCCTGGTCGGAGACCATTAACCGTAGCCGAATGTTGGCACTACCAATTTCCTCCCCGGCCTTGACTAGTTGGGCATGATGCCCCATCAATTTCCTGGTCTCCTCGGCAACCCGGTCGATGTTCGCCTTAGCTTCATCCCCCAGAGTTACAACCCGGGTGGTAAGCAAATCAAGGTCCAGGGACTTAGCTTCGTCAAGCACCCGTACCATAGGATTGCGATGGAGAAGGTGCTCACCAGTAACCTCATCGAAGGAGATGTCATGAGAGGCCGGGTCCAGGTCTGGATGACCCGCAAACGGATTACGAACCAAGCCTAAGTGATCTATCGGGGTGGCGGTTGGATTCTCAGACGGATGTGGGGAAGGTATAAACTCAGTATCCTCCTCCGTAATATCATGAATAGGCTGGAGTGGGGCCAAAGGGCCAGGAGGAGATTCAAACGAAGATCGACTCCTCTTCCTCTTTTGTATATCTTCTTCAATAACCCCAAGAAGAGGACGATAGCCGACTACGTCTCCAGGGCGGTTAGTAGGAGGCTTCGGTTTGGTAGAAGCTTTAAGAATTCTGTATTGTTCAAGCCTGTGTCGAAGATCTGAGGTCTTGGCCGTTTTGCCCGCTCCTGGAATGAAAACCAAGTGTCACCAGCATGCATTGAGCCATCATTCAAGAATTAAAAAGAATAAAGAGAAATTCACCTTGAATCGCAGAAGTTGCCTCAGTAGAAGCACTCCTGGAAGATAAATCGGCGCCGGTCCTGGCCTTATCAGCTTTCTTGGGCTTCTCAGCCAAGGACGGTCCTTCCTCCAACTCTTCGAAGGCTTGGCGGAGAGCGTCATCTGTCCACTCTTTAATCACGCCTGCCTGCCCAGGAGGCAAAGCCCCGGTTCCATCACCGCCCTGTCCTTCGCCACCATCATCGCTGTGACGATCACCGTCACCTTCTCTACCACTTCTGCTCTCCGCCTCACCTCCTTCATCTTCGCCTTTTTCCCCCTCCACTTTTTCCTCCTCCTGAACATATGGATGTGTGCTGGGAGAGGGTCCATCGGACTTCTTGAGTTTCTTCCCCCTGGCGACTGGATGCACCGAGAAGGGTCTCCTTTTGCTGCTCTTCGCCGTGGCCCCTCCTGTAGCTTTGGCAACCCTCTCCTCCGCCGTGTCTCTCTGCTTGACCACGGACTGATGTGGTAGAAACAGGTTGTGCCCCAAAAGTGTGGCATTCCTAATCAAGTAAGAAGCCGACCTATCCCTTCCCGAAATGGCTTCTATTTCCGCAGCCATCTGAACCAGGCGGTCATTCTCTACGACCGCAAAGCCACATGTCGCTAGCAAGAAATAAAAACACATAAGAAGAAGCATTGCAGTCAAAACGGAAATTATAAATAAGCTTCAAACTTAACGCTGGAACTGAAGCGACGAATAGAGACAGAGTCATCCTTGACGAAAAACCATTTTTCTTGAACATGCTGAACTTCGAAAATAAGTCCAGGACCGGCTTGAAAGACACGGCTGATTCCAAGCTGATGTATGGAGACCCCTTCTTATAGCCTCTCAAATTGTACAAATACCGGATCTCCCGGTTGGAGGGAGGATGCCCATATCTCCTTTGGAAAATGACAAACAGGCTCACCAGGATGGCGTAGGAGTTAGGCTGAAGCTGAAATGGAGCCACCTTCAAGTAGGTGATGAAGCTGAGTATCCAAGCATTGATCGGGGGAATGGCCCCACACATACAATGGTACCTACTGTGGGCGAAATATCCTTCTGGGGGATTATATGGCATCAATCCCTCCCCTGGCAATAGCATGCACGCTCTGTCAATCCCAAAGGAGCGAGAAATAACATCAAGCTGCTCGCCTTTGAGAGAGCTAGGGAAACAGTCAAGAGGTGAGTTCAAAAGCTCCTGAGGGCCGTACCCATCTACTAGTGACCTCGGGGTGGGCCCATGATGTTCCGGTCCTGACTAAGCTGGGGGCACTACGGAAGGATCTTCTATGTCCTGGGATTTCTTCTTTTCTGATCGGGTTTCAACTTTATGAGACATTATCTGCAACACAAAAGAGTACATCGTTAAAACAAAGGATGTAGAGATATAAACAAGCAAGTGCGTACAATCTAGAATTTCATTTGTAATTCGAAACATAAAAGTTTCAAGGTTTGTTCGGCATCCAAACTCCGGGTCTCGTTCGATATTCCGAGTCATAAAAATTCATTCGGCAGTTCAAGGCACGAAGGTTCATTCGGCACTCATACCCCACAGGTTCATTCGGTGGTTCAAAACATAAGAGATATTCGGCAATTGCCTGATTCGGTAGTCAAGCGTGGTTCGGCTATTTCAGTTGGTAGTGAATAACGAAAGCATAAGGTCCATACTTATAGGCGAATATCAGCGACCGGGCCAGTTGGTTCGGCATTCTTGACCGGATGAGTGTGTCCAGGATGAATGACCTAAAGCAAAGCACACCATATGCATGCACATGCCCTACTTTGGGGGGCAAGTGTTGGGTGTGTTTCGACCGGGCCAATCCCTACCGAACCAACTCCAAGACAGCATTGCCGAACCAAAGCCAATCACTGCCGAACCAACTCCAAGACAGCACTGCCGAACCAAAGCCAATCCCTACCGAACCAACTCCAAGACAGCACTGCCGAACCAAGACCAAGTCCCACCGGACCAAGGCATTCCAGACCAACTTTGCCAGGCCAGATTGCATCAGCCCAGGCCCACCAGCAGCTATATATATCCAAGACCCCTACCCCCAGCCTCACTCTATAAATAGAGGGGCAGGGGTACAACAATGGGAAACAAGTTTGAGAGCTCAAGCACGGATAGAACTTTCAAACAACTTTCATATACTTGTCTCAAAGCTTTGTACTTGTAATCTGAACAAGAAAGGAGAAATAATATATAAAGTGGACGTAGGCACATTCTGGCTGAACCACTATAAATCTGTGTGTCTTTTACAGTTTAGTCCCTTCTTTTTACATATTTTCATAAATCGTCCAGATCACTAAAAGCAACATAAAATCAACTAAATCATACGACTTGGAGGTGTTTGCCCGAGCAAACATAAGAGTTTAGCATCATGTCCAATAACCACTAGCTTAACTTAAATATTTACGAACAAATTGTAAATCTCCACTCGAAAATTGTCACAAGAGTTTCAATCGAACAAGTCCAAAAATTAACCGACGAAGTAAACGCTAGCGTTTCATACCACTTGTTTTGCTAAGCCGTTTAATTAGATTTTCTCATACGAATGAGGTAAAGGTTTGTATATCCTAATAGATTAGAAAACGGTTTTTATAAACGAGCTTTGTATTAAAAATAGAGTTGAAATCATCTTTGTAAAGAGTTTGAATATTTACTATTAGTATAGAAACCTTTGTATTTTTAAAGTGACAAGTCATAGAAATGATTGTAGAAACAATCGACATAAAAAATTCACATACAAAGACGTGAATCAAATCCATAGAAATCGATGCCGAATCCATCAAAATGGATATACCCAAAAATCCTGAAATAGAAGTCATCAAAATTGATAACAAATGATAACAACAAAACGGAGGATCAAGAATCGATTAAAAATTGGAAACTCAAACACAAAAGGCAAAATAGGCAGAGACAGCAGATTCAGTCGACTGGACCAGGGTGGTCAGTCGACTGAATCATGCCTGGAAACTTTCTTTTTCCAGTCTAATGCCTGGAAACTTTCTGTTTCCAGGCTCGGTCGACTGATCCAGAGAGGTCGGTCGACCGATACTGGAAATTCCAGTATTCTAATGCTTGGAAACTTTCTATTTCCAGGCTCGGTCGACTGACCCAGAGTGGTCGGTCGATTGATACTGGAAATTTTAGTATTCCAATGCCTGGAAACTTTTTGTTTCCAGGCCCGGTCGACTGACCTAGAGTGGTCGGTCGACCGATACTGGAAATTCCAGTATTCCCAGCCTATCCCCCAAGGGGCAAAATCCCAAACAATTGGCGAACGGACGAGCGATGGACGCTAGGGGTTTACGCCAATCGGCAACCCAGCCCTATAGGCTCTTCGATACGCCACCAAAAACATGTTCACAAATCAAAACAAGGATTTTCAAAGTTTTGACTTCAAAACACCAAAAATTGAAATGTTCACCAAATCAATTCAAACCAAAAGCAATTGAACATGAATATGTGTTAGGAATTCATACCTAACATTAATGATAGAAATAGACATAGATGTGAGATAAAAATCTCACCTTTTTGCACAAAAACAAGGAAGGAGAAGCTTGAAAACAAAGGAGGTTCAACCACTCTTCAATCCCAACTCAAGAAGCTTGAATTTAAGCTTTAAAGAGAAACATTTCCTAAGTTAGGTTTAGGAATTTCTGAAATTGAAAGGAGAACGAGTTGGGGAAGAAGAAGAGAAGGCTTACCAAAGCTTCTTCTTGAATTTGGAGCTAGAACTTGATTTGCAAATTGGAAACTAGGGCTTAGGAATTCTAATTCTTTTTCTCTTCCCCCATTATTCTCTTTAGAACTAAAAAGATAAGGAAGAGGAGATGAATGAAGAGAGGTGGTTTAGTTTTGGGTATTAAGTTGGCTAGTGGGCTGAACCCAAACCCAAACCCAAAGTGAAAAAGGTCAAATTTTTAGCTAGCTCCAAACATATCAATGTTTATACTCAAAAAGGTCGCAAACGTCATTTTGAAATCAATGGGGGTAGTCTCGAGTCCCAATTAGACTGTTTGCAAAAAGTAGATTTTCGGGCTTTAATCCGACTAACGACGCTATATTTAAATATACAATCGTAAAATATGCGGGTTGTTACAGACTCCCCTCCTTAAAGAAATTGCGTCCTCGCAATAATTAAGAGGAAAATAAAAGTAACATCCATGAAAGCATATCAACACAAAAGAAAATTTGAAATAAGAAGTTCACCATAAAGAGCACGAAAGAGTAAGTCCGGATGTGTTTGCTCGATGAATTCTCAAGATTCCCAAGAGAAATTCTTAGGATTTGAGGACCATTGAACTTTCACAAGAAGAACATCTTTATTTCGAAGGCGTTTAACCTCCGAAGTAATGATACGAATAGAATGTTGCTCATAAGTCAAATTTGGTGAAACTTCAATTTCTTCAACAACACCAGGCTCAAGAATAAAAAATCGGAATTCCAAGGTATTTCCGTAGTAAAGAGACGTGGAAAACTTCATAAATAGCAAAAGATTGAGCCGGTAATAAAAAGGCGATAAGTCACGGAACAAATACGTTCGGCGATGGGAATGGGACCAACATATCGAGGTGCTAACTTTCCCGATCGACTGAAATGCACAACACCCATCATAGGTGAAACATGAATGAACACCAATAAGATCTAGACCTAAAACTAGTTCTCACCGGCTGTAAGCCAACACGAAGGAAACCGGCATAGCCTTCCGTAGAGTGCCTCGAAAGGTGCCATACCAATACAAGGTTGGAAGTTATTATTGGAAGAAAACTCAACAAGAGAAATATAATTTTTCCAACTTCCACCAAAATCAAGAACACATGAACGATAGAGATCTTCAAGAGTTGATTCACACGCTCTATTTGTTCATCGGATTGAGGACGATAAGTGGTGCTAAGAATTAAGCTTTGTTCCCAAAGCTTTTGAAGACCTTACCAAAAATCCACCAGTAAGATTATGGATCACGATTGCTAATCAACAGAAGTAGGAACTCCATGCAATTTAACTAGACATAGAGTTTAGTAAAAAAGAGGTACGGTCCGATTGGACCGAACGGGAAGAAAATGGGCAGATTTTGTAAGTCTATCTACAATCTCCCATAATTTAACATGACCCGAACGAGAACGGGAAAGACCGTCAATAAAGTCCATGGAAATGTGATCCCACTTCCAAATTGGAATGTCCAAAGGTTGCGATAACCCACCGGGCCTTTGATTCTTGGCCTTTATGAGTTGGTAAGTCATGCAACGCTTAATGAAGTTAGCAATATTAGATTTCATTCCATCCCAATAATAAAGTCGCTACTATTACCGGGATGAATGGTAAATTTAGAACGATGAGAACCATCTAAACTGTCTTTACGAAGATCATAAATGCTTGGCACAATAAGTCTACCAAACACTCGAATGCCACTACGAGCATCGATTTTAAAATCTTTCAAACCATCAACCTTATTTGGATCCCTACAACTTTGGCTAAGAAATGCCAATTCGGGATCTTAATATTGAGCTTCAAGGATGCGGTTGAAAAGAGAAGGATGAGCCTCGAGGCTACACAAAACAAGAGATGAACATGAATTGGATTCACGATCTCGAACCTCACAAGTGGATAAAGTCTCGAGATCATTCCATTTGGATATCATCAAAGAAAAAACTACTAGTTGCTTACAAATAAGGGCATCGGCAATCACAATTACCCTTTTCCGGGGTACCAAGAAGATCAAGATCATAAGATGCGAGGAACTCGAGCCAACGTCGTTGACGCAAATTAAGTTCCTTTTGAGAAAATAAATATTTCAAAGATTTATGATCGGGATAGAGAACAAATTTCTTTCTCAAAAGATAATGTCGCCAAATTCCAAGAGCGATAACAATGGCCGCGAGCATTAGATTATGAATGGCATATCTAGTCCCGACAAGCTTTAATTGTCGAGAGGCAAATGCGATAACACACTCCTTTTGCAAGAGAATCATACCAAAATCAATACAACTAGTATCGGTAAAAACAATAAAGTCGTGATTCCCTTCGGGAAACGCAAGAATAAAAACATCGGAAAAGAGTTCTCAACCTCTTTCCCGAAAAGCTAAAACTTTCAAAATTACAATTATCTTTATGTAATAATCTTTTCAGGAAAATTTACATTTTACAAGTCAATTTACTGTGTCTGATCGTCTCATCATAGCGTTTAGGAAATTCCTATTGATAACGTTGATCAAGCGCATCGACCAGAATTCTTAAAACACTTAATGGGAAATACAATCACAAAATCATCTTCTATATGATAAATATGTCTCTTAAAGTTTTTAAGAATATTCCTTGCTCATTTTAAGAACAAAAATCCAATCATACTTATAAATAAACCTTACGAAAAAGATTTGCAAAATTTTAAATTACTGTTTTCATCCAAAATCAATAAATACAAGAATGGAGTCATCGAGATATTCGTAGAATACTCGATTCATAAGATGCATGAATAAGGCCGAGGATTCATCAAACTGAATGACGGAACGAACCACTCACAAGAATCATAACGAGTGCGGAATACGGGAAGTGAAGTGCTATCCTCCGCAACTCGTAGCTGATGATAACCGGTGGCAAGGTCGAGCTGAAAAGACCTTAGCACCACTCAATATATTGCTTAGGTGATAATCCTAAGACAAGCTCAAATACATTCCGGAAAATTCACAAATTTCTTGAATAAGAGAAATAACATCTTCCCTCTTCAAGTGGGTTTAATGAATAAAATGATGCCAACGAATTTAAAAAAATTAAAATCTTTAAAAACAATAGAAATCTGCTTAACAGATTGAGAATGTTGAAGATATATAGTCCGCTCAGGACATAGGATGTGGGCTTCATAATGATTAAGCCAATCCTTTCTCAAAATCAATTCTGAAGCCCAAGTAACGCATAACATGCAAATTGGCTCGAAAAGAATAATCACATAAAAATATCGACATTTTCACAAAGTAAATTGAGTGTTGCGGATCCATCAATCGAATTCGCAATTCTCAATGAAGTCATCAAGCCCATAATATTAAAAGAGAAAGAATTAACAAGTTCTTTTGATATAAAATAATGAGATGAACCCAAATCAAAAAGAACTCGAATAAGATAATCACAAAAAAAATATCGTCAAGGATAGAATGATAATTACCTTGACCAAGAGAAGTGCTAGTAGAGACTTGCACAACTTTCAACTCTCCCTTTCTCCTACTTTGAAGTTTGGGACATGTAGATAAATGTGACCCGAATTTTTGCAATAGCGACAGTAGAGAGGTTTCAGACACTTATTCACATAGTGGTCGGTAGAACCACAATTGTAGCATCGTCCACGGCTAGACGTAAGAGTCTTTGCTACCAAAATTTCCTGCTTCCCCTTTTTGTTAGGATTAGGACTTTTGAACTTAATATGCCTTTTCTTGTTGACGTTGAAGTTTTGTTTGGCATCTACAACTTCAACATTACTTTCTTTATCGGCCTCTCCAAGTTGAAGAGTGATATCTACAAGCTGATCGAAAGGCGCTTCTAATTTCAGAGATAAAACCCTTTCAGGGTTCTTACTCAAAGCACAGATAAACCTTTGATTCTTTGCAAGATTCAAAAGTTGTTGGGCAGACTTAAATATGCCATCCAGAGAAGGACTACTGGATTGACCGGCGCTGGGGCTGCCAGATCTAACCATTTCTCTTCTTTAAGAAAGAAAGAAAGAAGAAAAAGGTTATACACAAAATGAATATCAAACAAACTTGATTGATAATACAAGGCATCATAAAAAGAAATAGGATAGAACGGTACGAAGACCCGAATTAAATCCTATGGCACGATTTCTAAGAAAGACTTAGGACAATGATCCTTGCTAGATTATTCTACATTGTTCCGAAGTTTGGCTCTGATACCATGCTGTGACGCCCCACCTCTATACTCACGCTAGCCAAGGACACTACGGGGTAATATCGTCGACTAGCGTGAAGAATAAGGCTGTTGAGGAGCGACCATCCGTGTAATTGCTTTGTGCGAGTACCGATATGTCAGAAATTATAACTTACATTTCATTTCTGGAGGAAATCCGACATATCTAATACAAACTCAAAGCTACCACACAGTGGCTAAGTAGTCTTCGAAAACAAATATAGAAATAAACATAACACAAATCAGTCACAAGCATTCATATCACAAAGGCGGAAACAGATATGAATATAACACAAAGAAGTGTACATCAAAGTAGTGGTAAAACAAGATCCATTACACCACAAGAGGATAGATACAAGTGCTAGGCAAAAGAATAATTATACATCAAGGATTCCACAACTCAAGTGTATAATAACAAAAACTACTAATCTAAAGTAGTTAGCCAAAAGTCAGGAGAAAGACCCTGATAAGAAGTCAAGCAGGAGCACCTGAAATATCTCGGTCTGACCTAAGTATTATTTAAGAAGAAAATAATAAACGGATCAATCTAGCTATAATTATCAGATAAAATGATATAGGATAAGAGATATGACCAAAAATGTATGATAACATAAATGTCATACTATGTCAAGTATACATCAAATAACAACAAAAATCATACAATATCTCAAATCAACTCGAAGCACCAAAAAGAATCACATTCTTTAAATAATTCACCAAAACACAGGTATTGACAAAAACATATCAATGCCAATCTATGAAAGTTGGTGAAACACAAATTCTAGAAATCACAACGAGAAATCCAGAAATCACAAAAAGGGGGAAGGCCTATCATAAACGGAAGCATGAAAACTCCCAAACACGTGCAACATAAACGGAATGCTATTCCATGGGTCGCTAACCCAATAAATGTTGTGGTACATTCCCCACGTGGATAAATTAGCCGAACATCGACACACCCTAAAAGATACGACTCATGCACAGACTCATTGAGCCGATTGCTCCACGAATGGTCTGAAGACCACGGGTCACTACCCCGCCAAATTTGAGCCGAAGCTCCCCAAATGGATTTTAATCCCCATACCAACAAAGAGACATCGCTCAATCGCTAGTCTAAATCACAAAACGATCATCAATGATCGACAAGTGTAAATTACACTAAGCTAGTAAATATAAGAGTTTAGCTTCATGTCCCATAACCACTAGCTTAACTCAAATATTTACGAACAGATTGTAGACTTCCACTCGAAAATGTGTGTAAATTACACTAAGCTAGTAAATATAAGAGTTTAGCTTCATGTCCCATAACCACTAGCTTAACTTAAATATTTACGAATAAATTGTAAGTCTCCACTCGAAAATTGTCACAAGAGTTTCAATCGAACAAGTCCAAAAATTAGCCGACGAAGTAAACGCAAGCATTTCATACCACTTGTTTTGCTAAGCCATTTAATTAGATTTTCTCATACGAATGAGGTAAAGGTTTGTATATCCTAATAGATTAGAAAACGGTTTTTATAAATGAGCTTTATATTAAAAATAGAGTTGAAATCATCTTTGTAAAGAGTTTGAATATTTACTATTAGTATAGAAACCATTATATTTTTAAAGTGACAAGTCATAGAAATGATTGTAGAAACAATCAATCGTAAAAAATTCACATACGAAGACGTGAATCAAATCCATAGAAATCGATGTCGAATCCATCGAAATGGATATACCCAAAAATCCTGAAATAGAAGTCATCAAAATTGATAACAAATGATAACAACAAAACGGAGGATCAAGAATCGATTAAAAATTGGAAACTCAAACACAAAAGGCAAAATAGGCAGAGACAGCAGATTCAGTCGACTCGACCAGGGTGGTCAGTCGACTGAATCATGCTTGGAAACTTTCTGTTTCCAGGCTTGGTCGACTGACCTAGAGAGGTCGGTCGACCGATACTGGAAATTCCAGTATTCCAATGCCTGGAAACTCTCTGTTTCTAGGCTCGGTCGACTGACCCAGAGTGGTCGGTCGACTGATACTGGAAATTCCAGTATTCCAATGCCTGGAAACTTTCTGTTTCCAGGCTCAGTCGACTGACCCAGAGTGGTCGGTCGACCGATACTGGAAATTCCAATATTCCCAACCTAGCCCCCAAGGGGCAAAATCCCAAACAATTGG
Organism: Allium fistulosum; assembly: GCA_030737815.1. Classification (NCBI taxonomy): domain Eukaryota; kingdom Viridiplantae; phylum Streptophyta; class Magnoliopsida; order Asparagales; family Amaryllidaceae; genus Allium; species Allium fistulosum. Next base: position 690,297,924 of record CM060908.1, on the reverse strand, counting down.
CGAACGGACGAGCGATGGGCGCTAGGGGTTTATACCAATCGGCAACCCAGCCCTATAGGCTCTTCGATATGCCACCAAAAACATGTTCACAAATGAAAACAAGGATTTTCAAAGTTTTAACTTCAAAACACCAAAAATTGAAATGTTCACCATATCAATTCAAACCAAAAGCAATTGAACATGAATATGTGTTAGGAATTCATACCTAACATTAATGATAGAAATAGACATAGATGTGAGATAAAAATCTCACCTTTTTGCACAAAAACAAGGAAGGAGAAGCTTGAAAACAAAGGAGGTTCAACCACTCTTCAATCCCAACTCAAGAAGCTTGAATTTAAGCTTAAAAGAGAAACATTTCCTAAGTTAAGTTTAGGAATTTCTGAAATTGAAAGGAGAACGAGTTGGGGAAGAAGAAGAGAAGGCTTACCAAAGCTTCTTCTTGAATTTGGAGCTAGAACTTGATTTGAAAATTGGAAACTAGGGCTTAGGAATTCTAATTCTTTTTCTCTTCCCCCATTATTCTCTTTAGAACTGAAAAGATAAGGAAGAGGGGATGAATGAAGAGAGATGGTTCAGTTTTGGGTATTAAGTTGGCTAGTGGGCTGAACCCAAACCCAAACCCAAAGTGAAAAAGGTCAAATTTTTAGCTAGCTCCAAACATATCAATGTTTATACTCAAAAAGGTCGCAAACGTCATTTTGAACTCAATGGGAGTGGTCTCGAGTCCCAATTCGACTGTTTGCAAAAAGTAGCTTTTCGGGCTTTAATCCGACTAACGACGCTATATTTAAATATACAATCGTAAAATATGCGGGTTGTTACACTACCTCTACAACAAGACCCTCTAAATCAACAGGTTATCACTCTGATTCCGAAATCCAAGAGGCTCGAATTGCAGCAGGACAAGGAGAAAGTATTAGAGATGTAGCACTTCAAAACCAACGTATTCTATCTCTGAATCAAAAAGCCTTGGATAAGAAAGTTTCTCGTCTCGAATGATCATTTTCTACATGGATGACTAAGGTTGAAAAGACTTTAGAAAAGGTCATCTCAACTCTGGGAAAGGTTTTGCGGAAAGTTCATGGACGATCATCTTCATGATCTTTATCATCTCCGTCTCTACACTACCTCCACCACTACATGCACATTCATCCAGAACTCGAACAGTCGAAGAGTCTTTACAGAGCCATGCTCCTGGAAAAGCTCCAATCACTGTCGACACTAAGGAAAGTGAAGATTTCTCCTAGCCTCCATAAGAAGCCTAACATCACGAACACCTTTCATCTTTTCAAGGACTTTCTATTCAAGGAAATAAAGAATATCATGATCAATCGCAATGGAAACATAATGACTCTGATGACACTGCGTCTAATATTTGGGTTTATTTTTCTTCTCAATAAATTAGCTACTAATTTATTTTTCTGCTTGTATAAACTATGATAATGTGCTTTCTGATTATTAACATTATGATTTTGCCCTATTATTTCATTAACTCTTTTTCAATAATGAGAAAGGGGGAGAGGATTTATTACAAAAGAAAGGGGAGCCTCTAAAAAAATTGTATAGTTGTCATCATCAAAATGGGGGAGAATGTTACAACCTCGATTTCAATGACAACAACTATACAAGCACTTGAAGTCAATATATATAGGTATATATATCATACATATGCAGGTAGACTTTCGCGTCCAAGGCTTGAAGACTGACACAAGGATTATTATAATGAGAAATATTAGTACATTCTGTTAATGTCATAAATAGATGATATGTACAATCTCCTTGAGTAATCTTTACAAGCACTTACACATACAAACTGAAAGGGAGTGCAGATTAAGGATCTTAAGGCTAATTTAACACTAGAGGGGGGGGTGAATAGTGTTTAATGGATTCTAAGGCTTATATGGACTAATTTAAAAATTATGATATAAACAAATGTAGAACTTAATCACAGAACAATCACAGAATCAAACACAGATGCAGAAAGTAAATAAAAAGCAGTAAAAGGAAAGAACATATCGGATTTTATACTAGTTCAGAGTTACCCTACGTCCAGTCCTGCACCAAGGAAAACACCTCGTACAGATTTTTATTATACCAATGTCGAGATTACAATCCTCAATTTCTAAAGGCCTTGAGGTACCCTCCTGTCTTCGAGTCCGGGGCAAACTCTCTTGATTTACGGGACACAAGATCACCCAATTGATTTCCAGGCACAACCACACCTTATAGAGAGACTCGATAAAACTTTGATTACAATTTGATTCTATAATTCCGAATAGCACTTTGATCTTTGAGAGAGGGCAGAGAATAAAACAAGAATGAGATTTTAATTTGATTCACTTGAGAATTCGGCAGAATTTCGGCAGGATCTTAAAAATATGAAAATTTTAGAATATGGATTTGTGGAGAAGAAGGAGTGAAGAAAATAAGAAAATAGTTAGTTAAAAAAATTCGTTTGTGAAGGCTATTTATAGACCAGTAACGGTTATAACCATTAGTGAAGAGATTTAAACGAATAGACACTTCTTTTGAAAATTGAAACTTTTGAATTTAACGGCCACCATGTTGACATGGGGTATCTCATAATGTCGACATCCCTTAGTTAAAAACAATGTAAAATTAGTTTTGAAAATGGTATTGAAAGGAAAACAAGATGAAATGATTCTGGAGTAAAATAAACTAATTTTCCTATGTTTTAAAATAAAGAAGAGTAGAAAATATATTTTTAGAATGTATATATAAATTTGATTTTAAATATCAAGTATATATATATTATAAGAGAATATTTAAAAATCAGAAGATAGTTTAAAAACAAACGAAGTTTAAAACAAGGGTTTATTTAAAAACAAAAACAAAGAATATTTTAAGGCTAAAACATCTTGAAAGGTAGTTTTGAAAATCATTTTGAAAAACCATTTTGACGTAGTTTTGAAAGCTTCTTCCTGCAGAATATCTCATCACATCAGCTCTCGAGAACTTGTACAAAACTAGGATGTTCGTGGGTTTGTAAGCCACTTGACGTAGGTTTGTAAGCTACTTGTCGTGGGTTTGTAATCCACTAAGAAGGTAGAAATGGGTTCCATCCCAAATGAAATTTGGAATGAAGATTTCCATGCTATTATGAAGTTTTAACAAAACTAGACATTTATCTTGAAATCTTGATCTTGATACTCATGAGTCTTCAAACTTGATTTCTTCATTCTTGATCTTTATACTGTACAGTCTTCAATAATCAGTACCTACCTTATATATATCCTGCATAATAACATTCATATATATATCTAGGCAATAGTGTTAGTATATAAGTTGTAATAAAATAAGTTACAATGGTTGTTGTCATCAAAACCACTATCTCCAGTTTCTAACAATCTCCCCCTTTTGATGATGACAACCTTATAAATATACTTACCACTTCGACCATACCATAACTCCCCCTTTCACCAACAACTCCCCCTTACTCCAAGCTTACTATTTTATATAACTTCTCCCCCTTTGTCATCAACAAAAATAACCTATAAACCTTGAACTTAATAGAAAATGAGATAAACAAACATATGACATAAGAATAATAACAATGTATGAGTGAAATATAACATCCTAAGTTAAAGGGAATTCAAAATTATTTATACACTAAAGATTTTTTTGGTAGAACATTAAATAAGATAACACTTATATAAAAATTAACAAACCAATATACAATCAAGAAAGAGAAAAACGAAAAACGCTTAATGAGGACCCTTAACTATTAGTGATTTATGGATCGAACAATTTGGATAGTGGAGACAAAAGTTTCCACGTTGTTCGACCAAGTTCCCATTAGCGTCAAAAAGGACCTCTCCAACGCAAATCACGCCATCATCTTCGTCCATATGAACAACCGGATTCTACAGAGGATGTTCTCCTTCTTGATCCTCTTGTGGTTCTTCTAGAGGCTCTTCTTCTTCAGAATCCATGGCTTGTGATGATTCTTCGATGACAATGGGATTGACATGGTTATCCATAAGGAATTTTTGTAAATTCCTAAGGATTCTGCCTTGCCTATCTTGTTCTCTAGCCATTCGCAGTTGACTCACTTGAATTTCTATCATCATTTGAAGCAAATCTTTCATCTTCTCTTACAATTTGATGACTCGTACGTGTGTGGAATGTTGAAAAGGGCCAAAATGATGAGAAGTGGGTGAAGAAGGTTCATTATTAGAAAAGGAAGCCATTAATTTACTGTTTTAGAAGTTTATTACAGAGAATAGAACAGAGAAAAGGAGTAAAAGTCGAAATATATAAATATATAACCAAATAACTAATATTAGAGGGAAATTTAAATTTGAAAATCTCGGCATGTATGTCGACATAGGGGGATGGGTCATGTCGACATGCCCAGCTCAATTTTTGAGAAATTTTTATTTATATTAATTATTAACTATACTTGTATTATTTATAATTTATATTTTAGTTAATGAACATATACCTAATTCTCTTATAAATTTAGTAAAGTTTTGGTTATTTAATGGTTTGGTTAATATATCAGCAATTTGTTTTTCAGTATTAATATATTCAAGAGTTATGACTTCTTTACTTATATTATCTCTAAGAAAATGATGTCTAATATCAATATATTTTGTTCTAGCATGATGAGTTGTATTTTTAGATAGGTTTATTGCACTAGTATTATCACAATAAATTGGTGATTTAGTTATAGTTAATCTAAAACCTTTTAAAGTTTGTTGCATATATATAACTTGAGAACAAGCCAAAGCAGCAGATATATATTCTGCTTCAGTTGTTGACAAGGATACAGTGTTTTGCTTCTTACTAAACTAGGAAACTAGAGCATGTCCTAGAAAGTGACAAGTTCCACTTGTACTTTTTTGGTTTGATTTACAACCAGCGTAATCAGCATCACAATATGAAATTAAATCAAATACATCATTTTTAGGGTAAAATAAACCATAATCTAAAGTATGTTTTACATATCTTAAAATTCTTTTAATAGCTTTTAAGTGAGTTTCTTTAGGTTGAGATTGGTATCTTGCACAGAGACAGACACTATGCATGATGTCAGGACGACTTGTTGTTATATAAAGCATCAAACCAATCATTCCCCTATATAAGTTTTGATCAACATATTTTGATTTATCTTCTTTACTTAAAGCTACATTAGTTGTCATTGGAGTTGGTTTCCCACAAGAAGTGGTCAATCCAAATTTATTAATTAAATCCTTAGCAGATTTTTCTTGACTAATGAAAATTCCATTATCTAATTGTTTGATTTGAAGTCCTAAGAAGAAACTTAGTTCTCCATATGACTCATTTCAAATTCTTTAGTCATTATATCTGAAAATTCTTTATTCATTATGTTATTAGTTGACCCAAATATTATATTATCTACATATATTTGTACTAACTGAATATAATTTTTGTTTCTTTTAATAAAAAGAGTTGTGTCTATTTTACCAATTTCAAAACCAGATTGTAGTAAATAAGATCTTAGTCTTTCATACCAGGCTCTAGGAGCTTGTTTCAGACCATATAAAGCTTTCTTTAATTTATATACATGATTTGGAAATTTATTATCCTCAAAAAGTGGAGGTTGTTTAACATAAACATCTTCTTTTACAAAACCATTTAGAAAAGCACTTTTAACATCCATTTTATATAACTTGAAATTATTGTAGTTTGCGAAAGCAAGTAGAATCCTGATAGCTTCTAGTCTTGCTACGGGTGCAAAGGTTTCGTCATAATCAATTCCTTCTTCTTGACAATAACCTTGCGCGACTAAACGAGCTTTATTTCTCACGACCTCACCAAGTTCATTCATTTTATTTTTATAAACCCATTTTGTTCCAATTATACTTTTATCCTAAGGTCTAAGAAAAAGTTCCCAAACATCATTTCTGGTGAACTGATTCAATTCTTCTTGCATAGCAAGAATCCATGAATCATCAAATGATGCTTCCTTTGGGTTTTTAGGTTCAATAGTTGATATAAAAGCTACATTACTCATACTATTTAGCTTATTTCTTGTTTTAACTATAGATTCAATATTTCCTAGTATATTTTCTACAGGATGATCTTTTAATAGCCTAATTCTTTTATTAGGTTGAATGATTTCACAATTAGTTTCTTTAGGTTCATTATTTAAAGTTACAAAATCTTCTTCATCTTCTATTTATACAGTATCTTTAAAATTTTCATCAAAAGATACATGCATTGTTTCTTCAATAGTGTTAGTTCTTAAATTATAAACTCTAAATGCTTTACTTCTATTAGAATATCTGATAAAGATACCTTTGTCGGATTTAGGTTCAAATTTATCTAAATTATCTTTTGTATTAAGAATAAAACACTTACTACCAAAAACTTTAAAATAAGCTACTATGGGTTTCTTATTGTAAAGTAATTCATATGGTGTTTTATTAGTTAATGGTCTAATTAAAATCCTATTTAATATATAACAAGCTATAGCGACTGCTTCAGCCCAAAAGTTTTTAGGTAAGTTACTATCAGAAAGCATTGTTCTAGCACACTCTTGAATCGTTCTATTCTTACGTTCTACCACTCCGTTTTGTTATGGAGTTCTTGAAAAAGAGAAATTATGAGTAATTCCTTTTTGATTACAGAAATTCTCAAAATTTTCATTTTCAAATTCTCCACCATGATCACTACGAATAGTTTTTATTTTGAAAGAAAGTTGATTTTGAATTCTTTTAGCAAAATTCTTAAATAATTCAAAAGCATCACTTTTAAGTTTAAGAAAAATTGTCCAAGTATATCTAGAATAATCATCTATAATTACAAAAACATATTTATTGTGATTAATTGATTGAACTTGAGATGGACCAAATAAATATAAATGAAGTAATTCTAGAGGTTTAGAAGTAGAAATCATATCTTTTAGTTTAAATGAACTTTTCTTAAGTTTTCCTAATTGACAAGCATCACATATACTATCTACTTTAAAGTTTAACTTGGGAAGACCTCTAACTAAGTCAAGTTTTGATAACCTAGATAACAGTTTGAAATTTAAATGATCAAATCTTTTATGCCAAATCCAAGGGTCACTTGTATTAGCCAAAAGACATAAGTTATCATTTGAAACTTTCATACTAAGGATGTAAATGTTTTTCTTCCTAATTCCTTCAAAGATAATATTCGACTTATTATCTTCGATGTGACACTTATCTTTTCCAAATTTAATTTTAAATCCTTTATCACATAGTTGACTTGTACTAAGCAGATTATGTTTTAAATTCCTAACTAGCAAAACATCAGAAATAAGAGGAGTTTTAGAATTACCAACATTGCTGATGCCAATCACATATCCTTTTGAGTTATCTCCAAAGTTGACCAATCCACCATCTTGATATATAATGTCATTGAGTATCTTGGGATTTTCAGTCATATGCCTTGAACAACCACTATCAAGTATCCATTTATCTTTCTCAATTTGCATAGTTTCTCCATTGGTTGTTGATTCTTCAAAAGCCATGTAACATGTCTGTTCCTGCATAACAAACCAATTCGGTAGATAAATTGATTTTTCATAAGAACTATATGCAGACTTATGATACTTTGATGAAATGCATAAATTCAAACTAGTATTAACAAAATTTCCTAAAAATGCCATTTTTAACTTTTCAAGTTTCAGATTATGAAAACTATGAAAACCTATGCTTTGATACCAATTGAAAGGGAGTGCGGATTAAGGATCTTAAGGATAATTTAACACTAGAGGAGGGGTGAATATTGTTTAATGGATTCTAAGACTTATATGGACAAATTTAAAAATTATGATATAAACAAATGCAGAACTTAATCACAGAACAATCACAGAATCAAACACAGATGCAGAAAGTAAATAAAAAGTAGTAAAAGGAAAGAACACACCGGATTTTATACTGGTTCGGAGTTACCCTACATCCAGTCCTGCACCAAGGCAAACACCTCATACAGATTTTTATTATACCAATGTTGAGATTACAATCCTCAATTTCTAAAGGCCTTGAGGTATCCTTCTGTCTTCGAGTCCGGGGCAAACTCCCTTGATTTACGGGACACAAGATCACCCAATTGATTTCCAGGCACAACCACACCTTATAGAGAGACTCGATAAACTTTTGATTACAAATTGATCCTATAACTCTGAATAGCACTTTGATCTTCGAGAGAGGGCAGAGAATCAAACAAGAATAAGATTCTAATTTGATTCACTTGAGAATTCGGTAGAATTTCGGCACGATCTTAAAAATATGAAAATTTTAGAATATGAATTTGTGGAGAAGAAGAAGTGAAGAATATAAGAAAATAGTTAGTTAAATAAATTTGTTTGTGAAGGCTATTTATAGAACAGTAACAGTCATAACCATTCGTGAAGAGATTTAAACGAATAGACACTTGTTTTGAAAATTGAAACTTTTGAATTTAACGGCCACCATATCGACATGGGGTATCCCATGATGTCGACATCCCTTAGTTAAAAACAATGTAAAATTAGTTTTGAAAATGGTATTGAAAGGAAAACAAGATGAAATGATTCTGGAGTAAAATAAAATAATTTTCCTATGTTTTAAAATAAAGAAGAGTAGAAAAATATATTTTTAGAATGTATATATAAATTTGATTTTAAATCCCAAGTATATATATATTATAAGAGAGTATTTAAAAATCAGAAGATAGTTTAAAAACAAACGAAGTTTAAAACAAGAGTTTATTTAGAAACAAAAAAAAGAATATTTTAAGGCTAAAACAACTTGAAAAACAGTTTTGAAAATCAATTTGAAAACCATTTTGAAGTAGTTTTGCAAGCTTCTTCATGCAGAATATCTCATCACATCAGGACTCGAGAACTTGTACAAAACCAGGATGTTCGTGGGTTTGTAAGCCACTTGTCGTAGGTTTGTAAGCTACTTGTTGTGGGTTTGTAAGCCACTAAGAAGGTAGAAATGGGTTCCATCTCAAATGAAATTTGGAATGAATATTTCCATGCTATTATGAAGTTTTAACAAAACTAGACACTTATCCTGAAATCTTGATCTTGAAACTCATGAGTCTTCAAACTTGATTTCTTCATTCTTGATCTTTATACTATACAGTCTTCAATAATCAGTACATTCCATATATATATCCTGCATAATAACATTCATATATATCTAGATAATAGTGTTAGTATATAAGTTATAATAAAATAAGTTACAAAGGTTGTTGTCATCAAAACCACTATCTCCAGTTCCTAACACAAACTACTTAAAAATGGAAAATAACAGAGTGTACATGTGTTAGACGTCTGGCGTATATGCTCAGACGTCTGGCAACATGTTCTGGTTTTAAATCTTATAACAAACCAAATGTCTGGCGTATGTGCTCAGACGTCTGGTAACATGTTCGGTTTTAAAAAATTTAACAAACCAGACGTCTGGCACAAATGGCCAGACGTCTGACCTGCGTAACGACCATTTTCCTCCAAAAGACATCTTCTTCAATCAAAGAGTTACATCCTCTTGTTTTGGTCATAACTCTTTATTCTCAAACATTGTGACTCTTAGACTGAAATAGAGTGAACCAAAAGTCACTACTCCTCAAACAAACTCTTCACTGTCTATAAATAAACATAAAATTGAAAGTTAGAACTTAACTTTCTATTCTGAACTTTCTTTCTTTATTTTCTAATATTTCTGTGATTTACAAAAGCACTCAAAAATACACTTTTATCTCTTCCTTATATCAAAGCTTAAACACATACTACTCAAGGAGATTATAGGAAGAAGTTGTACTTTTAGTCAAAATCAGTGTTGCAAGGAACACACTTTTGTCAAAGAAATACTCTTGTGTAAAAGCCTATTCCTCTGGGCGAAGGAAGGGAAATTGGTTAGTGAAATTCCGAAGAGGAGCTTCGGGACTGGACGTAGGACGGGAGGTCCGAACCAGTATAAAATTCCTGGTGTGATTACTTTTAATTTTACCTGCATTATTACTCTGGGCAATTCATACTATCACACACCCACTTGTGATAAATTCTATACATATACGATCCACATAGACTTTCAACATTAACACTTTTTAGGTTTCTATATGAGAGTTTGTGACGCATTCACGATGTTTACCAGTAATATAGACCTTCAGGTCATCATGATGTTCTACGACTTCGGTCATAACGATGTTTTGCGACTTCAGTCATCACGATGTTCTACGACTTCGGTCGTCACGATGTATTATGACTTCGGTCGTCACGATGTATTACGATTATGGTCGTCTGAGATGGGTACCTATAATATATATATAGTACTGGTCTGAGTTTGGCACGTGCAACAATGTTTCGGCATGCAATCAGGGATTTGGCCAATCCGGGGATTTTTATATGTTTTGATTTGCTTCAATTTCACCATTTTGAGATGATAATTTTATTATAGCCTTGAGTTATAGATAGGCTTATAGATAAATGCATTTTTATGGTGATTTTGATAATGAGGTTTTGAACTCGTTTTAGAGTTCCATGATATTTTATTTTGAGGATTTGATGCTTCTTCTATGGCTCATGAATTTGCTTGATTCACTTATTTTGAGTTCCATTGAACATGAACCATTTATGACATGTTAAACCTTTTTAAGAGTTAATTGTGGGTTCTACGAAGCTTCCACCCTTGTATGTATAACTAGACATTACTTATACTATTCCTTTAGAATTAAAGGAATACTTCCCTTATGCATTCATATCACTTTATCTTATGCTAATATCAAGTTCTAGTTAGCCTGACCCATGTATTCATTACTCGGGTCAGATCGAGTTGCAGGTTAGGATGTTGGACCCCTTTTGCTAGTTGTGTCTTTTGGATTTCTCCTTTTCCTTTGGATAGTTGGCTTTGTTTTGTGTTGTAGTCTTTTTGTTGGGAACTTGTGGTGTATATATTCTTTTATAGGAATGTATGTATTTATTATGGTTGAATACCACTTGTGACGGGTTGTATTACATTTGATGTATGTGTATTTATATTATCTATGTTGCTATTTTGTGACTTGTGATTGATGTTGTTATTGTGTTTTGTTTCTGAATCGATCCTGTAGCCACCATAGTAATGTATTAGATAGGAATTGAGTATGTCGAATACTTAAGCCAAAAGGGAAAGAAAAAAATTGATTACCAAATCGACATACTTAGCTCTTATTTAATGCAAGACTATGATGGTCGCCCTTAATCACCACTATTCTCCGCATTAGCAAACAGACTTACACAGTAATTCTCTTTGTTAATGTGGGTCTCGGGGAGGGGCATCACAGCTTGGTATCAGAGCTGGATTCAGAACAAAATGTAATAACACAGAACGGTATACACGATCATCATACATCAAGTATAATACACTTGTAAACATCATCCTCAATCATATTCAGTCCCGACCTTGTCCTTAACCATTTGAGTCCTTTGGGGGTAGATAGAAAGGAATATATCTAGGAATGTTAATTTTAATTCCGTAGTATTCCTCATTTAATTTGAATTGCTAATATCTACCCCTGTGAATAATCCTATCTTATCTTAACTTTCAGCAACGGCTGGAAGAGGAAGAGATCGCACTTCGATGGTGGGAGTCCAGTGGTTCTCGACTCGAAGGAGTTTATACGTCGACCAATCAGATTCTTGAGATGCTTAGGAGCAGACAGCCTCTAGCTCTAGCCCGTTCTTCCTCTTTGCGCAAATCTGTATTTGTGCGCATGAGTAGTGATTATACTCATCTTGGAGGCAAACCATTCAAAGGCATGGAGTCAGTCTTAGAGGTCTAGGCATGACTCCGTACATGCGATCGCATATTTACTCGCATGGAGATTTCTAGCCACCATCGTGTTCTTGTCGCATATAGTATGTTGCAAGAACGTGCATTGGATTGGTATGAATTGCTCATTGCAGAGATTGGTGAGTCTACCTTAGAGTTGGAGCATTTTAGAGAGAGATTCGAGCTTAAGTTTGTCCTAGAATCTGAGAAGGCTATCTTGGCTCGACGTTTCCTTGATCTTAAGCAAGGGAAGTTGATAGTTTTAGAGTATGTGGCTTTGTTCGAGACTTTGTCCAAGTATGGTCTTGAGCATATTAGCACTCCTTACAAGAAGAATCTTAAGTTCGTTTTGGGACTTAAGAAACATCTGAAAAATCCCTTATGCTCCAACTTAAGTTGTCTTTTGAGGAACTTGTTGTTGCAACCCTTCACCTTGAAGTGGTCGAGAAGTAGAAAGATAGTGATGGTAAGGCAGAGGTTTGGAGAAATCCGAATAAGAAGAGGTTTCCTTTCCGCAAATCCAAGCCGTTCCAACCTAGTAAGAAGAAAAAGCAAGGTGGTTCTTCTTCTTATCCTCATGATACGCTTCCTTCAGCCAAGGTTGTGGCATGTTATAATTGTGGTTCTCGCGATCATCTTGTGAGGGAATGTCGTAATCCTAAGAGGTGCTTATATTGTAAGAAGGAAGGGCATTTGATTTCTGCTTGTCCTAAGAGGGACGGAGGTCCTAGTTCGGGGAATCTCAATGTTGCGAAGGCTTTTGGTAGTGCCTCTCAGTCTCAAGGTATATCTCCTACTATTTTAGAAGGTTACATTCTTTTCCATTATCAATCTATTAGAGTTCTATTCGATACGGGTGTGTCGCATTCATTCGTATCGAAGGAACTCGTTGATGCTTTGCGATTGGATGTTTCTTTCTTGATTACTTCTTTGAGGATTGCGAATCCTATTGGGGCATCCGCAACCATTAGTATGCTTTGTGATGATGTAGATATTCTTATTTATGGCTTTTCCTTCCATGCAAATCTGCACGTAATTCCTTGTCTTAAATTCGATATGATATTGGGTATGGACTAGCTAGTTTGATACGATGCCAGGATTCTATGTTTAGAGAGAGTCTTATATCTTCGACATCCCGATTCTCCTGCTCAGCTGTCTCTTATTCTTCGGAATATCGAGCGTGATTCCGAAGCTTCTATGTTCTCTCTTAAATCTCGAGACGATGATGATGATGTGTCTTAGATTCCTGTTGTTTGTGACTTTCCAGATTTATTTGAGCCTATTTTGGGATTACCACCCAACCGGGCTATCGAGTTCAGCATTGACCTTATCCCAGGTGCGCAGCCAGTTAGTCGTCCTTCCACGAGGATGTCTAAAAAAAAGAATGAGGAGCTCAAGAAGCAACTCCTTGAGCTTGAAGCCAAGCATTTCATTCGATCTAGTTCATCGCCGTGGGGAGCTGTTGTGGTATTCGTGAGGAAGTCTGATGGGACTCTTAGGTTATGCGTGGATTATCGCAAGCTTAATGAGTTAACCATCAAGAATCGTTATCCCCTACCTAGGATTGATGATATGTTTGATCAGTTGAGTGGCGCTAAGGTCTTCTCGCAGCTTGACCTCGCCACCGGATTTCATCAGCTCCGAGTTGCGAAAGACAGCATTCCACTTACGGCATTTCGCACTCATTATGGATCATATGAGTGGCTCGTCATGCCATTCGGTTTGACGAACGCTCCTGTTTACTTTTTCGACCTTATGAATCGAGTATTCCGGGAATATCTTGATAAGTTTTTCTTGTTTTCATCGACGACATTCTTGTGTATTCTAAGTCCGAAGCTGATCATGCTCGACATTTAGAATTGTTTTGAGTACTCTTTGTCAGCATTAACTCAAAGCAAAGCTTTCTAAGTTTCATTTCTGGGAAAAACAAGTTAAGTTCTTAGGTCATGTTGTTTCTTCTGAAGGCATTTCGGTCGATCCATCTAAGATCGAAGCCATCCAAAATTGGAAGAGGCCTGCGAATGTTCATGAGATTCGTAGCTTTCTGGGTTTGGCGGGTTCAAACTGTCGTTTCATTAAAGACTTTTCCCATATTGTGCTACCCTTGACTAGCTTTACGAGGAAAGGCATTCGCTTCTTATGGTCTGATAAGTGTGAGGCTTCCTTTTAGAGATTGAAGGAGCTTCTCACTAATGCTCTTGTTCTTGTGGTTCCCAAAGGGAATCAGGATCTTTTAGTCTATACCGATGCCAGTCACAACGGCCTCGGTGCTGTTCTTATGCAGAAGGATAAGGTGGTTTCCTACGCCAGGCAATTACGTTCGAACGAGGTTAGGTACACTACCCACCATTTAGAGCTTGCCGCCATCGTCTTTGCTTTGAAGTTATGGCGCCATTATCTGCTGGGTGAACATTTTACTCTCTTCACCGATCACAAGTCTCTCAAATATTTGTTCACCCAGAAGGAGCTCAACATGCGACAGCAATGTTGGCTCGAATTTCTAGCTTCATATGATGTTGACATTCAGTATACCCCTGGAAAAGGGAATCGAGCAGCTGATGCTTTGAGCCGAAAGCATTCGGGTATTCTTTCCATTATGATTGTAGAATGGAAAGCTCTTGAGACTCTTTCCATATGTGATATTTAGGATCGTGCTTCCACTTCCGATGCTCCTATTCTATTATATAACATGGAAGCTCGTCCTACTCTTCTTGATTGGATTGCCGAGAAACAGCGGCAAGATTCCGAGATATCTGCTCTTATTCAGAAGTGTAAGTCTGAATCCCAAGATGATATTGAGATGAGAGATTTCAGCATCAATATTCATGGGTGTCTTCAAAAGAAGAACCGTCTTATCGTGCCTTCTATTCCAGAACTTAGGTGGGACATTCTAGATGAGTGTCACCATTCTAAGTATTCTATTCACCCAGGCAGCAGCAAGATGTATGCTGATATGCGTCGTCTCTATTACTGGGAAGGCATGAAGCGTGATGTTGCAAGTTATGTAAGCAATTGCATGACTTGTCAACTTATTAAGGCCGAGCATTAGCGGCCCAGTGGTTTACTTCAGCCTTTAGAGGTTCCATTGTGGAAATAGGACCAAGTTTTTATGGATTTCATCGATGGCTTACCTCGTTCGAGGTCAGGCCATAGCGGTATTTGGGTTGTTGTGGACCGTCTTACCAAGTCTGCACATTTCATTCCTATTAAATCTAATAGGACGACATCTCTCTTATCGAAGCTATATATTAAGGAGATCATGTGATTGCATGGTGTTCCATCATCTATTGTATGTGATCGTGAACCTCTTTTCAAGAGTCACTTCTGGCAAAATCTCCAGCAAGCTTTGGGCACAAAGCTTAATCTTAGCACAAACTATCGCCCATAGGCTGATGGTCAGACCGAACGGGTGAATCGTATCTTAGAAGACCTGCTTCGTGTTTGTATCTTAGATTTTGGAGGTAGCTGGGAGGATCATCTTCCTCTAGTTGAGTTTGTTTATAATAATAGCTACCAATCTTCTATCGACATGGCTCCTTTCGAAGCCTTATATGGAAAGCCGTGTCGTTCTCCATCTTGTTGGCTTGAGTCAGGGGAAAAGCTCATTTTAGGCCCCGAGTCTATTCGTGAATCATCTGAGAAGATCCATATTATCCGAGAGGGAATGAAGAAGGCTCAGAGTCGACAGAAATCCTATGCGGACAAACGTAGGAGGACTCTTGAGTTCTCAGTGGGTGATCTTGTTTATATTCGAGCTTCTCCTCTGAAGGGAGTGATACGCTTTAGCCAGACAGGGAAATTGGAACACCGCCATATTAGGCCATTTCATATTATAGAGCGTATCGGTCATGTTGCATATCGTGTAGCACTTCCCGATCAGTTTTCTGGAGTCCACGACGTATTCCACGTTTCTCAGTTGAGGAAGTGTATACGAGATTCAAATTCTGTGCTTGATTCTCGTGCTTTAGAGAAGTTGGAGGTCTCTCTTGATCTATATTTTATGCAGAACCCTATGAGAGTTCTTGCTTCAGAGACTAGACGTCTTCGAAGCAAGAGTGTTCCGCTCGCAAAGATTCAATGGTCCGATAATCCCAATGACTGCACTTGGGAAACCAGAGAATTTATCGAGCAATCGTATCCTGGATTCTTATCTTCTCACGACGAAGGTAAGAAAATTCCATTTTAATCTATCTATATTTCCTTTGTTTGATGAAATAAAATGTGTTGAATACAGATTTCCTCTAGAAATTGCGAGGACGCAATTTTTTATAAGGGGAGGAGTCTGTAACAACCCTGGTATTGGTAATTACCTGTAATATTAAATTGTAACAATAGTTATGATTTAATATTGAGAAAAAATAAATTGGAGAAGATAAATTTTGTTAAAAATTGTTTATTTTAAATAAACAATGTGTTTGAGAATAAATATTTGGTTTAAAATTAGATTGGATAAGTATTTGGTTAAATAAATTGCAAATATTGGGTTTTTATTAGTTTAGAGCTAATAAATTAAATAAGTAATGTATTTCAACATTTAATTGTTGAAATAAATATAAATTGATGAAAATAAAATTTTAAAAACTTTATTTTGTTAAGTTTGGATAGAAAATGATCAATTATAGATTTTTGTGAGTAAAGCAATAATATTGTAAGTTATTGCTTTGTATTAGCCTTTTATTGAATTTAAAAGGAGAAATTTGAAGTAATTATGTAATTTAATAATATAAAAGATGAGATATTGCTTAAAAATGTTGTTTTGATGATTAAATAATGTTAGAATTATTTATTGTAATTTATTTGACAAGAAAACAATTTTCGTATAAAATTTTATGTTAAAAATGGTGTTTTATAAGATAAAAAGTGTAAATTATCATATTTAAGTAAAAATATGATTTTAATATTAGCTAAATTTTATAGCTAAAATCATTTATTTTGTTGGTAAAAACATTTTTGTTTACATAAGAATGAGTTATAGAAATTTATTTGGGTTTTATAAGCATGAATATATGTGTTATATTAAGAAAAGAAGAGAAATATGCATTTGTACTTAGGAATTTTTCTAAGAATTTACAATTGGGCTTGGTAGACAAAGAAGAGGATCCAAACCCATTTTCTAGAGACATCAGGAAACCTATACGTAGATTTCCTTTGTTTCTTCTCAACCAAAAGAAAGAAAAGAATAATACTGACAATAAAACAATAATGGCCATCCCTCTTTCAAATTAAGTTCTTACATCAAAATTTGCTGAAACTAAAGAGAAATTCAAGCTAATAAAAGAGTAATAAAGGTAATCAAATCCAAACTCTCAACAATTTCGTCAAATTAGTGATTTTGAATTAATACAGTCTGTAACTTTTTGTTCTCTGTTTGCATGCTCTAGTCTCATCTCCTACAGGTCATTAAGAGCTTACTTCCAGCTAAAAGTTAGCATCTTTCATTGCTTATCGCTACAAATCCAAGTATAGGTGAGTAAAAAATCACATTTTCTAACTGGAAAATATGGCATGTAAAGAAATCGTTTAGTAAAAAGTTTACTGTATATGTTTATCTTGTTGTCTGTGTTTATTTGAATTCCTTGTTTCTGGTTGCCACTTTGAGTGGCCATAACTTCTTGATTTTAACTCAAATTGCTGCTAGATCTTTTCCAGATTGTAGTTTAGATGTTAAACCCTATGCATGTAAATTTTCATTGCAAAACATGATCGTTTGATACTCCAATTTACTGTTCAAAGTTCAGTGCGAAGCAGAAAATACCCAGGGAAAATAATCCGTAGCCTGGGTCGACAGGCAGGTCGACCCAGCAGTTTCCAGGTCGACTTAGAGGTTGACCTGGTGGTCAACCTAGAGGTCCACCTGGCGACTGCTCTGGGTTAACCCCTATTGGCCCAGGTACGTGATTGTTCTGCTTTTTGTTCTGAGGCCTTTTGCCTTGTTTGCTTACCTATTTCTATGGTTTTTGTGGCCAATTTTTATGCAAATTTTGAGATGTTTTTAATGATGATTATGGGCTATAGTATCCATCAATGGATTAGCTGAGATTTGGAGGAATTTGAAAATTAAAAATTTGAATTTAAATTCGATTTGAATTTGAATATCGATTGGGTGAATTTTCAACGTTTTTCTCAATTTTCAAGCACTATTTCTTCCAAATAAATTTTGAGAAAATCTCTAAATGATTTTGTTTTTGAAATCATTATTATTAAATATTTTCAAATCATTTATAAATTATTTTGAAGTAATTTAAATATATTTATTTCCTATAATAAGGAGAAATTTCAATAAAATGTCTTTAAAATGATTTCAAAAAATTATTTAAATCCCGTTTTCTCAAGTAAAATATTTTATATATAATATATATTATTTTTACACTTTTCGGACATATGAGAAAGAGAATTAAACGATTTAGTAAAACATGAGGTATGGGACACATGAGTTTATTTTATCGATTAATTCCAGACTTGTATCGATCGAAACCTCTCGAGCATATTGATTTGAGATGATTTATGGGATTTGCTATATTATGGCGTATTTTGAGGATTTTAATTCCTATATTTAGGAATCTTCCGAGATGGCTAATATTTGGCGAACTTTACGGTTCGAGAGCTCCTATTTAGGAGTATAATCGATGAGAACCATCATGATGTATTTTATTGGCCGATGAAATGAGGCTAGTTTTAAGATGGAGATTTCCTTTTTGAGAAGTATGGTTTATATAAAACCATCGCGATGTCTTATACTTGTCGATGAGATGAGACAAGTATGATTCTTTTTACTACTCACCAATGAGATAGAGCGAGATATGACTTTTCTAAGTATTTTGATTTAATGATGTTTTCTAGTGTGGCATCGATAAGCAGTTAGTAAACTACTAAGTGCGAACATGTGTTATGGGACGCACGTTAACACTTTTCGGGTTCCTATATGAGAGTTTGTGACACATTCACGATGTTTACCAGTACTATAGACCTTCAGGTCATCATAATGTTCTATGACTTCGGTCATCACGTTGTTTTGCGACTTTGGTCGTCACGATGTTCTACGACTTCGGTCGTCATGATATATTACGACTTCAGTCGTCATGATGTATTACGACTACGGTCGTTTGAGATGGGTACCTGTAATATATATAGCACTGGTCTGAGTTTGGCACGTGCAGTATTGTTTCAGCATGCAATCGGAGATTTGGCCAATCCGGGGATTTTTATAAGTTTTGGTTTTCTTCAATTTCACCATTTTGAGATGATAATTTTATTGTAGCCTTGAGTTAGAGATAGGCTTATAGATATATGCATTTTTATGGTGATTTCGATAATGAGGTTTTGAACTTATTTTAGAGTTCCGTGATATTTGATTTTGAGGATTTTGATGCTTCTTCTATGGCTCATGAATTTGCTTGATTGACTTATTTTGAGTTCCATTGAACATGAACCATTTATGACATGTTAAACCTTTTTATGAGTTAATTGTGGGTTCTACAAAGCTTCCACCCTTATATGTATAACTAGACATTACTTATACTATTCCTTTAGATTTAAAGGAATACTTCCCTTATGCATTCATATCACATTATCTTATGCTAATATCAAGTTCTAGTTAGCCTGACCCGTGTATTCATTACTTGGGTCAGACCGAGTTGCAGGTTAGGATGTTGGACCCCTTTTGGTAGCTATGTCTTCTGGATTTCTCCTTCGCCTTTGGATAGATGGCTTTGTTTTGTGTTGTAGTCTTCTTGTTGGGAACTTGTGATGTATATATTCGTTTATGGGGAAGTATGTATATATTGTGGTTAAATACCACTTGTGATGGGTTGTATTACATTTGATTCATGTGTATGTATATTATATGTGTTGTTGTTCTGTGACTTGTGATTGATTTTGTTATTGTGTTTTGTTTCTGAATCGATCCTGTAGCCACCATAGTAATGTATTATATAGGAATTGAGTATGTCAAATACTTAAGCCAAAAGGAAAAGAAGAAAAAAATGTGTACCAAATCGACATACTTAGCTCTTATTTAATGCAAGACTATGATGATCGCCCTTAACCTGCTTTATTCTCCACATTAACATACATAATTACTCAGTAATTCTCTTGTTAATGTGGGTCTCGCGGTAGGGCATCACATTCTCACTTGGAATAGTCAACACTGGTGCACTCATCAATCTCTCCTTTAGACTCACAATCGTGTGCTCGCACTTCGCATCCCGAAAAAAAGTCTAATTCTTCTTCGTCAAATTGCTAAACGGTGATGCTACCTTCGAGGTATCCCTGATAAAACATCTATAGTATCTCGCTAATCCTAGGAAACCCCTCACATCAGTAGGATGGGTTGGTTCCAATCCTAAACTGTCGCCACCTTCTCAGGATCTACTACAATTCCCTGCTAAAAAATAACATAACGAAGAATCTCACTTCCCTCCCCTAGAAGTGAGACTTTGAAAACTTTGCTTTAAACGTATGTTTCCTTAACACCTCAACCATAATCCTTAAGTGTGACTTGTGTTCCTTATCTATCCTACAATAGATCAAAATATCATTCATGAACACAAGCACAAACTTGTTCAGCTGATCCCTGAAGACACGTTTTATGAGATCAGCAAGTATGCTGGAGCATTGGTTAACCCGAATGACATAACCAACCACTCATAGAAATGAGATGACATACGAAATGTAGTGATTAGCACACTCTCCTTTACTAGTCTCAACTGGTGAAATCTCATCCCTAGATCCAACTGAGAGAACACCATCACACCACGGAGCTAATTGAATAAGTCATCAATAGGCAGGAGTGGATACTTGTTCTTCCTCGTCACCTTATTCAACTTATGGTAATCTACACACAATCTATGAAAACCATCCGCCCCGATGGCGAATGCTACAGGTGTTCCCCACCTCAGATATGCTCCTATGAATGAAATCTT
Source organism: Allium fistulosum (assembly GCA_030737815.1). Lineage (NCBI taxonomy): Eukaryota > Viridiplantae > Streptophyta > Magnoliopsida > Asparagales > Amaryllidaceae > Allium > Allium fistulosum. Next base: position 690,277,244 of record CM060908.1, on the reverse strand, counting down.
GTCTCAATAGGTCATTCACTTGCACTTACAACTCAATCTACTTTTTAGGTGCCATATGCCTCATAGGCATAACTATCAGCCTAACATCCTTTACTAAGTCTATGCATTACTCATCTCTCGGTGTGGTGGTAAGCCGGTCACTTCCTCAAATACATTTGGATACTCTTTCACGATAGGCATAGATGACAACTCATCCTATGGGATCTCGAGCGAATATAGAAAGCTACCCATAACCCTACCCTCTAGCAAGTAACTAATCACAATCTTCTGCCCCTCCTCAGTCCCAATCGTCACCAACAGCTTCTCGTAGTCCACCACTACTGCATACTTCCTTAGCCATCCCATTTCCAATATAATATCAAACCCAACGAAATCCAAAACAAAGCAATCACAAGAAAAAGAACATTCATGACTCAATAAGACCAAACCATGAAAAACCATACAAAGACTAGTAGGGCCTCCAACAGGCTTCGTTACTACTATAGGTTGGTCAACTGTTTTGGATCTCAATCCCAACCTATCTACCAAGGCACTAGATATAAAGAAATATGAAGCCCTAATATCAAACAAACCATGTATGGAAACACTCTAAATAGAAAGCATACCTTAAATTGCAATACTCTTCCCCTTATCCTACACCGAGGGAGCACTCGATGAAGTCAGGATAACAGCCAAATCATATGCCTTCATTGCCTACTTCCGATGCACTGGTTCTGGGCAATTCTTCTGCATATATCTTAACTTGCAATAGTTATAGCATTTTTTCTTTCCATCAGCTTTACAGTCTCTAATCAAGTGGCCCTTGTCCTTACAACCGTAGCAGATAGGATCCCACTTTGCTTTCTTCTGAGCATCCTTTCCTTGAAACCGCTTCCTCTTGCTATTCCATTTCTTCTTGCCTCCACCCCTTGTTGCAGTTTTGGCTCTTCCTTAACTACTCTAGCTGATTTTGACTTGGGATACGAACTCTCTTAGCAAAGAACTTTCTCGACAAGCCTCTCAAATGACTCATTGATGTGACTCACTAAATTCTCCTCAAGTAATCATCCAAATCATAAGGAACTTCTCATTCTTTCTTAGTGGTCCCATATTTCGACAAGGCGTTGAACTCAACAACAAATCGGAGATAGACATGTATCCCTGCTTCAATTCTGCAAACTTCTTAAATAGCACCAAATTTTGAGGAGCTGGAATAAAATTCTTCTCGAATGGGGTTTTGAACCGATCCCAAGTAAAGTGATCCTTGGGAGTAAAAGCTCTAATAATGCTCCACTAGTTCATGGCTCTACCCTAAAGCTATCGGGAAGCCAACCTCCTATTAATCACATCTTCTAATTCAAGGTCATCAAAAATCCTTTCATCGGTGTCCAACCAATCCTGCACTTCCATCACTGATTTTGTTCCTTGAAATGGTTTGCCACCAAGACTGGCAAAATCCTTATTCATCTTAGCGAATGACTCTGGGCGCCTGCACTTAAGCACCACCACAAACAACATTTGGAGTGACCGCTTAGGCATTTTGCAGCATGTTTTCCATTATTGCGTTGAACATTGCTTGCAAGTTAGGGTCAGCAGGTCTCGAACATGCTCCTTCTTCGACTGTAGAGACTGAGTTCTGCATAGTGTTCCTTATACGCTGACTCATTCTTGATATGTAACAAGATTGATTAGTCTCTCATAAAGAAAATTGCATTTATGGTACTCATGTGTGCTTGTGACTTATATATTATATAGTCTTGAAAACCAAAATATAACAAGTACGCTCTCTCTCATACACACACACACACACACCCATGATCCAGTCTAGGGTGATAAATCCTTTCCCATTTCTACTGGACCACGGTATCAACTCGGGTTAATCGCATAACCTAAGCTCCAATATCAAATGTAACTATCACATTACACCATCGGTGCCCAATATAACTAAATATCTCACCGCTGCAATGCCTGGCCGGACGATTGTCAAGGGTTGAAAAGGAATAAAATATCACAGAACCTGTCATATATCTTACAACACATTGAATAAAATATAATGTAAATTGCAGATATAAAACAGACAAGATAGTAATAACTAAATGAACCACAATATCAAAGTATACAGGTACACAAAATTATACAAAATGATAATAGAGTTTATACAACGGATAATAAACCAAAACTATCTCTAATATATGATAGACAAACACTGCCTAGGCTCTATAGTGTCGCACGGAAGAATAAGCATAAGTCTCTATATATAATATGAGAAAGCTTCGTCCTGCTCGTCCTCTGTAATGCCACCACATGCTACCTAGACCTGCTATTTAGTATAATCATTTAAGAGTACTCGAGATAATAAGAAGAAAAACATAAAACCTCAATTAGACAGAAGTCTAGTGTAAGCACTAAGAAATCTCAGAATACTATACAAGTCAATATAGTAAGGAACAAGGTATACAAACCATACCCGACCTGTCCTGGAAACCAAAGAGTTAGCATGTAACAAACATAATATGCTACTCTACAAACATCATAAGGTGTACTATAACCTAAGTACAGTGACGGATGTCCAGGTATCTCTATACATAACACCATCTAAAGTGACATCCCTAAAATGATAGATTATGGGAGAAAACAAACCAAAGCAAACATAGTGTCCCTTGAACAATCCTCATTATCGCTCAGTGTGCCAGGATATACGATAACTTGTATGACCATTCCTCTGCCAAAGATTAATGGAAAAATCCTGATTTTCAATGTACTCGCTCATAGCCTGAAGCTGACAGTAGACCTATTCCACCAATTCAGGGTATACAGATCCATTCCACCAATCGAGGGTAGTCATTCGAAGTACCTAATTAGCATCCTCATAATACCCCTGCTTTCGAGTACATCAGAAAACACTTTGAGTATCAACGATCCGTTAGCTCGCATATCCGAGCCCTTTCCTTGCTCCATCTAGTTTTCATTATCCTCAAGGAACCATTCCACATTCCTTTCTTTCCTTGATAGGACCATTCATCATTCTATCCACTGGTCCCCTTTCTAGAACCTACCTTGTATGAATATTATTCTCATGACAACTTTCAACATTGAGCCGCCATCTTCGGAACCTAACTCGATTCAATATCAAGTTTCCATCATCGAAGTCTCGAAGTTGTCATCTTTCGTCATGCTACTACATCGCCATCGAACCCTAAGTGGACAAACAAACACCTTCAGCACGATCCGTAGAGTCCCTGCACCCTTCCATGGAATTTCTCATCCAAGTTGGCCCTCAAAATTCAAAACGATACCGACCACTATGGCTCTGTACCAATATGAAATTCCTGACCAGCACAACTTCGATGGTAAAATGCCTATGAAAATATCGAGTATACAACCTCAATGGTAAACGTGTCTTACTCCCTACACTATTCGACTAATAGCATAGAAGGGTTGATGAACAATTCCACTTCCCTCGTATGTGGCCCTACTAACATGGATGCCTCTATTCACCTCACGTAGTCCACAAACTTCCACCCGTGACTACTATTGTGATACAATCGCACATCGAATTTATGTATCACATTATATAGCATCTTGAAGCTATGTGGACTACATAATGTCAACTATGTGGAAAAAATCCCAAAAGCTATCCTACTTGGCCTACACCAGGTCTAGGTCCAACCTGGGCTACCTACAGGCTATCAATCAACTAAATAAACATAATCAGTTGATTGGTTGCTTTCCTGTATTTTTTAAATAGCACATCAACCAAATAATTAAACATGTCAATTGATTGTACGACTAGTTATTCGATCGATGGCTTAAATTAATCAACTAACTGACCTAAAAATACACCAATTTTCCTAAGTTTAGACTTAGGTTTTTTCAAAGTGAGTTAGTTGACTCTTATGGTGCATTCAATGGACCGTTCGGCTGTTGTTTTGTTTTTTTAATGTTTTCAACCTATTATTTTTGTTCGGTTTAAATTGTTCTTTTGTTCAATCTTTTATCAAACTTCGAATATAACTTCTACGTCAATACCACTTTATTTTTTATAATTACTCATATCCAATAACCACTTTTAATATACTCAAATATAATTAATTCATTTAACTTATTTTTTTATATTTAGAGATTTCCCCGTGTTTCCTTAGTTAAGGCCCAGAGTCAGCCTTGGGTAAGCCTCGAGTTAGCCCTAAGTTTTTTTAGATTTCTACCCAACTTTGAATATTTGATGAAATTTAGCAAATTGACCATACAAAAATTATACTATATTCAAAATTAACTTTTATCGACTATAAAGAATCGGATCTTCATAGTTTTAAAGTGAATTTGTAATACAATTTACCCTCCTCCAATTCATATGAATTTTATTGACAAATCAATGATATAGGGATTTCCAATTTTTTTGATTCATATGAATTATCAACTAAAAACATTAATTCAATTTTTGAGTCATATTTGAACCTGAATAGATATATAAGTGAAATTTAAATGCTCGTCTAACAACATATTCATTTCATAGATAAACTCACTCACCTCTACTCACTTCCATTGAAAAAATCACCAAAAAAGTTCTTTGACTTGATTGGATTTGAGGTATCTCCATCACCCTTTAGCTTGCAAAAGTTTGGATTTGATTCTCTCTTCCTTTCTATTTGATTTCTAATTTTATTTAGAGGAATTTGATTAAATGGTTTATTTGGAGGATTGCGTTTAAAAATCAAGAAAGAAGTAGAAAAGAGTATAGAATTTCTAAATCTAGGTTTAGTAGTGGCTATGGATGAAGAGAAATGTGGAATGATGTGAATTAGGGTTAGAAATTCCTTTTATATAGGCACAAATCCCCAAATTCCTCCTCTGCTCGCTTGGGCCTTAACCTATTTCACCATGGAATGCATGTTATGGTAAATGATCTTTATCTCATTCGTTCGATGTTCATTTCTAATATTTTATATATTAATATGGGCCAATAAAATCTATATAACAAATGAAAAAAAATCAGATTTTCCAAATTCCTTCTTTTGTAAAATTTAATTTTTTAGCTTTATGTAAATTTACGAAAATGGCCTTTTAATTTATTAATTATTTTTATAAAAAATACGGGTTTATATAGATGGCCTTTAGTTCTTTTCTCTCTAAACTTGCTCTATATAACGTTTTCCCCAACTAATCATTCGTGGAGCCATGGTGATAGCTTTGCAACCTGTAACTAAGGAGATAAACAAAGGTTCGTGATGGAAACAAATAACATGTTTGACTATTAGCAAGATTTCAATGGCGAAAGGTATTTTAGTTTAATATATTTGCATATACATAGTCATGTATCTGTAATTCGACCACTAAATACACACACACACACACAAATAAATACATTCTATTTTAATATTTTATCAATAAAATACGTTTTATACACACACACGTGCGCGCGCACACACATGTGTTTGTGTATTTATAAAATTTATTTTTGGCTTAATAATGAAAAAAGTAATTTTTTTATATTAAATGTATATATATTAAAAAAAATTAACAATAAAATTATCATATATATATATATATATATGCATGGAACTCAGAAAATGCACTCACATCACTAACATCCTTAATAAGATAATTGATCACCTTATCAACCAAAGTAAGGGAGTGCTTGCCAGCAGCCTAGCCATGGATTTCGTGGTTAGTAATCTGGTTGTAATTTGTCATAATCCAGATGATTGGGGTCGGTGATAACTGCAATTTTATCTTTCTCGTTCTCTCCAACATAAACCATGGCAACTGCCCTTGAGTTAGAAGTTATCTGGTTTGTTTCCATATTATTCCTCTTGCCCGTCCACTCTTGATGTTTTGAAGACCTGGAATCAGAAAGAGTGATGGGTGACATCCTAGGAGACTTTGATGAAGGGGGGAGGCATCCTAAATTTTGACTTTCCTAGGGAGCGAGACATCTTCTGAGAGCCAAACTGCATTCTTATTCCTGATAGGAAATAAGAAAACTTTTACCCCATTTTGAGCTCCATGTCAGGCTGCCCAAAATTTTTGACTCGGACTAAAAGTAGAGGCCACCAATTTTATCTTCTTCTGGTCATCTTCTTGGTCCATTACTTAAACTTAGATTGGAGCCTATTCCTCCTAGAACTCAAGCTTCCCAGAAAGAATAAAGAACTAGAATGTTATAACTACTTCCCCATAGGAAAAGTCCATTATTGTGATAGATATAAGGTCGTGTCTGTGTAAAGTGCACCTAAAGTTTGAACAAACAATCAGTTTCTTTAGGAATTTCCAACTGTTGCCAAATCTTAGCTAGTGATTTCGAGTTACCATAATCCATGCCCAACTCTGGGTATTGTAGATAACCTGAAATAATAATATATCATGGAACAAATTCCTCTTCATCATCTCTAGGCCCAAAGACTTCATATAATGCCCGTTCAATGTTGATGTTAGTCAACGATTCAAGTCTAATCTCCCTAGAGGCATAGTACTCATCCTGGTCAGTTTATGGCCTCGTTATCCTTTTGATGTGACTTTTTTACAGCTGTGATCTCAATACCATCATCCTACCACTCTCTAAGGGACTCCATCCGGCTAATTTGATCAATCTAGAGTGGTGGAGCTCTTAAATAGTCAGCTTTGGAGTATTCCCATGTCTCAGTGTCAGACTAGGTTGGTGTCAAACCAGTATCAAATGTGGGGGGTTAAGTTGACTGCTCCCTACTTGTCCTCCGGCCTTAGAAATCTAGCTTTACCCTTTCTAAATGGTCTCTGAGTTAGAGGAGCTCTAGCTTTTCATATTAGACGACCCTCAACTAGCAGCTCGTATAGTTTAGGAGACTCATCTGCAATCAGCCTTGGGATTTCCCTTGATTCAATGGGAATCTCTTCAACCTCTCATGCATAGCTTAAGGTCAGTACCAAAAGCATTATTCATAACAACTAAGAGAATAGCAAAGTGGATAATTAGTGTAAGGACCCTAGAACAAAAAGAGTGTAAACACACAGTCAAAAAGTACTTACATCCTGAGTGACATTGGTGGAAGCAAGGAGAGTCATTTTTGATGAAGAAATACTCTCGTTTGACATGTGGTATATGCAGTATAAGTCCTCCAAGAGTTTAAATTTACTTCCCAATTCTTGGTAAAAGAAATGAGAATCTTCTACTTTGCTCTTAATCACTTTCAAAAATCTGAGTTGCGTATGGGTATGAGGTGTTTGAAATTCCCTTATGAACATTATGTACAGACCTGGTATGATAGTGTAACCATACAGGTGAAGTAGTAATGGAGCAATTTTAATGTACATTAGGACTCCGACTACCCATTAGTGAAAAGGAGGTGGGGCCCATGCCAAGTAGCGGTATTGGGAATAAGCCATATAGCCCTCTGGTGGAGCATGATCCCGTTGATCGGGTGAAGGTAAAAGCGTATCACCCTTGGTAACCGTTGAGTGGCAAAATAATATCTAGTTGCGTGGAAACAAGTGTAGTGACAACTGAGTTTATAAGATCCATAAGTTACTGAGGAGGACCATTACCATGAACCAAGAAGCATGATGAACTAAGCTAGCTAATCCTATCCATAAAAGCTAAAGAGTCCATAACAGTAGATAAAGAAGAAGCCTAAGCTCCAGTAGCACCCGATGAGCGTGTATGATGTCGAGTAGACATCCGTGTTTAATATACCAACCTATCTCATATGCTACCATTAGATATTTGTGTATGTGTGTATGCCATGGCAAGTACAATATAATATTTAATGTAACGACCCGTATTTTTAACACTTTAAAAATACGAATTAAAATAAAAAAATTGAATAAAAATCCGAAGGAAATAAAATTTTGTGTTGTTAAATGTGAATTACAAGTTAAAATACAAACTGAATTCTGAAATAACTTATTTGTAAATTAAATATGGATGTTAACTTGTATTGAATGTAAATAATGAATTGAATTTGATTGTAAACCAAATTGGTTATGATTGTAAACAAAGAATAAATAAAATGGTAGATTTAATAGTGGAAGTTTATGTTATTGAAACTAATATAAATAAATGTAACTTAATATTACAGTTGATTGAAATCAGATAATAACTGAAACTGTAATTTGAAAAGATGTTAACTTGTAATTGAACGTAAGTAAAGATTTAAATTTGAGTGTAACAAGTAATTGAAACGAATTGAATTTGATTGTAAACAAAGAAATAAATAAAATGTTACATTTAATATTGAAGTTATAATATTGAAATCAACGTAAATGAATGTAATTTAATATTACTGTGAATTTAAATAAGATGATAGTTGAAGAAAATGAAAGTAATGAATCATAAACTATTGATAATAATGTATAAGTAAATGGTTGATTCAATAATGAAAGTGTAAATCAAAATAAAAGAATTCAATTGGAATTAAATAACTTGAATTTGAATTACAATATAATTGAACGCTGAATCTAATGTAATCTTTTATACTGGATTTATAATGGAAAACTGCACTGCAAAAGATTGTTAATTATTGTGTAATTAAAAAAAATGAAATTTGTGAACAATTGAAATTTGATTTAAAAGTTAATAATTTAAAATTGAGAATTTTATATTGAAATTAAACTGTAGAAATAGCCATTTTTACAACTGTCTCGGATTTCGACGAAACTAGTTTCATCGGATCCGTAACAGTGAATTATTGTAAGGTTTCAATTTTCATAGCAATCAGACTTGTCGTTTGGTCGTGCGAGCTTGAAACGCGTAGAAATTTAAAGTCGTTAATTAAAATAATCGACTTCAAAAAGCTATCTTCCACATATGATTGAATTAGGCCTTGGGACTAGTTCCATTGCATCCGGAACGGGGGTAAAACCTTATAAACGCTTGGCGGCACGTCTCGATTGGAGTTCGGATGACTTTGGACCTACCTTTATAAATACACACACAAACCAAGACAGTTTTACTGTCATTTTAATCCAGAAACCCTAATTCTATCTTATGGCCGCCACCTATTCAATGGCCAGAATCGCTCGAACTTCTTTCCTTAATATCTCTCAATCCGTTTAACGAAATTAAAAAATTCCAAAAGCAAAGTTATAGATCTCGACGAGCTCTTCAAATCCATACGGTTGATCTATGCTTTTACCTCACGGATTCGCCCAGATCTTACTTGGAAGCGTGTACGGTTTTTCTTGGCTTGCGTGCAAACGGTGGCGAATTGGGTGGCGAAACTTGGCGCGGAGGTGGAGCAAGGAGAGGCGCACGCGATGGCATCCCCTGATCAACGTCCGGTCGCTCCTAGTTGCATGCGTATGGAAGAAAGTGGCGCGGTGTTGGGTTCGTTCGGTTCCTGTAGTCGCGTTGGAGAAGAAGGCTAATTTGCGGCCTTGATCTATTCCTGGAGCGAACGGCCATGATCTTCTATGGTATAAAATAAAAAGAAATTTGAATATTAGCTATATTATAATATGAAATCTTTAAACCGCATATCTTTTTCATACGTCATCAGATTTGGACAAAACTGGCGACGTTGGAATCGCAGCGACGAGAGCTACGCTGTAGTGCAAATCTAGGACTATTTTGAGCTCGCTAAATTTTTTGGTTAAATCGAACGCGCTCGATTTAATTTAAAATTTGAACGATTGGCAACGTAAACTCAAGGTGAGTGTTTTATAACGCTCACAACGTACTGAATATCTTTATGGTTGTTAAATTTGACATTATGAAGTGATATGAATTTATTTGTCGTTGTTTGATAAAAATTTAATTGTCATATAGATTGTCATGTGAATTCACCGTTGAAAAATTAAATTGACAGTAAACTGAAATTAGGATTTAATCAAAATCAAATTTCCCGATATTGATAACTATGAAATTGCCGTGAATTGTATTGACTATTGGATGATTTATTTCGATGGATGCTATTGGTTGATATTTAAATGTTTGGATGTTTAATTGCTTATATATATATCCTGTTATACATGCATATGACACTGTGATTGGTTTAAGTAATATATATTCATCCCTGACATGTAATTGAAATAAATAATCACTTGGCCATAGGTTAGAAAATTATATACGGACACCGGGTTGGTTAAATTAAATGATTTTAAAAGTTGATTTGAAATTATTTAAATGAATTGATTTTAAGAATAAAATCCAATGTATGGAAATTGAATTATTTTGAATTGAAGATCGAGATGTTGGAATTTAAACTTGGTAAATGAAATTGTTTAATTATTCGAAGTTTAGATTTTTAAGAAAAAAATTTGAAATACGGCGTGAATTTTTGAAAGTTGATTTGTTTTAAAAGATTGGACTTTTAATCGAACTCTGAATATTTCTAAGAAATTTATATGAAATGATATTTCAAGTTTGAGTTTGAAATTGAAAATTGATTTGAAATTGAGATTTAATTAATTTGGAATTTAATTGAAATTTAAAGAAATTTGTGAATTGGACTAAATTGAAACTATTGAATTAAATTTGAAGATAAAATTGATTTGAATAGGATTTGAACTGAAATTGATTTGGAATGTAATACTTAAATGAATTCTTGAAATCCGAATGTTAATCTAAGTTTATTGAATTGGAATTGTTCTAGAAATTAAGTAAACTACTTAATACGGATGTTTAATTTGAAGAATATTCTAATTTGAATACGAAATGGTTTTAAAGCGAATCTTATATTCTTATATAAATATATGAAGTGTTTTGAAATGTGAAATATTTAAAGTTTCGAAATATATTGAAAGTGAAATTGTTTATTTTGTGGTTCAAATATGTATTTGAAATTGATAAATTTGAAATGGTTTATTGAGAAGCTGAATCGAGTTGAAATTGATGATTTGAAATTGGATTAAATTTTAAATTTTGGAATTCGAGTTTATGTGAATCGTTTTGTGGAAATTGAGGCGAAAAATGATTTTGAAATTGAAATGAGATTTTGAGGCGAAAAATGATTTTGAAATCGAAATGAGATATTGACGCGAAAAATGATTTTGAAATCGAAATGAGAATTTTGAGGCGAAAAATGATTTTGAAATCGAAATGAGAATTTTGAGGCAAAAAATGATTTTGAAATCGAATTGAGATATTGAGGCGAAAAATGATTTTGAAATCGAAATGAGATATTGAGGCGAAAAATGATTTTGAAATCGAAATGAGATATTGAGGCGAAAAATGATTTTGAAATCGAAATGAGATATTGAGGCGAAAATGATTTTGAAATGAAATCGTATATTTTAAGAAGATATGACGATTTTGAAATTGAAATGAGATATTGAGGCGAAAATGATTTTGAAATGAAATCGTATATTTTGAGTAGATATGACGATTTTGAAATTGAAATGAGATATTGAGGCGAAAATGATTTTGAAATGAAATCGTATATTTTGAGTAGATATGATGATTTTGAAATGGCTTTGATTTTGAAGCGAATATGATATTTTGATATCAATTATGAATCGATTTGAAATGTAAAAGAGCCATCGGTGAAATAATATGTAGTTATTAAAGAGACCGGGATCAGATATGGACATACTCTCTGTCGATACTGAAAACCACTTTAATAACTAGTATACGCGAAGTGTTGATCCAGAACGAAGTGGATGGTTTGGGTGAACGTGTTGATTTGAAGAAAGAGAACGATTTTGGATGACCCCTGACATGACTAAAACAGGAGCCGCGCCGGGCCATTGAGGTTCGCCAACTCTAGCGGACACACTTCACCCGTATTTTTAACACTTTAAAAATACAAATTAAAATAAAAAAATTGGATAAAAATCCGAAGGAAATAAAATTTTGTGTTGTTAAATGTGAATTACAAGTTAAAATACAAAACTGAATTCTGAAATAACTTATTTGTAAATTAAATATGGATGTTAACTTGTATTGAATGTAAATAATGAATTGAATTTGATTGTAAACCAAATTGGTTATGATTGTAAACAAAGAATAAATAAAATGGTAGATTTAATAGTGGAAGTTTATGTTATTGAAACTAATATAAATAAATGTAACTTAATATTACAGTTGATTGAAATCAGATAATAACTGAAACTGTAATTTGATAAAGATGTTAACTTGTAATTGAACGTAAGTAAAGATTTAAATTTGAGTGTAACAAGTAATTGAAACGAATTGAATTTGATTGTAAACAACGAAATAAATAAAATGTTACATTTAATATTGAAGTTATAATATTAAAATAAACGTAAATGAATGTAATTTAATATTACTGTGAATTTAAATAAGATGATAGCTGAAGAAAATGAAAGTAATGAATCATAAACTATTGATAATAATGTATAAGTAAATGGTTGATTCAATAATGAAAGTGTAAATCAAAATAAAAGAATTCAATTGGAATTAAATAACTTGAATTTGAATTACAATATAATTGAACGCTGAATCTAATGTAATCTTTTATACTGGATTTATAATGGAAAACTGCACTGTAAAAGATTGTTAATTATTGTGTAATTAAAAAAATGAAATTTGTGAACAATTGAAATTTGATTTAAAAGTTAATAATTTAAAATTAGGAATTTTATATTGAATTAAACTATAGAAATAGCCATTTTTACAACTGTCTCGGATTTCGACGAAACCAGTTTCATCGGATCCGTAACAGTGAATTATTGTAAGGTTTCAATTTTCGTAGCAATCGGACTTGTCGTTTGGTCGTGCGAGCTTGAAACGCATAGAAATTTAACGTCATTAATTAAAATAATCAACTTCAAAAATCTATCTTCCACATACGATTGAATTAGGCCTTGGGACTAGTTCCATTGCATCCGGAACGGGGGTAAAACCTTATAAACGCCTGGTGGCACGTCTCGATTGGAGTTCGGACGACTTTGGACCTACCTTTATAAATACACACACAAACCAAGACAGTTTTACTGTCATTTTAATCCAGAAACCCTAATTCTATCTCATGGCCGCCACCTATTCAATGGCCAGAATCGCTCAAACTTCTTTCCTTAATATCTCTCAATCCGTTCAACGAAATCAGAAAATTCCAAAAGAAAAGTTGTAGATCTCGGCGAGCTCTTCAAATCCATACGGTTGATCTATGCTTTTACCTCACGGATTCGCCCAGATCTGACTTGGAAGCGTGTACGGTTTTTCTTGGTTTGCATGCAAACGGTGGCGAATTGGGTGGCGAAACTTGGCGCGGAGGTGGAGCAAGGAGAGGCGCACGCGATGGCATCCCCTGATCAACGTCCGGTCGCTCCTAGTTACGTGCGTATGGAAAAAGGGGCGCGGTGTTGGGTTCGTTCGGTTCCTGTAGTCGCGTTGGAGAAGAAGGCTAATTTGCGGCCTTGATCTATTCCTGGAGCGAACGGCCATGATCTTCTATGGTATAAAATAAAAAGAAATTTGAATATTAGCTATATTATAATATGAAATCTTTAAACCGCATATCTTTTTCATACGTCATCAGATTTGGACGAAATTGGCGACGTTGGAATCGCAGCGACGAGAGCTACGCTGTAGTGCAAATCTGGGACTGTTTTGAGCTCGCTAATTTTTTTGGTTAAATCGAACGCGCTCGATTTAATTTAAAATTTGAACGATTGGCAATGTAAACTCAAGGTGAGTGTTTTATAACGCTCACAACGTACTGAATATCTTTATGGTAGTTAAATTTGACATTATGAAGTGATATGAATTTATTTGTCGTTGTTTGATAAAAATTTAATTGTCATATAGATTGTCATGTGAATTCACAGTTGAAAAATTAAATTGACAGTAAATTGAAATTAGGATTTAATCAAAATCAAATTTCCCGATATTGATAACTATGAAATTGCCGCGAATTGTATTGACTATTGGATGATTTATTTCGATGGATGCTATTGGTTGATATTTAAATGTTTGGATGTTTATTTGCTTATATATATCCTGTTATACATGCATATGACACTGTGATTGGTTTAAGTAATATATATTCATCCCTGACATGTAATTGAAATAAATAATCACTTGGCCATAGGTTAGAAAATTATATACGGACACCGGGTTGGTTAAATTAAATGATTTTAAAAGTTGATTTGAAATTATTTAAATGAATTGATTTTAAGAATAAAATCCAATGTATGGAAATTGAATTATTTTGAATTGAAGATCGAGATGTTGGAATTTAAACTTGGTAAATGAAATTGTTTAATTATTCGAAGTTTAGATTTTTAAGAAAAAAAATTGAAATTCGGCGTGAATTTTCGAAAGTTGATTTGTTTTAAAAGATTGGACTTTTAATCGAACTCTGAATATTTCTAAGAAATTTATATGAAATGATATTTCAAGTTTGAGTTTGAAATTGAAAATTGATTTGAAATTGAGATTTAATTAATTTGGAATTTAATTGAAATTTAAAGAAATTTGTGAATTGGACTAAATTGAAACTATTGAATTAAATTTGAAGATAAAATTGATTTAAATAGGATTTGAACTGAAATTGATTTGGAATGTAATACTTAAATGAATTCTTGAAATCCGAATGTTAATCTAAGTTTATTGAATTGGAATTGTTCTAGAAATTAAGTAAACTACTTAATACGGATGTTTAATTTGAAGAATATTCTAATTTGAATACGAAATGATTTTAAAGCGAATCTTATATTCTTATATAAATATATGAAGTGTTTTGAAATGTGAAATATTTAAAGTTTCAAAATATATTGAAAGTGAAATTGTTTATTTTGTGGTTCAAATATGTATTTGAAATTGATAAATTTGAAATGGTTTATTGAGAAGCTGAATCGAGTTGAAATTGATGATTTGAAATTGGATTAAATTTTAAATTTTGGAATTCGAGTTTATGTGAATCGTTTTGTGGAAATTGAGGCGAAAAATGATTTTGAAATTGAAATGAGATTTTGAGGCGAAAATTATTTTGAAATCGAAATGAGATATTGACGCGAAAAATGATTTTGAAATCGAAATGAGAATTTTGAGGCGAAAAATGATTTTGAAATCGAAATGAGAATTTTGAGGCAAAAAATGATTTTGAAATCGAAATGAGATATTGAGGCGAAAAATGATTTTGAAATCGAAATGAGATATTGAGGCGAAAAATGATTTTGAAATCGAAATGAGATATTGAGGCGAAAATGATTTTGAAATGAAATCGTATATTTTGAGTAGATATGACGATTTTGAAATTGAAATGAGATATTGAGGCGAAAATGATTTTGAAATGAAATCGTATATTTTGAGTAGATATGATGATTTTGAAATGGCTTTGATTTTGAAGCGAATATGATATTTTGATATCAATTATGAATCGATTTGAAATGTAAAAGAGCCATCGGTGAAATAATATGTAGTTATTAAAGAGATCGGGATCAGATATGGACATACTGTCTGTCGATACCGAAAACCACTTTAATAACTAGTATACGCGGAGTGTTGATCCAGAACGAAGTGGATGGTTTTGGTGAACGTGTTGATTTGAAGAAAGAGAACGATTTTGGATGACCCCTGACATGACTAAAACAGGAGCCGCGCCGGGCCATTGAGGTTCGCCACCTCTAGCGGACACACTTCTTCGTTACCATGTCTATTGCTTTTGTGATTCGATTTGGGTGCACCCCTCGATTTTGGGAGTGTTGTTTCGCGGTGTTGGGGTAGTAGCTGCTATGCCCAACATCAGTCTGGATCACGCAACTACTAGTATCCTAGTTGGTATTGCCTCATGTACCTTGTCATACTGATTATCCTATTCGCGACCACTACGATTTTGGTTTGTACCTTTAGTATATGGATTGCCCTCTGGTGACTTCCGGTTTTGGGGAAACTACGGTCTTGTATATGCTTTTGGGAATAAAAATGTGTTAAGGGTGGAATGGGCCATGGCTTAACGCTAGTTTGATATTTTACTTTATGATAGATATTATTGTATATAGCGTATTCTATTATATAGTAGATAGTTTAACGGATCCTTAGCAGATGGAAATCTCGAACATCTCTTAAGTTAATGCACACACGTTAAACACTGGATGAGAGGTGTCTAAAACCCATAACATCTCCGACGCCGTCACACTCATATTTACTTATTCGATTTAACTTACATGAGATATTTTAGTCCTGACTCGAGTGTTTTGTCTTTTCATTACACTCGGGTCAGCCTGAGCATTTCAGATAAGGTTGAAGATCTATTCTGGAGGACGAAGACGGAGTTTGGTATTACATCATTTGTATTCTACTACTGTATTATTTTTCCGCTGCATTGTTGCATTATCTCTGATATGTATGTAACTCTGATTTTTGATGTATAATAATAATCAAATTTATTTATTTAACAGCTTCATGAACTGTTATTTTATTATTATATCTTGTTCCTTCCGCTGCGAGATTCTGAGTTTGTTTCTGTTCTTTCCTTTATTTTCTTATTTAACCCCAATAACTATCTGTATTTTGGATTGTTTGAGTCGGCATGTGTGTATGTTTTGTCGACTTGAACGGTCAAAAATGCGGGTCGTTACATTAAAGACATGAAAGTAAATAAAAAGAAAGAAAACCAAATGTGTCGGAGCTACTGTTGAGACATAAATCCAAAGCAATTAAGCTAGTATAATACATTTAGCATCCCCAAAATTTTATAAGTCTTTTGTTTAATAATGGGAACTACCAAGCCAATATGTCGGTTAAATTACTAATAAATCCAATTGCAAATGAAATACAAAGATAACTTTTGAATTATTGATTATATATAGTGGAAAACAATCCCAATCACTAAGCCATGACCAATTCTCAGTTCTATTCAGTAGTCCTTGGCTTTGAGCCATAAAACCAAAGCTTCTAAAGCCTAGTCTTAAGAACAATCCAAACTCATAATTCAAAGGCAACAGAAAGACTCTATGCTTAACTACATAATTTGGAATAGCCCAAATACATCCCAAATGTTTTTTATTCAGTGGTGGATACCTTATCCAAACTCCACAATCTTAAAAATTGCTAAACTAAACATTCATATTTAATAATCTATGGAAACATTCCAATGATATTCACATACCTAGGATTGTACCAAAACCGTGCCCAATCATAATTGGACCAAAATAACCGAACCCTATTTAGCCTCAACATGAATCAAAATCAACGCAAAGTCAAATTATTATAGGTTGGAACCTTACCTTGATTGTTTGATGGATGTGAATGATAGAATTGAGATCTGGAGTGTATTTCGACTAAACTGGGGTGCGCAGTTGCAGGGGAGAAGAATAGTCTTTGACATTGGAAGCAAGTAGTTGAAATAAAGGAAGTGTGAATGGTGTGGGGTAGTAAGCGCTTATATAGCCAATCCAACATTGTCCGTTATCGAGCACAGCAACACCGGAAAATAAGGAATAAAATTAGGAAGTTTTTCAGTAGTAAATGCCGAACCAAGCTTGAACTGAGCAAAAATTAGCAGAGATTAAAGAAATGGCTTTGAGGAACAATGCTCATACTAGGTGAATGATGGCGAGCCTTACTTAGAAAAATCAAATAAAGCACACTTCGTATCATATAAAGCGTCCTTAGGGAAACAAATGTTGTGGGTGTTTTCACCCATGGAATGGTAAATGCGAAGAGTTGCTACGAGGAACAAGAACAGCTATAATGTCAGCAATAAGAGTATTGCCGCTGGACCAATGTAACAACCCGCATATTTTGCGATTGTATATTTAAATGATGAAATTTAAATATGGCATCGTTAGTCGAATTAAAGTCCAAAATGATTATTTTTGTAAACGGTCGAATCCGTACTCGAGACCACTTTCATTGAGTCCAAAATGGCGTTTGCGACCTTTTTGAGTATAAACATCGATATGTTTGGAGTTGAGTCGAATTTTTCTATTTTTCTATTTGGGCTTTGGGTTTGGGTTTCAGCCCACTAACCCAACATAATACCCTAACTCCTCCTCCAACTCCTCTTCATTCATTTTCATTTCCTAACACTTTCAAGCTAAAAGAAAAATGGGGGAGGAGAAAAGAAATCAAAATTCCTAAGCCCTAGTTTACTAGGAAATTCAAATTCAAGCTCTAGAAATCAAAGAGAAGCTTAGGTAAGCATCCTCTTCATCTTCTCCATCTCAATCTCTCTTCAATTTTCAGAAATTCCTAAACCCTAACTTAGGAAATATTTGCTTATAAGCTTAGATTGGAGCTTCTTGAGTTGAAATTGAAGAGGAATTGGTTTTGCTTTCTTTTAGAGCTTCTCATTCGTTGTTTTTGGGTTTAAAGGTGAGTTTCGGAACTCACATCTATGTCTATAGCTTTCATTGTTGTTAGGTATGAATTCCTAACATCTATTGTTGTCCATTTGCTTTTGGATTGAATTGGTTTGGTGAATTTTCCAATTTTTGGTATTTTGAAGTCAAAATCTATGAAAATCCATATATGGATGTTTGCACATGTTGTTCGGAGTGTATTGGTGAGCCTATAGGGCGGGGTTGTCGCTTGGCATAAATCCCTAGCCATCGTCGCTCATTGATCGCTTCCGATACGAATTGGTCATCATTGGCTAAGGCAAAATATTTCCCTGAGCTTCAGCTCAAACGTTTGGTATTAAGGTCAGACGTTTGGAGCTACGGGAATAAAATTCCAGATTCTCAGCTCAGACATCTGAGCTTATATCCTAGATGTTTGGGCGATCTGGAAGAAAATTCCAAAGCTTCAGCTCAGACGTCTGGGATAACCACTAAACGTCTTGAGCTGCTTATTTCAGCCAAATTGCCTATTTTGAGTGGATTTTCGTTTTAACCGATTTTTGGTTGATCCGATTAGTTGTTATCACTTATTATCAACTTTGATGACTTCTTTTTCTGGATTTTTAGGAATATCCATTTGATGGAATTGATATCGATTTTTATGGTTTTGATTCACGTCGTTGAATGTGAATTTTTGGTGATTGATTATTTCTACAATCATTTCTATGATTTGTCACTTTAAAATACAAAGGTTTCTATACTAGTAGTAAATACTCAAACTCTTTCACAAAAACGATTTCAACACTACTTTTAAATACAAAGCTAGTTTTTAAAACCATTTCCAAATCTATTAGTATATACAAACCTTTACCTCATTCATATGAGAAATCCAATTAAACGACTTAGCAAAACAAGTGGTATGAAACGCTTGCATTTACTTCGTCGGTTAATTCTTAGACTTGTTCGATTGAAATCTTGTGACAATTTTCGAGTGGAAATCTACAATTTTTTCATAAATATTTAAGTTAAGCCAGTGGTTATGGGACATGAAGCAAAACTCATTTATTTATTAGCTTAGTGTAATTCACACTTCTTATTGATCGATGGCGATCATTTTATGGTTTAGACTAGTGATATGTGAGGTCGCTTTGTCCACGTGGGGGACTGTACCCAGTTTTATGGAGCTTTGTATCATTTTTAGGGGCTAGCGACCCCTGGTCTTTTTGACCGTTCGTGGAGCAATCGGCTCAATGAGTTCGGTACATGGGGCGTATCTTTTTAGGTGCATTGATGTTCAGCTCAATAGGTTTGTGCATGGGGCGTATCTTTTCAGGTGCATCGATGTTCGAATGTGCATGGGGCGTATCTTTTCAGGTGGTTGATGTTCGACTGTGCATGGGGCGTATCTTTTTAGGTACGTCGATGTTCAGCTTATCTGTCCCCAAGGGGGGACAGTACCCCGTATTTTCATGGGATAGCGTCCTGTTTGTGATACACGTGTTGGTGAGTTTTCATGCTCTCGTTTGTGATAGGCCTCCCCCTTTGTGTTTTCTGGATTTCTGATTGTTGATTTCTGGAATTTGTGTTTCACTAATTTTTGCGATTGATATTGATATGTTTTGTCAATATTTGGGGTTTGGTGAATAAGCTAAAGAATGTGATATTCTTTTTGGGTATTTGACAAGATTTGAGATATTGTATGATTTTTATTGTTATCGAATGTATACTTGTCACAGTATGGCATTATTGTTATAATACATTTTTGTGGTATCTCTTATTCTTTCTCATTTCATATGATATTTATAGCTAGACTGATCCGTTTATTATTTTTCTTCTTAAATAAGACTCGGGTCAGACCGAGGTGTTACAGGTGCTTCCACTTGACTTCTTAAGCAGGGGCTAGCTTCTGACTTTTGGCTAACTACTTTAGCTTAGTAGTTTTTGCTTTTATACATTTAAGTTAGAGACCCATTGATGTATACATATTCTTTTGCTTAGCACTTGTACCTATTCTTTTGTGATGTAGTGGATCTTGTATGACCACTATTTTGATGTACACTTTTATGTGTTATATTCATATCTGTTTCCACCTTTGTGATATAAATATCTGTGACTGATTTGTTTTATGCTTATTTTTATATTTGTTTCCGAAGCCCACATAGCCACTATGTAGTAGCTTTGAGTTTGTATTTGATATGTCGGATTTCCTCTTGAAACAAAAAGCAAGTCATTCTATCTGACATATCGGTACTCGCACAAAGCAATTACACAGATGGTCGCTCCTCAACAGCCTTATTCTTCGTGCTAGTCAACGGCATTACCCCATAGTGTCCTTGGCTAGTGTGAGTATAGAGATGGGGCATCACAACCAAGACCTAAGGCAGGAAGGTAAGGAGGTTACAAAGTAGTATGAGAAGGATGAAGAAGAAACGGTGAACCTCGTGTAAAAAATGAGTTGGTTTAGCCTTGAACCGATCATTAATTTTTGGTTGATGGCATCATTACCTGATAAGAACCTATGGTCGGTAGTATCGCTATCGAACAAGAAATCCTAGCCGGTAGTATCACTACCAAACATGAATCCTGTTCAATAACGCCATTATCGAACAAGAATTCTTGTTTGGTAGGTTGGCTATCGAAACTAGTAGTGCCAACCATTATCCTTTAACCCAAATGTAGAAGAATGCCAAATGCCAAACCATGCTAACATACCAGCCAGGATGCTACCAAGCGCACCTTGCCAAAGCGAACCAAATGATGCATATATGGAAATTTTGGGTTCGATCTTCTATAGAAGGAAATTCTGGATCATATCTTCTGTATAAGGAGAGAATCGAACCAAGTAGGTGAAATATGGTTGCCTATTTTATGGGCCTAGCCTCCCTATATCTTCACATCTATCAATACCCAAGCTAGCAAAAACAATATGGGATGATTCTAGAGAGGAAAAATAGCAAAACTAAGCATGTAGAATAGAATTTCTAAAAGCTACTTCTAAATTTCTTCTGATCATTAGATCATTCTACTTTATATTAAAATCATTCCAGAATGGATATATAATGTAACGACCCGTATTTTTAACAGTTAAAAATATTAAATTGAATAAGAAATTATTGAAAAAAATGGTTAGAAACAAAATTTTATGATTTTTATTATGAAAATATATTGAATGTAAGTTATAATATCAATCGAATTTTAAATGACAACCAATTGCAATAAGATAAAAGTTGTAACTCACATTAGAATTTAAATTTATAATATTAGTTTATATTAAATTAATAACAGAAATTGGAATAAAAAATGGTGAATTTAAATAAAGAATTGAGTGAATGTTTTAATGAAAGAATAACATAAGTTGTTATTTGAAATGTATCTTGGAGGTTGATTTTCAATAAGATAAAACATTTACTTCGTAAATAAAATATAAATTTTGTTGTATACGAAATTTTATAAAACATGTTTGAATTAGTATAAATGTAAAGAAAATATAATTAGAATTCGTTTGAAGTTAGTAATGAAATTAATTGGAATTAGATTAATTGAAATGTTTCAATTAGAAAGGAAACAGGAATGAAATTGTAATGAATGAGTTAATATAGGAACTTTCATTTTTGTGTCAAAATGGAATGAACATTTTAATTAAAATAAATGCATGTTTTGAGACGTGTAAGATAAAATTTTCATTTGGAATAAGTGATTTTATAAAAAGAAAAGAAAAATTGAATTTTAGAATAATATATATAAACACACTTATTAGTATTCAACTTTTAATATATCAGAGGGTTTATAGTTGTGTAAATGTTGTGGAATCAATTAAAAATTACCTTGTGTAACGACCTGCCTTTTTGGACGTTTTAAGCAGACACACACGTCAGACTCAAACCATTCAAAAGGGCAGATTGTTATGAGGTAAATAAGAAAAGCAGAGAAAGAAAACAAATACAGAATATCGTAATGGAATGACAAAATATAATAATCAAATAAACAGTTCATGAAGCTGTTTACAAGTACATTGATTATACTTTTATAATATAGATCAGAGTTACATACAGCAAGAATAAATAATAAATAAATGCAGTGGAACAACATGATGCAGTGGAATAAGTAAAATAAATAATACTACAAAATCTTCGTCTTCATCCTTCACAAAGCAGTCTTCGATAACTGGAAAGCTCAGACTGACCCGAGCGAATTGAAAAGATAAAACACTCGAGTCAAAACTAAAAGATTTTACGTAAGTTAAATCAACAGTAAATAAATATGAGTGTAACGACGTTGAAGATGTTTACGGGGTTTGACATCTCCTATCCAGTGTATAACGTGAGTGCAAAAACTTAAGAGATGTTCGGGATTTCCATCTCCTAAGGATCCATTAAACTATCTACTATATAGTACAATACACTATTATAATAGTGTCTACAATTAAGTAAAGTATTAAAATAGCGCTAAGGCGTTACCCACACTACAAGAAAATTTATTTTTGGTGGCGCACAAAAAACGCTACCAAAACTTATGGTAGCGTTTTGATAAACGCCGTGATAAAGCCCACAACTAAAAATCCATGATTTTTAGTTGCATTTATTTCAACGCCACTATCAATCCTTTTATTGCAGCGTTTCTCAAACGCCACCATAAACCTTTTTGTAGCGTTTTAAAAACGCCACCAAAAGGATTTTTGGTGCTACCAATAGACTTCCCAACTTTACCCCTACTTTACGGTAGCGTTTACTCAACGCCACTATATTTATTTCTATAGCGTTTTTGAATCGCTACTAAAAGTTGTTGATCATTTTGCACCATTTTGTCATGCTATTATCTCTTGTTGATGGTCTATTTTGCTTCTACTATGTCAATCAACAATCACTCACATAATCATCATATTCAAACAATTAAAAAACATATTAATGATATAATCAAATAAGATATCCATAACCATTCTAATACAATAGTTTTTTGATAAAATGACCAAACTCACATACAATAACCATTCGTATACAAATTTACACACCTAGTACTAATAAAATGTTATACCAAACTGGTGCTAACAAAACGCTTGATTATCCATAATTTTTTGTTGCATGCACAAGTGAAAGCTAACACCATAAAAGTCCAACCTTGCTTTCTTTGGAAATCCAATGCCTACACAAGTGAAAGCACAACATATAGTCAAACAATTATGTTAATTCGTATGACTTCAAATCTAATATCAAACATCTACAACATTGTACGAGTATATCATATTATAAATAATGTCATATGAACTAGGAAACACACGAGTAACATGTTCTAGTAAAAAGAAATTATATACTGCAAATTTGATACTATGGCAGAGGACTACTTACCTGATGTTTGGTAGCTTTATAAATCAAACTCAGGGCTGTGTCCATCTTCATACAATTTTCCAGTTGCAAAATTAATGCCTGCCAGCTTCTACATGCAAAGATCACAATAACAGTGGAAGATTTACACGTGGTGCTGATAAAATATTGCAGTTAATAGAGCACATAAACCATATATTGCAAAGCAATGGTATGTGGCCTTGCTTTTTGTAATATTATCTATTTTATTTTGAACTGCATATAGACAACTATCTATCCCACCCGGCCAACAGTTCACTTTGACTAGGGACACAAAGGGTGATTGTTCTAAACGGTATGAGCAGAAAATCAAAACATGAATCAAAGTCTTATAGTCCCAGTTTAACAACATTGACTAAGGCATATCTATGCATTCTGACATTAACATGAATGACAGTGCAAAATATGGATCAAAATGAAGCAAAAAACCAAAGGGCAGCAGGCTAAAGCAGTGAACTTGGATACAAATGCTCAAACTGCATGCAACATAAGTGCAAGTGCAGTGATAGACTTTAGAGTGCAAAAAAATCATAAAGACTCGTATCAATTCAGCTAACAAAAGCAGGATGGATACTAGGAAAGGCATAAATAAAGATGAAGTTAAAACTGACTCAGCTACAGGCAGTATATGTAATAAAAAAGAAGAATTCGTAAAAGTGCCAAGTATACTTACCAGAAGATGCAGAACCGAGGAGAATGCTTTTGAGTTCAAAGCCACCATAAGCGCATGGTCCAACCTGGTATCACAAATCAAATCAAAAGTGCATAAAAGAAAAAGGAGTAGAGTGAGCAAATCACTTAGCAACTCTGAAACTAAGGGAAACACAAATAAATAAAATGAAAAAAATATGACTGGCCTAAAAGTGTACTATACCTTCTCGTAAAAGTGTACGCACACAGAAAACACATGTATACACTCACACAGTAAATATATATAATTAATTGTACATGCACCTACATTCGCTCTCACTGATGTGTGCACACACACTCACACACTAGTGCACACACACTGTTGGAATAACACACACAGACACCCATTGACAATACATGCAAGCACGAAAATATACTGGAGAGGGAACTAAGTCAGGCAACAGCTAATTCATGCGTATAGGTATATATAACATTACATAATTAAACAAAGGTTATGTGTGTGGAATACCTTTAGAACCATAAGGGTCTTCCCATTTTGGAAATTTGCAGTCCATCTAATATTGATATCATCTATATAAACAAACATGTCAACAAAAATAAAAGTTATAAGCAATCAATGAAGATATTAAAGAAAATGTAGATCTCTCGTGAATATTAAAATAAAAGCTATAAGCAACAATAGTTAGTAGATCCATAATGCTAAGAACCAAAATATTAAAATGAATGGATGGAATTAGAGTACTTCTATGCCAGACCTTATTTCTAATGCAAGAATAGGATCAGTAGGATATGCTATCATGTGAAAGAGTTCCCTACTTGAAAGAACTAACATCAGTATCCACCTCTTAATAATTCCTTGGACTTCAGCAAATTTCTTCTCACGTTAATCCAATTTGCATATAGACTAGAAGAAGAATATGTGTTTGGCATTTATAATATTTTCCATTAACCCCAGCCACCTTAACCAAAGACTTGACACCTTCAAACTGATCGACGACTCTTCTATAATGACTTTAGCAACTACACCAGAATCGGAGACACCAACCATCAAACCTGAGGGTAACTGCTTTATTCTTCATACATATAGGATACATGACTTTCATAAGCAGTGATGCTTAGATAAAGCACCATAAACACTGAAAATGGAAAATACAACCATACTAGGCAAAATAGCTATAATCAATATAAGCCATATTATAGGTTGAACCCAATTTCTTGAATTCATTCCCATATTCATGAGTGAAAAAATTTAGTATACCAGTTGACTGATTTTTTTAGGGATTCTTGCAAGATTATTTTTGTGGTCGATGTAGAAAAGCCTAAAGAGATTAGTGTATCCTGACATCCACTCATAGTTATTCATCAAAGACCACACAAAATATCCTTCTACTTTAGGTCCCTCGCTGGTACAAGATAAGATCACTGTATGTAACTCTTCTCTTTTTATCCCAAATTTTCACTTCCATTTAATAAAATATCATGTTATGATGTGTACATTTTTTAAGTCTAGCCATGCATGTAATTATAACTTACCGATCAATACATCTCGAAGTTCTTTAAGATGCACAATCATGTAATTAACCCTATCCTGGTTGGAGATTGCACTTTCTAATGGTAACTTGTTATCATGGTAATCAAGCTTCATTGTTCCTATAAAATTTCAATACGAGAAAGGAGATTTATTTTTAGGTTTATTCTTCTTCAATCTATCATATTGGATTTTTTTATTTATTGATAACATGATATGCTATAATGTTTATTAAAAAAATCTTTTGGATTCCCCTGCATTTGAATATACTGATCATTTTCAGTGACTTAGAACTTAGGAACATCATATTTCTTTTTTGTATAAGTTAACAGATCTGGTAATCCATCTGGGACCACGTATATCCATGTACTTTGCTGCAAAGTATGATGGAAATCAAATTAAGTAAACGTGAATAGGTAACATTCGATCGAAATTTTATATTTTGACATAAAGAAGAATAATAAAAGTTGTCGCGCTTACCCATTGACCGATTTCCACCTCATCTATGTTTTTTTCTGTAAAAAAAGTTAGAAAGAAAGAGAAGATGAATCAATAATGAGTATCATAGTACACACATACTCACACACTCTAATGTATGTCTCCTCAAGTTAGAAGTACTATTCAACAACATTTAAATTTGGATACTAATCTTGTTTTTGCACCTTGTTTGAATCACCTTAGACATTACAAAGCAAAAAACATGCATAGTATACTACTGAACATACCAGTTTCTTCAACCCAGGAGTCATCGATGCTTTTAGTCGGAGAAAATGTCTTTGGAACTTTTTTTTGCATATTTTGATGTATAATAATTAAGTCCTATAAAATCAAACAATCCTTTTATCATGCCCGACTCCTCCTTTTTGAATTCTGGAAGTCTATGTCCGACCAATTCTCTCATAATATATGGATATTCTCCGTACACTGACGGTTCCACGTACCTGAGTCCACATAATAATATTGTGATTTAAACATGAATCGTAACTGGTTTATATATATGAATATGCTTCTTTATTGCTTACTGACCATCCAAGCATAAACTCCAATGCCCTATGTTTTGTGTCTTTA
The DNA here is from genome assembly GCA_030737815.1 of Allium fistulosum. Lineage (NCBI taxonomy): Eukaryota > Viridiplantae > Streptophyta > Magnoliopsida > Asparagales > Amaryllidaceae > Allium > Allium fistulosum. The sequence goes on along the minus strand of CM060908.1, from coordinate 690,250,502 downwards.
TCCTTAAGTGAATCAGAATATGGCACATGCAATTCAGAACGATTCCAATTTCCCCTCTCTATATTGACTGAAAATAAAATAGCACAATGTATGAGAACAAGACCCATATCTTAAAGCATAAAATCATCCCAGTTCTTATTAATTTAAACTCGTTTTTTTAATATCATATTCTTAAATATTAATCATTATAGATGTATTAACTACGAGAAACATACTTTGTAGTGGTTTCTATAAACTTGAACAGCTGTTGCATGTGCTAATAAGAGATTGTGAGAAACAGTGTATGGTTCAGTGAGAGAATCACTGGAGGGCATTCATTTCCAAAGCAGTCCCCTGGTGCAGTTTTTCCAGTTGAATAACCAAAGCAACTAAATGTGTATGGCTCATTCAATGTTGTCTAATGTTTGACCCTATCCCCAAACTCTTGGAAGCATATTTGACAATAATCTTTGAAATCATTCCTAGTTAAGGAAAAATAACTTTGAAATCACCAACAGGGTATTCGGTTAAATCTCCAATCGTTCTGGAGAGTTCAAACCCAATTATTTCAAAAAATAAAAATGAATAAATAAAATAAAATTGTCATTTAAATACTTCCAGATCCTAAATGAGATTTAGTGAGAACACAAGCATTTCGATGTTTTCCATCTTATAATAAAATTCTTTTAAGTGCTATATACGAATAAAATACTGACAGAATCTCTTTATTATCATGACCATACTGCAATTACCATCATCGACGACCACGAACGCCTTGACCTGATTCCTTGTCCAACGCATGTCTGCTTTTGTACCGACATGATTTTCATGACCTCATCCTTCAAGCCGAGAAAGAGCAGATTAATGATTTGGTACTCCTTCATGGCGAGTCGATGGAGGTAGATATCTTCGAGTGATCCGATCTCACCGTCTTTAACAAACAAGGACCTGCTCTTCTTTAGTGTTATCATCGCGATTGTTACTTCTACGAGAGAAATTTAAGGGTTTAAGAGATTGAATATGGGAGGTACGGAACTGATTTAAGAGGACTGTTTAGGGTAGTCTTCCTTCTTCAAAAGAAGATGGGAAATAAAATGTTAGCAGCGTATTTTGCTAAGGGTAAGAAAAAGAGATTTGAGCGACCACGAAAAATTTTAGGACGAATTGTTGGCAGGATATTTTAGTCGCGTTTAGTTATTTACTTTTACCTTTTCATATGATTAGTGGTAACACTTAGTGCTGAACGCTACTAAGATATGCTACTAAAAATAGTTTTTCTTGTAGTGACATATCCCTATTAACATATTTTTGTATATTCCTATAGTCTATACAGTACCGTAATTCCTCCATAAACTTGAGGGCTTTCAGAGTGCACTCTATAGGTATGGTACAAACCAAACTCGTAGAAGGCGCAATAGGGCATGTGGACACGACACTCGAGGCAATGCCAGGGGAGATATACCAATTGCCCTCTCGGACTGGTGGTAATGCATAGCAGCTACTACTGCCCACCTCGGACACACTCCCATAATCAAAATCGAGGGGTGGCCACCAAATCAATCACAATGTCAAAGTATAGTATCGAAGAAATGTTCCCGATAGGAGGAATGACCTCACTTGGCCCGGTATAGCTCCAGTTTTAGTCACATCTAAGCTGACTCACGGGAGTCAGGGTCATGTAAATACCTCATACAGAATCGTTCGCCAAACCATCCTTCTTCATTTCTGGAATCTCCACCACGTACACAGTTGTTAGAGCGGTTTTCGGTATTGGCAGAGAGTATGACAATATCCGATCCCGGTCACTTTAACAACCAAACACTTATTTCACACCGGATGATTCTTTTGCATTTCAAAAGTCAATTTATGCTTAATAACAAAATATCATATTTGATTTCAAACCATATCATTTTCGAAATCATATTCGCTTTCAAAATTCATATTCACTTTCAAAAATCATATTTACTCAAATATGTCATTTCACACAAAGTTATCAATTCCAAATTCCAACTTAAGTTGTATCGTCATCAAGGATTTAAATATAATTACTTCAATTTTACACAGTCTGAAATTTTAGAAATTAGGTTAGGTAGTCATAAATAGTTTTCATAGTTTAAAAATAGTTTAAAACAGACTGAAGTAGTTAAAATAGTAAAATAGTTTAAATGGAAAAATAGTTTAAATAGATTTAACTTTGATTTAATTAGATTTAAAATGATTTATATAAATTTAAAATAGATTAAATGGGTTTAAATTATCTTAAATAGGTTTTTAAATAGATTAAATAAATTTAAAATAGATTAAATAGATTTAAATTATATTAAATAGATTTAAAGTAGATTAAATAAATTTAATTAGTTTAAAATTGGTAAAATAGATTAAATTGATTTAATAGGTTATAGTAGATTAAAATAAATTAATATAGTTTAAATTGATTAAAATAGTTAATTTAATAAAAATAATTTAAATTTGTTTATATAGATTTCAAAGTTATACCCAAACATTTCAATAATTCAATTCCGACAAATTTATTTATAATTGACACTTCAACTTTGAAATTCCAATTTAAATCCTTTGAGCAATTCATTAAATCAATTCCAATTTCAGCATTTACACTTGGATTATCGAAAATAATTCAGTTTATATAAATCAATTTTCATTTCAAAATACAGTTAACTGAATTCAAAATTTAAATATTCAAAAAAATCATTTAATTTAACCAATCCGGTGTATATAATTTTCTACCCTATGGTCAAGTGATACGGACATTTATCATTTCAAACCGCAATTTAAAATTTTACGGTTATATATCATTTCAAACTGCAAACCCGCATTAAATAAAAATCCATAAAACCGCTCGAGTCTATCATTCAACCCATAACGATTTTTCCCTAATCTATAGATCATTCGGGTATGTATCATTTCAACCCATAGGGAACTTGCAGTATTATAACAACATCCAGTCATCCAATACCAACAATCAAACATACATAAAAAACATCATCCAAATCAGCAAATAAGCATCAATAATTAACTGATTATCATTAACAAGCATTAAACTTGACAATTAAATTCAATATTAAATTAAACGACGATTGAATGCAATAAAAGTCTAATTTAACTAGAATGACAATTTTAACATACCAAACATCGATCAATTAATTTCTAATCACATCATAAATTTAATTTAATTAACATAAGATTGTTTAGTAATTGTGAGTGGGTTAAAACACTCACCTTTGGATTTCAAATCGATTTGAAATCCATAGGGCCCAAATTTGAACAGTCTCAGAATTCATCCAAACCAGCATCAAAATGTTCAAAATTTCAATACGATCTCGGCAGAACAAACCGTGCATGAATCGGACCTCGTACGCAAAAGTTATGTAGATTTGAAGATTGAAATCAAAAATTAAATAAAATTAAAAAGAAAAGAAATGAAACACCTTACCCTACCACGTCATCACCATTTACAATCGCTCCTAACCCTAGAATTTTATTCGAATGCCAGGAACCTACGAAGCTGCCACCCATCGTTCAAAATCCCGATCATCCACGACCGCCTCTACCCCAATCTGACTACCTCCCCATGACCTCCTCTCTTAGGCGCACCCACGGCCACCCGCGGCGCTGCCTCTGGCCCACTCTAGCTCCAACACTGCCACCCCCATATATAGCATTTTCTGGCCAACCTCGTTTGTATCTGAGACGAACAAACACACGACCCAGCACCTGCTCGATGCCACCCTTCGAATGCCACTTCCGTATCGTCGATCGGGCGACGATCCACCGTTGGATCGTCAAAACCCTAATATGAACTGCTGAGGTTCAACCTTGATTTTTGGACAAACAGTGAATCCGATTAAAAAACGAATTACACTAGTGTATTGCGCTCGTTGAGAGCTTCGAATTGATATATAATTTAATAGCGTTTGAGGAATTTAAATTTTTCGATTTGATTTTGATTTGCAGTTGTATTTGGAATTGGAAATGGGTTTTGGTTTGTCTTCCATTGGGAAGAGAGAAGCAGATAGAAATGTACGTACAAAATAATGGAATAAGAAATAGGTAGGGTTTATAACAGGCTATATACAGGCAGATCAGAAATAGAAATGAATGGACTAGATTGATTTGATCGAAACGATTCACGCGATCCTGAAAAGCCCGTTTTGTCCCCGAAATGAAAGTAGGTCGTCCAATATATCCAAATAGATGTTCGCGATATTTTTAAACTCAATGTAACAGGTTTCAAGTCCTAATTCCATTGTATGAAGAAGTTAGCTAAAAATCGGCTTATTTCAAATTGATTTCACTTAAATTGATTTCTAGGCGTTTCGAGTCCGTATGATCGAACGACAAGTCTGATCGCTATGAAACTTGAAATCCTTCAATAATTCACCGTTACAGATCCGATGAAACTAGTTTCGTCGAAATCCGAGATAGTGGCCAAAATGGTTATTTTCACGTTAATTAAATAAATTAATATTAAATTAATTAATCACTTTTTAATTCAAAATTTATAAATTAACAAATTTCATCATTTTTGATTACCTAGACATTTATAATAATTTAAAACAAATATACATATCAATTTCAGTGTTGGTTATTACACTAATTATAGTGTTTAATTTAAACTGTGATTAAATTCAATAAATTATAATCTAATTCCTAAAAAATTGATTAAATTTTGATTTCAGTCTTTTTGTTCAATCAATTATTACTCTATAGACATAGCTAACATTTGTTTATATCTTATTGCATAAATATTCTACAATTATCGTCTTTTACCATATTAGTTGCAGCATTCCAACAATACTGAACCTTTGTTGATTTTGACATTAATTATAATTTAAAATCCCACATCTTCATTTATCTTGGTTTCATTATTATTAATAAATCAATTTTATTGTCTTATGAGTGTAATTGACATTTTTGTACATTTTATTACATTCCCAATTTGCATTTTTTGTATTAACACACATTAATGTAACATTTATTTACATTTATTTGTAATTAATTAATTAAATTGGTAACGAATAACAATTGTCACCATTTCTACATTTAATAACATTTGTAAGTTTATTATTTAAAACAAATGTTATAACAACTCACATTACACAAATTTTATCCAATTCAACCTATTACACATTATTTCATTAATAAATCAATATTTCAATTACCAATAACTCTTTAAATCCAATTATCAATTAATACACACCTTATTATAATTAATTTGCAATCGACAACCAATTATGACTTTTAATCATTTTAATTAATTCGAATCACATTCAAAGCAATTATAGGTTACCTTAAATGAATATTACCTTAAATTAATACCATTACCTTTTATTCCAATTACATTCTTATTATTAAATCACAAAAATTTATTTCTTCCAACATTAAATCACAAAACCTTATTAAATGAACCATTTTTAATTATCGAAAATTATGGGTCGTTGCACTCTCCCCCACTCAAAACTTTTCTTCCTCCAAAAGGAAAAAGGAGGGAAAAGAAGGAATTAATTAATCAATACATTTCATTCAAAATATTACATTTATAAACAATTAATTTACGTAATTAAATAATTTAAATAAATTTATAAACAATTAAATCCTTTTATATTCAAGTTAATAAAAGTTTGAAAACAATTCACAAAATTTTTCTAAGTCCAAAATTCATGGAAAATTTCGGCAGGGTCTCCTTTGTACGGAGATGTCTGGGAGGAATAATAACAACAATATATATCATTATTTTCAAAACAATTTATCCCAAACCACAGGAAAACAATGTAATATCGCTAGAAAACTGTAATCCGAGAATGTACCTATTTGTCGGGCAAACTATGCTTATTTTATAAAAACAAAAGCAGTATCAATTGCTTCCATAACTTGTATTTCACTTATACAATCTAAAAGAGGTTAATAATTTTATATAAAAGAGAAATATTTTAAGTTGTTCCAACTAATAATAAAAAAACAACACAGCATACAATAGTTACAAGTAACAAAACCATACAATCATCATATGCAATCAAAACAATTCTACCATCCATCCATAGCAATCAAAACAAAGGGTTTGTTTAGGTTCAGAAGCTTTTAATCATATAAAATGATAAATAAACTACTAAGTATACCATACACTCAACAGTCTTAGATAAAACTCAATAGATCATTTATACATCCTACACAATAGAAGTATCATTTCCCAACCACCATAAGCCAACAAACAAAGAATTCAACACATTTTTAAGTTTACTCTATTTATCTTTTTCGCATCATTTATTGTCCTTTTTTCATACAATGATTTTCTTTAATTCATGTTCATTACTTACAAAATTTTAAATTTTCATTCACTCATGTAAGGCTTATTTCATTACTTTACATTCTTTACTTACATAAGTTATATCTATTCAATTATTTGGATTATAAATGGATTCATTATTGAAGTATTGTATACATTTTGTTTTAGTGTATTCACATTACTTTTTGGTTTGATTCCCTCTTTTTCCATTATTTACATTTCTTTTCTCATTCATATAATGTTTATTTTCATTAATTTACATCCGTTATTACTTACAAAAGTTCATTTCTTCTTTATTCATATAATGCCATCTCTTTCATTTTATTACCTTACATACATTGCTTGAATAAGTTTTTTTTTCAATTATTGGATTATACCTTATTGGGTAAGTTTCTCTACAATTCAATTTACCATTTATAGATTATTTCTTTTTCACATTCATTCTTCTATATAAAGTATTATTGAATATTAACTCCATTTCTAAATCATTTCCCATGTTCTCTAAAGTTATAATCATTCAATTTATATAGTATTCATTTTAATTATAAATGGCTTCAATATTAATTCAAGTTTATAATTATTTACTTAAAGTATTCACCTTTCCCATTCAATCTGATTATAAGTAACTTAAATGTTAACTTAAGCTTATAATCATTTTTCTTACATTATTCACTTTTATTACATTTAATTATTAGCATTTCTAATTATTAACTTTAGTTCATAACAATTTATACTATCAGAATTCTTATTTAGAAGTAATTCCATTGAACACTTCCATTTTTTTTTCAAGTTTTACTTGTATAATATTCTATTACATATTATTTTTAACATTTCAACTTTTAATATTTTGGTAAGTTATATATAGATGTCTATTATAATGCAATTGAATATTACCCAAGTTTCTCTTATATATTTAGTTAACAAAGTGTTCCATGGTTACCATTTCTTATTTTCATTCCCTTTTTATTTACGGTTTACAAATTTTCAATTTCTTATATTTTCCATTTATCACTAAGCATCCCATTACTTATATTTTCTTCATTCTAGAATACTTCCAATTATTAAAATAATTAAGATTTCATTCATTTCAATAATTAAAAACTACTAATTATCAGAAAATTTAAGAACTAAATTCCGGGTTCATTTTAGTCATTTAGAAAATAATATATATATATATACCTTTTATAGATCAATCATATTTAGAAATTCAAAATTAAGGTTTTATTCATCAAACGGATGTGTAGTAAAACTACTACAACAGTCTTCCCACATTGAAACTCGAAAATGAACGTCGATATGCGTGCACTCATCATCGAAATGATTTTCCAGTGACAGAGAGGGAAGTACAACTTATTTCATTCCAAAATTCATTTAAATCATTTCTTTCAAATCATCTTGAAATATTAATATCAGAAAATACTTCCAAATAATACTAATATCTTATTCAAAATCTTTTGAAAGAAATTTCAAAAATCCCGAACTTAAGTTCTAAAATTCCAATTTATATTCATTTTATTTGTAAATCTTATTTTCGACCAATATTTATAAAATTTCTCTACTTAACAAACAACATAATACATCCAACTATATCATTTATAAAATTTATTATTTTATATACAAAATATATAATAGGCAAAATTATTTCATTTACCTATATTTCAAAACAATATTGTGTCGGTCTGTCCTATTAAGTGTTTAGAAATTCCTATCGATGCCATACCGTCCTAGGTACCGACCAGAATTTATAAATACAAAACGGAACAAATTAACACAATACAAAAACCTCTATAACACTAAAAAATATGCTCTCATATATATACACTCAGGGACTCATTCTAGGGTATTACTGCCATATTTCTAAAGAGTCAGACCCCACAAAGTTAAGGTTATCGCTAAACCAAAGCTCTGATACCAACTGTAATGACCTGCCTTTTTGGACGTTTAAAGCAGACACACACATCGGACTCAAACCATTAAAAAGGGCAGATTGTTATGGGGTAAATAAGAAAAGCAGAGAAAGAAAGAAAACAAATACAGAATCTCGCAGCGGAATGACAAAATATAATAATCAAATAAACAGTTCATGAAGCTGTTTACAAATACATTGATTAGACATTTATAATACAGATCAGAGTTACATACAGCAAGAATAAATAATAAATAAATGCAGCGGAACAACATGATGCAGTGGAATAAATAAAATAAATAATAGTACAAAATCTTCGTCTTCATCCTCCAGAAAGCAGTCTTCGATAACTGGAAAGCTCAAACTGACCTGAGTGAATTGAAAAGACAAAACCCTCGAGTCAGAACTAAAAGATATTACGTAAGTTAAATCAACAGAAAATAAATATGAGTGTAACGGCGTCGAAGATGTTTACGGGGTTTGACAGCTCCTATCCAATGTCTAACGTGAGTGCAATAACTTAAGAGAAGTTCGGGATTTCCATCTCTTAAGGATCCGTTAAACTATCTACTGTGTAGTACAACACGCTATTATAATAGTGTCTACAATAAAGTAAAGTATTAAAATAGCATTAAGCTATTACCCATATCCCCCCTAATACATTTTTATATATTCCCATAGTCTATATAGTACCGTAATTCCTCCGTAAACTAAAGGGCTATCAGAGGGCACTCCATAGGTAGGGTACAAACCAAACTCGTAGAAGGCGCGATAGGGCATGTGGACACGGCTTTGCCAGGATAGATATACCAATTGCACTCCCGGACTGGTAGTAATGCATAGCAGCTACTACCACCCACCTCGGACACACTCCCATAATCAAAATCGAGGGGTGGCCACCAAATCAATCGCAAAAGCAAAAGAATGGTATCGAAGAAATGTGCCCGATAGGAGGAATGACCTCACTTGGCCCGGTATAGCTCCTGATTTTAGTCACATCTAAGCTGACTCACGGGAGTCAGGGTCACGTTATACAATATAGAATCTTCGCCAAACCATCCTACTTCATTTCTGGAATCTCCACCACGTACACAGTTGTTAAAGTGGTTTTCGGTATTGGCAGAGAGTATGACAATATCCGATCCCGGTCACTTTAACAACCAAACACTTATTTCACATCGGATGATTCTTTTGCATTTCAAAAGTCAATTTATGCTTAATAACAAAATATCATATTTGATTTCAAACCATATCATTTTCGAAATCATATTCGCTTTCAAAATTCATATTCACTTTCAAAAATCATATTTACTCAAATATGTCATTTCACACAAAGTTATCAATTCCAAATTCCAACTTAAGTTGTATCGTCATCAAGGATTTAAATATAAATACTTCAATTTTACACAGTCTGAAATTTTAGAAATTAGGTTAGGTAGTCATAAATAGTTTTCATAGTTTAAAAATAGTTTAAAACAGACTGAAGTAGTTAAAATAGTAAAATAGTTTAAATGGAAAAATAGTTTAAATAGATTTAACTTTGATTTAATTAGATTTAAAATGATTTATATAAATTTAAAATAGATTAAATGGGTTTAAATTATCTTAAATAGGTTTTTAAATAGATTAAATAAATTTAAAATAGATTAAATAGATTTAAATTATATTAAATAGATTTAAAGTAGATTAAATAAATTTAATTAGTTTAAAATTGGTAAAATAGATTAAATTGATTTAATAGGTTATAGTAGATTAAAATAAATTAAAATAGTTTAAATTGATTAAAATAGTTAATTTAATAAAAATAATTTAAATTAGTTTATATATATTTCAAAGTTATACCCAAACATTTCAATAATTCAATTCCGACAAATTTATTTATATTTGACACTTCAACTTTGAAATTCCAATTTAAATCCTTTGAGCAATTCATTAAATCAATTCCAATTTCAGCATTTACACTTGGATTATCGAAAATAATTCAGTTTATATAAATCAATTTTCATTTCAAAATACAGTTAACTGAATTCAAAATTTAAAGATTCAAAAAAAATCATTAAATTTAACCAATCTGGTGTCCGTATATAATTTTCTACCCTATGGTCAAGTGATACGGACATTTATCATTTCAAACCGCAATTTAAAATTTTACGGTTATATATCATTTCAAACTGCAATCCCGCATTAAATAAAAATCCATAAAACCGCTCGAGTCTATCATTCAACCCATAACGATTTTTCCCTAATCTATAGATCTTTCGGGTATGTATCATTTCAACCCATAGGGAACTTGCAGTATTATAACAACATCCAGTCATCCAATACCAACAATCAAACATACATCAAAAACATCATCCAAATCAGCAAATAAGCATCAATAATTAACTGATTATCATTAACAAGCATTAAACTTGACAATTAAATTCAATATTAAATTAAACGACGATTGAATGCAATAAAAGTCCAATTTAACTAGAATGACAATTTTAACATACCAAACATCGATTAATTAATTTCTAATCACATCATAAATTTAATTTAATTAACATAAGATTGTTTAGTAATTGTGAGTGGGTTAAAACACTCACCTTTGGATTTCAAATCGATTTGAAATCCATAGGGCCCAAATTTGAACAGTCTCAGAATTCATCCAAACCAGCTTCAAAATGTTCAAAATTTCAATACGATCTCGGCAGAACAAACCGTGCATGAATCGGACCTCGTACGCAAAAGTTATGTAGATTTGAAGATTGAAATCAAAAATTGAATAAAATTAAAAAGAAAAGAAATGAAACACCTTACCCTACCACGTCATCACCATTTACAATCGCTCCTAACCCTAGAATTTTATTCGAATGCCAGGAACCTACGAAGCTGCCACCCATCGTTCAAAATCCCGATCATCCACGACCGCCTCTACCCCAATCTGACTACCTCCCCATAACCTCCTCTCTTAGGCGCACCCACGGCCACCTGCGGCGCTGCCTCTGGCCCACTCTAGCTCCAACACTGCCACCCCCATATATAGCATTTTCTGGCCAACCTCGTTTGTATCTGAGACGAACAAACACACGACCCAGTACCTGCTCGATGTCACCCTTCGAATGCCACTTCCGTATCGTCGATCGGGCGACGATCCACCGTTGGATCGTCAAAACCCTAATATGAACGGCTGAGGTTCAACCTTGATTTTTGGACAAACAGTGAATCCGATTAAAAAACGAATTACACTAGTGTATTGCGCTCGTCGAGAGCTTCGAATTGATATATAATTTAATAGCGTTTGAGGAATTTAAATTTTTCGATTTGATTTTGATTTGCAGTTGTATTTGGAATTGGAAATGGGTTTTGGTTTGTCTTCCATTGGGAAGAGAGAAGCAGATAGAAATGTACGTATAGAATAATGGAATAAGAAATAGGTAGGGTTTATAACAGGCTATATATAGGCAGATCAGAAATAGAAATGAATGGACTAGATTGATTTGATCGAAACGATTCACGCGGTCCTGAAAAGCCCGTTTTGTCCCCGAAATGAAAGTAGGTCGTCCAATATATCCAAATAGATGTTCTCGATATTTTTAAACTCAATGTAACAGGTTTCAAGTCCTAATTCCATTGTATGAAGAAGTTAGCTAAAAATCGGCTTATTTCAAATTGATTTCACTTAAATTGATTTCTAGGCGTTTCGAGTCCGTATGATTGAACGACAAGTCTGATCGCTATGAAACTTGAAATCCTTCAATAATTCACCGTTACAGATCCGATGAAACTAGTTTTGTCGAAATCCGAGATAGTGGCCAAAATGGTTATTTTCACGTTAATTAAATAAATTAATATTAAATTAATTAATCACTTTTTAATTCAAAATTTATAAATTAACAAATTTCATCATTTTTGATTACCTAGACATTTATAATAATTTAAAACAAATATACATATCAATTTCAGTGTTGGTTATTACACTAATTATAGTGTTTAATTTAAACTGTGATTAAATTCAATTAATTATAATCTAATTCCTAAAAAATTGATTAAATTTTGATTTCAGTCTATTTGTTCAATCAATTATTACTCTATAGACATAGCTAACATTTGTTTATATCTTATTGCATAAATATTCTACAATTATCGTCTTTTACCATATTAGTTGCAGCATTCCAACAATACTGAACCTTTGTTGATTTTGAGATTAATTATAATTTAAAATCCCACATCTTCATTTATCTTGGTTTCATTATTATTATTAAATCAATTTTATTATCTTATGAGTGTAATTGACATTTTTGTACATTTTATTACATTCCCAATTTGCGGTTTTTGTATTAACACACATTAATGTAACATTTATTTACATTTATTTGTAATTAATTAATTAAATTGGTAACGAATAACAATTGTCACCATTTCTACATTTAATAACATTTGTAAGTTTATTATTTAAAACAAATGTTATAACAACTCACATTACACAAATTTTATCCAATTCAACCTATTACACATTATTTCATTAATAAATCAATATTTCAATTACCAATAACTCTTTAAATCCAATTATCAATTAATACACACCTTATTATAATTAATTTGCAATCGACAACCAATTATGACTTTTAATCATTTTAATTAATTCGAATCACATTCAAAGAAATTATAGGTTACCTTAAATGAATATTACCTTAAATTAATACCATTACCTTTTATTCCAATTACATTCTTATTATTAAATCACAAAAAATTATTTCTTCCAACATTAAATCACAAAACCTTATTAAATGAACCATTTTTAATTATCGAAAATTACGGGTCGTTGCACTCTCCCCCACTCAAAACTTTTCTTCCTCCAAAAGGAAAAAGGAGGGAAAAGAAGGAATTAATTAATCAATACATTTCATTCAAAATATTACATTTATAAACAATTAATTTACGTAATTAAATAATTTAAATAAATTTATAAACAATTAAATCCTTTTATATTCAAGTTAATAAAAGTTTGAAAACAATTCACAAAATTTTTCTAAGTCCAAAATTCATGGAAAATTTCGGCAGGGTCTCCTTTGTACGGAGATGTCTGGGAGGAATAATAACAACAATATATATCATTATTTTCAAAATAATTTATCCCAAACCACAGGAAAACAATGTAATATCGCTAGAAAACCATAATCCGAGAATGTACCTATTTGTCGGGCAAACTATGCTTATTTTATAAAAACAAAAGCAGTATCAATTGCTTCCATAACTTGTATTTCACTTATACAATCTAAAAGAGGTTAATAATTTTATATAAAAGAGAAATATTTTAAGTTGTTCCAACTAATAACAAAAAAACAACACAGCATACAATAGTTACAAGTAACAAAACCATACAATCATCATATGCAATCAAAACAATTCTACCATCCATCCATAGCAATCAAAACAAAGGGTTTGTTTGGGTTCAAAAGCTTTTAATCATATAAAATGATAAATAAACTACTAAGTATACCATACACTCAACAATCTTAGATAAAACTCAATAGATCATTTATACATCCTACACAATAGAACTATCATTTCCCAACCACCATAAGCCAACAAACAAAGAATTCAACACATTTTTAAGTTTACTCTATTTATCTTTTTCGCATCATTTATTGTCCTTTTTTTCATACAATGATTTTCTTTAATTCACGTTCATTACTTACAAAATTTTAAATTTTCATTCACTCATGTAAGGCTTATTTCATTACTTTACATTCTTTACTTACATAAGTTATATCTATTCAATTATTTGGATTATAAATGGATTCATTATTGAAGTATTGTATACATTTTGTTTTAGTGTATTCACATTACTTTTTGGTTTGATTCCCTCTTTTTCCATTATTTACTTTTCTTTTCTCATTCATATAATGTTTATTTTCATTAATTTACATCCGTTATTACTTACAAAAGTTCATTTCTTCTTTATTCATATAATGCCATCTCTTTCATTTTATTACCTTACATACATTGCTTGAATAAGTTATTTTTTTTTTAATTATTGGATTATACCTTATTGGGTAAGTTTCTCTACAATTCAATTTACCATTTATAGATTATTTCTTTTTCACATTCATTCTTCCATATAAAGTATTATTGAATATTAACTCCATTTCTAAATCATTTCCCATGTTCTCTAAAGTTATAATCATTCAATTTATATAGTATTCATTTTAATTATAAATGGCTTCAATATTAATTCAAGTTTATAATTATTTACTTAAAGTATTCGCCTTTCCCATTCAATCTGATTATAAGTAACTTAAATGTTAACTTAAGCTTATAATCATTTTTCTTACATTATTCACTTTTATTACATTTAATTATTAGCATTTCTAATTATTAACTTTAGTTCATAACAATTTATACTATCAGAATTCTTATTTAGAAGTAATTCCATTGAACACTTCCATTTTTTTTCAAGTTTTACTTGTATAATATTCTATTACATATTCTTTTTAACATTTCAACTTTTAATATTTTGGTAAGTTATATATAGATGTCTATTATAATGCAATTGAATATTACCCAAGTTTCTCTTATATATTTAGTTAACAAAGTGTTCCATGGTTACCATTTCTTATTTTCATTCCCTTTTTATTTACGGTTTACAAATTTTCAATTTCTTATATTTTTCATTTATCACTAAGCATCCCATTACTTATATTTTCTTAATTCTAGAATACTTCCAATTATTAAAATAATTAAGATTTCATTCATTTCAATAATTAAAAACTACTAATTATCAGAAAATTTAAGAACTAAATTCCGGGTTCATTTTAGTCATTTAGAAAATAATATATATATATACCTTTTATAGATCAATCATATTTAGAAATTCAAAATTAAGGTTTTATTCATCAAACGGATGTGTAGTAAAACTACTACAACAGTCTTCCCACATTGAAACTTGAAAATGAACGTCGATATGCGTGCACTCATCATCGAAATGATGTTCCAGTGATAGAGAGGGAAGTACAACTTATTTCATTCCAAAATTCATTTAAATCATTTCTTTCAAATCATCTTGAAATATTAATATCAGAAAATACTTCCAAATAATACTAATATCTTATTCAAAATCTTTTGAAAGAAATTTCAAAAATCCCGAACTTAAGTTCTAAAATTCCAATTTATATTCATTTTATTTGTAAATCTTATTTTCAACCAATATTTATAAAATTTCTCTACTTAACAAACAACATAATACATCCAACTATATCATTTATAAAATTTATTATTTTATATACAAAATATATAATAGGCAAAATTATTTCATTTATCTATATTTCAAAACAATATTGTGTCGGTCTGTCCTATTAAGTGTTTAGAAATTCCTATCGATGCCATACCGTCCTAGGTACCGACCAGAATTTATAAATACAAAACGGAACAAATTAACACAATACAAAAACCTCTATAACACTAAAAAATATGCTCTCATATATATACACTCAGGGACTCATTCTAGGGTATTACTGCCATATTTCTAAAGAGTCAGACCCCACAAAGTTAAGGTTATCGCTAAACCAAAGCTCTGATACCAACTGTAATGACCTGCCTTTTTGGACGTTTAAAGCAGACACACACATCGGACTCAAACCATTAAAAAGGGCAGATTGTTATGGGGTAAATAAGAAAAGCAGAGAAAGAAAGAAAACAAATACAGAATCTCGCAGCGGAATGACAAAATATAATAATCAAATAAACAGTTCATGAAGCTGTTTACAAATACATTGATTAGACATTTATAATACAGATCAGAGTTACATACAGCAAGAATAAATAATAAATAAATGCAGCGGAACAACATGATGCAGTGGAATAAATAAAATAAATAATAGTACAAAATCTTCGTCTTCATCCTCCAGAAAGCAGTCTTCGATAACTGGAAAGCTCAAACTGACCTGAGTGAATTGAAAAGACAAAACCCTCGAGTCAGAACTAAAAGATATTACGTAAGTTAAATCAACAGAAAATAAATATGAGTGTAACGGCGTCGAAGATGTTTACGGGGTTTGACAGCTCCTATCCAATGTCTAACGTGAGTGCAATAACTTAAGAGAAGTTCGGGATTTCCATCTCTTAAGGATCCGTTAAACTATCTACTGTGTAGTACAACACGCTATTATAATAGTGTCTACAATAAAGTAAAGTATTAAAATAGCATTAAGCTATTACCCATATCCCCCCTAATACATTTTATATATTCCCATAGTCTATATAGTACCGTAATTCCTCCGTAAACTAGAGGGCTATCAGAGGGCACTCCATAGGTAGGGTACAAACCAAACTCGTAGAAGGCGTGATAGGGCATGTGGACACGGCTTTGCCAGGATAGATATACCAATTGCACTCCCGGACTGGTAGTAATGCATAGCAGCTACTACCACCCACCTCGGACACACTCCCATAATCAAAATCGAGGGGTGGTCACCAAATCAATCGCAAAAGCAAAAGAATGGTATCGAAGAAATGTGCCCGATAGGAGGAATGACCTCACTTGGCCCGGTATAGCTCCTGATTTTAGTCACATCTAAGCTGACTCACGGGAGTCAGGGTCACGTTATACAATATAGAATCTTCGCCAAACCATCCTACTTCATTTCTGGAATCTCCACCACGTACACAGTTGTTAAAGTGGTTTTCGGTATTGGCAGAGAGTATGACAATATCCGATCCCGGTCTCTTTAACTACCAATCGTTATTATAACACCGCGGTCATTTCAAAATAGTTTACGTAAAAACCAAAATATCATTTCCATTTCAAAACCATATCAATACGATATCATTTCCATTTCAAATATATGCGTTTCCAAAAACTCATAGCAATTTAAAGTAATAACACTTTCAAAACCAAAACACTTGAAATTATATGTAACAACCCGAGATTTTATAACAATTAACTATCGTCAATGTGACGCTTAAATTGGTTGCTTAATTTAGCTGAAGTTTTGATCGAGTTGAAAATTCTTTTGTAATTCGTTAAAAGAATTTCGCGGGCTTTATAAATAAAATAACAACATACTTAACCCATACCTTCTCTATACCAGCCCATACCTATACCACGTTTTTAAAACGACATCCCCATCCCCATCCCCTCTCATTCACTCGTGCCCGAGAATAAATCAAAGAAAGAAAAAAAAATGGTGGCGCCTCAAAATTTTAGGGCTTGGCCTCGTTCTCGTTCTCCTCTCGACGATCTGAAGAATTAGGGCTTCAAAAATTAATGGTGGCTGTCTTCTAGTTCGTCTTCAACTAGGGCTTCGTGAATTCGTGTCGCCGCATTCAAGTTGATCGATCGAAGCTCCTTTGCCTGTCGATCAACCGTCCCCTGGTAGCTTCCTTCGGCAGCTTCTATTTAGGTCGAGTTCGACTTTGAGTGGATCTGCGTTCGCCGATATAAGGTGAGTAATTTACATTACTCACATTTAATTCAAGCACTTATAACTCTGAGTTGTGATTTCCACTGCTTTAAGTCCTTGGGTTTTCGGTTGTATACGAACGTTTGAATTCGTCCTGATTTACCTTGGCCATTCTATTTTGATCGAATACTGAGATGAGTTCTCTGATTTTAGTGTTCGTGTTTCTATGATTTTGTTCTTGTTCGATTATTAAGTTCGACACTTGATTTATTGCCATTCGTATGTGTTGGAGGTGATGTTTATGTTTTAGGTGTTTCCAGTGTTTTGACGATGCCGTAAATTTTGAGTTGGTTGGGGTATTTGGGTTTTGTTGGTTCGAGTTGCACTTTATGATGAACGTCGGCTATAACTTTGAATTAGGGGAATGTTTTAGGCTTCGGCCTCCGCCTGCTATTCGATCTTAGTTGGGGTTTTCGTTGTTGAGATTAATTTTGATCGAGTTGGGGCCATTTGAAGTTAATTTATAATTTGGACTCGGTTCCATTTTTCTGTTCGACCCTGACCATTTTTGGTGTATCACTGTAGCATATTTTGATGTATTCATTGTCGATAGTAGCACCTTTCGACCTGATGCTTCACCCCGATTATCTGCATTATATATGAGTGTTGGTAAGCCTTTCATTTTGTTTGATCACTAGTGTATTCTGATGCATTGGGTTTTGTGGATTTCGGGTGTCTTTGGGATTAACTTGGATTTGTGAATTTGGAACTAGTCGGTAGGCATTGGCCCGTTCTTTTAGCATGAAGTTAGCGTGCATTTGAGTATACCATGCGTTCATGTGCTGCCTGGTCGCCATATTGGCTTCATTACATCTTCATTCTACCTGCACACTGTTGCCAGTTGCTGAGTCTTGACATTCATGGGTTGGTTCACTCTGTCCTTTTAGCATGCATTCCGTTGTTCAATGATTCATTTTTAAGTTGCATTCTGTCTCCAACATGCCATACTGTCTAGACCTTTGCACATGCTCTTTTGATTTATTTAGTATGGACATTTGCTTATGTCCATGCAGCCTGATACTTTGAGTTGTATACCATACAGTTGCAGTTGCCACTGTGAACCTGAATCCATACTTATGTACTTTGGTACTGACCAGTCACTTCTTGATCATTTTGTTAGGTTTGAATGTGTAGTCTTCATTGTATGTCTGCACTCACATCTGTATTACCTTGTATTACATGATGATGGTCTTTGAATTGTACAGTTGCACTTGTAGTTTGCATTGAATCTAGTATCATTCTTTGAGACAGTTGCATATTGTCTCACTTCGATTTTTGTTCTGGCTTCGAACGTGTGGACTTCGTCTTGTGATCTTGCATACCTGTAGCATGCTTGACTTTGGCCATGCTTCATATCTGAACTGTCATATGACCATATGCATTTGTGGTTGCACTTCATTCGTCTTGTTATCAATGCCGCACTCGTCTCTTGTTATTGCTTTTCACTGATCTGTCTTGATCTGGGTTGTTGGTTTTGTGGTGCGCTTGCTTGGCCATTTTGTACTTCTGGCCTTCGGTTGGTTCTGGTTTTGCTTGTGTTATTGCCTTTGTTGGTTCGTGATTGTTTCAGATTGATTTTGAGATTTGTACAGCGAGTTGAATCCGGTCTCAAAGACCCGGGTTTGACCCTGTAAGTTTATTTATGTTGACTTCTACCATTTTGATCGCGGTTAGCTTTCACCGTCGTGATGATTTCACGTACTGTGTGGCGAGGCAGCGCACGCGTGCGTGTGCTGCAGCCACACAGAAATTTGATGTGTTTGATCATTTTGAGATTTTTGAATTGACGATTTACGCTGTTTAGTGTTATATACGCCATTATCCAATTCTCGTATCGAGAGTTGGATATATGTGATTTCTGTGACTGTCGTCTATTGACTATCCGATTATCATTGCTGCTATGCACTAATAACTGAGTTTGAATTAGACTGACCCGTGTATTATTTTCTTTTGAATGTAATACTCGGGTCAGACCCGAGTTATTTCAGGTTGTAGATTTTCTTCTTTGAGTTGCTGTTCAGGATATGAAGACTTTTCACATCTTCTGAAGTTGTCCGTGTCATTTTGTAGTACTCGTGTCATTATATAGAACGATATGTATTCATGTATATTAGTTGATAATGTACTTGTATATATAACTTCTAGAGTCGACAGTTGTAGTTGTATCATATGTATTGTGTCAATTATGTATCAACTGACATCAGTTATATATATATGAGACTTTTGTTTTTATCTGTGTTCCGCATTTATATTATCTGTGTTATTGTTATATCTAATGTCCTAAACTATTATGAACTATCGTAGTTTGTTTTATACTGATAATTGGGTGTGTCGATGGGAGTAAATAAATGATAGATGAAAAATAAAAAGTATATACCACTCCTATCGAGATAACCAATATTAGTGTAAGGCAAATTACGGATGGTCGCTCCTATCCAGCCTTATTCTTCGTAATAATAGACAGTATTTCTTTTAATACTCTTTGTTATTATGAGCATAGAGGTGGGGCGTCACAGTTGGTATCAGAGCTTGGGGTTTATGGACATAATATAAAACATAACTTGGATGGAACCTATGTTACAACTATTAGTCGATGTTTTATCTGTGAATTGAGTCAAAACTAAAGTTTTGAAATTTTAATGAAATTTTTAAATAACTTTATTTAAAAATAATAGTGAAATTGTGTTCTGATGATTTGATTGATTTGTGTTCTGTTTATCAGAGTGCGCAGCGGAAACAGTGAAACTGTCTTCGCTGAGTACAACTGATAATCTTTTTGATTTAAAAATCAAAATACGGAATTGATATGAATTTCATTTGTTGTTTACATAGCTGTAATTATTTTATTTCTTTGAGAACTTCGAATCCGAATTGAGGATTCGAAGAAATTGCAGATATGTGATTTTGTTGAAATTTCCGCTGGCTTTCCTTTGTACTAATCATCTATTGATTAGATTTTTGCCGTTTTAAATTATCTTCATTGAAGATACATTCGAATGATTTCTTTGTTCATTTTGTAGTACGTGCAAAAATTTGAATTGCACGTTATTGCATTTATTTTACGTTGAACCGATGCTTGGTTATGAAACGTATTTTGTTGCCGTTATTTTTATAACGGGATTTTACACCAATGCTATATTTTGAAGCACGGTGTTTTGTGGCATTTTGATGAATGAAAATTCACTGATATTACATTTTGATGTAAATTATTTTGATGAGGTTTTGACGTTTAAAAATTGCTGTCACCTTGGCTTCAGTAACCGTCAAGTTTTAAAAGTGGATTTTCAAGCGGTTATTCCGCAATACTGATTTGTGACCGTTTTTACGGTATTTTGAGAAGTACAATTTCCTTATCGAAATTGTTACTAATATTGCTGCTTTAATCACATGATTGGAAACTCGTTTAAAAATGAAAATTGTTTTATAAATTTTAACGGTTTGCGTTTTCAAAAGGATGAGAAAGCGACTTAAACGATTCAGCAAAATCGAGGATTATGACCCCTTTCTTTTACTGTTTCGCTTAACTCCGGACTTGTCCAGTTGAGAAGGTGAATTGTTATTTTTACAAAATAAATAAAATTGTTTTCAGAAATTTAACAGTTTACGCTTTCAAAAGAATGAGGAAGCGATTTAAACGTTTCAGCAAAATCGAGGACTATGACCCCTTTCTTTTACTGATTCGCTTAATTCCGGACTTGTCCGTTTGAGAATGTAAAGTGTAATTTTTACAAAATACACAATTTTGCACTTTCAAGGAAACGATGAAGAGAATCAAACGATTTAGTAAAACACGTGGTATGGGACATGTGCGTTTGCTATTTCGGTTAATTCCGGACTCGTTAATTGAAACATTTTGATGCTTTCGTGTGCTTTCGAGCCACTCTGCGGACCTTCGGGTCATTTGTTGGACCTTCGGGTCATTTGTTGGGCTTTCGGGCCACTCTGCGGACCTTCGGGTCAAATACCAGTACTAGACCTTCGGGTCACTCTGCGGACCTCCGGGTCAATCTGATGGGCGCCAAAATTATGTTGAGTACTTGGTAGGCTTCGGCCACTCTGAGATGCACGTGCGGCGAATTAAAAACTCGCCATCTGATGGGATCGATCCAAGCTTTTATGTTGATTTTCTAGTCTTCTTAATTGATTTCTAGATATTTGTTGCTTCCAATTATCTGCAGGTAATTGGATATTTATTGATATGAGTTCTGATTATCGTTTTTGATAATCAGATAATTGTTGTTTCTAATTATCGCTTGTGATAATTAGATATTTGTTGATATGAGTTCTGATTATCGTTTTTGATAATCAGATAATTGTTGTTTCTAATTATCGCTTGTGATAATTAGATATTTGTTGATATGAGTTCTGATTATCGTTTTTGATAATCAGATATTTGTTGCTTTTAATTATCGCTTTAGATAATTAAATATTTGTTGCTTTGAGATTTAATTATCGCTTTAGATAATTAAATATTTGTTGCTTTGAGATTTAATTATCGCTTTAGATAATTAAATATTTGTTGCTTTGAGATTTAATTATCGCTTTAGATAATTAAATATTTGTTGCTTTGAGATTTAATTATCGCTTTAGATAATTAAATAATTGTTGCTTTGAGATTTAATTATCGCTTTTGATAATTAAATAATTGCTGATTTAAGATTTGGTTATCGCTTTAGATAATTAAATATTTGCTGATTTGAGATTTAATTATCGCTTTTGATAATTAAATATTTGCTGCTTTGAGATTTAATTATCGCTTTAGATAATTAAATAATTGTTGCTTTGAGATTTAATTATCGCTTTTGATAATTAAATAATTGCTGATTTGAGATTTAATTATCGCTTTTGATAATTAAATATTTGCTGATTTGAGATTTAATTATCGCTTTTGATAATTAAATATTTGCTGATTTGAGATTTAATTATCGCTTTTGATAATTAAATATTTGCTGATTTGAGATTTAATTATCGCTTTTGATAATTAAATATTTGTTGAATTTGAAATTTAATTATCGCTTTAGATAATTAAATATTGGTTGATTTGAAATTTGATTATCGTTTTGTGATAATCGAATATTTGTTGAATTTGAAATTTGATTATCGCTTGTGATAATCGACTATTTGTTGATTTGAGAAATTTGATTATCGTTTTGATAATTGAATATTTGTTCTCTGACTATCGTTTGAGATAATCAGATATTTGATTTGTCTTCTGATTATCGTTTGAGATAAGTAAATATTTACGAATTGAAAATTCAATTATCGTTTTTGATGATTGAATATTTGCGATTTTTGAGATTTGAGCTTCGTCTTTTTCTCTAGCGATTCAGGTGAGTAATTTGATTTACTCACATTCAATTCGTGTTCTGTATGGGATTTCTGCTCTGTTTTTTTCTTCTCTTTTAGTTGCTAGAATAGTCATCTGATTTTGATCCATGATTCCCTCGATGTTGATTCTTTTGATTTGAAACAGTCGAACCTTTTGATTTCTTATCTGATACTTCCCCGCTGACACTTGCTTTGCTTATACATTCGACATTGCCATGCTCTTTTGGTTGTTACCTTTTATCCATTTATTCCCTATGATTGCGTGGACGCAATTTTTATAAGGAGGGGAGTCTGTAACAACCCGAGATTTTATAACAATTAACTATCGTCAATGTGACGCTTAAATTGGTTGCTTAATTCAGCTGAAGTTTTGATCGAGTTGAAAATTCTTTTGTAATTCGTTAAAAGAATTTTGCGGGCTTTATAAATAAAATAACAACATACTTAACCCATACCTTCTCTATACCAGCCCATACCTATACCACGTTTTTAAAACGACATCCCCATCCCCTCTCATTCACTCGTGCCCGAGAATAAATCAAAGAAAGAAAAAAAATGGTGGCGCCTCAAAATTTTAGGGCTTGGCCTCGTTCTCGTTCTCCTCTCGACGATCTGAAGAATTAGGGATTCACAAATTAATGGTGGTTGTCTTCTAGTTCGTCTTCAACTAGGGCTTCGTGAATTCGTGTCGCCGCATTCAAGTTGATCGATCGAAGCTCCTTTGCCTGTCGATCAACCGTCCCCTGGTAGCTTCCTTCGGCAGCTTCTATTTAGGTCGAGTTCGACTTTGAGTGGATCTGCGTTCGCCGATATAAGGTGAGTAATTTACATTACTCACATTTAATTCAAGCACTTATAACTCTGAGTTGTGATTTCCACTGCTTTAAGTCCTTGGGTTTTCGGTTGTATACGAACGTTTGAATTCGTCCTGATTTACCTTGGCCATTCTATTTTGATCGAATACTGAGATGAGTTCTCTGATTTTAGTGTTCGTGTTTCTATGATTTTGTTCTTGTTCGATTATTAAGTTCGACACTTGATTTATTGCCATTCGTATGTGTTGGAGGTGATGTTTATGTTTTAGGTGTTTCTAGTGTTTTGACGATGCCGTAAATTTTGAGTTGGTTGGGGTATTTGGGTTTTGTTGGTTCGAGTTGCACTTTATGATGAACGTCGGCTATAACTTTGAATTAGGGGAATGTTTTAGGCTTCGGCCTCCGCCTGCTATTCGATCTTAGTTGGGGTTTTCGTTGTTGAGATTAATTTTGATCGAGTTGGGGCCATTTGAAGTTAATTTATAATTTGGACTCGGTTCCATTTTTCTGTTCGACCCTGACCATTTTTGGTGTATCACTGTAGCATATTTTGATGTATTCATTGTCGACAGTAGCACCTTTCGACCTGATGCTTCACCCCGATTATCTGCATTATATATGAGTGTTGGTAAGCCTTTCATTTTGTTTGATCACTAGTGTATTCTGATGCATTGGGTTTTGTGGATTTCGGGTGTCTTTGGGATTAACTTGGATTTGTGAATTTGGAACTAGTCGGTAGGCATTGGCCCGTTCTTTTAGCATGAAGTTAGCATGCATTTGAGTATACCATGCGTTCATGTGCTGCCTGGTCGCCATATTGGCTTCATTACATCTTCATTCTACCTGCACACTGTTGCCAGTTGCTGAGTCTTGACATTCATGGGTTGGTTCACTCTGTCCTTTTAGCATGCATTCCGTTGTTCAATGATTCATTTTTAAGTTGCATTCTGTCTCCAACATGCCATACTGTCTAGACCTTTGCACATGCTCTTTTGATTTATTTAGTATGGACATTTGCTTATGTCCATGCAGCCTGATACTTTGAGTTGTATACCATACAGTTGCAGTTGCCACTGTGAACCTGAATCCATACTTATGTACTTTGGTACTGACCAGTCACTTCTTGATCATTTTGTTAGGTTTGAATGTGTAGTCTTCATTGTATGTCTGCACTCACATCTGTATTACCTTGTATTACATGATGATGGTCTTTGAATTGTACAGTTGCACTTGTAGTTTGCATTGAATCTAGTATCATTCTTTGAGACAGTTGCATATTGTCTCACTTCGATTTTTGTTCTGGCTTCGAACGTGTGGACTTCGTCTTGTGATCTTGCATACCTGTAGCATGCTTGACTTTGGCCATGCTTCATATCTGAACTGTCATATGACCATATGCATTTGTGGTTGCACTTCATTCGCCTTGTTATCAATGCCGCACTCGTCTCTTGTTATTGCTTTTCACTGATCTGTCTTGATCTGGGTTGTTGGTTTTGTGGTGCGCTTGCTTGGCCATTTTGTACTTCTGGCCTTCGGTTGGTTCTGGTTTTGCTTGTGTTATTGCCTTTGTTGGTTCGTGATTGTTTCAGATTGATTTTGAGATTTGTACAGCGAGTTGAATCCGGTCTCAAAGACCCGGGTTTGACCCTGTAAGTTTATTTATGTTGACTTCTACCATTTTGATCGCGGTTAGCTTTCACCGTCGTGATGATTTCACGTACTGTGTGGCGAGGCAGCGCACGCGTGCGTGTGCTGCAGCCACACAGAAATTTGATGTGTTTGATCATTTTGAGATTTTTGAATTGACGATTTACGCTGTTTAGTGTTATATACGCCATTATCCAATTCTCGTATCGAGAGTTGGATATATGTGATTTCTGTGACTGTCGTCTATTGACTATCCGATTATCATTGCTGCTATGCACTAATAACTGAGTTTGAATTAGACTGACCCGTGTATTATTTTCTTTTGAATGTAATACTCGGGTCAGACCCGAGTTATTTCAGGTTGTAGATTTTCTTCTTTGAGTTGCTGTTCAGGATATGAAGACTTTTCACATCTTCTGAAGTTGTCCGTGTCATTTTGTAGTACTCGTGTCATTATATAGAACGATATGTATTCATGTATATTAGTTGATAATGTACTTGTATATATAACTTCTAGAGTCGACAGTTGTAGTTGTATCATATGTATTGTGTCAATTATGTATCAACTGACATCAGTTATATATATATGAGACTTTTGTTTTTATCCGTGTTCCGCATTTATATTATCTGTGTTATTGTTATATCTAATGTCCTAAACTATTATGAACTATCGTAGTTTGTTTTATACTGATAATTGGGTGTGTCGATGGGAGTAAATAAATGATAGATGAAAAATAAAAAGTATATACCACTCCTATCGAGATAACCAATATTAGTGTAAGGCAAATTACGGATGGTCGCTCCTATCCAGCCTTATTCTTCGTAATAATAGACAGTATTTCTTTTAATACTCTTTGTTATTATGAGCATAGAGGTGGGGCGTCACATTATAACACTTTGGAAATCATAATACTTCCCACTCAAACCATTTAGATATAGAAAAATAGTATATGTATAATAAAATAGTTTTCAAATAGTTTATATAAAGTAATTATAAGTTAAAATAGTTTATATTAAAATAATTGGCATATTAAAATAATTTATATTAAAGATAATTTATATTAAAAATGATTTATATTAAAATAGTTTATATTAAAATAATTTATAGAGTAAAATATAAAATAGTTTTAAATATAATTTAAAAATACTTTATATGATGCAATAGTTTCCTCAAATTTCACAAATCGATTCAAATCAACTCAAATTCCAAAATTCCAATTTAATTTAATCTCAACTCATCAATTTCAATTCAATTCCGTTCTCAATAAACCATTTCAAATTTTATCGACTTCAAATACGGATTTTTAAATCTATTTTATATTAAAACTTATTCATATACATAATATTTTCAAATTTTAAATAAAACCATATATATTTCCTTTGAAACCATAGAAATCATTTTCAAAATATTTATACATAGACCAACGGTGTCTGTATATAATTTTCTATCCTATGGTCAAGTGATATGGATATTTATTATTTCAATCCGTAATTTAAATAT
The DNA here is from genome assembly GCA_030737815.1 of Allium fistulosum. Classification (NCBI taxonomy): domain Eukaryota; kingdom Viridiplantae; phylum Streptophyta; class Magnoliopsida; order Asparagales; family Amaryllidaceae; genus Allium; species Allium fistulosum. Next base: position 690,223,579 of record CM060908.1, on the reverse strand, counting down.
ATATACGGGTATATATCATTTCAACCCGCAATTCCAAATTCAATCATTTAAAATTTCACAAAATTCTGTTAATTACGTTATTAAAACCGTTAAAATTTATTGGTCGTTACACTCTCCCCCACTCAAAACTTTTCATCCCGAAAAGGATTGAGGTAGGAGAGTAGAAACAATAGAAGGAAAGATAAAATTTGAAATACATATTATCAGATACAAAATAAATTCAAAACCATATAAATTTATTAGTTTTAAGTTGATTTATATTCTGTTAATTTGGTTTCAATCCATTTTGTTTAATCAATAATATTCATTTATTTTCATATTTTGTTGATTTTCAATTCAAGCTATTTTTTATTCAATTTGATTTATTTCAATTTATTAATATTTGTTTCAAAAAATTCTTTCAAACAAAATTTATTTGATTTAACTCATTTATTTAATCTATTTATCTTCGGTTGAGTTGATTCCACAAAAAATTTAATTTAAACTATTCTTAAGTCCATATTTATTTACTTAGATAGCATTTCATTTTTATTATTCAATTTATTTCACTGACATATCTTGCAATATAGGTCATGTGTATAACATTTATCATAATCCTCTAAATTTTTATTTATAAATTCCCTAACAAAATTCATCTGGACATCTTATTTATTATTGTATATATTATTCAATTACATTCAAAACTCTTCCCGGTGAGTTTTATTTATGTTTTTGAATATAGTTGAACACTATACGAATTTTTCTTTTATTTATAACATTTTTTATTAAGCAGGAATTTAGTTTGAACAATTTATTACTTAAGTTTTCTCTTGTATAACCTTCAATTATATATATTCACCCTAACATTTTAACATTTTGAATATTTTAGGTAAGCTATATATATTAGAATGCAATTTAGTATTATACAAATAAGTTTTACTCAAGTTCAACTATTTCAAGTTGGTTTAATTTCATATATCATTTTAGATATTCCAATTGTTCAAAAATTTCACTTTATTTCAATAATTGAAACCATTTCTTAATATAAAACTTAAGATTCAAATTTTCCGGTTTCTCTTCAACTACTTTGAAATAATTATATACATATATATTTATTAAATCAATTTATACATAAGAAATTCAAACAAAATTCATTGCCCAAAACAAAAGTGTAGCAAAGCTGCTATGTGGTCTCTCCACTTCGAGACTCGAAAATGAATGTCGATGATGCTGCAGTCATCACCGAAATTATTTTCCAGCGATAAAAGAGAAGAGTACTGACTTACTTCTTTTAAAGTTCTTTAGAAAAAAAAATTTATTCGAAAATACTTTAAATAATATGTATATCAAAACTTTGAAAACCAAAATTTTGAAAAGTACTGGAAATTAAATTCTCAAATCCATAATTTAAATATATTGCATTTTAAAATTAGATAAACCCTATTTATAGAATTTGAACACCATATAACCCATAACAATAGACAAAATAATAATGATAATATAGTATTATCATTCCTAACAACCAATTCCTTTAATTATCAAATTTCAGAAACTACACTTTTATAGATAAAAAACAATCATACAAAATTTATTTCATTTACCAAATTTGATAATAATATTGTGTCAGTTTGCTCCGTTCAAGTGTTTTGGAATTCCTATCGATAGCGTTAGCTTGATTAATCGATCGAAACCCAAAATTCAAACTTAACAACTCAAACAACACAATATAAAACATTTTATATTAATTACAAATACACTCCCTCACACGATGATTCAAGAATGGACTTCAAAGCAAGGATAGAGATCTAAATTAGAGGACTCTGATCAAGAGAATTCTAACTAGAAGATAAGCTCGAAACGAAGATAAGATGATTACAAAGAGAGAGAAGAATAGATAGCCTTATATAAATCGTGGGCGACCTTAACTGGGTCAACCGTGATTCAAGAATAAGATCGATGCAGAATTCTGAGGCAAATCGACATCCGATCACAAGAGAATAGAATTCAGACATAGCAAAAGATAGCAACATCGTAAACCGAGGATACAAAATCTTCGGTGAATCAATGTCTATTGTAAAGGAGTTTAAACTCTTTACAAATCATATAGTGGAGCTATAGGATACTCCAGAATCAAGAAGAACACTGATAGGAAGGATAAGGATGGATTTCAGAACGAAGGGAAAAAGTTCCAAAGTTTCAAAGAAACCGAGTCAAGGGGAAGAGATTCAAAATCGAACGAAGGTGATTCTGTAATTAAATTACTCCATATGCTAAGTTTTGCCTAAAACCAGAGCTCTGATACCAACTGTAACGGCCCGCTATTTCATGTCATTCGCATCCACACATGTCAGACTTGAATTGCTCAAAATATCAGATTGTTAATTTATAATTTGACAAAACTCAGCATATACAGTAAATAAATAATCACAGAATCATAGACACAGAGTATTACAATACTAAGCAGCAGAATAGATAAATAGTAGTTCATGAAGCTACTATACCAACAACAAAGTTGAAATAAAATACAACAGAATATCGAAAATACAATATAGTCTCGAATATAAGCAGATAACAAGTCTGGAAAAACCACTAGATAGCTGAAAGCTGAATAGATGTAGATGGATCTCCAAGCGAAGCTCCAAAGCTCCAAAGGTGATTTCAAATGCTGTGACACTCAGTCTGACCCGAGCGTAAAGCAAAACACAAAACACTCGAGTCAGGATTAACATTCTTATATCAATAAATCCAACTCAGGTGAAATATCAACTGAAATACAAGTAACTCAGACGTTGTTGGGATAACCATCCTCTAAGGATCCGTGGAACTATCTACTATGTAGTAATATACGCTATTATAATATGTCTATAGTAAAGTAAAAGATATTAAAATAGCGTTAAGGCGTTACCCATATTGTAACAACCCGCGTATTTATCGATTTGATATTTAAATGTTTTATTTAAATATAACATCGTTCGTCGGATGTATGTCCAAAAAGCTACTTTTTGCAAACAGTCGAATTAGGACTCGAGACCACTTCCATTGAGTTCAAAACGTCGTTTGCAATATTTTAAGTATAAACTTCGATATGTTTGGAGTTAGTGGAATTTTTGCTACTTTTCACTTTGGACTTGGGTTTGGGTTCAGCCCTTAACCCCACTTAACCCCCTAGCTCTCTAACTCTTCATCCATTCACTCCCATTTCATTTCATTTCTTTAAGCAAACTGAAAATGGTGGAGAGGAAGAGGAATTAGAAATTACAAAACCCTAGTTCCATTTGCAAATTCTTGTTCTAGCTCCAAATTCAAAGAGAACCCAATGGTAAGCATCTCCTTCTTCTCCAACTCATTCTCTTATCAATTTTAGTAATTCCTAAACCTAACATAGGAAGTGTTTCTCTTTTTAGCCTTGATTCAAGGTTGTTGAGTTGGAATTGAAGTGCGATTGCTCTCGCCATTTGCTCTATAGCTTCTTCTTCATTGTTTTGGGTTTAAAGGTGAGATTTTTATCTCACATCTTAGCCTATAATTATCTTTGATTGTTAGGTATGAAATCCTAACACTATTTCATGTTCAATTGCTTTTGGTTTGAATTGCTTTGGCGAACATTTCAATTTTTGATGTTTTGAATTCAAAACTTTGAAACTCCTTGCTTTGTATTGTGAACATGTTTTTGGTTGTGAATCGGAGAGCCTGTAGGGCCGTATTACCGATTGACAAAAACCCCGAACTCCATTGCTCGACCGGGTGCAAGTGTGGGAGAGAGTTTGCTCTTCCACTAGGCTGAAAAACGATTTCAGCACGTCACCAGACGTCTGCAGGTAGGCTCAGACGTCTGGAGACTGTTTCAGGCAGTTCCTGAAACTTGCTGCAGACGTCTGAGCATATACCCCAGACATCTGGAGCCTGTGACCTGCTCTATTTTGCATGCTTTTGCCTATTTAGCTCGGGATTTCAATTTCTATCGGATCAAGGTTATCCAATTCGTCGTTATCATTTATTTTCTTCATTGATGACTTCTTCTCGGGATTTTTGAGAATGTCGCTCGCCTCTCTTGTCTTCACTAAGTCGAACCCCGTACACCTCTGCGTAGGCGATCTTATCTGAAAAACATTCATCAGAATTTCTACTATGATGGTTTTGGGATTGATTTCTTTGGACTTTACTCACGTCTTCGAACATGAATTTTTATGATTGATTGTTTCTACAATCACTTCTATGATTTGTCACTTCAAAATATAAAGGTTTTCTATACTAGTAGTAAATATCAAAACTCTTTCATCAAAACGATTTTGGCACTATTTTAATTACAAAGCTCGTTTCTTAAACCGTTTTCCAATCTATTAGTATATACAAACCTTTACCTCATTCGTATGAGAAAATATAATTAAACGGCTTAGCAAAACAAGTGGTATGAAACGCTTGCGTTTACTTCGTCGGTTAATTGATGGACTTGTTCGATTGAAACTCTTGTGACAATTTTCTAGTGTAGATCTACAATCTGTTCGTAAATATTTGAGTTAAGCAAGTGGTTATGGGACATGAAGCTAAACTCTTATATTTACTAGCTTAGTGTAATCGACACTTCTTTATGATCGATGACGATCATTTTATGGTTTAGACTAGCAATGTGCGATGTCTCTTTGTCCACGTGGAGGACTGTTCCTCGTTTTATTGAGCTTCGTCTCACTTCTCGCATGGGTCGTATCTATTTAGGTGCGTCGATGTTTATTTCTCACATGGGTCGTACCTATTTAGGTGCGTCGATGTTTATTTACTTCGTGGAGCAATCGGCTCAATAAGTCGGGGCATGGGGCGTATCTATTTAGGTGCGTCGATGTTCGTCTATGCATGGGTCGTATCTTTCTAGGTGCGTCGATGTTCGTCTATGCATGGGTCGTATCTTTCTAGGTGCGTCGATGTTCGACTTTGCATGGGTTGTATCTTTCTAGGTGCATCGATGTTAGACATTACATGGGGCGTATCTTTCTAGTTGCGTCGATGTTTATTTATGCATGGGGCGTATCTTTCTAGGTGCGTCGATGCTAGAGCATGGGTCGTATCTTTCTAGGTGCGTCGATGTTCGACTTTGCATGGGGTACGTCTTTCTAGGTGTATCGATGCTAGACTTTACATGGGGCGAACCTTTCTAGGTGCGTCGATGGTTAGTTTATGGGATTGGCCATCCTCTTTCTTGTGATTTCTGGATTTCTAATTTATTGATTTCTGGGATTTATGTTTCACCACCTTGTTCAGTTGGCATTGATATGTATGTCATTTATTGTGGCTTGGTGAATTAAATTAAGAATATGACATTCTTTTAATCTTTGAGAAGATTCTTGTGATATTGATTAATCTCTGGATTGATTTTCGATTAGATACTTATCATAGTATGGCTTTATGGTTATCATACGTCTTTGTCATATCTCTTCTTATATCTCATTTTATCTGATAATTATAGTTAGACTGATCCGTTTATTATTTTCTTCTTAAATAATACTCGGGTCAGACTGAGATTTTACAGGTGCTTCCTCATGACTTCCTATCTGGAACCATCATCTGACTTTTGGCTAACTACTCTAGTTTAGTAGTTTTTGTTGTATACATTTGAGATTAGACTCCTTGATGTATACATATTCTATTGTCTTGCACTTGTATCTATTCTTTTGTGTTATTGTGGATCTTATTTGACCACTACTCTGATATACACTTTTAGGTGTAATATTCATATCTTATTCCGCCTTTGTGATATGAATTGTCTGTGACTGATTTGTGTTACGTTTATTTCTATATTTGTTTCCGAAGATTTTATATAACCACCGTGTGATAGCTTTGGGTTTGTATCAGTATGTCGGATTTCCTCCTTAAATGAAGTTCATGCTATACTATCTGACATATCGATGCTCGCACAAAGAAGTTACATGGATGGTCGCTCCTCAACAGCCTTATTCTCCGTGCTAGTTGACGGCATTACCTCGTAGTGTCCTTGGCTAGCGTGGGTATAGAGGTGGGGCGTCACACATATCCCCCTTAACACATTTTATATATTCCCGTAGTCTATACAATGCCATACGCTCCTCTGTAAACTGGAGGTTTACCCAGAGGACATCACATAGGTACGGTACAAAACAAACTCGTAGAAGGTGCTCTAGGGCATGTGAACACGGCACACTAGGAGATGCCATGGTAGATATACCAATTGCACTCCCGGACTGGTGGTAACGCATAACAGCTACTACCGCCCATGTAACGACCCAGAATTTTTGATAATTAAAATTTGAATATTTAATTGATTTTAAATATAAATAAATGAATTTAATAAGTCGAATGATTTATTTTTCGAATATTGGATTTAATTTGATAATTAAATCGATAAATTAATAGTGAAATTCTAGAGATAATGGAAAATCGAGTTTAATATGATTGAAAACGATTTGGAAAATTTTATTTAATCATACTGGAGTTATAGAAAGGTTATAGAACTTTTAAAATTGAAATTGGAGTTAAATTGTGAAAATTGAATATTTTAATATTTAATTATCGACTGTAAAAATAGCCAATTTTCGAACAGTCTCAGAATTGAACGAAACTGGTTCCATTGGATCCGTAATGGTTAGTTATTATCGGATTTCAATTTTCGTATCAATCGGAGTTGTCATTTGACCGTGGCAGCTCGAAACGCATCGATATCGTTTTAATTTTAAATCGTCGAGTTAAATTAGTCATTTTTCAAAAGGTCTCTGTGACGTCCCGACTTTTTCTCCACAAAAAGTCGTATCATCTTGAAGAAAGAAAGAGATAGAAAAGAGAAAAGATAGAGAAGAAAGAAAGAAACACATCAGAATCTAAACAGCGGAACGAATAAATTACATTAATCAAATAAGATATTACATTGTATCATATACATCAGAGATACACAGCTTATACAACACATACTAGACAGTTATAAATACCTGTCTAGTTATTACAGCTCAAATACAACTCAACAAATGACTCAGAGAAACTAACACAGCGGAACACTATATCTACGAACGTTGAAGCCTCCTGCTCCATTGCTCCTCCAGATAACTCGTCAAAGCTAACCTGAATCCCTTGGCTACTCGTAAAAATTTGAGTACCCAAGAGTTTAATAAAACAGAAAATAAACACTTGGGTCAGACATGGGTCTGGTGTGAGTAAACGGTTAAAGTTGTTTAACTTCAAAACCTTTTGAAAACAAAGGTATCACGTAAGACTTCCCACACATAAACATGGGTAAGTTTTTACCTTACGCTAACCAAAACATTTGATAAGAAATCCGATTATATTATAATAGGGTCTAGGGTTTTCAAGTAAAATACAGAAATAGCTGGAATGCTTACATCTCACGTTCCAACATAGTTGGGCACAACTAAATCGTACGGCACTTATTGGATTTTGGATTCCATACAATGGCAGGGCTACCGGGGTACCGCCCGTCACAGTACGTGGCCTAGATCAACGTACCGAGGATCACTCCCAATCCCCTGCAACACAAGGCCGGAACATCCCTTACTGGATAATTCCCGCATAAGAAACCCCAGCGGTTGTAGCTATTCAACCGCCCACACAGCCGAATAAAAAGAAGGGACCTCTAGACAGAGGAATCTCATACTACTTGGGTGCTACCCACTAACCTTGCTGCACCTCCCCTGTTTTAGCCATTCCCGGTTTGATGAGGCTTGAGGTTACGATTACCTTTAAATCAGAACACATCACTTAGAATGCTCATCGTCCACCTGACGATGTGCTGAAAGCATTCAATCCATACAAGTTCGTTCCGGGTTCGAACGAAACCGAAGGCATTATCTCGTTACACTCGTTTTGGAATCACCCTCAGAGTTAACGACAATAACCCTTGCACTCTGAATCTTCATCTTCACTTGAGATTCACGACCTATCGTTAATTTGGATCGATGTGGTATTCGGGTCTCCAGACCTGGAATCCCGGTATACGGAAACCCGATCCCGGTCTCATCGAAATCCAAAGCGTATCTTTTAAGGCCAAGTTGTTTTAAAGGTTAAAACAAATTCAATTCATTATCTTTATACACAAAGAAAGATAATTCACAACAGATAATCAACATTATCAGATAATCCATACAATTCAACTAACATCCATATCATACAGCATATATCTCATCAGAGATATCAATCAATGCCAAGTATTCAATACTATCACCCATTCATAAGAAATGATTTATATTATCTTTTAATTAATTTAAAGAATTTAAATTAATTACTTCATTTTATAAATCCTTCTTACTTAACCATTAATTAATTACAATTTAATTAATTAATCATCTTTTAATGATCTTCTTAATTAATCTTCCTTGATTAATTATACTTTAATTACATTCAAGTAATTATTCTTAACCATATATAGTAATTACCTTTAATTACTATCATTAATTACAATAATTAATGATTCTTCATTTACTTCCATTAATTAACTAATTAACTATAATTATTTGCATTAATCCTCAATTAATTATAATTAATTAATCATACTTTAATTAATCACTTTTATTAATCAAACTTGATTAATTACATTACTTATATTAATTAATGATCCTTTAATTAATTCATTAATTTATTACCTTCTAGTTAATTAAATAATTAATCTTTAATTAACTACATTCATTTATTAACCTTAATTAATTTTAAACAGTAATTAACGATCTTGTAATTACTTATCTTAATTAATTAGTTCTTCATTAATTATATTAACCTTGATTAATTAATCTAATTAATTAATCCTTAATTACTTCATTAAGTAATTATTAATCAATTATATTAACAAATAATCCTTAATTAATTACTTTATTAATTAATTACTTTTTAATTAATTACCCTTAGTAATTAATCTTAAATTAAACACATTTAATTAATCACATTAATTAATTAACTAAAATAATTAAGTAATTAACTCTTAATTACTTACATAGGTAATTATCTTCTAATTACTATCATTAAAAATCTTGATTACTTCTTAATTAATTACTTAACAAATAATTAATTCCATTACTAAATAATCCTTAATTCTTTAATTAATTAACTACTCCATAATTAATTAATCTCAACAATTATATAAATCAATTTCTTAGATTAATAACATCAAGTGATTACCCTTTTATCACTTTAACTATTACCCCATGAGTAATTTTCCTATTAATTACTTCCATAAGTAATTTCATTCAATAATTAACCAATAATTACTTTATTAAGTAATTACACTTAATTAATCCATAATTAAGTGATTATTTAAAATTAAATAAATAATTAACTAATTATTTAAAATTAATTAATTAATTAATTAATTAATTAACTTCTTATATTTCAAAATCCTTAATTAAATAAGGAAACCATTTATCTTAATTAATCTCTTTACTTATTAACAAATCATATTTTTAATTAGGTATTCTTAAGTTCATGTCAAATTAATTTAACATAACTATCATAAAAATTAAATCATTTAAATTAATCAAACTTTAATGACTTGAAATTAAACTATTCAATTTGGTTTACAAAATTATAACTTAAACTTTATTTGGAAATAAGGCATTTAGAAATCAAATTTAAATTAAAATAATTACTTTCAAAACAATCATCTTAAGCCTTTTTTTTTAAATTTGAGAATAAATTCAAATAACATTTATAAAGTTTGATTTATATTTATTTTAAAACCACAAGTTTTAACTTTGTAAATTTATTTCTTTTATAAAACTTGAACTTGATTTTATTTATTCATGCAAAAGTTTAATTTGCCAACTTTATTTCAACACAGTACTACCCAGAAACAACAACCCAGAAACAAACAACCCAAACTATACCCGAGTAACTTTACTTTTTTTTTTCCCAGTCCACCCCTGTTTACTTCGAGTAAACTCGAGTCTTCCCCCGAGCAAAACTCAAAATCCCTCACACTCATCTCTGCTTCGAGTCGTGACACAATCTACACGATAGCTTCCCGAGTTTCCCTTCGTCTTCCCCAACACGATCGAACTCCAGTTAGCACAAACTTGCACGTGCACGTGCACACTCGACCGGATCAACTCCGATCAACCTTCCGACCTTCGACAAGTCGTCGATAACACCACAACTCCATTTGATAATCCAAATCATCGATATCGCTTTCCATTCGAAATCGAGCACAAAGATCCAAAAACTGGAAACAGATTCCGGTCAGAAATCACCCATCGTCGACGAACTCGATGCCGTTGAACTCCGCCAACCACTCCATCGAACCACCTCGACCACGAGCCTCCATTCCCCACATCGCGATCGCCTCCGGACCATCATCCCAGTCGCAAATGCTTCGACAGTTCAACCTAAACAGAAATAACCTAAAACCCTACTTTGATCGAATTCGATTAATTTAGACATTAGAAAAATTCGATAGTATTTTTCCCATTATCTCCAACACTCAAGCTAGCTTCGACCCAAATAATAGCTCCGATCAACACGCTGATCATTGGCAAACCACCAAAACACTAAATTCGAACAACTCATAATCTCTCGACAAATACAAACTTAAAAATCTAGATTTTAATATCTAAATTCATCATTTCTTATTACTAACTTGTTTCTGAAATCAAATCACAAAATTATGAATATTGGTTTTCGACATATAATTGATGTTTACTGAAAAATCCTATTTTTTTTGAAATATTAACTAAATAGTTCTACCTTAAACTATTTTTAAAAATGAATTTACATAGTTACCATCATTTTCTCTTTTAAGATCAAGGTCTAAAATTATTTTGTTTAGAAGGTATGAATTTATTTATAGATTTGGAGCCTGTATATTTAAACAGAGAAGATATACATATATACAGAAACTCATACACAGAACATATCATATTTACAACATGCATTCACAATCAACATTCATGCAACAATATACATCATCACAACACAAATCTATCACTTGCATCAAAGTTTGATTTCAGATTTTAAGACTGTTTTTAAAAAAAAATATTTACTCACCTTAAAGTAAGAAACAGAGGGCAGATTTTATTTCCAGGCTTTGAATTCTTGAATTCTGGAAACTGTTGAATTTGAAATCCTTGCATGCTTTATTTATGTTGAATCTTTAACTTGGTTGTTGAATTAGAACCATTTGCATGTTGTTAAATGTTGAATTGTTTCAGGTTGAAGTTGAAATCAGGCTCTTGAATTTGAGTTTACTTTCCAAGTTTGAAACCCTTTTCTGATTTTTGTTTCAGGTTTTGATTTGCTTTAGGATTTGTTTTCAGTTTTTGGAAAGATGAGGAGAGAAAGGGTTGAAGAAAACGGAACTGAGTATTGTTTACAGATCTGCTTGAGTTTAATTTCTTTGAAAATGAAATGATAAGAAAAGGAAAATAAGAAAGAAGATAGGAGTTTATATAGTGTTAAATTAGGATTTAATAAAATTAAAGAAAATGAAAATAAAAAGATGACACTTGTCTTTTACCTTACCTAATTACTTAACACATATGCTTAGATGGTTTAATATGTTAACACTTGTCATTATCATTATTTTTAAAGCTTTTTATATTTATTTCCTAATTAATAAATATATTTCTAAATTTATAAATACTTTTCTTAATATTACATAAATACAATCTTTAAAGAAAATAGAATATAAACCAATTATATTCTAAATAAAATCATAAATAATATTTTTTTTTATCCATTTTAAAATGTTAATATAAAACTTTTGTATTTATTCCTATTAAATAAATACTTTATAAATTCATATAAATAAATTCCTTTAAGGAAAATAATATAAAAGAAATCTTATTCAAATAAAAACTTTATTCATATATTTTATCAAAATATTTTTATCTTTATTTTAAGATATATATATTTCTTTAAATTCAATTCTTAAATTCAATTTCAAAGTCAATTTAAAAATCCAATTTAAAATCAACTTAACATATAAATATAATTAAATAATCACATTATTACTATTGTTTGAAAACAACAATTTTACCAATTTTTTAATAATTAATTTAAAAGATTATCATATTTTAAATCCCCTGAAATCCCGGGATATCACATTCCTCCCCCCTTAAAAGAATTTCGTCCTCGAAATTTAAAACAAAAGATAATCCAAAGTTTTATTTTATTTCAACCAATCTAAGCATACCTATCAGCCAACACAAATAAACAACCAATTTTATCCAAACAAACAATTCAAATCTAACAATCAATATTCGTTATCCGGACACAGATCCGGATAAGCTTCCTAAATTTCCACGAGTTTCCCCAAGTATATATATATACCGGGATACTCGTTCTACAGACAATCTAAACTACGAAGCTACAGAGCTCCTACTCATCTAGATCTACAAAACTAAACAGGATATCAGACTACAGACAAGTCTGACTCAACAACCAAATCCTTCCCGAACTACTGGTTCCAAAACCAGAGATAGATCAAACACGTACTTCCTCAAAGATACGCGATATACTCTGAATCTCAGTTATCCAAACTGGCAATTTAATCCTGTAGATCAAACACTTATCCAAATCAGAATACAGAAGAGATCCAAAACAACTCGGAGCTGACTTCACAGACTTACCCAATCTTATAGCTCCCTTTTACCGGAGAAAATCTCAATAACAACGACGTCTCCAACTTCGAATTCCAAATTCCTCCGTCTCTAATCTTCAGAACTCTTCTGACAATTCTGGGCTGCCTACATCCTTCTTGATCAGCTCATCCTTTGCCGATGCTTCTCGAAACAAACAGGACCAAAAACAATCCATCAAATGATCTCCTCAAGATTAACTAGAATCAAGAAACACAAACTCTACTCCTCAATATCAGAAGATTACATCTTACTTCTCCTATCTGGAAAAGACAAAATAGATGCACTAACCAATCTGGACTTAAATCCAGAAAATTTCCCGTAGAAACTCTTAATCCAAACACTGCAACTTTCAAGTTCTTCCATTCTAGAACAGCTGTCATCTTGCTTCCGCTGCACCACTCTGATCTAGAGAAGATGAGAATGCCGTCGATGAACTCAAGCACAGACTAGACAACACATTCTGGAGATAAGGTTCAACAGATCCATAAAAATAAAACTCAGAAGTTCTATGAAATACCGGGCTGTTTCACCAAATCCTTTCTCTAGGAGACATTCTTCGACCTAGCTGAACTTCCGGTAGCAATCCTGAAATCAAGTTGATACGGAACTCAATCTCAAATGCAGACAAACTTCTGACTTCGCTGAGACATCCAGAAAATCTCTGATAACCCAAGAGAACACTCAGCAATCGCAAGTCACTTTTGCGATCAACCCAGCCCAATTCCAAATAAACTACTCTCTCTTAACCAATCAGAATAACTTATGCTTATCTAGCCAGTCCATCGAAGAAATGGATCCACTCTGTTGCTTCAGAATTCCACCTCTTAGAAAACTGCAAAGCCAAAAGATCTTCTTGCTGGAACACAAAACACTCCGAGCTGCACTGTTGACCCAGGTGCCAAGACTTCCTAATCCAAAGCTCTTCGAGAAACTCGGACTTCAAACCAAACAGAATCACCATGCTGAACTCAGCCACAACACCGAAGCAGACACACTTCCTTAGACTTGCTCCAAAAGAAAACATCTTCAGAAACATCCAGTCACTGCGTCTCATCACACAACTACTCCTTCCTGAGTTACTCGGATACCATCACTTGCTTCTGCTCATTCGACAGATCCAAACTCCACTCATCCCACTTCAAAGATGGACTCCGAACCTTAACAGTTCCTTCAGAGATCAATGAAATCTTTACACCATAACAAAGTTCACTCGAGACGGTATTGGGTCTACAGTCTCGTCAGATAGACTTCCAACCTCAACATTCAAACTCTAACCATTGGTAGTCGTGTTTCACACACCATCACCATATCTACCTTTATAACTCATATTGGAAAACCCGAACAGGTAACCCAATCGATAGGTAGAAATATGTATTTATAGTTATATAAAAATTACAAATACGCCCTCTCAGGATAGACACCACTCCAGAGCCTAGGTATTCACTCAACCTAATGCTCTGATACCAACTGTGACGTCCCGACTTTTTCTCCACAAAAAGTCGTATCATCTTGAAGAAAGAAAGAGATAGAAAAGAGAAAAGATAGAGAAGAAAGAAAGAAACACATCAGAATCTAAACAGCGGAACGAATAAATTACATTAATCAAATAAGATATTACATTGTATCATATACATCAGAGATACACAGCTTATACAACACATACTAGACAGTTATAAATACCTGTCTAGTTATTACAGCTCAAATACAACTCAACAAATGACTCAGAGAAACTAACACAGCGGAACACTATATCTACGAACGTTGAAGCCTCCTGCTCCATTGCTCCTCCAGATAACTCGTCAAAGCTAACCTGAATCCCTTGGCTACTCGTAAAAATTTGAGTACCCAAGAGTTTAATAAAACAGAAAATAAACACTTGGGTCAGACATGGGTCTGGTGTGAGTAAACGGTTAAGGTTGTTTAACTTCAAAACCTTTTGAAAACAAAGGTATCACGTAAGACTTCCCACACATAAACATGGGTAAGTTTTTACCTTACGCTAACCAAAACATTTGATAAGAAATCCGATTATATTATAATAGGGTCTAGGGTTTTCAAGTAAAATACAGAAATAGCTGGAATGCTTACATCTCACGTTCCAACATAGTTGGGCACAACTAAATCGTACGGCACTTATTGGATTTTGGATTCCATACAATGGCAGGGCTACCGGGGTACCGCCCGTCACAGTACGTGGCCTAGATCAACGTACCGAGGATCACTCCCAATCCCCTGCAACACAAGGCCGGAACATCCCTTACTGGATAATTCCCGCATAAGAAACCCCAGCGGTTGTAGCTATTCAACCGCCCACACAGCCGAATAAAAAGAAGGGACCTCTAGACAGAGGAATCTCATACTACTTGGGTGCTACCCACTAACCTTGCTGCACCTCCCCTGTTTTAGCCATTCCCGGTTTGATGAGGCTTGAGGTTACGATTACCTTTAAATCAGAACACATCACTTAGAATGCTCATCGTCCACCTGACGATGTGCTGAAAGCATTCAATCCATACAAGTTCGTTCCGGGTTCGAACGAAACCGAAGGCATTATCTCGTTACACTCGTTTTGGAATCACCCTCAGAGTTAACGACAATAACCCTTGCACTCTGAATCTTCATCTTCACTTGAGATTCACGACCTATCGTTAATTTGGATCGATGTGGTATTCGGGTCTCCAGACCTGGAATCCCGGTATACGGAAACCCGATCCCGGTCTCATCGAAATCCAAAGCGTATCTTTTAAGGCCAAGTTGTTTTAAAGGTTAAAACAAATTCAATTCATTATCTTTATACACAAAGAAAGATAATTCACAACAGATAATCAACATTATCAGATAATCCATACAATTCAACTAACATCCATATCATACAGCATATATCTCATCAGAGATATCAATCAATGCCAAGTATTCAATACTATCACCCATTCATAAGAAATGATTTATATTATCTTTTAATTAATTTAAAGAATTTAAATTAATTACTTCATTTTATAAATCCTTCTTACTTAACCATTAATTAATTACAATTTAATTAATTAATCATCTTTTAATGATCTTCTTAATTAATCTTCCTTGATTAATTATACTTTAATTACATTCAAGTAATTATTCTTAACCATATATAGTAATTACCTTTAATTACTATCATTAATTACAATAATTAATGATTCTTCATTTACTTCCATTAATTAACTAATTAACTATAATTATTTGCATTAATCCTCAATTAATTATAATTAATTAATCATACTTTAATTAATCACTTTTATTAATCAAACTTGATTAATTACATTACTTATATTAATTAATGATCCTTTAATTAATTCATTAATTTATTACCTTCTAGTTAATTAAATAATTAATCTTTAATTAACTACATTCATTTATTAACCTTAATTAATTTTAAACAGTAATTAACGATCTTGTAATTACTTATCTTAATTAATTAGTTCTTCATTAATTATATTAACCTTGATTAATTAATCTAATTAATTAATCCTTAATTACTTCATTAAGTAATTATTAATCAATTATATTAACAAATAATCCTTAATTAATTACTTTATTAATTAATTACTTTTTAATTAATTACCCTTAGTAATTAATCTTAAATTAAACACATTTAATTAATCACATTAATTAATTAACTAAAATAATTAAGTAATTAACTCTTAATTACTTACATAGGTAATTATCTTCTAATTACTATCATTAAAAATCTTGATTACTTCTTAATTAATTACTTAACAAATAATTAATTCCATTACTAAATAATCCTTAATTCTTTAATTAATTAACTACTCCATAATTAATTAATCTCAACAATTATATAAATCAATTTCTTAGATTAATAACATCAAGTGATTACCCTTTTATCACTTTAACTATTACCCCATGAGTAATTTTCCTATTAATTACTTCCATAAGTAATTTCATTCAATAATTAACCAATAATTACTTTATTAAGTAATTACACTTAATTAATCCATAATTAAGTGATTATTTAAAATTAAATAAATAATTAACTAATTATTTAAAATTAATTAATTAATTAATTAATTAATTAACTTCTTATATTTCAAAATCCTTAATTAAATAAGGAAACCATTTATCTTAATTAATCTCTTTACTTATTAACAAATCATATTTTTAATTAGGTATTCTTAAGTTCATGTCAAATTAATTTAACATAACTATCATAAAAATTAAATCATTTAAATTAATCAAACTTTAATGACTTGAAATTAAACTATTCAATTTGGTTTACAAAATTATAACTTAAACTTTATTTGGAAATAAGGCATTTAGAAATCAAATTTAAATTAAAATAATTACTTTCAAAACAATCATCTTAAGCCTTTTTTTTTAAATTTGAGAATAAATTCAAATAACATTTATAAAGTTTGATTTATATTTATTTTAAAACCACAAGTTTTAACTTTGTAAATTTATTTCTTTTATAAAACTTGAACTTGATTTTATTTATTCATGCAAAAGTTTAATTTGCCAACTTTATTTCAACACAGTACTACCCAGAAACAACAACCCAGAAACAAACAACCCAAACTATACCCGAGTAACTTTACTTTTTTTTTTCCCAGTCCACCCCTGTTTACTTCGAGTAAACTCGAGTCTTCCCCCGAGCAAAACTCAAAATCCCTCACACTCATCTCTGCTTCGAGTCGTGACACAATCTACACGATAGCTTCCCGAGTTTCCCTTCGTCTTCCCCAACACGATCGAACTCCAGTTAGCACAAACTTGCACGTGCACGTGCACACTCGACCGGATCAACTCCGATCAACCTTCCGACCTTCGACAAGTCGTCGATAACACCACAACTCCATTTGATAATCCAAATCATCGATATCGCTTTCCATTCGAAATCGAGCACAAAGATCCAAAAACTGGAAACAGATTCCGGTCAGAAATCACCCATCGTCGACGAACTCGATGCCGTTGAACTCCGCCAACCACTCCATCGAACCACCTCGACCACGAGCCTCCATTCCCCACATCGCGATCGCCTCCGGACCATCATCCCAGTCGCAAATGCTTCGACAGTTCAACCTAAACAGAAATAACCTAAAACCCTACTTTGATCGAATTCGATTAATTTAGACATTAGAAAAATTCGATAGTATTTTTCCCATTATCTCCAACACTCAAGCTAGCTTCGACCCAAATAATAGCTCCGATCAACACGCTGATCATTGGCAAACCACCAAAACACTAAATTCGAACAACTCATAATCTCTCGACAAATACAAACTTAAAAATCTAGATTTTAATATCTAAATTCATCATTTCTTATTACTAACTTGTTTCTGAAATCAAATCACAAAATTATGAATATTGGTTTTCGACATATAATTGATGTTTACTGAAAAATCCTATTTTTTTTGAAATATTAACTAAATAGTTCTACCTTAAACTATTTTTAAAAATGAATTTACATAGTTACCATCATTTTCTCTTTTAAGATCAAGGTCTAAAATTATTTTGTTTAGAAGGTATGAATTTATTTATAGATTTGGAGCCTGTATATTTAAACAGAGAAGATATACATATATACAGAAACTCATACACAGAACATATCATATTTACAACATGCATTCACAATCAACATTCATGCAACAATATACATCATCACAACACAAATCTATCACTTGCATCAAAGTTTGATTTCAGATTTTAAGACTGTTTTTAAAAAAAAATATTTACTCACCTTAAAGTAAGAAACAGAGGGCAGATTTTATTTCCAGGCTTTGAATTCTTGAATTCTGGAAACTGTTGAATTTGAAATCCTTGCATGCTTTATTTATGTTGAATCTTTAACTTGGTTGTTGAATTAGAACCATTTGCATGTTGTTAAATGTTGAATTGTTTCAGGTTGAAGTTGAAATCAGGCTCTTGAATTTGAGTTTACTTTCCAAGTTTGAAACCCTTTTCTGATTTTTGTTTCAGGTTTTGATTTGCTTTAGGATTTGTTTTCAGTTTTTGGAAAGATGAGGAGAGAAAGGGTTGAAGAAAACGGAACTGAGTATTGTTTACAGATCTGCTTGAGTTTAATTTCTTTGAAAATGAAATGATAAGAAAAGGAAAATAAGAAAGAAGATAGGAGTTTATATAGTGTTAAATTAGGATTTAATAAAATTAAAGAAAATGAAAATAAAAAGATGACACTTGTCTTTTACCTTACCTAATTACTTAACACATATGCTTAGATGGTTTAATATGTTAACACTTGTCATTATCATTATTTTTAAAGCTTTTTATATTTATTTCCTAATTAATAAATATATTTCTAAATTTATAAATACTTTTCTTAATATTACATAAATACAATCTTTAAAGAAAATAGAATATAAACCAATTATATTCTAAATAAAATCATAAATAATATTTTTTTTTATCCATTTTAAAATGTTAATATAAAACTTTTGTATTTATTCCTATTAAATAAATACTTTATAAATTCATATAAATAAATTCCTTTAAGGAAAATAATATAAAAGAAATCTTATTCAAATAAAAACTTTATTCATATATTTTATCAAAATATTTTTATCTTTATTTTAAGATATATATATTTCTTTAAATTCAATTCTTAAATTCAATTTCAAAGTCAATTTAAAAATCCAATTTAAAATCAACTTAACATATAAATATAATTAAATAATCACATTATTACTATTGTTTGAAAACAACAATTTTACCAATTTTTTAATAATTAATTTAAAAGATTATCATATTTTAAATCCCCTGAAATCCCGGGATATCACAGTCTCGGATTTCGACGAAACCAATTTCATCGGATCCGTAATGTGATATTATTGTAAGGTTTCAAATTTCGTAATTTTTGGATTTACCATTTGTCCGGTACAAAGTAAAACGCCTCGAAATCAATTTAAATCGGTTTAATTTAAATTGATCGTTTATTGTCATATCTCACACATACGATCGAATTAGCTTCCGAAACCTGTTCCATTGCGTTTGGAACGCGGGGTAAACCTTAGGAACGTCGGTCGGCACGTTCGATTTGGAGTTCGTAAAATTTTGAGTGAATAGTATTTTGGAAATTTCTATAAAAGCCCATCCTTTTCACGATTTTCAACAAATGAAGACGAGCCTAGGGTTTCATTCAGCTGGCCGCCACTTCTACGATCTATGGCCGAAAAGCTCTCTCGTTTTTCCCTTGAAAACTCGTGATCCAATCATCGTTTCAAAAATCTTCCAACTACAAACATAAAGAGCGAAGTAAGGGCTTTAAATCTATACGAGTATGATGGGTTTTCATTGAGTGGATCGTCTTCAACATGGCCTCGAACGTCCAACGTTCGTACGCGTTTCTGGAGGGGGATGCTCGACCGAGCTCTGCCGTGTTCGTGGCGATGGTAGGTGGTGGAGGGGGCTACAAAGTGACGCTGTCTGATCGTCTTCAAAGTCGACGATGGTAGTGCGTGATTAGGGTTAGTGAAGGCGGCAATGGGTTCGTTTTACTGGGAGCTTTCGAACGGGAAGGAGAAGCTAAAACAGGCGGTCTTGATTTCGTGACTTGGAACGAACGGCCAGATCTGTATTGGTTTGAAAATTAATAAAAGAAAATTTGTAAAATTATTATTTTATAATTCGTTCAATGTTTAAAATACGATAACTTTTTGCTGCGAGGTCGAAAAATTCCAAAACGAATTGCGTTGCAATCGTTTTGTCGAGCACTACGCGATGCAACTGGATTGGAAATTTTTGGAGCTAGTGAAAATTTCGGGTAAAATTAAATGTGCGTTTAATTTTATTCGAAATAAACGCTGAAATCAGAATTGAAATCAAGGTGAGATCTTCTCACTCAAATGAAAGTGGATTTTCTTTTACAGTTATTGATTGATGATTGACTGTTTGGATGTGTATTAGATATAGTAGGATATATCTATATATATAGCAATATATACATATTGGCATATGTATATATTGGATTGATTGATTTCCCGCCTCGTATAGCGGATGAGACCCTATTGCGCCGTTAGTAAGCGGATATTTTTATAAAACCCATATACCGCGATAATTCCGTACTGGAGCGGAATTGGTATTGTGCTAACATCTGTGGATGCAGAGAAACAGGTTGGAGGGATCCAACAGGATTCCTCAAAACATTTGAATTAATTTCATATGTTGTTTTGATTGATTATTTATAATCTGCGTATGATTATATCTGTGATTGAATGTATTGAGAGCTAAAATTTAGCCGAATGTATTTTTGGTATCGTTGGATACCAGAAATAAATGAAATTGGATTTCTGAAATAAAAATTGAATTTTTGATGGTTTGGAAAAATAAAAGAATTTATTTAAAAGGAGAAAATATTGTTTGAAATCAAAAGTGATAATTGATTGGGTATTTAAAATAAATCTTTGAGGAATCCATATGAAAACTTATTTAAGGTTGAATGAAAAATTGATTTTTGTGTTGAAAATAAATTTGGGAATCGATTTGTGAAAACGATTTAGTCTTTGGGATTAAAGTTAAAATCAATTTGAAATGTGATTCGGTGTTGAATTAAATTCAGAAATCAATTTGAAATTCGATTTGGGATTTGAAATAAAATGGAGAAATCAATTTTTAAAGTTGATTTGGGGTTGAAAATGAATATTTGGAAAATGATTTGAAATCGTGTAAAAGTGGATTTTTGGGAATGTAAATTCCAAATAGAATTGGTAAAGGAAAGGGAAATTTGGTTTTAAAAATAAATATTGATTTATTTTTAAAATGTGGAAAATATGATTTGAAATTGATTTTCAAGTGATGAAGTGTGGAAATAAATTTACAAACTTGAAATGTAAATTTGAAATAAATCAATAAGGATTTATCAAATTGGTTTAAATGGACCATAATATGATTTGAAATTGATTTTCAAACGTGAAGTATGAAATGTGATTTAAAATTGATTTTTCAAATGTGAAGTGCGAAATACGATTTGAAATTGATTTTCAAATGTGAAGTGTGGATGAATATATATCTTGTGAAAAGATTTGAAATTTAATAAATAATTTGGGAAAAATTATTTAAAATTGGATGCTTGTTGTGAATGTTATTGATAGTTAAATAACCGACTATCAATATTTGTCTTTGAAATGACACTTGATTTGTTTTTGAAACAAACGCTCATTATTCGGTTAAGCCGGGAGAGGACCTTTGTGTCATATAACCCATTCCGAATAGTGATACGTCGCGAATGGATAGCATTTGAAGACCGGTGTGAAGACCGGATATTTGTGAAAATGAAAGGACAACCTGTCGAATGTCTCTGCACCGAGTTGCTCCGGTATAGAGATTTATATCACTCTTTTTGTGATGGGAAGTCCGGACGTGATTAGTGAATATCTGGATTGCAAGGGCTTCTTTGGAAGTGCCTTCGGTTCCGTTCGATCCCGGAACGGACTTATATGGATGTGTGTCTGACGTTACACTTTGAGATGTAAAGCTGGTTTCTATCAAATACATTTCTGTTGGTGGCGGAGAATTTATTCTCTTAGCTTAACACCCTTCTCTGAGACGTACGAGCTCAGAGGTTATGTAGTTGATGGTTACTAGTGATACATTCCCAATTTGGTAATGTGGCACACGAAGTGCTGTTGATCAATTGTGGATCAAAGCGGTGCTTTCTGAAGAAGCGTGGCTTTGTGAAAAAGCGTGGCTTTGTGAAAAAGCGTAGCTTTGTGGACGAGACTTCGTCGAGCCTCACAACCCGGTAATGGTCGAAACAGGAATGTGCGGCAAAGGTTTGTAGGGTTAGCGCCCCTAGGGTATGCCATTTCCTTCTGGATTAAAGGTGATATCATGGTATGGAGCCCAGATATTTTACCTATGTGGATTATATTTTGTGGCTGTTGCGTTTTCGATTGAGGATCCTCGGATAAAGGTCGGTAACGACCGGGGGATGGCATAGCTCGTGTGTTAGTTACCTAGTTACAGCTCGGTTAGAGCGTGAGGTAGCGTCGGCCTTTTGTTTGCGGAGATCCGGTTAGGTTCTCGGGGCGTCTTTCCAGAGGCGTTCTATTTCGGTAAGGAAGTTCCTTAGCCTGACCATTTGTTGGAAATCCAAAGAAACAATACGAACCCTGTACGGTTTTTATTTGTATTACCTGCTATGGAATGTGGCGGTAACCTGCTACTGAACGTAGTAGCTATAGTAGACATACAACAATTGTTGTATGTTGGCTAAGATTGATATTATACTTTCGAAATGTTTTCCACACTAGACATTAATAATAATATCAATTGATTTTGCGTAATAAGCATTTTTGACTATCATAAGGAGAAATCTCCTCCAATTCTGCGTTTGCATTGTGTGTGTGGTGGGAGGCCTTATGGTAGTTTCATTTTCCAAAAGCATTGCGAAGTTGTTTTATTTTCTTTGCGAAAATAACTGTTTTACGATCTCACACCAGTCACCATGACTGACCTGGAGTTTATTGTTCCCTTTCTAAACTCTGGGTGCCCATAATTTTCCACACGGGCAGCCTAGAGTTATGTTATCAGGATATTCTGGATATTCTGGAGCTTTGGAGATGAGCTGGATGGCGAAGCGTACTATCGTACTTGTTATTTATTCCGCTGTGTATTCTGTATGAGGACAGGTTATATAACTGTCCATTGTTGTAAACTCTGATGATTGATGTATGTATAAACTGATATAGTCTTTTGTTTTAAAGATTATTGATTTATCTATTGTATATTATTCCGCTGCGAAATGTGAGATTCTAATAATTGTTTCTGATTCTGTTTCTGTTCTTTCTTTTTCTTCTATCTTTTCTTCTACCTCTTCTTTTAACCCTAAAGTTTCGCGTTTCCGCCATTCGATTATTCGACAATTTGGTACAGTGGACGTATCGGTGTTGAGTTTTCGGAAGACGGATTTGCGGGTCTTTACAAGTGGTATCGGAGCATCCGGTTAAGCGACAACCCTGCTCTGTTGGGTGTTACTCATTAGAGATAGAGTCAGTAGTACTCTAGAATGAGTGTGAGAGTAATAATAGATATGAGTGCGTATTTGTTAGTGAATACAAAAATTTATTTTGTATTGTGTTGACTTATCGGTTGATCGTTTATAGATTCTGGTCGATGCAGGGTGGCCAACTGTAATCGATAGGGGTTTCTAAACTCTTAAACAAGATAAACCGACACAGTATTGTTTTAAATAGAGCAAATGAAATAATTTTGCCCAAAACTATTTTTGTATAGAAAAGAAATGATTTTCTATGAATTATAGTAGTATATGGATGCTTGGTTGTTAGGAAAAGATAATATTGAAGTATTATCATTGATATATGGAATTGAATAAGAAATTCAAATAATAACCAAAGATTTGGAGATAAATTCATTTAACAAATGAAATTTATAAATATGAATTGAAAGATAAGGAAATAAATCCATATACGAATGAGAATTGGGAATGTGAATCGTAAATCTAATTTACAAATTGAAATGAGACTCCAGAGAAATATTTGAAAATAAATTCATCAATGGAATGTAAATAAGTTGATAACTTATAAAATAGTTGAAATTGGATTGGAATAAGATTCAAATTGAAAAGTGAAGTGAAATTTGAATAATGTGATGAAATTTGATTTGAATCAAGTTGAATAAAAATCCAAACTTGGAGGAATAAAATAAAATGGATTGAATTCAAGTAACCTAACTTGATAAATTATTAATTCATGAAATAGTGAATTGGAAGTTGAGTTAGTAAATCAAAATTGAATTGAGAGTTGAATGAAATGGTTTGAATTTGTATATAAATTCAAGTAAGTAAGAAAGAAATATAAATTGAAATTTCCTTGTTATTGATAAAATAAATTCGAGACGAATTGAATATGGAAATTTGAAATTTAAAATGGATGAGTGAATATACTAATTAAATTAGTAGATGGAATAAATTCGAATGGTTTTCAATGAGATTTGATTTATGGAATGCCAATAAAAAAATTGAATGGAATCAATTGGAAATGAAGTACTATACATATATGACATATGTTTTCCGAACTAAGGATATGAAAAAGTACCTTCCATTAAAAAAAATTGTGAAGGTATTGGAACTCAGTATGAGTATCCATTTGATCGTGATGGGATCATATTGATTTATCACGACGTATGCCACAGCGAAATTCGAGGGGCGAGATGCCTATGGTTACAAGCGATTCCATTGGGATAATGGTGTAACCGCCATGTGAACTACGATCTATGGCAACAACCATGGCGAAATTTAAGAGATGAGAAATCTACAGATTACGAGCGATTCTACTGGGATAGTAGCGTAACCGCCGGGTAAACTGTAATCCATGGGGGAACGTGCTTTCCATATCCATTTTAAAAATGATTTTTAAGTGTTTTCACTGGGAGGTAGAAAAATTTGGAATTTATCAAAATGTTCACTTAACGACAAGTGATTTCAAATTGAATTTGAGATAAAGGTAAATGAAACTCAATATTCAGAATTAGAAGATGAATCGAATTCAAGTAAAAAAATTCGAAATGAAAATAATCTGAAGATAAAATGAACTCAAATAGAATTGAAATTTGTAAATTGAATTCAAATGGAATTGAAAATGTAAAGTTGAATGGAAATGAATATGACCTTGTTAATGAAGTGAAAACAAATATAAGAAGTATGTAATACTTATATTGCGCTTAAGAAATGAATGAATGAAATTCTTAAGTAAAACGGGTATTGAGAATCCAATAAGTAAATTTGGCCGTTGTTGTTAGGTAAAACATACAGGGTATATGGAATTGGATTAAATTTTGAAGATAATTTGAATTTGCTCGACAAAAAGGTACGTATTTAAATTTCAGTATGAAATTTGATGAGTTTCTGATTCTGCCACTTGGCATTTTGTTTTCTATTGGGATTTGAGAGTCCGTAGGGACGTTTTGTAGCCGTACCGTATTAGCCGCGCAAAGGAGACGCTGGCGAAATTTTTCGAAAATTTCGAGTGTTAGAAAAATTTTGAGAAATTTTGGAAGTTTAAAATTTGAATTTAAACTCGAATTTGAATTGAGAAGTTAAACAATGTTGTTTGAAACTTATAATTGAAGTTAGAAAATTAGTTGAAGGGATAACGAATCTTGAATAAAAAGATTTGTTTTGAAAATGTGATAAAACTATTGGATTGTGAAAAATAGTAGACGAGTTAAGGACCATTTTTTTCCTAACTTGTAATTTCGAGGACGAAATTCTTTTAAGGGGGGAAGTCTTTAACGACCCAGAATTTTTGATAATTAAAATTCGAATATTTAATTGATTTTAAATATAAATAAATGAATTTAATAAGTCGAATGATTTATTTTTCGAATATTGGATTTAATTTGATAATTAAATCGATAAATTAATAGTGAAATTCTAGAGATAATGGAAAATCGAGTTTAATATGATTGAAAATGATTTGGAAAATTTTATTTAATCATACTGGAGTTATAGAAAGGTTATAGAACTTTTAAAATTGAAATTGGAGTTAAATTGTGAAAATTGAATATTTTAATATTTAATTATCGACTGTAAAAATAGCCAATTTTCGAACAGTCTCAGAATTGAACGAAACTGGTTCCATTGGATCTGTAATGGTTAGTTATTATCGGATTTCAATTTTCGTATCAATCGGAGTTGTCATTTGACCGTGGCAGCTCGAAACGCATCGATATCGTTTTAATTTTAAATCGTCGAGTTAAATTAGTCATTTTTCAAAAGGTCTCGGATTTCGACGAAACCAATTTCATCGGATCCGTAATGTGATATTATTGTAAGGTTTCAAATTTCGTAATTTTTGGATTTACCATTTGTCCGGTACAAAGTAAAACGCCTCGAAATCAATTTAAATCGGTTTAATTTAAATTGATCGTTTATTGTCATATCTCACACATACGATCGAATTAGCTTCCGAAACCTGTTCCATTGCGTTCGGAACGCGGGGTAAACCTTAGGAACGTCGGTCGGCACGTTCGATTTGGAGTTCGTAAAATTTTGAGTGAATAGTATTTTGGAAATTTCTATAAAAGCCCATCCTTTTCACGATTTTCAACAAATGAAGACGAGCCTAGGGTTTCGTTCAGCTGGCCGCCACTTCTACGATCTATGGCCGAAAAGCTCTCTCGTTGTCCCTTGAAAACTCGTGATCCAATCATCGTTTCAAAAATCTTCCAACTACAAACATAAAGAGCGAAGTAAGGGCTTTAAATCTATACGAGTATGATGGGTTTTCATTGAGTGGATCGTCTTCAACATGGCCTCGAACGTCCAACGTTCGTACGCGTTTCTGGAGGGGGATGCTCGACCGAGCTCTGCCGTGTCCGTGGCGATGGTAGGTGGTGGTGGGGGCTACAAAGTGACGCTGTCTGATCGTCTTCGAAGTCGACGATGGTAGTGCGTGATTAGGGTTAGTGAAGGCGGCAATGGGTTCGTTTTACTGGGAGCTTTCGAACGGGAAGGAGAAGCTAAAACAGGCGGTCTTGATTTCGTGACTTGGAACGAACGGCCAGATCTGTATTGGTTTGAAAATTAATAAAAGAAAATTTGTAAAATTATTATTTTATAATTCGTTCAATGTTTAAAATACGATAACTTTTTGCTGCGAGGTCGAAAAATTCCAAAACGAATTGCGTTGCAATCGTTTTGTCGAGCACTACGCGATGCAACTGGATTGGAAATTTTTGGAGCTAGTGAAAATTTCGGGTAAAATTAAATGTGCGTTTAATTTTATTCGAAATAAACGCTGAAATCAGAATTGAAATCAAGGTGAGATCTTCTCACTCAAATGAAAGTGGATTTTCTTTTACAGTTATTGATTGATGATTGACTGTTTGGATGTGTATTAGATATAGTAGGATATATCTATATATATATAGCAATATATACATATTGGCATATGTATATATTGGATTGATTGATTTCCCGCCTTGTATAGCGGATGAGACCCTATTGCGCCGTTAGTAAGCGGATATTTTTATAAAACCCATATACCGCGATAATTCCGTACTGGAGCGGAATTGGTATTGTGCTAACATCTGTGGATGCAGGGAAACAGGTTGGAGGGATCCAACAGGATTCCTCAAAACATTTGAATTAATTTCATATGTTGTTTTGATTGATTATTTATAATCTGCGTATGATTATATCTGTGATTGAATGTATTGAGAGCTAAAATTTAGCCAAATGTATTTTTGGTATCGTTGGATACCAGAAATAAATGAAATTGGATTTCTGAAATAAAAATTGAATTTTTGATGGTTTGGAAAAATAAAAGAATTTATTTAAAAGGAGAAAATATTGTTTGAAATCAAAAGTGATAATTGATTGGGTATTTAAAATAAATCTTTGAGGAATCCATATGAAAACTTATTTAAGGTTGAATGAAAAATTGATTTTTGTGTTGAAAATAAATTTGGGAATCGATTTGTGAAAACGATTTAGTCTTTGGGATTAAAGTTAAAATCAATTTGAAATGTGATTCGGTGTTGAATTAAATTCAGAAATCAATTTGAAATTCGATTTGGGATTTGAAATAAAATGGAGAAATCAATTTTTAAAGTTGATTTGGGGTTGAAAATGAATATTTGGAAAATGATTTGAAATCGTGTAAAAGTGGATTTTTGGGAATGTAAATTCCGAATAGAATTGGTAAAGGAAAGGGAAATTTGGTTTTAAAAATAAATATTGATTTATTTTTAAAATGTGGAAAATATGATTTGAAATTGATTTTCAAGTGATGAAGTGTGGAAATAAATTTACAAACTTGAAATGTAAATTTGAAATAAATCAATAAGAATTTATCAAATTGGTTTAAATGGACCATAATATGATTTGAAATTGATTTTCAAACGTGAAGTATGAAATGTGATTTAAAATTGATTTTTCAAATGTGAAGTGCGAAATACGATTTGAAATTGATTTTCAAATGTGAAGTGTGGAAGAATATATATCTTGTGAAAAGATTTGAAATTTAATAAATAATTTGGGAAAAATTATTTAAAATTGGATGCTTGTTGTGAATGTTATTGATAGTTAAATAACCGACTATCAATATTTGTCTTTGAAATGACACTTGATTTGTTTTTGAAACAAACGCTCATTATTCGGTTAAGCCGGGAGAGGACCTTTGTGTCATATAACCCATTCCGAATAGTGATACGTCGCGAATGGATAGCATTTGAAGACCGGTGTGAAGACCGGATATTTGTGAAAATGAAAGGAAAACCTGTCGAATGTCTCTGCACCGAGTTGCTCCGGTATAGAGATTTATATCACTCTTTTTGTGATGGGAAGTCCGGACGTGATTAGTGAATATCCGGATTGCAAGGGCTTCTTTGGAAGTGCCTTCGGTTCCGTTCGATCCCGGAACGGACTTATATGGATGTGTGTCTGACGTTACACTTTGAGATGTAAAGCTGGTTTCTATCAAATACATTTCTGTTGGTGGCGGAGAATTTATTCTCTTAGCTTAACACCCTTCTCTGAGACGTACGAGCTCAGAGGTTATGTAGTTGATGGTTACTAGTGATACATTCCCAATTTGGTAATGTGGCACACGAAGTGCTGTTGATCAATTGTGGATCAAAGCGGTGCTTTGTGAAGAAGCGTGGCTTTGTGAAAAAGCGTGGCTTTGTGAAAAAGCGTAGCTTTGTGGACGAGACTTCGTCGAGCCTCACAACTCGGTAATGGTCGAAACAGGAATGTGCGGCAAAGGTTTGTAGGGGTAGCGCCCCTAGGGTATGCCATTTCCTTCTGGATAAAAGGTGATATCATGGTATGGAGCCCAGATATTTTACCTATGTGGATTATATTTTGTGGCTGTTGCGTTTTCGATTGAGGATCCTCGGATAAAGGTCGGTAACGACCGGGGGATGGCATAGCTCGTGTGTTAGTTACCTAGTTACAGCTCGGTTAGAGCATGAGGTAGCGTCGGCCTTTTGTTTACGGAGATCCGGTTAGGTTCTCGGGGCGTCTTTCCAGAGGCGTTCTATTTCGGTAAGGAAGTTCCTTAGCCTGACCATTTGTTGGAAATCCAAAGAAACAATACGAACCCTGTACGGTTTTTATTTGTATTACCTGCTATGTAATGTGGCGGTAACCTGCTACTGAACGTAGTAGCTATAGTAGACATACAACAATTGTTGTATGTTGGCTAAGATTGATATTATACTTTCGAAATGTTTTCCACACTAGACATTAATAATAATATCAATTGATTTTGCGTAATAAGCATTTTTGACTATCATAAGGAGAAATCTCCTCCAATTCTGCGTTTGCATTGTGTGTGTGGTGGGAGGCCTTATGGTAGTTTCATTTTCCAAAAGCATTGCGAAGTTGTTTTATTTTCTTTGCGAAAATAACTGTTTTACGATCTCACACCAGTCACCATGACTGACCTAGAGTTTATTGTTCCCTTTCTAAACTCTGGGTGCCCATAATTTTCCACACGGGCAGCCTAGAGTTATGTTATCAGGATATTCTGGATATTCTGGAGCTTTGGAGATGAGCTGGATGGCGAAGCGTACTATCGTACTTGTTATTTATTCCGCTGTGTATTCTGTATGAGGACAGGTTATATAACTGTCCATTGTTGTAAACTCTGATGATTGATGTATGTATAAACTGATATAGTCTTTTGTTTTAAAGATTATTGATTTATCTATTGTATATTATTCCGCTGTGAAATGTGAGATTCTGATAATTGTTTCTGATTCTGTTTCTGTTCTTTCTTTTTCTTCTATCTTTTCTTCTACCTCTTCTTTTAACCCTAAAGTTTCGCGTTTCCGCCATTCGATTATTCGACAATTTGGTACAGTGGACGTATCGGTGTTGAGTTTTCGGAAGACGGATTTGCGGGTCTTTACAGCGCACCTCGGACACACTCCCATAATCAAAATCAAGGGTGGCCACCAAAACAATCACAAAAGAAATAGAATGGTATCGAAGAAATGTGCCCGATAGGAGGTATGACCTCACTTGGCACGGTATAGCTCCTGATTTTAGTCACATCTAAGCTGACTCACGGGAGTCAGGGTCACTTCATACCATATAGAATCGTCGCCAAACAATCCTACTTCATTTCTGGAATCTCCACCATGTAAACAGTTGTTAAAGTGGTTTTCGGTATTGGCAGAGAGTATGACAATATCTGATCCCGGTCTCTTTAACAACCAATCGTTATTATAACACCGCGGTCATTTCAAAATAGTTTGCTTAAATACCAAATATCATTTCCATTTCAAAACCATATCAATACGATGTCATTTCCATTTCAAATATATGTGTTTCCAAAAAATCATAGCAATTTAAAGTAATAACACTTTCAAAACCAAAACGCTTGAAATTATAACACTTTGGAAATCATAACACTTTGAAATCATAATATTTCCCATTCAAACCATTTAGATATAGAAAAATAGTATATGTATAATAAAATAGTTTTAAAATAGTTTATATAAAATAATTATAAGTTAAAATAGTTTATAGTAAAATAATTGGCATATTAAAATAATTTATATTAAAGATAATTTATATTAAAAAGGATTTATATTAAAATAGTTTATATTAAAATAATTTATAGAGTAAAATATAAAATAGTTTTAAATATAATTTAAAAATACTTTATATGATGCAATAGTTTCCTCAAATTTCACAAATCGATTCAAATCAACTCAAATTCCAAAATTCCAATTTAATTTAATCTTAACTCATCAATTTCAATTCAATTCCGTTCTTAATATAACCATTTCAAATTTTATCAATTTCAAATACGGATTTTTAAATCTATTTTATATTAAAACTTATGCATATACATAATATTTTCAAATTTTAAATAAAACCATATATATTTCCTTTCAAACCATAGAAATCATTTTCAAAATATTTATACATAGACCAACGGTGTTTGTATATAATTTTCTATCCTATGGTCAAGTGATAATCATTCAATCCGTAATTTAAATATATATACGGGTATATATCATTTCAACCTGCACTCCCAAATTCAATTAAATTTGAAAATCGCTTGGGTTTATCATTTCAACCCATAACGATTTTCTCCTATTCTACAATATCGTTTGGGTATGTATCATTTCAACCCATAGGGAATTCTATACTAACAGGGAACTTGCAGAGTGATAACAATTATGATAATAAATATAACATATCAACAACAGAGATATATCATCAATAACAAATTAAAAAAAATAAACAATAGGATATGGTGTCATATCCCACAGGTGAACAATTACAGATAATAACATATCGTATATAACAATTAAATAATTAACAGTTTAATTTAGCAGTATATTTCAATTGTCGTTTCAAATGAAATCAAATTTAATTAATATAAGAATGTTAATCGTGAGTGATTTCTCACCTTTCGAGGCTAGAGAGATTCGACAATGAGATTAGTTACAACTCAAGCACGAATTTCAAAGCAAAGCAAGATTGGCATGAATAGAGCTGATAACAGGAATCGATGAGAACAAATTAAATCAGTTTTGGTATAAACTGAAAATATATACATGATTATACTATTATTTCCCTAAAACCAATATTTTATTAGAATTACATATTAAATAAAGGCTCTATACATATAGGAAACCAGACTCAAGCATACATATATGCGAACTAGTATATAAATTAATATATAAACTTCCATACACATTATATTTTGAGATCCATATTTTAATTTTTAAAAGTCAAATCTTAAAATCAATATAATTCATATATTTTTCTTCAACACTTATAAGACAAAAGGAGACTCTGAACTACGGCTATGAATAAGCAGGTTGCCAGCATCATATAACAGTCATATATACTTTACAATATGCATATCACGATATATATCGAAGTAAACACAGATTAATATATATATATATATACATATATATATATATATATAATTTAAAATCAACACTTCTCAAAATTCCTCAAAGTATAATTCAGCAAAAAATCTATATATGTTACGAAAATCCTTTCCAAGTCATTAATATAAATTTTAAACAAATACACATACTATATAAAGGTTGTTTCAGAAATCTATCTTTAAGATATGAATATAAATCCAAACAAATATCTGTAAATATATAGTATACGTATTGGGTTTTTGGACCAAAGGTCCCTATTCTCAAAGCCCATGCACAAAAAGTCCATACTAATAAACCCATGTAAATTAGGTCCCTATTTTATTATTATTTTTACCAAATTGTCCCCTTCTAGAAAATCGATCCAACATTAAAATTAAGGGCAAAGTAGCATAAATTAGCCAAAAACTAAAAATAGGGACCAAATTTTCATAACTTTTTCGGGAGAGACTTTTCTTCCGTCATCTTCCAATTATAGGGACTTGGCAACCATTCTTTGATACATATTTCCCTTTTTTCTATTGACCATATTGACAACAGTCTTTCAAATCACACAAAAAGTTCAAAACAATATACGTATGCAACTTGACAACCATTCTTCAATTAAATCTAAACATGCTTGTATACATTTAAACCACAGATTTGTACATTACTTATACAACTTATACGTTGAGACCACTTTATATATAATAAAAATATACGCGTAACTTGAACTGTATGAAGACACTATATAAAATATCTAACTAGATATGTATATTCAAGTTATAAGATAATATATACATATCCTATATAGACCTATATAAATATATAACTAAATATAAGCAACATTATATTTAACGTGGATACCTGTATTAAGATATGGCAGAACAAAAGGTAAGAGAGAGGACGTTGCTATGGTGGCTGTGCTAGGGAGGAAGGAGAAGCCGAGGCTGGGAAAGGGGTTTCGGCTGAACTGGAGTGGGATGGCGCGGTGCTTGGAGGTGGTCGCTGGGTTTAATGTGCGGTTGCGGCCGGTGATAAACAAGGTTCCGGTCGAGGCTGAGGTGGGTTTGCCGAAGTCTGTGGAGTTGTGGCAAGAGGTTGATGGCGCACGAAGATGAACGAACAGTCTAGGAGAGAGAAGAAACGTGTTGAACCCCTTTTCTTTCATATATAACTTTTTTTTGGAGGAGGCAATCGGGCTTTGAGGACGAAATCGGTTTCACAGAGGCAAGCAATAGAAGATGAATAGGACTTAATAAAGCAAACTTATATTAAATACTATTAATAAAAAAAATTTATAAAAGAAAACGAAATGTCAGACGGAAAGTGAAGAGGCGATGGGTTTTGAGCACGACAAATAAAATGTAAATTTGGAAAGGAGACGAGCAGCTTCTGATATGTGAAACTTATCTCTAACACTAAATATAATTAATTTGATCCACAAATATAATCCAGTCACTTTTTAAAGCTATTACTTAGTCTCGGTAAAACAACAGTAACCATTTCGTATTCATAATTTTTGGTCAAGGTAGTTGGGCTTAGTGCAATAAATTCAATAATGTATACAAAAGAGGAGAGCAAATCACCTGTACCAAACCCCTTCTTTCCCCCTGTCTCCAACCAACCGGGGACGTCGATTTTCAACCATTTTGCAATTAAACTCCAAACAGCAGGAGAGAGAGAAAGGGGTTTAATTGCAAAATAGCTGAAAATCGACGTCCCCGGTTGGTTGGAGACAGGGGGACAGAGGGGGTTTGGTACAGGGGATTTGCTCACTATGGAACGTTACTCACCTTAAGGTGGGTAACAATATTGATTTTGCATTTGTCTTGGCTGATATGGATGGATAATTGATTTGTATTGATTTTATATGATGTTTGTATGTTGGTTGGAAATGATCGTTGTTTTATATTGACTTGTTTGTTAGTGGTTGGAATGACTTTAAATATTTCATTTTATATAATTATTAACTCTTTCTGGATTATATAAGTGAAATACAAGTTATGGAAGCAAGTGCTACTGTTTTTGGTTTCATAATTAAGCACTGTTTGCCCGACAAATAGGTACGTTCTCCGATTGCGGGTTTTATAGCGATATTATATATTTTCCCGTTGTTGGGATATATTATTTTGAGATATTGTGATATATATTGTTATATTTGATATTATATTTTCTCCTGAGCTTCTCCGTACAATGGAGACTCTGCCGAAATTTTTCGAAAATTTTAGACTTAGAAAAATTTTGAGAAATGTTTTCCAAATTTTATTAGTTTGAGTATAAAAAGATTTAATGGTTATAAATTGGTATATTTTACTTAAATTATTTAATTTTGTAAATTTATTTGTTTATACAATTAATATTTTGAATATGATATATTGATTTCTTAATTCCATCTTTCCCCTCCTTTTTCCTTTTCGGGGACGAAAAGTTTTGAGTGGGGGAGAGTGTAACGACCCGTAAATTTTCGATAATTAAATTTGTTTATTTAATAAGATTTTGGTAATATAATATTGAAGAAATTAAAAAAAAATTGAAATTTAATAATGAAATGAATAGTGAAATGAAATGTAACAAATGATAATTTAAGCTAATTATTAACAATTTGAATGTAATTCCAATAAATGGAATAATGTAAATGTTATACTTGGTTATAAAATTGAATATAAGAAACAAATGTAAATATTTAATTATTGTATGAAATAGATAGTTAATGGTAATTGAATAAAGTTAGTATTATATAAGAATTGTAACATTTGTTTGTAAATAATGAATTCATAAGTGCAATTAAAATTTATGGTAACGATTGTTATAAGTTACCTGTTTATTTGGTCCATTAAATTAAAATGGGAAATCAATTAGAATTAAATGAACTTTAATGTTACATTAATAAGATTGAGACAATAACAGTAGTGTGAACGTAATAAAAGGTATAGAAATGTAAATTTTATTTACAAGGCAATGATTTATGAAATAAAAAGATTGAAACAAAATTTAATCAATTTATTGAAACTAAAATGATAATTAATTGGAATTAAATGTAATTAAACATTGTGGTTAATGTAAGAAAAGGCGTCAATGGTAGAAAATGAGGATAACAAGATAGAAACCTATGTTAATAATTTCATAAGGTATTGTTGATTTAATAGTAGAAGTGTAAAAATAAAAGAATAAAAATGAATAAGTTTAGTAAGGAGTAAACATATGTTTATTTATTTGAAATGTTTGGTAGCTGAAAGATTGATTGTAGAGACGAGAAACTATTATTTAGTAAGAAATGTATAATTATTGTTTGTATCCAATGGTGTATAAATATGTTTAAATTACTATTAGATAGGAAATAATTGTTCTACTTCTCATTACATTCATTTAGTCTATTTTGAAACTTAATCAACTGAAATTAATGTAATTGAAAATTTTCAATTAATAGGAGAGAGAATACTAATTGTAAATTAATAGGTGCAATTAAAAGCAGCTTATGTTTTGTGAAAATATAAGGAAAGTTTTATTTAATGAAAAGAACATTTACATCAAATAAAACGAATGTTTCATTTGTAAATGTAGGTTTAATTTTGTAACAACCCGCATATTTATCGATTTTATATTTAAATAGTTTATCGTTAGTCGGATTTTAATCCGAAAAGCTACTTTTTGCATACGGTCAAATTAGGACTCGAGACCACCTTCATTGAGTTCAAAATGACGTTTGCGATCTTTTTAAGTATAAACTTTGATATGTTTGGAGATAGTGGAATTTTCGCCACTTTTTCGCTTATGGCTTTGGTTTGGGCTAAACTCTTTTGCCCCTTACTAACTCAGCCCAACCCCCTCCTTCTCTTCATAACTTCATTCTATTTGCTAAAACATTCAAGCTTCATCAAAAATGGAGGAGGGAATGGGAAATTAAAGCTCCAAAGCCTTAGTCTTCATTGCTAATCCAACATCTACTCCAAATTCAAGTGAAGACATTGATTCAAGCTTGTTATTGTTCTTGCTTTGC
Source organism: Allium fistulosum (assembly GCA_030737815.1). Taxonomy (NCBI): domain Eukaryota; kingdom Viridiplantae; phylum Streptophyta; class Magnoliopsida; order Asparagales; family Amaryllidaceae; genus Allium; species Allium fistulosum. The sequence goes on along the minus strand of CM060908.1, from coordinate 690,187,129 downwards.
TTTCAAGCTTCACCTCCATCAATTTCCGTGAAAAGGTGAGGTTTTTATCTCACATTCTTGTCTATAACTATCTTGGATTGTTGGGAATGAATTCCTATCACTTTAGCATGTACATTTGCATTTGGTTTGGATTGAATTGGTGAAAATCCCAATTTTTAGTGTGTTTCAGCAATTTTCTAGGCTTAGGTCGTTCTGCCGTGGAGAGGTCGCACGCATATAGCTCGTTTTTCCTCTTAGGTCGCACGACATAGCTCGTTCGCCCCTAGGTCGCTCGGCAATATAAAACACTCGCCTGCTATATATCGCGCCTCTTTAAGTCGCTCGCCTTTTTAGGTCGCTCGCCCCTTTAGGTCGCTCGACCCGTTTTCTGTTAGCTCGCTTGCCTAGGTCGTTACCCGCTAGGTTGCGCCATCAATAGGTCGATCACGTTAGGTCGCATGCTCGGCCCGTTGTACTACCACTAGGTCGCTCGCCTAGTTGGTCGTAACCCCTAAGTCGCTCGGCCTCATTCCTTAGGCCGCTAGCTTGCTAGGTCGCTCGACATGCCTAACTCGTTTCCTTTAGGTCGCTCGACCTGTTCCCTTAGGTCGTTCGTCAGCTTAGGTCGCACCACTTAGGTCGTGTGCTACTCCTTAAGCGGTCAGCTCGCTGGGTCGCTTGCTCATTGGCCTCGTGCACCTATCTTAGGTCGCTTGCACTTTAGCTCGGCCTTGTTAGATCGCATGGGCACTCATACTTTGATGGTTTTGGAATTGATTTCTTTGGACTTTACTCATGTCTTCGAATGTGAATTTTTGTGATTCGATTTGTTTCAACAATCGTTTTGTGGTTTGTCACTTTAAAAATATGAAGGTTTCAATACTAGTAGTAAATATCAAAGCTCTTTCATCAAAGCGATTTCAACACTATTTTATTACAAAACTCTTCTTCTTAAACCGTTTTCCAATCTATTAGTATATACAAGCCTTTACCTCACTCGTACGAGAAATCTAATTAAACGACTTAGTAAAACGAGGGGTATGAAACGCTTGCGTTTACTTCGCCGGTTAATTCTTGGACTTGTTCGATTAAACCTCTTGTGACAATTTTCTAGTGAAGATCTACAGTTTGTTCGTAAATATTTAAGTTAAGCAAGTGGTTATGGAACATGAAGCTAAACTCATATATTTACTAGCTTGGTGTCATTGACACTTCTTGATGATCATGAAGATCATTTTTGTGATTTAGACTAGCAATTATGCGATCTCTCTTTGTCTACGAGGGAGACTAAACCCCGTTTGTGTGATGTTTCTACATCACATATGTGGGGTAGCGCCCCATGGTCTTCGGATCATTCTTGTGGAGCTTCGGCTCAAAATTAATGGTTAGCTACCATGAGATAGCGTCTCGTTTTGTGTTACACGTGTTGGTGAGTTTTCATACTCCCATTTTGTGATAGGCCTCCCCCTTCTTGTGATTTCTGGATTTCTTGAGATGATTTTCTGGAATTTTGTGCTTCACCAATTTTCGTGATTTCCATTGATAAGTTTTATCAATTTTTGTGTATTAGTGAATTTGTGTGTCATTAACTTGTTATGAATACAAGTTTAGGGTATGATAGCCTATTTTATCTTTGAGAGGATTCTTGTGATATTGATTAATCTCATGTTGATTTTCAATTACATACTTATAGTAGTATGCCATTATGGTTATTACACGTTCATGCCATGTCTTTTATTTTATACCATATCATCTGATATTTATAGCTAGACTGATCCGTTTATTATTTTCTTATAAATAATACTTGGGTCAGACCGAGATGTTACAAGTGCTTCTGCTTGACTTCTCTTCTGGGATTATTCTGACTTTTGACTAACTACTTAGATTAGTAATTTTTGTTGTATACATTTGAGATATAGACTCCGTGATGTATACTTATCCTTTTGTGTAGCTTGTAGCTATTCTTTTGTATTACCGTGGATCTTTTAGACCACTACGCTGATGTACACTTTCATGTGTTATATATATTTATTCATATCTTTTTCCGCCTTTATGATATGGATGTCTGTGACTGATTTGTGTTATGTTTATTTCTATGTTTGTTTCCAAAGATTTTATATAGCCATTGTGTGATAGCTTTGAGTTCGTATCGGTATGTCAGATTTCCTCCTTAAATGAAATGCATGCTATACTATCTGACATATCGGTGCTCGCACAAAGAAATTACATGGATGGTCGCTCCTCAACAGCCTTATTCTCCATGCTAGTTGACTGCATTACTCCGTAGTATTCTTGGCTAGCGTGGGTATAGAGGTGGGGCGTCAGCAGCTTGGTATCAGAGCCAAACTTCGGAACAACGTAGAATAACTTAACAAGGATCATCGTCCTAAGTCCAACTTAGGAGTCATGCCTTAGGATTTGATTCGGGCCTTCGTACCGATTCATCCTATTTCCTTTTATGTATCCTTGTTTTATCTATCAAGATTTGCTTGATAATTATTTGGAGAATAACTTTTCTTCTTCTCTCTTTCTTAAAGAAGAGAATGTCTAGACCAGGCCGTCCCAGAGCCGGACCATCTACTGTTACTCCCCAGGATGGAGTTTTATAACCGCTCAGCAGCTACTTGATTTAGTAAAGAATGCTCAAGCAGCTGGTCCTAATCAGGAACCTACTCATCCTAAGTCTGGATTTGCACGCTTGTGCAATGATTATACCAACTTGGGTGGGAAGCCATTCAAAGGTTCCGAAACTATTATTGAGGTCCAGGCTTGGTTAAGAACATGCGATCGAATCTTTTCTCGCATGAATCTTATCGATCTTCACCGTGTTCAGGTGGCCTCCAATATGCTCCAAGAAAGAGCATTGGACTGGTACGAACTTCTTATTTCTGAAATTAATGAAGCGGATCTCTCTTGGGAGCAATTCCGGGAACGCGTCGAATTAAAATTCATACCAGAAGCAGAGAAAGTGACATTGGCTCGACGTTTTATAGACCTTATTCAAGGTGAATCCTCTGTGACAGATTATGTCGCATCCTTCGAGTCACTTTCTAAATATGGGGTTGAATACATCAACACCCCATTAAAGAAGAACCAGAGATTCGTCTATGGCTTAAACAAAAATCTCAAGAAGACATTACTTCTAAAATTAGAAGTTTCTTTCGATCAACTCATTGATATCGCTCTTCGACTTGAAGAGGCTGATAGGGAAAGTGATGTTGAAGTGGTTGGGGCTAAACCAAACTTCAACAACAAGAAGAGGCCAAACAAATTCAAAGGTCCTTATCCCAATAAAAAGGGGAAACAAGCAACTCCTGCTGCAAAGACTCCTTCCCCTAGTAGCGGGCAATGCTATAACTGTGGTTCTAAGGACCATGCGAACAAGTGTTCAAAGCCCCGTTCTTGTCGCTATTTAAGAGCCCGGATCATTATATACATTTATGCCCCAGACTTCAAGGCAAGAAGGAGGGAAAGCTTAATGTGGCTCAAGCCCTTGGCAACACATCTCGCGGTCAAGGTATGTCTCATTCTGTCCTTGATGGCATTATTATATTTTATGATCAACCTATTCGAGTTCTTTTTGATACGGGTGCATCCCATTCTTTTATATCAAAGGAACTTGTTGATACCTTTTCTTTAAGTGTTGTCGCTTTAATGACTTCTTTGAGAATTGTGAATCCGGTTGGTGGATCCGCAACTCTTAGTTTGCTTTGTAAAGATGTGGAGATTATTTTGTGTGATTTTCCTTTCCTAGCTGATTTGCATGTCATGCGTTATTTAGGCTTTGGAATGATTTTGGGTATGGACTGGCTTAACCGTTATGAAGCTCATATCCTATGTCTTGAGCGGACTATTTATCTTCGACATCCGCAATCTGTAAAGCAGATTTCTATTATTCTTAAAGATTCGGATTCCACTTTGGCTGCATCTTTATATTCTTTAAACCCTCGTGATAATGATAATGATGATGAGGAAGATGTCATTTCTCTTATTCACGTCGTTCATGAATTTTCCGACATATTTGAGCTCATTTTAGGACTACCACCTAAGCGAGCAATTGAGTTCAAAATTAATCTTATACCTGGAGCTCAACCTATTACTCGTCCTCCTTATCGCATGTCCAATAAGGAGAATGAAGAGATGCGCAAACAATTATCCGAATTGGAGACGAAGCAATTTATTCGCTCTAGTTCCTCGCCTTGGGGAGCTTCAGCAATTCTCGTGAAGAAATCTGATGGTACACTTAGGCTTTGCGTCAACTACCGCAAGATTAATGATCTTACTATTAAGAATAAATATCCTTTACCTCGGATTAATGATCTATTTGATCAACTTAGTGGTGCTAGAGTCTTTTCACAATTGGACTTGGCTACCGGTTTTCATCAGCTTCGTATTGCAGAGGATAGTATTCCTTTGACTTCGTTCCGTACTCGATATGGATCTTATGAATGGCTGGTTATGCCATTTGGTTTAACGAATGCTCCGGCTTATTTCGTTGACCTTATGAATCGAGTTTTCAAAGATTTCCTCGATCGGTTTGTTCTCATCTTTATTGATGATATTCTTGTGTATTCTAAAACCGAGGAGGAACATGAAAAGCATCTTCGGATTGTATTGGAAACTCTTAGGAGCAATCAATTAAGAGAGAAATCTTCTAAATGCCACTTTTGGCAATCTAATGTGCAGTTTCTCGGTCATATTATTTCCGAATCCGGAATATCAGTGGATCCTTCAAAGATTAAAGCGATTCAAAATTGGAAGAGACCGGAGAGTGTAACGGAAATCTGTAGCTTCCTTGGATTGGCGGGTTATTACCGTCGTTTTATCAAGGATTTTTCTAAAATTGTCGTGCCTCTCACTAGCTTAACGAAGAAAGGCGTTAAATACATCTGGTTGGACAAATGTGAAACTTCTTTTCAGAAATTAAAAGAACTCCTTTCTGATGCTCCTATTCTTGTTATTCCCGAAGGGAATCAAGATTTTGTTGTTTATACCGATGCTAGTCGCATTGGTTTGGGTGCCGTTCTTATGCAAAAAGAACGTGTTATTGCTTATGCTTCTAGGCAATTGAAGCCGGCTGAGACTAGATATGCCACACATGATTTAGAACTCGCGGCTATCGTTTTCGCCCTTCGAATTTGGCGACATTATCTTTTGGGAGAGAAATTTATACATTACACCGATCATAAGTCTTTGAAATATTTATTTTCTCAAAAGGAACTTAATTTTCGTCAACAGCGTTGGCTCGAATTCCTTGCCTCTTATGATCGTGATATTCTTTATACTCCCGAAAAGGGAAATCGAGTTGCTAATGCTCTTAGTCGTAAGCAACAAGCGGTTGTTTCTATGATGATATCCGAATGGCATGATCTCAAGGTTTTATCCACTTGTGAGATTAGAGATCGTGTATCCGATTTATGTTCATATTTTGTTTTATGTAGCCTTGAGGCTCATCCTTCTCTCTTGGACCGCATTCTTAAAGCTCAAAGGCTAGATCTCGAATTAGCTCTTCTTGGCCAAAATCTTAAGGATAAAATTGATATTGAAGGTTTGAAAGACTTTGATATTAATTCTCGTAGCGGCATTCAAGAATTTGGAAGACTTATCGTACCAAATATTAGTTATCTTCGTAAAGATATTTTGGAAGATTCTCATCGTTCCAAATTTTCCATTCATCCCGGTAGTAGTAAAATGTACGCGGATATGAAGCGACTTTATTATTGGGAGGGAATGAAATCTGATATTGCTAACTTTGTTAAGTGTTGCATGACTTGCCAACTTTTCAAGGCTGAACATCAAAGGCCCGGTGGGTTATTGCAACCTTTGGAAATTCCAATTTGGAAGTGGGATCAAATTTCCATGGATTTTATTGATGGCCTTCCCCGTTCTTGTTCGGGTCATAATAGCTTATGGGTGATTGTTGATAGACTTACTAAATCCGCTCATTTTATTCCCGTTCGGTCTAACCGAACCGTTCCTCTTTTGGCCAAACTCTTTATTAAAGAAATTGTTAAATTTCATGGAGTTCCTACTTCTATTGTTAGTGATCGTGATCCATTGTTTACTAGTGGATTCTGGAAGAGTCTTCAAAAAGCTTTAGGAACGAAGCTTAATTTTAGCATCGCTTATCACCCCTAGTCCGATGGACAAACTGAGCGTGTGAATCAAACTCTTGAAGATCTTCTTCGTGCTTGTGTGCTTGATTTCGGTGGAAGTTGGGAGGATCATATTTCACTTGTTGAATTTTCCTATAATAATATCTTCCAGTCTAGTATTGGTATGGCACCTTTCGAGGCACTCTATGGAAGGCCATGCCGATCTTCTTCCTGTTGGCTTGAGGCCGGCGAGAAGCTGGTTTTAGGTCCAGACTTTATCCGTGATTCCACAGAAAAGATTGAACTTATTCGTCATAGGATGAAAGAAGCCCAAAGTAGACAAAAATCCTATGTCGATAACCGAAGAAGGAAATTAGAATTTTCTATTGGAGATCTTGTATTTGTTCGTGTTTCACCTATGAAGGGTGTTGTACGCTTCACTCGATTGGGAAAATTAGCGCCTCGATATATTGGGTCATTTCCTATCACTGAACGTATTGGTTCCATGGCTTATCGCCTTTTGTTACCGGCTCAATTTTCTGCTACTCATGACGTATTTCACGTTTCTCAATTACGGAAGTGCCTTCGGGATTCCGATTCTATTCTTGAGCCCGGTGTGGTGGAAGAGATTGAAGTTTCGCCTAATTTAACTTATGAGCAGCATCCTATTCGAATTATTGCTTTGAAGGTTAAACGACTTCGAAATAAAGAAGTTCCGCTTGTTAAAGTTCAATGGTCCTCAAATCCTAAGGATTGCTCTTGGGAATCTAGAGAGTTTATAGAGCGTACACATCTGGACTTACTTTCTCATGCTCTTTAAGGTGAACTTCTTATTTCAAAATTTCTTTTATGTTAATATGCTTTTATGGTTGTTACTTTTTATTTCCATCTTATATATATATATATTGCGAGGACGCAATTTCTTTAAGGAGGGGAGTCTGTAACAACCCGCATATTTATCGATTTTATATTTAAATATTTTATTTAAATATTTTATCGTTAGTCGGATTTTAGTCCGAAAAGCTACTTTTCGCATACGATCAAATTAGGACTCGAGACCACCTTCATTGAGTTCAAAATGACCTTTGCGATCTTTTTAAGTATAAACTTTGATATGTTTGGAGATAGTGGAATTTTCGCCACTTTTTCGCTTATGGCTTTGGTTTGGGCTGAACTCTTTTGCCCCTTACTAACTCAGCCCAACCCCCTCCTTCTCTTCATAACTTCATTCTATTTGCTAAAACATTCAAGCTTCATCAAAAATGGAGGAGGGAATGGGAAATTAAAGCTCCAAAGCCTTAGTCTTCATTGCTAATCCAACATCTACTCCAAATTCAAGTGAAGACATTGATTCAAGCTTGTTATTGTTCTTGCTTTGCTTTCAAGCTTCACCTCCATCAATTTCCGTGAAAAGGTGAGGTTTTTATCTCACATTCTTGTCTATAACTATCTTGGATTGTTGGGAATGAATTCCTATCACTTTAGCATGTACATTTGCATTTGGTTTGGATTGAATTGGTGAAAATCCCAATTTTTAGTGTGTTTCAGCAATTTTCTAGGCTTAGGTCGTTCTGCCGTGGAGAGGTCACACGCATATAGCTCGTTTTTCCTCTTAGGTCGCGCGGCATAACTCGTTCGCCCCTAGGTCGCTCGGCAATATAAAACACTCGCCTGCTATATATCACGCCACTTTAAGTCGCTCGCCTTTTTAGGTCGCTCGCCCCTTTAGGTCGCTCGACCCGTTTTCTGTTAGCTCGCTTGTCTAGGTCATTACCCGCTAGGTCGCACCATCAATAGGTCGATCACGTTAGGTCGCATGCTCGGCCCGTTGTACTACCACTAGGTCGCTCGCCTAGTTGGTCGTAACCCCTAAGTCGCTCGGCCTCATTCCTTAGGCCGCTAGCTTGCTAGGTCGCTCGACATGCCTAGCTCATTTCCTTTAGGTCGCTCGGCCTGTTCCCTTAGGTCGTTCGCCAGCTTAGGTCGCACCACTTAGGTCGTGTGCTACTCCTTAAGTGGTCAGCTCGCTGGGTCGCTTGCTCATTGGCCTCGTGCACCTATCTTAGGTCGCTTGCACTTTAGCTCGGCCTTGTTAGATCGCATGGGCACTCATACTTTGATGGTTTTGGAATTGATTTCTTTGGACTTTACTCACGTCTTCGAATGTGAATTTTTGTGATTCGATTTGTTTCAACAATCGTTTTGTGGTTTGTCACTTTAAAAATATGAAGGTTTCAATACTAGTAGTAAATATCAAAACTCTTTCATCAAAGCGATTTCAACACTATTCTATTACAAAACTCTTCTTCTTAAACCGTTTTCCAATCTATTAGTATATACAAGCCTTTACCTCACTCGTACGAGAAATCAAATTAAACGACTTAGTAAAACGAGGGGTATGAAACACTTGCGTTTACTTCGCCAGTTAATTCTTGGACTTGTTCGATTGAACCTCTTGTGACAATTTTCTAGTGAAGATCTACAGTTTGTTCGTAAATATTTAAGTTAAGCAAGTGGTTATAGGACATGAAGCTAAACTCATATATTTACTAGCTTGGTGTGATTGACACTTCTTGATGATCATGATGATCATTTCTGTGATTTAAACTAGCAATTGTGTGATGTCTCTTTGTCTTCGAGGGAGACTAAACCCCGTTTGTGTGATGTTTCTACATCACATATGTGGGGTAGCGCCCCACAGTCTTCGGCCCATTCTTGTGGAGCTTCGGCTCAAAATTAATGGTTAGCTACCATGAGATAGCGTCTCGTTTTGTGTTACATGTGTTGGTGAGTTTTCATACTCCCTTTTTGTGATAGGCCTCCCCCTTCTTGTGATTTCTGGATTTCTTGAGATGATTTCTGGAATTTTGTGCTTTACCAATTTTCGTGATTTCCATTGATAAGTTTTATCAATTTTTGTGTATTGGTGAATTTGTGTGTCATTAACTTGTTATGAATACAAGTTTAGGGTATGATACCCTATTTTATCTTTGAGAAGATTCTTGTGATATTGATTAATCTCATGTTGATTTTCAATTACATACTTATAGTAGTATGCCATTATGGTTATTACATGTTCATGCCATGTCTTTTATTGTATACCATATCATCTGATATTTATAGCTAGACTGATCCGTTTATTATTTTCTTATAAATAATACTCGGGTCAGATCGAGATGTAACAGGTGCTTCTGCTTGACTTCTCTTCTGGGATTATTCTGACTTTTGGCTAACTACTTAGATTAGTAGTTTTTGTTGTATACATTTGAGATATAGACTCCGTGATGTATACTTATCCTTTTGGGTAGCTTGTAGCTATTCTTTTGTATTATCGTGGATCTTTCAGACCACTACTCTGATGTACACTTTCATGTGTTATATATATTTATTCATATCTTTTTCCGCCTTTGTGATATGGATGTCTGTGACTGATTTGTGTTATGTTTATTTCTATGTTTGTTTCCGAAGATTTTATATAGCCACTATGTGATAGCTTTGAGTTTGTATCGGTATGTCGGATTTCCTCCTTAAATGAAATGCATGCTATACTATCTGACATATCGGTGCTCGCACAAAGAAATTACACAGATGGTCGCTCCTCAACAGCCTTATTCTCCGTGCTAGTTGACAGCATTACTCCGTAGTGTTCTTGGCTAGCGTGGGTATAGAGGTGGGGTGTCACAAATTTCATTAAGATAAAGAATAGAATGATTGATTTTAAAGAAAGAAATATGTTTATTTGAACTGTGTTTTAGCTTACAGATTGATTACAAGAATAGGGAAATAATCTATTTCAGTAATTTATTTATTACTCTTGTGTATAAACAACAAATTTATAAACGTGTTTAAATAAACAATTGTTCTATTTTTTCATCTATTTTAGTTGTCTGTTTTAAAATTTAACTTTGTAAGTAATTGCAATTAATGTAATTCAAATGTTTCAATTAAAAGAAAAGAAAACGTTGATTACAATTAATAGATTTAATAAAAGAAACGCACGTTTTGTGTTAAACAAAAAGGTTGTTTTAATGGAAATAAAAGATCATTTTGAGAAAACCAAATTGAACATTTTCATTCTTAAGGTAAGTATAAAAATTTTCTTATGCGTAGATAAAAACCTAAATGCATGCAAATTTGAATATTATTTGAGTTAATGAAGTTAATTTGGTTACGTTTTAAAAAAATTGAATTTCAAAAGGTTGTGCGACGCACATGGTCCCTTCGTTTCTTTTATTATTAATTATTGCATGAACGTTTTAAAATAGTTACCTTATTATCAATACTTGGTCCATTTATTTCTCCTTCTATTTAATACCTGAGACTATACTTTTAGGTTGTATTATATTCTTGCCACCTCATTTTCATGTATACAAAATTTTACTTTCGTTTGCAAACTTTTCCATTCCTTCGTACATTTCCTTATGCATTATTAATGCCCGAAGCTTTCAAAATAAAATATGACACTTATTTTTGTCCCTCCACCTTCATTTCCTAATTATATATAACTTGCAGCTTATTTCTTCATTTGCGTTTTATTTCTCCTACCACCTCATATTCAAAAGCTTATATTCTTGCAAATCCAAAAGCTTTCTTCTATAAAACATGATTTTTTTCATTCTTTCGTACACTTCCTATTCTTATCTTAGTTGTTCTTAAAACTTTTCCTGAAGCCTCATCTTGAGAAAAACGTAAGTATTAAATTTTTTTTTACGCGTACTAATTTTTATTTTAATAATATTTCTTATAACATGAATATCTTTTGCATATAAACTTTGATTCACACGCAATTTCTTCTGTTGGATTCGTATTTAAATTCCGTACAACATGGAATTGATTTAGTTAAATTTGGAGACTATTGTGTTTTGCGCTTCTATTTGGATTTTTATGGACTAAAATCAAAGGTGAGTGTTTTAACCCACTCACAACTTCTAAAATTTATTATGTTTGTTAAATTTAATTTGTGATGTAATTAGTAATTTATTTATGACTGTTTGGTATATTTTTAATCATCATCTCAGTTAATTTGAATCTATTTGAATTAAATTGTTATTTAATTTATTATTGAGTATAAATTGCTAGTTGAATACCTGTTATTGATTATCACTTCTATATGGACATTTATTGATTGATTTGGATGATGATTATGATGGATGTGTGACTGCTGATATTGGATGAATGGATGTTGTATTTTATATCATTATAAACTGCAAGTTCACTATGGGTTGAAATGATACATACCCGAATCTTTAGAATAGGGAAAAATCGTTATGAGTTGAAATGATAGACTCGAGCGATTTTATATATGTTATTTATTTTGGGATTGCGGTTTGAAATGATAAATAACCGTAAAATTTTAAATTGAATGCGGATTGAAATGATAAATATCTGTATCACTTGACCCAAGGGTAGAAAATTATATACGGACGACGGATTGGTTAAATTAAATGATTTTAAAGTCCTTAATTTTTGAATTTAATTAAATGATATTTTGAAATAAAATTTGATTTATATAAATTAAAGTTTATTCGGAAATCAAGTTTTATGTTCAAATTGAAATTGGTTTAAAGGAATTATTTAAAGGAATAAAATTTAAATCTTTAAATGGATTTTTTTAGTATAAATGAAATTCTATCGAAATTGAGTTATTGAATTTGTTTGAAAATAACTTTGAAATATTTTGAAATTGGAGTAATCCGTATTGATATTTTGAACATGGATTGAAACGATATGAAATTCGATAGTTTATTGAAATTTGGTTTGTCGATTTGGAAATTTGAAATGGTCCAAACGGGTTGAAATGAAATGAATAGTTTAATTTTGATATTAATTCCAAATTCATATTTTAATATAAAATGTTTTAAAAATATATTATTTTAAAAGTTCTAATTATTAAGAATTTCAAATTTATTAAACTATTTAACTAATATCAACTATATAAAGTATTTTAATCTATTTTAATCCAATTTAATTTATTTTAAACTAATTAAACTATTTTAATTTATTTTAAATATAATTAATCTATTTTAAAGCTATTTTAGAGTATTTAACTATTTATAACTATTTTAACTATTTATAATTATTTAAACTATTTCTAAATTTCCAGACCAAGTAAGTGGAATTGTTGAATTAAATTTATTGGTTTAAAAGAAAATAAGGTTAAATGATGTCCTAACCTAAGTTGGGATTTTAATGTTATAGTTAATTAAATATGATGATTTTGAAGTAATAATTTAACCTGTTTTGGAAATATGATTTTTGAAGAAATTTTGATTTTGGAAACGATATGATTTGAAAGTGAATATGGATTTTAAAGTGAATATGATTTGAAAGTGAATATGATTTGAAAGTATAATGGTTTTGAGAATATGATATTTTGATATCAATTATGAAATGATTTTGGAAATGTAGAAGAACCATCCGGTGTGTAATAAGCGATTGGTTGTTAAAGAGACCGGGATCAGATATTGTCATACGCTCTACCAATACCGAAAACCACTTTAACAACTGTGTACGTGGTGGAGATTCCAGAAATGAAGTAGGATGGTTTGGTGAACGATTTCTGTATGAGGTATGTCGTGACTCCGACTCCCGTGAGTCAGCTTAGATGTGACTAAAATCAAGAGCCACGTTGGGCCAAGTGAGGTCATTCCTCCGATCGAGCACACTTCTTTGATACTATATTGTGACTTTGTGATTGATTTGGTGGCCACCCTTGATTTTGATTTGGGAGTGTGTTTCGAGGTGGGCGGTAGTAGCTGCTATGCGTTACCACCAGTCCGGATACGCAAATGGTATATCTACCCTGGCATTTCCTCGTGCGCCGTGTTCACATGCCCTAGCACGCCTTCTACAAGTTTTTTTTGTACCATACCTATGGAGTGCCCTCTGATAGCCCTCTAGTTTACGGAAGAATTACTGTACTGTACAGACTATAGGAATATATAAAAATGTGTTAAGGGGGATATGGGTAACGCCTTAACGCTATTTTAATACTCTTACTTTACTGTAGACCTATTATAATAGCGTATTGTACTACATAGTAGATAGTTTAACGGATCCTTAGGAGATGTGAATCTCGAACATCTCTTAAGTTACTGCACTCACGTTAGACACTGGATAGGAGATGTCAAACCCCGTAAACATCTCTGACGTCGTTCCACTCATATTTATTTATCAATGATTTAATTTACATAAGATCTTTTAGGTCTGACTCGAGTGTTTTGTCTTTTCAAATCGCTCGGGTCAGCCTGAGCATTTTAGGATTTGAAGACCTTATTTCTGGAGGACGAAGACGAAGATTGTATTATTATTATTTATTATATTTCACTGCATTATGTATTCCGCTGCATTATTTATTATTCTCTGGTATGTGTAGCTCTGATCTGTGTTGTATAAGTATAATCAAAGGTTTTGTAAAACAGCTTCATGAACTGTTTATTTGATTATTATATTTTGTCATTCCACTGCAAGATTCTGTTTTTGTTTTTTTTCTTTCTTTCCCTGTTTTTCTTTCTCTGTTTTTCTTATTCACCCCAATAACAGTCTGCCTTTCTGTATGGTTTGAGTTGGCACGTATGTCTGCTTAAACGTACAAAAAGGCGGGATGTTACAAACGTCAAGGGATAGGGATGCGCCGTGATACGACAAAACTAAACCAAAATCGTAGGGGTCTTGTATAGGTATAAAAGTATGACAAGGCATGTGAGGCAATGCCCAAGGTAGGATACTACCAGTTCGGGTTGGAGAGCTAGTGGTAACGCATCGTAGCCACGACCACCCGCCGCGTCCATCCATACCATATCGAGTCAAGGGAAGCTACCCCATAATTAAGGTGCACCAATCAAAACCAACAACAAGAGTAATAATATGGACTGAGTCCAAGAAAATCGAAGAACGGATGTCCGCTAGGGGTAATTAGCCCGCTTGGCCCTGTTAAGCCATCCTGTTTTAGTCATTTCAAATTGGCACAAGTGTCGGGGTCTATCCATCATCGTTATCTTTCTTCAAATCCAGCAAATGACACCAAATCCAACCACTTCGTTTTGGAGTCTCCTCCGCATACATAGTTGTCAAAGTGGTTTAAATATTGACAAAGAGTATGCCAATAAGAGGCCACGGTCACTTTAACAAACAAACATCGTTTTACACACTGGTGCTACTTTTATATTTCGAAAACAATTCGTACTTGATATCAAAATATCATATTCGCTTCAAAATAAAATTCACTTCGAAATCATCATATTTACTCAAAATATACTATTTCACTTCAAAATCATTTTCGTGTTAATATCTCGATTTCAGTTCAAATTTAAAATTGCTTCGAATTTCCATTTGGGTTGTAACTTTAATTTAACCCAATTCGTATTTAAATCAACGATTTAAATTAAACCTTCCAGCCATTGACCAGTTTGAATTTTAGAAAATAGTTGGAAATTTTAAAGTGTTTAAAAATAGTTAAAATAGTTTGATATAAAATTATTTAAATGTTTTATAAAGTAAAATAGTTTGGAAAATCAAAATAATTTGAATATGTAAAAAAGATAGATTTTAAATAGTTTACATTAAAATAATTCATTTGAAAATAATTTCAAAGTCAAACTGATTCAGTTCCAAATTTTTCCAATTCAAATCAATTTCAATTTCCATTTCAATTCAATCGATTCCATTTCGATTTCAATTCGAATTAACTTTGATTCTCATTTCAATTCAAATCAATTTCGATTTTGATTTCAAATTAATTCAATTCCGATTTCAATTCCAGTTAATTTTACTTTAATTCCAATTTGAATTAATTTCAATTCAATTCTCAAATTTAAACCATTTCGATTACAGAAATTCAAGTTCGACTTCAGAGTATCGATTTAAATCACTTAAATCAAATTTAACTTCAATATTCTATTTAAAATTCAAATCTTCAAAATAATTCAATTCCAAGCTCAATTTTGAAATATCGTTTTGAATTACATTTACTTAGCAATATTTCAAAGTTCAAGTAAAAATCCAAATCTTATAACTTCAAATCAATTTTTGAAACTCAAATCATATTTCAATTATAACTTCAGAATCTCAAGTTTCATTTTTAAACAATTTCGTTTAACAAATTTTAATTCCACATTCAGGCTCGAATTCGAAAATAATTCAATTCACATATTTCAGTTATTATTTCTTTAAATCAGATCATTTAAATAATTTCAAATCAAAATTTTTAAAATCATTTAATTTAACCAAATCCGGTGTCTGTATATAATTTCTATCCTATGGCCAAGTGAATCAGTTATTTCAATTTAATTCAAGGATGGATATATATCATTTCAATCCAAAATAAATGTCATAGGTATATATCATTTCAACCTATTTCTTAATTTATTTGAAATAATTCTAATAACAGTTTTATATACTGTCAAGTAATTAACATGGTGGTAACAAGATATATAAAAATAAATAAACATCCAAATCATCCAAAATCTCAACCAAATAGCATTCATCACAAACAATCATCCAAAAGTCAATAAATCACATCAATAAACAAATTATCAATAATCAGAAATTTTACGAGCAGTTTAATTCTGATTTCAATTTAACTATTAATTCAAAATTTCTAATATATAAATTCTATATTGATTTCCATGTAAGTTAAATTTACCAAACAACAATTAATAAAATGAATAACTCCACGATTATCAATTTAACGAACACAAAAAATTTTAGTACGTCGTGAGTGTAAAACACTCACCTTTTATTTGAAACTGAAAATATTTTCAACTTCAAATAAATCCCAATTTGACTCCAAGCTATAAACGATGTCTATACGGATCCGTTGCGACTCGTTTCGCTCGAATCGAACCTCGTATGCAAGAGTAAAGATTTTATTAATTTAACGATTTTAAAATTAACATATTAATTAACATAATAAAAATAATTACAAACCTAATCGTTACCTTCCTCTCACGCTCCCATTCTCCCTACTGTTCACACGTGACTCCTCCTGCTCGCGACTGCGGATTATTTTTTTTTCTTTTTTTTAAACTCAATCGCTTGCTCCCAGAATCACCACCACAAATCTCGAGAAACCCTAACTGCTAGCCGAAGTCGCGAACGCCTCGCCGCGCCAAGCTCCGACCACCCTCGCGCGCTGCTCGCGAATGAGCATCGATGCGGCGCTTGAACTCTAATCGCGACTACCCTCCACGCAGATCTCGTTCGCGATGTCCTTCTTCCCAGGCGTTGCGACCATCGATAATATGTCCTTTTTTTTATCTTAATCTCACAAGTGTATTTGTGAATTTTCCAAAAACCACACAATTTAATTAGTTTATAATGCATTGTAAATTATTAAATTAATTAATATGTAAGAAATATTAATTGATAATGTATTTAATGTTTAGGGTGTTATTAGTAAGTGAGGTAGCTCCAAGAAATGTCTGGGTGCTACTAGTAATTATTTAGATGTGTATATAAAAGTTATATATGCACGTTTTGATATATGATATATACATATATGTATCTATGTATGTGTGTATGTATGTATGTGTATGTATATATATGTATGTATGTGCATACGATAACATTATATATATATATATTTAAATATGCTTTAATTATACTTTGTTATTTAATAGGATTTGGGATTTTTTGTCCATAAACGACACCATATATGGCCAGTCATAAAGGGTAGAAAATAATCTACATATTTGATTTGGATTAAATAGAAAATTAAAGAGGAAATTTTTTTAAGAGAGGAATGACAAAGGTTTCCTTCTCTCTATAAATACCAAACCTTCCTTATCGATTCATTTTAATTTTTTACCTTCTTCTCTCTCTATCTTTGCTGCCACTCCTTTCTCTTCCTCCCATGGCTAAACTTAAATCTCACTCCAAAACACCAAAAAATAAAATTTAGAATAAAGTGGCTCATTCGATGTGCAATACTGTGTGTTGTTTTAAGGAGTTTAGGAGTCGATTCATAAATCAAGTTGTCATGAAGGGCTGGATCCAAAAAGGTAAATTCATATTTATACATTCATATGCGTTCACATCTGGCCCTAATTGATGTATGTAACATGTTTAAATTGACATTGTATATTTTCAAAAGTTAATTTGTTACATATGTTATTTTGGATAGAATTCAAATATAAAAAATAATTTGATTTACTTATGTTGGCAATATATATATATATATGTATGTATGTATGTATGTATGTATGTATGTATGTATGTATGTATGTATGTATGTATGTATAAATCCTTTGTAAAAAGGATTATTATATAGTACTAAATTATTATTTTGATGTTCTAATTTTAAATCATGATATTTTGGTGCTTACTTAATCAAATAGATAAATCTAAAATTTATTTATTAATTATTCTGGATTATTAATCATATATATATAATTAATCCACAATCATATGACCACATATATATATATATCATATATATGTTGTGATGCCCCACTCCAGACTCACATTAGCAAAGAGTATTACTAAGTAACACCGTCTGCTAATACGGAGAATAGAGCTGGATAGGAATGACCATCTATAACCTTGTCTTATTTATCTATTGAATACGCCGACAACTGCCACCTCTTACTCGAGTGGATCGACATCTCCAATAAATACTTAATACAAAGACATAGGTGTAACAGCCCAAAATTTTAACAAAATTTTTATTAAAAATAAACATTTTGAAATATTGATTTGAATTAAAAGTGTAATAACTAGTGTAAAACGGGAAATTTAAACTTTACATTTTACGTATAATTTCATCCGTTCTTAACTTTATATTAGAATCAAATTTTATTATTTGATGATAATAGCTATTTTATTTTTAGTTTGAAATGATACGTTATTTTATTTAAAGAAACGTTATCATTTTTAAATTTATTAAATAAAAGAAACAAGTAACGGTTGTACGTTACTTTGGACGTTACACTTTACGTTCGTTGTTCCTTTGTCTATTTGATTTTTATGCGTTGACTTTACAAAATTTCAGCTGTACATTTTCAGTTGAAAATTTCAAAAATCTTGCATTGAACCGTTCACGTGAGAATTAGTCCATTTCCCTCTTTGCATTCCTTACGTTTAGTTCCATCCTTGAATATAATTTAATGGCTTTAACTTCCTACCGTTCAAAACTTTACCTTTTGCCTTCTCTCATAAAGTAATAAGCAGCTGTCATCTTCCATTTTTCGTTCAAAATTGCAATTCTGCAAATCTCCTTTGCAAATCTCGTGAGCTTTTTCTTCTGTCAGGTATGGCCACGTGCCTTCTTTAATTTTTGTTTTCATTTTTCTCTGCTTTGTTACAGCTCATCCCTGTTTGCTGTTGTCCAACCTCATGCCTTTTTCTCAATTTCATTTTTTGTTTCATTTTGTTCCTCTACCTGCCTCCACCGAGATCTACACCACAACCCCTCCGCCTGACCCACCAATCCCAAGCCTACCACCACGCCAACCACTCTACCCCAGCTCCTCCACCCAGGCCGTGACCTGCCCACCACCACGAGAACCCCTACGCCTGCTAGACCCGTGCCACCCACCACCGCCTCCAACCCAACTCCAGGCCGAGACCAGACCAGCCACACCTCCTCCAGGCCGAGACCAGCCACCTCCAATCCCATGCCGATACCCACTACCCACTCATCCAGACCAAGCCTTGCAAGAAATGAGAAAAAAATGGTTTTGCCACCTTTGTATTTTTGGTATTTGAATATATTCCACTGAGCTTTTGTTTGAACCAGAAAGTGAGAACATTGTTGGCCATCCTTTGCATTCTTTCATTTTGTTGAATTTGCCAGATGGAGCCTTTGTACTTAAACCTGAAAATGAATAGAATTGTGTTCCATCACTCTGTATTTTTGTAGTAAAGAGTTCTGTCACCTTGTACTTTTATTTTTATGTTTTATTGCTTCCACTAACCTTCGTTTTGAAAAAGAAAAAAAATGTTTTTGTCACTTTGCAAATTTAAAGTTATAATCTATATTTTAAAGGTGGTCGTGCTATTGTTTCCGATTTTCAACTTGTTTCTTTTTCGTTTGTCTGCTTCATTTGAAAATTCGTTATTCGTGCAATCTTAGATTTGATTATTTATTGTGCTTTTGGTTTGAATCTAGTTGGCGCATCCGCTAACAACTGATCGTGCTTTCCACGTGCTTTCGTTAGACATCGTATTTCTTTTTCCGAATCTCCAGCTCCATAGAGGTGAGTAAATCTCACACGAATATTCATACTTATATGATTGTGAAACGACCGCAACTGAATGTGTAGAAATAAATAAATAAATAAATGATGTTATAATTACCTGTGATTTATTTATAGTTGATGTTAGAATTGTTAAAAACTGCATATCGTATCATATGTTATATTTTGTTCTTATTTTACTGTTATTCTATTCTGTTAAATCACACTGCAAGTTTTCTGTAGAATAGAATCACTATGGGTTGAAATGATACATACCCGAACGGACTTTAGAATAAGGGAAGATCGTTATGGGCTGAAATGTTAGGCCTGAACGATTTTCAAAATTTAATTTTTATTTACTTGGGATTGCGGGTTTGAAATGATAAAACCCGGATTTTTCTTTGTAAATTACGGATTGAAATGATATAGTATCCGTATCACTTGACTTAGGCTAGAAAATATTATACAGACCCGTGGTATTTTTTCTGTATTTTCCTGAATACCTCTAAATGTTTTAAATATTGTAATAATATTAAATTGATTTAAATCGAATTTTTAAATGATTTATTTATAATAGAAATGATTTTTCTATGTGATAAATATAAATAAATGGAAAAATATTGATTTTAAAATGAAACTTAAATTTGAAATTTTGACTAAAAGAAAAGATGGAAACTTAAGTTAATTAAATTGAAATGAAAATTTAGTTTTCAAATAGTGGAAAATAGAGTTTAAGTTTAAATGTTGAAATGAATTGTTTAAATGAAAGTGGAATTTACGCACTTGAATTTAATAAGCGAACTTTGTAAATTTTGGGTTTTACTTGTAAAATTTCTCTTCAGAATAAATTAGGTAAAGGATTTAAATGAACATTTTAATGTATGATTTTATAAGTTCTGAACTAGGTGGAATCTGCAGCACTTGTTAAGTGTTGTGGTTATATAAGTGAACCAAAAGACTAAAATGAACTAAGGCTATGATAGTACTTGGTAAGTGCTGTTGTAGCAGAAACTAAAATTGAACCTGAATTAATAAAAGGGCTACTGTAGCACTTGTTTAGGACTGCAGTAAGCTGAAATATGATTTTTGTTTAAAAACTAAACTGTTATAGCAGTTTATAAATGTTGTTTTGTTGAATAAAATTTGTTTTCAAATATAACTTACCGCCGCATTTTTTTAAATGCCGTGAAAGCTGAAAACTTTAACGTTATTGTTTTAAGTGAATAAATGAACTTCGGAAAGATTAAATTTTGGAAATTAAATATTTAATTATTAAATATAATGAATTGATTTTAAATGATTTAAATGAAATAGTTGATTTGGGAAATACAACTATTTTGAAATGTGATTAAATGGTATTTAAATTTAAACTTAATAAATGATGTTTTGAAATGGTATTTTGATATTTTGAAATGAATTTGAAATGACATTAAATCTTGGAATAAATAATTGAAGTTTATATTAGTATGAAAAATATTTGTTTTACTTATAATTTGAATCTAATTAAAGATATTAGACTTATGAAATATAGAGAATAAAGCTTTGGAATTATTTTATAATTTGAATAGTTATTTTGTGGATTAAATCTATATTTGAAATTTATAAAATTTGAATTGGTCTATGGAAATTTAATTGAAATAAATGATTGAATTGAATTGAAACTTTGGAAATTTTAATACTTGATTTGAAAGTATAATAATTACACTTTTAAATGGTTTAAATGAATTATTTTGATTGAAATATAAACTATTTAAAAGGTGACTTGAAATGATAATAAATGAATTATATCTTTAAATTTAAAAGGTATTTAAATTTGAATACTTAGATTTGAACTCAAATGATATTTTGGTATATTTAAAATGATTTGAAATGAAGTTTGTAAAGATATGATATTTTGATATATTGAAATGATTTGAAATGAAGTTTTGAATGATATGATATTTTAAAATATATTGAAATGGTTTGGAATTATTTAATCTTTATTTTGATAAAGATTTGGATTTGAAATGATATTCTATTTTGAAGTATAAACTGTTTTAAATTATAACCACGGGTTATAATAACGTTGGGTTGTTAAAGAGACCGGGATCAGATATGGACATACTCTCTGTCTTACCGAAAACCACTTTGGCAACTGTGTACGCGGTGGAGATTCCAGAATGAAGTAGGATGGTGGCGACGTTCTTAAGGTATGTTACGTGGACCCAACTCCCATGAGTTGGCATAAGGTGGCTAAAACAGGAGCGATTGACGGACCAATGAGGTAGCACCTCTTATCAGACACACTTCTTCGATACCATTCTATTACTTGTGATTGATTTGGTGGCCACCCTTGATTTGGGAGTGTTGTTCGAGGTGGGCGGTAGTGGCTGCTATGCATCACCACTAGTCCGGATGCGTAATTGGTATATCTACCCTGGCATTGCCTAGTTGTGTCGTGTCACCTACCATATCGAGCTTTACTACGATTATGATTTTAAGATCCGACCGCGTTAAGGTTCTCCATCCCCTTCACGCTATTTTCCGATATGATTATACTTTACTTATTTAGACACTATTATAATAGCGAATATTACTACATAGTAGATATTTTAACGGATCCTTAGAGGATGGGCGGTCCCAAGCATCTTCTAAGTTACTTGTACCTTTACTACAGTTCACTTGAGTTGGTTTACATTGTATAAGTATGTATATCCTGACTCGAGTGTTTATGTTTTATTTTACGCTCGGGTCAGCCTGAGTTATTCACAGATTTGGATTTCCACTCTCTTGGAGATTTGAATCGCTGGAGGTCATCTGCTTGTCATGTCCTATCTATTTCAGTTCTGTTGTTCTACTCAGCTTGTACTTGGTTATTGTATTTAGACTTCTGTTGTACTCTATTCCTTCTGTTGTATCTTATGTAACTTTGTTATATTTATATAGTAGCTTCATGAACTACTATTTCTTTTACTTCCGCTGCATTATTTCACTCTGTGTCTATGATCTGTGATTATATTTATTTACTGTATACTCTGAGATTTGCCAAATTTTATTTACAACGTGGTATTTTGAGCAATTCAACTTCGGCATGAGTGTCTACATATACACTTATAATGGATGCGAATGGTTGAAAATATCGGGTCGTTACAATAGGTGGCTGAAGGATCTATCAGAATAAAATATAAAAACTAAAATGTAATACACATCACAGAACAATAGATCATCACATACATTTTCACATATACAGATACATTACAGAGTTTACAAAATGATACATGTCATGTGGTAAACAAACCACAATATACAGGCGAGTCAAAAGAATACATATCAGAGTTATAAACAAAAAGGACTACACAAAAAGCTATAACAAAAGGGAGCTAGCGGAATAGTCCATGCGGAAGCAAAATAGGCTAAGTCCAATGTACCTAACCTGAAACATCTCGGTCTGACCCGAGTATAAAATACACGGGTCAGTCTAGCTAAACAAATCAGTAAGATAAACTAATGATAATGAACATACAAGATCATAAAGTACCACAAATATCTCTAAAAGAGATAACCAAATCATCTAACATAAGATGAATCATAACAAGCCTCATGTCATAGGCAACTCAAATAAACCAAGGATATCATATCCCAAAACAAGCCAAAAGGCAAATAACAAATACCAATAAAGGTAACATAAGTTTCCACAAGATAATCGCTATATATATCGTGTGGTTCAAAGAACCTACACCGAAGGGCGATACACTAGGGAAATATAATAGTCAAAGAAACAAAAGATGCTCGAGCTCAGTACTGTATAACAAGGATCCACAAACCCGAAGGCACAAACCCAATATCACTCGAGTGGTGACGGTGGACCAACTCCAAAAGTGATACTATAGGGCAACAAACCCGAAGGCACAAACCCGAAGGTACAAGCCCAAAGGCAACATACCCGAAGGCAACAAACCCAATATCACTCGAGCGGTGATGAATGACCAACTCCAAAAGTGATACTATAGGGCAACAAACCGTAGTGGCGAAGGTCCGGAGGCACAGTACTGGACACCACTAACTGGCAAAATGTGTCACAACTCTTAGAAAGGAACCCGAAAAATGTTAACGTGAGTCCCATACCCCACGTTCACACTAAACGGTTTACTACCCATTAGTCAATTTCACACTCAAAGCAGTACAAAGTTCACCTCATATCATCGGCAAACCAGACCCAAAGGTCAAAAATGGTCAAACGAATAGATTAGGAATTAACTGAAAAGTTAAACACACGTGTTCATAGCACGCGTTTTATTTAATCATTTAACTCTCCTCCCTCTCCGCTCGAAGTGCAAAATTGTGTGTGTGTTTTAAATAGAAATTATAAATTGGAGAAACGAGCTTTTAATACAATTTGAAAAGATCATTTTATGAAAGCCCGTGTACGAAATCAAAAAGGAATCATCAAAGTCAAAGAATGCAATAACAACTAATTGGATCAACACGAATCGATTAAAAAATGGAAATTCAATCAAAAATAGGAAATCCCAGATGTTTGGGGTCAATCCATACGTCTGGATTTAGGTTCTGGAAATTTAGAAACCATCCAAACGTCTGGAGGGTGGCTTCAGACGTCTGACAGGGTGGTTCAGACGTCTGAAAGGGTGGTTCAGACGTCTGACAAGGTGTTTCAGACGTCTGAAAGGTTGTTTCAGACGTCTGACTCTGTTTTCTGCAATTTTTATAAATTTCCGCCGTATAAACTTTTGCTCCAGGTTTAAAACCAGACATCTGAACTTGCATTTCAGACGTCTGAAGACCTGGCTGGGCAATAATTTGCCTAGGCCATGATGGCCAAAACGATTCAGGAGCGATCGATCGAGCAATGACGACCAAGGATTTACGCCAAATGACAACCCGGCCTTATAGGCTCTTTGGTACACCCTAAACATCAAAGTCCAAACATCCACAAGAGGATTTTCATAAAATTGGACCAAAACACAAAAATTAGAATATTCACCAATTCAAATCAAAAGCAAACGGACATAGATAAGTGTTAGGAATTCATACCTAACAACAATGATATCTATAGAAGTAGATGTGAGTTCAAAAACTCACCTTTTTAACTCAAAAACAAAGATAAGGAGCTCAAACACAAGGAAAAAATCAATCACTCTTCACTTCAACTCTACAAGCTTCAATCTAAGATTAAAACAAGTATTTCCTAAATTAGGGTTTAGGGATTTTCTGAAATTATAGAGGAAATGAGATGGAGAAGATGAAGATGGAGCTTACCAAAGCTTTACCTTGATTTTGGAGCAACAATTTGTATTTGCAAAGGAAACTAGGGCTTGGACTTTCTAATTCCTCTTTTCTTCCCCCATTTTCAGTTGAGCTAGAGAGTTAAGGAATGAAATGAGAGTGAATGGATGAAGAGAGGGGCTGAGTTAGGGTAATAGAATGAGTTGGATGAAACCCAAACCCAAAAGCCCACTTAGAAAATAGCAAAATTCAACTTACTCCAAACATATTGAAGCTTATACTCAAAAAAGTCGCAAACGCCATTTTGGACTCAATGGAAGTGGTCCAAAGTCCTAATTCGACTGTTTGCAAAAAGTAGCTTTTCGAACCTTAATCCGACTAACGACGTTATTTTTAAATAAAATATTTAAATATAAAATCATAGAATATGTGGGTTGTTACAGATCCCCGCCCTAACATGTAACGACCCTGAAATTTAAATTTATTTAAATTAATAATTTATTGAATTTTTGAATTAAATTCAGTAATTAAATAAATTTTTGGATAAAATTAGTAAAATAAATCGATAAAATGGAAGCGAGTTTCCCCAATCATATATGAGTGAATTTGAAAATAATAAATATATAGATATATATATTTGACTTGAATTTAAAATCTTAAAATAAATGGTTTTGAAAATAAAATACATTTAAAGTATTGGCTTATAAAAGAAAACAAAATAAAATAAGTAAGATATGTATGTAGGCTGTAAACAATCAAGTATGAACACAAAGAAAATAAAAGAGATGAGTGTGCAGGCAAATGGAAAGTAAGTATAAAGACAACAACAACATTTAATTCATTTATATTGCAAAGAAGAGATAACAAATAAATAAACATACAAAACAAAGTATAGAAACAAAATCTAAAACAAACCATAAACAACAAGTATAAACAAAAGAAATATACATCCAAATAATAAAAGAAATGAAGATAAAATCAAGCAAGTGTGAAATCAAACCATAATGTCTCCAGCCGAAATAAGTGTAAACAAAAGATAAAAATAAAACAATAAACAAAGCATGTAAATTTAAAAATGAAATATAAAACAAGGCAGCCCATAACTCTAGTACAAGATAACATCACCTTTCCCTATAATCTGTTCCTTCACATATACATCTTCTCTTTTTATTTATCTCCATCTACCTCATCTCAGTTTCGATTTTTCAAAACTGTGAAAAAGAAAGAAGAAGAAAAAAACTAAAGATATTATCATCTTCAACTTAAAAACAAAAGAAATTCAGCTTTAAACAACAATAAACAAGCCAACCAGAGGATCAAAATTTAAAAAGGCTTCAGCAAGCAAAGAACAGAGCTGGTCTCTGTCTTCAACAATTTCAGGTGAGTAACACTTTGCTTTTAAAAATTTAAACTTGATTTTGGTTGTTTGATCTCTTCTAGAAGCAATATTGTTGTGTGTATATTTACAAGTACATATATGTGGATAGTTGAAATGTTTTGTGCATATCTGTTATTGTGATATGTCTGTTTTATTTCCAGACCCAAATTGCAAAACAAATCACTATCTGTTGATTTACTCATTTTTGAACTTAGGATTTAAAGTGAAATTTGTTTGTTTTAGTATGAACAAAAGTCTAATAATTTATTTGAGTCAAAATATTGGGTAACTTATCTGGAAACAAAGTTTACAGTGAGATTCTTATTTAAATCAAAAATTAAAACAGGTTATTTTTAATTTCCAGGATTATAATTCGAATAAGTATATCAAAACATGATTTTTGAAACGAGAATTACAAATTTTAGTGGATGGGGTTAAGAGCAGTTTTGGTTTGACTGTTTCGAGCATTTTGAGTTGCCGGGGACGATCTAATTCTCTGGTGATGTCGTGTCTCGGTCTGGAGGTGGAGGAGTTATAGGGAAGCTTGGGAAAAATGGTGGAAGGGTGGACTGGTGAATGTGGTAACGATGGTGTCGGTTCCTTTCTCGTAGACCTAGTTTTAGGTGCAGTGATGTTTTCGTCTCGTTCGACGTCAGGGGTTGATCGAGTGCAGCGAGCCTATGGGGTTTGGCAGAGGGGTTGTAGACGTAGCGGTGGCTGGAATTTCGTGGGTTCCGGTGGACGAGGCAGTGGGGACGGCGATGTTTCCAGGGTGGTGGTATTTTCTCGTTTACGTTCTAGGCTTTGATTGAGCAACTCGTTTTCGATCGCGAGCGTGAGTGGTTGATCGGAGGGTTGGGATAAGATGTGGAAGTGGTCGCCGATATGTGGAGAGGGTCGTGATCGACTGGAAGTGGCGATCGACGCCGTGCACGTGCACGGTGGGGTGCTCTGGTGATCTGGGTTGGCAGAAAGGAGGACTCGAAAATTTACTCGAGTAAATTCTTGTTTGGCTCGGGTGGATTAATGTTTGTCTCGAAGCAAACTGAGGGGAACTTGGGTCATTTGTTTTCAAGTTTAACAGTGCCCAGATTTTTAACGGTTTTCAAATTGTTAAGTTTTAAATTTGCAACCAATGTAAAGCTGAGTCTAAATTAAATGTTTAAAATTCCAGATTTTTGAAATAAAAGAAAGTTATAAAATTTAAATATTTTAAATAAATAGATATTTTTGAAATTGTTGGGGATTTGATTTAAATCCCTTCATAACAAAGAATGGCTTTAATTTGTAAATTTAAAGGTTTTAAAAGTTAGTTTTATAAAGTGATTTAAAGTTAAATTAGCGTCCGTTTAAGCTTGAAATTTAAAACGAAATCTCAAAGGGAAGTGAAATATATAAGTTAATAATTTAGATTAATTTATGATTAGAAATTAATTAAGGAAGGAATTAGGAAATGGTATTAGTTAATGGGGGGAATTAACTAAGGATTACTTTAAATAATGAATTAGTATGATTAATTTTTTATAATTAATTTGATTAATTAATTGAGGATAATCAGTTGTAAAATTTTGTAAGTATAATTACTTAATAAAAGTAATTAAGGAATTTATTACTCATTATAATTTATTGAGTTAATTAAATTTGTTCAAGTTAATTACTTAAGTTTAAATTAATAATCACTTGACGATTTGGAAAATAAAATTACTTAGAGAAGAAATAAATAGATAATTACTGAATGTAATTAATTTAATGATAATTTAAAATTTGAGTTAATTATTTGTTAATAAATCAAAGGATTAATTAATAATTATGATTAATTAAGATTTAATAATTAAAGATCAATTAATTCATTTAATTAAGAATAATTAGTTAATGATTAAGGGTGGACTAATAAATTTTGAAAGAAAGATTTCAAATAATTGGTAATTAAATTATGATAATTAACCCGGATTATTAAATTGATATATCTGATTTAAATTAATTTGTTGGTTAATAAATTCACTTGTGAATATTTGGATTCTATTGAATGATTTGATTGTTTGATATCACTGATATATGATGTTTTGTGATACACCCTGATTTATGTTGTGATCTGTAATTTATTATCTGTGACCTTTATATATCTGTGATCTGTGAATGAAAGATAAGCGTTATAGTTATATCGCTTATCAACTATATCCTGTATTTTGATATGTGATGATTCATTGTGTTGCACTATTGTGTGAAACCCCTGGACCACACCTTTACACACACAAATACGGATTTCACGTGGAAATCGGTTAAGTCACAGATAATTTAAAATTGATGTTTTTGAAATTGAAATTTTAATTTCAATTGATTTTGAAATTGGAAATTTGGGTTTAAAGTAAAAAGCTTTTGAAATGGAATTTCAAAGATAAAAGTTATTTTGAATAACTTGATTAAGTTTTGAAATTTAAATAATTTGATTTAAATTTAAATTCAAGTTTGAAATTGAATCCTATGATTTGAAACTAGGGATTAAAGATGATATAAATGTGTTTATATGAATTTAAACCATTTTAAAAGTATAAGTTGGGAATTTGAATTTAAACCAAGGATTTTAACTCGTATAAATGAATCAGATTTCCAAAATGAAAACTGTTTGTTTTCAAAGAATAAAAGCTTTTAGATAAGAAATGAAATTCCAATTTAGGTAAAGGAATTTCAAGATTTAATTGAAAAATGGTTTTCCAAGTTATAAATGAATTCTTTTCGAAAGCTATGAATTAAATCTGTTTTTTTAACAGATTTAAAATGATGTTTTGTTAAACCATTCGAAATGAAATTGTTTTGAAAGCTATTTGTTAAATCTTTGATTTAAAGATTCAACGAATTAATTAAATTGAAATGGAAATCGATTTGGAAAATCTGTGAATGAATCTTTGTGAAATTAAGTGAACTTTGTGAATTAAATCTTTTTGTTTAAAAAAGATTAAAATGGAAATTTGTTTAACCATTTGAAAGAGAAAGTTTGGGTTTAAATTGTGACTTAATTGAAATCCCATTATCCATTTGTTTTTGAATATTGCGCTCACTATTCGGGTTAGCCGGGAAAAGACATCTGTGTCATATAACCCATTCCGAATAGTGATACGTCGTATATGGATCGCATTTGAAGATCGGTGTTGAAGACCGGATATTTTCGAAAATGAAAGGACAACCTGTCGAATGTCTCTGCACTGGGTAGCTCCCGGTATAGAGATTTATATCACTCTTTTGTGATGGGAAGTCCGGACGTGATTTGAAAATTATCCGGATTTGCAAAGGCTTCGTGAGAAGTGCCTTCGGTTCTGTTCGATCCCGGAACAGACTTGTATGGTTACATGTCTGACATTACACTTTGAGATATAAAGCCGATTTCTTTTAAATACATTTCTGTTGGTGGCGGAGAATTTATTCTCTTAGCTTAACACCCTTCTCTGAGACGTACGAGCTCAGAGGTTATGTAGTTGAAATTTATCAGCGATATATCCCAATTTGGTAATGTGGCATGCTGAGTGTTGCTGTGTGATGATCAGTGTTTGATCATTTGCGATATGGTCATTTGTTTGATCTTATATCTTTGTGATCATAGGTTGATCATTTGTTTGACCCGAAGCATGGCTTTGTAGAAAGCGTAGCTTTGTGGACGAGACTTCGTCGGACCTCACACCCCGGAAATGGTCAAAACAGGAAAGATGCGGCAAGGTTCTAGGGAGTAGCGCCCCTTAGTGTATGTCATTCCTTCTGGATAAAGGTGGTATCATGGTATGGAGCCCAGATACTTAACCTCTGTGGTTGCTGCAAATTTATTACTTTGTGGTTGTTGCGAATCGGGGATCCTCGGGAAGATCGGTGACGATCGGGGGATGGCATACGCGTGTCAGTAGTTACCTATTTTTGCAGAGGTAACCCGGCCTTGTGTTGGCAGAGATCCGGTTAGGTTCTCGGGTCGTCTATTCCAGGGACGTACCCATCGTGGATAGGAAGTTCCTTAGCCTGACCATTTGTTGGAAATCCATCTTCCAATACGAACTTTGTACGGTATTAGTTGTAGAACCTGCCATTTACGTACGGTGGTCACCACTGTTTAGATGGTAGCTATAGTAGGCATACGATACTGGTCGTATGTTGGCTAAGATTAATATTATACTTTCGAAATGTTTTCTACACTATGCACTAATAATAATATCAAATGATTTGATTTGCGTAGTAAGCATCTTTGACTATCATAAGAAGAAATCTCCTCCAATTCTGCGTTTGCATTGTGTGTGTGGTGGGAGGTCTTATGGTAGTTTCATTTTCTAAAAGCATTGCGGATTTCAATGTTTTAAAATTCTTTTGCTGTTGTTTAAAGATAAACTGTTTTTGTTGCTCACACCAGTCCCATGACTGATCCGGAGTTTATTGTTCCCTTCCTAAACTCTGGGTGCTCATAATTTTCCACACGAGCAGTCTAGAGTTGGGTTTCTTTTCAGATATTCAGGTCCAGTAGATTTTCTGGAGCTAGTTCAGTCTTTGGATCGGACTGCACTTGCTTATTCTTGGTGTATCGTTATTGGGAGTTCGAGCTACTACTGGAGTTCTCTCTTGAAGACTATCTTAGAGTTATTTGTTCCGCTGCTGATATTATCGTTTTTCTTTTCCGCTGCTATTTGTTGTATCATATCTCTGATGTATATAGATATTCATTGTATCATCATTGTATCTGGATATTGTATCAGATGTTGGATGTCTATACTGTGTTATTTACTTAATGTTGTTATAAGCTCCGGCGACTCGGATTTGAACGGTCGAATCTGCGGCATTCGAGTACGATGTAAAGTATGGATGTCGATTTTCGAACGCGAAAAACCCGGGACGTTACATTTGGTATCAGAGCTAAGGTTGAACTTTAGCTCAGGAGTATAACACATTAAGTAGCTCATTAGAGATAGAGTGAAGTAAACTCTAGAATGAGTATTTCTCAGATACCCGTTCGAACGTCTCAGTAAATTCTCTTGCTATCCACAGATAGTGAGTATGAGTACAAGAAGAAGACGAGATAGGGGACAAGGGAGTACGACTATAAATGGTCAATACCCTGCAACAGTGGAAACAACTTTCTTATCAATCTTTTTTGATTCGTTTCCAAAATTCTTTTCATTGCTTCGTACCAGCTACAAGTAGAAGTTTTGGTGTGGTGATGGCCCTATGAATCGCTGTCGAAGATCTTACTTCGTATCTTCATCAATTTCTTATCAGCTTTTTGATTTATATCTTAATGAATTTGAAATTGAAAATTTTAAATTGAGTTAAATTGATTAATAGGATATGAAGCTAAAATTTGAAATTAATCAATAAAACGATTTCGTTTGAAACCAAATTTTGAAATTCTATGGTAATTTCTTGTGAATACCAAAGTACGAAGAAGGACAAATTGGTATGTATTCTGAGATATTCCGACTTGAGTTTGAAATTCATATCGTAAGTTTGAGGAATTGTAGGAGATCGGATCTACCTATCTCTGCGTTATTTTCGTGCCTGCGAATTTCGAGGACGAAATTCTTTTAAGGGGGGAAATTTGTAACGACCCTGAAATTTATATTTATTTAAATTAATAATTTATTGAATTTTTGAATTAAATTCAGTAATTAAATAAATTTTTGGATAAAATTAGTAAAATAAATCGATAAAATGGAAGCGAGTTTCCCCGATCATATATGAGTGAATTTGAAAATAATAAATATATAGATATATATTTTTGACTTGAATTTAAAATCTTAAAAAAAATGGTTTTGAAAATAAAATACATTTAAAGTATTGGCTTATAAAAGAAAACAAAATAAAATAAGTAAGATATGTATGTAGGCTGTAAACAATCAAGTATGAACACAAAGAAAATAAAAGAGATGAGTGTGCAGGCAAATGGAAAGTAAGTATAAAGACAACAACAACATTTAATTCATTTATATTGCAAAGAAGAGATAACAAATAAATAAACATACAAAACAAAGTATAGAAACAAAATCTAAAACAAACCATAAACAACAAGTATAAACAAAAGAAATATACATCCAAATAATAAAAGAAATGAAGATAAAATCAAGAAAGTGTGAAATCAAACCATAATGTCTCCAGCCGAAATAAGTGTAAACAAAAGATAAAAATAAAACAATAAACAAAGCATGTAAATTTAAAAATGAAATATAAAACAAGGCAGCCCATAACTCTAGTACAAGATAACATCACCTTTCCCTATAATCTGTTCCTTCACATATACATCTTCTCTTTTTATTTATCTCCATCTACCTCATCTCAGTTTCGATTTTTCAAAACTGTGAAAAAGAAAGAAGAAAAAAAAACTAAAGATATTATCATCTTCAACTTAAAAACAAAAGAAATTCAGCTTTAAACAACAATAAACAAGCCAACCAGAGGATCAAAATTTAAAAAGGCTTCAGCAAGCAAAGAACAGAGCTGGTCTCTGTCTTCAACAATTTCAGGTGAGTAACACTTTGCTTTTAAAAATTTAAACTTGATTTTGGTTGTTTGATCTCTTCTAGAAGCAATATTGTTGTGTGTATATTTACAAGTACATATATGTGGATAGTTGAAATGTTTTGTGCATATCTGTTATTGTGATATGTCTGTTTTATTTCCAGACCCAAATTGCAAAACAAATCACTATCTGTTGATTTACTCATTTTTGAACTTAGGATTTAAAGTGAAATTTGTTTGTTTTATTATGAACAAAAGTCTAATAATTTATTTGAGTCAAAATATTGGGTAACTTATCTGGAAACAAAGTTTACAGTGAGATTCTTATTTAAATCAAAAATTAAAACAGGTTATTTTTAATTTCCAGGATTATAATTCGAATAAGTATATCAAAACATGATTTTTGAAACGAGAATTACAAATTTTAGTGGATGGGGTTAAGAGCAGTTTTGGTTTGACTGTTTCGAGCATTTTGAGTTGCCGGGGACGATCTAATTCTCTGGTGATGTCGTGTCTCGGTCTGGAGGTGGAGGAGTTATAGGGAAGCTTGGGAAAAATGGTGGAAGGGTGGACTGGTGAATGTGGTAACGATGGTGTCGGTTCCTTTCTCGTAGACCTAGTTTTAGGTGCAGTGATGTTTTCGTCTCGTTCGACGTCAGGGGTTGATCGAGTGCAGCGAGCCTATGGGGTTTGGCAGAGGGGTTGTAGACGTAGCGGTGGCTGGAATTTCGTGGGTTCCGGTGGACGAGGCAGCGGGGACGGCGATGTTTCCAGGGTGGTGGTATTTTCTCGTTTACGTTCCAGGCTTTGATTGAGCAACTCGTTTTCGATCGCGAGCGTGAGTGGTTGATCGGAGGGTTGGGATAAGATGTGGAAGTGGTCGCCGATATGTGGAGAGGGTCGTGATCGACTGGAAGTGGCGATCGACGCCGTGCACGTGCACGGTGGGGTGCTCTGGTGATCTGGGTTGGCAGAAAGGAGGACTCGAAAATTTACTCGAGTAAATTCTTGTTTGGCTCGGGTGGATTAATGTTTGTCTCGAAGCAAACTGAGGGGAACTTGGGTCATTTGTTTTCAAGTTTAACAGTGCCCAGATTTTTAACGGTTTTCAAATTGTTAAGTTTTAAATTTGCAACCAATGTAAAGCTGAGTCTAAATTAAATGTTTAAAATTCCAGATTTTTGAAATAAAAGAAAGTTATAAAATTTAAATATTTTAAATAAATAGATATTTTTGAAATTGTTGGGGATTTGATTTAAATCCCTTCATAACAAAGAATGGCTTTAATTTGTAAATTTAAAGGTTTTAAAAGTTAGTTTTATAAAGTGATTTAAAGTTAAATTAGCGTCCGTTTAAGCTTGAAATTTAAAACGAAATCTCAAAGGGAAGTGAAATATATAAGTTAATAATTTAGATTAATTTATGATTAGAAATTAATTAAGGAAGGAATTAGTAAATGGTATTAGTTAATGGGGGGAATTAACTAAGGATTACTTTAAATAATGAATTAGTATGATTAATTTTTTATAATTAATTTGATTAATTAATTGAGGATAATCAGTTGTAAAATTTTGTAAGTATAATTACTTAATAAAAGTAATTAAGGAATTTATTACTCATTATAATTTATTGAGTTAATTAAATTTGTTCAAGTTAATTACTTAAGTTTAAATTAATAATCACTTGACGATTTGGAAAATAAAATTACTTAGAGAAGAAATAAATAGATAATTACTGAATGTAATTAATTTAATGATAATTTAAAATTTGAGTTAATTATTTGTTAATAAATCAAAGGATTAATTAATAATTATGATTAATTAAGATTTAATAATTAAAGATCAATTAATTCATTTAATTAAGAATAATTAGTTAATGATTAAGGGTGGACTAATAAATTTTGAAAGAAAGATTTTCAAATAATTGGTAATTAAATTATGATAATTAACCCGGATTATTAAATTGATATATCTGATTTAAATTAATTTGTTGGTTAATAAATTCACTTGTGAATATTTGGATTCTATTGAATGATTTGTTTGTTTGATATCACTGATATATATGATGTTTTGTGATACACCCTGATTTATGTTGTGATCTGTAATTTATTATCTGTGACCTTTATATATCTGTGATCTGTGAATGAAAGATAAGCGTTATAGTTATATCGCTTATCAACTATATCCTGTATTTTGATATGTGATGATTCATTGTGTTGCACTATTGTGTGAAACCCCTGGACCACACCTTTACACACACAAATACGGATTTCACGTGGAAATCGGTTAAGTCACAGATAATTTAAAATTGATGTTTTTGAAATTGAAATTTTAATTTCAATTGATTTTGAAATTGGAAATTTGGGTTTAAAGTAAAAAGCTTTTGAAATGGAATTTCAAAGATAAAAGTTATTTTGAATAACTTGATTAAGTTTTGAAATTTAAATAATTTGATTTAAATTTAAATTCAAGTTTGAAATTGAATCCTATGATTTGAAACTAGGGATTAAAGATGATATAAATGTGTTTATATGAATTTAAACCATTTTAAAAGTATAAGTTGGGAATTTGAATTTAAACCAAGGATTTTAACTCGTATAAATGAATCAGATTTCCAAAATGAAAACTGTTTGTTTTCAAAGAATAAAAGCTTTTAGATAAGAAATGAAATTCCAATTTAGGTAAAGGAATTTCAAGATTTAATTGAAAAATGGTTTTCCAAGTTATAAATGAATTCTTTTCGAAAGCTATGAATTAAATCTGTTTTTTTAACAGATTTAAAATGATGTTTTGTTAAACCATTCGAAATGAAATTGTTTTGAAAGCTATTTGTTAAATCTTTGATTTAAAGATTCAACGAATTAATTAAATTGAAATGGAAATCGATTTGGAAAATCTGTGAATGAATCTTTGTGAAATTAAGTGAACTTTGTGAATTAAATCTTTTTGTTTAAAAAAGATTAAAATGGAAATTTGTTTAACCATTTGAAAGAGAAAGTTTGGGTTTAAATTGTGACTTAATTGAAATCCCATTATCCATTTGTTTTTGAATATTGCGCTCACTATTCGGGTTAGCCGGGAAAAGACATCTGTGTCATATAACCCATTCCGAATAGTGATACGTCGTATATGGATCGCATTTGAAGATCGGTGTTGAAGACCGGATATTTTCGAAAATGAAAGGACAACCTGTCGAATGTCTCTGCACTGGGTAGCTCCCGGTATAGAGATTTATATCACTCTTTTGTGATGGGAAGTCCGGACGTGATTTGAAAATTATCCGGATTTGCAAAGGCTTCGTGAGAAGTGCCTTCGGTTCTGTTCGATCCCGGAACAGACTTGTATGGTTACATGTCTGACATTACACTTTGAGATATAAAGCCGATTTCTTTTAAATACATTTCTGTTGGTGGCGGAGAATTTATTCTCTTAGCTTAACACCCTTCTCTGAGACGTACGAGCTCAGAGGTTATGTAGTTGAAATTTATCAGCGATATATCCCAATTTGGTAATGTGGCATGCTGAGTGTTGCTGTGTGATGATCAGTGTTTGATCATTTGCGATATGGTCATTTGTTTGATCTTATATCTTTGTGATCATAGGTTGATCATTTGTTTGACCCGAAGCATGGCTTTGTAGAAAGCGTAGCTTTGTGGACGAGACTTCGTCGGACCTCACACCCCGGAAATGGTCAAAACAGGAAAGATGCGGCAAGGTTCTAGGGAGTAGCGCCCCTTAGTGTATGTCATTCCTTCTGGATAAAGGTGGTATCATGGTATGGAGCCCAGATACTTAACCTCTGTGGTTGCTGCAAATTTATTACTTTGTGGTTGTTGCGAATCGGGGATCCTCGGGAAGATCGGTGACGATCGGGGGATGGCATACGCGTGTCAGTAGTTACCTATTTTTGCAGAGGTAACCCGGCCTTGTGTTGGCAGAGATCCGGTTAGGTTCTCGGGTCGTCTATTCCAGGGACGTACCCATCGTGGATAGGAAGTTCCTTAGCCTGACCATTTGTTGGAAATCCATCTTCCAATACGAACTTTGTACGGTATTAGTTGTAGAACCTGCCATTTACGTACGGTGGTCACCACTGTTTAGATGGTAGCTATAGTAGGCATACGATACTGGTCGTATGTTGGCTAAGATTAATATTATACTTTCGAAATGTTTTCTACACTATGCACTAATAATAATATCAAATGATTTGATTTGCGTAGTAAGCATCTTTGACTATCATAAGAAGAAATCTCCTCCAATTCTGCGTTTGCATTGTGTGTGTGGTGGGAGGTCTTATGGTAGTTTCATTTTCTAAAAGCATTGCGGATTTCAATGTTTTAAAATTCTTTTGCTGTTGTTTAAAGATAAACTGTTTTTGTTGCTCACACCAGTCCCATGACTGATCCGGAGTTTATTGTTCCCTTCCTAAACTCTGGGTGCTCATAATTTTCCACACGAGCAGTCTAGAGTTGGGTTTCTTTTCAGATATTCAGGTCCAGTAGATTTTCTGGAGCTAGTTCAGTCTTTGGATCGGACTGCACTTGCTTATTCTTGGTGTATCGTTATTGGGAGTTCGAGCTACTACTGGAGTTCTCTCTTGAAGACTATCTTAGAGTTATTTGTTCCGCTGCTGATATTATCGTTTTTCTTTTCCGCTGCTATTTGTTGTATCATATCTCTGATGTATATAGATATTCATTGTATCATCATTGTATCTGGATATTGTATCAGATGTTGGATGTCTATACTGTGTTATTTACTTAATGTTGTTATAAGCTCCGGCGACTCGGATTTGAACGGTCGAATCTGCGGCATTCGAGTACGATGTAAAGTATGGATGTCGATTTTCGAACGCGAAAAACCCGGGACGTTACATTTGGTATCAGAGCTAAGGTTGAACTTTAGCTCAGGAGTATAACACATTAAGTAGCTCATTAGAGATAGAGTGAAGTAAACTCTAGAATGAGTATTTCTCAGATACCCGTTCGAACGTCTCAGTAAATTCTCTTGCTATCCACAGATAGTGAGTATGAGTACAAGAAGAAGACGAGATAGGGGACAAGGGAGTACGACTATAAATGGTCAATACCCTGCAACAGTGGAAACAACTTTCTTATCAATCTTTTTTGATTCGTTTCCAAAATTCTTTTCATTGCTTCGTACCAGCTACAAGTAGAAGTTTTGGTGTGGTGATGGCCCTATGAATCGCTGTCGAAGATCTTACTTCGTATCTTCATCAATTTCTTATCAGCTTTTTGATTTATATCTTAATGAATTTGAAATTGAAAATTTTAAATTGAGTTAAATTGATTAATAGGATATGAAGCTAAAATTTGAAATTAATCAATAAAACGATTTCGTTTGAAACCAAATTTTGAAATTCTATGGTAATTTCTTGTGAATACCAAAGTACGAAGAAGGACAAATTGGTATGTATTCTGAGATATTCCGACTTGAGTTTGAAATTCATATCGTAAGTTTGAGGAATTGTAGGAGATCGGATCTACCTATCTCTGCGTTATTTTCGTGCCTGCGAATTTCGAGGACGAAATTCTTTTAAGGGGGGAAATTTGTAACGACCCTGAAATTTATATTTATTTAAATTAATAATTTATTGAATTTTTGAATTAAATTCAGTAATTAAATAAATTTTTGGATAAAATTAGTAAAATAAATCGATAAAATGGAAGCGAGTTTCCCCGATCATATATGAGTGAATTTGAAAATAATAAATATATAGATATATATTTTTGACTTGAATTTAAAATCTTAAAAAAAATGGTTTTGAAAATAAAATACATTTAAAGTATTGGCTTATAAAAGAAAACAAAATAAAATAAGTAAGATATGTATGTAGGCTGTAAACAATCAAGTATGAACACAAAGAAAATAAAAGAGATGAGTGTGCAGGCAAATGGAAAGTAAGTATAAAGACAACAACAACATTTAATTCATTTATATTGCAAAGAAGAGATAACAAATAAATAAACATACAAAACAAAGTATAGAAACAAAATCTAAAACAAACCATAAACAACAAGTATAAACAAAAGAAATATACATCCAAATAATAAAAGAAATGAAGATAAAATCAAGAAAGTGTGAAATCAAACCATAATGTCTCCAGCCGAAATAAGTGTAAACAAAAGATAAAAATAAAACAATAAACAAAGCATGTAAATTTAAAAATGAAATATAAAACAAGGCAGCCCATAACTCTAGTACAAGATAACATCACCTTTCCCTATAATCTGTTCCTTCACATATACATCTTCTCTTTTTATTTATCTCCATCTACCTCATCTCAGTTTCGATTTTTCAAAACTGTGAAAAAGAAAGAAGAAAAAAAAACTAAAGATATTATCATCTTCAACTTAAAAACAAAAGAAATTCAGCTTTAAACAACAATAAACAAGCCAACCAGAGGATCAAAATTTAAAAAGGCTTCAGCAAGCAAAGAACAGAGCTGGTC
Source organism: Allium fistulosum (assembly GCA_030737815.1). Lineage (NCBI taxonomy): Eukaryota > Viridiplantae > Streptophyta > Magnoliopsida > Asparagales > Amaryllidaceae > Allium > Allium fistulosum. The sequence goes on along the minus strand of CM060908.1, from coordinate 690,148,328 downwards.
TCTGTCTTCAACAATTTCAGGTGAGTAACACTTTGCTTTTAAAAATTTAAACTTGATTTTGGTTGTTTGATCTCTTCTAGAAGCAATATTGTTGTGTGTATATTTACAAGTACATATATGTGGATAGTTGAAATGTTTTGTGCATATCTGTTATTGTGATATGTCTGTTTTATTTCCAGACCCAAATTGCAAAACAAATCACTATCTGTTGATTTACTCATTTTTGAACTTAGGATTTAAAGTGAAATTTGTTTTTTTTATTATGAACAAAAGTCTAATAATTTATTTGAGTCAAAATATTGGGTAACTTATCTGGAAACAAAGTTTACAGTGAGATTCTTATTTAAATCAAAAATTAAAACAGGTTATTTTTAATTTCCAGGATTATAATTCGAATAAGTATATCAAAACATGATTTTTGAAACGAGAATTACAAATTTTAGTGGATGGGGTTAAGAGCAGTTTTGGTTTGACTGTTTCGAGCATTTTGAGTTGCCGGGGACGATCTAATTCTCTGGTGATGTCGTGTCTCGGTCTGGAGGTGGAGGAGTTATAGGGAAGCTTGGGAAAAATGGTGGAAGGGTGGACTGGTGAATGTGGTAACGATGGTGTCGGTTCCTTTCTCGTAGACCTAGTTTTAGGTGCAGTGATGTTTTCGTCTCGTTCGACGTCAGGGGTTGATCGAGTGCAGCGAGCCTATGGGGTTTGGCAGAGGGGTTGTAGACGTAGCGGTGGCTGGAATTTCGTGGGTTCCGGTGGACGAGGCAGCGGGGACGGCGATGTTTCCAGGGTGGTGGTATTTTCTCGTTTACGTTCCAGGCTTTGATTGAGCAACTCGTTTTCGATCGCGAGCGTGAGTGGTTGATCGGAGGGTTGGGATAAGATGTGGAAGTGGTCGCCGATATGTGGAGAGGGTCGTGATCGACTGGAAGTGGCGATCGACGCCGTGCACGTGCACGGTGGGGTGCTCTGGTGATCTGGGTTGGCAGAGAGGAGGACTCGAAAATTTACTCGAGTAAATTCTTGTTTGGCTCGGGTGGATTAATGTTTGTCTCGAAGCAAACTGAGGGGAACTTGGGTCATTTGTTTTCAAGTTTAACAGTGCCCAGATTTTTAACGGTTTTCAAATTGTTAAGTTTTAAATTTGCAACCAATGTAAAGCTGAGTCTAAATTAAATGTTTAAAATTCCAGATTTTTGAAATAAAAGAAAGTTATAAAATTTAAATATTTTAAATAAATAGATATTTTTGAAATTGTAGGGGATTTGATTTAAATCCCTTCATAACAAAGAATGGCTTTAATTTGTAAATTTAAAGGTTTTAAAAGTTAGTTTTATAAAGTGATTTAAAGTTAAATTAGCGTCCGTTTAAGCTTGAAATTTAAAACGAAATCTCAAAGGGAAGTGAAATATATAAGTTAATAATTTAGATTAATTTATGATTAGAAATTAATTAAGGAAGGAATTAGGAAATGGTATTAGTTAATGGGGGGAATTAACTAAGGATTACTTTAAATAATGAATTAGTATGATTAATTTTTTATAATTAATTTGATTAATTAATTGAGGATAATCAGTTGTAAAATTTTGTAAGTATAATTACTTAATAAAAGTAATTAAGGAATTTATTACTCATTATAATTTATTGAGTTAATTAAATTTGTTCAAGTTAATTACTTAAGTTTAAATTAATAATCACTTGACGATTTGGAAAATAAAATTACTTAGAGAAGAAATAAATAGATAATTACTGAATGTAATTAATTTAATGATAATTTAAAATTTGAGTTAATTATTTGTTAATAAATCAAAGGATTAATTAATAATTATGATTAATTAATATTTAATAATTAAAGATCAATTAATTCATTTAATTAAGAATAATTAGTTAATGATTAAGGGTGGACTAATAAATTTTGAAAGAAAGATTTTCAAATAATTGGTAATTAAATTATGATAATTAACCCGGATTATTAAATTGATATATCTGATTTAAATTAATTTGTTGGTTAATAAATTCACTTGTGAATATTTGGATTCTATTGAATGATTTGATTGTTTGATATCACTGATATATGATGTTTTGTGATACACCCTGATTTATGTTGTGATCTGTAATTTATTATCTGTGACCTTTATATATCTGTGATCTGTGAATGAAAGATAAGCGTTATAGTTATATCGCTTATCAACTATATCCTGTATTTTGATATGTGATGATTCATTGTGTTGCACTATTGTGTGAAACCCCTGGACCACACCTTTACACACACAAATACGGATTTCACGTGGAAATCGGTTAAGTCACAGATAATTTAAAATTGATGTTTTTGAAATTGAAATTTTAATTTCAATTGATTTTGAAATTGGAAATTTGGGTTTAAAGTAAAAAGCTTTTGAAATGGAATTTCAAAGATAAAAGTTATTTTGAATAACTTGATTAAGTTTTGAAATTTAAATAATTTGATTTAAATTTAAATTCAAGTTTGAAATTGAATCCTATGATTTGAAACTAGGGATTAAAGATGATATAAATGTGTTTATATGAATTTAAACCATTTTAAAAGTATAAGTTGGGAATTTGAATTTAAACCAAGGATTTTAACTCGTATAAATGAATCAGATTTCCAAAATGAAAACTGTTTGTTTTCAAAGAATAAAAGCTTTTAGATAAGAAATGAAATTCCAATTTAGGTAAAGGAATTTCAAGATTTAATTGAAAAATGGTTTTCCAAGTTATAAATGAATTCTTTTCGAAAGCTATGAATTAAATCTGTTTTTTTTAACAGATTTAAAATGATGTTTTGTTAAACCATTCGAAATGAAATTGTTTTGAAAGCTATTTGTTAAATCTTTGATTTAAAGATTCAACGAATTAATTAAATTGAAATGGAAATCGATTTGGAAAATCTGTGAATGAATCTTTGTGAAATTAAGTGAACTTTGTGAATTAAATCTTTTTGTTTAAAAAAGATTAAAATGGAAATTTGTTTAACCATTTGAAAGAGAAAGTTTGGGTTTAAATTGTGACTTAATTGAAATCCCATTATCCATTTGTTTTTGAATATTGCGTTCACTATTCGGGTTAGCCGGGAAAAGACATCTGTGTCATATAACCCATTCCGAATAGTGATACGTCGTATATGGATCGCATTTGAAGATCGGTGTTGAAGACCGGATATTTTCGAAAATGAAAGGACAACCTGTCGAATGTCTCTGCACTGGGTAGCTCCCGGTATAGAGATTTATATCACTCTTTTGTGATGGGAAGTCCGGACGTGATTTGAAAATTATCCGGATTTGCAAAGGCTTCGTGAGAAGTGCCTTCGGTTCTGTTCGATCCCGGAACAGACTTGTATGGTTACATGTCTGACATTACACTTTGAGATATAAAGCCGATTTCTTTTAAATACATTTCTGTTGGTGGCGGAGAATTTATTCTCTTAGCTTAACACCCTTCTCTGAGATGTACGAGCTCAGAGGTTATGTAGTTGAAATTTATCAGCGATATATCCCAATTTGGTAATGTGGCATGCTGAGTGTTGCTGTGTGATGATCAGTGTTTGATCATTTGCGATATGATCATTTGTTTGATCTTATATCTTTGTGATCATAGGTTGATCATTTGTTTGACCCGAAGCATGGCTTTGTAGAAAGCGTAGCTTTGTGGACGAGACTTCGTCGGACCTCACACCCCGGAAATGGTCAAAACAGGAAAGATGCGGCAAGGTTCTAGGGAGTAGCGCCCCTTAGTGTATGTCATTCCTTCTGGATAAAGGTGGTATCATGGTATGGAGCCCAGATACTTAACCTCTGTGGTTGTTGCAAATTTATTACTTTGTGGTTGTTGCGAATCGGGGATCCTCGGGAAGATCGGTGACGATCGGGGGATGGCATACGCGTGTCAGTAGTTACCTATTTTTGCAGAGGTAACCCGACCTTGTGTTGGCAGAGATCCGGTTAGGTTCTCGGGTCGTCTATTCCAGGGACGTACCCATCGTGGATAGGAAGTTCCTTAGCCTGACCATTTGTTGGAAATCCATCTTCCAATACGAACTTTGTACGGTATTAGTTGTAGAACCTGCCATTTACGTACGGTGGTCACCACTGTTTAGATGGTAGCTATAGTAGGCATATGATACTGGTCGTATGTTGGCTAAGATTAATATTATACTTTCGAAATGTTTTCTACACTATGCACTAATAATAATATCAAATGATTTGATTTGCGTAGTAAGCATCTTTGACTATCATAAGAAGAAATCTCCTCCAATTCTGCGTTTGCATTGTGTGTGTCGTGGGAGGTCTTATGGTAGTTTCATTTTCTAAAAGCATTGCGGATTTCAATGTTTTAAAATTCTTTTGCTGTTGTTTAAAGATAAACTGTTTTTGTTGCTCACACCAGTCCCATGACTGATCCGGAGTTTATTGTTCCCTTCCTAAACTCTGGGTGCTCATAATTTTCCACACGAGCAGTCTAGAGTTGGGTTTCTTTTCAGATATTCAGGTCCAGTAGATTTTCTGGAGCTAGTTCAGTCTTTGGATCGGACTGCACTTGCTTATTCTTGGTGTATCGTTATTGGGAGTTCGAGCTACTACTGGAGTTCTCTCTTGAAGACTATCTTAGAGTTATTTGTTCCGCTGCTGATATTATCGTTTTTCTTTTCCGCTGCTATTTGTTGTATCATATCTCTGATGTATATAGATATTCATTGTATCATCATTGTATCTGGATATTGTATCAGATGTTGGATGTCTATATTCTTTTTCTTTTCCGCTGTGTTATTTACTTAATGTTGTTATAAGCTCCAGCGACTCGGATTTGAACGATCGAATCTGCGGCATTCGAGTACGATGTAAAGTATGGATGTCGATTTTCGAACGCGAAAAACCCGGGACGTTACATTTGGTATCAGAGCTAAGGTTGAACTTTAGCTCAGGAGTATAACACATTAAGTAGCTCATTAGAGATAGAGTGAAGTAAACTCTAGAATGAGTATTTCTCAGATACCCGTTCGAACGTCTCAGTAAATTATCTTGCAATCCACAGATAGTGAGTATGAGTACAAGAAGAAGACGAGATAGGGGACAAGGGAGTACGACTATAAATGGTCAATACCCTTCAACAGTGGAAACAACTTTCTTATCAATCTTTTTTGATTCGTTTCCAAAATTCTTTTCATTGCTTCGTACCAGCTACAAGTAGAAGTTTTGGTGTGGTGATGGCCCTATGAATCGCTATCGAAGATCTTACTTCGTATCTTCATCAATTTCTTATCAGCTTTTTGATTTATATCTTAATGAATTTGAAATTGAAAATTTTAAATTGAGTTAAATTGATTAATAGGATATGAAGCTAAAATTTGAAATTAATCAATAAAACGATTTCGTTTGAAACCAAATTTTGAAATTCTATGGTAATTTCTTGTGAATACCAAAGTACGAAGAAGGACAAATTGGTATGTATTCTGAGATATTCCGACTTGAGTTTGAAATTCATATCGTAAGTTTGAGGAATTGTAGGAGATCGGATCTACCTATCTCTGCGTTATTTTCGTGCCTGCGAATTTCGAGGACGAAATTCTTTTAAGGGGGGAAATTTGTAACGACCCTGAAATTTATATTTATTTAAATTAATAATTTATTGAATTTTTGAATTAAATTCAGTAATTAAATAAATTTTTGGATAAAATTAGTAAAATAAATCGATAAAATGGAAGCGAGTTTCCCCGATCATAACAAAATTGCATCCGCGCAATTCCTAGAGAAGAATTTGTAAAAACTACATACTACACCCAAAAGGAAAAAAAACAAGCTTGAGATAAAAAGATATTCTCACCATTGCTAAGCAAAGATAGAAAACCCGGATAGGATCGCTCGATAAACCCTATGGTTTCCCAAGTACAGTCATTGGGATTAGCAGACCATTAAACTTTAATGAGCGGCACGTCCTTGTTCCGAAGGTGTCTCACCTCCGAGGCAAGTACGCGAATAGGCTGCTATACAATAGATAAGTCTGGTGAGATCTCAAGCTCTTGCAAATCAGGAGAGTCGATAACAGAATCCGATTATCGAAGACACTTCCGGAGCTGAGAGACATGAAACACGTTGTGAACACCGGATAGATGAGCTGAAAGTGAAACTCTATAAGCCACAGGGCCAATGCGTTCAATAATAGGAAATGGTCCTACAAAGCGAGGAGCCAATTTCCCCGTCACATTGAAGCGTATAACCCCTTTCAAAGGAGAAACACGAATAAAGATGAGATCATTAACCGAGAACTCGATAGGCTTCCTACGGTTATCCGCGTAGGATTTCTGGCGGCTCTGTGCCTCTTTCATTCTCTGCCGAATAAGAACAATCTTCTCAGAAGAGTCATGGACAAACTCCGGGCCAAGAATAAGCTTCTCCCCAGATTCCAACCAATAAGAAGGTGATCGACATGGCCTTCCGTATAAGGCTTCGAAAGGAGCCATACCGATACTGGACTGAAAACTATTGTTGTAGGAGAACTCTACAAGGGGCAGATGATCCTCCCAACTACCTCCGGAATCAAGAATACAAATACGGAGGAGATCCTCTAAGCTATGATTCACCCGTTCAGTCTGTCCATCAGACTGTGGATAATAAGCTGTGCTGAAATTAAGCTTTGTTCCCAAAGCTTGCTAAAGACTCTTCCAGAAATAACTGGTGAATAAAGGATCACGGTCACTCACAATCGAACTAGGAACACCGTGAAGTCTCACGATTTCCTTGATAAATAACTTAGCCAAAAGAGAAGCAGTCCTATTAGATTTAATAGGAACAAAATGAGCTGATTTGGTGAGGTGATCAACAATAACCCAAATGCTAGAATGGCCCGATCTCGTACGAGGTAGGCCATCAATGAAATCCATTGAAATCTGATCCCATTTCCACAATGGAATCTCTAGAGGCTGAAGGAGACCAGAAGGGCGCTGATGTTTGGCTTTAATACATTGACAAGTCATGCAATTACTCACATAACTCGCCACATCGCGCTTCATGCCTTCACAATAATAAAGGCGATGCATATCGGCATACATCTTACTACTGCCAAGATGAATGGTATACTTAGAATGATGACAGTCATCAAGAATGTCATGCCTAAGTGCAGAATCAAAAGGGACAACAAGACGGTTCTTCTTGTGAAGACATCTATGAAGATCAATGCTGAAATCTCGCAACGCCTCATCACAGGGTTCAGTTTCACAAAGCAGAATAACAAGATCAGGATCACACCGCTGAGCTTCGGCAATACGATCCAATAAAGAGGGTCGAGCTTCCAAACTGAATAATACTATTGGAGAATCAAAGGATGGAGCTCGATCACGAATATCACAAAAAGATAGAGTCTCAAGAATATCCCATTCGACAAGCATCATAGAAACGACAGCCGAATGTCTACGACTAAGCGCATCAGCAACACTATTACCCTTACCATGGGTATATTGGATATCAAAATCATAGGAGGCAAGAAACTCGAGCCAACGCTGTTGCCTCATATTGAGTTCCTTCTGAGTGAACAAATACTTCAAGGATTTATGATCGGTATAGAGAATGAAGCGTTCGCCTAATAAATAGTGTCGCCAAATCTTCAAGGCGAAGACAATGGCGGCTAACTCAAGATCATAAGTGGCATAGCGAACCTCATTCGGACGCAGTTGCCTAGAAGCATAAGCAATTACCCAATCCTTCTGCATAAGCATGGCACCGAGACCACTACCACAAGCATCGGTGTAGACAACTAGATCATGATTCACCTCGGGAACCACAAGAATAGGAGCATTAGTGAGAAGTTCCTTTAATGTTTGAAAGGAAGCTTCACATTTGTCGGACCAAATATAACGAATGCCTTTCCGAGTAAGGCTGGTGAGAGGAAGCACAACACGGGAAAAATCCTTAATGAACCGACGGTAATACCCCGCAAATCCAAGGAAAGTACAAATCTCATGAACATTCTCAAGCCTCTTCCAATTCTGGATATCTTTGATCTTTGAGGGATCGACCGAAATGCCATCGGAAGATACAACATGGCCTAAGAACTTAACCTTATTCTCCTAAAAATGGCACTTAGAGAATTTGGCTTTAAGCTAATGGTGACGAAGAGTACTCAAGACAATTCTCAAGTGATTAGCATGCTCGGCTTCAGACTTAGAATAAACAAGAATGTCGTCAATGAACACAAGGACGAACTTATCGAGATATTCCCGGAATACTCGATTCATAAGATCAACAAAGAAAGCAGGAGCGTTCGTCAAACCGAACGACATAATGAGCCACTCGAAAGAACCATAACGAGTGCGAAAAGCTGTAAGGGGTATGCTATCTTCCGCGACTCGGAGCTGATGAAAACTAGTGGCTAGGTCAAGCTGAGAGAAGACCTTAGCGCCACTCAGTAGATCGAACATATCATCGATCCTCGGCAAAGGATACCTATTCATGATGGTCAACTCGTTAAGCTTGCGATAGTCGATGCAGAGACTAAGAGTTCCATCGGACTTCTTCACGAAGACGACCGCGGTACCCCACGGTGAAAAACTGGACTGAATCAACTGTTTGGACTCAAGCTCTAAAAACTGCTTCTTGAGTTCCTCATTTTCTTTTGTAGACATCCTCATGGGAGGACGCCCAACTGGCTGCGCGTCTGGAATGAGATCAATGCGGAACTCGATCGCCCACTTGGGTGGAAAACCTGAAACCGGCTCAAAAACATCAGAGGAGTCACAAACAATAGGAATACGAGATATATCATCATCATCTCTTGAGTTAAGAGAATATAAAGCCATTTCGGAATTATCCACATTCCGAAGAACAAGTGATAGCTGAATAGACGAATCCGGGCGTCGAAGATATAAAATTCTTTCAGAACAAATAATCTTGGCATCGTATCTCACTAGCCAGTCCATACCCAAAATCATATCAAATCCCAAATAAGAAATAACGTGTAGATTTGCACGAAAAGAAAAACCACATAAAACAATCTCAACATCATTACATAGCATGCTAAGGGTCGCGGATCACCGATAGGATTCGCAATCCTCAATGAAGTAACCATACAAGAAACATCCAAAGACAAATCATCGACGAGCTTTTTCTGTATGAAAGAATGCAAAGCACCCGTATCGAAAAGAACTCGAACACTACGGTCATGAAATAAAATAGAACCTTCCAAAATAGATGGAGATATACCTCTGGGATGAGAAGAACCTCCAGAAGCTTTAGCAACATAAAGCTTGCCAGACCTGGCATTAGCAGGAACAGTAGGGCAGGAGGAAACATGATGACCCTCCTTCTTGCAATAACGGCAGAAGAGAGGCTTAGGACAAGCTCGAATCATATGATCAGGAGAACCACAATTGAAACACTTCCGAATGGAAGGTGTTCCAGCAGATTGAGAGTTAGAACCAGATTCAATAGGCTTCTTCTTCTTAGAAGGGAGAAATCCCTGCTTATGAAATGGAAACCTCTTCTTATTGGGGTTCTTGCGAACCTCAACATCATCACCACTATCACACTCCTTCTCTATGGCTTCGAGATAAAGTGCCGAATCAACTAAATCCTCAAAAGAAAGCTTAAGCTGGAGCATTAAAGACTTCTTAAGATATTTCTTAAGACCAGAGATAAACTTCATATTCTTCTTATAAGAAGTGCTAATGAATTCAAGACCATACTTAGATAAGGCCTTGAATGATTCAACATATTCAGAAACGGAGGACTTCCCTTGCTTCAACTCAAGAAAGCGACGGGCCAATAAAACTTTCTCATATTCAGGAACGAATTTGAGTTCGAATCGTTCCCGAAACTGAGTCCAAGAAAGAGGAGACTCATCAAGTTTGGCTACAAGAAGCTCGTACCAGTCAAAGGCACGCTCTTGCAATAAGCTAGAAGTTACAAGAACTCGATCGTGGTCAGAAAGATCCATACGAGAAAAGATACGCTCACATGTGCGAATCCAAGCTTGGACCTCAAGAACGGACTCGGAGCCTTTGAATGGCTTTCCACCAAGATGAGAAAAATCACTGCACAGGCGTGCAAAGGCAGACTTGCGTGGAGGAGATGCATGAATAGGAGCTGGAGGCTGAGTGCTCCTAAATAATTTCAAAAACTGATCGGTAGACATGTAAACGTCGTCCGGATGCGAGCCACTGGATTGCCCAGCATCCGAGCGTCGTCCTCTGCCTCTTCCGGCCATTAGTTGAAAGATAAGATAAGATAAAGATTATTCACAAGGTAGATATCATTAATTCAAATATGGAATACTATGGAATAAAATGCATTCCTAGATGCATTCCCAAAATTCTATCTACCCCAAAGGCACGGAAAGAATTGAGGCACGATGATTCAAAGATTCGTAACATTCATACTACCCTTTAATGTACCGTAATATGTGTCTCTGTTCTATGTTTATCATATTTTGTTCTGAACTCAGCTCCGATACCAAGCTGTGACGCCTCACTCCGAGACCCACATTAGCAAAGAGTATTACTAAGTAACACCGTCTGCTAATACGGAGAATAGAGATGGATAGGAGCGACCATCTATAACCTTGTCTTAATTATCTATTGAATACGCCGACGACTGCCACTTCTTACTCGAGTGGATCGACATCTCCGATAAATACTTAATACAAAGCCATAGGTGGCTAAAGGATCTATCAGAATAAAATATAACAACTCAAATGTAATACACATCACAGAACAGTAGATCATCACATACATTTTCACATATACAGATACATTACAGAGTTTACAAAATGATACATGTCATGTGGTAAACAAACCACAATATACAGGTGAGTCAAAAGAATACATATCAGAGTTACAAACAAAAAGGACTACACAAAAAGCTATAACAAAAGGGAGCTAGCGGAATAGTCCATGCGGAAGCAAAATAGGCTAAGTCCAATGTACCTAACCTGAAACATCTCGGTCTGACCCGAGTATAAAATACACGGGTCAGTCTAGCTAAACAAATCAGTTAGATAAACTAATGATAATGAACATACAAGATCATAAAGTATCACAAATATCTCCAAAAGAGATAACCAAATCATCTAATATAAGATGAATCATAACAAGCCTCATGTCATAGGCAACTCAAATAAACCAAGGATATCATATCCCAAAACAAGCCAAAAGGCAAATAACAAATACCAATAAAGGTAACACAAGTTTCCACAAGATAATCGCTATATATATCGTGTGGTTCAAAGAACCTACACCGAAGGGCGATACACTAGGGAAATATAATAGTCAAAGAAACAAAAGATGCTCAAGCTCAGTACTGTATAACAAGAATCCACAAACCCGAAGGCACAAACCCGAAGGTACAAGCCCGAAGGCAACATACCCGCAGGCAACAAACCCAATATCACTCGAGCGGTGACGAATGACCAACTCCAAAAGCGATACTATAGGGCAACAAACCGTAGTAGCGAAGGTCTGGAGGCCCAGTACTGGACACCACTAACATGCATAATGTGTCACAACTCTCAGAAAGGAACCTAAAAAATGTTAACGTGAGTCCCATACCCCACATTCGCACTAAACGGTTTACTACCCATTAGTCAATTTCACACTCAAAGTAGTACAAAGTTCACCTCATATCATCGGCAAATCAGACGCAAAGGTCAAAAATGGTCAAACGAATAGATTAGGAATTAACTGAAAAGATAAACACACGTGTTCATAGCACGTGTTTTATTTAATCATTTAACTCTCCTCCCTCTCCGCTCGAATTGCAAAATTGTGTGTGTGTTTTAAATAGAAATTATAAATTTGAGAAACGAGCTTTTAATACAATTTGAAAAGATCATTTTATGAAAACCCGTGTACGAAATCAAAAAGGAATCATCAAAGTCAAAGAATGCAATAACAACTAATTGGATCAACACGAATCGATTAAACAATGGAAATTCAATCAAAAATAGGCAAATATGATAAAATAGGCAATCCAATACGTCTGGGGGTCAATCCAGACGTCTGGATTTAGGTTCTGGAAATTCAGAAACCATCTAGACGTCTGGAGGGTGGCTTCAAACGTCTGACAGGGTGGTTCAGACGTCTGAAAGGGTGGTTCAGACGTCTGACAAGGTGTTTCAGACATCAGATAGGTTGTTTCAGACGACTGACTCTGTTTTCTGCCATTTTTATAAATTTCCGCCGTATAAACTTTTGCTCCAGGTTTAAAACCAAAAGTCTGAACTTGCATTTCAAACGTCGGAAGACCTGGTCTGGGCAACAATTTGCCTAGGCCATAATGGCCAAAACGATTCCGGAGCGATCGATCGAGCAATGATGACCAAGGATTTACGCCAAACGACAACCCGGCCTTATAGGCTCTTCGATACACCCTAAACATCAAAGTCCAAACATCCACAAGAGGATTTTCATAAAATTGGACCAAAACACAAAAATTGGAATATTCACCAATTCAATTCAAATCAAAAGCAAACGGATATAGATAAGTGTTAGGAATTCATACCTAACAACAATGATATCTATAGAAGTAGATGTGAGTTCAAAAACTCACCTTTTTAACTCAAAAACAAAGATAAGGAGCTCAAACACAAGGAAAAGATCAATCACTCTTCACTTCAACTCTACAAGCTTCAATCTAAGATTAAAACGAGTATTTCCTAAATTAGGGTTTAGGAATTTTCTGAAATTAAAGAGGAAATGAGATGGAGAAGATGAAGATGGAGCTTACCAAAGCTTTACCTTGATTATGGAGCAACAATTTGAATTTGCAATGGAAACTAGGGCTTGGAATTTCTAATTCCTCTTTTCTTCCCCCATTTTCAATTGAGCTAGAGAGTTAAGGAATGAAATGAGAGTGAATGGATGAAGAGAGGGGCTGAGTTAGGGTAATAGAATGAGTTGGATGAAACCCAAACCCAAAAGCCCACTTAGAAAATAGCAAGATTCAACTTACTCCAAACATATCGAAGCTTATACTAAAAAAATTCGCAAATGCCATTTTGGACTCAATGGAAGTGGTCCCGAGTCCTAATTCAACTATTTGCAAAAAGTAGCTTTTCGGACCTTAATCCGACTAACGATGTTATATTTAAATAAAATATTTAAATATAAAATTGTAGAATATGCGGGTTGTTACATATGTATATAAATGTTTTGTTGGAAATAAAACAAAAATGAAACACATTTGTATAAAATCAATATGATTGGATGTGATTAGATATGTAATGTACAAATTACCTTTTATGACCTAGACTAAGATTTAATTCAGATATTTTAATAGAGGAAGGTGGAAGGCTTTTCCTTTTTCTAAATTCTATTTTGGCTTTTCATTAGTAAATGAGATAAGTTCGAAACTTATTTTATTAATTTTCTGTAACAACCCAGAATTTTATAACTATAAAAGATGAATCTTTAATTAAGTTTAAATATTAAAAATAGAGTTATTAAAAATATAATGATCATGATTTAAGTAATAAAATATTAGATCATTTATGTAATATTGACAAATATTGTTAATAGTGGTTTCTGAAAAAAGGACAGATATTCAAATATTATTTTTAAATGGTTAATAATTCATTTTATATATGATAAAACGATAAGAAATAGCTTTTAATAATTTATAAGAAGTTATAATCATGTTTTGAAAAAATAATAACAATCGTAACATTTTTTAGATTTAACAACGTAAATCGGTAGCACTTCTGAATATTCAATGTTAAGGATTTTATAATTAATCTAGGGATTTTAATTTATATAAAATAATTGAAATATGATTTATAAACTTTGTTTACATCGTTATATAGAGAAAGATATAATGGATAATGTTACCGGAAAACAGAATAAGAATACATTGAAAAACGTCACATAAAACGTCATGTAGAAGTCGCCGAACGTCAACGGAATGTCTTATAACCTACATATAATTTATTGAAACATCATGTGGACCCCACCCACATGAGTACCGTGTGTAGCATGAGTGGACGAGTGTGTGGGTGTGTGTGATGTGATATAAAGGAGGGTATGGCCTTGATTTTGCATAAAGGTGGAGGGTATGGCTTCGATATGACATAAAGTGAGTGGGTGGGTGTCATGGTGTGTATGATGTGATGGAGTATGGGTGTGTAAGGGTAGGGTGTGTGTAAGAAGGTATGGTAGTGATGTGACCTTTAATGAATATTAAAATGCTTAAGGCTTGGCTATAAATACCTCTCCCTTCTCTTCCTTTTCATTTCATTTTCTCATCTTCAATTCTCTATTCTCTCTCAAGCTCTGGTAGTGGCTTCCATGGCTTCCACTTAGGAAATTTTCAAAAGAAAATAGTTCAAAACCACTTAAAACTTAGATCTAACTATAGATCTAAGCATCTCTCATAATTCCAAAGCCATCTAGCTAAGTTTCAACGTCATCCGAGCTTGGCAATCCCCTAAACACTCCTTGGGCCGTGAGCATCATGGAAGGAGGGTGGAGTTTGAGAGCTCCGGTGGAAGAAAAAGAGAAGTAGGGTATGCCAGAGTGAAGGCATAAAGCACCGGAGGAGTTTGGAAGCGAATAGAAGAGCTAAAGGTCAAATTAGTGCCTAGTACATGGTTAGGCCGAAACATGTTGGGTGAAGAGGATTTTGGAAGCTTGTTGAGAAGCGGAAGCTATGACAAAATCATCTGAAGAAGCTACAGAGAAGGAGGGAGCTAAGATGGTGAGATCACGAGAAACAATTCCTATTTATTGTTTAGATAATCACATGCAAGTTCATATAGTTAATTACCTGTTAATATAATTATATGCAAGTATATAAAAGTTAATTACATAATTATGCATGAATTAGAATGTTTGTTGGTTTTTAATTTGTTGTATACTTGGTTGCTAATGTTGGATGATGACTTGTTTGCAAAAAAAAGGACCATTAGAAAAGAGACTAAGAAATGATGATATAAATGGTTAGTTAATTAACCATAAAATTAACTGGAAATGAATAATCATGTATATGGAAGAGTAAGCCACTTAATGATTTTGCGATGTTGAAAGTAAGAAAGTAATTTAATATGATTTTATAGTATATGAAGTTAAATATAATATTATAATAATATAATACTATATAATAATAAAATATTGGAAATGATATTTTTAAGTTGTAAAAAGTAAAAGTAGTTGGTTATAATGTTTTATAATCAATTATAAATGATTTTGAAGTGTTTCGGATGAGTTCCGTAACAACTCACCAAACGGTCAAAATTGAGCACTTTCCGTAACGGTAGTACACGCTATCGCGACCCGTAACTCAAACGGAAGTGTAGAATGCATTTCAAGTCGGAACGACTTGAAACCGGAAATGTTTTGTTCATAAAATTAATTGCTTTCACATGAATCTGAAAAATCAAGATTTCGATTTATAAATCACAAGTTATTAGTAAATCAGTTTTTTCGTAAAGGTTGCTCTACGAGCGACTAAAGGTCAAATTTTATAAGTGGAGTTTTCTAACTCCAAAAAATATAAAATAAATTTCTAAATTCATTATTAATATAGTAATGAATTTTGGAATAATAAAAATGGGTTTATACTTAGTAAAAACGTATAGTTTTGGAAAGTGACTGGAAAATCATTATTCACTAGCGATTTAGAAAATTGAATTTTGAATTAAGGTATTTAGAAGGAGCTTATGACCCGAATCTTTTGCAAATGTTTTCATAATAATTAATTATTATTTTTAAGATTTATTTGGGAATTTTCTAAAGAATTAGAAAAATGGTCAAATTTTGGAGTCGAACAAATTGTTTAATTAATAAACAATATTTGGAAATAAACTCTGGAGTGACGATAGACTTCGAGGTATGGAAATGGCTGTAATTTAAAGGATAAAAAATATGATCGAACCAAGGTTTGAGAGGAAATAGTTCCCCAACTTGGAAGGCCTTATTGTTTATTGATAAATAACTTAAGTTTGAAATCGAAGACTTATGTTGCGAATGAGGTATTATCTCTGAATGAGAAGTAAAGTAAATAATAGAAAGAGGTATGTGGTATACCTAAGAGTACATCTTGTCTTGCCTGTGAGATCTGAGAAAGCAAACAAGGTAGTTAACAAGATGGGGAAATCCATCTGACTTGGTTTATTCCTTAGACGAGGGGTGGAACGGATCGAAAGGTAGATCTGGATACTTGACAAAGATCAAGTAAAAGTTTGAAAAGCAAAAATGAAATTGTTTGGGTTTATTTTAACGACGTTTTACATAGTGTTGTTTTAACCCGATTAAAAGACAATGTGAAGTTAAGAAAACTTTATTAAAGATAAGAAATGAGATTTTGTGATTCGTTTTCCTAAGAAGGGAAAGTGATGTTTTGGATTTAATTCCAAAGTTAAAGAATGGATTAATTAAACCAAGGAGTTTATTAATGAGGCTTAATGATTCCATATACTGATAATAAGATAATGGAATAAGTAAACGGATATATCTGTAAAGATATTTAATGAAATGAAAGATAAAAGAATTAGATGATGTTTGTGATCACATAAACTTAAGAACTTTTATCGATGATTGGTGTCGAAGGAACCGGAGTCAGAGTGGGGTTTATTCCGGTCCAAAAACCACTTTGATCCAATATAAATATGTTGGAGTCAGAATGTAAAGCTATGGAACCTCGAAGATATGAGCATGGATATGTGATTGAAGATATTGAAGATTGGAAATCTCTGTGATATCGAAGGCCGGAGATCTTTATGATAAGTGGATTGCTTGTTGATAACCTCGGAGTTGCTCCTGAAGTAAATGAATAGCAGTGATCCCTTGTTGTGGGATCTACAACTATGCAAGGGCTATGGCCACTAAAAATTTGGGATGCGGTAGGATGGTGCCTTCGGTTCATCCTGTTCCTGGTTGACTTGTATGGAAGAGTGTCTTACATAGTACTTCTTAAAAGATAAGTTGATCTCTATAAAACGACATCCAATGGTGGCGGAAAAGGCAACTTCTTTTAGCTTAACATCCGTTCTTGAGACATATGTACCCAGGATGTTTGCATTGTAGAAATAAATTTTGATTTAGAAATGACAAAGTGACATTCAGAGTAGAACAAGTTGTGGTTAGATGAAACGAAGCCTCTTGAGCCTTACATCCAGGAAGATATGGGATAACTAGTTTGTCTCGGATTACGAGATTGGAAGTATGCGCATGCAGTTAAATTTGACCTTTGAACCTCATTGATTGTTGTTATGTCAGTAACAGTGGACAAATATGCGCACACAGTTAGAGATGACCTCTGAACCTCATTGGTTGTGGTTATGTCAGTACCGGTGGACAAACTTTGATAGTGGTATCCGAGTTGGATGAAAAGCCATAGGATCAACAAAAGGAAAAATGGCATTAATTTTCCCTATCATGTTGGAAATCCAATTACCAATACGAGCTTGTACGGATTTGTTTGTATTCCTAAAATAGTTGTGAATGTCATTCACACATTTCAACTACCCCGTAAGTCGTTAAATTTAATAATGTGACAATTTCGACCATTGAATTATTATATTGAATAGTGTTTTTCTAAAAAGATTGCTAATAATAATAATATCAAAGTGCTTTAGTGTAAAAGCTATTTTGGCTATCATAAGGCAAAAACCCATCCGCGTTTATGTGCGGCGTGGTCTTATGAGATGCTATTCTTTCAAGGGTTGCATTTATCCGATCTATGACTCTGTCAGATGATTCTGGTTCGAGTTTCTCACGCTGTTTTATCAAGCCTGACCCGGGTATTTTTAATACTCGGGTCGGCACCTAGTACTTTCAAGTTAGCTAAGCAAGCTTGGAATCGGGAAGGTAGGATTTTGGAATTTCTTGGATAGAGATCGCTTGGAGCTTTCCAGAGGAGTGCTAGAGATCTTAATCTACGTATGGGTGTAGTTTTTTTTCTTCTTATTTTCGATGTGCTATGTTATTTATAGTTTAACATTTGCAAGGACAGAGTTTATAACTGTCCAGGCTGATTGTAGGTTAGACACTGATTTATATGTTAAAAGTTTTCCGCTATAAAAAGATTTTTGATTGAATAATACATGTTATTCCATATGTGTGAGAATATATTTTTTTCTGTTCTTTGTTCTTTATTTACATCCCAATAATGATTCTATTTTTCCGTGCCTTGAATTTCTGGCACTGGGAGTATTAGTGTGGATTTTCGGGGTACAGAAAAGCGGTTTGTTACATTTTTTCTCGAATAATTAGTTTAAAAGCCTTAATTTATATGGAAACATACAAATATGTTACACCACCCTCCTCCCATACACAAACACATGCACATACTCGTGTGGGCGCATGCACGTGCACACAAATATATATATATATATATATATATATATAAAATACATTGTGATATTCATATGTGTATACAAACCATATACATATACTATAATATATTTAAACATATGTATATATTTAGGCATTTATATTCCTAATATACATATGAATTTATCATATGTATATGTAAGTACAATATATATATACATACAATAGATATATTGTAACAACCCAAAAATTTTAAAAAAAATTAATAAGGACATATAACTTAAACAAAACAAGAACTAAAATAAAATTTTCCCAGACGTCCAAATTTGGCTGCGAAACTTGCACCATTGCGTTCATAATGATTTTCTGGACAATTTTCATATATAACACTTCAAAACTGAAGTTAGTATGGAGAAGTTACGGATGTTTGAAAATTTAAAAATCAAAATAAAGTCAAAGCAAACACACGATAATAGATCGGACCTGGAAGAAACAAGCTTAGGGAAGGCGATTCTCTGATAGTGCATGTTGGTAGAGCTTGGATATAAGGTGAGTAGGAACAAGTTTAATAAGATGATTTATTATAGTTAAATTTAATCTATTCTATATGATCTAGGTTGTTAGCAATTTGAATTGTAAATTGTAAACCTTAATTATTAAATAGAAATCTAGAATAGAAATTGATGCACTGTAAATTGAATAATCTGCAAACCCCCTTTTAATTGAATCTCCATAGTTGGTTAATTGTTAGAATGAGTAACCTGTTAAAATGCATGAGCACTAAATGATTGAAAATTGTGTAAACCTATGAATTGGGAATTTATACTGGTCACTGTAGTTGCTTAGGGTTCGTTTACTACGTACGCTCAATCAATAAAATTAACAGCAATCAAAATCAAACTAACAGTAATCTAAATCGAAGAAGAAAACAAACAAAACCTAACTTCTGACCGGTCAACCCTCACCTTGAGTAGTCAACCAGTTATCACTGGAAATACACAAATTGAACCTCGACCTAAGGCCCAAGTTTGAATAAAAATAAATATAATCATTAATTGTTGTCTGAGCCTATTTAGGGCTATTTGTATGTATGTTAGGAGCTGTAGGGAAGCAAGTTTCCTATGAGATGACGCTAGGATGTACCAGTGTTGGACAAATGTTCCTTACCCAATGGGAGGTCGGTTGTTCAATTAGGTTAGAATTCTATCGCAAAATGGGACTCATTGGAGGTTCTACGATGCACGTGCAGTACTGAATGATGCATGATGAAGTGTGGCACGGATACTGATGCGACATGGTACAATTAAGATGTTAGATCCCAAAGCGTGCAATAAGAGGTGTATACTATGGTCGAGAAGTGGATACGGATGCAGACGATGAGACACACCTTTGAGTCGGCATTAAGGGTTCCCTTTGATGCGTAGTTGGGTTATGTGTAGTCATAATTAGGGGAAAGATGTTCCCTGGTAGCCTGATGGAGTTATGAGTGGAATTTTTTTTCCACAACAGCCTAGTAGCAGCGTTTCTATGGTTAGTAGCCAAGGGAGCGGTGTTTCCATGTTTAGTAGCCTAGTCATTGAGTTTCCATATCAGGTAGCTCTAGGAGCATTGCCCGATCTTTAGTTTTTGAGGTTTGACCTATAGTTCGATCCTTGTAGTAGCCTGCATAAGTTGTAGTGTAGGTATGTGTTGGATAGAAACCCTTAAGTAAAGGGTCCTGAGAATACACGAACACTTGTAGGACACCCTAGGTCACGTAGGGTAGAATTAAAGTGAACTGCGCATGATCACCATATATTAAACTTGTACTCATTCACCAGGCTTTTGTCTAACCACCCTTTTACTTCCATTTTTCCCACCATAAGATAACATGTTAGCAGTTGGTTGGACATAGTATGTGGAGAAAGGAGCTTTATGTTGGAGTTCTCATATTCTTTATTCTCCATCTTGTAGTTACTTATTTTAAGTCTGTAAAACTTATATTATACTGTTGGAACAATGTATATGGCAAAGTGCATGACAATTAAGTATTTTGGAGACTATTTTCTGAAATGTCTATTTTTCAATACTTATATTTTAATTTCTTCTGTTGTGAGATCTGAAAGTGTAAATTTTCTTAGAAGTTAGCTTTATAGTCATACTCTGAAATGTTATAAAAACCCAATAGCTTGTATTTCTTGGCATGCCGCGAGTCTGAAAGACTCCATAGTCTTTTGGTCAGGGTGTCGTGCACTGCGGGTTGTCATATTTTTAGAAAGGTGTGTTTTACGTACGTTTTGCTAAGTTAAGCTTAATCTTTTTTGATAATTTAATTAAAGAAGAATAACATCATCTTAGTAAGAAGGAAACGCTTGTTAAAAATGAAAACAGGGTTTTATAGTTTTAAAACTTAATAGTTTTGTAGAAATAAAGTTAAAATCAAAGGTTTTGATTTAAAAGGGTAAAGTGAAAATATCATGACTATCACTTAAACTTAAAAGAAAAGAAATAGATCAGTGTTAGATAAATAGGATTAAATGGTCCACTAGAATAGAATTGACTATGAAATTTCAAAGCCTTGAAATGGTTGGGACAGAGATAAAAAGTAACATAGGAATTTAGTGACCTTTTCATTCAACTGTTGAAATGGAAGGATAGAGTACTAGGTCGAACTTCCTGGCAGTGAAGAATGAGCACCACCTTGTATCTTTTACCCAAGTATGGTTTGAATCGTAGGATCAATGTATGATGAAGTTTGGAAAATATGATTTGGGTAAACATATGTTCGAATAGGGAAAAAGTAAGCCAAGATGGTTATTATCTAGGGATGTTATATATACAAGGAGTTTTATTCAGTTTGAAGTGTAAAAAGGACCAAGTAGGGTCTACTTCAATTCTTATACAGAGCTTTAAGTGACAAATGGGCAATTCCTTGATTACTTAGGCAATCTAAATGGAACGGTAGGTGTAAGCTTAGTACTATGTTAGCAAGGTCGGTACCATATAGGTGAGGATAGGATACCTATAGGCCATGAGCAGTCTAGGTATTGTGTTGTTCCCTGATGGCTACGGACGCTCCATTTATTGTGTTATTCTCTTAAAGGCTACGGGCGGACCAGGAGGATGTGAGAAGGAAAGTATATATTTTATATACGTTCTTAGATTTATAGCATAGTTGGTGTGTTCCACGTATGCCAATGTAAATCTTGGAATTATAGGGTTAGAAATTACACATACCTGAATTTGGAAAATGTTGGATGTTAGTAGTCCTTGAATTTAGTATTGGGTAGTAGTAGTTCCTGAACTTATGGATCATGCGATAGTTTCAAATTTGTAAATTTAAATGACGTGTGAAAGACAAATGTAAACTAGGTTATCATAGTAAGTTGTTGGGTTTAGGCAATATTTTAATTCATTGGAATATAGAGGGTTGCAATGTAAATTCCTATGGATTATCAAGTTCAGATTTTTAAATAAAAGGGTATTGTTTGAAATGACAAGGAATATGCCCAAAAAGAAAGGGATGTATAAAATAGGGATATTTACAATATTTTGTATTGTCTATTTCAATAACTATGAAAAAGATAATTTTTTGTAATTCCAAACGTAACAAAAATTCTTCTTTTGGATAAGATATAGAAATTTACAGTGTCAACCTTTCCTTTGGGAAAGAAGTAATTCCAACGCATTAAAATACAAAAATTTTAAGTATGAAAACAAAGCATTGGTCATTATGTTTATTGGAGTAAAATGGCAAGGCATCATTCCATATTGGGTTATCTCAACCATGAAATAATTGGAATAAATTGATAAGAATTTATGTTTGGTAAACGGTCTCATTTATGGGACGACATTAAGAGATGGTAAAGCTTTGGAAGTTCGAATCATAAAAGGTATCCTAGATAAAAATATAATCAAGATTTTTCAGTGGATGGTTAATTTGAGGATTTGGGTCTTCGTTAAGAAAAAGATATTGTTATTTGCATGCATTGAGAATGTGAAGGCGGTTTTCACCAAAAACTAGATCGGGAAATTTTTGATAAGATTTGCAGGAAGGGAAAAAGGGATTCTACTCAATCATCCCTTGGATTGGAAGAAGACTATTTGCTTAAGAAATTTCATGGAAGACTAACTTAAAATACTATAACGACCCGTAATTTTCCGATAATTAAATTATTGAATTTAATAAATTTTTTGTAATTTGATATTGGAAGAAATTAAAATTTATGATTCATTTATGAGAATAATAAGTAGAATGAAATTTAATAATGTTAATTAAGGCAATTGATTATTATTTTATGAAATTCCAATTAATTGAAATGATTGTAAACATAAAATTTGGTTATAAATTGCAAATAAGGAAATAAAGCAAATGTTGTATTAATTGGTGAAATAATATGTAATTAATTTGTAATTGGATAAAATCAGTGTTGTGTAAGTAGTTATAATATTTTTTTGTAGATAATAAACTTATAAATGTGATTAAATTAAGTAAAAGGTGACAATTGTCATTTGTTACCTATTCATTTAAGGGACAGTTTGGCACAGGTCCCTAATAAGTTTCAAAATACACAAAAACCCCAGTAAAAAAAGTTTGTAAATAGGTCCATAGAATTAAGTTACCGAATAATGTCATACACTTATGCAATTATTTAGTGAATAATTGCAGACATTTATGCAATTATATCAAAAAATTGCAGACATTTCCACAATTATTCATTGAAAAATTGCGGAAAATTCCGCAATTATTCACCAAAAAATTGGGGAAAATTCCGCAATTATTCACTAAAAAAATTGCGGAAATTTCCACAATTATTCACCTAGAAAATTGCATAAATTTATGCAACTTTTAGATATAATTGCATAAATGTCTGCAATTATTCAGTGAATAATTGCATAACTATATGTAATTACTTAGTAACTTAATTCTAGGGACCTAATTTACATACTTTTTTTACTGGGTTTTATGTGTATTTTGAAACTTATTAGGGACCTGAGCCTAATATTCACTTTATTTAATCTGTTGAATTAAATTGGAAATCAATTGCAATTAAATGTAATTAGATATTACGTTAATTTGAATTAAGATGATAATTGTAGAATATTAGTGTAATAAAAATATAAACCAATGTTAATTATATCCATAAGGTGACAACTGATTGAATAATATGATGAAATATCAAATAAATGGATTTATCGGAATTTAAATTAATAATCAATGAATCTATTTCAATTGAAATTTGAATGCTGTAATTAGTGCAATAATTAATGTTGAACTTGACATGGGAAATTGGTTTTAAAAAGATTGTTAATTTCTGTGTAACTAGAAATGATAAAATTTGTTAATTATAAAAATTGAATTGAAAAGCGATCTAATTAATTTAATAATAAGGGACAGTTTGGCACAGGTCCCTAATAAGTTTCAAAATACACAAAAACCCCAGTAAGAAAATGTTTGTAAATTAGGTCCCTAGAATTAAGTTATTGAATAATGGCATACACTTATGCAATTATTCAGTGAATAATTGCAGACATTTATGCAATTATATCAAAAAATTGAAGACATTTCCACAATTATTCACTGAAAAATTGTGGAAATTTCCGCAATTTTTTCAAAAAATTAAGGAAAATTCTGCAATTATTCACCAAAAAATTGCGGAAACAATTATTCACCAAAAAAATTGCATAAATTTCCGCAATTATTCACCGAAAAAATTGCATAAATTTATGCAACTTTTGGATATAATTGCATAAATGTCTGCAATTATTCAGTGAATAATTGCATAACTATATGCAATTACTTAGTAACTTAATTCTAGAGACCTAATTTACATACTTTTTTTACTAGGGTTTTTGTGTATGTTGAAACTTATTAGGGACCTGAGCCTAATATTCATTATTAATAATTTATTTAATTAACGTGAAAATAGCCATTTTGGCCACTATCTCGGATTTCGATGAAACTAGTTTCATCAGATCCGTAATGGTAAATTATTATAGGATTTCAAGTTTCGTAGCGATCGGATTTGTCGTTTGATCGTACGTGCTCGAAACGCGTAGAAATCAATTTAATGATATCAATTTGAAATAAGCTTATTTTAAAAGTTAACTTCTTCATATGATGGAATTAGGACTTGAAACCTGTTCCATTGAGTTCAAAAATATCGAAAACGTCTATTTTGATATATGGGATGACCTACTTTTGTTTTGGTGATGGAACGGGCTTTTGGGTAGTTATTGTCGTTACGAACCAATTCAATGTGTTCATTCTTTCTTATCGGGCTTTGTTCATAAAAATATTCTTCTAAACCCTAGCAGCCTTTCTATTTCTGATTACAGTACGTACAATTCTATCTGACTATCTCCTTCTTCTAATGGCAGAAACAAATTCCAATTCAAACCCTAAATCCAATTTCAAAATCAATTTCAAAATTCAAAATCTCCAAACCCTATCATATTCTATATCGTTGGAAAGCTCTCGACAAGCGCAATCTTCTACAATAATTTGTTTTTCTATTCGGATCATGGTTGGGTTAGAAATTGGCCATTCATTCTCGCCCGTTCATTTAGGGTTTGATCAACCTAAGTGGATCGTCGATTTGTGGGTATGGATGTGTGGAGATGGTCGAGGGGAGTTCATCTATGTAGGTCATTCGTCATATCAACAGTTAGATTGCCTCGAATAATTCGATTAGGGTTTAAACCCTAGGCGGCGGTTGGGTACTTTTCAACGCTGATCGAAGAGGGGGCTCGATGTGGTGGTCATGAAGGCGGTCTAAGGGGCGGCAATTGCCTCGTGGTGGGGTCATGGCGTACGCGTGCTAATGGAGTGGCGACTGCGTGTAGTCGAAGGCGAGAAGGTTGATCACGTTACCGTGTTGTAATTTTAACGACCCTGATTTTTGACACCTGTTATTAGAATAATCAACTGATTTTAAATATTGAAATATTAATTTTTTTCGAACAAATAATAAATTGCTGATATATGGATACCTATAAATATAATATATATATATATATATATATATATATTAATATTCTAGAGCCTTTGGTTTAAAAGTTAAAAATCTAATTTCTGGAAAATAATTAAATAAACTTCACATTTCAAATATGGGATAAAATATATATGTATGTATGTATATACAAAACTTATGATATAAAATAGAAATTAAATATTAGTAATAAGAAGATAAATACATGTAAGTGGATTTGTATACATGTATGTGTTAAATATAGTATGTATATAACAATTGATACAAAGAAATACCAAACTTTAGAATGATAAAGTTATGTAAGTAGGCAGACAAGTATATGTGGTCAAAGGATTTTTAAGGAAAAAATATATGTGTATTTATGTGATGTATATATATATACAAGGGAACATCATACTGAGGAATATCTAGTCAAGCACAAATTAAATCAAATCATTCACTCAATCTTCATGTCAACTAGAAATCAAGTCTACTAATTTTCAAATCAGGTCCAAATTTCCAAATCAAAATAAAAGGGAAGAAAATAATAAAATAAAAGGAAAATGTGATGCCCCACCCCGAGACCCACATTAACAAAGAGTATTACTGGGTAATACTGTCTGCTAACACGGAGAATAGGACTGGTTAGGAGTGACCATCTATAGCCTTGTCAAATATCTATTGAATATGTCGACAAATGCCATATATATTTTTCTATCCCAAGTGGATCGACATATCCAATAAATACTTAATACAAAGCCATAGGTGGCTATAAGATCTATCAGAACAAAATACAACTTGAATGAAAAACACATCATAGAACAGTAGATCATCACATATATATATATACACAAATACATCACAGAGTATACAAAATGATACACATATGTGGTATGACAACCACAATACAAACACGAGTCAAAAGAATATACATATTAGAGTAGCAACAAAAATGACTACACAAAAGCTGCAACAAAAAGAGCTAGCAGAAAAGTCCATGCGGAAGCAGAATAGGCTAAGTCCAAATGTACTTAACCTGAAACACATCGGTCTGACTTGAGTATAAAATACACGGGTCAGTCTAGCTAAACAAATCTGTTAACAAGGATAATTGATAATATGAGTATAAGGATAATGTGATAATATTCTCAAGTGAGAAGGGACAATTAAAGTGTATGATTACATCAAGTGATAATATGGTATCACTACATAAACATATAATCTCAAAAGAGATAAAATAACCCATAAAACGCTAAAAGTAGCGAGCCTCATATCATCGGCATTCATAAAACATCAAATATGGTTTAGGGGAAAACCTAAACCCGCCATCTTGGCAAACACAAAACATGCATAAAGAGATCCCATCTCAAACACGCCATAAGGCAAATATATCTCCAAAGATGAGAATAAAATCTTAAGTAAACGCCAAAAGGCAAATCTCTTATAACGCCAGTGTAGGCAATTCAAATCTCAAAAATAGAACTTCCAAGAGTTCAAATTCCCGAAAGGTAATCGCCACAAATATATATCGAATGGTTCAAAGGACCAATTCCAGAAAAGGGCGATACACTAGGGAAATCACAAACATCAATGAAATCATCTCAAAGATATAGCACGTGCTTATGGCCGAAGCCCGCCAAGTACTGCTCTCTCAAAATAAGGTGCCACGTCTCTTAGGCAAACGTCCTGAAGGACAATAAATATGTCTCTTAGACAAACATCCCGAAGGACAAATACGTCGCAGTGGACAAATACGTCACTTAGACAAACGTCCTAAAGGACAAATGACCCGAAGGTCCAGTACTGGCAAATACGTCTCTTAGACAAATGTGTCACAAACTCTCGGATAGGAACTCGAACAGTGTTAACGTGTGTCCCATACCACACGTTCGCACTAAACGGTTTACTAACCACAAGTAAATTTCACACTCAAATCAGTAAAAAGTTTACCTTATCTCATCGGTAAACTCGACCCGAAGGTCAAAACGATCAAACGGACAAGTTGGGAATTAACCGATAAGATAAACGCACGTGTCCTATACCATGTGTTTTACCAACCGTTTAATTCTCCTTCTCATTCATTCGAATAGTGCAAAAACGTGTATTATATATGTACAATAATTTACTTGCGAAAACAAGGTTTTAAAACCAACTTTCAAATCAATTTTGAAAACCGTACTTGTAACGACCTACCCTTTTTGGACGTTTTAAGCACACACACGTCAACTCAAACCATTCAAAAGAGCAGATTGTTATGGGGTAAATAAGAAAAAGAGAAAGAAATAAAACAAATACAGAATCTCGCAGCGGAATGACCAAAATATAATAATCAAATAACAGTTCATGAAGCTGTTTTATAAATACATTTGACTATTCTTTTACAACACAAAAATCAGAGTTACAGAAACAGGAATGGATAAATAATAAATGTAGCGGAACAACATGATGTAGTGGAATAAATATAAGAATAATAATAGTACAAATCTTCGTCTTCGTCCTCCAGAAATAAGGTCTTCAACCCTGAAATGCTCAGGCTGACCCGAGTGAATTGAAAAGACAAAACACTCGAGTCAGAACTAAAAGATCTTCTGTAAGTTAAATCAATGGTAAATATGAGTGTAACAGCGTAAGAGATGTTTATGGGGTTTGACATCTCCTATCCAGTGTCTAACGTGAGTGGAGTAACTTAAGAGATGTTCGGGGTTCCCATCTCCTAAGGATCCATTAAAATATCTACTGTGTAGTACAATATGCTATTATGATAGTGTCTACTATAAAGTAAAGTCTTAAAATAGCATTAAGGCGTTACCCATATCCCCCTTAACACGTTTTATATAATGTCGTAGTCTATACAGATACTGTAAACTCCACCCGCAGGTGGGCTATGATGGAGCATTCCATAGGTATGACACAAAACTAACTCGTAGAAGGCGCTCTAGGGCATGTGAACACGGCACTCGAGGCAATGCTAGGGTAGATATACCAATTGCGTATCCGGACTGGTGGTAACGCATAGCAGCTACTACCGCCCACCTCGGACACATTCCCAAATCAAAATCAAAGGGTGGCCACCAAATCAATCACAAAGTCAGAATAGTATCGAAGGAATGTGCCCGATAGGAGGAATGACCTCACTTGGCCCGGCGTGGCTCCTGTTTTAGTGACATCTAAGCGGACTCACGGGAGTCAGGGTCACGTCATACCTTATACAGAAATCGTTTGCCAAACCATCCTACTTCATTTCTAGAATCTCCACCACGTACACAGTTGTTAAAGTGGTTTTCGGTATTGGTAGAGAGTATGACAATATCCGATCCCGGTCTCTTTAACAACGAAATGCTTATTTCACACCGGATGGTTCTTTTACATTTCAAAAGTCAATCCACAATTTATATCAAAATATCATATTCTCAAAACCATATCATTTTCAAATCATACGCACTTTCAAAATCACATTCACTTCCAAAATCATATTTACTAGAATATGTCATTTCACAAAAGGTATCAAATTCCGAATTCCAACTTAGGTTGTGTCATATATAGTTTTACACAGTCTAAAATTTTAGAAAATAGTTTAGGTAGTCATATATAGTTTTAATAGTTTTAAAAATGGTTTAAAATAGTTTTAATAGTAAAAATAGTTTAAATAGATTTAAATTTGATTTAAATAGATGTAAAATGATTTATATAGATTTAAAATAGATTAAATAAATTTAAATTATATTAAATAGATTTAAAATAGATTAAATAAAATTAAAATAGATTAAATAGATTTAAATTACACTAAATATATTTAAAATAGATTAAATATATTTAATTAGTTCAAAATAGGTAAATTAGATTAAATTGGATTAAATAGATTATAATGGATTAAAATAAATTAAAATAGTTTGAATTGATTAAAATAGTTTAGCTTGATTAAAATAGTTTAAATTAGTTTAATATAGATTTCAAAGTTATATCCAAACATTTCCAATAACTCAATTCCGATAAATTCATTTATATTTGACACCTCAACCTTGGAATTCCAAATTAAATCCTTTGAACCATTCATTAAATCAATTTAAATTCCAAAATTTACACTTGGACTTTCAAAAATAATTCAGTTTATATAGATCAATTTCTATTTCAAAATACCAGTTAACTGAATTCAAAATTTTAAAGGTTCAAAAATAATTTAATTTAACCAATCCGGTGTTCGTATATAATTTTCTACCCTAGGGTCAAGTGATACCGATATTTATCATTTCAAATCCGCAATTTAAGATTTTACGGTTATATATCATTTCAAACCGCACTCCCGAATTAAATAAAATCTATAAAATCGCTCGAGTCTATCATTTCAACCCATAATGATTTTTTCCTAGTCTATAGATCGTTTGGGTATGTATCATTTCAACCCATAGGGAACTTGCAGTGTTAGAACAATATAAAATATAACATCCAGTCATCCATTATCAACAATCAAACATCCATCAAAATCATCGTCCAAATCAATCAATAAACATCAATAGCTAAATGATTATCAATAACAAGTATAAACTGATGAATTAAATTTAATATTAAATTAAATGACGATTAAATGCAATAAAAGTCATATTTAACTGGAACGACAATTTAAATATACCAAACATCAATCAATCAATTTCTATTCACATCATAAATTTAATTTAACCAACATAAGATAATTTAGTAGTTGTGAGTGGGTTAAAACACTCACCTTTGAATTCAAATTGATTTGAAATTCAAAATAAAGGCCCAAATTCAACTGTCTTAGAATTCATCCAAACAAGTGTCAAAATGTCTGAAATTTCGATACGATCCCAACGGATCAAACCGCGCGTAAATCGGACCTCGTATGCAAAAGTTATCACGCTTAGAAGATATACGATTTAAATTTCAAAATAAATAAAATAATTAACAATTAAACACGTCACTTCCCACAGTTCAAAGCCGCACGCGAACGAAACCCGAAACTGGCCAAGACCCATCATTGACCACCCAGATCACCTCGATTTCCACCACTGTGGGTCATGGCGCGGCCATAGCAAGTTCGCCTTGCCTCTCTCCTCCATCTCCCAAGGTCCGGTCGACGAAAGCCCCCCACCAGCCGCCGTTAATTCAAACCCTAGATACATTTTCTCGGTCGATCCAACCATTGATTCGACAAACGAACCCGCCAGATGAACAGCGCGTGTCCCTCTCCACGCGATGGTAACGTCGATTCGACGATCCGTCGACAATCATCAAACACCAATGAACTGTCGAAATTAAATCACTTAATTCTGGCCACCCAGAAACCCAAATCAGAAAATAGACAGCAATTTTGACTTGCGCTCATCGAGAGCTTCAAATTGATATATAATATGCTAGGGATTGGAGGGGTTTGGTTTTGGAATTGAATTTGAAACTGAATTGAAATTTGAAAATTAGGGTTTGTTTGCCATTGGAATGAGGAGTTGAGAAGGAAATGTATGTACAAACAAATGGAAATAAGAAATACCTAGGGTTTATAACGGGCTATTTATAGGTACAGCTGAAATAGAAAAGAATGGACCAGATTGATTTGGATTGGAACGATAAACGACCCGAAAAGCCCGTTCTGCCTCCAGAATGGAAATGGATCATCCCATATATCAAAATAGATGTTTTCGATAATTTTAAATTCAATGGAATAGGTTTCAAGTCCTGATTCCATCGTATGAAAAAGTTATGTTAAAATCAGCTTATTTTAAATTGATTTCAATTGAATTCAGTTAAATTGATTTCTAGGCGTTTCGAGCCTATACGATCAAACGGCAAGTCCGATCGCTACGAAACTTGAAATCCTACAATGATTCACCGTTACGGATCCGATGAAACTAGTTTCGTCGAAATCCGAGTCAGTGGCCAAAATGGCTATTTTCACGTTAATTAAATAAATTAATCACCCTTTTAATTCAATATTTATACACTAGCAGATTTTTATCATTTTTTTGGTTGCAAAGACATTTATAATAAATTAAAATAAGTTTACACATCAATTCAATGTTAATTATTTCAATAATTACAGTGTTCAATTTCAACTGCCATTAATCCTATTAATTATAATTTAATTTCAAATAAATTGATTTTATTTGATTTCAATCTTTATACTCAATCAATTATCTTCTTTTAGGAAAATTAACATTGGTTTATATCTTAGTACACCAACGTTCTTTAATTTCATCTTAATTCCCATTAACGTAATATTTAAATATTTAATTTCATTTAATTGCAATTAATCCAATTATTAAAATTTAAATCTCAATAAATTGATAAATCTCGATTTCCATTCTTTTTAATCAACCAATTGTCATATTATGAATAAAATTAACATTATTGCTAATTATTATCTTAATTTACATTAACATAATATTCAATTAGATTTATTGCAATTGATTTGCAATTTAATTTAATGGACTAAATAAATAGGTAACATATATTAATTTGCCACCATTAACCTTTAATTACATTCATAAGTTTATTACTTACAAAAAAATTACAATTTCTTTCATAACACTAATTTTATTCAACTATCTTTAATTATATACTATTTCACAAATTAGTTCAATATTTACATTTGTTTTCTTATATCCAATTTATAGCCAAGTAACATTTAAATTATTTCAATAAATTGGGATCTTATTCAACTTTGTTAATGGTTAACCTTAATTAATATTGTAGATTTCATTTTAGTTATTATTTCATTATAAATTACAAAAGTTTATTTCTTCCAACATTAAATCACAAAATCTTATTAAATTAACTATTTTTAAATTTTCGAAATTTACGGGTCGTTACAGTATTTGAAAATTCCCTTATTATAGAGAATAAGTAGATTTTATATTTGAAAATACTTTAAAAATATCATATAATAATTATTTTAAATGCTCATTTATTTTAAAAATTATTTCAAAATCGTTTGGAAAAATCCGTGCTCGAAATCAAAGAAATCACTCAAAACTGTCATTCAAATTCAATTCAAATTTGAATTTCAAATACATCAAAACTGGGCTAGCCTATCGATAGGCACCATAGCCTTCAAAACAATTCAAAGATATCACAAAAACATGAAGTAAAAGTCAAAAGTCGGACGGAAAAAGAACATAAAAATGCATAGGCAAAATAATACCCAGGTCTGAAATCTTCTCTAGGTTCAATTTTCAAACATGAAATAGGTGGCCAAAGTACCATTGATTGAACTAAAAATTGGTATGCACATAGACTAAAACTTCATCTTTCAAACTAAAAAAGAACCGATTAATTCCGAGTGAAAATGAAAAAGTTACGCTGTCTCAAACATGGACTCAGGCCATGTTTGCAACAGTTCAAAAACAAATGTGCCCAGGTCTGAAAACCATCTTGGGTCCAAATTACAGGCCTGAAACAGAGGACCAAACTACCTCATATTGAGCTGAAAATTAGTATATACATACTAAAAAACTTCATTTTTCAAACAAACAAAGAATCAATGAATTCCGACTGGAAATGAAAAAGTTACACTGTCTCAAACATGGACTCAGGCCATGTTTGCAACAGTTCAAAAAAACAAATGTACATGCCTGAAAACCATCTCGGGTTCAACTTCCAGGCATGAAACAGAGGACTAAATTACCTCTGATAGAGCTGAAAATTGGTATGCATTTAGTAGAAACTTTATCTTTCAAAAAAAAGAATAGATGAATTTCAGTAAGCAATGAAAGAGTTATGTTATCTCAAACATGGACTCATGCCATGTTTACAGCAACTCAAAAATCTGTGTTTGAGTTGATTTTCTACCACTATTTTGAACATCCAAATAACAATATTTTCCAACCAAAATTTGCAGAGATGAAGTTCAATATACAAATACCAAATGCAAGAAATTCGGCAGCATTTCGTTGTCGCAATCAAAAGTTATAGGCATTCAAAGAAGCAATATGAAACAAATTTCAAACAGAAAACTACAAATTTATCAACGTAAGCTAAATTTTTGATTGCTTTTGCAATTTTTTGAGCTTGGCTCAGCTAGATTATGTGAGTATTTCAACTCACCTTGCTGAATGAATGCAAAAGATCAGATTTTGACTGCAAGTTGGAAGCTTTGGCTTGAATATAAACCTCTAAGAACCTGTACAAGAGAAAAACGGTACATGCAAGAACAAATACACAGTAAATTTGAAACCTAATTCACAAATCTGAGATTTTTGATGAAATTGCAAGTTTGGAGTTTGATTACCTTTGTTTATCACTCTAGATTGAAAGAGATTGCTATTTATTGAATTTAATTGAAGAAATTTACTTGGATTTTGAATTTGATGGAGTGGGTTCTATGTTTTGTTTACCGGTGGAAGAAGAAGAGGATAATAGAAATGTACGTACAGGTTAATTTAAATTTTCTCACTTCCTTAATTAGGCTAAGGAACACTAATGGGCCAATGGACCCAAAAATAAAAGAAAATAAAAAGTCTAAGGTTAATTAATTCACACTTAACTAACATATTAACCTATGTCACATATACACAACACAAAGTTGCATTTTCTCCATATTTAAAAATATGAAAACTTGTATATATACAAAACAAAACATTTTCTATCATATAAAATGATTAATTTGTATTTTTAAATATTTTTATTATTAAATTCCTTAATTTAACAAAAATGCACTATTTTCGCAATAAAATGCAAAAGTCTATATTTATACTTTTAAAATTTAACAAAAATACTTTTCTAACTTAGAAAAATATTTCAAACCATTTCCAAACTTAATCTATAGCCAAAATATATTTTTAAACCAATTTCCACATTTTTATTTTAATAAACCACCTTTAAAAATTACATACTTCTTTTAAAAATCATTAAAAGAAGCAAATATGCAATAATTAATATAATTATTGCATTTTCTCTCAAATAAAATCATTTTCATTATTTAAAGCCCATATTCCATTCATTATCACTCCAAACAAAATAAAATAAAGCTTGGAATTTCATTTTCTCATTTTAAATTCCAAAATTCATTGTTTATTCCAAATAAACAATTTAATTTCTCCAATTTTAATTTAAATCACAATAATAAATTATAATTATCATTATAATTCAATATTGACAAGTAATCTCCAAACCAGGGTTATTACAGAAAAAAAGTGAGGCCATGTACATAAGAATAACCTTCAGCCTTTCTTTCAACTTGTCCCTCTTCTCTATAAATACCTCTGCCTGGTTATTCACGTATACATTCTAGCATACAAAGGAAAAAGAAAAAAAAAAGAAAAAAGGCTACCACTAAAAAACTTTGTAGAAACTAAGTACTCAAGCTCCAACAATAAACCAAACAAAAAGGAACAGTTTTCTTTTTCAAAACAGTGAGTAAAACTCAATTTTCTTTACTTACTGGAAAATCTTGATGCAACTATATGCTTGTAGTTTTAAATGAAACTTTTGATTTGTCAAGTGTTCATATGCTATCAGTATCTATGCTTATTATATGTATGTGTAGACATGTTGCATAACCTGTAAACTTCAAAAAGCCTGTATATTATCCCTGATTTGCTCTGTCCTTTGAAAAAAGTTTACATGTTGCAACTTTGAAAACCATTATCTCACAAACCCGTTAGTTTTAGGTGATGGTTTCAAAAGGATAATTGGTTGTTTTCGAGTGTAGTTCATTTTAAAATTTGTATCATTTGATATCACAAAATATAGAAGAAGAAAAATGCATATTAAAGTATGTAACTTAGAAATGACCAAAAATCGAACATCACAATTTAATCTTTTGATTACATAAATGTGTTTGTTATTGAAAACCTTGATTTTTGGAAGTGGTTTGAGGATTTTTCATGGTGTGTGGATGGAGAAAATGAAAGATGAACGGTTTTGGGTCTTCGACCAATTTCCGGCGAACCACTCGATTTCGTAGGCCGAGCTTTGGTCTGGAGGAAGCTCGAGTGTTGGGGAGTTCATAAAAAATGGCACGAGATTTTTGTGAGGTGCGTGTGGGTCGGTCGGAGGCTTAGTAGGGTTTAGGACGTTGGTTCGTTCGGTCTCGAGTTTGTGGCAAATGCAACGTCGAGGAGGCGAATGGGACGTGCGGTCGTGGGGGAAATGGAAGAGGAGAAGGTGGCGAAGCTTGTGGTCGAATTTGGCATTGGATGGTAATGTGAGATGGCACGATGAGGAGTTCGATTGGGCATGAGGTGTTCCAGTTTATGGGTTGAAGTTCAAAATTTAGACCAGGGGTTCGATCGAGGTTCCAGGCGCGTGGTCGAGTGGAGAGGATCGTGGATGGTCTAGTGAGATGGTCGGTGTAACGACCCGAAATTTTCGATCCCGAAAATTCCAGATAGTTAGGAAAAGAAGAAAAGAGATAGAAGAAGAAGAAGAAAAACAAGTCACAGAATCTCACATTCACAGCGGATGAAATATAATATCAAATAATAACAGTTATACAAAAGAATACTATATCTATCAATTACATTTTAATACATCAGAGTTACACTCATACACAAACACTGGACAGATAAAATCAAAATGTCCCATATAAACTACAATATATCACAGCGGAATACACTCCATACGTTCCTGCCATCTAGCTCGCCACCTGAGCTCCAGAACGTCCTAACCTGAAAATCTGTAATACTCGGTCTGACCCGAGCATTACATCAAAGTAACACCCAGGTCAGGTAGGAAACCAGCGTGAGTGAACCCATCTAACTTAAATTTCAAAAGCATACAACTTATATATAACCCGGTTAACTTGTATCAATTACAAGTTCACAAATTGTTATAGACATCACTTATTTCACTCACCAATTTCTAAGTACCAAAACTTAGATTAAACGGTCCAATTTATTTAAATCATTCCATTCCAACTTATTGATTTCACATATCAATTTATAAAGAATCGAAGTGGTTTCGGGTATTTACTAATACCCGAATCCGGTCTCTTCGAATCCAATTCCATCTTAACTCAAGTTATTCAAGTGAAATACAATTCAACTTTAAATACAGGGTGTCACAGTAATTCATCATCAATAGATAACCACATCATCACAGTTTAAATCAAACATATCATATCACGTAGCATCACGAATTACATATTAGGGATGACAATTAATCCAAGACTTCCAATATCATTCTATCATCCATACACAAGGTTGATTAGCCATACCCTTCTAATTAATTTAAATATATTAAATTAATTACTTCCATCATCTTTAAATCCTGCTTACTCAACATTTATTAATTACAAATCAATTAATTAATCATCCTCTAATTATCATCTTAATTAATCATTTTCGATTAATTATTTTTTAATTACAATAAGTAATTAACTCTTAATTAATTACACAAATTAATTATCCTTTACCCATCCATATTAATTACATTGGTCGTTAATTAATCACTCAATTTAATTATCTCATAATCATTCATTTATCAATTATCCCTTAATTAATCATACTCATTATTTAACTAATCATCGATTAGTTTCCTTAATCAATCAATCCTTAATTAATTACACTAAGTAATTAATCCTCTATTACTTCCATTAAGTAAATAATTAGTCACTAATAACAACTTAATTACTTAATTAACTAACCTCTATCTCATAAATTAATAAATCTTAAACATTATTAAATTAAACTAATTAATTACTCTTAATTACCTTATTTAATGAATTAGTCATTAATTATCCAAAACTTAATTATCTCTTAAGATAAATCTTTATTTTTATTAATGACTTACTTATCATTAACAAAATTTAAATACATTTCAAAACATTCCACTTTTAAATTAAACTTTCAATTATCCTTTAATTAACCTTTAATTACTAATTATCTTTCAATTAACCACATAAATAAATTAACCTTTATTTAATTAAGACCCTAATTAATTTACTTTAATGGTTATTTAAACTTTGTTTGATGAATCATCATTATCACATTAATTAACTTAAGATCTTAAAGTTTGATTAATGTTAAGAAAACATATCATTTTTTTTATAATTATTCACTTAATTACAATAATTAAGTTTATTTAAAATAAACATTTAAAATTAAGGTTATATATTTATTAAACACTTTAACTTAATTAAATTAAAAATAATTAATCTCAAACTTAAACAACATTATTTTTAAAGAATAAGTTAAAAACTTATTTAAACTTAAATTTATTTTCAAATTTGAAAACTGTTTTTAAACAACCCCGAGTTCTCCCCGAGCATCACCTGAGTCAAGAAGCCTTTTGCTTTGAGTTTTTCCCCAAACTAACCCGTAACTATCTTTTTAAAACTTCAATTTTTGTTTAAGTTCTTTTATACCCGGTATGCATTCAAAAATACTCGAATCCAAACTCGAGCCAGCACCTAAGCTTCTCGAAGACAACTTCGAGTCACCTACCCTTCTTCCCAAACCCATCTTCACTGATACAAGCATAACGCCGTGCACATGCACATGCGATCCGATGATATCCAGTCGACCTCGCCGGCAACCTCACATCAACTAACGCCTACCTACCCCTTTTTACCACCCAGATCGTCGAATTTCCCACGCAATCGAAAACGAAGAATTCGACTCAAAATCTGAAACGAAGTTCAATGACCAAAACCCGATCACCTCGCCACCATAGGCCACCAGAGCTTCTGAAACTCCGGCCACACACTCTCCAGTCATCCACTCAACCTTTCCCCCAGGTCCGGTGACACTCGATTCACCTGAGACGCTGCAGTAACTCGATTACTGACCAACATATAAACAAGAGCTTAAACCCTAGATCGATCTCGTCAACCCTTCACGACGAAATAAAAAATCATTGAGTATTTTTCCGATCATCCTTGACCCACGAGCCACCTTTGACATGAACCCCGACTACCCTAGTTACGCCGATCACCAGAAAATGCTCAAAACTCACTTTCCATTTAACATGCCATTTTTATCGATTTACAAGTCTAAAAATCATGATTATAATTTTAAAAATCATCATTTTTGATAACAATTCAGTTTATATACTTGAATCCAGATATCATTTAAGTCGAATTTTCAATATGATTATAATCCTTCTGTTCTTCTTTCTCTTTACTAAAACTAGCTTCAGATTTAGCTTGAAATTATTTTTAAATTTGATTTCATGTTAT
Source organism: Allium fistulosum (assembly GCA_030737815.1). Taxonomy (NCBI): domain Eukaryota; kingdom Viridiplantae; phylum Streptophyta; class Magnoliopsida; order Asparagales; family Amaryllidaceae; genus Allium; species Allium fistulosum. The sequence goes on along the minus strand of CM060908.1, from coordinate 690,109,981 downwards.
GACAAACAAATTTTTTTATACATCTAGATCTAAAGAAGATCAAAGAAAAGAACTTGATTTTTGATTGAATTTTAAACCTGAGCAACAAGAGCAGAACAACATTCAGTGCACATCCATTCAGTTCATATATATATAAACACAATTCATATTTAAAACCATACAATAATTATAACACATTACTTCAGATACTTATTTCATGTATTCAGATTTTAAACAGATTTTAACCCTTTAAGAAAATTGTTTGCTCACCTTGATTTGTTTTTTTTGAACAGGGGACCTAGGTTTGAAAAGCTACTAGCTTGCTTCAGGTCTGATTTTGATCATCTATTGTCTAGTTGTTATGTTTTTTAATGGCAGATTGATTTGTTTATGTTTGTGAACCAGAGTGTATATGTGGGGAAGAAGTGTGTAGAGCAAGCTACCAGCTGATATTTTCTTCCAGTCTTTTACATTTTGCTGCTGACATTGGTTTGAAATGATGTATTGTATGCTGGAGGTGAACGTACATTAAATGCTTGTCTCACTAAGTCCCTACATATTTACATATACATACATTTCATATGTATATTTGTTTTTACCAAATGAATTTGTATTTGTTACCCTATATATATTCATACATTCTCATATTTTACCAATACTATATATGCTTCTTAACTTATGTATACATAGGCATGTATTATTTATTATCATAATTACCTTTATGCCTTCCTATATATATTTTACTTTATTTATATCAATTTGTGTACCCGTTACTCCAAATGGCCTATGTACAATTATATATTTTCCCACTTCTACAATTACTATTATATGAATTTATATATGCATGTATATCCTTTTATAAGTATGTGTATAAATATATATAGTTATGTATTTTATCCATATATGTTGTTGTTATTGTATACATATATGCTTGCATTTCCCCTATCTAATATATATGTATATACTCTTGCTTGTATATTCTTAGTTATCATATATATAATTACATTTTTGTATTATAAAGGTTGAGTTTTTATCCTAAATACTCCTGAGAGATTTATCTTCGAGTTTCCAAACCATAGTTTCTTTTTCCAAATATATATATAAACAGTCAATAGCCAAATTACATATTTAACATCATCAAACCTGTATATGTTATATATATTTATGGGTGTTTTATCTTAATTTAAATTAGTGGAGCTTACATATGTTTTTTCTATAAAACCTATCAATAGTCAAAGATTTATAATTCAATGTTTATTAAAATTTTCAACTCAATCTATATATATTCAGATACTCAAATTGTTAGAATTTGTTTGTTCGACTTATAAAATTAATATTTCAATGAATAAAATCAATTAATTACCCAATTACAGACGTCCAGAAATCCGGGTCGTCACAGTCGGCGTCGAAGTGTGGGTCGTCGGTGATGCATGCACATGCACGGTGATATGCATAGTTTTGGGTCAGTGGAAAAGAAAAGGGGAAGGAAGAAGAAGAACAGGTAAAAAAAAGAAGGTTGGAGCCTGTGTTTTTTTTGTGGATCGAACGGGCCGTGAGTTTGTTTTAAAAGGAAAAGAAAATTTTACAAAGGTTTATATTAATAATCTTTTAAACTTTTAAAACATTATTTCCCTTTTTATTAAATTCCAATCAACATGAAAATTTTGCATTATGTTCCTATCACCAAGTATTTGAAGCTTAATTAATTTTGTAAATTTTCGGCAATATAAAATTAAATTAATTATAATAATTTAAGTAAATAAATAATTAAATTCTAAGTTGATAAATCTTAAGTTAATTAATAACATTTGTTATTAAATGGATTGTTTAATTTTAATTAAATTAATAATAAATATTTTTATAATTAATTTTAATTATAAGTAATTTGGGTTAGAAATATAATTGGATTCGGTTAATTTAAATTAATTAAATTCTGATTTGTGAATTGTTTTAATATTAGTTATTAATCGTTAAAATAGTTATTGATTTGTGCTTTGGCTTACTACTCTTGAATATTTATTTCAATTGTTCTGTACCTGTGCCATTAAGTAGCCAAATGAATTAAAGGGTTGGAATAAAACGTCAACACGTTTTATTGGAAATAAACATATGTAATAAATTCCCATATGTAGATGTTGACACCCTGAATATGAATTGTTTTATTTAAAAACAACTTAGCCTTTAAAAATCTAACATTTGGATTCGATGAGACCAAGATCGGATATCAGTAATATCCGAAAACCACATCGATCCAAAATGAGCGATCGAGTTGGGAGTATTTAAAGGGAAGATCCAGAATGAAGATTTTAGAGTATAAGGGCTATTTGTCACTAACTCTGAGGGTGATTCCAATATGGGGTAGTGTAAATGGTGCCTTCGGTTCCGTTAAAACCCAAAACGGACTTGTATGGACGAATGCTATTAGAACATCGTCATTGGAGGACGATGAGCATTCCAAGTGAATGTGTTCCTGAAAGGTAATCGTAGCCTCAAGCCTCATCAACCAGGATTGACTAAAACAGGGGAGATGCATCAAGGCTAAGTGGGTCACATCCAATTAGGGTAAGGTTATCCCTATCTAGAGTCCCTATTTACTCGTGTATGCTTCAGTACAGTTGTTGATCCCAACGGAGGGGTAATCTTATTCGAACTATCCAGGTTAGGGGTAGTCCGATCTTTTGTAACAGGGAATCCCGACGAGGTCCTCGGTGTTATTTTATCTAGAGATGCACCGTGACGGGTGGTACCCCAGTAGCCCGGTCATTGTATGGAACCCACTTTCCCATAAGTGCCTTCGGTCTTAGTTGTATACCTATTATGTTGGAATTTAATTAATATAACAATTTCAGCTATGTGAATAATTTACTTGAAAACCCTAGACATTATTATAATATCACTGGATTTCCTATAAAAGCGTTTTGGTTATTGTAAGGGAAAAACCCGTCCGTGTTTATGTGCGGCGTGGTCTTATGAGATGCCCTTGTTTTTAAAAGGTTTACAATTTAAAGTAATTTAACCGTTTTACTCACACCAGACCCATGTCTGACCTAGTGTTTATTTTATGTTTTTCCCAAACTCTTCGGTACTCAAACATTTATGAGTAGCCAAGTGATCCAGGTTTCTCACGATGCATTTTGGAGGGGCAAGAGCAGGTGGCTTCAACGCTAATTAGTTGTTATCTATATTCCACTATATTTGTATCTGTATTTTGGACTTGTAATGAAATGGACAGGTCGTGATGATTGTCTGAATATGATGCATGTATAACTATGACTCTGATGTATTATATAATTAGTGACTATGTGATATATGTTATGTAATATATATTATCCCGTTTCGCTGTGAGATTCTATGTTTTGTTTAGTTCTTTCTTGTCTATCTTTTTCTACCTATTTCTTTCTATATTATGACTCATCTTTCGGAGTAAGAAGGGCGGGCCATCACATTTGGTATCAAAGCACTAGGTTGAGTGAACACCTAGGCTTTTGGGTTAATATCAATCTTGAGAGAGCGTATTTGTAAATTTATATATATATATATATATATATCCCTAATAGTTAGATCAGCTTTGATAAAATATTATTAGTGTCATCTTTGGAATGTATTTCATCCAAGTGCTAAGTATCATCTTACTATGTCCAGGTAGTAAACAATGAGCACAAGAGGAAGACGAGGAAGGGGAGCTAGTAGCACAACAACCACAAAGGGAGAACCCCTAATGTTAGCGTATTGGAATAGTTGTTTAGGTCGTAGCTCCAGTACAGCCTCGAGTAAACTTTGCAACTCTGTGCTAGGACTTTACGAATCTAGGAGGAAAACCTTTCAAAGGTACTGAATCTATTATTAAGGTACAAGCTTGGCTACGCTCATGTGAGAGGATTTTCAAAGGTTTGGGCATTTCTAATGATCAGAAACAAGTCTTGGCATTATGGCATTTGCAAGAGTGTGCAGCTGCATGGTGGGATTATGTCACGGCAAATGTTCCAGAAGATGAATTTTCATGGGATAAATTCAAAGAAGTATTCAAAGAACAGTTCTTGCCAACTTCGGGTAAAACCCAATTAGATAGGAGTTTCCTAGATCTCAAGCAAGAGGACATGTCAGTGGCTGAGTATGAAACGAAGTTTAATGAGTTATCTCATTTTGGTCCTGGACTTATTGACACCCCAGTTAAGAAAAATGAGATGTTCATATTGGGTATGAGGGAAGAATTCCACGAAAAGATGACCGCTCATATTAAGGGATCGTTTGTGGATCTTGTAGACATGGCCTTGAGATATGAAGTGCTTTTGAAGAAGAGGCCTTCAGCAGTAGTAGCACCAAGTGGCGGTGCAATTATTCCGAATAAACGAAAGTTTAATTCGAATTGGAAGAAGTAAGGAAAAGGGAAACATGGAGGCAAACATAAGAACAGTGAGTGTTATAATTGCAAGCAGAAAGGACATATTGCCAGATATTGTCTAAATCGTGAAGTTTCGAAGCAGTAAAGCGGACCTATTTCTCAAATGGTTCAGAAGTCTCTGTGTTTCAATTGCCATCAGCCCAAGCACATAGTGAAGGACTGCCCGCTAATGAAGAAGGTGCAGCAGCCCAAGGTGTTTGCTATCAAAATGAACCATCAATTTCAACGGATGTGAAGGGGAAAGACATCCTTGAAAGTACCTTACTTTTAAATGGTATTTATGTTAGAGTATTATTTGATTATGGTGCCTCCCTTAGCTTTATTTCTTTAAGATCGCTAGTGAAGTTTCATCTTATTCCTAGTACCGTAGAAAACCCTATTTGCGTATCCAATCCCATAGGAGGAGTGACCCATCTGAATATGATTTGTAAAGGCGTGCAAATTTCATATCTTTCTCATAGCTGTTCTTGCGACCCCTATGTATTAGATTATAAAGGATTTGTCCTTATACTTGGTATGGATTGGTTAACAAAGTATAAAGCTGTCCTCGACTGTGAGGGGAGGACCATATCTTTAGAAACCGAGTTAGGAAGGACTGCAAAGATAGAATGTGATAACCCCGAAATTCATATGTGTAGTCTCTTACTCGTGCTCGAAGCATCTCAAGAAGGATTAGGATCCATAGAAGTCGTTAAAAACTTCCCTAATGTTTTCAAAGAAGTTAAAGGTTTACTCCCAGATCGAGAGATAGAATTTTGTATTGATTTAGTCCCAGGAGCAAGACATGTAGTTCAACAAAAAAGGAGAATGGCTCTGAAGGAGAGATAAGAGTTGGTGAGTCAAACTCAGGACTTATTGAGGAAAGGATTGATTAAACCCAATCGTTCGAGCTGAGGGTCTGATGTGGTGTTTGTGGCTAAGTCGGATGGATCGTTAAGATTATGCGTGGACTATAGGGGTTGAAAAAGCTAACCCTTAGAAACAAATATCCCTTACACCACATCGATGATATTTTCGATCAACTTCATGGAGCTACTGTATTTTCTCAAATGGATTTAGCTTCTAGGTTTCATCAGTTGAGGGTTGCTGAAGATAGTAAACCCTTAACTGTGTTTTGAGGGCCTGACTATTTTTTTGAGTGGTTGGTTATGCCTTTTGGGCTTACCAATGCACCAACTTATTTTGTTGTCTAATGAACCGTGTCTTTCGAGATGTTCTTAACAAGTTCATGCCAGTGTTCATCGACGACATTCTTATTTACTCTAAATCAAAAGAGGAGCATAAACATCATATGTAAGTGGTGTTGGAAACATTGAGAAGGCATGTCCTAAAGGCGAAGTTTTCAAAGCGCCATTTTTGGCAATCGAAGGTAAAGTTTTTAGGGCACATTGTATCGGGAGATGGTATTTTACTGAACCCAGAAAAGGTGGCGGTTGTTCAGGAGTGGAGGCAACCACGGACTCCTATGTAGATTCATAGTTTCCTTGGTTTGGCATGATACTATAGAAGATTTATTCGAGATTATTCTAAGATTTCCCCTATTTGATCAAGCTAACTAAGAAGGGAGAGAAATTTGAATGGACTCCAAAGTGTGAAGAAGCGTTTCAAGAATTGAAAGCGAGATTAACCAGTGCACTAGTTTTGGTTGTTCCAGATGGAAATAGTGAATTCACAGTGTACACAGATGCTTGTGGAGTGGGACTAGGCGCTGTTTTGATGCAGCATGGTAGGGTGATTGCGTATGCGAGAAGGCAGTTGAAGCCTCATGAAAAAACTATGCTACACATGACCTGGAGTTACTAGCTGTTGTCTTTGCACTAAAAATGTGGAGGCACTACTTATTGGGTAAGGATCCTTCTATTTCCCATTTAGTTTCTTTTTAACTTTTATAGATTTAGGAGTAAACTTCTTTCTTAAATTAGGTGAAAAGTTCGAGCTCTTCACGGATCATAAACCCCTGAAGTATCTTTTCACCCAGAAGAATCTGAACCTGAGACAACAAAGGTGGTTAGAGTTTCTAGCATTCTATGATTTGGGTATTCTCTATACACCGGGAAAGGCTAATGTGGTGGCGGACGCTTTGAGTAGGAATGCAGTTTTATCGCTTTTGGGGGTTACCCCAACTCTCCTAGAAAGAATTGCAAGCGAGCAAAAAGTGGATAGGAGCTTAATGGCGATCATCAGAAATGTTGAGGAGGGACAGTGCACCAGTTTTAAGATTGATGACCGGGGAGTTTTGAGAATAAATGGAAGAATCTGTGTACCGAGTGTCAAAAATCTTAGGCAGGAAGTTTTGTCAAAAAGACATCGTTCTAGGTTGAGTATCCATCCAGGTGTCTCAAAGATGTATAGGGATATGAAGCGGATGTTTTGGTGGAAGGGAATGAAGAAAGATATCTCTATCTTTGTTAATAGGTGTGCGAGCTGTCAACAGATAATAGGTGGTCATCAAAAGACAGCTGGACTGTTACAACCTTCCAAAATGGAAGTGGGAGATGATATCGATGGATTTCTAGGATGGGTTAGTGTGGGTTATTTTAGACCGGTTAACCAAGAGTGCTCACTTTATTCCAGTAAAATAACCTAGAACTACAGCTTCCTTGGCAGAGATTTTCATGAGCGAAATTGTTAGATTGCACGGAGTTTCCATAAGCATAGTAAGCGATCGTGACCCGAATTTTACTAGTAAATTTTGGGAAGCTTTGCAAATAGCTCTTGGATCGAAGTTAAGTTTGAGCACTGCATATCACCCCCAAACGGATGGGAAAACTGAGAGACTAAATCGCATTTTAGAAGATATGTTGAGGGCCTGCATTTTGGACTTCAGTGGGTCTTGGGAAGATCGTCTGCATCTGGTGGAATTTTCTTACAATAACAGTTTTCAGGCAAGCATAGAGATGGCACCCTACGAAGCTCTCTATGGAAGGCCGTGTAGATCGCCAGCCTATTGGGTGGAGTCGGGAGATCGTTTAATCCTTGGTCAGGATATGATTTGAGAAGCGTTTGAGAAAGTCGAACTGATTAAGAAGAGAATGAAGGCAGCCCAGGATCGTCAGAAAAGCTATGCCGATAAAAGGCGGAGGGACCTGGAATTTGCAGATGGAGACCTAGTATTTGTTAAGATTTCTCCGATAAGAGAAGCAATTAGATTTGGCAAGACTGGAAAATTAGCTCCAAGGTATATTGGACCTCTTTGTATTCTCGAAAGGATTGGTTCTCTTGCGTATAAGATTGAATTACCAGAACGGATGGCAGGGATTCATAATGTATTCCACGTATCCCATCTAAGGAAATACGTGCATGATCCATCATTGATTGTAGAACCATCAGTTCAGGAAGATTTGGGTTGAACCAAACTTGACCGTAATCAGCATCCGATTCATACTGTTGATTAGGATGAAAAGAAGCTCTGGATTAAGGTGGTGAAGTTGGTTAAGATCCACTGGAGCGAGGATCCCAGAGATTGTACCTGGGAGACTCTGGATAGTGTAAAGGAAGCCTATCCAGGATTGATGTCGGGATAGCTAGTGTTAATATGTACTGTGTATAACTGTTTGTTATGGATGTTAGGATATGACTGATGTATGTGCTTTGCGATATGAATATAAAACTTTTTGTTACAAGTTGAATTATGTCTTTGCTTTTAAAATTTCGAGGACGAGATTCTTTTAAAGGGGGAGGAATGTAACGACCTGGATTTTTGACACCTGTTATCAAAATAATCAACTGATTTTAAAATATTGAAATATTAATTTTTTTTATAATAAAATAATAAATTGTTGATATATGGAATACCTGTAAATATATATATATATATATATTCTAGAGGCTTTGGTTTAAGAGTTAAAAAATCTAATTTCTAGAAAATAATTAAATAAACTTCACATCTCAAATATGGGAATATATATATATATGTATGTATGTATGTATGTATGTATGTATGTATGTATGTATATACAAACTTATGATATAAAATAAAAATAAAATATTAGTAATAAGAAGATAAATACATTTAAGTGGATTTATATATATGTGTCTGTTAAATATAGTATGTATATAACAATTGATACAAAGAAATACCAAACTTTAGAATGACAAAGTTATGTAAGTAGGCAAACAAGTATATGTGGTCAAAGGATTTGTAGAGAAAATATATATCTGTATTTATGTGATGTATATATATAAATATACAAGGGACATCATAATGAGGAATATCTTGTCAAGCACAAATTAAATCAAATCACTCATTCATTCTTCATGTCAACTAGAAATCAAGTCTACTAACTTTCAAATCAAGTCCAAATTTTCAAATCAAAATAAAAAGGAAGAAAATACTAAAATAAAAGGAAAAAAAGTGAGGCCACGTACATAAGAATAACCTTCAACCTTTCTTTCAACTTGTCCCTCTTCTCTATAAATACCTCTGTCTGGTTATTCACGTATACATTCTAGCGTGCAAAGAAAAAAATAAAATGAAAAGAAGACTGCTATTAAAAAAATTTGTAGAAACTAAGTACTCAAGCTCCAACAGTAAACCAACTAAAAAGCAGTAGTTTTCTTTTTCAAAACAGTGAGTAAAACTCAATTTTCTTTACTTACTGGAAAATCTTGATGCAGCTATATGCTTGTAGTTTTAAATGAAACTTTTGATTTGTCAAGTGTTCATATGCTATCAGTATCTATGCTTATTATATGTATATGTAGTCAGCTGTATAACCTGTAAACTTCAAAAAGCCTTTATATCATCCCTGATTTGCTCTATCCTTTGAAAAAAGTTTACATGTTGCAACTTTGAAAACCATTATCTCACAAACCCGTTAGTTTTAGGTGATGGTTTCAAAAGGATAACTGGTTGTTTTCAAGTGTAGTTCATTTTAAAATTTGTATCATTTGATATCACAAAATATAGAACAAGAAAAATACATATTACAGTATGTAGCTTAGAAATGGCCAAAAATCAAACATCATAATTTAATCTTTTGATTACATAAACGTGTTTGTTATTGAAAAACTTGATTTTTGGAAGTGGTTTGCGGATTTTTCATGGTGTGTGGATGGAGAAAATGAAAGAGGAATGGTTTTGGGTCTTCGACCAATTTCCGGTGAACCACTTGATTTCATGGACCGAGCTTTGGTCTGGAGGAGCTCAAGTGCTGGGGGGTTCACGAAAAATGGCACGAGATTTTTGTGAGGCGCGTGTGGGTCGGTCAGTGGCGAAGTAGGGTTTAAGACGTTGGTTCGTTCGGTCTTGAGTTTGTGGCAAATGTGATGTCGAGGAGGCGAATGGGACGTGCGGTCGTAGGGGAAATAGAAGTGGAGAAGGTGGCGAAGCTTGTGGTGGAATTTGGCGTTGGATGGTGATGTGAGGTTTCACAACGAGGCGTTCAATTGGGGACGAGGTGTTCAAGTTTATGGGTTGAAGTTCGAAATTTTGAACCAGGGGTTCGATCGAGGTTCCAGGTGCGTGGTCGAGTGGAGAGGATCTTGGGTGGTCTGGAGAGATGGTCGGCGTCGAAGTGTGGGTCATCGGTGACGCGTGCATGTGCACGATGATATGCATGGTTTTGGGTCAGTGGAAAAGAAAAAGGGGAGGAAGAAGAAGAACAGGTAAAAAAAAGAAGGTTGGAGCCTGTGTTTTTTTTTGTGGGCCGAACGGGCCGTGAGTTTGTTTTAAAAAGAAAAGAAAATTCTACAAAGGTTTGTACTAATAATCTTTTAAACTTTTAAAACATTATTTCCCTTTTTATTAAATTCCAACCAACATGAAATTTTTGCATTATGTTCCTATCACCAAGTATTTGAAGTTTAATTAATTTGTAAATTTTTGGTAATATAAAATTAAATTAATTATAATAATTTAAGTCAATAAATAATTAAATTCTAAGTTGATAAATCTTAAGCTAATTAATAACATTTGTTATTAAATGGATTGTTTAATTTTAATTAAATTAATAATAAATAGTTTTATAATTAATTTAAATTATAAGTAATTTGGGTTAGAAATATAATTGGATTCGGTTAATTTAAATTAATTAAATTCTGATTTGTGAATTGTTTTAATATTTGTGATTAATCGTTAAAATAGTTAATGATCTGTTCTTTGGCTTACTGCTCTTGAATATTTATTTCAATTGTTCTGTGCCTGTGCCATTAAATAGCCAAATGAATTGAAGGGTTGGAATAAAACGTCAACACGTTTTATTGGAAATAAACATATGTAATAAATTCCCATATGTAGATGTTGACACCCTAAATATCAATTGTTTTATTTAAAAACAACTTGGCCTTTAAAAATCTAACGTTTGGATTCGATGAGACCAGGATCGGATATCAGTAAATCCGAAAACCACATCGATCCAAAATAAGCGATCGAGTTGGGAAGATTAAAAGGGAAGGTCTATAATTAAGATTTCAGAGTACAAGGGCTATTTGATAATCAGTCACTTGTTATTGTTTATTGATTGGTTTGAATGGTGATTTTGATGGATGTTGATTGTTGATATTGGATGACTGGATGTTATTTTTTATATTGTTATAACACTGCAAGTTCCCTATGGGTTGACATGATACATACCCGAACGATCTGATAGATTAGGGAGAAATCGCTATGGGTTGAAATGATAGGCTCGAGCGATTTCATGGATTTGAAATTAAATCCGGGATTATGGGTTGAAATGATATATACCCATAAATTTAAATATATTGTGGGTTGAAATGATATATATCTTTATCACTTAACCATAGGGTAGAAAATTATATACGGACACCGGATTGGTTAAATTAAATGATTTTAAATCCTTAAACTTTGAATTCAATTAAATAATATTTTGAAATAGAATTTGATTTATATAAACTGAATTGTTTGAAATGATTTGTTTAAAGGTTTAAATTGAAATTTTGGAATTGTTTTAAGTGAATTGCTTAAGGACTTAAATTGAAATTCGAAAGTTGAATTTGAAGTATAAACGAAATTTATCGAAATTGAGTTATTGAAAACATTTGAAATTGTAACTTTGAAATCTATTGAAATTGGAATAGCTTAAATTGATACTTCAAGATTTGAAATTGGGTTTTGACTTGAAATCTGGATATGGTCTAGATTTGTTGAAATGGAAGAAATAGTTTAATTTAATATAAATTTCAAATTTACCATTTTAATATAAACTATTGAAAAATATCATTTTAAATCCCGATTTTAAGATTTCAGACAATTAAACTAATTTCATCTATTTTAAACTATTTTAATCAATTTAAAAACTATTTTATTTATTTTAATCTATTTTAATCTATTTAATCCAATTTAATCTATGTTAACCTATTCTAAACTAATTAACCCATTTTAATCTAATTTAAATCTATTTGATCTATTTTAAATCTATTTAAATCATTTTAAATCTATTTAAGCTATTTTAAATCTATTTAAATCATTTCTAATCTATTTAAACTATCTTAAATCTATTTAAACTATCTTAAACCTATTTAAAACTATGTAATTCCATTTTAAACTATTTCAAAGTATTTCAAACTATTTAAAATTTTATTTTTAAACTATGCTAAACTATTTATAACTATCTAAACCATTTTCTAAATTTCAGACTGTGTAAGTGGAAATGGTTATACTTAAATCCTTGATTTAAAAGCGAATATGATCTAATAATGTTATAACCTAAGTTGAGATTTGAAATGATATTTTCTAGTGAAATAACATATTCTGAGTAAATATGATGATTTTAAAATGAGGGTTTAACCTATTTTGGAAGTATGATTTCGAAAGTAAATATGATTTCAAAGTGATATGTTTGAATCGAATATGATATGTTGATATCAATTATGAATTGATTTCTGAAATGTAAAAGGACCATCCGGTGTGAAATAAGCATTTGGTTGTTAAAAAGAGCGGGACCAGATATTGTCATACTCTCTGTCAATACTGAAAACCTATTTAACAACTGTGTACGTGGTGGAGATTCCAGAATGAAGTAGGATGTTTTAGCGAACGATTCTGTATGAGGTATTAACGTAGCCCTGACTCCCACGAGTCAGCTTGATGTGACTAAAACAGGAGCCACGCCGGGCCAAGTGAGGGCGCACCTCTGATCGGACATGCTTCTTCGATACCATATTATGAATTGTGATTGATTTGGTGGCCACCACTCGATTTGATTATGGGAGTGTGTTCCGAGGTGGGCGGTAGTAGCTGCTATGCGTTACCACCAGTCCGGATATGAAAAGCGGTAGTATCTTACCCTGGGCATTGCCTCGTGTGCCTTGTCACATGCCTTATCGCGCCCACTACGAGTTTGTTTTGTACCATACCTATGGAGTGCCCTCTGGGTAAACCACCGGTTTAGGGGAGCTTACAGTACTGTATAGACTACGAGAATATATAAAATGTGTTAAGGGGGATATGGGTAAGCCTTAACGCTATTTTAATACTTTACTTTACTATAGACACTATTATAATAGAGTATTGTACTATGTATGTAGATAGTTTAACAGATCCTTAAGAGATGGAAATCCCGAACATTCTCTTAAGTTATTGTACTCACATTAGACACTGGATAAGAGATGTCAAAACCCATAAACATCTCTGACACTGTTACACTCATATTTCTTTACTGTTGATCTAAATTACATAAGATATTTTAGTTCTGACTCGAGTGTTTTGTCTTTTCAATTTGCTCGGGTCAGTCTGAGCTTTTCAGTGTATCAAAGACTACTTTTCTGGAGGACGAAGACGAAGATTTAATGCTGTTATTATTTATTAAATTTATTCCACTGCATTATGTTGTTCTGCTGTATTATTTATTTATTTTTGTTGTATGTAACTCTGATCTATATTGTAAAAGTGTAATCAAGTATTATTTGTAAATATCTTCATGAACTGTTTATTTGATTATTATATTTTGTCATTCCGCTGTAAGATTCTGTGTTTTGTTTTCTTTCTTTTCTCTTCTTTTTCTTATCTACCCCGTAACAATCCTACCTTTTGAATGGTTTGAGTTTGACATGTGGTTTATTGTCGATTTAAACTGTCCAAAAAGGTGGGTCGTTACATTTGGTATTAGAGCCAGGTTTACCGATAACCTTAGCTTTGTGGAGTCCGACTCATTAGATGTATGGTAGTAATACCCTAGAATGAGTCGTTGAGTGTATATATATGAGAGAGTGTATTTGTTAGTGTTATAAAAGGTTCTGTATTGTGTAAATTTTTTCTGTTTAGTATTTATATATTCTGGTCGAAACATGGGATGCCATGGCATCGATAGGGATTTCTAAACACCAAATAGGGCAGACCGACATAATATTGTTTTGAAATATAGGTAAATGAAGTAATTTTACCTAGCATTATATTTTGTATATAAAAGAATAGATTTTATAAATGATATAGTTAGATGTGAAATGTTGTTTGTTAGGTAGTAAAATTTTATAAATATTGATTGTAAAATAGGATTTACAAGTAAAGTAAATGTAAATTTGAATTTGGGAACTTAATTTTCGGGATTTTGAAAATTCCTTTCAAAGGATTTCGGAATATAATATTAGTATTATTTGAAAGTATTTTCTGATATAAATATTTCAATATGATTTGAAAGAAATGTTTTAAAAGATTTTTTAAAAGTAAATTAGTTCTATACTTAATTTCGGTGATGAGTGCATGCATCATCGACGTTCATTTTCGAGTTTCAAAGTGGGAAGACCGCTGTAGTAGTTTTACTGCACATTTGCTTTGATAAACAATTCTTAGTTTTAATTTCTAAATATGATTGGATATATATAAGTCATGTGTATATGTATTATTTTACAATGATTTGAAAATGGAACCCGATATTTAGTTCTTAAGTTTCTATAAACTGGTAGTTTTAATTATTATAATTAATGAAATCTTAACCATTTAATAATTGGAAACTTCTGAAATGGGAGAAATAAGGAATTAGAAGCCAAATAATTATGATATATATAAGAAAATGGGAATTTGTAACTTGTAAATCAAAGATATGAAAATTTAGAAGATGAAATTATCGAACAATTTTGTTAACTAAATGATTAGGATAAGCTTATGTAACATTCAATTACATTCTTAAAACAGTATATATAACTTACCAGAAATGTTTAAAAAGTTGAAATGTTAATAAGAATATGTGATAGAATATTATACAGGTAAAACTTAGGAAATAAAAGTGTTCAATGGAATTATGTTTATAAATAAAGAATTAAGGTGTATAAGAATATTATAAATTTAAGTTAATAATTTGAAATGCTAGTATTTATAATTAATAAAAAGGAGGAATACTGTAAGTAAATGATTATAAACTTAAGTGATGTTTGAAGCCAATTATAATTAAGGTAAATAGTAAAAGTGAATAGTAAAATTGAATACTATATATAAAATAAATAAGTGTGAAAAAAAAGAATTAAAATTTCAAAGTATGAGTGCTTCACAAATGAATATTGATATAGAAAGGAAATCAAAGTAAATAATAAATGTGAATTAAACTAAAATAAAATGTATGCAATACTCCAATAATGAATCCATTGATTATTTTAAACAATTGAATGGAAATAACTTATGTAAGCAATGAATGTAAAGTAATGAAAAGAAAAAATGACATTGTATGAATAAATGAGAAATGAAATTCTTGTAAGTAATGAACGTAAATTAATGAAAATAACAGTGTATGAATGAATGAAACTGATGAACAATAAATAATGTGAAAGGAGATTAATAAGAATAAACTTAAATGATATTTGAAATTACTGTTTGTTTTGGCTTATGGGATGGTTGGGAAGTGATATTTTAAATTGTTTAAGATGTATGAATAATCTATTAAGTTTTATATAAGACTGTTGAGTGTATGGTATACCTAGTAGTTATTTATCATTTTATATGATTAAAAGTCTCTAAACCCGAATAAACCATTTGTTTTGGTTGTTATGGATGGATGGTTGATTACTTTGATTGATTTGAGAATTGTATGGTTTGTTTGCAAGTGATTGTTGTTATGTTGTGTTGGTTTGTTTTGTTATTGATTGAAACAATTTAAACACTTCTCTTTTTACATAATTCTCACTATTTGGATTATATAAGTAAAATACAGGTTATGGAAGCAATAGCTAATGCTTTTGGTTTCATAAATAAGCGTTGTTTGCCCGACAAATAGGTACGTTCTTGTATTACGGTTTTATAGTGATATTATATTGTTTTCCCGTGGTTTGGGATATATTATTTTGAAATATGATATATATATATATATATATGATTATTAGTGATATTATTATTTCTCCCAGACATCTCTATACAAAAGAGACTCTGCCGAAATTTTCCGTGAATTTTAGACTTAGAAAAATCTTATGAAAGTGGAAATGTTTTCCAACCTTTTATTGAACTTCAATATGAAGGGTTTAATTGTTTATAAATTGATATATTTTATTTAAATTATTTAATTATGTAAATTAATTGTTTATAAATTTAATACTTTGAATAAGATATATAAATTCCTTCATTCCTTCATTCCTTCTTTTCCCTTTTCGAGGACGAAAAGTTTTGAGTGGGGGAGACTGCAACGACCCGTAATTTTCCGATAATTAAATTATTGAATTTAATAAGATTTTTGTAATTTAATATTAGAAGAATTAAAATTCGTGATTCATTTATGAGAATAATAACTAGAATGAAAATTAATAATGTTAATTTAAGGCAATTGATTGTTATTTTATGGAACTCCAATTAATTGAAATGATTGTAAACATAAAATTTGGTTATAAATTGCAAATAAGGAAATAAACCAAATGTTGTATGAATTGGTGAAATAATATGTAATTAATTTGTAATTGGATAAAATCAGTGTTGTGTAAGTAGTTATAACATTTGTTTATAGATAATAAACTTATAAATGTGATTAAATTAAGTATAAGGTGATAATTGTTATTTGTTACCTATTTATTTAAACTGTGGAATTAAATTGGAAATCAATTGCAATTAAATGTAACTAAATATTACATTAATATGAATTAAGATGATAATTGTAGAATATTAGTGTAATAAGATATAAACCAATGTTAATTATATCCATAAGATGACAACTAATTGAATAATCAGATGAAAAATAAATTAAATGGATTTATTGGAATTTAAATTAATAATCAATGAATTTATTTCAATTGAAATTTGAACGTTGCAATTAGTGCAATAATTAATGTTGAACTTGACACGGGAAATTGGTTTTGAAAAGATTGTTAATTTCTGTGTAATTAGAAATGATAAAATTTGTTAATTATAAAAATTGAATTGAAAAGTGATCTAATTAATTTAATAATAATTTATTTAATTAACGTGAAAATAGCTATTCTGGCCACTGTCTCGGATTTCGATGAAACCAGTTTCTTCCGATCCGTAATGGTAAATTATTATAGGATTTCAAGTTTCATAGCGATCGGACTTGTCGTTTGATCGTACGGGCTCGAAACGTGTAGAAATTAATTTATTGAAATCAATTTGAAATAAGCTTATTTTAAAAGATAACTTATTTATATGATGGAATTAGGACTTTGAAACCTGTTCCATTGAGTTTAAAAATATCAAAAACATCTATTTTGATATATGGGATGACCTACTTTCGTTTCGGAGACGGAACGGGCTTTTCGGGTAGTTATTGTCGTTTCGAACAAATTCAATGTGTTCATTCTTTCTTAGCAGGCCTTGTTCATTAATATATTCTTCTAAACCCTAGCGGCCTTTCTATTTCTGATTATAGTACGTACAATTCTATCTAACTATCTCCTTCTTCTAATGGCAGAAACCAATTCCAATTCAAACCCAAAATCCAATTTCAAAATTCAAACTCTCCGAACCCTATCATATTATATATCGTTGGAAAGCTCTCGACGAGCGCAATCTTATGCAATAATTTGTTTTTCGATTTGGATTATGGTTTTTCCAGAAATTGGCCATTCATTCTCACCCGTTCATTTGGGGTTTGATCAACGTCAGTGGATCGTCGATTTGTGGGTATGGATGCGTGGAGATGGTCGAGGGGAGTTCATCTATGTAGGTCATTCGTCGTATCAACGGTCAGATTGCCTCAAATAATTTGATTAGGGTTTAAACCCTAGGCGGCGGCTGGGTACTTTTCAACGCTGATCGAAGAGGGGGCTCGAAGTGGTGGTCGTGAAGACGGTCTAAGAGGTGGCAGTCACCTCGTGGTGGGGCATGGTGTACGCGTGTCGATGGAGTGGCGGTCGCGTGCAGTCGAAGATGAGAAAGTTGATCGCATTACTGTGTTGTGATGATAGGGTTGCAGGAAGACGCGTGAACAATTCTGAACGATGGTGACGTGGCAGTGTTATGAATTGTAAATTGTTTGTTTTAATTTAAATTTCAGTCTTTAAATCGTTCTAAATTACATATCTTTTGCATACAAGCTCGGTTTCAGGCGCAATTCATTCTGTTGGGATCGTATTAAAATTCCGGACATTATGGAACTGGGTTGGACGAATTCTAAGGCTGTTGAATTTTGGACCTTTATTTTGGATTTCAAATCGATTTGAAATTAAATGTGACGACCGCCCATGACCCCTGCACCGAATCTGAAGATAGAGCGCTGTAAAGTGTGCCAGGCGACCATGGACGATTGTCAAGGTAAGATTAAAACAACAGAATCTATCGTATTACTCGCAGCGCATGGACAAAATACAATAGAACATATGTATAGTGAAGCTTTACAGAACAAAATGACATCATATAAAACTCCATAATAGTTGAATACACGCATCCACATAGTCAATACATCAAGCCTCACTACATATCTCTCAGAGAATACAAAACAGCGGAATATCCAGTACATATAAATAGAAGATAATATGCAACCCTCAAGCTCGTCTTCGATATCAGCATCGTGAGAAGAGAACAGCACCTGTCACCTGCTACCTAGTCTGCCCGTCCCAAAATGGACGAACAGCCCAAGGCAATAAGAATTAAAACATAAAGCCTTGAGTCAGACAACAGTCTTAGTGAGCAGTAAATTAACTAACAACATACCAAAAGAGCATAAAGGAAAAGGAATAGGAATACAACCCTCCCACTCCAACCTCGTTCTACAGTGATAGCCCCCAGACACACACTAAGCAGAAGCAAACATAGCAGAGCATACAATTTAAAGTAAAGCTACTATCACTCGAGTCAAGGGCGATGTTTTCCAAGTACCAAGGCCTAAATCAGATAAGCACCCAGAAAATACCGCTCTTGAGTCCGAATGACGATACAACCAAACATCCATGACTCTGGCTATCACTGTTATCATTGCTTCGATATCACCGTTAATTGAATGACCGGCACATTCTTTCAGCCGTCCGTCAAGGGCTAATGGAAACCCCGGTTCTAGACATAACTCCCGCACGTCGTCGCAGCCCGTGCCTAGGACTATCGAATCTGCCCAGAGTACTCGACCATCAACAGTTGGCCGTTGGGACTATCGAATCTGCCCAAACGTACTCTTGCTTAGAGCATGCTAGAACCTTCAACAACGATGCTATCCAAGCCTCCTAGTCATCCTCCTCGACGACTATTCTTATATCCATTCATTATCCTCAACTCGAATCATATCACCGAGTTATCAACATGCTTGGAATGATCCCGTCTGGATTAGACCAAGTCTTCATCACATGATGCCTCGCTTCATTACATCCTCGCAAAGCCTCATCTCAACATCACATCATCAAATCTATGCATAAGAGCTTCATCATCCCGCTACATATGCCACGAGTAGCTTTCCCCAATTCAAGAGCCTTTCCCTTAGCTTTTGAATCACCTTTGGTCTAAATCAAACCATCAATCATCTAATTCATAGCAATCAATCAAATCAAACATTAATCCAAACAATCAAGCATTCAAATATGATCTAAGTAGACAATTATAACAATAATGGCATTTTCGTAATTAAAGAGTTGAAAGTCCAATGAGCATGAAAACATGAACAATATCTCTACAAACTTGATGAATGAACTTGCATAGGTTAACATGTGATAAAATGGATGTAACATCATCATGAACAATGGATCTACATGGATCTACACTTAGGATGAAGAAAATGCATGGAAATCACTATTTTAACACCAAATCGAGCCAACAATCCGATATACTCCTTTGGATCCGTGTGAGAGATAATCACCACTCACCAAATAACCAAAACAACCTCAAATCAACACGCTTCAGATCTGGACAGCGAAGGATCAAGCTTGATCTATCACGAATCCGCTTCAAACGAAGAAATCTCACTTGAAAAGATGAAGATCTTCAACTTTAGCTCTTGAATCTTCAATCTTGATCTTCGATTTGGACGAAAGAAATCACTAGATTAGAGTGGAGAAAAGAAGTGAAGAAGTGTAGAAGTCGAGCTCTCAAAATGGCAGCACTTCGTCGCTTCAAAATCCGGATCCCAAAAATGAAGAGAAGCTCTCCTATTTATAGCAGAAAATACCCTAAGTCGTAACTCGTCCGCCTCTATAAGTCGTTCACGACTTACGACTTATCACCCCTACGACTTAACTTCCGGCTTCAACGACTTAACATACTTCTGCCTATGACTCACGACAAAACAGCTATCTCCTAAGTCGTCTCCGACTTATAGCCTCTTCCGACTCAACACACGCACCTACAACTTAATGCGCACGCACCTTAACTGGTTAGACGACTCAACTACTAAGTCGTCTACGACTTAACACAAAGGCTACGACTCATCCACTTGCACGAGTTAACACCTACGCGCGACTTAACCAGGCTACGAGTTAACAGTTAACTGGCTACGACTTATGACCGCTAACTCTTAAGTCGCTCACGACTCAACAGAAGATACGACTTAACAAAAGGGCTCATCCTACGACTTATCAAATAACCGGGTTAAACTCTTAAGTCGTCTACGACTTAACTGGGTATACGACTCAACCACAAACACTTAAGTCATCTACGACTTAACACTCATAAGTCGTTCACAAGTTACGACTTATCAAAACCCCCAGTTTACGGCTCATAACTAAACAGGGACTTCGACTTATCTAGGCAACGACTTAACTGCTAGACTTAGGTCGCTCACATCCTAACCCCAACACTCCTTAAGTCGGTCAGTCAATTTAAGCCATCCCATGACTTACTTCCTACACGACCTAGGCTCCAACATTCCAACTCTTAAGTCGTTCAAACGACTTTAACTCCAAGTCCTGGGTCACTCCTATCTCCTAAGTCGTATACGACTTACGACTTATGCTAAGTCGTGAATGACTTAGGACTTAGCCAAATATTGCCTAAAATCTGAAATGGCTCAAAAATGCTAAAATTCCAGATTCTGTCGAACTTGTCGATCCGTAAAAATACGGGTCGTTACATTCTCTCCCCCTTAGGAATTTCGCCCCCGAAATTCCAAACAAACAAAGCAATCAAAGACTATTCTGTACGCCTACCAACCATAACAATCAGCAAACCATGCATCCAATTCTAGCTTAGCGTACAGAATTCTAAAATTAGAACAAGTTACAATATCGTGAGATGACACGACACCTTAGGGCCATACCTTGAAGAGTTCAGGATGAGCTGCTTTCAACCTCTCTTCCACCTCCCACATACAGTCGTTATCATCGTCACTCCATTGTATCTTGAGCAACTTAACTACCTTCCTCCTAAGCTGTTTCGTGTCGGTTTCAACAACACGAAGCGGCTTACGAGGTCTTCTATCGACTGGATCAACTTCGAAGTCTTCACAGCTATCAGCAGAAACCACTGTATTCGAGTCGTGCACATACTTCCGTAGATATGATACATGAAAAACATTGTGCACACCCGACATTTTCTCAGGTAACTCCAACCTATAAGCGAGCTTTCCAATTCGCTCGATGATCGGGAATGGTCCAACAAATCTCGGAGTCAATTTTCCTTTCTTCCCAAATCGAATAACATTCTTCAGTGGAGAAATCTTCACAAAAACCATATCTCCTACGTCGAATTCCAAATCCTTACGACGCTTATCGGCATAACTCTTCTGACGGTCGTGGGCTGCCTTCATTCATTGCCGAATGATCTCTATGCAATCTGAAGTCTGCCGAATCATCTCTGGCCCAAGCATCAGCTTTTCTCCAGTTTCCAACCAACATGTTGGAGAGTTACACGGTCTTCCATACAATGCCTCATACGGTGCCATACCAATGCTTGACTGGTAACTGTTGTTGTACGCAAACTCCACCAAATGAAGGTGATCTTCCCATGATCCTCCGAAATCCAAAACACAAGCTCTGAGGAGATCTTCCAAAACCCGATTAACTCTCTCGGTCTGACCATCTGTTTGAGGGTGATAAGCTGTACTCAAACACAACTCGGTTCCCAAGACTTCCTGGAAGCTCTTCCAAAATCCACTAGTGAACAACGGGTCTCGATCGCTCACTATACTCTTCGGAATACCATGGAATCGAACTATCCACTTAACATACAACTCAGCCAACTTTGATGCAGTCCTAGTCGATCGAACAGGAATGAATCGTGCACTCTTAGTCAGATGATCCACAATGACCCAAATCCCTTCATTTCCCGTTCTGGTTCTAGGCAATCCATCGATAAAATCCATCGACACTTGTTCCCACTTCCATGTAGGAACTTCTAATGGCTGAAGCAATCCACTTGGCTTCTTCTGTTCGGCTTTTACCAACTGGCAGTTCATACATTTGGAAATAAAATTTCCAACATCCTTCTTCATACCTTCCCAGTAGTAGGTTCTCTTCATATCCCGATACATCTTATTTCCCCTGGATGAATTGTCAACTTCGAGTGATGACTTTCCTTCAGAACTTCACTCCTCAATTCATCTATATCGGGAACAACTAGTCGTCCTTGCTTCCGAAGCCAACCCTCTCGATCGACCTCGAATCCTTTATCCTTTTCTGGATCCAATCCAGATTCCAAATCACGGATAATCCTGACAAGCTTATCGTCTCGCTTTTGGCTCTCGCCAATCCTTTCCACAAGAGAAGGTCTTATCGATAAGTTTGCCAACATCTCAGGTTCCAATTCACATCTAGGCCTGAAGTCAAATCCAGCTAAATACTCGAGATTCTTCCATTCAGAAAACATGGCTCCCAATCCTGCATGTCTTCGACTTAACGCATCTGCCACCGCGTTACCTTTTCCCAGAGTATAAGCTATACCAAAATCATATGATGCTAAAAACTCTAGCCAACGTTGCTGCCGAAGATTCAAATCCTTTTGGGAGAAAAGATACTTCAACGACTTGTGATCCGTAAACAACTCGAATCGAACTCCCAACAGATAATGCCTCCACATCTTCAGAGCAAATACAATCGCCGCTAATTCCAAATCATGAGTTGGGTAATTCCTTTCATGCGGCTTCAGTTGTCGACTGGCATACGCAACAACTTTATCCTTCTGCATCAGCACTGCTCCAAGTCCAGTACCACATGCGTCGGTGTAAACCACCATCTCATCATTCCCACTAGGAATAGTCAAAACAGGAGCACTCGTCAATCTCTCTTTCAGGATTCTGAAAGCTTGCTCACACTTAGCATCCCAACTGAACACTTGGTTCTTCTTCGACAATCCTGTTAATGGTGCAGCTATCTTGGAGAAGTCTTTGATAAACCGTCGATAATATCCTGCTAATCCAAGAAAACTTCTCACATCAGATGCATTCTTAGGTCTAACCCAATCCTGGATTGCTGCCACCTTAGCGGGATCAACCGCTATTCCATTTCCAGAAATCACATGGCCTAAGAACCTCACTTCACTCTTCCAGAAGTGACACTTCGAAAACTTAGCCTTCAGCTGATGTTTCCGCAAGATTTCCAAAACCATACGCAAGTGCGTCTTGTGCTCCTCTTCCGTTCTGGAATAAATCAGAATATCATCCACGAACACAAGTACGAACTTATTCAACTGATCTCTGAACACTCTATTCATAAGATCCACAAAATATGCTGGCGCGTTAGTCAATCTAAACGGCATTACCAGCCACTCAAAGAAACCGGATGGTGTCCTAAAAGCAGTCTTCGGCACACTATCCTTAGCTACTCTCAACTGGTGAAATCCCGTTGCCAAATCCATTTGAGAAAACACCTTGGCTTCGTGAAGCTGATCAAACAAGTCATCTATTCTCGGCAATGGATACTTGTTCTTCTTAGTCACCTTATTCAGCTCACGATAATCCACACACAATCTCAACGACCCATCTGCCTTGGTTGCAAACACAACTGGTGCACCCCACTCGGACACACTACGCCGAATGAATCCTTTTTGTAAAAGGTCATCAACTTGCACCCTCAACTCTTGCTGTTCCCTAGGCGCCATCCGCCTTAGAGGCATCACAACAGGTCTGGCTCCTTCAACTAGATCTATACGAAACTCGATCTCTCTATGCGGCGGCAACCCTCTGACTTCGTCAAAGACATCCTCGAATCCATTAGCGATTGGCACCGATGACAGTCCATCCCGTGGAACAACCAGCGAATACATGAAGCTCATGAAGACGCCTTCCTCATGCTTACATCGTATTACAACCTTTCGCCCCTCCACATTCTCGACTGTCGCTTCCAGCCTTTCGCAATCAACCTTTGCCGCATACTTCCTAAGCCAGTCCATACCCAAGATAATTCCGAACCCCGCAAAGTTTAGAACAAAGCAATCACAAACAAAAGAGCAACCATGACTCGACACAACTAGACCACGACATAACATACACAAACAAGACGAACCCCCAACTGGATTAGTCACAATCAATGGCCTATCAACAATATCCGGTTCCAAACCTAACCGGCCTACGAGATCATTACAAACAAACGAATGCGACGCTCCAGTATCAAACAGAACTCTAACCGGAACACCACATAGAAAAAGAGTACCTTGAACAACCACACTCTTTCCCTTCTCTTCAGCAGTAGGAGCTTTTGAAGACGACGGAACAGCTCCCAAAGCATAAGCTTGCACAATCTGCTTGTCCTTCCTCGGTTCTTGACAATTCTTCCTGATGTGCTCTGGCTTGTCACAGTTGTGACACTTCATTGGCACCTTCGGATTCTTACAATCCTTAGAGAAATGGCCCTTCTGCTGACAATTGTAGCAAGTCACCTCGCCTTTCGGCTTCTTCTGGCCATCCTTACCCTTCTGCTGCTGCTGGTTCCTCTTCTGGTTTCCACCCTGCTGTGGTTTAGACTCTCCCCTGGTAACAGCAACAACAGGTCCTTCCTTAGGAAACAGACTCTCATGCCTGAGGGCTTTCTCCACAAGCTTCTCAAACGAATCGTCCAAATGATCCACCAACTGTCTCCCAAGATAACTGTCCAAGCCTGTCACAAACTTCTCATTCTTCTGATATGCAGACTCAATATATGACCGGGCATACTTGGACAACGCTTCAAACTCAGAAACATACTCAAGAACAGATCTTCCACCCTGCTTGAGCTCCACGAACTTCTTGAACAGAACAGACTTCTGAGCTGTAGAAATGAACTTAGCTTCAAATCTAGCTTGGAATTGCTCCCAAGTAATCTCTTCCTCCGCAGTATTGATGGTAATAGAGTTCCACCAATCAGAGGCTCTTCCTTGAAGCTGCCTTGATGCCAACTTCCTCTTAGTTGCATCATCAATTCCCAAATCACCAAAGATCCTTCTACAAGCATCTATCCACCTCTGGACCTCAATAGTTGATTCTGTTCCTAAGAAAACCTTCCCTCCAAGAGCAGTATAGTCCTTGCACAACTTAGCAAAATCCACTGGTTTCGGAGTTTGGACTTGAACTCCAACATCAACTGCTGCCCCCGGAACTGGTATCCTTCTCATGATCGAAGTCATCATAGCTTCGAACATGGCTGCATAATCAGCAGTCTCTTCAGTAGCACGGCCTTCCCTAGCAGCTGGTCTCCTTCTTCGACTCATTCTCAATATCTATAAAAAGGAATGATCAGAACATCTAGAGAAACAACTGCATAAAGGACTAACTTACTGCTAAACTACTATATTATATATAGTAATCATCCATCAAAATACAATTACGTCTCTCATACGTAGTTACGTCAGCGAGCGTTGGGTAAAATCGATTAACCAATGCTCTGATACCAAATGTGACGACCGCCCATGACCCCTGCACCGAATCTGAAGATAGAGCGCTGTAAAGTGTGCCAGGCGACTATGGACGATTGTCAAGGTAAGATTAAAACAACAGAATCTATCGTATTACTCGCAGCGCATGGACAAAATACAATAGAACATATGTATAGTGAAGCTTTACAGAACAAAATGACATCATATAAAACTCCATAATAGTTGAATACAAGCATCCACATAGTCAATACATCAAGCCTCACTACATATCTCTCAGAGAATACAAAACAGCGGAATATCCAGTACATATAATAAGAAGATAATATGCAACCCTCAAGCTCGTCTTCGATATCAGCATCATGAGAAGAGAACATCACCTGTCACCTGCTACCTAGTCTGCCCGTCCCAAAATGGACGAACAGCCCAAGGCAATAAGAATTAAAACATAAAGCCTTGAGTCAGACAACAGTCTTAGTGAGCAGTAAATTAACTAACAACATACCAAAAGAGCATAAAGGAAAAGGAATAGGAATACAACCCTCCCACTCCAACCTCGTTCTATAGTGATAGCCCCCAGACACACACTAAGCAGAAGAAAACATAGCAGAGCATACAATTTAAAGTAAAGCTACTATCACTCGAGTCAAGGGCGATGTTTTCCAAGTACCAAGGCCTAAATCAGATAAGCACCCAGAAAATACCGCTCTTGAGTCCGAATGACGATACAACCAAACATCCATGACTCTGGATATCACTGTTATCATTGCTTCGATATCACCGTTAATTGAATGACCGGCACATTCTTTCAGCCGTCCGTCAAGGGCTAATGGAAACCCCGGTTCTAGACATAACTCCCGCACGTCGTCGCAACCCGTGCCTAGGACTATCGAATCTGCCCAAAGTACTCGACCATCAACAGTTAGTCGTTGGGACTATCGAATCTGCCCAAACGTACTCTTGCTTAGAGCATGCTAGAACCTTCAACAACGATGCTATCCAAACCTCCTAGTCATCCTCCTCGACGACTATTCTTATATCCATTCATTATCCTCAACTCGAATCATATCACCGAGTTATCAACATGCTTGGAATGATCCCGTCTGGATTAGACCAAGTCTTCATCACATGATGCCTCGCTTCATTACATCCTTGCAAAGCCTCATCTCAACATCACATCATCAAATCTATGCATAAGAGCTTCATCATCCCGCTACATATGCCACGAGCAGCTTTCCCCAATTCAAGAGCCTTTCCCTTAGCTTTTGAATCACCTTTGGTCTAAATCAAACCATCAATCATCTAATTCATAGCAATCAATCAAATCAAACATTAATCCAAACAATCAAGCATTCAAATATGATCTAAGTAGACAATTATAACAATAATGGCATTTTCGTAATTAAAGAGTTGAAAGTCCAATGAGCATGAAAACATGAACAATATCTCTACAAACTTGATGAATGAACTTGCATAGGTTAACATGTGATAAAATGGATGTAACATCATCATGAACAATGGATCTACATGGATCTACACTTAGGATGAAGAAAATGCATGGAAATCACTATTTTAACACCAAATCGAGCCAACAATCCGATATACTCCTTTGGATCCGTGTGAGAGATAATCACCACTCACCAAATCACCAAAACAACCTCAAATCAACACGCTTCAGATCTGGACAGCGAAGGATCAAGCTTGATCTATCACGAATCCGCTTCAAACGAAGAAATCTCACTTGAAAAGATGAAGATCTTCAACTTTAGCTCTTGAATCTTCAATCTTGATCTTCGATTTGGACGAAAGGAATCACTAGATTAGAGTGGAGAAAAGAAGTGAAGAAGTGTAGAAGTCGAGCTCTCAAAATGGCAGCACTTCGTCGCTTCAAAATCCGGATCCCAAAAATGAAGAGAAGCTCTCCTATTTATAGCAGAAAATACCCTAAGTCGTAACTCGTCCGCCTCTATAAGTCGTTCACGACTTACGACTTATCACCCCTACGACTTAACTTCCGGCTTCAACGACTTAACATACTTCTGCCTATGACTCACGACAAAACAGCTATCTCCTAAGTCGTCTCCGACTTATAGCCTCTTCCGACTCAACACACGCACCTACAACTTAATGCGCACGCGCCTTAACTGGTTAGACGATTCAACTACTAAGTCGTCTACGACTTAACACAAAGGCTACGACTCATCCACTTGCACGAGTTAACACCTACGCGCGACTTAACCAGGCTACGAGTTAACAGTTAACTGGCTACGACTTATGATCGCTAACTCTTAAGTCGCTCACGACTCAACAGAAGATACGACTTAACAAAAGGGCTCATCCTACGACTTATCAAATAACCGGGTTAAACTCTTAAGTCGTCTACGACTTAACTGGGTATACGACTCAACCACAAACACTTAAGTCATCTACGACTTAACACTCATAAGTCGTTCACAAGTTACGACTTATCAAAACCCCCAGTTTACGGCTCATAACTAAACAGGGACTTCGACTTATCTAGGCAACGACTTAACTGCTAGACTTAGGTCGCTCACATCCTAACCCCAACACTCCTTAAGTCGGTCAGTCAATTTAAGCCATCCCACGACTTACTTCCTACACGACCTAGGCTCCAAACATTCCAACTCTTAAGTCGTTCAAACGACTTAACTCCAAGTCCTGGGTCACTCCTATCTCCTAAGTCGTATACGACTTACGACTTAGGACTTAGCCAAATATTGCCTAAAATCTGAAATGGCTCAAAAATGCTAAAATTCCAGATTCTGTCGAACTTGTCGATCCGTAAAAATACGGGTCGTTACATTAAAGGTGACTGTTTTGATCCACTCACAAGTACCAGATTATCTTATATTAGTTAAATTGAACTTTTGATGCGCTTAGAAATTGATTGGTTGATGTTTGGTATATTTAAATTGTCATTCCAGTTAAATCTGACTTTTATTGAATATTATCGCCTTTAATTTAATATTAAATTCTAAATTGCTAGTTAATACCCGTTATTGATAATCAGTCACTTGTTATTGTTTATTGATTGGTTTGAATGGTGATTTTGATGGATGTTGATTGTTGATATTGGACGAATGGATGTTGTTATTTTTTTATTGTTATAACACTGTAAAATCCCTATGGGATGAAATGATACATACCCGAACGATCTGATAGATTAGGGAGAAATCGCTATGGGTTGAAATGATAGACTCGAGCGATTTCATGGATTTGAAATTAAATCCGGGATTACTGGTTGAAATGATATATACCTGCAAATTTAAATATAATGCGGGTTGAAATGATATATATCGTATCATTTGACCATAGGGTAGAAAATTATATACAGGCACCGGATTGGTTAAATTAAATGATTTTAAATCCTTAAACTTTGAATTCAATTAAATGATATTTTGAAATAGTGATTTATATAAACCGAATTGTTTTAAATGAATTTTTTAAAGGATTTAAATTGAATTTTGGAATTGTTTAAATGAATTGCTTAAGGATTTAAATTGAAATTCTAAAGTTGAATTTGAAGTATAAGTGAAATTTATCGAAATTGAGTTATTGAAAACGTTTGAAATTGTAACTTTGAAATCTATTGAAATTGGAATAGCTTAAATTGATACTTCAAGATTTGAAATTGGGTTTTGATTTGAAATCTGGATATGGTCCAGATTTGTTGGGAAGAAATAGTTTAATTTGATATAAATTTCAAATTTATCATTTTAATATAAACTCTTTAAAAATATCATTTTAAATCTTGATTTTAAGATTTCAAATTATTAAACTAATTTCATCTATTTTAAACTATTTTAATCAATTTAAAAACTATTTTATTTAATTTAATCTATTTTAATATATTTAATCCAATTTAATCTATTTTAACCTATTCTAAACTAATTAACCCATTTTAATCTAATTAAAATCTATTTGATCTATTGAAAATCTATTTAAATCATTTTAAATCTATTTAAACTATTTTAAATCTATTTAAATCATTTTAAATCTATTTAAACCATCTTAAATCTATTTAAACCATCTTAAATCTATTTAAAACTATGTTAATCCATTTTAAACTATTTTAAAGTATTTCAAACTATTTAAAATTTTATTTTTAAACTATGCTAAACTATTTAAACTATTTATAACTATTCTAAACTATTCTAAATTATTTTCTAAATTTCAGACTGTGTAAGTGGAAGTGATTATATTTAAATCCTTGATTTAAAAGCGAATATGATCTAATGATGTTATAACCTAAGTTGAGATTTGAAATGATATTTTCTAGTCAAATAACATATTCTAAGTAAATATGATGATTTTAAAATGAAGGTTTAACCTATTTTATAAGTATGATTTCGAAAGTAAATATGATTTCGAAAGTGATATGTTTGAATCGAATATGATATTCTGATATCAATTATGAATTGATTTTTGAAATGTAAAAGGACCATCCAGTGTGAAATAAGCGTTTGATTGTTAAAGAGACCGGGACTGGATATTGTCATACTCTCTGCCAATACCGAAAACCACTTTAACCACTGTGTATATGGTGGAGATTCCAAAATGAAGTAGGATGGTTTGGCGAACAATTCTGTATGAGGTATTAACGTAGCCCTGACTCCCGTGAGTCAGTTTGATGTAACTAAAATAGGAGCCACACCGGGCCAAGTGAGGTCGCACCTCCGATCAGACATGCTTCTTCGATACCATATTATGACTTGTGATTGATTTAGTGGCCAACCCTCGATTTGATTATGGGAGTGTGTTCCGAGGTGGGCGGTAGTAGCTACTATACGTTACCACCAGTCTGGATCTGCAAAACGGTAGTATCCTACCCTGGGCATTGCCTCCCGTGCCTTGTCACATGCCTTATCGCGCCCACTACGAGTTTGTTTTGTACCGTACCTATGGACTGCCCACTGGGTAAACCACCGGTTTGGTAGAGCTTACGGTACTGTATAATTACGGGAATATATAAAATGTGTTAAGGGAGATATGGGTAACGCCTTAATGCTATTTTAATACTTTACTTTAATGTAGACACTATTATAATAGCGTATTGTACTATATATGTAGATAGTTTAACGAATCCTTAAGAGATGGAAATCTCGAACATTCTCTTAAGTTATTGTACTCACGTTAGACACTGGATAAGAGATGTCAAAACCTGTAAGCAACTCTGATGCCGTTACACTCATATTTATTTACTATTGATCTAAGTTACATAAGATATTTTAGTTCTGACTCGAATGTTTTATATTTTTAATTCGCTCGGGTCAGTTTGAGCTTTTCAGTGTCTTAAAGACTGCTTTTCTTGAGGATGAAGATGAAGATTTAATACTGTTATTATTTATTATATTTAGTCCACTGCATCATGTTGTTCCACTGCATTATTTATTTATTTCTGTTGTATGTAACTCTAATTTGTATTGTAAAAGTGTAATCAAGTATTATTTGTAAACAGCTTTATTAACTGTTTATTTGATTATTATATTTTATCATTCCGCTGTGAGATTCTGTGTTTTGTTTTCTTTCTTTTCTCTTCTTTTTCTTATTTACACTATAACAATCATCCCTTTTGAATGGTTTGACATGTGGTTTATTGTCGATTTAAACCCCAAAAAGGTGGGTCGTTACAAATACACAATTGTGTGCATAACAATCGCACGCAAATAAAGTACCACTTAGGTGATTATAATCAATGCTAGAATAGTCATTGGTTATGACTTTAATTAATTTTAGGACTTTTGTTGCAATGGTTGAATGGGAAGATAGACCAAAATTTCACTTGTAAAACTTAGGATGGATCCTTATAGACTCTAAACGTGATACGTAGATACTACGATTGTTGAAGGATTGAGGAAACAACCCATAAGCATAATGAAATAGCTTAAGTTGAATCAAAGTGGGAATTTTTTTTGGCTATTTTCAATAATTTAAGAAATCATCAATTTTTAATACCCTTAGGTAAAGTGGAGAAATAGCAAAGAGCTAAGTAGGAAGTACCATAGAAGGAGACACCATCCACATTCGAGTTGTCCCACTTGGTATCTAAAAGTATAGGTGATTCAAGTATACCACCGGATGAGTTAAGACAGTATGTTGTGCATTGAGGATATCATAGAGCTACAGTTTCGTGGAGGCATACTTATGCTCAAGTTATTTAGCATGGTGCAAGTTAACATCATTGGGGTTGGTAGCAAGGATTATAGTGGCTTACCGATGCACATACATTAATATTGAAGATTTATGCCATTGGTAAAGGTTGATAAGGGTAGTAGGAAGGACGATCTAGTTAAAAGTACTTAAAGAGAGGATTCGATTCATAGAAAGATAAGGACTACACAATATAGGCAGAAATCATATACTAATATGAGACACATGGAGTTAAGGTCCCTAGTGGTGACATGGTTTGTGGGAACATCTTGCCTTGTCGATACATATTGGGATGGTAGTTCAAAAAAGTTAGCACAGAGAGTTGTGGGGTCTTTTCCAATTTTTGATAGAGTTAGGAGTTAGCTTATGGAGCGGAGCTTCGTAGAGGTTTAGCGGGAGTCTATAATATTTATTTTATGTCACACCTGCGGAAGTGTTTATGCAATGTAGTTACCATAGTCGAGCCATGTCAGTAAAGGAAAGTTAAAAAGGATATGCGAGTTCCTTGTTCGCCATGCACCTACCCATATTTTTAGGCATGGGAAAAATCAAATCTATAATGAAATAATTATACGGGTTAGAGTCCAGTATGGAGACAAACCAGTTCAGAGTACATGGGAGATTGAGGAGAAAGTCCGAGCTACCCTCCCAAACTCTTTTCTGGCACGTTTCCATTTTAGTTAGAATAGTATAGATTACTTTTATATTTAGGTTCTAGCTTAGGTAGAAACTATTGGATGGTAGGAATGGTTGCAAACATGTCATTATGACATGTTTTGGATGATGGATGTTGGTGGATGCATTGTTTGGATTGTTTTTTTTACACATTTAGGTCAATATATCCTTTAGGTAGTGCACACACATTCACATTATCTCTTACTTGTTGTTTAGCTTAATAGATATGGATACTTGATTGTTATTTATCTTATTGAGCCTTATGCATATGAATGTTGCATATGGATGGAATGTTTGTGCATATATGTAGAATTGGAAGAATATTTACTTAGCATTTTGCATACATGTTAGATCCATAGCATGAGCATTTGCATGATAGAAGGTCGATTGGATCAGGAGACCGCCTAATTTTTACATTACTATAGGTTCACATGCATTTCACATTACATATATATATACATATTGCATTAGAAAATTTCTAAGGATAATGATTGCATATAAATGATGGATGAGTAAATGGCTGTAGCTATTGGTTGTTGTGTGTGTAAGTTACATTTTTCAGTTTGTTGAGATTTTGAAGACGAAATTCTTTTAGGGGGGAGAATGTAACACCCCGAAAATTTAATGGAAATTCAATAAGAAAATTAAATTTAAATAAAACAAGAACTAAAATGAAATTTTCGTAGAAGTTTGAACCCAGCTACGAAACTTGCACCATTGCGTTCGTAGCGATAACACTTATGGAGAAGTTACAGAAGTTTGAAATTTTAAAAATTAAAATAAAATCAAAGCAAACACATAATAGATCGAATCTGGAAAGAGCAAGCTTATGGAGAGCAATTCTCTGACAGTATGTGTTAGTAGAGCTTGGATCTAAAGTGAGTGGGAATAAGTTAATAAGATGATTTATTATAGTTAAATTTAATCTATTCTATATGATCTAAACTGTTAGCAATTTAAATTATAAATTGTAAACCATAATTATTAAAACAGAAATCTGGATTAGAAATTGAAGTGCTGTAATTGAATTATCTGCAAACCCCTTTTAATTGAAACCCTAGAATTTGTTAATTGTTAGCATAAGTAACCTGTTAAAATGCATTAAAACTAATTCAATGAAAATTGTGTAAGCCTGGGAAATTGGGAATTTAGATTGGTCACTGTAGTTGCTTAGGGTTCGTTTACTGTGTACACTCAATCAATAAAATTAATAATAATCATAATCAAATTAAAGTAATCTAAATCGAAGAAGAAAATAAACAAACCTTAATTTTTATACTGTGACCGGTCGACCCTCACCTTGAGCGGTCAACCAGTTATCACTGGAAACATACAAATTGAACCTAGGCCTAAGGCCTAGGTTTGAAATAAAAATAAATATAAATGTTAATTGCTGTCTGAGCCTATTTAGGGCTATTTGTATGTATGTTAGGAGCTGTAGGGAAGCTAGTTCCCTATGAGATGACGCTAGGACGTTACAGTGCTAGGTAAATGTTCTTTACCCAATGGGAGGTCGATTATTCGACTAGGGCCGAATTTTATCGCAAACGACACTCACAGGAGGTTCTACGGTGGATGTGCAACTTCTGATGCCTAATGAAGTGTGGCCTAACACAATGGGAGTCTTGGTATGCATGAATACTGACGCAATGTGATGCAATTCAAATGTTGGATCCTGCAATAAGAGGCATATACTACGGTCGATAGGTTGACACAGATGCGGACGATAAGACACACCAACGAGTTGGCATTACGGGTTCCCTCTCGATGAGATACCCCAATAGCCTAGTGACTATGATAGGAGTGGAAATTTATTTCCACAGTAGCCTAGTGGCAGCGTTTCCATGATTACTAGTCAAAGGGGCGTTGTTTCCATGTTTAGTAGCCTAATGGCGGAGTTTTATATCGGGTAGCTCTAGGAGCGGTGGTCGATCATTAGTTATTGAGGCTTGACCCGTAGTTTTATATTTATAGTAGCCTGCACAAGCTGTAGTGTAGGTATGTGTTGGATAAAAACACTTGAGGTAAAGACCTTAGGAATACTCGAATACCTGTAGGACACCCTAGAATACTTAAGGTAGAACTAAAGTGAATTGCACATGATTAGCATATATTAAACTTATACTCATTTATCAGACTTTTGTCTGACCAACCCTTTTCCTTCCATTTTCCCAACCACAGGATGATAGGTTAGCAGTTGATTGGGCATAGTATGTGTAACGACGGGCTATTTCGAACCATTCAAATTGACAATCATCCACACATGTCAGACTTGAATTGCTCAAAACAACAGATTGTTAAGTTATATTTTGCAAAACTTAGCATATACAGTAAATAAAATCAATCACAGAATCACAGCCACAGAGTAATATAAAAATAATCAGTGGAATAGATAAATAGTAGTTCATGAAGCTACTAAAGATACATCAGAGTCTGAAACAAAATACAATGGAAAATCCCAAGTACATAGAAGTCTCAAATACAAAGCAGATGACAAGTCTGAATAGATATAATCGAAAATAACTGAAATACTGCAAAGTTGAAAAGATAACAGATGGATCTCCAAGCAAAGCTCCAAGGTGAGTCTCAAATGCTGTGACACTCAGTCTGACCCGAGCATAAAGCAAAACACAAAACACTCGAGTCGGGATTAACATTCTTATACTAGTAAATTCAACTCAAGTGAAATGTACAAGTGAAATGCAAATAACTTAAAGGATGTTTGGGATTCCATCCCTTAAGGATCCGTTAAACTATCTACATACATAGTACAATACACTACATATATAATGTCTACAGTAAAGTAAAATATTAAAATAGTGTTAAGGCGTTACCCATATCCTCCTTAACACATTTTTATATATTCCCGTAGTTTATACAGTTCGTAATTCCTCCGTAAACTGGAAGGCTATCAGAGGGCACTCCACAGGTATGGTACAAACCAAACTCGTAGAAGGTGCGATAAGGCATGTGACAAGACACGTGAGGCAATGCTAGGGTAGGATTCTACCGTTTGCACTCCCGGACTGGTGGTAACGCATAGCAGCTACTACCACCCACCTCGAGACACACTCCCAAATCAAAGGTGCACCCAATCAAATCACAAAGTAATAGAATGGTATCGAAGAAGCATGCTCGATCGATGGTGCGACCTCACTTAGCCCGGTATAGCTCCTATTTTAGCCACATCAAGCTGACTTGCGGGAGTCAGGGTTGCGTTCATACCTCATATAGACGTTCGCCAAACCATCCTACTTCATTCTGGAATCTCCATCACATACATAGTTGTTAAAGTGATTTTCGGTATTGGTAGAGAGTATGACAATATCCGATCCCGGTCTCTTTAACAACCCAACGCTTATTTCACACCATGGTCATTTTATAAAATCACTTTGATAATCATTTCAAACAGTTCATACTTCATATCAAAATATCATATTCATTTCAAAATCATATCACTTTCAAAATCACATTCACTTCCGAAATCATATTCACTTTTGAAATCATATTACTTTAAATCATATTAGTTTGCAAAATCATAACCACAAAATAGTTTAAACCATCATATCAGAATATTCGCATTTAAATCCATTAAACCTAAACCATAACGGTTCCAACTTAAACAGTTTAAATATTGAAAATAGTTTATATATATTGAAATAGTTATAAATTAAAATAGTTTATACATATTGAAATAGTTATAAATTAAAATAGTTTATATTTAAAATATATATAGATTAAAATAGTTTATATATTAAAATAGTTTATATTTTAAAATATATATATTTAAAAGTGTTTATAAATTTACAATAACATATATTAAAATAGTTACAAATTAGACTTGTTTCTTCCAATTTCACAAATCAATTCAAATCAACTTTAGTTCCAAAAATTCAATTTCAATCAATCTCGGTTCAACAATTTCAATTAAAAGTCAAAGGTTAAATTCAAATTCTCATTAAAACCATTTTAATTTATCGATTTAAATCCAGGTTTGAACTACAAATTTAAACCACTTCCAATTCAATAGGTTTCAAAGTTTAAATATTCAAACAATTTCCAATAACTCGATTTGATAATTTCATTTATATTTCAAAATTCAACTTTAATTTTATTTAAATTTGAAAATATTCATCTAATCATTTTTAATAACATTTAAATAAAATATCAAATTAAAAACTTTAATCAAAATTAAATATCTACACTATCCGATCTCGGTCTCTTTAACAACCAAAAGCTTATTTCACACCGTGGTCAATTTATAAAATCACTTTCATAATCATTTCAAACAGTTCATACTTCATATCAAAATATCATATTCATTTCAAAATCATATCACTTTCAAAATCATATTCACTTCCGAAATCATATTCACTTTCGAAATCATATTACTTTAAATAATATTCGTTTTCAAAATCATAACCGCAAAATAGTTTAAACCATCATATCAGAATATTCGCATTTAAATCCATTAAACCTAAATCATAAAGTTCCAACTTAAATAGTTTAAATATTGAAAATAGTTTATATATATTGAAATAGTTATAAATTAAAATAGTTTATATATATTGAAATAGTTATAAATTAAAATAGTTTATATTTAAAATATATAGATTAAAATAGTTTATATTTTAAAATATATATACTTAAAATTGTTTATGACTTTAAAATAATATATATTAAAATAGTTACAAATTAGACTTGTTTCTTCCAATTTCACAAATCAATTCAAATCAACTTTAATTCCAGAAATTCAATTTCAATCAATCTTAGTTCAACAATTTCAATTAAAAGTCAAAGGTTAAATTCAAATTATCATTAAAACCATTTTAATTTATCGATTTCAAATCCGGGTTTGAACTACAAATTTAAACCACTTGCAATTCAATAGGTTTCAAAGTTTAAATATTCAAACAATTTCCAATAACTCAATTTGATAATTTCATTTATATTTCAAAATTCAACTTTAATTTTATTCAAATTTGAAAATATCCACCTAATCATTTTTAATAACATTTAAATATTACAAATTTAAATCAGAATTAATTATCTAACTTCAATTTATTTAATTTGAAAATATTTCAGTTAATCACCTTTTTATAAATATTTAAAATCTCCAATTACAAATTAAATCAAAATTTAATATTTAATTACAATTTTATTTAAATTTGAAATATTCATTGAATCACCTTTATCCAAATCAAGTTATTAAGTTATAAAATCATATTCTTAAAAATCTCAAAATCAATAAGTTTCATATTAATGCTTATTATACTCAATTCTTAAATCAATTAATTTACAAGTCAACTCAATTTATCTTTCCAACCTAAATTTTATTAAAGTTATTACAAAAGCTATTTTAAAATATTAATATAAATTGTAAATAAATAATTAAAACATATTTTGTTTATATTAGTTAAATTAATTCTTATTAAATTTTATTATATTAATT
Source organism: Allium fistulosum (assembly GCA_030737815.1). Classification (NCBI taxonomy): domain Eukaryota; kingdom Viridiplantae; phylum Streptophyta; class Magnoliopsida; order Asparagales; family Amaryllidaceae; genus Allium; species Allium fistulosum. Next base: position 690,072,217 of record CM060908.1, on the reverse strand, counting down.
ATTATCAGATTAAATCTTATTATTATTAAATCTATTTAAAACTTATTTTATATAATTTAAGAATAATAAAGTTACAAGTAAAAATTTTATAATTTACATTTTTAAACCTTAACTTATAATTTTAAAATTTCCAAATCATATAACTTTAAATATCTAAATTTTACACACATATGAAAATTAAAAATATCTATTATATTTTTTTAATTAATATTTTTAAAATCAATATTTATTAAAATATACATATATATATATATATTCTTTTCAAAATTCTGAAAATCTTTTAAAATAGACCAACGGTGTTCGTATATAATTTTGGTTAGGTGACACGGATATTTATCATTCCAATCTGCAATAATTTAACATTTACGGGTATATATCATTTCAACCCACAATCCTAAAATTCAAAATCAATAAAATAGCTTGGGTTTATCATTTCAAACCATAACGATTTTCCCTTAATCTATAAGATCGTTCGGCTATATATCATTTCAACCCATAGGGAATTCCTAACTAACAGGGAACTTGCAGTGTGAGAAAAATAATATAAAATAGCATAACATATCAATTACAGCATGGATCATACTTAACAATTTAAATTTAATATATATATACAACATGTTATGGTGTCATATATCAATCATAGGTGAACAATTTAAGTAATAACATATTATATTCAACAATTTTATTACTAACAAATTAAATTTTAACAACACATTTCAATCGACATTTCATGTGAATTAAATTTACTAAATATAAGAATGTCAATCGTGAGTGATCGCTTACCTTTCGAGGCTAGAGAACAACGGGAACGAACACGACGTCTACACGGATACGGATACAGACATGGACATGCACACGAAGGAAAGCAAAAAGCTGATGCGACCAATTCTCGACAACGGCAAAACAAAAGCAAAGCACGATGAACTAAATTCGACAATCAAAGCAAAGTTAAAACTCTGAATGGATGAAAACAAAACAAAGCTTGCTTGATATAGATAGAAACAAAATGTGTATATATATATATATATACCTTTTTGTCCTTTTTTAATCTTTATTTAACAAAACATAGCAAAGAAAACTAGGAGTAGATGGCCTTGGCTGCAAGGTAGCGGACTGGTCATGCTGTGCTTTGGAGATTGTTGCAGTAGTGGAAAAATGGTGGTCAAAGCGGAGTGATGATGCACGCTGGATGCATGCGGAGGTGAGTTGTGAGGCGAGGAGGCTACGCTGCAAGGAGGAGGGCGAAGGCTGTGCTAATGCGTGTAGGCGGCTGACAAGGTTGTGGAGATGCAGGTTGGAGGGAGGAGGGGATTCACCAGTGGCCAGGGATGTTCGAATGAGAGAAATGGTGGTGGCGGGTTCAAAGGCTGGGCGTGCTCGGCAGATCTGTGGCCATTAAGTGGATAGGCAAGGAGCAAGTTTTTAATGCAAACTAGCTTTATACATATATTTTTTTAAAGTAGGCACGGCATAAGAAGGTCAGGTCGGCAGGTCAGGGAAGGAGGGGTTGGACATGCGTTTGGCACTATGATGGGGACGAGCGGGCTCGTAGAGTGGTAGAGAGTGTTGCTGCTCAATGGAGAAGGGCGGAGGGTCAGGTAAGATGGTCGGCTGTGGGAAGGCAGGGGGTGTGGGCTTCTAGGGGTTGTTTGATGTGGGGTTCGGAATGGAAAGGGGATGCAAAGCGGGAGGGGCGAGCAGGCGTGAGAGAGGGCGGATGCTCGGCTGATGGTCGGAGCAGTGTTGCACGGGTGAGGTGAGGGAGGCAGTGTAGTTCAAAGGCATGCATGGCTGAGATGAGGCGCTTGGGAGTCGGATCTGGAGGAGAGGGGCAGGTGGAGCAGAGGCTGAAGGGGGTGCCACTGGGTTCGGTGTGTCGATAGAGTGGTGGGAACTGACGCGGGTTGGCTTATGGAGATCACGGCGATAGTTAGTCACGGCTGATAGCAATGAAGGTAGAGGTGGTGAAAAGTTTAATATGGGCACGAAGACAAGCAGTATTCCTAATGAAAACTTGAAATATATATACGAACTAAATTTCTTTTCTTTATCAATGGTAGAAGACAGAACAAAAGAGAGAGGATAGGCAACGAACGAATATAAATTGAAGCAAGGGGATAACAAAAGTCACAGGCATGAATTCTGGAATAATAAAAACAAGTGACTGTTTGTTTTCAACCAGTGGGTAACTGAATAGACACAGGGAAATCCAAGAGGTTCAAATGCAGAACCGATATGACTGATTGTTATGCAGATTTCGCCGTGTACCAAACATCGAAATATACAAATGAATATAATGTGTAGATCAGCACGACGAGATGAACAGAATGGTACACATATATGAGTGACACCATCCACCTATTAAAATCGATTTTTCACTGCAAATTGCTGCTAAATTGTCGAAATTAAGATAAACGGAGCTATAGCAGTTCAAATTTGGTGAAACGAAATATGGCACCTCACTCAGAAAACAATAAACATTTTTACCATATAAAAATATTTAGATTTCGAAAATATTTTATTTCCATCAATTCAACTAATTTTAAATTTAAATAAAATTACATAACAAAACAAACTTATATATTTTATGATGAAAATCTAGCACTTGCTACGTTTAAATAGACGTATCACAAATATCAAATTTTTGTTGCAAAATTTTATTGTTTAAATTTCATGAAAAATTTAGTTAATTACGTTTTTTAAATCGTTAAGATTCCCAGATCGTTACACTCTCCCCCACTCAAAACTTTTCTTTCCGAAAAGGAATGAGATAGGAGAATAGAAGCAATAGAAAGGAAAGATATATTTGAAATACATAGTATCGGATACAACAATTAATTCAAAACCATATAAATTTCATTTGTTATTATCATTCTAATTAACTCACTTTCAATTAATTTACATTCATATCTAATTTATTTACATTCACCCTATTTACTTAAATAGCATTCTCTTTTTATTATTTAATTTATTTCATTTAACATATCTTACAACATATATTAAGTGTATAAACATTTATTATAACCACTCATATTTTGGACATCTTATCACTTAAATTCCCTTAACAAAATTTCATTAACAAATTCCCTTAACAAAATTCATTTTTGGACATCTTATCACTTAAATTTTATATTGTGTACTATTCAATTACATGTTCTCATTACATTCAAACTTTTCCAGGAAAGTTTATGAATGTTTTCAAAGGTAATTGAGTACTATACAAATTTAACTTTTTATTTACAACATTTCTATTAAGAAAAATTTAGTCTGAACATTCTTATTACTTAAGTTTTCTCTTGTATGACCTTCAATTACATATTCACATTTAAATTTTAACTATTTGAATATTTCAGATAAGTTATATATGTTTAAAAATGCAATTGAGTATTATACAAATAAATTTTATCCTAGTTCAACTGTTTCAAGTTGTTTCAATCTCATTTCTCACTTTAGACACTCTAATTATTCAAAAAAAATTGTTTCATTTAAATATTTGAAAACCATTATTTAAAATAAACTTAAGAGTTTAATTTCTGGTTTCACTTCAAACTATTTTGAAGTAAATATATACATATATATACATTTTATACATCAAATCATACTCAAGAAATTCAAATCAAATCAATTTTCCAAAACAAAAGTGTATCAAAGCTACTAAGTGGTCTCTCCACTTTAAGACTCGAAAATGAATGTCGATGATGCTGCAATCATCACCGAAATTATTTTCTAGCGACAAAAGAGGAGAGTACTGACTTACTTCTTTGGAAATAATTTCCATTCGAAAATACTTTCAAATATATTTTTTTCAAAACTTTGAAAACCAAATTTTGAAAAGCACCAAAAATTTAATTCTCAAATCCTTAATTTAAATTTATTTCATTTGCAAACCAGAATTATAAACCATATTTTAAAATTTTCCTCTCCTTATAACATACAACAATAGTATATGGTTTAGAAATGTTGACAAAACAATAAATGATAATCAAGTATTATCATTTCTAACAAACAATTCATTTAACTATCTAATTTTAGAAAATCATACATAAAATTATTCCACTTACCAATTATGAAAAAAATATTGTAACGACCCGTGAATTTTAACGATTTTATAACGTAATTAAATAAATTTTTCTTGAAATTTAAAGAATAAAAATTTGAAATAAAAATTTGATATTTGAAATACGTCTATTCAAATATAGAAAATGGTAAATTTTTATATAAAAATATGAAAGTTAGTTATTTGTGAAATTCCAAAATTCAACAATTTAATCTTTGTATTTGTTGAGAATTAAATATTTTTGAAAACAGAATATTTTACATAATAAAAATGTAAATCATTTTCTGAGTGAGACGTCGTAATTCATTTCGTCAAATTTGGACTGCTATAGCTCCGTTTATCTTATTTTCGGCGTTTTAGCAGCATTTTCGACAGCGAAAAATCGAGTTTTTATATTCTGGTCGTATCGCTGATATCTACGTATCATTTTGCTTGTCTCGTCGTGCTAATCTTTGTAGTATATTCATTTCTGTAATTCGGTGTTCGGTATGCGATGGAAACGACAATACAGTTTGTCGTATCAGTACCGTATTTGAGTCTTTTTGTTTTTTCTGTGCCTTTCCAAATTTCCAACTGAGTATAATAATCAGTCGTTGCTTTAATAAAGTCTGAAAAGCAACGTTTGGCCTTTCATATTTCATTGATTTTTATATATATTTGTGTGCTTTTTCATTTTCACCTCATTTGTTTAATTTGGAAAAAATAAAAAAGGTAAGCTTTTTCACTTTCGTTTCTGAATGCACATTCTTTTTCTCCTTCAAAAGATTTGGCTGAGCACACATAGAATCGATTTGTGAAAAAAAGTCATCTCTTGTCCCTATGCTTGAAACTCAGAGCAAGACCCGTGCCTCCCCTGCTTCAGACTCGAAGCGTGACCCCAAGCCCACAACGCCAGACCCAAGCCCCTCTTTTCCCCATGCCTAACCCGATCCAGACCCAAACAACAGCCGCACCTGAAGCTCCTCTGTCGTGAACCCACAACCATCCCACGTCTGACCCTAAGCACCCCTATGCCACCGCCTCCGCCTTGAACCTCTCCTATGAACCCCTGAACCACCTGAAGCCGCTCGGCCTACCAAGCACAGCCACCGCCTGCCACGCCTCGGCCCACATCGCCACAACTCGGACTCGAAGCCAAACCCAATGGAAACCCCTCCTCGACCGAAGCGTGATCGCAAGCAAGCCCGAGACCACAAACCAATCGACTTTTCCCCTCTCTGGCTCGTGTCCATTCTCCAAAAACCCAAGTCTGCCCTTGCTCTGCTCGAAGCCGAACCCGAAGTCACCCTGACCCAATTTCCTGAATGCTCTTTTTTTTCCTTTATCTATTCTTTTATGAAACATTTTATATTATATATATATATATGAGGGCTATGTTATTTGATTCTTCTTTATCTCTGTACGTTATACATATATTGATATATATATATATGTGTGTGTGTGTGTGTGATGCAAATGACCAGATCCCAGTATGCTCAAGCCCATCTATTTATATAAAATGTATATGACAGTTTGCATTTTGACCGAGTATATATATATTGCATGCACACGTGTAGTTCGATAGAATGTGTGTATATATGCTGCACACATATACATTGGTTGAAGTGTATGTGCTTTGAAATCTGTACCTATATACGTTATATATATAACACATATACATATTCACGACAAAAGTTATATTTGTCACTTTTTAACTTGTCGACGGAAATTATATACGCTGTATATATAATTATTCTTTCTAATATCTATAAAACAAATGTATATATATTGCATATATATATATTTGTTCTCATCAAATTCTCGTGCTAAATCTGTTTTTGCTTGTCGCAGCTATTTGAAGTGTCGTGTCGTGTCCGTGTTTGTATCCATGCCAGTTGCTTCTCATTTTCATTGTTCTCTAGCCACGAAAGGTGAGCAATCACTCACGATTAATGTTCTTATGCTTAGTAAATGGATTTCATATGAAATGACGATTTAAATATGTTGTAAAATTAGAATTATTAGTTATGTAACTGTTAAATATGACATGTTGATATTTTAAATTGATCACTTATGTAAACTGACACCATTACATGTTGATTGACTATTTATTAAAATTGTTATTGATCATATATGCTAGTAATTGTTATGTTACGCTATGTTATTTTACTGTTCTCACTCTGCCAGTTCCCTTAGTTTTAGAAATCATTACGGGTTGAAATGATACGTACCCGAACGAACTTTAGACTAACGGAAAATCGTTATGGGTTGAAATGATAAACACAACCGATTTTCATTGATTTTGAAATTGTGGGATTGTGGGTTTAAATGATATAAACCCGTAAATTTAAATTATTGCGAATTGAAATGATAAATATCTGTATCACTTGACCATAGGATAGAAATTTATATACGAACACCGTTGGTCTATTTTTGAAAAATGATTTCCAATGTTTTGAAAGGAAATATATGAGTTTTGATTTTGAAATATAATATATATTTTACTTTAATATGTGTAAATTTAGAATTTTAAAATTTTATGTTTGGAAATTTTAAAATTATAAGTTTAGTTTAAAAATGTAAATTATAAAATTTTACAAATAATTTTATTATTTTAAATATATAGAATAAGGTTTAAAATAGATTTAAATAAAAGGTTTAATTTAATTTAATTTTATAAAATTTATTTGAATTAATATATATAATATTTAAAAAAAATATTTAAAATTTATATATATAATAGATTTTTTTATAACTTTAATAAATTAAGAAGGTGGGAAAGGTAAATTGGAATTTATTTGTAACTTAAATTGGTTAATAATTGAATCTAAATAAGGATTTATTTAGAACTTAATGATTTTAGAAATTTAAAGTATGATTTATAGCTTGATTTAATTAAAGATGATTAAATGAATATTTTCGGATTTAAATAAAATTAAAATTGAATATATAATTTTGATTTAAATTTGTAATTTGAGATTTATTTAAATATTTATAAAGTGATTTATAAAATGACTACGGTGTGAAATAAGCATTTGGTTGTTAAAGAGACCGGGATCAGATATTGTCATACTCTCTGCCAATACCGAAAACCACTTTAACAACTATGTACGTGGTGGAGATTCCAGAATGAAGTAGGATGGTTTGGCGACGATTCTGTATGAGGTATTACTGCAGCCCTGACTCTCGCAAGTCAGCTTGATGTGGCTAAAACAGGAGCTATACCGGGCCAAGTGGGGTCGCACCCCTATCGGGCACATTTCTTCAAAACCATATCTATTGCTTTTGTGATTTGATTTGGTGTGCACACCTTTGATTTGGGAGTGTGTCTCGAGGTGGGCTGTAGTAGCTGCTATGCGTTACAACCTGCCCGGGAGTGCAGACGGTAGAATCCTACTCTCGCATTGCCTTGCATGCCTTGTCACATGCCGTATCGTGCCTTGTACGAGTTTGGTTTGTAACATACCTATGGAGTTCTCCCTGAGTAAACCACCGGTTTGGTGGAGCTTACAGTATCTTTATAGACTACGGGAATATAAAACGTGTTAAGGGGGATATGGGTAATGCCTTAACGCTATTTTGATATTTTACTTTACTGTAGGCATTATATATGTAGCGTATTGTACTATGTATGTAGATAGTTTACCGGATCATTAAAGGATGGAATCCCAACATCCTTTAAGTTATATTGCGTTTCACTTGAGTTTGATTTACTTGCATAAGAATGTTAATCCTGACTCGAGTGATTTGTGTTTTGCTTTACGCCGGGTCAGCCTGAGTGTCACAACTTCTGAAACTCATCTTTTGGAGCTTGGAGTTCGCTCGGAAGATCTATCTTATCTATTTCAGCTTCCATTTTATTTCTATTATTTTTAGTTGTATGTTTCAGACTTGTTATTTGCTTTTGTGTTGAGACTTCTGTGTATAGGGATTTCTGTTGTATTTTGTGTTGGACTATGTTATTTCTATAGTAGCTTCATGAACTACTATTTATCTTTTCCGCTGCTTATTATTGTAAAACTCTGTGTCTGTGATTCTGTGATTGATTTATTTACTGTATATGCTAAGTTTTGCCAATTATAAATTAACAATATGTTATTTGGAGAAATTCAAGTCTGACATGTGTGGATTATTGTCGATTTGAATAGTTCGAAATAGTGGGTCGTTACAGTTTGTATCAAAGCTCTGATTTAGGCAAAACTTAGCATATGGAGTAAAAACTCATTAGATATAGGGTAGTGATACCCTAGAATGAGTTGAATTGATTACTGAGTCATATTCGTTCGTGCTTGAAATTCTGAGTTAGAATTCTCTTTAATTAGGATTTATTTTGAATTTTTGGAACTTTATTCTTGTTCTAAAATCAATTCTTATCTTTTCCAGAAGAGTAACCGAGGGAATGTCCATGGTAGAGGTTGTGGCAATGCTCCTGCACCACCAGTTACCCTTGTACCACCCGTTGCTCATGTTCCACCAGTTCAGCCTGTTAGGTTCACTCAGCTTTGTAAGGAGTACACTCAGCTTGGGCGTACTAAGTTCACTAGAGCCGAGAGTATTAACGAGGCTCAACAGTGGCTGAAGAGTCTTGAGAGGATTTTCACTGGACTTGAGACTACTGATGCTCAAATGCGTCATCTAGCTACTTGGCAGTTATAGGAGTCTTCCCAGGATTGGTAGGAATCTGTTACCGCTCAGACCGTCGAGGCTAATATCACTTGGCAGCAGTTTAGGTGAGATCCTTAGTTATCCTTTTCTAGCTTATCTCTACTGAATCTATCTCTGAAATTTATCTCCTTTATCTTTGTCTAATCTTGGATCCATCTTTTCAGGGATGCTTTTGTGGCCAAATGGATGCCCGAAGCCGAGAAATCTCAGTTGTATAGGGCATTCATGGACCTTGAGCAGGGAATATGACTTTTATTGAGTATGAGAGAAAGTTCAATGTGCTTTCCAAGTTTGGTCCTAGCTTGATTGATACCCCATTCAAGAAGAACAAGAAGTTAATTCATGGTGCTCGCCCAGAGTATTATGACCGCTTTATTAGTCATGTTCATGGCACCTTTACTTCTTTGATGGATATGGCCACCAGATTCGAGAAAACTAGTTCTAAGGGTAAGCAGGCAGTTTCTGCATCTCAGGGTAGTTCTAGCAGTTCTAAGAAGAGGAAGCCCAACTTCTAGCAACATAAGAAGAAGTGGAAGGATACTCATAGTATTGGTTATGCTCCTTAGAAGTGATCTCTTGACCTATATTCCATCACTTGTTTCAAGTACGACCAGCAGGGCCACTATGCCAACAGCTGTCCATCTTCCGCCAGAGCCGTTATTCCTCCACCTTAGGCAACCAGGAACAACCTTTGCCACATTTGTTTGTAGCCTGGCCATTTCAAGAATGATTGTCCCTTACGTTAGAGAGGCAAGACATCTGGAGTCTTTACCATGACTTCTTCCACTCCTCCTCCTCCTCCTGCCAGTGATAGCCAAGGTACCCTTCAGAGCTTATTTTCTTTCCATGACTATTCTATTTGTGTTCTGTTTGATAATGGTGCATCCCATAGCTTTATATCTGTTGATCTTTGTAATAAATTCGATCATATTTTGCAACCTCAATTAGTGACTTCATTATTATGTATGACTAATCCCATCGGCGGTCCAGCCAATCTTAGTATGATTTATAAAGGAATAAAAAAAATTTACAATTTGCACCGATTCACTGGAGATTTCTATGTTTTGGGTTTCGATGCATTTGATATTTTACTTGGAGGTGATTGGTTAAAGCGATATGATGCCGTCATTTCTTGTAAAGCCCGAACCGTTTTTCTAGTTAACGACCAGGGCAATTCTCTTGTGATTGAATGTCGACTACCTCAGGATTATGCGGGCGGTTTTATCTTTTCTTTAGATGCTCTGCCTAGTGATCTTGACTTCACCCTTATTGTCAAGGATTTTACCAATGTTTTCGATGAAGTCACTTCTCTTCCTCCTAAGTGGGAAATTGAATTCCGCATTGATCTTATTCCCAGTGCTCGACCAGTTGTTCTTCCTCCCAGGCGGATGGCACCCAAAGAGAAAGTTGAGTTGAAGATGCAGATTGAGGATTTGTTCTCTAAAGGTTTGATTAGTAAGAATTTTTCTGAATGGGGTGCAGCTGTGGTCTTTGTCACCAAATCTGATGGTTCACAGAGGATGTGTGTTGATTATAGAGAGCTGAACAAGCTTACCTTGAAGAACCGATATCCTAAGCCTCGCATCAATGATATGTTCGATCAGCTCTACGGAGCTAAAATATTCTCTCAACTAGAGCTTGCCACCAGTTCCACCTACTTCGTGTTGCTGAGGATAGCATTCCCAAGACTGCTTTTTGAACAGAGAACGGTTTCCATGAATGGTTAGTCATGCCTTTTGGATTAACCAATGCTCTTGCCTTCTTTGTCGATCTTATGAATCGCGTTTTCCACAATGTTCTCAACAAGTTTGTTCGGGTTTTCATTTATGATATTCTTGTCTTTTCTAAGTCAGAGAAGGAGCATAGGGCACATTTGAAACATGTTCTCAAAACTCTCAAGAGTCATCAGTTGAAAGCAAAATTCTTTTAATGCCATTTCTGGAGAGATGAAGTCTGATTTCTTGGGCATATTGTTTCAAAGAATGGAGTCTCGGTTGACCCAGTAAAGGTCACCGCGATTAATGTAAGTCTATCCACCTTTTCTCTTTTGAATTCATTTATCTTATCTTCTTTGAACTTATCCACCTTATCCTATTTCCAGGATTGGGAGACACCTAAGACTTCGTCCGATATCCGTAGCTTTCTGGGCCTTGAGGGTTATTATCAGAGATTTATTAAGAATTTTGCCCACATAGCTGCACCTCTCTTGCTTTGACTCATAAGAATGCCAAGTTTGATTGGAGTGGTAAGTGTGAGGCAGCATTTAATGAGTTGAAGCAAAAGCTTACTTCTGCTCATGTTTTCACCGTTCCGAATGAGAGTGAAGAATTATCGGTTTATACCGATGCTAGTCGAGAAGGTTTGGGTGCTGTGTTGATGTAGAGTGGGAAGGTCATTTCTTATGCTAGTCATCAGTTGAAGCCCCATGAAGCTAATTATGCCACCCATGATTTAGAATTGCTTGCTGTTGTGTTTGCTTTGAAGTTGTGGAGGCATCACCTTTTGGGAACCAAGTTTGAGCATTCACCGATCATTAGTCTCTTAAGTATATCTTCACCCAAAAGGATTTGAACCAGCGGCACGTTCGATGGCTTGAGTTCTTAGCATCTTATGACCTCACATCAACTATACTCCTGGGAAAGCCAATGTTGTGGCCGATGCTTTGAGTCATAAGAAAGCCTTGTTGTGTCAGATTGTAGCTTCTCCATCTCTTTTGGATCGAATTGTAGCTAAGCAGAATGAGGATGCAATGCTTAGGCTTATGAAGGAGAATATTCAGAGTAGAGAAGGTGATTATCAGAATGAGTTAGGAGCACAAATTGATCAGAATGGATTTTTGAGGACTAATGGCAGGATTTGTGTTCCGAATGTCGATGGTTTGAGGCAAGAAGTTCTTAGAGAGAATCATCAGTCCAGACCCTCCATCCATCTAGGTGTCACGAAGATGTTTCAGGATATGAAGAAGTTGTATTGGTGGAACGGTATGAAGCGGGACATCTTTATCTTTGTCAGTAGATGTGCCACTTGTCAGCAGGTTAAGGTCAATCACCAGAAAATCGCCGAATTACTGCAACCCCTTGAGATTCCCATTTGGAAGTGGGATCGGGTTTCTATGGATTTATTGATGGTTTACTAAGGACTAGAAGGGGTAATGAGAGTATTTGGGTAGTTTTTGATCGATTAACCAAGTCCGTCCATTTCATCCCGATTAAGTCGAATCGAACTGCTTCGAGCTTAGTTGAGATCTATATGAGGGAGATTGTCCGACTTCATGGTGTTCCTTCTAGCATTGTTTGTGATCGTGATCCTATCTTTACCAGCAAGTTCTGGAAAGCTTTTCAGGAAGCTTTGGGTAATCGTTTGAACCTTAGTATGGCTTATCATCCTCAGACTGATGGTCAGATGGAAAGGGTGAATCAGATTCTGGAAGATCTCCTTCGTGCTTGTGATCTTGATTATGGAGGATCTTGGGAAGATCATCTCCATCTTGTTGAATTCACCTATAATAACAGTTATCAGGTATAACTCTATCTTTGAATTTGAATCTTCTTAAGCTTAATCAATTTGTTAATCCCATTCCTCTGAATTCAGGCAAGTATCGGGATGTCTCCATTTGCCGCTCTTTATGGACGATCCTGCAAATCTCCATCTTGCTGGATTGAGTTTGGTGATCACTTAGTTCTTGGACCTGATATGATTCTAGAAGCATCTGTGAAGGTCGAGGAGAATAGGATTGATCAGGATAGGCAGAAGAAGTATGCTGATCGGCGTAGAAGGGATTTTGAGTTTTCATTAGGTGATCAGGTCTTTCTTAAGATCTCACCGCTGAAGAATGTTGTTCGATTTGGTTGAAGAGGGAAGCTTACTCCCAAATTCATTGGTCCTTTCCGCATTCTGGAAAGAGTTGGTCCTTTGGCTTATAGAGTTGATTTGCCGCAGAAGCTGGCTGGTTTGCACAACGTGTTTCACGTATCTCACCTTCGCAAGTATCTCCATGATCCATCCTTGATTATTCAGCTTGCTTTGTTGGAGAATTTGGACGTCGTTCCAAATCTCACTATCGACAGGATGCCACTTTGTATTGTTGATAGTGGTACGAAGCAGCTTCGGAGGAAATCTGTCAGTCTAGTCAAGGTACAGTGGAGTACGGATGATCGGGATTGCACCTCGAAAACTGAGGAATCCATGTGTGCTTCGAATCCTGAATTATTTGACTCAGGTACTATTCATTTGATTTATCTTATCTTTTTGTTTGATTTTGTTCTCCTATCTCGTTCCTCTATGGGGACAAAAAGTTTTGAGTGAGGGAGAGTGTAACGACCTGTGAATTTTAACGATTTTATAACGTAATTAACTATTTTTTCTTGAAATTTAAAGAATAAAATTTTGAAATAAAAATTTGATATTAGAAATACGTCTATTTAAATATGGAAAATGGTAAATTTTTATATGAAAATATGAAAGTTAGTTATTTGTGAAATTCCAAAATTCAACAACTTAATCTGTTTATTTGTTGAGAATAAAATAATTTTGAAAATTGAATATTTTACATAATAAAAATGTAAATCATTTTCTAAGTGAGACGTCGGAATTCGTGTCGTCAAATTTGGACTGCTATAGCTCCATTTATCTTATTTTCGGCGTTTTAGCAGCATTTTCGGCAGCGAAAAGATGAATTTTTATAATTCGGTCATATCGCTGATATCTGTGTACCATTCCGTTCGTCTCGTCGTGCTGATCTCCGTAATATATTCATACCTGTAATTCGGTGGTACGCGACGGAAACGACAAAGTAGTTTGTCGTATCGGTACCGTATTTGTGTCCTTTTGTTTTTCCTATGCCTTTCCAAATTTCCAGCCGAGTATAACAATCAGTCATTGCTTGAATAAAGTCTGAAAAGCAACATTTGGCCCTTCATATTTCATTGATTTTTATATATATTTGTGTGCCTTTTCATTTTGACCTCATTTGTTCATTTTGGAAAAAAATAAAAAAGGTAAGCTTTTTCACTTTCGTTCCTGAAAGCACGTTCTTCTTCCCATTCAAAAAAATTTACCCGAGCACACATAGAATCGCTTTGTGAAAAAAAAAATCAACCCATGTCCGTATGCTTGAAACCCAGAGCAAGACCCGTGCCTCCCCTGCTTCAGACTCGAAGCGTGACCCTAAGACCACATCGCTAGACCCAACCCCTCTTTTCACCATGCCTGACCCGATCCAAACCCAAACAACAGCCGCACCCGAATCTCCTCTACCGTGAACCCACAGCCATCCCACGTCTGACCCCAAGCACTCCTACACCACTGCCTCCTTTGACTTCCAGACCGCCTCCGCCTTGAACCTCTCCCATGAACCCCTGCACTACCTGAAGCCGCTCGGCGTACCAAGCACAGCCACCGCCTACCACGCCTCAGCCCATATCACCACCACTCAGACCCGAAGCCGAACCCTAAGGAAACCCCTCCTCGACCGAAGCATGACCGCAAGCATGCCCAAGACAACAAACCCATCGACTTTTTCCCTCTATGGCCCGTGTCCCCTCTACAAAAACCTGAGTCTGTCCTTACTCTGGTCGAAGCCGAACACGAAGTCACCCTGACCCAATTTCCTAAATTCTCTTTTTTTCCTTTATCTGTTTTTTATGAAACATTTTATATATTACGAGTAGGTTGGCACGTGCGATGCACGTGCGCAGAAGGAACTGGTGTTAAGAAACAATGTGTGTGTGGTATGTTGAATTTTATAAAATGACTTTGACATACATGTATTTTGCATGTTTTGGATACTTACTTTCAGAATGCATCCACGGTCGATGGACATGTAAATGGAACGTTTGTATCAAACATGGAAAGAAGCTTTATATCAGACCTACCTTATGTGGACAGAAAGAAAAGTAATAAACGTATGGAATTAGAAATTATCCTTGCATGGTCATGCAAACCATAGACAACAACTTTGATTCGTAACGAAAATAGAATATGTTCTTCGTTACATATAGTAGGTAAATAGAAATAGATATGGTAGCATTTTGTGATGAGAAGGTAACAAAATGGCATATTGTAGCTCACAAGCTATTTGCCAGTAAATTGTAAGTACTAAGTGTAGTAGAGCTGAGTTAGTCATATACGGTAGTAATAATATTGAGTGGAAAAGTATATGTGAGCATAGTCTACAGCAATTTTTGAAGGAGCATTTATAAGGAATGAACTGGTGCAATGTATAGGGAGTACATGCTATATATAGCACAGGCTAATATTCACAGGCGTACGTACTAAGTGAAATAGTTCCATAGAAATTAAAATATCTCGTTGGCACGTCCAGGGCGTATGGTAACAAAAATAGATGCAAATTCATTTTCCTGACAGTGAAAAAAGGGACGTATGGGTTATGATATTAGTGGTACTGACAGTACTAAACCTCGTCCACACGTAAAACAATAAATTTGAATTCCACCCAGCTTCGAAATGTATTATAATTGTAAAGGCTATCCACTGTCAATATGAATTTCAACCTTACCTCAGTCGAAACCAAGTTACATTCGTATATGACAGTTAAATGACATTTTGAGTCTTACCAATAAAAATGTACTACTGTTGGTATTGGTCTTTTTTTATTGTATCTCTCCCTGCATGTTATTTTATGACGTTATCAGTATGGTTAAGAGCAATTGGTGTTTTTCATGTGCACATAGAACTGCAGATTAAGTGTACAATATGTTGTATGATGTTAAAGCACTGCTTTTTCAATCCAGACACAAAATATCCCTACAGCCATGCATGTTACATGCTTTGGTTGGCTGGATGATAAACAAATCCGCTATGTATCATTTCATCCTATAGAGCGTTAAAGATGTATAACATAGACACCTTCATCCACACTTTATCTCTACAAACATGTAAAAGCATATATAAGTATTGTAGTTTAAATCGTGAAAGGAGCTGAAAAAAATGATTAACGCCATACATTAAAAGGATCATCCATATTCTTATACTTTGTAACAAACATAATACAAAATGATGTACAACATGTATGCATATTATATACTTCAAAATATATGCGTACAGAAATTCATTTATAATTTCCCCTCCCATAAGCTCTTTTGAATCTTATTCTTCCCTTTAAAGCTATTTGAACCCTTTAAAGAAATTAATGTATAATCCAAAAGGCCAATGATCATATTTGAAACTATCCGATAGTAGTGGCTAAAGACCTGCTTGAACTTTGAACATGATTCCTTTATTGAACTTGGACCTTGGGGTGATGCATGAGACTATCAGATATATTAACTTGTTGCATGAGAGGAGGAATCATTGGAAATAATGTGACCAACATGTAAATACTTGTCTTGGTAGAGCCTACGGTAAGAAGTGACAATCTTACTGATTTGGTGTTGGTAATTCACAAAAACTGATTAAACAACAATCTTGAAAACAAAACAAAGATGTCAACCAACCATTAATAACTCATGTTACACCTTTTTTATTTTTAAAATCATTTCACATTTGGTTGTTGCATGGTGTTTACCAAATATGATCATCCAAGCATCGTATAGGCATATAGTTTCTTGCATTTTATGCAAATGTAGAAGTGAGGAAGTGTCAAAAGTGTGATGGTGTTTTGTAGAAGCTCTAAATCTTAGTTAAGTGTAAGATCGTTGGGCAGAAAAGGAAAAAAAATGAAGTCAAAGTATACCACTTACATAACTCAATGCAATTTCTCACAACGGTTAGTGATTCTAAGAGTATTTGTTACTTGTTAAATCTCCCAAAGAATATATTTCTGTATGTATTATGTCCGTCTCAGTACCAAAGTAATAAGAATATTGTTTTCAGAAGTTAAAATGTTGAAGTAATATTTTGTATATGGATACTCACTTATTAGGTGCTCTTTGTCACAATCATCTTATCAATAAGTTAGATAACTAAAAGCTAATTTAATAATGGTGTCAAAAATATAGTTATAAAGGAAACTCAACTGGTAGAACATGCACATAATTATTACTATAGCTTGCATAACTTAATTTTTTATAAAAGGATTTTAGTAAAGTGCTACTAAATTATATAATTCTATTAGCATTATATAACAATGCTTAATTTCAGACAAATAGCGGTCATTTCTGGTGCATCGATAATCATTCTATGTAAATGATCCCATCGGTTCATCCCTATTTTCATTAATTTTATGCTAAAACTCAATGTCTCCAGAACATACAAAGTGCCAAAAATTAAGAAAATACAAAGCTAAGTGATATATAAAATTCAGGTGATGGAAGCTAATAATTTTTTTTATTAATTGAAGAGCACTTCTTCATTCAAATCGAAGCGGTGGAAAAAGTATGATTATATATTTTATTATCATAAGATTACCAATCCTCTAATGATAAAATATAATTTCTAGAAAAACAGTACCTTGTAGCTAAATTATCACATTTCGCCAAATCATATTATATTTCTACAAATTTAGACCTAGAAATATGAAACTTGTTTAACATTCTCCACGAAGAGGAAGAATAAATATGAATACATGCATGTACAAATTTAAATTAGACTTATTCAAATCACCATGGACAGTAAAAATTGCTTAATTCTATGAGAAAAATAAATTAGCAATCTTTAACTCATACCTGAAGTCAAGACTGCCCAGAATTCTTGGACTGTTTGTTGCAACAAAGCTGAAAGCATACGAAAATTAAGATATTGTCAAAACAGGTTAGTGTATGATTAATCTTCAGTCATTAGAAGAAAATTTGGATTTACTTATAAAACAACCTGAAGGTTGGAGGGTTCATGTCATCAAGCTGATGGAGAACAGTCCTTGTAGCTTTATATGTGAAGAAAGTGATAAGATGCTGTAGATAGAGAAGTTTAAAAGTTTAATTAGTTGGAGTTAAAATAGAAGATGATCTAAATAGCCAAACCAATATAGAACATGATCATCAAATATGCTTTCAGTTGCCAAAAATGATATCAAGGATTCAATTCCAAACAGCGAAGAGGTAATTGAGGCAGAGTTAACTACAAAACTTCATGTAAACTCAAAAAAGAATGGTACCTCAGTTTGAATAGAACACATTCTGCAACCTCAGTTTGAATAAAACAAATTTAAATTATGCTAAGCGATTGAGTAAAACAAATATAAATTATGCCAAGCGATGTGTTTCCATATGTAATATCATCTCATAAACATGTCTCAATATGTAACATCACGTGCAATAAGACTATGAGTACTAATAGTTAACAGCCGATCGTACTACAGGGAGAAGATTGCAAAATGAATGGATGTAAACTCCCCCAATTTAAGTTTTAAAAAGGTGACATAGGATAGGAAAACTCATCATGTAAATGGTATCTATTCTCCAAATGACAACCATAATCTGAGTCATAGTCATCAAATGATTCAAATCCACGACCACTATTTCCAAATTCATCTTCTATAACTACTACAAGTTACATCTATCCATCAATACCGACATATTCACAGTAATAAAATACATATGCACCAAATATATTGTCAGAAAAGTAGTAGATATTGCAAATAATAGTGAATACAAAACCTTGGAGAATGATGATAATTTTCTGGTCAGAAGAGGTGGAGGTCAGTCAGTATTCCAATTCAGCCCATTTGTCATCCAATTACTGCATCTGTCATTATGAATTGTCATGTTTATCAAAGGGTTACAGACTCATGTAAAAACGCAATTCATGAATCAACATAATACGA
Organism: Allium fistulosum; assembly: GCA_030737815.1. Taxonomy (NCBI): domain Eukaryota; kingdom Viridiplantae; phylum Streptophyta; class Magnoliopsida; order Asparagales; family Amaryllidaceae; genus Allium; species Allium fistulosum. The sequence goes on along the minus strand of CM060908.1, from coordinate 690,053,795 downwards.
ACTTAAAAAAGCTGAAAATAGAAAAGGGTAACCTAACATCTAATTCAACATAGAACAATTACTTAATCACCAAATCATTTGGTTAAACACAATTATTGTCCAGTTCTAATTACACATTTCATCAAACACTTGCACTGCAATATCTAATGTTTACAGTGAAGGCTGAACAATGAAGTCGGTTGCTATGTAAAAATAAATAAAGATAACAATATGCGCAAAAATCAATACGAATGAAAAATGAGGATGTAATGAGAAAAAGGAAGTTCAGTAAAGCTCACAATACCTGTCTATTGGAACTAATATTCGCCTATGTCTTCTTGGGTACATCATTTGCTAGATCTTAATCACGGTCTTAACCACTGCTAATCCTGTAAAAGCAAAAAAATTAAAATTTGTGACTGAGGTCTATAAAGGTAAAAACTGATAAACAGTCCAAGAATTCTGGGCATTTTTGAATTTCGACTGCCCCATCGTACATCACCCACATCCACGTCAAACCGCCATCACAGACGTTGTGTCTTCAGCAGTCGCGTGCTACTTGGAATGACATCTCCGTTGCAATATCCATCTCCTTCATGTGTGCCATCAACAGTCGGTCCGAACATCAAGCGCACATCTTTGAACTGCTAGCGCCCCAGGCGTGCACCTTCCCTTACGTCGCCCTCCTCTCAAAGCCGCGAGCCTTCATTCCTCCTTTTTTGTTTATGTCGGGTGATGCTGAATTTTTTCCATTTCGATTTAAGCGTGTTATGTAGAAAAGGGGGGCTAGGGTTGAACGGGAGAAGAAAAGGATGGAGAGGGATAGAGTGATAATGGGTGAGAAGGGTGAGAACATGTAATAACTACCCGTCCACTATTTGGTCAAATGACAAAAGCGTCCTTCTTTATGATATGTAGTAGTAAATGAAAAGGGGTATTTTTGGAAATGCCAAAAAGGCTTCACTTTGACCGTTTTGACCAGAGTTTTTCTTTATAGTATAGATATATATATGGGTTACGTTATTTGATTCTTCCTTGTCTCTTTACGTTATATTTAAATTGATATATATATATATATATGTGTGTGTGTGTGTGTGTGTGTGTGTGATGCACACGACCAGATCCCAGTATGCACAAGCCCATCTGTTTATATAAAATGTATATGACAGTTTGCATTTTGATCAAGTATATATATATTGCATGCACACGTGTAATTCGACAAAATGTGTATATATATGCTACACACATATACATTGGCTGAAGTGAAAGTGCTTTGAAACCTGCACCTATATACGTTATATATATAACGTATATACATATTCAGGACAAAAGTTATATTTGTCACTTTTGAACTTATCGACAGAAATTATATGTGTTTTATATATAACTGTTCTTTCTAATATCTATAAAACAAATGTATATATATCGCATCTATATATATATATATATTTGTTCTCATCAAATTCTCGTGCTAAATCTTTTTTTGCTTGTCGTAGCTATTTGAAGTGTCGTGTCGTGTTCGTGTTTGTATCCGTGTTAGTTGCTTCTCATTTTCATCGTTCTCTAGCTAAGAAAAGTGAGCAATCACTCACGATTAATGTTCTTATGCTTAGTAAATGGATTTCATATGAAATGACGATTTAAATATGCTATTAAATTAGAATTGTTAAATATGACATGTTGATATTTTAAATTGATCACTTTTCTAAATTGAGACCATTACATGTTGACTGACTATTTATTTAAATTTTTATTGATTATATATGCTAGTAATTATTATGTTACACTGTGTTATTTTATTGTTCTCACTCTGCCAGTTCCCTTAGTTTTAGGAATCACTATGGGTTGAAATGGTACATACACGAACGAACTTTAGACTAATGGAAAATCGTTATGGGTTGAAATGATAAACCCAACCGATTTTCATTGATTTTGAAATTGTGGGATTGTAGGTTTAAATTATATAAACCCGTAAATTTAAATTATTGTGGATTGAAATGATAAAATAGCTGTATCACTTGACCATAGGATAGAAAATTATATACGGACACCGTTTGTCTATTTTTGAAAAATGATTTCCAAGGTTTTGAAAGGAAATATATGAGTTTTGATTTTGAAATATAATAAATATTTTATTTTAATATGTGTAAATTTAGAATTTTAAAATTTTATGTTTTGGAAATTTTAAAATTATAAGTTTAGTTTAGAAATGAAAATTATAAATTTTACATATAATTTTATTATTTTTAAATATATAGAATAAGATTTAAAATATATTTAAATAAAAGGTTTAATTTAATATAATTTTATAAAATTTATTTTAATTAATATATATAATATTTTAAAAATGTTTATTTAAATTTATATATATAATAGATTTTTTTATAACTTTAATAAATTAAGAAGGTTGGAAAGGTAAATTGGAATTTATTTGTAACTTAAATTGGTTAATAATTGAATCTAAATAAGGATTTATTTGGAACTTAATGATTTTATAAATTTAAAGTATGATTTATAGCTTGATATAATTAAAGATGATTAAATGAATATTTTCGGATTTAAATAAAATTAAAATTGAATATTTAATTTTGATTTAAATTTGTAATTTGAGATTTATTTAAATATTTATAAAGTGATTTATAAAATGACTACGGTGTGAAATAAGCGTTTGGTTGTTAAAGATACCGAGATCGGATATTGTCATACTCTTTGCCAATACCGAAAACCACTTTAACAACTATGTACGTGGTGGAGATTCTAGAACGAAGTAGGATGGTTTTGTGACGATTCTGTATGAGTTATTACCGCAGCCCTGACTCCCGCGAGTCAGCTTGATGTGGCTAAAACAGGAGCTATACCGGGCCAAGTGGAGTCGCACCCCTATCGGGCACATTTCTTCGAAACCATATCTATTGCTTTTGTGATTCGATTTGGTGTGCATACCTTTGATTTGGGAGTGTGTCTCGGGGTGGGCTGTAGTAGCTGCTATGCGTTACCACCTGTCCGGGAGTGCAAACGGTAGAATCCTACACTGGCATTGCCTCGTGTTGCTTGTCACATGCCGTATCGCGCCTTCTACGAGTTTGGTTTGTACCGTACATATGGAGTGCTCCCTGAGTAAACCACCGGTTTGGTGGAGCTTACAGTATCTGTATAGACTACGGGAATATAAAACGTGTTAAAGGGGATATAGGTAACGCCTTAACGCTATTTTGATATTTTACTTTACTGTAGACATTATATATGTAGCGTATTGTACTATGTATGTAGATAGTTTACCAAATCCTTAAAGGATGGAATCCCAACATCCTTTAAGTTATATTGCATTTCTGTGACGACCCGCAAATCCATACCCTTTGAATCGACAATAAACCACACATGTCCGACCCAAAAAGCATAGACAGACGGAAAGTCGGGAGAAAGAAAAGAAGAGAGAAGAAGAGAAGAGAAGATAGAACCAAACAGAACAATACAGAATCTCACATCACACCGAAAAACATATAATATCATATCAATGATCTTTACAAAACAGAAACTGTATATACATACATCAATCAGAGTTCAACAATCAATCGATAGTTATCAGCCTGGACAGTTATAATAACATGTCCTCACAATTGCTGACAATATACAACAACTAAGAAAAATGCAGCGGATAATCAAACGGATACGTGTATACGAAAATGAAGATCTCCAGCTCTCCTGCTGAAGCTCCAAAAGCACCAATCTGAACCTATAAATATACTCGGTCTGACCCGAGCATTGAAAGGGAAGAACGCCCGGATTAGTCTAGTAAACCAGCGTGAGAAACACACTCAACTGAATTTATTAAATTACCAAACTTTTCCTTAGTTTTCAAAAAAAGAGTATCTCGTAAGACAAGTCCACACATAAACACAGACATGTTTTTACCTTACGATAACTAAAACATCTCATATCAAATCCTCTTATATTATATTAGTGTCTACTGTATACAAATAATATTAGTCATAGCCGAAATTGTTACATTGATTAAATTCCAGCATATAGCCCAATTGGGTAATTAATGTGCACGTAAATGTGCATATTTTTACCACCATATTTAATCTATTTAAATTAAATAAATGATCATATCGGGTATTTTAACTTGTTTAAACCAAAATTCAAATTATTTCAAATTGTCACATATTCATCTTCATCCAAGGGCAAAATGGTCATTTTTTATGCATTTATTAAATTGTGAAAATTTACTTGGAATTTTCTATGTTGTTTTGTAGGAAATTTGGTTAATTTTACAAGTGGTTACATAATGATATATGCATGGATAAGAGTGAAGAGAACAAATGAAGATGGAAATAATTCAAAGTGAAGATAATGGAGGACCCCACCTACCCACCTACCTTAATGTACAAATTAGAGGCTAATGCACATGCTTACGGAATTAATGGCTTCATGTACACTTAAATGAGGATTATTTGAAGCTAATGATTACTTGGCCTCCACACTTCCTAAGAGGGTATTTTGGGCATTCCCCAAAAATATGAATTAGGGTTTAACACATGTATAAAATCCCCTTATGTTTTAACCCTCTCCCTCTTCCCTTAGTCTCTTTTAGTTTAGTTTAGGCTCAAAAATAAATCAAGTTCTCTTCTTTCTTTTCATGGCTACTTAGCCATTTCTACTTCATGTAACTTTCCTTTTTTTTTATGCAATGTAATTATTGTTTCTTTTTAATTACATGTTCATTTTCTTTTATGCTAGTAGTGTATATTTTCTTTTATGCAATTTGAATGGTTTTCTTTCATTTAGCTTTCATTTGCTTTCTTTTTGCTTTCATGTTGCAAGCTACATTTGTTAATCAAATGACAAATATGAGAGGCTAAACCCCTTCAATTTAGGGGTAATGAAGCTCTCTAATTATGTTGCTTCAACTATTTGTTAATTCATGCTCTCTTTTTGTGCTTAATGAAGAATGATTGAAGTGGTTTAATTGTTGTTTTTGCCTTGAATTTGATAGTCTATATTGTTGACACCAAATAGACTATGCTTAAACAATCTCTAACACAAATGCCTCTTCATCAAAATATGATTATGGCATAAGAAAGTGATTTGAAATTAAAATTTGATGGTCTATATTTCTAATCAATAGTTAATAGGCCATACTTAAAATAGATTTCATTTTCATTTTCATTGTCAAGTTTCATGAAAGTTAAGTGGTTTAAGGGGTGTGTCAAAGTTTGAATGCTTATGTTGGCTAACTAATAGCACAAATATGTCATACTTATGATAGACACATCAATTAAAGCACTAATGACCATAAAAGAGAGATTATGATTTCATATGTGTTGAACTACATAATCTAGAGAGTGGATTTATTCTCTAAATTGTCATTTAACTCCTATATTTGCATTTCTTTTTATTCAGTTAGTTAGTTAATTCTCTAATTCTCTAGCTTAACTTTCACTCGACTTTGGTTTAATTTGATTGAATAGATTTTTGAAATCATCAATTCCCTGCGGATCGACCCGTATTCGCCACGTGCTACATTCGTACACCATGCGCTTGCGGTATATTTTAATTTGAAATTTGTTTAACAGTTTTCTAAACCGATAGAATTTCCGTCGACGAACAAGTTTTTGGCGCCGTTGCCGGCGAATTATTTTGATTTTAATTTTCTATTCTTCGGATTATTTTTGTTGTTTGATTTTTGTGTGTTTTATTTTGTGTGTTTGGATATAAAAAAAATTGTGTGTTTGTTGTTTGATTTTTGTTTGCATTTTTCATTGTGTGTTTGTTGCTTTTCATTTTGCATTTGCATATCTATTTTTAAAAAAAAGCATATTCAAAAAAAAAGCAAAATCCATTACATTTTCTCTCATTTCACTGTTTTTATTCTTTTAGTGTGTTAGTGTGTTCTGTCATCTATTTTTATTATCTTGTTTTGTTCATATCTCTGTTGCATATATTTTGTCTTCATTTTGTTTTCTATTGCATGTTTAAAGTTCTGCATATGCTATTCACTGTTGCTATATTTTATTTTGTTCACAGAATGCATTAGAAAGTTTGTTAAAACCTTTGGTTTCATTGCTTATTGCTTTCTATTCTCTATCTTTCTTGTTACAATTGCACATACCTGTGCATTTCTTTCTCAAAGTACATATCTCACATTCAATCTTCCACACTCATTTACCAAATCACGGCAACCAAAGAACAATCAATCAAACTCCACACTTCACTTCCTCCAATCCACTACAGCCACCCCTACTGCCTTCCATTATCTCCATACAATCACCAAACCACTTCTGACCATAAAACATCACTTCATTACCATCACTAACCTCTGTGAACACTTTGTTTCACATAACATTTTCCTTACCATTCATTGAGACAACAGCCTTCCCACACCAAATTACATCACTCAAACCATTCCGGTCTCTCTGTACATAACACCCTCTGCTTCCACAACCTGCTACCACTGTGCATATCACACTTTCAAATTACTGTCACATTCTCATCATTACCCCTCTCATAGCAATACCTTACTTCCTCTAATCATCCACTATTCATCGACTGTTATCCACCATTCTCCTCTACAACCACCTATCTTACTCCTACCCACTGCCTTAACGAGCAGCGTACATCTGCCACTGTTTCACTGTGTGCACATTCCACATTCATCTCCTCTCACAACTCATATTCATCAACAACTCATTTCTTCTGTAATTCAACATCTATCATCCACTTTGCAATTTTTTTGTTTGTAGCACTGACCCATCACCCATCTCCATTCACTACTGTGTGCAACACTGCAAAGCAACCAGACTTCAATCGAACAACTTCCAGACATCCTTTATGCGTTCCCCATCCCTCCACTAGAACATTCCATCAATCACCATACGTTAAAAACTACAAACTGCTTATACCCACTTCCTCTTCAGTTGACAACAATCAACATTCCTCCACCACTTCAGATCATCTACATCCCCAAAAATCCCACTGACAGACCTAAGACCACAATCAAACAATCCACCCTACAACTGCCTCTCAAAACCACAAACTACCCCTTCTGCTGTCATAATTTCTCACTGCCTTCTCACTGCACGCTTCCCCCCTGGCCTCATATTCTGCCATTACTTCATCGCCTCCTGCCAATTCAGCCACTCTTAACTACAACTTCACTACACTGCTATTGAACATTAATCACCTCTCTGACAAAACCATTACAACTGCTTCAGCACTACGCCATACATAGAAAATCTCCTCAGTACACATACTTCATCAAACAACCACCTTCTCAGTTACTTCATCCAGAACTGAACCACTAGACAACCAACAATCATCAACTACAGCTCCAGCCACCGCCAATTCACTGCCTTAACCCACAATCACCACAACTATTCAAATACCCCAACGACAACAACACACCAACAAAACAGAAAAATTCATACACATTGTCCACCAGAATTTACCTCTACTGTGTTTACTGTGGTTCTTCATCATTGCCTACCACTCAACATACTGAACATCTCCACCTCACTGCACTTCTGAATACCCTCCCACGACCGAGACCACTGCTTCGCCACTTGACTTTTCCCCTTCACGCACTCCCCTAACCAATCAATCAACATACTCGACTTGCCTCTGCCAACAGTGAACTCGCATCCTGCCCCTTCATTTGTGACATTCGAACCACCTCGAACCCAAAATTCGAACCTAAATCGAACGCGACCAAATCCGTGACCGCCTCCATCGAAAGCCCCAAATCGTTGTCGCAAACAAAATCCACAACCATTGATCGAACAGACGCGAACCACCTTGACTGCAATCCCCCTCCAGACTTCGAACAAGTTTTTGACTTCGAACGTCTGCTATAACAACCATCGCGACTACCTTCAAATCACCAAAGGCAACTCGACAACCACCTCTTCAAATCGCAAGACAGCGCCGCTTCCTATCTCCACAATCTTTGATTTCGAATTCGAATTGTTGTGATTTTTATTTTTGGGCTCGTAATATTCTCGGTATGCAAGATTTTTTTTTTCTGTGATGTTGATTTCGGCGATTTCAAAATTTTCGCATGGATTTGGGTTTGCAAAGGTTAATGCAGTGTTAAGTTAATTTGAAAACGTGTGGGCTGGGCTTTGTCGAATTGTTTTGGTGTTGCTCTTCTTTAGTTAATAAAAATAAAAAGAGAGTTTGTTTTATTTTGTTTTTAAATTCATTTAATTTTTTTTTAAGTAAAACGGTACTTTTAAGTTTCCTTTCCAAATAAAAAAAATTTCAAAAAAAAGAGTCTCTTCCAAAAAAACGAGGGTTGTTTTGAATTTGTTTTGTTTTTCATTTATTTTAGTTTCTTCGATATATAAAAAAAACTGTATATATATCTTGTTTTTATTTTCAGGTTGCAAAAGCAGAAAAGGAAAGGAGCTGCTTGCTAAAAATAATTGCTTCGCTTTGTTTGCCAAAAATAAATAAATTGCTTGCTTGATATATCTATTGTTTTCATTTGCCTTGCATTGTATATATCTCTTGTTTTTATTTTAGTTGCATTGTTGATTGCTTGCATTTGCATATATATATATATTTTTAAATCAAAAATTAAAAAACAAATAAAAAATCCATTTGTAGTTGCATTGTTAATACACGTTTAATTTCTGCTTTGCATTTCATCCTAGAATTTTGATTAGCAATAACGGTTAGACATCAATAACTTTTAATTGTGTATTGACAAGTTGTCTTCTTTGAACAATTTAATTTCTTGGTGTCTAGGCTACGACAGAGTAATAACCATTTATAAATATTACGGTGATTCGTAAATACTATAGTGGTTGTTCCTCAGAAGGTACTTAAACCTTCGGCTGCATTGCTACGGTGATTTGTGGTGCACCGATAACTCCTGCCCGTTACCTGGCCGAGAACTATCGTGTTTATCTAAGACAATGCGGGATTATACAATTTTGGGTTAACTTAGGATAAATCATTGTAATTAACCATTGCATTCATTTAGTTGCATTAGTTCATGCATATTTAAAAATAAAAAAATAAAAAAAATCCAAAACTAAAAAAAATTTGTGAATATTCCTTTTCCCTTGAAATTTTTAAATCCTTTTCCTTTGAAATTTCAAAAATCCAAAAAAAAAATTAGAAAAACCAAAATCCAAAAAAAAAATTATAAAACCTTTTCAAAAACAAAGAAAAAATTGAAAAACCAAAAAAACAAAACAAAAATTAATTTCCCTTTTGAAAAATAAATTTTATTTGCAAATATTTTTCCTTTACAAAAAAAAACATTCTTGAAAATGTCTAAGTTTCCCTACTTACATGAATTCTACGATAGTTGTGAAAATCAATATAATCCATATAATTTCAGACCAAATTCGTATGGAAATTTTAACAACAACTATTGTTCAAACAATTCGGAATTTTCACCACAAAGTTTTCAAAATAACGAACAACCTTCAGATCTTGAAAAGAGCATTTCGTCTTTACTTGAAATCTCTACATAACAAAATCAAATGATAAATGATTTGTGTAATTCATATGTGGGCAATGATTCAAATCAAAGTTTTCAAAATAATAAAAATTTGAATTCAATTCAAAATTCAAATGATTTCGAGTATAATCCATGCCAATCCAATTTTGAACTCCAAAATGAATTTCAAAATCAAAACGAAAATGTGATCCACTTTTCAAACGACTTTGGCAATGGGAATAATCTTTACCATGTTACAATTGAAAATCTTTGTTCTCAACAAATCCAAATCGAAAATCCTCATGTTAATAACTATAAATTGGATTTTGTTGAACAAATGAACGAAATTTACGATGATCACACGAATTCATTGTTTGAAACATATATGAAACAACGTGAAAAACAAAATCAAATTCCAACGTGTGACGAGTCAAACAATAATCCATCTTTTACCCAAATCGACGATTTTCAAATAACAACTTTTGAAATTGAAAATAACGATCTTAACGAAGTTGTTGAAAATTTGGTGATTGACTTGGATTTCAATTCTTTTGAGGGTGAGAAACTCGATTTAAATTTCAATCTTCCTTTTTCTGAAAATTTGAATAACAACTTTGGATTTTGAACTTGAGATATGCAATGAAGTTGTTGATAATCCAACAAAGGAAGTCGAATTTAACAAACACGAGTTTTATGGGCTTTTTGAAAACGAGTCGTTAAACTCTGATGGGGAAGATTTAAATCACCAATTTGATTTTGAAATCAATAATTCTGAAGAATTTTTCAATGAATAGCTTGAATTTCAATTTGGTGAAAATAAAATTGAACTTCAATCAATCGTTTTATCAACCCCAAAAATCATTGAAAATAAAACGACTCGTACAATTTTTAATAAAACGGCATTCGTTTTTCCAAATCCAAATTCAACTTTGAAATCTTTTATGATTTGGTTTTCCGAGCTTAAGCTGTGTCTCGCATACTTGACGAGACAAATGAATCGGTCTTTGGAAGACCGTTTCATTTACTTTTTGACGATATACTTTCTGATCTCGTGTAAATACCATTCATTTTCATATAAATAAAGGCTATTTTTATTTTTATTTTCTTTTTCTCCTTCCACTTGGGTTGACTGTGGGGACACAGTCAAAATCAAGTGTGGGGGGAGACTCATCTTCATTTTTAATTTTTCATGATTTATTTTTGCGTTTTCTTTTAAAAACTCAAAAAAAATCCCAAAAACAAATTTTTTTTAAGCATTTTGATTTATTTTTAAAGAAACACTATAAAATAAATATATGTTTTTGGTTATTAAATTGAAATTTTTGAAATTTAATTTGTCTTAACAAAAATAAAATTGAAGTTTATTACAAATAAAAATGGTTTAACTAGTATATAGGAAGATTCATACGTGTTAATTATGAAATATATCCTAATTGAAAATCTTTGTTTTAAAAAGTGGTTGATTTAAAGTAACGATATAACATTATTTTTGTCTTTTAAGTTAAATAGTGTTAAGATAATTTTGCAAAACTCTCTCTTTCAAAAAAAACAACACAAAAACAATAAAAAATTTCTTGTATATATGTATATTTTTTTTAATAAACACCTAGAGTCATGTGTTCACACTCGTGTGTTCACTCGCCATGCTCTGTACCCTTCTCACGTAAGCCCGAAAGGCAGTGCACGATCGGTATATCTGGCCTCAGTTTATCTGAGTTAGGTGTGTATATAAAAATTATTTTACTAATAACGCCTACAGTCAATAAGTGTTCACACTTGTGTGTTCATTCGCCACGCTCTATATTCCCCTCACATCAGTCTGCAAGGCAGTGCATGGGTAATATATCTGGCCTCAGTTTATCTGAGTTAGGCATATGTAAATATTGTGAATATCAATAAAATTTTCAAAAGAAAAAAATGGAGAGAGTAAGCAAATGAAATCCAAGCACTATTTTAACTTATTTGATTTTACTTGTTATTGAAAAGAAATGAAAATACCACTTTGATAAACTTTGATAATCAACTAAGGATCCATTTTATAATTACACTTCGTAATCAACCGAAACAACGAGTTAAACTATAGTCTATTTGTTATGATAACTTAATTTTTGTTGGAAATTTTGACGAGTAAATGACTAAAATTTCAAGATAATGACCAAACCTATATTTAATTTATTTATGTTAATTTAAAAATAAATCCTTCGTTCGTAAATATTTTTAAAAACTTGCATTCACATCTTTGTAAATAAACCTTGCATTTTGTAAATATTTTCATCCTGCATTTGGATTTTGTGGGTAGTATCCGCTGAAAACCCTCACGAGACAACACTCGTCCTACTGGGGACACCCAGAGGTTTAACGGCTTGTTGCATACGCTCAATGCAATCGTGCTCCCTACGAAAATGGATTTATCTTAGTATTTCTTTATTCAAGGACGAATAAAAAGATAAGTGTGGGGGTATTTGATGTGCACGTAAATGTGTATATTTTTACCATCATATTTAATCTATTTAAATTAAATAAATGATCATATCGGGTATTTTAACTTGTTTAAACCAAAATTAAAATTATTTCAAATTGTCACATATTCATCTTCATCCAAGGGCAAAATGGTCATTTTTATGCATTTATTAAATTGTGAAAATTTACTTGGAATTTTCTATGTTGTATTGTAGGAAATTTGGTGAATTTTACAAGTGGTTACATGATGATAGATGCATGCATAAGAGTGAAGAGAACAAATGAAGATGGAAATAATTCAAAGTGAAGATAATGGAGGACCCCACCTACCCACCTACCTTAATGTACAAATTAGAGGCTAATGCACATGCTTATGGAATTAATGGCTTCATGTACACTTAAATGAGGATTATTTGAAGCTAATGATTACTTGGCCTCCACACTTCCTAAGAGGATATTTTGGGCATTCCCCAAAAATATGAATTAGGGTTTATAAAATCCCCTTATGTTTTAACCCTCTCCCTCTTCCCTTAGTCTCTTTTAGTTTAGTTTAGGCTCAAAAATAAATCAAGTTCTCTTCTTTCTTTTCATGGCTACTTAGCCATTTCTACTTCATGTAACTTTTCTTTTTTTATGCAATGTAATTATTGTTTCTTTTTAATTACATGTTCATTTTCTTTTATGCTAGTAGCGTAGATTTTCTTTTATGCAATTTGAATAGTTTTCTTTCATTTAGCTTTCATTTTGCTTTCTTTTTGCTTTCATGTTGCAAGCTACATTTGTTAATCAAATGACAAATATGAGAGGCTAAACCGCTTCAATTTAGGGGTAATGAAGCTCTCTAATTATGTAGCTTCAACTATTTGTTAATTCATGCTCTCTTTTTGTGCTTAATGAAGAATGATTGAAGTGGTTTAATTGTTGTTTTTGCCTTGAATTTGATAGTCTATATTTTTGACACCAAATAGACTATGCTTAAACAATCACTAACACAAATGCCTCTTCATCAAAATATGATTATGGCATAAGAAAGTGATTTGAAATTAAAATTTGATGGTCTATATTTCTAATCAATAGTTAATAGGCCATACTTAAAATAGATTTCATTTTCATTTTCATTGTCACGTTTCATGAAAGTTAAGTGGTTTAAGGGGTGTGTCAAAGTTTGATGGCTTATGTTGGCTAACTAATAGCACAAATATGTCATACTTATGATAAACACATCAATTAAAGCACTATTGACCATAAAAGAGAGATTATGATTTCATATGTGTTGAACTACATAATCTAGAGAGTGGATTTATTCTCTAAATTGTCATTTAACTCCTATATTTGCATTTCTTTTCATTTAGTTAGTTAGTTAATTCTCTAATTCTCTAGCTTAACTTTCACTCGACTTTGGTTTAATTTGATTGAATAGATTTTTGAAATCATCAATTCCCTGCGGATCGACCCGTATTCGCCACGTGCTACATTCGTACACCGTGCGCTTGCGGTATATTTTAATTTGAAATTCATTCGACGGTTTTCTAAACCGATAGAATTTCCATCGACGAACAGTAATACAATCAAAATGGCAGGTACATAGCGGAGTTTGGATTTCCATACAAATGACCAGGTGAAGGGACTACCTTCCGAAGGATACACCTATAGTGGGATGTACCGAGGACCACACATGGATCCTCTACCAACACAAGACCGGCCCACCTCTATAACTAGATGGTACCGAATATATCATCCTCCGGTCGTTACCGACCTTTACCGAGGGCCCTCTAGCATACAAACCACAATAATCAGATACACGACGTCATAGCGTGTAAAGATATATCTAGAAGTGGATGATCATATCCTACTTAGGAGGGACCCACTTAGCCTTGCTGCATCTAACCCTGTTTTGGTCATTTCCGGTTGATGAGGCCAGAGAGGTAACGATTACCTTTCACAATCACATATCACATCACTTTGAATGCCACAGGGCCATTTCCGTTGACTACTAATTGCCTTCCACAAAAATACAACCCTTAAGCTCATACGTCTTAAGGAGGGTGTTAAGCTAAGAGAAGTTGCCTTCTCTGCCACCAACTGATGTACGTTTGTAAAAACCAATGTACGTAATCATTAGAAATGCAATGTCAGACAAACATCCATACAAGTTGTCCAGGAACAGGACAAACCGAAGGTACTTTCCTACCATATCCTATTGGGAAATCCCTAGGATTAGTAGCGAATAGTCCTTGCATTGGATATTTCATAATGAAGAGACTACTGCTACTGGATGTATATTGGGATTTTAACCCCAAACGATCAACAAGCAGTCCCCCACTATGAAACTCCGGAATATCAATATCATCATAAGCAACCTGCATAATCGTCGCATATACGTTGGTCCGAAGTGGTTTTCAGATAAATCTCATCCCGGTCTCTTCGCACCAACAATGCAAAAGCGTTTCTCAACCTCGCACAGAAACTAAGTCTCATAGACTTATCACGTCTCCAACTTTCAACTTGCTATCCTTCGGGCCAAGAAGGAAGCTCGATAGATTGGAGTAACACTCCGCACTACATTAATCAACATCCTCAACACAAATGATAATCAAGCCTACACAAGAGGCAACGTACTAAGTGTACGACTAAATAGTTCCCACATCAAGTCGAGGAACTAAAATGGCCAAATTTGATAGTCGGTTATTTAACTATCAAAACAAACAAACAAAATATTTAGCACTATATACAATCACTAGGCCCTTTAATTAATCTTTTATTAATTAATTCACTTGCCAAATATTCACTCAAGTTATCTTTAAAAAGATATATTCTCAAAACCATTCAATGTTCTATATTGGAAAACATTTCCAAATACTTATTTAATAATAAGTAATTCACAATTCAATTTATTTTCAACATTTGGAAAATATTCCATATACTTAAATCACGATTAAGTATATATTTTATTTCATAAGGAAAACATTCCCTTTAAACATATTTATTTGGGTCAAAACGAATGTTGCGTAAAACATCGTTACGACAACCTAAAATCACTAGTATAGGGATTCGAAGATAAGATAGATAGATAAATCCCAAATACTATACAAATATTTCCTTTTCGAAAATCATTTACTATAACAACAGTGTTATAGTCCATCATTTCCTTTCTTCTCGAAAACGTCTATTTCAACAATGAATGTTGAAATCTATGGTTTCGATAGTCAACACATTTTAAAACATCTTTAAACCATTTAACTTCATTTTATAATTATCACTTTGATCAAAACATTTATTTTACTTAAAATATTATTCACTGTCCAAAATCGTGAATATAATTCTCAAGGGTTATCCACTGTCCAAAATCGTGGATATAAATCATTTATCCAAATTTAATACTTCTACCATTTATTAAAGGATAATTCACTGTCAAAAATCGCGAATATAATTCCTTTAATAAACTTCTATACTTAACTTATCAAATTCAATTGATTTCACCTTTATAATCAATGTTTATAAATTCCACTTACATTTTATAAAAACTTCAACTTATAAAAATCCCTTCATTAACCAATTCTATTTATAACACTTATATGCCAAAATCCAAATTATAAGTTAAATTGCTTATAAATCACTTATTTCCGAAATTTGTTCCTTTTAAAACTTTACAAATTCATAAATCTTATCTACTTATAAGATTCAATTATACTTCATTTTAACACTTACAAAATTCCTTTATAATCCCAATATTTTGATTTATAAAATATCAATTTTATAAATCTTATATATAAGCCATTTAAAATAAATCAAAAATATCAATTTAAATAAACCAATTCTTTTAATAATTTACAAATCGTTATTAAAGCTATATAACTCCAAAATTATACTTAAGTATTATTTCCCAAAAATCATAATTTTTATAACATAAAAATTTTAACTTTTATTTATTCAAAATAAATCCATTCCTTAACAATTTAAAACTCAATATAACGTATATTGACAAAATCACTATTAAAATCCTTTTAAATTTGGAAACTGTCCCATTAACAATTTTAAATTCCAAAATATAGGCCCAATGATGCAATAGCACCAAATACATCAATCACGGCATCCAAAAAATCATATATCATATGAATAACAACATATATCACAATATCTGTAAATAAATCAAAACTGGTGAGGAATCTAGTTGGATCCCTCCAATCTGTCACCTGAAACAAATATATATATTAGAATATGTATACAATGTCCGCTTCAAGGCAGACGCGCGTACAAAGGGTCATCCGCTCATACACGGGAACATATAGGGTCATCTGCTCCACTAGGCATGAATATATCCAAATATCAATCAATATATCATATATCATCCAAACAATCATCAATCATCATAAAATAAATTTATTTCTCACTTATATAAAAATATCAGTGAGTCGGAAAGAGTGAGGTGTACTCACATTGCGTCCAATAGCAGTTGCAGTGTTTTATTCCGAATAAAATTAAACACGCGTTTAATTTTACCCAAAATTCACACTAGCTCCAATCAACTCCAAACTAGCTCTAAAATATAGTGCTCGTCAATACGGACCAATGCAATTCGTTTCGTCAAAAACGGACCTCGTATGACAAAGTTACGCAATTTTAAAGTTTGTACGAATTATTATATATAAATTTACACATTTTATTTATTTATTTTAAACCTTTAATAATCTGGGCCGTTAGATCCACTTGACTAGATCCAAGCCGTGACTCCCCTTCTTCCTCTATCATGTTTCCACCAGGTCAAATACGTGAGCAAGAACCCAAAGCTCACATACTACATCTCGAAGCCGCTCCCTCCATCGTCCACTAGAATTCGATCGGCGACCTTGGTTTCAAAGCTCATCGCGAGTGCCACCATCGGCCGTGAGCACGGCAGGTCCGATCTTCCCCTAGCCTTGTATTTCGTGCTTGAACGCGTGACGTTCGACGTTGATTTTCCGCCAATCTACCACCCTAAAATCGATCACAACCGTTGAACCGCTAGATCTCGATATGATCTTCAATGTTGTAGTTGATAATTTTTCGTAATTGTTGATGGATTTGAAGATAATTAAGGAGGAAAGAAAGAAATTCTCGGCCATTGAAATGAAGAAGTGGCGGCTGTAACTAGGGTTAGGGTTTTGAGTGCAAAATAGAAAATAGTGAGGCCTTTTATAGAAAATTCTACGACACTATTCATCGTCAAATTTTTCGAACTCGAAACGAAGCGTGTCGCCTGGCGTTTATAAGGTTTTACCCCTATTTCGAACACAATGGAATATATATCGGGAGCCAATTCGATCGTATTTGGAAGATAGGTTTTCAAATCGAATTATTTAAATTTAAAATTCACTTAAACCGATTTCTATGCGTTTTAGCTTTCCTCGGACAAACCGTAAATCCGATTGACACGAAATTTGAAATCTTACAATAATTTAACATTACGGATCTAATGAAACTAGTTTCGTAGAAATCCGAGACTGTATGAAAAATGGCTATTTTTACACGTTAATTAAATATTAAAGTATTCAATTTTAACAAATTAACTTTTAATTCAATTTCAAAAGTTCTCTAACATCATTCTAATTCAAATAAGATTTAAATCAACTTTATAAATCATTTTTATTCACATTAAATCCAAATTCCAATTATTTCCACAATTTCAAATATTAAATTAACAATTTAATTATCCAATTAAATCCTTATATTCGAAATATAAGTTTTTCAGCTTATAAAATTAACTTGTGAATATTTAAAATCAATTAAATATACGAATTTCAAATGATAGAAATTCTGGGTCGTTACATTCTCCCCTACTTAAAAGAATTTCGTCCCCGAAATTATTAAGTAAGAAAAAGTTACAAAATCCATTAACTTTTCAAAATAAATCATTCAAATTAGATATACAATTCATTTAAACATTTTCAAAAATCCATTCGTTAAACTTCTTACAAAAACTTTTCTAAGTTTCCAAATCCATATATAGTTATCTTTTCAAAAGTAACTAATATCGTTTAACTTTAACTAAATATCAAAATTTAGTTTTCACAAATTTTTCCAAAATTCTCAAAAAAATCTAACGCCTCAAATTTTCAAAAGAATTCGCCAGCGTCTCCTTTGCGCGTTTCGATCGTAGTAGGATCACAACATATATATATCACAAATATACATCTCATCTTCGAATGAGGCATCCCGTAGGGAAAAGGTATAAAAGTACGATATATAATCTGAGATATGTACCTTATATATTATTAGCGAGCATATACGGCTAATATAGCACGAAAGCGAGCTCCAAATGCGAAGCAAGCGTCATCTGCACCTACTAAACACTCAACAAACAATGAGAAACATGTATATATGAAAGTAATATCAACATACAACATATACCAATACAACAACTATATATGCCAATATAGCAAATGCAACAAAACAACAAATCCAACCATCAAACAACTATCATCAAACAAACATCCAACAAATCCATATATCTATCCAATCGATCCATAATCAAATCAATATTCATTTACTTCTCATTAATATTCATTGAATTGATTTTCAATTTAAATCACATTTGATTCGTTAACATTGGATTTTACTAATCATTCATTCATTCATATTCAATTAGTTTACATTCACTAATTCATATTCAACTTAGTTCACATTCAAATTAAATCAAATTCAATTCTACTTTGATTCGCTTACTATCAATTTGAATTCAATTACTTAGCTTTCAATTTTATCAATTCAATTTCGTATGAATTTCTATTCAATCAACTAACAACCATTTAACAACCAATGCATATCAAACATTACCAAATTTATTTACTTCGCTTACATTCAATTTGGTTCAACACATTTAATTTTTAATTAGTTTAATATTTAATTGACTTTCATTCACTTATTCAATTTCCCATTTCATTAGCTTAATGAATTAACACTTATATCCATTATTCCATATCAATTTACTTACATTTGGTTGAATTATATTCAATTCATTAGTTCAATTCAATTAATTCAATTGCTAATTCATTTTACGTCTTAAAGTTGAATTTTTCTTATATAACTCAAATTTATTTCAACTTTACCAAAGTTAAAATTTGTTATCTCATACTATAAGTCCAAAACTCATTTCACTTATATTTATCAATTTCAACTTGGATTTTAAATTCAAATTTGTTTATCACAACAAAACTTAAATTTTCAATATACTATTGGTAGCAAATCTATCACATAGAAACTCGAAAATGATACTGATAATGCTGCATTCATCACCCTTAATATTTCCCAGCAATAATAGTGAATTCAGTGCTTTATATTCTTTTCTTTTTTTTAAAGTTACTTTTATTTATAAATCACATTTATAAATCTTTACTTATATAATTTTACTATTTCTCTTTTCTTATATAAGATTCATTCCAAATTTACTTATCTTATTTAGATTTATAATAATATAATCTCTTTAACTTTGAAAAATAACTTCCAAAATCAAAGGATTCAAATTCTCAAATTTTTAGTCTAAATTCATTTTTATTTATAACTCATATTTATAAATATACTCCTTTTTGTTTCATTTATTATATATAAGATTATTTCACATTGTAAATCATATTAATTATAATTCATTTGCTTATACAATTTATTCTTTTTCAATTGTTGTTCTTATTTGGATTATTCAAACAACTTTTTCATTAACTTATATATATTTACATTTTCAAACAACCAATCAATCAATTTATATATGCACTTTAATAATTCTGAAATATGGTTTCCTTTAGATATAAAATATAATCGAGGTAAAATTATTTCATTTACCCAATTTAAAATGATACTATGTCGACTTGCCTTGTTTAAGTATTCAGAAATCCTTATCGATAATATGGCGTCCCACATACCGACCAGAATTCACAAATAGCTCAACGGATAAGCAAACACAATATAAAACATTTTATATCACTAAAATACGCGATCATATATATAATACACTCAAACTCAATCTAGGGTGCTACTGTCCATATATATACTGAGTCCACATCAAAGCTTAGGAATATACAAAATCTAAGCTCTGATACCACGTGTGACGTACAGGCAACTCCTGCACCCGCCCCGGTAGGCTTTTCAACCATCCCGCTACCCTTCTGCTTTTCAACATGGGGGCACTCCTGCTTTTCAACATAGGGGCACTCCTGCTTTTTAACATGGAGGTGACCACAAGTGGTACCTCAAATTTGCTTTTACGGCAAGCCTCTTGACTATCAACCAACCCTTTCACACTAGGGACATGTAGGGGTAAGAGTCTAAGCTTCGTCACTGTTCACAAAGCGAGAACCCCCTATCATGCTGAAGGCATCAAGCAAATCCAATCCCGGTATCTTCACATCAACAACGCAAAAGCGTTTCTCAACCTCACACAGAAACTAAGTCTCATAGACTTATCACGTCTCCAACTTTCAACTTGCTATCCTTCGGGCCAAGAAGGAAGCTCGATAGATTGGAGTAACACTCCGCACTACACGAATCAACATCCTCAACACAAATGATAATCAAGCCTACACAAGAGGCAACCTAATAAGTGTACGACTAAGTAGTTCCAACATCAAGTCGAGGAACTAAAATGGCCAAATTTGATAGTCGGTTATTTAACTATCAAAACAATCAAACAAAATATTTAGCACTATATAGAATCACTAGGCCCTTTAATTAATCTTTTATTAATTAATTCACTTACCAAATATTCACTCAAATTAACTTTAAAAAGATATATTCTCAAAACCATTCAATGTTCTATATTGGAAAACATTTCCAAATACTTATTTAATAATAAGTAATTCACAATTCAATTTATTTTCAACATTTGGAAAATATTCCATATACTTAAATCACGATTAAGTATATATTTTATTTCATAAGGAAAACATTCTCTTTAAACACATTTATTTGGGTCAAAACGAATGTTGCGTAAAACATCGTTACGACAACCCAAAATCACTAGTATAGGGATTCGAAGATAAGAGATAGATAAATCCCAAATACTATACAAATATTTCCTTTTTGAAAATCATTTACTATAACAACAGTGTTATAGTCCATCATTTCCTTTCTTCTCAAAAACGTCTATTTCAACAATGAATGTTGAAATCTATGGTTTCGATAGTCAACACATTTTAAAACATCTTTAAACCATTTAACTTCATTTTATAATTATCACTTTCAAAACATTTATTTAACTTAAAATATTATTCACTGTCCGAAATCGTGAATATAATTCTCAAGGGTTATCCATTGTCCAAAATCGTGGATATAAATCATTTATCCAAATTTAATACTTCTACCATTTATTAAAGGATAATTCACTGTCAAAAATCGCGAATATAATTCCTTTAATAAAATTCTATACTTAACTTATCAAATTCAATTGATTTCACCTTTATAATCAATGTTTATAAATTCCACTTACATTTTATAAAAACTTCAACTTATAAAAATCCCTTCATTAACCAATTCTATTTATAACACTTATATGCCAAAATCCAAATTATAAGTTAAATTGCTTATAAATCATTTATTTCCAAAATTCGTTCCTTTTATAACTTTACAAATTCATAAATCTTATCTACTTATAAGATTCAATTATACTTCATTTTAACACTTACAAAATTCCTTTATAATCCCAATATTTCGATTTATAAAATATCAATCTTATAAATCTTATATATAATCCATTTAAAATAAATCAAAAAACTCAATTTAAATAAACCAAATCTTTTAATAATTTACAAATTGTTATTAAAGCTTATATAACTCCAAAATCATACTTAAGTATTATTTCCCAAAAATCATAATTTTTATAACATAAAAATTATAACTTTTATTTATTCAAAATTAATCCATTCCTTAACAATTTAAAACTCAATATAACGTATATTGACAAAATCACTTTTAAAATCCTTTTAAATTTGGAAATCGTCCTTTTAACAATTTTAAATTCCAAAATATAGGTCCAATGATGCAACAGCACCAAATACATCAATCACGGCATCCAAAACATCATATATCATATGAATAACAACATATATCACAATATCTGTAAATAAATCAAAACTGGTGAGGAATACAGTTGGATCCCTCCAATCTGTCACCTGCAACAAATATACATATTAGAATATGTGTACAATGTCCGCTTCAAGGCAGATGCGCGTACAAAGGGTCATCCGCTCATACATGGGAACGTATAGGGTCATCTGCTCCACTAGGTAGGAATATATCCAAATATCAATCAATATATCATATATCATCCAAACAATCATCAATCATCATAAAATAAATTTATTTCTCACTTATATAAAAATATCAGTGAGTCAGAAAGAGTGAGTTGTACTCACATTGCGTCCAATAGCAGTTGCAGTGTTTTATTCCGAATAAAATTAAACGCACGTTTAATTTTACCCAAAATTCAAACTAGCTCCAATCAACTCCAAACCAGATCTAAAATGTATTGCTCGTCAATACGGACCAAACGCAATTCGTTTCGTTAAAAACGGACCTCGTATGACAAAGTTACGCAATTTTAAAGTTTGTACGAATTATTATATATAAATTTACACATTTTATTTATTTATTTTAAACCTTTAATAATCTGGGCCGTTAGATCCACTTTACTAGATCCAAGCCGTGACTCCCCTTCTTCCTGTAAAGACCCAAAAGTTGGCCTTCGAAAATCGGCACCCGTACTTTACATCGTACTCGAATGTCGTAGATTCAAATGCCAAATCTGGTTCTCCGGAGCTTATAACAACATTAAGTAAACAACACAGCGGAAATAAAAGAATATAGATATACAATATCTGATACAATATCCAGATACAATGATGATACAATGAATATCTATATACATCAGAGATATGATACAACAAATAGCAGCGGAAAAGAAAACGATAACATCAGCAGCGGATAATCTCCATCTTCAAAGCGCCAATCCATAAATAGCTCGAACTCCCAATAACGAGGCATAAGATAAGCAAGTGCAGTCCAATCCAAAGACTGAACTAGCTCCAGATAATCTACTAAATCTGAATATCTGAAAAACCAAACTCTAGACTGCTCGTGTAGAAAATTTAGAGCATCCAGAGTTTAGGAAAGAAACAATAAACTCCGGATCAGCCATGGGACTGGTGTGAGCAACAAAAACAGTTTATCTTTAAAAACAAATAGCAGAGAATTTTAAAGTCAATTCGCAATGCTTTTGGAAAATGAAACTACCATAAGACCTCCCACCACACACACAATGCAAACGCAGAATTGGAGGAGATTTCTTCTTATGATAGTCAAAGATGCTTACTACGCAAAATCAAATCATTTTTGATATCATTATTAGTGCATAGTGTAGAAAAAATTTCGAAAGTAGAATATAAATCTTAGCCAGCATAGACATTTCGCACTTATGCCTACTATAGCTACCATGTTCAATAGCAGGTTACCACCACATTCCATGGCAGGTAATACAACTAAAACCGTACAGGGCTCATATTGTTTTGTTTGGATTTCCAACAAATGGTCAGGCTAAGGAACTTCCTATTCCACGAAAGAAACGCCTCTGGCGGGACGTTCCGAGAACCAACTGTTCTCTGCCAAACAAGGCCGGCAACCCCTTTTCCCAAGGGATAAAAGAAACCTCAGATATGCCACCCCCGGTCCTTTGGGACCTTTAACCGAGGTACCTCTAATCCAACATCACACGTCATAAATAAAGTGTGTCCACATGAGTAAGTATCTGGGCTCCATACCATGATACTACCCTTTTCCAGAAGGAATGGTCATACCCTAGGGGAGCTACCCCTGAAAACCTTGCCGCACAATTCCTGTTTCGACCATTACCGGGTTGTGAGGCTCGACGAAGTCTCGTCCACAAAGCTACGCTTTTTCAAAAAGCCACGCTTCGGGTCAAACAAGTGATCAACCTATGATCACAAAGATATAAGATCAAACAAATGATCATATCGCAAATGATCAAACACTGATCATTTCACAGCAGCACTCAGCATGCCACATTACCAAATTGGGATATATCGCTGATAAATTTCAACTACATAACCTCTGAGCTCGTACGTCTCAAAGAAGGGTGTTAAGCTAAGAGAATAAATTCTCCGCCACCAACAGAGATGTATTTGAAAGAAATCGGCTTTATATCTCAAAGTGTAATGTCAGACATACAATCCATACAAGTCTGTTCCGGGTTCGAACAGAACCGAAGGCACTTCTCACGAAGCCCTTGCAATTCCGGATAATTTCCAATCACGTCCGGACTTCCCGTCACTAAGGGTGATAAAACCTCTATACCGAAGATCAGCCGATGTAGAGTAACTCGACGGTAATCCTTCCGTTTTCAAAAATATCCGGTCTTCAACACCGGTCTTCAAATGCGATCCATATACGTCGTATCACATATTCGGAATGGGTTATACGACCCAAAGGTCCTTTCCCGGCTAACCCGAATAGTGAGCGCAATTTAAAATCATATGGATATGGGATTTCAATTAAGTCACACTTAATAATTCAACCCTTTCTTCCAAAATAGTTTAAACCAATCATCATTTCAAATCTTTAAATAAAAAGATTTATTTCACACCGTTCACCTCGTTTTATAAGGATCTATTCATAGGTTTCAAAACATTTCAATTCCAATTGGATTAACTCGTTAAATCTTTAAAACAAAGATTCAACTTATAGCTTTCAAAACAATTTCATTTCGAATGGTTTAAACAAATCATCATTCTAAATCTGTTAAAAATAAACAGATTCAATTTATAGTTTTCAAA
Source organism: Allium fistulosum (assembly GCA_030737815.1). Classification (NCBI taxonomy): domain Eukaryota; kingdom Viridiplantae; phylum Streptophyta; class Magnoliopsida; order Asparagales; family Amaryllidaceae; genus Allium; species Allium fistulosum. Next base: position 690,029,093 of record CM060908.1, on the reverse strand, counting down.
AAGAATTCATTTATAACTTGGAAAACCATCTTTCAATTCATACTTGAAATTCCTTTAAATTGGAATTCCATTTGTTATATATACGAAAGCTTTTATCATTTGAAAACAAACAGTTTTCGTCTAAGAAAAATCCAATTTTATTTGCACGGGTTAAAGTCCTTGAATTATATTCACATTCCAAAATCAATACTTTTTAAAATAGTTTAACCCATGTATAAACATCTTTAATCCCTAGTTTCAAATTTAAAATTCAATTTTAAACTTGACTTTAAGTTTTTAAATCAAATTATTTAAATTTTCAAAACTCGATTAAGTTATTCAAAATAACTTTTATCCTTGAAAACTCATTTCAAAAGCTTTTCACTTTAAACCGAAATTTCCAATTTCCAAAATCAATTGAAATTAAAATTTCAATTTCAAAAACATCAAATTTAAATTATCTGTGACTTAACCGATTTCCACGTGAAATCCATATTTGTGTGTGTAAAAGTGTGGTCCAGGGGTTTCACACACAATAGTGCAACATCAATCATCACAGATATATCGATAAGCGGTATGATCGATAACGCTTAACTCCATTCACAGATTCATAGATAAAATAAATTTATCAGTCACAAAGATTCACTATTACAATTCGATGTGGGTTTCGGATAATCAACTGGAATCCGACTCCCTGTCGCATCGAAATTCAAGTGCCGTTTTACGGGTCAAAGGTTTCATATTCACATAACAATATACACATCACAGATAAGTAAATTACAGATCATAACAAAATCAGGGTATATCACAAAGTATCAGTAACAGGGGTATCAAACAATTCACATTCAGTCCAATCCAACATTCACAAGTAAGGTCAGTTAATATCTGATTAATTCAAATCAGATTAATTTCTTATGAATAAATTTCAAATCCTGGTTAATCAATTATTAATAAATTACAAATTTATTTTGATTAATTATTTCTTAATTACTCATTAATTAAATTAATTATTCCATAATTAATTATCTCCATTAATGTTACTAAGTAAATTCACTTATCCAATTACCCAATGATTTTCTTAAATTAATCACCATTTCATAACTACCTTAATTGATTCATTAATTATTCTTTTAAAGTAATTAACCCTTCTATTTAATTGATTAATAAATCTTTAATCATAAATTGGTCCATCATAATTACTTCCATTTAAGTGATCATCTTAAATTAATCATTTATTAGTTTCTTGATAAATTAACTTGAACTATTAATAAAAAATTGTTTCAATTACTTTCATTAAGTAATTTACTTCAAGTAATAAATTTTCTTTAACAAATAAATTTTAGCTTAACCTCGAAAGGTAAATTTACAATTATAAAACACCCTTAATATTAACTTCTTGAAATATCCTTAAATTTGTTTAAAATAAAAATAAAAGCTATGTTCATTAGAAACCATTTTAAACTAAGCTAATTAAAACAATTTATTCGAAAATCTTTCTTAACTGATTCTTAGACTTGATTATCATTCAATATAAGAAAGAAATTTGATTAACTTAAGCTTTTAAAACTGTTTTTCTTTTCTTTTTTCCTGCAGACAACCACCCCGAGCAAAACGCCCATCAGCTCGAGTTCGAACCCGAGCAAAACCACGCTTCTATTTGCTTCGAGCCAGATCTTTGTTTTCGCGTGTTCGACTTCGAGCCCCCGTCTTCTTCCCCAAATCCACTTACCCAGATATTCACGCGACCCCAAACGTGTACGTGTACGTGTACACCACCATGGCGACGCTTCGGCCATCACCCCTAGCGTCGACAAGTCGACTATCAGCCTCGCACACCATTCCAACCACCAGTTCCCCTCCGATTCCTCTTGAACTCGAATTCGAATAAACGAAGCCTGGAACACCGTTTCGCGACCAACTTAAATCCCTGTCAACGCCTCGTCTTCGCAGCCCAGTCCACCAGAACTCCTCCTATTCCGATCACGACCTCGACTAGGGCCTAGCTACCCTCGCCCAAAACCCGAAGGCACTCGATCAACCCACTTGGTCGCGGCGATCGTTTCTTTAAACCCAGTGAAAACTAGGGTTCAAAAATAGAATTCGTCACCGCTCTCTTCATCATGATTTCCATCACCATCCATGATTTTTCTCGGCAACTCCTAACACTTCTCTACTACCAGAAAGAAACTCGAGTCTCCACAATACAGAGATCACCAGATTTTGCTAAAAATTCATTTTTTGTTCAATATCAAACTGCAACTTTCACTCATTTCTAAAAATTCCAATTCTTGATCTAAAAATCAAGTTTTAGTTGAGGCTTTTAATTTGTGAAACTAAAATTACAAAATTTGTATGTTTGGATTTTGGTAAAGATTATCATGCACTGATATATCTTATATTATAGTGACAACATCTAATATTAACTCCTTAAAATTTTAAATATCACTTGAGATATTTAACAACTTCATTTTTATAAACTTCATTTCCTCAGATCCTTATTTAGATGATGAGCATTTAAAATGAAGGTTGTACCTGGGAAAAATCAAACAGAACAGGCAAATAAAGAAAGCAGTATGCACACAGATAACTCTTACATCAGGTATTTACTTGTAATAACATGAAATGCTTATTCGACCCAAATATAAATCAAGCAACCATATTTAGATTTTAGTTTGTAAAAGGTTACTCACATGTAAATAAGAAGAGTTGCTCACAGATTTAAAAAGGAAACAGAGCCTCTGTTGAAATGCTTTTGAACTTGAAGATAAACCCTCAACAGATTTTTAATTATAAGCACAAGCAATACTTATTCATTTTAACATATAAGCATGCAACCAAATTTTTATTTAAAGTTTTAAAAGTTACTCACTAGTTCCCAATTTAAAACTCCTGTTTAACCTTTTTAAAAATCATGATTTCTGACGAGAATCCAGGTTGTATAAAGGAATCAACAAATTTCGATGTTTGAAACTAACATGTTCTAAGGCTTTCACTGTTTACTTCCTATTTTCCAGATAAACTCGAATCTGTTAAATGATCATAGTTTATTTAAATACCGCAACCTATCGGAATTTAAATGAGAAGAATTTGAATTTTCAAATCAAACTTGCATACTGGAAAGTGAAAGCAGAGAGTATCCTGCTAAAAACAACACACACCATACATGCATACTGACATAATTATCAACCAACAATCACTCTTCACAAGCTACTTCAAGCATCAACTCAGATATCGAGATATATAGATGGGTTTAAATGAGTTGCTCACCTTAATTTGAAAGCAAAAAGCAGCTCTGTATTTTGAAAGCCTGCAGTATTGATTTCTTCTTAAATCTGTTTGCTTTTGTTAAATGATCTTGAGTTTGAAATTGTTATATGATGTTTTTTTCTTCTTCTTTTCTTTCTCAGGTTTAATGGAGGAACTGAGATGAAGTATGATATATCGAAAAGAAGGTTACAGGTTGATGATATTACTTTGTACAGGGTATTATATTGTTTATACAATAGGGTATGGGCTAGAGGTGATCTTGCTTGTACTTGTTTATACATATAAATGTATTTCTTCTTTTGCTTTCGGCTGAGGTGATTTTGGTATCTTATTTTATATGTGTGATAAAGTTTGCTTTGTACATACTTGACTTCGGATGAAAGGTTTTACTTTGTTTGTTATTTTATTTATGTTTGTTTTGTTTTATTTTTGTAGTATATTTATATTAGTTTAACTTAGGTTGCATACTTGTCTTTATAATCCTATCACTTTAAAAATGTAAATAAGTTTCTATTTTATACTATATAATTTATCTTATATATTTTCGATTCTATTTATACTTAATATCTATTATTATCATTTTTCTACTTTAATATTATTATTATCATTTATTATTTAACCATTTATTTACAATTTTAAATCCAAATTAATATATATATATACTTATATATAGAATTTCAAATTTACTCATATATCATATATACATATATATTCACATATATGCAATATTTATAATATTTTTAAATTAAAATGATTTATACAGAATTTACTCAATACTCGGGGAAACTCGCATTACTAAATCAATTTATTTCACAGTTTTATTCAAAAATTTATTTAAATTATCAATTTAAATAAAATTAAATTTCGGGGTCGTTACAAACTTCCCCCCTTAAAAGAATTTCGTCCTCGAAATTCGCAGGCACGAAATAAAGACAGAGATAGATAGATTCGATCTCCTATAGTTTCTCAACTCACGATATGAATTCCAAACTCAAGTCGGAATATCTCAGAATACATACCAATTTGTCCCTCTTCGGACTTTGGTATTCAAAAGAAATTACAATAAAATTTCAAATTCGGTTTTAAACGAAATCGTTTTACCGATACAATTCAAATTTATCCTTCATATTCTATTAATTGATTTACCTCAAATTAAAATTTCCAATTTCAAATTCATTAAGGTTTAAATCAAAATGCTGATAAGAAACCAATGAAGATACGAAGTAAGGATTTTCTACAACGATTCGTAGAGCCATCATCACACCGAAAATTCTTTCTGGAGCTGTCACGAAGCTATCAAAAGAATTTAGAACCGAATCAAAGATTATTGATAAGAAAGTTATTTCCACTGTCGCAGGGTATTGACTATTTATAGTCGTATTCCCTTGTCCCCTATCTCGTCATCTTCTTGCACTCATACTCACTATCAGTGGATAGTAAGAGAATTTACTGAGACGTTCAGACTGATATCTTAGGGATATACTCATTCTAGAGTTTACTTCACTCTATCTCTAATGAGCTACTTAATGTGTTATACTCCTGAGCTAAAGTTCAACCTTAGCTCTGATACCACTTGTAAAGACCCAAAAGTTGGCCTTCGAAAATCGGCACCCGTACTTTACATCGTACTCGAATGCCGTAGATTCAAATGCCAAATCTGGTTCTCCGGAGCTTATAACAACATTAAGTAAACAACACAGCGGAAATAAAAGAATATAGATATACAATATCTGATACAATATCCAGATACAATGATGATACAATGAATATCTATATACATCAGAGATATGATACAACAAATAGCAGCGGAAAAGAAAACGATAACATCAGCAGCGGATAATCTCCATCTTCAAAGCGTCAATCCATAAATAGCTCGAACTCCCAATAATGAGGCACAAGATAAGAAAGTGCAGTCCGATCCAAAGACTGAACTAGCTCCAGATAATCTACTAAATCTGAATATCTGAAAAACCAAACTCTAGACTGCTCGTGTAGAAAATTTTGAGCATCCAGAGTTTAGGAAAGAAACAATAAACTCCGGATCAGTCATGGGACTGGTGTGAGCAACAAAAACAGTTTATCTTTAAAAACAAATAGCAGAGAATTTTAAAGTCAATTCGCAATGCTTTTGGAAAATGAAACTACCATAAGACCTCCCACCACACACACAATGCAAACGCAGAATTGGAGGAGATTTCTTCTTATGATAGTCAAAGATGCTTACTACGCAAAATCAAATCATTTTTGATATTATTATTAGTGCATAGTGTAGAAAAAATTTCGAAAGTAGAATATAAATCTTAGCCAGCATAGACATTTCGCACTTATGCCTACTATAGCTACCATGTTCAATAGCAGGTTACCACCACATTCCCTGGCAGGTAATACAACTAAAACCGTACAGGGCTCGTATTGTTTTGTTTGGATTTCCAACAAATGGTCAGGCTAAGGAACTTCCTATTCCACGAAAGAAACGCCTCTGGCGGGACGTTCCGAGAACCAACTGTTCTCTGCCAAACAAGGCCGGCAACCCCTTTTCCGAAGGGATAAAAGAAACCTCAGATATGCCACCCCCGGTCCTTTGGGACCTTTAACCGAGGTACCTCTAATCCAACATCACACGTCATAAATAAAGTGTGTCCACATGAGTAAGTATCTGGGCTCCATACCATGATACTATCCTTTTCCAGAAGGAATGGTCATACCCTAGGGGAGCTACCCCTGAAAACCTTGCCGCACAATTCCTGTTTCGACCATTACCGGGTTGTGAGGCTCGACGAAGTCTCGTCCACAAAGCTATGCTTTTTCAAAAAGCCACGCTTCGGGTCAAACAAATGATCAACCTATGATCACAAAGATATAAGATCAAACAAATGATCATATCGCAAATGATCAAACACTGATCATTTCACAGCAGCACTCAGCATGCCACATTACCAAATTGGGATATATCGCTGATAAATTTCAACTACATAACCTCTGAGCTCGTACGTCTCAAAGAAGGGTGTTAAGCTAAGAGAATAAATTCTCCGCCACCAACAGAGATGTATTTGAAAGAAATCGGCTTTATATCTCAAAGTGTAATGTCAGACATACAATCCATACAAATCTGTTCCGGGTTCGAACAGAACTGAAGGCACTTCTCACGAAGCCCTTGCAATTCCGGATAATTTCCAATCACGTCCGGACTTCCCGTCACTAAGGGTGATAAAACCTCTATACCGGAGATCACCCGATGTAGAGTAACTCGACGGTAATCCTTCCGTTTTCAAAAATATCCGGTCTTCAACACCGGTCTTCAAATGCGATCCATATACGTCGTATCACATATTCGGAATGGGTTATACGACTCAAAGGTCCTTTCCCGGCTAACCCGAATAGTGAGCGCAATTTAAAATCATATGGATATGGGATTTCAATTAAGTCACAACTTAATAATTCAACCCTTTCTTCCAAAATAGTTTAAACCAATCATCATTTCAAATCTTTAAATAAAAAGATTTATTTCACACCGTTCACCTCGTTTTATAAGGATCTATTCATAGGTTTCAAAACATTTCAATTCCAATTGGATTAACTCGTTAAATCTTTAAAACAAAGATTCAACTTATAGCTTTCAAAACAATTTCATTTCGAATGGTTTAAACAAATCATCATTCTAAATCTGTTAAAAATAAACAGATTCAATTAATAGTTTTCAAAAAGAATTCATTTATAACTTGGAAAACCATCTTTCAATTCATACTTGAAATTCCTTTAAATTGGAATTCCATTTGTTATATATACGAAAGCTTTTATCATTTGAAAACAAACAGTTTTCGTCTAAGAAAAATCCAATTCTATTTGCACGGGTTAAAGTCCTTGAATTATATTCACATTCCAAAATCAATACTTTTTAAAATAGTTTAACCCATGTATAAACATCTTTAATCCCTAGTTTCAAATTTTAGAATTCAATTTTAAACTTGACTTTAAGTTTTTAAATCAAAATATTTAAATTTTCAAAACTCGATTAAGTTATTCAAAATAACTTTTATCCTTGAAAACTCATTTCAAAAGCTTTTCACTTTAAACCGAAATTTCCAATTTCCAAAATCAATTGAAATTAAAATTTCAATTTCAAAAACATCAAATTTAAATTATCTGTGACTTAACCGATTTCCACGTGAAATCCATATTTGTGTGTGTAAAAGTGTGGTCCAGGGGTTTCACACACAATAGTGCAACATCAATCATCACAGATATATCGATAAGCGGTATGATCGATAACGCTTAACTCCATTCACAGATTCATAGATAAAATAAATTTATCAGTCACAAAGATTCACTATTACAATTCGATGTGGGTTTCGGATAATCAACTGGAATCCGACTCCCTGTCGCATCGAAATTCAAGTGCCGTTTTACGGGTCAAAGGTTTCATATTCACATAACAATATACACATCACAGATAAGTAAATTACAGATCATAACAAAATCAGGGTATATCACAAAGTATCAATAACAGGGGTATCAAACAATTCACATTCAGTCCAATCCAACATTCACAAGTAAGGTCAGTTAATATCTGATTAATTCAAATCAGATTAATTTCTTATGAATAAATTTCAAATCCTGGTTAATCAATTATTAATAAATTACAAATTTATTTTGATTAATTATTTCTTAATTACTCATTAATTAAATTAATTATTCCATAATTAATTATCTCCATTAATGTTACTAAGTAAATTCACTTATCCAATTACCCAATGATTTTCTTAAATTAATCACCATTTCATAACTACCTTAATTAATTCATTAATTATTCTTTTAAAGTAATTAACCCTTCTATTTAATTGATTAATAAATCTTTAATCATAAATTGGTCCATCATAATTACTTCCATTTAAGTGATCATCTTAAATTAATCATTTATTAGTTTCTTGATAAATTAACTTGAACTATTAATAATTTTTTTTCAATTACTTTCATTAAGTAATTTACTTCAAGTAATAAATTTTCTTTAACAAATAAATTTTAGCTTAACCTCGAAAGGTAAATTTACAATTATAAAACACCCTTAATATTAACTTCTTGAAATATCCTTAAATTTGTTTAAAATAAAAATAAAAGCTATGTTCATTAGAAACCATTTTAAACTAAGCTAATTAAAACAATTTATTCGAAAATCTTTCTTCTGATTCTTAGACTTGATTATCATTCAATATAAGAAAGAAATTTGATTAACTTAAGCTTTTAAAACTGTTTTTCTTTTCTTTTTTCCTGCAGACAACCACCCCGAGCAAAACGCCCATCAGCTCGAGTTCGAACCCGAGCAAAACCACGCTTCTATTTGCTTCGAGCCAGATCTTTGTTTTCGCGTGTTCGACTTCGAGCCCCCGTCTTCTTCCCCAAATCCACTTACCCAGATATTCACGCGACCCCAAACGTGTACGTGTACGTGTACACCACCATGGCGACGCTCCGGCCATCACCCCTAGCGTCGACAAGTCGACTATCAGCCTCGCACACCATTCCAACCACCAGTTCCCCTCCGATTCCTCTTGAACTCGAATTCGAATAAACGAAGCCTGGAACACCGTTTCGCGACCAACTTAAATCCCTGTCAACGCCTCGTCTTCGCAGCCCAGTCCACCAGAACTCCTCCTATTCCGATCACGACCTCGACTAGGGCCTAGCTACCCTCGCCCAAAACCCGAAGGCACTCGATCAACCCACTTGGTCGCGGCGATCGTTTCTTTAAACCCAGTGAAAACTAGGGTTCAAAAATAGAATTCGTCACCGCTCTCTTCATCATGATTTCCATCACCATCCATGATTTTTCTCGGCAACTCCTAACACTTCTCTACTACCAGAAAGAAACTCGAGTCTCCACAATACAGAGATCACCAGATTTTGCTAAAAATTCATTTTTTGTTCAATATCAAACTGCAACTTTCACTCATTTCTAAAAATTCCAATTCTTGATCTAAAAATCAAGTTTTAGTTGAGGCTTTTAATTTGTGAAACTGAAATTACAAAATTTGTATGTTTGGATTTTGGTAAAGATTATCATGCACTGATATATCTTATATTCCAGTGACAACATCTAATATTAACTCCTTAAAATTTTAAATATCACTTGAGATATTTAACAACTTCATTTCCTCAGATCCTTATTTAGATGATGAGCATTTAAAATGAAGGTTGTACCTGGGAAAAATCAAACAGAACAGGCAAATAAAGAAAGCAGTATGCACACAGATAACTCTTACATCAGGTATTTACTTGTAATAACATGAAATGCTTATTCGACCCAACAATAAATCAAGCAACCATATTTAGATTTTAGTTTGTAAAAGGTTACTCACATGTAAATAAGAAGAGTTGCTCATAGATTTAAAAAGGAAACAGAGCCTCTGTTGAAATGCTTTTGAACTTGAAGATAAACCCTCAACAGATTTTTAATTATAAGCACAAGCAATACTTATTCATTTTAACATATAAGCATGCAACCAAATTTTTATTTAAAGTTTTAAAAGTTACTCACTAGTTCCCAATTTAAAAATCATGTTTAACCTTTTTAAAAATCATGATTTCTGACGAGAATCCAGGTTGTATAAAGGAATCAACAAATTTCGATGTTTGAAACTAACATGTTCTAAGGCTTTCACTGTTTACTTCCTATTTTCCAGATAAACTCGAATCTGTTAAATGATCATAGTTTATTTAAATACCGCAACCTATCGGAATTTAAATGAGAAGAATTTGAATTTTCAAATCAAACTTGCATACTGGAAAGTGAAAGCAGAGAGTATCCTGCTAAAAACAACACACACCATACATGCATACTGACATAATTATCAACCAACAATCACTCTTCACAAGCTCTTCAAGCATCAACTCAGATATCGAGATATATAGATGGGTTTAAATGAGTTGCTCACCTTAATTTGAAAGCAAAAAGCAGCTCTGTATTTTGAAAGCCTGCAGTATTGATTTCTTCTTAAATCTGTTTGCTTTTGTTAAATGATCTTGAGTTTGAAATTGTTAGATGATGTTTTTTTTCTTCTTTTCTTTCTCAGGTTTAATGGAGGAACTGAGATGAAGTATGATATATCGAAAAGAAGGTTACAGGTTGATGATATTACTTTGTACAGGGTATTATATTGTTTATACAATAGGGTATGGGCTAGAGGTGATCTTGCTTGTACTTGTTTATACATATAAATGTATTTCTTCTTTTGCTTTCGGCTGAGGTGATTTTGGTATCTTATTTTATATATGTGATAAAGTTTGCTTTGTACATACTTGACTTCGGATGAAAGGTTTTACTTTGTTTGTTATTTTATTTATGTTTGTTTTGTTTTATTTTTGTAGTATATTTATATTAGTTTAACTTAGGTTGCATACTTGTCTTTATAATCCTATCACTTTAAAAATGTAAATAAGTTTCTATTTTATACTATATAATTTATCTTATATATTTTCGATTCTATTTATACTTAATATCTATTATTATCATTTTTCTACTTTAATATTATTATTATCATTTATTATTTAACCATTTATTTATAATTTTAAATCCAAATTAATATATATATACTTATATATAGAATTTCAAATTTACTCATATATCATATATACATATATATTCACATATATGCAATATTTATAATATTTTTAAATTAAAATGATTTATACCGAATTTACTCAATACTCGGGGAAACTCGCATTACTAAATCAATTTATTTCACAGTTTTATTCAAAAATTTATTTAAATTATCAATTTAAATAAAATTAAATTTCGAGGTCGTTACACTTCCTCTATCATGTTTCCACCAGGTCAAATACGTGAGCAAGAACCCAAAGCTCACATACTACATCTCGAAGCCGCTACCTCCATCGTCCACTAGAATTCGATCGGCGACCTTGGTTTCGAAGCTCATCGCGAGTGCCACCATCGGCCGTGAGCACGGCAGGTCCGGTCGTCCTCTAGCCTTGTATTTCATGCTTGAACGCGTGACGTTCGACGTCGATTTTCCGCCAATCTACCACCCTAAAATCGATCACAACCGTTGAACCGCTAGATCTCGATATGATCTTCAATGTTGTAGTTGATAATTTTTCGTAATTGTTGATGGATTTGAAGATAATTGAGGGGGAAAGAAACAAATTCTCGGCCATTGAAATGAAGAGGTGGCGGCTGTAACTAGGGTTAGCGTTTTGAGTGCAAAATAGAAAATAGTGAGGCCTTTTATAGAAAATTCTACGACACTATTCATCGTCAAATTTTTCAAACTCGAAACGAAGCATGCCGCCTGGCGTTTATAAGGTTTTACCCCTATTCCGAACACAATGGAATATATATCGGGAGCCAATTCGATCGTATTTGGAAAATAGGTTTTCGAATCGAATTATTTAAATTTAAAATTCACTTAAACCGATTTCTATGCGTTTTAGCTTTCCCCGGACAAACCGTAAATCCGATTGACACGAAATTTGAAATCTTACAATAATTTAACATTACGGATCCAATGAAACTGGTTTCATCGAAATCCGAGACTGTATTAAAAGTGGCTATTTTTACACGTTAATTAAATATTAAAGTATTCAATTTTAACAAATTAACTTTTAATTCAATTTCAAAAGTTCTCTAACTTCATTCTAATTTAAATAAGATTTAATTCAACTTTGTAAATCATTTTTATTCACATTAAATCCAAATTCCAATTATTTCCACAATTTCAAATATTAAATTAACAATTTAATTATCCAATTAAATCCTTATATTCGAAATATAAGTTATTCAGCTTATAAAATTAACTTGTGAATATTTAAAATCAATTAAATATATGAATTTCAAATGACAAAAATTCTGGGTCGTTACAATTTCACATGACATTTCACTTGAGTTTGATTTACTTGCATAAGAATGTTAATCCTAACTCGAGTGTTTTGTGGTTTGCTTTACGCTCTGGTCGGCCTGAATGTCACAGCTTTTGAAACTCATCTTTTGGAGCATGGAGTTCGCTTGGAAGATCTATCTTATCTATTTCATCTTCCAGTTTATTTCTATTATTTTCAGTTGTATGTTTCAGACTTATTATTTGCTTTTGTGTTGAGACTTCTATGTACTGGGATTTTTGTTATATTCTCTGTTGAACTATGTTATTTCTATAGTAGCTTCATAAACTACTATTTATCTTTTCCGCTGCTTATTGTTGTAAAACTCTGTGTCTATGATTCTGTGATTGATTTATTTATTGTATATGCTAAGTTTTGCCAATTATAAATTAACAATCTGTTATTTGAAGCAATTCAAGTCTGACATGAGTGGATTATTGTCGATTTGAATGGTTCGAAATAGCGGGTCGTTACAAATATTGTGTCAGTTTGTTATGTTCAAGTGTTTTTGAATTCCTATCGATAGTGTTGGCCAGGTGAATTGATCGAAACCCAAAATTCAAACTTAATAACTCAAACAACACAATATTTTTATCATTTTTATATCAATTACAAATACACTCCCTCGTAGGATGATTCAAGAATGGATTTTAGAACAGGGATAGTGTGACGCCCCACCTCTATGCTCATAATAACAAAGAGTATTAAAAGAAATACTGTCTATTATTACGAAGAATAAGGATGGATAGGAGCGACCATCCGTAGTTGGCCTTACACTAATATTGGTTATCTCGATAGGAGTGGTATATACTTTTTATTTTTCATCTATTATTTATTTACTCCCATCGACACACCCAATTCTAGTATAAAACGAACTACGACGGTTCATAATAGTTTAGGACAATGAATATAATAACAACACAGATAATAAAAATGCAGAACACAGATTAACAAAAATCTCATATATATATATATATATAACCGATGTCAGTTACAATATAGTTGACACAATACATATGATACAACTACAACTGTCGACTCTAGAAGTTATATATACAAGTACATTATCGACTAATATACATGAATACATATCATTCTATACAATGACACGACTGCTACAAAATGGCAGAGACAACGTCAGAAGATGTGAAAAGTCTTCATATCCCTAACAGCAACTCAAAGAAGGAAATCTACAACCTGAAATAACTCGGGTCTGACCCGAGTATTAAATTCAAAAGAAAATAATACACGGGTCAGTCTAATTCAAACTCGGTTATTAGTGCATAGCAGCAATAATAATCAGATAGTCAAATAGACGACAATCACAGAAATCTCGTATATCCAACTCTCGATACGAGAATTGGATAACGGCAGATATAACACTGACACCTCAACAATCCAAATCAGAATACAACTCCAAACCATTGAAATTAACCAACGAAACAATTCAACAAATCAAAACATCAATTTAAAACTGTCAAATCTGATAGGGCTGCAGTACACGCACGCGTGTACTGCCTCGCCACTATCGCAGGAGATACACAAAATCTCAGTGAAAGTCACAAATGATCACAAGGTCAAACCTCGAAATCGGGTTCAACTCAAGTGTGATAACAACACAAATGACTAAATTGCAACTGCGTGCAAACAGCCTCAAAAACATAAATGTACCAATTGCAACATATATATATAGTACTGTGAACTGGACAGTACTAGCATCATAATCTAGAACAAGGCAAAATGCCAAAGCCATGAAACACCGAAATGATCTAATAACAGATCAATTCGAACAAGTCTCGAAATCCGGCTTCAAAAATCACAATGAACAGGCAAACAAGTTATGAATACTGCAATGAGCAACTCAGCAATCATACAGGTGAACACGATGAAGAACGCACATTCAAGTGCACAAGACATGCACATATAATCAAAACACTCAGTGATGTTCAAATGACAAAACTCAAGCCCAGGTCAAGAAAGCAAAATTATCACTGCACGCAAGAAGTATATACAAATGATCAAGCACTGGAACTGACCAGTGCAACCAAAACTGGCAACAGGGAAGTAAAGATCAAAGAAATGCAAACTGGCAACCTGAAAGAAACAAACTACAAAGACCCTCGTAATACCAGTGGAGCAGTGCCAAGAAAACCCACCAGTAACCCAAACTTCACAATGATACAACATATATGCAACTATAAAACTGGTCAGTGCAAAGATAAATGCATATATGGAGATAGACATGCTAAAGTCCCCAAAATTCACGAAACAACAACTATAAAGCTAATAACCACAAAATATACTAATTCGAATGAATTCCGGAAATCATTTCAATTGGGCGAACTCACAAAAGAAATCACAGTAGCAAGCTCAACCATGAAAGCCAAAATCAACACATGAACAACATCACAAACTGAAGTTAAAAAGAATGGACTCAAACAGTTCAGGGTGGAAACCATGGTGACAAAAATCAAGAAATCGAACCAAGTAAGAATACGCAGCAGTGTTCAACTCGAACTTCAGAAGAATCAAGTGACACAACAATGCTCAATGACTCGGAATCAAGAACAGCCGAGAAACAATGCATCAAGGACAAGAAGACAACTTCGAAGTCAAAGCCGAAGTAAATATCATCATATAAGTAGTTTCAAAACAATTTAGCAGAGATGGTTTCCAAGCATGTCACTTCTTTAACAAGATAAGTCACAACCGTGAGCATCATTTAATCCACCTCGAAAATTCACAAACTTAAACAAATCAGAAACACATAAATTCGAATAAAATCAGAAATCATTTAGTGAAGGATTTCAGACAAACAAAATCAAGGCAACTCACGAAATCTTTCAAAGCCGAGGAAACAACGACTATACCCAAAAATCAAAGAAATCATTGATCATCTCAAGAATTCAAAACGAAGATCACGTGGCAGAGCAAAAACAACAACCTGGAACGAAGTCGAACAAGTCGAGAAACCCAAACCATCACAATTCAAAAATCATATACGAACGAAAATGAGGGGTTCAAACCCAAATTGAGCGAACCATCAATTACTAAATCACTTAAATCCCAAGTCAAGAAAATCGAACAACACGAACGAAGTCAAGATAGCCATAAAATAGGAACACGAAAATCACAGAGCTTCGAGCTCTAAATAACCCAAAGTAGGAATTAGATGTGAGCGGTTATCCACTCACCTTATTAACGTAGCAGAGACGAGCTGCTCCGAGACGAGGTCGAGGCAATCGGAGAATCGAGCAACAGTGAACGAGCGCAAGCAAACCAGAGAATCGACCGTCAGAGAACGAGCGCAAACCAGAGCCGAAGCCTTAATTCGAGAAAGAAGAACGAAGCTGCCAAAGCCCTAATTTTTCAGATCGAAGAAAAATAATCGCCGCCATTTTCTTTCGTATATTTTGTTTAAGGTTGTCGAATGAAAATGAATCAGGGGGAAACGGCATACGCTTGAGAAAACACGGCACCAAGGATAAATGACGCAGCGGATTATACAAAAACAATGTAGATTGATGAAAATAGCAATCGATGGATTGGAAGATACTGAAATGCCCAAATTCGTTGATCCGAAGATACCGAATTCTAGCTAACTCGAACTCGTTGATCGCGCACGATACCGGGTTCAAAGATCTTCAATTCTTCAAGCGTTGATCAAGCGCACTTGATTCCGCGAATCGGCTTCTACAATCGTTGAATCGAGCGCACTCGATTGACCGAAAGAGGAGATAGGAGAGTACACTCAACTACCAATTTAAAATGAAAGCACACAACAATCAAAGAGAATTTTATTCAAAAATCAACAACCATTACAAATGACCCAACTTGCCTATTTATAGGCTACAACTCACGCGGTACAAAATATGCACCAGTCCTAAGTCGGAACAGACTTATCACGTACGACTCAAGAACTACAGACGACATACGACTTAAAATTTTCAACACAATACAAGCCTTGCCGTCCTACGACTCAAAAGTTACGACCTAAAAGTCAAACGACTCAAGACATGTACAGAACGACTTACGAATTGTCGACTTAAGCCCATGCCGACTTACGACTTATAATAGAAATTACAACAGAGTTACACTTAGGTCGTTGCCGACTTAACAACATATCACACAACACATACGACTTACAGAAATATGACCTACGACTTATAAACTGGCGGCATCCCAGAACAGCGACTTAGAGCAATCAACGGTAGAGATTAACTCGGCAGAGAAAACAACGGCAACAGCTTCAGCGACTTAAAAGCATGCGGCGACTTAAAGAAACCAATGGTAGAGATTAACTCGGCAGAGAATCAACGGTTTCCATCCTCATCGACTTAACTCCTGACTCGTTAGGTCGTTCACGAGACTTAACTAAGTCGTAACTCGGTGACGACTTATCACCTGTTCCGTTAAGTCGTTCCCAGCACTTGCTCCTATAGCTTTTAGGTCGTAACCCAGCACTTCCCTTAGGTCGTAACCCAGCACTTCCCTTAGGTCGTAACCCGGTAGGTCTTCCTGGCGACTTAATATCTTTGATAATCTGCACCTCTCCACTAGTTAGGTCTTCCACTCTCTTAAGTCGGTCACGACTTAAGTGACCCATCATGTTAGGTCGGTCGCTTATGTGTTCTGCTTCCTTGAGTCGGTCACGACTCATAGCCCCTTCCATAAGTCGCGTACGACTTATGCCTTCATTCCTAGCCTGAGCTACATCATCCTCCCCAGGTTGAGAGAAATTCGACCTCGAATTTGTATATTCTTCCACATTAGTTTGATCATCCCCATGATATGGTACAAGATGTCTAACATTGAATACATCCGACGTGTACACATTCTCTGGCAGCTGCAATTTATAAGCGTTTTCATTAATTCGTTTCAAGATTTTTACAGGACCAATTTTTCTGGCTTTTAACTTGTTATAAGCGCCCATTGGAAAACGATCCTTTGTTAACACTGTATAAACTAAATCATCTTCGTTAAATTCAACACTCCTTCGCTTCACGTCTGCAGATCGTTTATATTTCTCATTTGCTTTCTCCATCCTGAACGATTTTATGACATTCCGTCAACCCATCAACAAAATCAGCAGCTTTCTTAACTGTCTTCTTTGATTGTGGTACTACCGTTAAGTCCAACGGTCCCTTCGGTAAGCTTGAATATACAATCTGGAATGGACTGAACCTAGTACTTCAATTTACAGCATGATTATGGGCAAACTCTGCCTGGCATAACTTCACATCCCAACTCTTCAGATTGTCTTGCACAAGACACCTCAACAAATTTCCCAACGATCTGTTCACGACCTCGGTCTGTCCATCCGTTTGCGGATGATAAGCGCTGCTAAAATTCAACTTCGTTCCCACCATCTTCCATAAACTTAGCCAAAAATGACTCAGAAAACGAGTATCCCTATCCGACACAATAGATTCTGGCAATCCATAAAGTCGATATATCTCTTTGAAAAACAACTGAGCAACATGAACAGCATCCGCCGTCTTCTTACAAGCAATAAAATGTGCCATTTTCGAAAATCGGTCCACCACCACATAAATGGAATCATTACCACGCTGCGTTCTCGGCAACCCCAACACAAAGTCCATACTCACATCAACCCATGGCTTAGTTGGTACAGGTAACAGCATATATAGATCAGCATTAGTCGCAGTTCCCTTAGAAATTTGGCAAACATGACATCCCTCCACAAACCTTCCCACTTCTTTCCTCATCGATGGCCAAAAATAAGATTGTGAAATCAACTATAATGTACGGTCTCTACCCACGTGTCCTTCTTCATGTAGCTCTTTTACGATCTTCATTCTCAAACTACCCTCCGGTATGCACAATCGATTTCCTTTGAACAGAAAACCATCTATCATTATAAACTCATCCGTCTCCCCATCCTTGACTTTATCAACAAACTTTGCAAAATAAGGATCATTGTCAAATAATTCTGGTAACATGTCAAACCCCGTCACTTCAACCTTCATTGTTGTCAACAAATGATTCCTCCTACTCAAAGCATCAGCCACACGATTTGTCACCCCTGACTTGTGTTTAACAATAAAAGTAAATTGTTGCAGATATGCAATCCACGATGCATGTCTTGCTGAAATCTTGTCTTGCCCTTGTAAATGCTTTAATGCTTCATGATCAGTGTAAAGAACAAACTCCTTCTGAAATAGATAGTGTCTCCAGTGTTTAATAGATTGCACAACAGCATAAAATTCCACATCATATGTACTGTATCTCATCTTTGCTCCTGATAACTTCTCGCTAAAGTATGCAATCGGACGTCCCCTCTGACTCAACACTCCTCCAATCCCTACCTTGGATGCATCAGTATGTAGTTCAAACACTAGCTGAAAATCTGGTAATATTAGAATGGGTGCAGACGTCAAGAGTTCTTTGATTCGATTAAAAGCAACTCCGGCTTCCTCTGTCCATGCAAACTGTTTACCCTTCATACAATCAGTCACAGGCGCCATCACACTACTAAAGTGTGGAATAAACCTTCGATAAAATGAAGCCAACCCGTGAAACCTACGAACTTTCGTTATCGTCTTGGGTTGCGGCCAATCTCTAATCGCTTCGACTTTACTTTGGTCAACCTGTATTCCTCCATCCGATACAATATACCCCAGAAATAAAACACTATGTGTCATGAACACGCATTTCTTCGTTGTAGCATAAAATTGTTCTTGTCGCAGTACCATCAACACTTCTCTTAGATGATTCAAATGTTCCTCTGGACTCCCACTGTAAATTAGAATATCATCGAAATACACCACCACAAACTTCCCAATGAATGGTCTAAAAATCTGATTCATCACCCTCATGAAAGTACTTGGTGCATTTGATAAGCCAAATGGCATAACCAACCATTCGTATAGACCCTCCCTGGTTTTAAAAGCAGTCTTCCACTCATCTCCTGGTCTGATACGAATTTGATGATATCCGCTCTTCAAATCAATCTTCGAAAAGATAGTAGCTCCGCTTATTTGATCTAACAAATCATCCAACCTCGGCATTGGAAATCTATATCTCACAGTAATCTTATTCAATGCTCGACTGTCAGTGCACATCCTCCACGTTCCATCCTTTTTGGGTACCAATAAAGCTGGTACAGCACAAGGACTTAAACTATCCTGCACACGCCCCTGTTCAAGCAATTCTTCCACTTGCCTCCTCAATTCTTCATGTTCCTTTGGACTCATTCGATAATGTGGTCTGTGTGGCAATACAACACCTGGAACAAGATCTGTCTGATGTTGTATATCCCTCAACGGTGGTAACTCCATTGGTAACTCCTCTGGAAATACATCGTCTAATTCTTTCAAAACTGGCTTCGCTTCCTCCGGAATTTCAACCTCTTCACTACTCTCTCGCCTAATCAACAAAAACACTTCAGGCTCCTCCTCTACTTCCTTCACAAACTCCTTTAAAGATAACAAAGTTTTAAGCTCTTCAATCTCCTCCAACTTGTTTTCCTCCTGTTGTCGTTTCTTTGGAACTAGAGTAATCTTTGTACCTTCAAACATGAAACTGTAACTGTTGGTACGCCCATCATGTTGCACCGCCCTATCATACTACCACGGTCTCCCCAGCAACAAATGACAGACATCCATATCTACCACATCGCACCAGATTTCATCCTTGTATTTCTTTCCTATTGAAAACTTCACACAAGCCCTTCGTCCAACCTTCACCTCCTCGCCTTTCCTCAACCAAGCTAGCTTGTACGGTTTCGGATGTTTCTCAGTCTTCAACGCCAATTTCCTCACAGCTTTTGAAGAAATTATATTATCACAGCTTCCAGCATCAATAACAAATTTTCAAACCTTTCCCAGAATGGTACATGTAGATTGAAAAATATTGCTCCTTAACCAACTACAATCCTCCCCTTGCTTTGGTGTTAAACAGGACCTCTTCATCATGAGATTATAACCTTCGTCTCCCGACACTTCTTCTTCCGTCTCATCAGGTGGTGAATTGGAACATTCAGCTTCTTCATCCTCATCCTCAACCTCTGCTATCATAGCTCTCTTCTTCGGCTTCGGACATTCGCTACTTTTATGGCCCATTTCTTGGCAATTATAACATTTGAAACCATTATTGACTTTTGTCTTTTCAGCCTCCTTCACTACTGGTCTACTGATAGGTTTAGAAGCATTAGAACTCCCACCAACACCTTTCACTTGATTGTTAGAATTAGTAAACACACCACTTCCTTGTCGTCCCTGTTTCTCCCAAGCCAACGCTTTCTGATGTGCTTCTGCTACAGATCTTGGATCGAACATATTAACCATATCCTGAATCTGCATTCGCAATCCCCCAATGAATCTAGATGTCAGCTGCTCTTCTGTTTCCATAATATCATTCCTTGCAATAAGTTGATAAAATTCGTCAGCATAGTCATTCACAGTTTTCGTCCCTTGTCTCAAGTTTTGCAAACGTTGATACATCAAAGATTGATAATTGTAAGGTAAGAACGTTGCTTTCATCAATTTCTTCATCTTCTCCGAAGATTCAACTTTTGACTTTCCCATCCGATCACGTGTAAGTTTGGTCTGCTGCCACCATGCCAAAGCTCTATCTCAGCCTCGTAGCAACCAACTTCACTCTACGATGTTCTGGAACTTCTTTGAAGTCAAAAATCTCCTCAACATTAGCCACCCAATCTAGAAACTCCTCCGCTTGCATACCACCTTTGAATTCAGGAATTTCAGTCTTCATCCTCGACTCCCACTTGTGATCATACTCAGAGTGATTTCTTCCTTGTCCTCGTCCTTGTCCTCGAACACTACCACCATCATACTCCTCTTCAAAATCAGATGTATATCGTTGTCTATCTCATCCACCCACATCTCTACTTCCATCACGTCTTCCACCATCATCCCTTCTATCTACATTCCTCCGTTCATGATCATTCACGTTCCTCCCACGCCCTTGATCATTTTCAACACTTTTGTCTCGATTGGAATGTGGCGAGACTCTACTACCCCCATGGTTAGATTCAGGTGAAACCCTTCTCCGATTTTGATTCATCTCTAACATCATCTTCTCTAATCGTCCAATCCCTTCGTTAAGCTTTTCACTAAAGTTTTCATTGATTCTTTGCTCCATCTCATCAGCCTCTTCTCTTCGATACAAAGCTTCAACGTTTTGATGTCGATTGGCTCTCCTTGGCGGCATGATTGAAATCTTTACAAACACTTCAAATTCAAACACAATTCGAACTTTGATCCAAAATGAAATGGATCGAAAACTTCCACTTTATTGCAAATCGCGATGAACACGATGGACAAAGTTTTGGCCTCCCACTCAAATCTGATCAAACAACTTCAATACAAAGTCGAACAACTTCAACTTGATCACGGCTCAATACTTCAAGCTCGGCAAATCACTTCAAACTCTCGGCTCCAAGACTCGATCTAACTATTATTGGTTAGAACAAGCTCTGATACCAAAACTGACGCAGCGGATTATACAAAAACAATGTAGATTGATGAAAATAGCAATCGATGGATTGGAAGATAATGAAATGCCCAAATTCGTTGATCCGAAGATACCGAATTCTAGCTAACTCGAACTCGTTGATCGCGCACGATACCGGGTTCAAAGATCTTCAATTCTTCAAGCATTGATCAAGCGCACTTGATTCCGCGAATCGGCTTCTACAATCGTTGAATCGAGCGCACTCGATTGACCGAAAGAGGAGATAGGAGATTACACTCAACTACCAATTTAAAATGAAAGCACACAGCAATCAAAGAGAATTTTATTCAAAAATCAACAACCATTACAAATGACCCAACTTGCCTATTTATAGGCTACAACTCACGCGGTACAAAATATGCACCAGTCCTAAGTCGGAACAGACTTATCACGTACGACTCAAGAACTACAGATGACATACGACTTAAAATTTTCAACACAATACAAGCCTTGCCGTCCTACGACTCAAAAGTTACGACCTAAAAGTCAAACGACTCAAGACATGTACAGAACGACTTACGAATTGTCGACTTAAGCCCATGCCGACTTACGACTTATAACAGAAATTACAACAGAGTTACACTTAGGTCGTTGCCGACTTAACAACATATCACACAACACATACGACTTACAGAAATATGACCTACGACTTATAAACTGGCGGCATCCCAGAACAGCGACTTAGAGCAATCAACGGTAGAGATTAACTCGGCAGAGAAAACAACGGCAACAGTTTCAGCGACTTAAAAGCATGCGGCGACTTAAAGAAACCAATGGTAGAGATTAACTCGGTAGAGAATCAACGGTTTACATCCTCAGCGACTTAACTCCTGACTCGTTAGGTCGTTCACGAGACTTAACTAAGTCGTAACTCGGTGACGACTTATCACCTGTTCCGTTAAGTCGTTCCCAGCACTTGCTCCTATAGCTTTTAGGTCGTAACCCAGCACTTCCCTTAGGTCGTAACCCAGCACTTCCCTTAGGTCGTAACCTGGTAGGTCTTCCTGGCGACTTAATATCTTTGATAATCTGCACCTCTCCACTAGTTAGGTCTTCCACTCTCTTAAGTCGGTCACGACTTAAGTGACCCATCATGTTAGGTCGGTCGCTTATGTGTTCTGCTTCCTTGAGTCGGTCATGACTCATAGCCCCTTCCATAAGTCGCGTACGACTTATGCCTTCATTCCTTGCCTGAGCTACATCAATAAACGTGGGCCGAGAATAAATTTAAAGCCCGCTTAACCAAATGAATTATTAAAAAGAATTTCAACCGATAATAATCCCAACAGCAACTAGCTACCAACATTAACCATTTAATGAAGATAAATAAACTGATGTGAAAACTCGGGTTGTTACAGACTCCCCTCCTTATAAAAATTGCGTCCCCGCAATTTTCATAAATAAAGTCGTCACTAACACTTATTTTTCTAACATAAACTGGTTATGCTAGAAAATAAAGTCAGGAACACAAATGCCAAAGAAACCTTTTAATTCCAATAAAAGAGATTCCTAAATTCTCAACAGAAATCTAATTATCAATAGATAATCAGAAAACAGCTAAACTGGATAAACACAATTTATCGGCAATATTCAATTATCAACAAGATAATTAAAATATAGAAAATCATAAAACAGCAATATCTAATCATCGATATGATAATCAGAAAACATCAATTATCTAATTATCTCAAACGATAATCAGAAGATATCAAATCATCAATTATCTACTTATTAAAACGATAATCAAATTTCAAATTCAGCAAATATTTGATTATCAAAAACGATAACCAAATTTCAAATTTAACAAATATTCGATTATAAAAAAACGATAATTTAATCTCAAATCAGCAAATATTTAATTATCTCAAGCGATAATTAAATCTAAAATCAACAAATATTTAATTATCTCAAGCGATAATTAAATCTAAAATCAACAAATATTTAATTATCTAATAGCGATAATTAAATCTCAAATCAACGAATATTTAATTATCTAACAGCGATAATTAAATCTCAAATCAGCAAATATTTAATTATCTAACAGCGATAATTAAATCTCAAATCAGCAAATATTTAATTATCTAACAGCGATAATTAAATCTAAAATCAATAAATATTTAATTATCAAAAACGATAATCAAATTTCTCAAATCAACAAATATTCGATTATCAAAAACGATAATCAAATCTCATATCAACAAATATCTAATTATCACAAGCGATAATTAGAAACAACAAATATCTGATTATCAAAAACGATAATAAGAACTCATATCAACAAATATCCAATTACCTGCAGATAATTGGAAACAACAAATATCTAGAAATCAATTAAGAAGACTAGAAAATCAACATAAAATCTTGGATCGATCCCATCAGATGGCGAGTTTTTAATTCGCCGCACGTGCATCAACAAATGGCCGAAGCCTACCAAGTACTCAACATAATTTTGGCGCCCAACAAATGACCCAAAGGTCCGCAGAGTGACCCTAAGGTCTAGTATTGGTATTTGACCCGAAGGTCCATCAGAGTGGCCCGAAAGCCCAACAAATGACCCGAAGGTCCAACAAATGACCCGAAGGTCCTTATAGTGGCTCGAAAGCACACGAAAGCATCAAAATATTTCAATTAACGAGTCCGGAATTAACCAAAATAGCAAACGCACATGTCCCATAACCACGAGTTTTACTAAATTGTTTAATTCTCTTCATCGTTTCCTTGAAAGTGTAAAATCATCAAAATCATCAAAACAACAGATATTTCAATTAACGAGTCTAGAATTAACCGAAATAGTAAAAGTGTGGTTCCATACTCCGCACTTTTGCTAAATCGTTTAAATCTCTTCATCGTTTCCTTGAAATGCAAAATTGTGTATTTTGTAAAAATACACTTTACATTCTCAAACGGACAAGTCCGGAATTAAGCGAATCAGTAAAAGAAAGGGGTCATAGTCCTCGATTTTGCTAAAACGTTTTAATCGCTTCCTCGTTCTTTTGAAAGCGCAAACTGTTAAAATTCTTGAAAACAATTTTATTTAATTTGTAAAAATAACAATTTACATTCTCAACTGGACAAGTCCGGAGTTAAGCGAAACAGTAAAAGAAAGGGGTCATAATCCTCGATTTTGCTGAATCGTTTAAGTCGCTTTCTCATTCTTTTGAAAACGCAAATCGTTAAAAATTTATAAAACAATTTTCATTTTTAAAACGATTTTCCAATCACGTGATTAAAACAGCAAATTAGTAACAATTTCGATAAGGAAATTGTACTTCTCCAAATACCGTAAAAACGGTCACAAAACAGCATTGCGGAATAACCGCTTGAAAATCCACTTTTAAAATTTGACGGTTACTGAAGCCAAAGCGACAGTAGTTTTAAAACGTCAAAATCACATCAAAAAAATCTACATCAAAATGTAATATCAGTGAATTCTCATTCATCAAAACGCCACAAAACACCGTGCTTCAAAATATAGCATTGGTGTAAAATCCCGTTATAAAAATAACGGCAACAAAATACGTTTCATAACCAAGCATCGGTTCAAGGTAAAATAAACGCAATAACGTGCAATTCAAATTTTGCACGTACTACAAAATGAACAAAGAAATCATTCGAAGGTATCTTCAATGAAGATAATTCAAAACAGCAAAATCTAATCAATAGATGATTAGTACAAAAGAAAGCCAGCGGAAATTTCAACAAAAAAATCACATATCTGTAATTTCTTCGAATCCCCAATTCGGATTCGAAATTCTCAAAGAAACAAAATAATTACAGCTATGTAAACAACCAATGAAATTTATTTCAATTTCTAAATCAAATAGATTATCAGTTGTACCCAGCGAAGACAGTTTCACTGTTTCCGCTGCGCACTCTGATAAACAGTACTCAAATCAATCAAATCATCAGAACACAGATCCATTTTTATTTTTAAATAATGATATTTAAAAACTTTCATCAAAATTTCAAAACTTTAGTTTTGACTCAAATCACAAATAAAACATCGACCAATAGTTGTAACATATGTTCCATCCAAGTTATGTTTTATATTATGTCCATAAACCCCAAGCTCTGATACCAACTGTGACGCCCCACCTCTATGCTCATAATAACAAAGAGTATTAAAAGAAATACTGTCTATTATTACGAATAATAAGGATGGATAGGAGCGACCATCCGTAGTTGGCCTTACACTAATATTGGTTATCTCGATAGGAGTGGTATATACTTTTTATTTTTCATCTATTATTTATTTACTCCCATCGACACACCCAATTCTAGTATAAAACGAACTACGACGGTTCATAATAGTTTAGGACAATGAATATAATAACAACACAGATAATAAAAATGCGGAACATAGATTAACAAAAATCTCATATATATATAACCGATGTCAGTTACAATATAGTTGACATAATACATATGATACAACTACAACTGTCGACTCTAGAAGTTATATATACAAGTACATTATCGACTAATATACATGAATACATATCGTTCTATACAATGACACGACTGCTACAAAATGGCAGAGACAACGTCAGAAGATGTGAAAAGTCTTCATATCCCTAACAGCAACTCAAAGAAGGAAATCTACAACCTGAAATAACTCGGGTCTGACCCGAGTATTAAATTCAAAAGAAAATAATACACGGGTCAGTCTAATTCAAACTCGGTTATTAGTGCATAGCAGCAATAATAATCAGATAGTCAAATAGACGACAATCACAGAAATCTCGTATATCCAACTCTCGATACGAGAATTGGATAACGGCAGATATAACACTGACACCTCAACAATCCAAATCAGAATACAACTCCAAACCATTGAAATTAACCAACGAAACAATTCAACAAATCAAAACATCAATTTAAAACTGTCAAATCTGATAGGGCTGCAGTACACGCACGCGTGTACTGCCTCGCCACTATCGCAGGAGATACACAAAAGCTCAGTGAAAGTCACAAATGATCACAAGGTCAAACCTCGAAATCGGGTTCAACTCAAGTGTGATAACAACACAAATGACTAAATTGCAACTGCATGCAAACAGCCTCAAAAACATAAATGTACCAATTGCAACATATATATATAGTACTGTGAACTGGACAGTACTAGCATCATAATCTAGAACAAGGCAAAATGCCAAAGCCATGAAACACCGAAATGATCTAATAACAGATCAATTCGAACAAGTCTCGAAATCCGGCTTCAAAAATCACAATGAACAGGCAAACAAGTTATGAATACTGCAATGAGCAACTCAGCAATCATACAGGTGAACACGATGAAGAACGCACATTCAAGTGCACAAGACATGCACATATAATCAAAACACTCAGTGCTGTTCAAATGACAAAACTCAAGCCCAGGTCAAGAAAGCAAAATTATCACTGCACGCAAGAAGTATATACAAATGATCAAGCACTGGAAATGACCAGTGCAACCAAAACTGGCAACAGGGAAGTAAAGATCAAAGAAATGCAAACTGGCAACCTGAAAGAAACAAACTACAAAGACCCTCGTAATACCAGTGGAGCAGTGCCAAGAAAACCCACCAGTAACCCAAACTTCACAATGATACAACATATATGCAACTATAAAACTGGTCAGTGCAAAGATAAATGCATATATGGAGATAGACATGTCAAAGTCCCCAAAATTCACGAAACAACAACTATAAAGCTAATAACCACAAAATATACTAATTCGAATGAATTCCAGAAATCATTTCAATTGGGCGAACTCACAAAAGAAATCACAGTAGCAAGCTCAACCATGAAAGCCAAAATCAGCACATGAACAACATCACAAACTGAAGTTAAAAAGAATGGACTCAAACAGTTCAGGGTGGAAACCATGGTGACAAAAATCAAGAAATCGAACCAAGTAAGAATACGCAGCAGTGTGCAACTCGAGCTTCAGAAGAATCAAGTGACACAACAATGCTCAATGACTCGGAATCAAGAACAGCCGAGAAACAATGCATCAAGGACAAGAAGACAACTTCGAAGTCAAAGCCGAAGTAAATATCATCATATAAGTAGTTTCAAAACAATTTAGTATAGATGGTTTCCAAGCATGTCACTGCTTTAACAAGATAAGTCACAACCGTGAGCATCATTTAATCCACCTCGAAAATTCACAAACTTAAACGAATCAGAAACACATAAATTCGAATAAAATCAGAAATCATTTAGTGAAGGATTTCAGACAAACAAAATCAAGGCAACTCATGAAATCTTTCAAAGCCGAGGAAACAACGACTATACCCAAAAATCAAAGAAATCATTGATCATCTCAAGAATTCAAAACGAAGATCACGTGGCAGAGCAAAAACAACAACCTGGAACGAAGTCGAACAAGTCGAGAAACCCAAACCATCACAATTCAAAAATCATGTACGAACGAAAACGAGGGTATCAAACCCAAATTGAGCGAACCATCAATTACTAAATCACTTAAATCCCAAGTCAAGAAAATCGAACAACACGAACGAAGTCAAGATAGCCATAAAATAGGAACACGAAAATCACAGAGCTTCGAGCTCTAAATAACCCAAAGTAGGAATTAGATGTGAGCGGTTATCCAATCACCTTATTAATGTAGCGGAGACGAGCTGCTCCGAGACGAGGTCGAGGCGATCGGAGAATCGAGCAACAGCGAACGAGCGCAAGCAAACCAGAGAATCGACCGTCAGAGAACGAGCGCAAACCAGAGCCGAAGCCTTAATTCGAGAAAGAAGAACGAAGCTGCCAAAGCCCTAATTTTTCAGATCGAAGAAAAATAATCACCGCCATTTTCTTTCGTTTATTTTGTTTAAGGTTGTCGAATGAAAATGAATCAGGTGGAAACGGCATACGCTTGAGAAAACACGGCACCAAGGATAAACGTGGGCCGAGAATAAATTTAAAGCCCGCTTAACCAAATGAATTATTAAAAAGAATTTCAACCCATAATAATCCCAACAGCAACTAGCTACCAACATTAACCATTTAATGACGATAAATAAATTGATGTGAAAACTCGGGTTGTTACAGACTCCCCTCCTTATAAAAATTGCGTCCCCGCAATTTTCATAAATAAAGTCGTCACTAACACTTATTTTTCTAACATAAACTGGTTATGCTAGAAAATAAAGTCAGGAACACAAATGCCAAAGAAACCTTTTAATTCCAATAAAAGAGATTCCCAAATTCTCAACAAAAATCTAATTATCAATAGATAATCAGAAAACAGCTAAACTGGATAAACACAATTTATCGGCAATATTCAATTATCAACAAGATAATTAAAATATAGAAAATCATAAAACAGCAATATCTAATCATCGATACGATAATCATAAAACATCAATTATCTAATTATCTCAAACGATAATTAGAAGATATCAAATCATCAATTATCTACTTATTAAAACGATAATCAAATTTCAAATTCAGCAAATATTTGATTATCAAAAACGATAACCAAATTTCAAATTTAACAAATATTCGATTATAAAAAAACGATAATTTAATCTCAAATCAGCAAATATTTAATTATCTCAAGTGATAATTAAATCTAAAATCAACAAATATTTAATTATCTCAAGCGATAAATAAATCTAAAATCAACAAATATTTAATTATCTAACAGCGATAATTAAATCTCAAATCAATGAATATTTAATTATCTAACAGCGATAATTAAATCTCAAATCAGCAAATATTTAATTATCTAACAGCGATAATTAAATCTCAAATCAGCAAATATTTAATTATCTAACAGCGATAATTAAATCTAAAATCAATAAATATTTAATTATCAAAAACGATAATCAAATTTCTCAAATCAACAAATATTCGATTATCAAAAACGATAATCAAATCTCATATCAACAAATATCTAATTATCACAAGCGATAATTAGAAACAACAAATATCCGATTATCAAAAACGATAATCAGAACTCATATCAACAAATATCCAATTACCTACAGATAATTGGAAACAACAAATATCTAGAAATCAATTAAGAAGACTAGAAAATCAACATAAAAGCTTGGATCGATCCCATCAGATGGCGAGTTTTTAATTCGCCGCATGTGCATCAACAAATGGCCGAAGCCTACCAAGTACTCAACATAATTTTGGCGCCCAACAAATGACCCGAAGGTCCGCAGAGTGACCCTAAGGTCTAGTACTGGATTTGACCCGAAGGTCCATCAGAGTGGCCCGAAAGCCCAACAAATGACCCGAAGGTCCAACAAATGACCCGAAGGTCCTCATAGTGGCTCGAAAGCACACGAAAGCATCAAAATATTTCAATTAACGAGTCCGAAATTAACCAAAATAGCAAACGCACATGTCCCATAACCACGAGTTTTACTAAATTGTTTAATTCTCTTCATCGTTTCCTTGAAAGTGTAAAATCATCAAAATCATCAAAACAACAGATATTTCAATTAACGAGTCCGGAATTAACCGAAATAGTAAAAGTGTGGTTCCATACTCCGCACTTTTGCTAAATCGTTTAAATCTCTTCATCGTTTCCTTGAAATGCAAAATTGTGTATTTTGTAAAAATACACTTTACATTCTCAAACGGACAAGTCCGGAATTAAGCGAATCAGTAAAAGAAAGGGGTCATAGTCCTCGATTTTGCTGAAACGTTTAAATCGCTTCCTCATTCTTTTGAAAGTGCAAATTGTTAAAATTCTTGAAAACAATTTTATTTAATTTGTAAAAATAACATTTTACATTCTCAACTGGACAAGTCCGGAGTTAAGCGAAACAGTTAAAGAAAGGGGTCATAATCCTCGATTTTGCTGAATCGTTTAAGTCGCTTTCTCATTCTTTTGAAAACGCAAATCGTTAAAAATTTATAAAACAATTTTCATTTTTAAAACGATTTTCCAATCACGTGATTAAAACAGCAAATTAGTAACAATTTCGATAAGGAAATTGTACTTCTCCAAATACCGTAAAAACGGTCACAAAACAGCATTGCGGAATAACCGCTTGAAAATCCACTTTTAAAATTTGACGGTTACTGAAGCCAAAGCGACAGTAGTTTTAAAACGTCAAAATCACATCAAAAAAATCTACATCAAAATGTAATATCAGTGAATTCTCATTCATCAAAACGCCACAAAACACCGTGCTTCAAAATATAGCATTGGTGTAAAATCCCGTTATAAAAATAACGGCAACAAAATACGTTTCATAACCAAGCATCGGTTCAAGGTAAAATAAACGCAATAACGTGCAATTCAAATTTTGCACGTACTACAAAATGAACAAAGAAATCATTCGAAGGTATCTTCAATGAAGATAATTCAAAACAGCAAAATCTAATCAATAGATGATTAGTACAAAAGAAAGCCAGCGGAAATTTCAACAAAAAAATCACATATCTGTAATTTCTTCGAATCCCCAATTCGGATTCGAAATTCTCAAAGAAACAAAATAATTACAGCTATGTAAACAACCAATGAAATTTATTTCAATTTCTAAATCAAATAGATTATCAGTTGTACCCAGCGAAGACAGTTTCACTGTTTCCGCTGCGCACTCTGATAAACAGTACTCAAATCAATCAAATCATCAGAACACAAATCCACTTTTTATTTTTAAATAATGATATTTAAAAACTTTCATCAAAATTTCAAAACTTTAGTTTTGACTCAAATCACAAATAAAACATCGACCAATAGTTGTAACATATGTTCCATCCAAGTTATGTTTTATATTATGTCCATAAACCCCAAGCTCTGATACCAACTGTGACGCCCCACCTCTATGCTCATAATAACAAAGAGTATTAAAAGAAATACTGTCTATTATTACGAAGAATAAGGATGGATAGGAGCGACCATCCGTAGTTGGCCTTACACTAATATTGGTTATCTCGATAGGAGTGGTATATACTTTTTATTTTTCATCTATTATTTATTTACTCCCATCGACACACCCAATTCTAGTATAAAACGAACTACGACGGTTCATAATAGTTTAGGACAATGAATATAATAACAACACAGATAATAAAAATGCGGAACATAGATTAACAAAAATCTCATATATATATAACCGATGTCAGTTACAATATAGTTGACATAATACATATGATACAACTACAACTGTCGACTCTAGAAGTTATATATACAAGTACATTATCGACTAATATACATGAATACATATCGTTCTATACAATGACACGACTGCTACAAAATGGCAGAGACAACGTCAGAAGATGTGAAAAGTCTTCATATCCCTAACAGCAACTCAAAGAAGGAAATCTACAACCTGAAATAACTCGGGTCTGACCCGAGTATTAAATTCAAAAGAAAATAATACACGGGTCAGTCTAATTCAAACTCGGTTATTAGTGCATAGCAGCAATAATAATCAGATAGTCAAATAGACGACAATCACAGAAATCTCGTATATCCAACTCTCGATACGAGAATTGGATAACGGCAGATATAACACTGACACCTCAACAATCCAAATCAGAATACAACTCCAAACCATTGAAATTAACCAACGAAACAATTCAACAAATCAAAACATCAATTTAAAACTGTCAAATCTGATAGGGTTGCAGTACACGCACGCGTGTACTGCCTCGCCACTATCGCAGGAGATACACAAAAGCTCAGTGAAAGTCACAAATGATCACAAGGTCAAACCTCGAAATCGGGTTCAACTCAAGTGTGATAACAACACAAATGACTAAATTGCAACTGCGTGCAAACAGCCTCAAAAACATAAATGTACCAATTGCAACATATATATATAGTACTGTGAACTGGACAGTACTAGCATCATAATCTAGAACAAGGAAAAATGCCAAAGCCATGAAACACCGAAATGATCTAATAACAGATCAATTCGAACAAGTCTCGAAATCCGGCTTCAAAAATCACAATGAACAGGCAAACAAGTTATGAATACTGCAATGAGCAACTCAGCAATCATACATGTGAACACGATGAAGAACGCACATTCAAGTGCACAAGACATGCACATATAATCAAAACACTCAGTGATGTTCAAATGACAAAACTCAAGCCCAGGTCAAGAAAGCAAAATTATCACTGCAGGCAAGAAGTATATACAAATGATCAAGCACTGGAAATGACCAGTGCAACCAAAACTGGCAACAGGGAAGTAAAGATCAAAGAAATGCAAACTGGAAACCTGAAAGAAACAAACTACAAAGACCCTCGAAATACCAGTGGAGCAGTGCCAAGAAAACCCACCAGTAACCCAAACTTCACAATGATACAACATATATGCAACTATAAAACTGGTCAGTGCAAAGATAAATGCATATATGGAGATAGACATGCCAAAGTCCCCAAAATTCACGAAACAACAACTATAAAGCTAATAACCACAAAATATACTAATTCGAATGAATTCTGGAAATCATTTCAATTGGGCGAACTCACAAAAGAAATCACAGTAGCAAGCTCAACCATGAAAGCCAAAATCAACACATGAACAACATCACAAACTGAAGTTAAAAAGAATGGACTCAAACAGTTCAGGGTGGAAACCATGGTGACAAAAATCAAGAAATCGAACCAAGTAAGAATACGCAGCAGTGTGCAACTTGAGCTTCAGAAGAATCAAGTGACACAACAATGCTCAATGACTCGGAATCAAGAACAACCGAGAAACAATGCATCAAGGACAAGAAGACAACTTCGAAGTCAAAGCCGAAGTAAATATCATCATATAAGTAGTTTCAAAACAATTTAGCAGAGATGGTTTCCAAGCATGTCACTGCTTTAACAAGATAAGTCACAACCGTGAGCATCATTTAATCCACCTCGAAAATTCACAAACTTAAACGAATCAGAAACACATAAATTCGAATAAAATCAGAAATCATTTAGTGAAGGATTTCAGACAAACAAAATCAAGGCAACTCACGAAATCTTTCAAAGCCGAGGAAACAACGACTATACCCAAAAATCGAAGAAATCATTGATCATCTCAAGAATTCAAAACGAAGATCACGTGGCGGAGCAAAAACAACAACCTGGAACGAAGTCGAACAAGTCGAGAAACCCAAACTATCACAATTCAAAAATCATATACGAACGAAAACGAGGGGTTCAAACCCAAATTGAGCGAACCATCAATTACTAAATCACTTAAATCCCAAGTCAAGAAAATCGAACAACACGAACGAAGTCAAGATAGCCATAATATAGGTACACGAAAATCACAGAGCTTCGAGCTCTAAATAACCCAAAGTAGGAATTAGATGTGAGCGGTTATCCACTCACCTTATTAACGTAGCGGAGACGAGCTGCTCCGAGACGAGGTCGAGGCGATCGGAGAATCGAGCAACAGCGAACGAGCGCAAGCAAACCAGAGAATTGACCGTCAAAGAACGAGCGCAAACCAGAGCCGAAGCCTTAATTTGAGAAAGAAGAACGAAGCTGCCAAAGCCCTAATTTTTCAGATCGAAGAAAAATAATCATCGCCATTTTCTTTCGTTTATTTTGTTTAAGTTTGTCGAATGAAAATGAATCAGGGGGAAACGGCATACGCTTGAGAAAACACGGCACCAAGGATAAACGTGGGCCGAGAATAAATTTACAGCCCGCTTAACCAAATGAATTATTAAAAAGAATTTCAACCGATAATAATCCCAACAGCAACTAGCTACCAACATTAACCATTTAATGACGATAAATAAATTGATGTGAAAACTTGGGTTGTTACAGATAGAGATTCAAATTTTGGAGGAACCTTAATCAAAGAGAATTCTAATTAAGAAGATAGGATCGAAAAGAAGATAAGATAATTAAATTACAAAAGAGGAAAGATGGATAAACTTATATTAATCGTGGCGACCTTAACCGGGTCAACCGAGATTTAGGAAAGACAGGAATACCATTAACGAAAGTGGGGACAAACTTGCTGAGAACATCACGGAAAACGTGATTCATGAGATCAACAAAGAAGGCAGGTGTTAGCACCAAAATTGGTCACTAACACCCAAAGAGAGTTTTGTGTAGAGAGATTAATGAAGAAGGTAAATTAAAACTGAGGAATAACATGATGGAATGCAATAATAACTGTAAGAAACAAGAACACCAAATTTATAATGGTTTGGCGTAACTGCCTACGTCCACTTTGAGTTTAATCTTTATTGCTTTTCCAATAATTGAATACAGATACAATCCGTACACAAACAACTTGAATACAAGTCTTAACTGAAAAAGAAAGAATCTTGAAAATTGCAGAGTCTTCCCAATGTTCTCGAAAAATGGTCCCTTTTCAGTAGGCCCCTGCCCCTCTATTTATAGACGAAGATGGGTTGAACTTCCCTCATGGGCCTAGGAACATGGCATCTCAGCCCACAGCAAGTGACCCCAGCACACCGAGCCAGACATGTCGAACGAGGAATGCCGAGCGAGACCTGTCTGGTCATCCATCAAGTGACTCGAAGTAATCACTCAAGAGAAACGAGGCAAGTGGTAGAATGCTCTCACTCTGTTGTGGACTTGATGGTTTGCTAACAATCCAGGAATGCCAAGCGAGGTCTTGTGCCGAACGAGGTTTGTGCCGAGTGAGGATTTGCGCCGAGCAAAGCCCTGTGCCGAGCGAGGCTATATGACAATCGAGGCACTCTTGCCGAACGAGGGTATATGCCGATCGAGGCACTCTTGCCGAACGAGGCTCTATGCCGAACGAGGCTATATGCCGATCGAAGCTCTGTGCTGAGCGAGGCTATATGCCGACCGAAACTCTGTGCCAAGCGAAGCTATATGCTGACCGAGGTACTCTTGCCGAACAAGGCTATATGCCGATAGAAGCCCTGTGCCGAGCGATGTACTCGTTCGGTGATCCTCATGCTACCGGGTCAATTACCCGGGTAACACTTGCCCTCCAAAGTGTGTCGTGTGAGGAAACACGACACGCTTTGAGCTAATATCCAATTCCTTCTTTTCCTTTGTGACATACACAAGAAGCCGTTCAATATAGATGCCGAGCGAGGCGTTCGGCAAGTCACATGCCACTTGGTATAAGCATGCCGAACAACTAACATTCCTTGACCTGGTCCACCTGTAGATGCCTGTTAGACTTCCCCCTCTTCTTATAAAAAGCCCACACTTTTCTCCTTTTCCTCTTTACCTTTACTTTAACCCTGCAGGATTTACTAACTTTCCTTTCCCCAAACTCTTGCTACCTTCCCAATCTTCCTATTCTTTCCTGAATCTAATACGTTTACCCCCCAACTGCTATCGATAACAAGCCTGAGAGGATTTCAATTCCAATCGATCACTTCCCTCAACTTCGGCCCATTCTTCTAGGTATGAACTTCTCACTTGATTGACTTTCCCTAATTAAGGGTTTTGTATGAGATTCGAATTTACGACTTTCCTTCAACTTACGGATGATGGAAGTCGCGTAGATGAGGAAGATGGATCTGAGGTCTGAACGTGCCTTAGGGTTAGATGGAGGGGAAGAAGGAAAAAGATGTCGAAAATAGCTGAGACGTAGGTTCCTGTTGGGTCACTGAGTGAGGGAGAAGTGATTGTGGACGGGTCGGCATTTGCTTTTTGGGTAAAAACCGACCAACAATGAAGTAGGTGGCTCGGTAATCTCCATGTAAGAGTAATGTCAGGTAGGTAAAGGGATAGGGTGTCGTTCGGTCTAAGGAGAGAGAGAGAGAGTCTGGTTCGGTGATTTTAGGAAGTGAGACGGAGGTGAGCGAGTGGGTCGGCATGTTTATCTTAAGCGGTCGAGCCAGAGAATGTCGAGCGAAGGTGTCTGATCCTAGGATGTCGAGCGACGTATGTCAAATCATTCATTCGAGTGTCGAGCGATGGGCTTGTGCCGAACGGTATTTAGGAAACGTGTTTCGAGTGTCGCTCGGCCTTGAGTCTTGAAGTAGACTACAACAGTCGAAATCATTCCAACTTGAAAATAACTCACGCCGAACTCACTGACCTCTCATGCCTAATCACATGACATTTAAACAAGGACAAGGACTTAAGAAAACAAGCATATCGAATTAATCCGGACAGACAGCTCCCATGTTTTGAGAACTGTCAATCTGAATTCTTAACTCGATAAAAACAGACTATAGCCTTCGACATATATTACCAACTTCTGAGTTTAAAATTTAAAAACATCACTGGGCACTTGTACTTTACTTTATCTTATCAGTTTTACGACATTAAATTCTTTGACATTTATACTTGAACGATTTCACTAGTACACACACCACACGGGGGAGTATTCTTGTCATTGTGTCTAATGTTGATTGTTTTTCAAGTATAGTTTAAACAGGTGTTTCATGAGATCCAACACTCATTAGAGATGTTTAGAAAATCTAGTTCTGCCACAGTCTCAGATAGACATGAGCCATATTCTCAACAGGAAAAGGTTGGAACTTCGAATCCATCGGCAGATCCCGTACAAGATATTCTAAGCCCCACGATCGCTTCCGTTGACTTGGCTCCCGACGCCTAGGATGCAGCGATCTTCCTAGACAATCCGGCCGATTCTCAAGCTTCAAGAATTAACGAAAGTGCTCTTCGTCGCATATGCTCAATACACGGGATTCCTTTTGACGATGTGCTGGTTCCGTCGGGACAAGACCGTCCTCACTTGCCTCCAGTCGGATATACGGCCTGCAACAAATTTATGTGTTGGGTTGGTAGCGTGCCACCATTCAACTCTTTCCTCCGCGATCTGCTGCAATTTATGGAGATCCCTGCGCAGTTACATCCCAACAGTCACGCGTTTTTATATGGCACGTGCATTCTCTTCATGATTATTTTATTCAGGCTCCCGACTCCTGGCGATATCCGCTACATTCACCATTTCAAGAGACGGTCTGACAGCCCATCCTTTGTATTCCTCGAGCCACATAGCAAGTGCCAAATCCTCATAGGGGCGTGGAGCAAATTCGCCCAATATAAGCAAGAGTGGTTTTACATGCGCTGTCCCCCTGGCTTTGCGAGGAAATGGGTGGAATGGAGTAAGTTTCTTTTCTGGATCAATACTTGCATTTGGTGGAAATTGCACCTTTTCTAACTCTTTTCCTACTTTTACAAGTATCGACCCAAGTCCCGAAGGCTCCGGGTATTCTGAGGCCGTTGAAGCTATCCGAGCTACCCCTGCGGAAGATCGAGACATTTGGTCCATTATTTCAAACGAATCGCTCTCGAAGTTTGGGCTGTTGGCGGAAGGTCGCCGAATAAGTCTTCCTCATGGTGCCACTACAACTGGACTTGCTTTGGACAAAGGCAAAAGGCAAGTTGGGCCTTCGTCACATGGTGCCTCTGACACACCTGAGGAGGGTGAGATTAGAGAAACTAAGGTGCCCGAAGCATCGGGTGAAAATGTCAATCCCACTCTGGAACTGGTGGTTGAGGTACACGACATTGAAGTAACGCCTCCTCCTTCAAAGGGAAAGAAGAAATTGACTTACAAATTGAGGAAAAAGACACCGGGCGGAACCTCTAAGGTCACAATCACTCCAGTAGAGAGAGAGCCTTCTCCTCAACACTTAGAGAGTTCATTGAAAGGCTTGTCGGGCCTCACTATTCCCGACGATTTGCTTAATAATGGCTTCGACGATCCGGAAGCCCTGAAGTTTCACTCGCCCGCGAAAGGCAATGAAGGCGCTCAAGTCCAAAATCAGGGAGAGGAGACTCCGATAAGTAAAGCCAAAAAAGCTGGTCCGTCGGGGGGAAACACTAGGACACACACAACCACACTCACGCTACACTCCACACTTAACCTTTAGCCATTGTGCAACTTTGATTAACTCATGCTCATTTGACTTTGTACAGGTGATGTGGGACGTTCTCACGGATTTGATCGCCTGCACGGGTCCTCTATATTCCACCACTCTGGACGAGATTTGGGCTCCGGCAAACGTCGGGACAGAGATGATGACAGCAACAGAGATTACCGCTCCCGGGATTCGTCATCCCGAAGGAAAACTTACCATCAGCCTTCATCTCATTACGATCTCCTTCTCACCCGAAACAAAGTAGAAAGAAATCTGGCCACAAAGGGTCCCAGTCCGAGACTCCCCGCGATCAACACTCAGGCTCTTCCAGCACAAGGCCTCACAAGAAAACTGTAGTTTCAAAACCAACTCCTTCTACTCCCGCACAAGATCCGTCGGTATCGGAAAAGCTAGCCGAGCTTAAGGCTACGTTCCCCAAAATATGCTTTGATGGTCTGAAGTTCCTTCCGGCGATCCATCCCATTCCGAGACACGTCAAACCAAGCGCCATTGCATGTAACAACGACGTCTACGTTCAATATGACGCATTCATCCATTTGGTTGAAAAAGTCTCGGAAGTCTCTATTGAGCGTCAACATGAAATCGACCATCTGAAGCTCGAGGCCATTCATGACAAAGACATCATTAAAGCTCAGGATGAAGAGCTCTCTTCATACAAGTCTCAACTCGAAGTTGCCCAAAAGAATGCTAAAGACACAGCGGAGGCCTTTAGTCATCTGGAGACGACACATAGGAAAGAAATTGACGAAGCGGTTCAACGTTGCGGGGCTTTAGCTTTAGAGAAAGATTCTATTCAAAAGGATAGAGACGTGCTCGCTCAACGAGTTAAAGAGCTGGAAGAGCTATTTCTCAAAGAGAAAAAAGAAAAGGTTGCTGCTCAAGAGGAGTCGCAACATTACTGCGATAAGATTGTCGCTACATGACTCCTGAAGACAAAGCTCGATGAAGAACTCTCCAAGTCTGAGACGCTGAAGGATGAAGCTCGCGAAGAGGGCAAAAGGATACCGTTTACGGAGATGGATCCTCGCCTCGAGGCGGCCACCGAAGCAGGTAGGGAGGAGATCAAATGCCTATTTGATCTGCTTATTGCCGAGTATAATGCTCGAGTCCTCATGCATCATGACTTAACATTTCTCGGCGAGGGTTACCTCGAATCTTTGGTCGAAGCATGGGAGACTTTGATCAAGATAAAAAAGGTTGAGTTAGGAACGGAAGAAGTCGATGAGGAAGCTTTAGTGAAAGAATTCCTCCGGGGGAATGAGCCTTCAGACTTGTCTGCAGCAAAGGCTCTCTACAGCAGAGACTCCTCCTCACCGAAAGAAAAAAATGACATTGTCTGCCCATCTGGAGCCGAGCCTATAATTTCTCCCCCTACTCAACCGACTGATCGCCTACCACTTGACCCTTCAAAAAACACATTGGTTACGACCCAGAAGATCCTGGTCTCGGTATTTCTGTTCTATCTCCTATTCCAGAAGCCGAAACTCCCCGAACAGTTGAGAGTCAACCAGATACTGGTACATAACTTTCCCTCCAAAATCCAAAGGGTCTTTGCTTTCAGCAGGCGATAAATGTATTCTAACACTTGTTTCTTATGATTCCACGTAGGTCATCCCGATCCCGTACCTACTCCAAGGAGCGATGCCGCCACAGAGAAGGAGGAAAAGATGGGAGAAACAACTCAAGTGAAAGAGACTCCCGGACCTGACGCTCAAGTAATTGAGGCGCTTAACGAAGACAAATCCGATGATCCGTCGCCCGTCAAGGAATATTACGAAGTTGAAATTACCGGCGCCTCCAAACACACTTCAAAGCTGAGTATGAAGGAACAGGTCATTGAAGAGGGGAGAAAGAAAGCCAAGATTAAGGCCGAGCCTCAAGTGGTAGAACTCGATGACCCACTGAACAAGCCTTTGAAGATTATTCTTCCAGGTGGGACCAGGCCGTTAGAAGTTCCTCCTTCCTTTGACACCCTTTCTCAGGCGAGCAAAACGTCCAAGAGAAAACACATGGGGGAGGAGTAGTCTAAGAAATCGAAGAAGGAGAAGAAGTCAAAGAAGTAAATATCATGCTCGTTCAACGAGAATCAGCCTGGATTATGTAATTATTTTTATTTATTTTCATAGTCGTTGTAGATAGACTTTTTGCCCCGAGTTTGGGAGAAGTTGTATTAGGACTTCATTTTGAATTAATGAATAAAATTTCATTCTTTGTCTTTCAAATGACTTTTTTTGTTCAGCTCACTGTATAACTTGTAGTCAAAATCTGAAGCCTTGTGAGTTATATAAGCCCTAGTTCACTTCCATATGACTCGGAGATTTTTCGAATCGCTTATACTCTGATACGTACTTTGGGAACTCAGAACATTCTAGTCCGCGCTTAGGGGACTTTGGAGATTTCGAAGTTTTTTATACTCTAGTCCGCACTCTGGGGACTCAGAGTTTTTTCAGTCGTTTATACTCTAGTCCACACTCTAGGGACTCAGAGTACTCTAGTCCGCACTCTGGGGACTTAGAGATTTTTCAATCGTTTATACTCTAATCCGCACTCTGGGGACTCAGAGTAATCTAGTCCACTCTTTGGGGACTTAGAGATTTTTCAGTCGTTTATACTCTAGTCCGCACTTTGGGGATTCATAGTACTCTAGTCCGCTCTCTGGGGACTTAGAGATTTTTCAGTCGTTTATACTCTAGTCCGCACTCTGGGGACTCAGAGTACTCTAGTTCGCTCTCTGGGGACTTAGAGATTTTTCAGTCGTTTATACTCTAGTCCGCACTTTGGGGACTCAGCGTACTCTAGTCCGCACTTTGGGGACTTAGAGATTTTTCAGTTTTGAATGCGCGTTCATACGCCAGACAGAATAACGCAATTTAATCTTCGTCACTGAAGTGTACTATATGGTAACATCAATAGTTCATGGAAAAGACGGCTTCAAGCCTTTATTGATCATAACAAATAAAAACAGACTAAATTGTCTTATTACATGTTGACAACTAAAAACAACGAAAGGAACGTAAACTGGAAATAATTACAACTAAAATGCAAAATAATTGTGCTAAGTGTAATAACGGTGCAGGTGTTCGCCATTCCATGCTCGGGGGAGTGTCGTGCCATCAGCGGTTGCTAGCTTGAAAGTTCCTTCTCCAAGCTTCCGTTCGATGACATATGGACCTTCCCATGTGGGATTCATATGTGATGGGGCCGGAAAGACTCGCTTCAAAACAAGATCGCCCATATCGAAACTTCTTCGTCGGACTTTTTCATTATAATATCGAGAAATTCTGTTCCTATGTGCAGCCGCTCTCAAATCAGCTTCTTCACGTCTTTCATCAACAAAGTCCAGTGATTCCAATAAGAGATTCTGATTCATCTTGGGATCATAATAGGTTACCCGATGAGAAGGAACTTCAAGTTCGACGGGTATCACAGCTTCAGCGCCGTATGCCAAGGTGAATGGAGTATGGCCAGTCGCGGACTTGTGGGTGGTTCTGTAAGCCCAAAGCGCTGTCGGAAGCTCATCCACCCACTTGCCTCTAGCCTTTTCTAGTCATTTCTTTAATATTAGCTTGATTATTTTATTTACGGCTTCCACTTTCCCGTTCGCTTTAAGGCGAGCGACCGTCGAAAACCTTTTATCAATATGATATTTCTGGCAGAATTCTTTGAATTCTCTACTTTCAAATTGAGTTCCATTGTCCATGATGATAGTTCGCGGGAGGCCAAAACGGCATATGATGTTTCGTACAACGAAATTAATTACCTTTTTGGTGGTGATCGTAGCTAAAGGCTCTGCTTCTGCCCACTTAGTAAAGTAATCAACCGCAACAATTGCATATTTTGCACCACCCCTGGAAATTGGTAAGGAACCGATTATATCAATCCCCCAAATTGCAAATGGCTAGGGACTAACCATTTGCGTGAGTTCCGCTGGCGGAGCTCTCGGGATTTTCACAAACTTTTGACATTTGTCACACTTTCTCACGTAGTCTGCAGCATCCCGATTTACAGTTGGCCAATAATATCCATAGCGGAGGGTCTTTTTCACAAGTGTTTGCCCCCCAGTATGGTCGCTACACTCTCCTTCGTGCACTTTCATCAAAACTCGTTTTATCTCATCATGGGCGATGCACCGGAGTAAGGGAACCGAGAACCCCCTCCGATACATTATTCCATCTTGCATTATATATCTTGAAGCTTTACGAACGACTTGTCGTCCCTCGTTCTTTCTATCGGGCAAGGTTCTGTGTAATATGTATTGTTTGAATGGGGTCATCCACGACTCCTTTTCAATTTCTATTTCTAGAACAGAATCTATCTCCATTTCGTCTATGCTCGGAGATTGTAAAGCTTCGACGGGAACCAAGCCCAGCTGTTGTGCATCGCCTGTACTTGCGAACTTCGCTAATGAATCGGCCTCCTTGTTTTGCTCATGCGGGACATGCGAAATATCATAGTATTGAAGGTCTGCCAATAGTTCTTGAACTCGTGCAAGGTATGGGGCGAGTCTCTGCCCCTTTGCTTGACAGTCTCCTCGAACTTGGTACACTACCAATTGTGAGTCGCAAAAGTTTTCAATCGATTTTATTCCGAGTTCCCTGATAAGTTTCAAGCCAGTAATCAATGCTTCATACTCAGCTTCGTTGTTTGTGGCTGGGAAATTCAGTTTTAAAGCATAACAAATTGATCGGTTTTCGGGAGTCATAAGTATTATACCAGCCCCAGAACAACGGTAGTTGGATGCCCCATTAGTGTACAGTTTCCATCGAATAGGCGGAATGACATCATAATCGTTTGATTCGTCTGACACGGTGAATTCAGCAATGAAGTCTGCTAGCGCTTGCCCTTGTATGGCCCTTCACGGCAGGTAGGTAATATCGAACTGACTCAACTCGATATTCCATTTTAACATCCTTCTAGAGGTTTCTGGTCATTGGAGTACTTGTCGCAAGGGTTGATCGGTATAAACACTGATCGAGTGTGCCTGGAAGTATGGACGTAGCTTGCGTGATGCAATCACCAAGAAGTAGGCCAATTTCTCAGTTTTGGGATAATTTCTTTCTACCCCCATTAGACGTTAACTGACATAGTACACCAGCTTTTGAACTCGGTCCTCCTCGCGAACCAAAGCTGTACTGATAGCATGTTGGGATACAGCCAAGTATGTATACAACACCTCATGGTCTATCGGCTTCGACATCACCAGGGGACTTTCTAAATGCCTTACCAGAGCTCAGAATGCGTCTTCGCAGTCGGGCGTCCAAAATTTCTCTTTCCTTTCTTTATAACATCGAAGAAGGGAATACATTTATTTGTGGCCCTGGATATGAATCGACTCAACGCGACTACTTTTCCATTCAAGCTTTGTACTTGCTTTATAGTTCTGGGTTCTTGTATGTCTCGGATAGCTTGAATATTCTCCAGATTAGCTTCGATTCCTTGCGCATTAACAATGAAACCCAAAACTTTCCAGATGCAACACCAAAGGAACACTTCAGTGGGTTGATTTTCATTCCATAATTCTTGAGTATATCAAACATCTCCGTCAAGTCTCGAATGTGGTCGTTTGACTGCCGTGACTTCACGAGCATGTCATCCACATAGACTTCCATTATTCTACCAATTTGGTCTTTAAACATCCGATTCACCAAGTGTTGATAAGTCGCCCCTGCGTTTTTCA
Source organism: Allium fistulosum (assembly GCA_030737815.1). NCBI lineage: Eukaryota > Viridiplantae > Streptophyta > Magnoliopsida > Asparagales > Amaryllidaceae > Allium > Allium fistulosum. The sequence goes on along the minus strand of CM060908.1, from coordinate 689,984,998 downwards.
GCCCAAAAGGCATCACTACATAACAGTACAGTCCAACGTCTGTGACGAAACTGGTGTGTTCTTGATCTGGAATGTGCATCGTGATTTGATTATATCCCGAGTACGCATCCATAAATGATAATAACTCGTGCCCTGCCGTTGAGTCGACCAGCTGATCAATTCTAGGTAATGGGAAACTATCCTTAGGGCATGCTTTGTTTAAATCCGAGTAATCAACACAAGTCCTCCATTTCCCATTCGCTTTTCTCACTAGTACAGGGTTAGAGACCCATTTTGGGTAGAGGGCGTCGCGAACGAACCCATTGGCTTTGAGTTTGTCCACTTCCTCTTTGAGAGCCACGGACCTCTCCGGGTCCATGCCTCTCCTTTTCTGCTTTACTGGAACGTACTTCGGGTCTATGTTCAACATATGATTCGCAATAGCAGGAGAAATCCCACACATATCAGAATGTGTCCAAGTGAAAACATCCAGATTCGCTCGAAGGAAATCAGTGAGATCCTCGGTCATCGTGGGGCTGAGTTGTGACCCAATCTTAAGTACTCGCGACGGATCGTCTTGGTTGACTGAAATGTCAATCGTGAGTTCAGCCGATGCTGCTTTTTCTTTCCTGGGTTCCTCATCATCATCTCTCGGATCTATGTCTCTATAGACCCGGTCATGTTGCTCGAGCCAGGGCTCGAGCATTACTTGTCTATTTTCAACGACTCGGTTATGGACGGAGCTATCCACAACCTTTCCCTTCTCTCTTCGCCGGGTCTCTCTCAGCTCAACCACATAGCATGCACGACCAGTCGCCTGATCGCCATGTACAACACCAACTCCTTTGTCTATCGGAAATTTCAGAGTTAAACACCACGGGGCCAAAGCTTCCCTGAACTCCGCCAAGGCCGGTCGACCTAGAAATACATTGTATGGAGAATCAACATCCAAAACTATGAAAGGTAGGATTCGCACCCTCCTACGTTCACCTTGCCCTAGTTCAACTGGCAATTCAACATAACCCACCGTATCGGTTGTTGCACCATTAAAGCCATGGATACGAGCTTTAGATGGTTTTAAATCTTTCGTCTCCATCTTCATTCGGTCATATGCTTTTTTGAAGATGATATTAACAGAACTTCCACAATCAATCAGAATTCTTTTCACAAATGCTAGCCTGATTGTCGCGGATATGACCATCGGGTCAACGGTAGGAGCCTCCACCTGATCAGCATCTCTGCTCCTGAATACTATATCGTCTGTCATCATGCGCTGTTGTTTAGTGGGGGTCCCATCCTCCACATTCGAACAACACTCAATATCTGCATGCCTCAAGGAGTTAGCATACCGCTCCATTTCTTGTCAATTCTTATCTGCAGGGTGAGGTCCACCTACTATCGTGTTTAGGACTAGTCTACCTACGGCCCGAGTAGGCTCCTCAGGGTGACGTGGTGCTGGTGTGCGGCCGGGATTGGATGTTCCCTGTCCATCCTCTTGAGGATTCTTTACAAACTCCTACAACTTTTTATGTCTAATCAAATTTTCTATAGCGTCATGGATGTGCCTACACTCCTCGGTATTGTGCCCATAAGTCTCATGGAAGCGGCAATACTTCCCAGTCCGCTTTTGCTCTTCAGTAGACTCTTTTGGTCGCGGCTTCCGATATTGGAAAGTATTACAAGTTGACAAGTAAATATTTTCCAAAGATGCATTCAGAGGAGTGTATTCGTTGTAAGTTGGGATCCTTGGTTTCCACTTTCTAGCTTCCCTTTTCTTTCCGGGATTTCCCCCACCAGATCCCTTAGGTTGTTCAGGCTTGTTTTGAACATTGACTTGTACCTTTCCAGAGTTGTCACCAAATTGTTTTACAGCGATGTTACTCTGCACAGCCTCCTTGCCATGTACCGGTGCATTATCTCGCCTCATCCACCTAGCTTCCTCCCTTCTTATAAATTGGTGTGCTTTTGAATAAAAACGTTCTAGCGTGGTCGGAGGCTTTCCCGCCAGCCAATCTCCAAACTCTGAATCCGGATTTACCCCTCGCATCACGGCCATTAAAATAGCATGGTCGTTGGGGTTGCTAACTTCATTTGTAGCAACATGAAATCTTTGCAAGTACTCTTTCAACGACTCCCCTAGAGCCTGCATTACACTGGACAAGGACATCACATCCTTAGGACGAGTGGCGTGAATCCTGAATTGTTCCACAAATTTCGTCGCTAACTCATCAAAGTTGGAGATAGTCCGCGGAGGAAGTCGGGTGAACCACATGGTAGCGATTCTAGATAAATTTATGGGAAACACCTACACTTGGTCGCATCGTTCGCTCTAGCTGAGTCCATCATCCATTCATACCTCATCACATGCTGTCGGGGATCAGTCTTTCCTTCATAGGCCGGAATAGTGGGCATGTTAAACTTCTTGGGGTAATCGGCCTGTAAGATAACATCTGTGAACAGAGTGTGACTCCTGGATATCCCCCAATCATCATTTGATAAGCCTTGATTCTCTTTCATCAGCTGTCTGACCATAGTTGATAGGTCTGGGGTTTGTATGGAAGATGGCAGGTTGGTGTCTGTCTTGTGAGATCGTTCTGGTCGGTGTCTCCTCCGTTGGAGATATACCAAGTGTGTATCCTGGAGACCAGTATCATTAAGACCTTGGTGTGCCGGCTGTCCAGCTTCCACTCGTACTCCAGATCCTAAGTTTCCCGTTCCAGCCTGAGTGTGATGTTCTTGGTGTAAATGAGGAGCCATTGCTCCAGGTAGAGAACCCGGACCATCCCTGGTTGATCGATCAGCAGCACCTGTTTGTGTTGTTTCCATTCTACGATGTCTACGCCTGGGAGGTTCATCAGACGAGGAAGAGCTGTCGGAGGAAGAACAAGGAGCGGGGCTTCCTCCAGCATTCTGATGCTATTGCTGAGTAAGCTGAGTCATAAGGTTGGAGTTAGCTTGGATCTGTTCGCTAAGTTGTCTCCTGCTCTCCATGAGTTCTCTCATCAGCTCGTTGAACTCAGTCCTAGTGACAGCTTCCATTTGATTTTGGGCAGTGACAGTCCCTGCGCTCAGATTAATCTGTTGATTGCTGGGTCCTACTGTTGGACACTAGTAGTCTCATTGACATCTGCGTTATGGGAGGTTGATCTAGTACGTGGTCTTCCCATTATAGAGTTATTAATAGAAACTCTGAGTAGAATCAACGGATTTCCCATGAATGACTTGGATCTCCTTCGGGGGATTTCTTCAATCCAGTAGCTACAAAGTGGATCCTAATGGCCTGAGAATGTCCTTCGCAGTGGAAGCACCAAAATGTTAGCACCAAAATTGGTCACTAACACCCAAAGAGAGTTTTGTGTAGAGAGATTAATGAAGAAGGTAAATTAAAACTGAGGAATAACACAGTGGAATGTAATAATAACTGTATCAAACAAGAACACCAAATTTATAGTGGTTCGGCGTAACTGCCTACATCCACTTTGAGTTTAATCTTTATTGCTTTTCCAATAATTGAATACAGATACAATCCGTACACCAACAACTTGAATACAAGTCTTAACTGAAAAAGAAAGAATCTTGAAAATGGCAGTGTCTCCCCAATGTTCTCGAAAAAAGGTCCATTTTCAGTATGCCCCTGCCCCTCTATGTATAGACGAAGATGGGTTGAACTTCCCTCATGGGCCTAGGAACATGGAATCTCAGCCCACAACAAGTGACCCCTGCACACCGAGCCAGACATGCCGAACGAAGCATGCCGGGCGAGGTCTATCTGGTCATTCATCGAGTGACTCGAAGTAATCACTCAAGAGAAACAAGGCAAGTGGTAGAATGCTCTCACTCTGTTGTGGACTTGATGGTTTGCTAACAATCCAGGGATGCCAAGCGAGGTCTTGTGCCGAACAAGGTTTGTGATGAGCGAGGATTTGCGCCGAGTGAAGCCCTGTGCCGAGCGAGGCTATATGCCGATCGAGGTATTCTTGCCGAACGAGGCTATATGCCAATCGAAGCTCTGTGTCGAGCGAGGCTATTTGTCGACTGAGGCACTCTTGCCGAACGAGGCTATATGCCGATCGAAGCTCTGTGCCGAGCGAGGCTATATGCCGATCGATGCACTCTTGCCGAACGAGGCTATATGCCGATCAAAGTTCTGTGCCGAGCGAGGCTATATGCCGACTGAAACTCTGTGCCGAGCGAAGCTATATGCCGACCGAGGCACTCTTGCCGAACGAGGCTATATGCCGATCGAAGCTCTGTGCCGAACGATGTACTCGTTCGGTGATCCTCACGCTACCGGGTCAATTACTCGGGTAACAGCAGGAGCATTGGTTAATCCAAAGGGCATGAATAACCATTTATAGAAACTATTCGTCCAGGAGGAAGGACAACAGGTCGATTTCCTAGAATAAGACTCCATAGGTTCGGTACAAACCAAACTCGTAGAAGGCACGATAAGGCATGTGACAATGCATGCAAAGCAATGCCAGGGTAGGATTCTACCGTTTGCACTCCCGGACTGGTGGTAACACATTGCAGCTACTGCCGCCGACCTCGAGACACTCCCAAATCAATGGTGCACCAAATCAAATCATAAAGTAATAGAATGGTATCGAAGAAGCATGCTCGATCGAAGGTGCAACCTCACTTGGCCCAGTATAGCTCCTGTTTTAGCCACATCAAGCTGACTCGTGGGAGTCAGGGCTGCGTTCATACCTCATACAGACATTCACCAAACAATCCTACTTCGTTCTAGAATCTCCACCACATACATAGTTGTTAAAGTGATTTTCGGTATTGGCAGAGAGTATGACAATATCCGATCTCGGTCTCTTTAACAACCAAAAGCTTATTTCACACCGTGGTCAATTTATAAAATCACTTTCATAATCATTTCAAACAGTTCATACTTCATATCAAAATATCATATTCATTTCAAAATCATATCACTTTCGAAATCATATTCACTTCCAAAATCATATTCACTTTCGAAATCATATTCACTTTCGAAATCATATTACTTTAAATCATATTCATTTTCAAAATCATAACCGCAAAATAGTTTAAACCATCATATCAGAATATTCGCATTTAAATCCATTAAACCTAAATCATAAAGTTCCAACTTAAATAGTTTAAATATTGAAAATAGTTTATATATATTGAAAAAGTTTTAAATTAAAATAGTTTATATATATTAAAATAGTTATAAATTAAAATAGTTTATATTTAAAATATATATATATTAAAATAGTTTATATATTTAAATAGTTTAAATTTTAAAATATATATACTTAAAATTGTTTATAACTTTAAAATAATATATATTAAAATAGTTACAAATTAGACTTGTTTCTTCCAATTTCACAAATCAATTCAAATCAACTTTAATTTCAAAAATTCAATTTCAATCAATCTCAGTTCAACAATTTCAATTAAAAGTCAAGGGTTAAATTCAAATTATCATTAAAACCATTTTAATTTATCGATTTCAAATCCGGGTTTGAACTACAAATTTAAACCACTTGCAATTCAATAGATTTCAAAGTTTAAATATTCAAACAATTTCCAATAACTCAATTTGATAATTTCATTTATATTTCCAAATTCAACTTTAATTTTATTCAAATTTGAAAATATTCACCTAATCATTTTTAATAACATTTAAATAAATCTCAAATTACAAATTTAAATCTCAACTAATTATCTAACTTTAATTTATTTAATTTGAAAATATTTCAGTTAATCACCTTTTTATAAATATTTAAAATCTCCAATTACAAATTTAAATCAAAATTTAATATTTAATTACAATTTTATTTAAATTTGAAATATTCATTGAATCACCTTTATCCAAATCAAGTTATTGAGTTATAAAATAATATTCTTAAAAATCTCAAAATCAATAAGTTTCAAATCAATACTTATTATATTCAATTCTTAAATCAATTAATTTACAAGTCAACTCAATTTATCTTTCCAGCCTAAATTTTATTAAAGTCATTACAAATCTATTTTAAAATATTAATATAAATTGTAAATAAATATTTAAAACATATTTTATATATGTATTAGTTAAATTAAATTCTAATTAAATTTTATTATATTAATTTTTATTAAATTAAATCTAATTATTATTAAATCTATTTTATCTTATTTTATATATTTTAAGAATAATAAAGTTACAAGTAAAAATTTCATAATTTACGTTTTTAAACCTTAACGTATAATTTTACAATTTCCAAAACATATAATTTTAAAAATATAAAATTTACACACATATTAAAATTAAAAATATATAATATTTTCTTTAAATCAATATTTTAAAAATCAATATTTATTAAAAAATATATTCTTTTCAAAATTCTGGAAATCATTTAAAATAAACCAACTGTGTCCGGATATAATTTTATTTCCTATGGTCAGGTGATACGGATATTTATCATTTCAATTCACAATAATTTCATATTTACGCGTATATATCATTTCAACCCGCAAACCCAAAATTCAAGATCAATAAAATCGCTTGGGATTATCATTTCAACTCATAACGATTTTCCCCTAATCTATAAGATCGTTCGGGTATATGTCATTTCAACCCATGGGGAATTCCTAACTAACAAGGAACTTGCAGTGTGAGAACAATAATATAAAATAGCATAACATATCAATTACAACATGGATCATAATTAACAATTTAAAAATAATATATATACAACATGTTATGGTGTCATATATCAATCATAGGTGAACAATTTAAATAATAACATATTATATTCAAAAATTTAATTACTAACAAATTAAATTTTAACAACACATTTCAATCGACATTTCATGTGTATTAAATTTACTAAATATAAGAATGTAAATCGTGAGTGATCGCTCACCTTTCGAGGCCAGAGAACAACGGGAATGAACACGACGTATACATGGATACAGATACAGACATGGACACACACACACACACGAAGGAAAGCAAAAAAGCTACTGCGACCAATTCTGGACAGCGGCAAAACAAAAGCAAAGCACGATGAACTGAATTCGACAACCAAAGCAAATTTAAAACTTGGAATATATGAAAACAAAACAAAGCTTGCTTGATATAGATAGAAACAATATATAAATATATAATATACCTTTCTATCTTCTTTTAATCTTTATTTAACAAAACATAGCAAAGCAAACTAGGAGTAGATGGCCTTGGCTGCAAGGTAGCGGACTGGTCGGGCTGTGCTTTGGAGACTGTTGCAGCAATGGAAAAATGGTGGTTGAAGCGGAGTGAGTGGTGAAGGTTGTGCTAATGCATGTAGGCGGCTGACAAGGTTATGGAGATGCAGGTTGGAGGGAGGAGGGGATTCGACAGTGGCCAGGGATGTTCGGCTGAGGGAAATAGTGGTGGCGGGTTCAAAGGCTAGGCGTGCTTGGCAGATCTGGTTGCAAGGAGGTCTATGGCCATCGGGGTGGATAGGCAAAGGGAAAGTTTTTAATGCAAACAAGCATTATACATTTTTTTTAAAAGTAGGCATGGCACAAGAAGGTCGGGTTAGCAGGTCGGAGAAGGAGGATTTGGTTTGCGAGGCTGCTTGGCAATAGAGGAGGGGTTGGACAGTTGTTCGGCACTATGATGGAGACGAGCGGGCTCGTGGAGTGGTGGACAGTGTTGCTGCTCAATGGAGAAGGGCGAGGGTTAGGTAAGATGGTCGGTTTTGGGAAGGCAAGGGGCGTGGCCTACTAAGGGTTGTTTGTTGTGGGGTTTGGCATGGAAAGGGGATGCAAAGAGGGATGGGCGAGCAGGCGTGAGAGAGGGCGGATGCTTGATTGATGGTCAGAGCAGTGGTGCACGGGTGAGGTGAGGGAGGCAGTGCAGTTTAAAGGCATGCATGGCTGAGATAAGGCACTGGTGAGTCGGATCTGGAGGACAGGGGCGGGTGGAGCAGAGGCTGAAGGGGGTGCCATTGGGTTCGGTGTGTCGATAGAGTGGTGGGAACTGACGTGGGTTGGCTAATGGAGATCATGGCGAGGGTTGGTCGCGGCTGATAGCAATGAAGGTGGAGGTGGTGAAAAGTTTAATATGGCACGAAGACAAGCATATTCCAAATGCAAACTTGAAATATATATATATATATATATATATATATATATATACACAAGTGGCTGTTTGTTTTCAGCCGGTGGGTAACTGAATAGACACAAGGAAACCATAAAGGTTCAAATGCGAAACCGATACAGCTAATCGTTACGCAGATTTTGCCATGTACCGGACACCAAAATATACAATGAATATACTATAGAGATCAGCATGACGAGACGAACAGAATGGTACACAGATATGAGTGAGACCACCCACCTATCAAAACTCAATTTTTTTACTACCAAACTGCTGCTAAATTGCCAAAATTAAGATAAACGGAGCTATAGCATTTCAAATTTGGCGAAATGAAATATGACGCCTCACTCAGAAAATGATAAACATTTTTACTATATTAAAATATTCGGATTTCAAAAATATTTTATTTCCATCAATTCAACTGATTTTAAATTTAAATAAAATTTCACAACAAAACAAACTTATATATTTTCTGATGAAAATCTGGCACTTGCTACGTTTAAATAGACGTATCACAAATATCAAATTTTCATTTCGAAATTTTATTGTTTAAATTTCATGAAAAATTTAGTTAATTACGTTATTTAAATCGTTAAAATTCCCGTGTCGTTACAGTACGTGGAGAAAGGAGCTTCAGGTTGGAGTTCTCATATTCTTTATTGTGCATCATGTAGTTACTTATTGTATTAAAAGTCTATAAAACTTACACTGTACTATGGGAACAATGTATATGGCAATGTGTATGACAATTAAGTATTTTGGAGACTGTTTTCCAAATTTCTATTCTTGAGTACTTATATTTTAATTCCTTCCGTTGTGAGATCTGAAAGTGTAGAATGTCTTAGAATTTACCTTTATGGTCATACTCTGAAATGTTATATAATCAAAATGCTCGTATTTCTTGGCACACCATGAGTCCGAAAGTCACCATAGTCTTTGGATCAAGATGTACGGAAGTGCGGGTTGTTACAAATAAATCTCAATATCAACATGTATATGTATAGTTGTACACATGCTTATATATTGTTATGTCACTATGTCATGTTATGTGTATATAGGGTGCACTTGAAATTATGATTAAATTAATTTAATTAATACGACTAATTAAATAAGTACAAAATATTTTGAAATGATTTTATTTTATTAAATAAATTGGATCTAATGCTAGTTAATAGATTACATTGGCCCATTAAGATCCAAATAGGGATTTTTTTTTGAAATTTACCCATTTCACCCACTACTAAAACAGGATGGAGCCAATTATGGTTTTAGAGCCCTTATTGTACATGCTAATTAAATAGCAGTTAGGGTCAACAATAAACTTTTCATCTGATAGGTGTCTAGAATAGCAGTGTATAGATTTAGGCTTGAATAAAAAGTATTATCCTCTCCTTAACTACTGGTCTGGCCTAACAAGTGGACTAAGTTCAAAAGATTGGCCTGAATGTAAGGCTTAGAGTTATTTGGGCACATGGGCTAATTTTTCACATTAAGATTTGGAAATTCAGTATATATTTCAAATTTATATTTTAAATCCAAAATATAAATGGAAGTTTTATAAATGTTATAAAATAAGTTTTGAAATTTCATAAAATTGTATCGAGATTAAAAGTTAATATATATATATATATATTGAAATATATATTCAACGTAAATTAAACCAAAATTTCCAAATCTGTTAAAATATTTAATTCAAATTTTTAATTAATTTACTAATTTATTTGATAAAGAATTAATTAAATGTTTATATATATATATATATTGATATACATACATATATATAACTATAAAGCTTATGGTTTAATGATTTAAAACAATTTAATTTTTTCAAATTTGTATTGAGAAATTGAATTTAATAAAGTTTTAAAATTTGTTAAATATTTAATTAAAATATTTAATTGAATAGTTAATTAATTAAATAGCTAATATATATATATATGACACACACATATATATATATAGTAAAGTTATAGTTGAATATTCTTCTTAAATAATTTAGAATGAATAAAATAAAATTACTATAGTTTATAATAAAATTTAATTAAACTAGTTAATTAAATTAAGAATTAAAATTAATTGAATATGATTTAAATTATAAGATACATGTAAATATAATATAAGTTAATTAAATTATAATAGTTATAAATAAGTTAAACTTATATAATTATACATGTATGAATAATATATGAGTGATGCTACAAAAAACTCAAGGATTTTTGGAACAAATACATATGTTATTCATATACCTTGATATCAAATGTCTCCAACACTTGAATCACGAGGGTAGTCCATAAGAAATACATTATTCCTTAAATCGATATCACTCAAAATTTATTGAAGATTATGAACCTTTAATAAATTTTCCCTCTATCATTTATATGTTGATATATTACATGCATACGCACTCATTATTGAGCAAACTAAAGCTATAGCTGTTATATGTTGTACTATTAATATATTGCCTAGACGAGGTAAGATACATGCATATATTTGTCAAACAAACTCAAGGTACATGCACTATACTTATGCCATTGAGAAATGGTACGTAAGGGTGCAAAATCTCTCTTGATTTGTTGAGCAAACTCAAGGTCGAGATTAGCGCAAAGTGCACGGTTAGGAGTGATATATGATATAAGTGATAAACAGTTATCCATCATTTGTAGGGTTATGATTTGGAGAGCAAACCAAAGGTCAGAATCCAAAGGCAAGTGAGTCATAACACTTACTATAGAAATCAAAAAAATTTATATTTCTCTTAGGGTTTTGAGATGTATAAAAAATCTAGTGGTAGCCTTATTAGAAAAATGAAATGATTTCATTTAACCATTCTAATAGGTTCAACTATATACATCCTTCAATACGCTCCCTAATGCCACTTAAAGAGATACCAAAAGTACTAAAAGATCACATTAAATACCCACCATTGTTGTTAATGCAGGAACATTAAACTTTTACTAACTTTAAAGAGAATTTCAATTATAAATCATTTATCAACATGAGCAATTGATTTTTTGCATGTCGTCATTGCCTTATCTTATATTTTTTCGCTCAAAAAGATATTTTAATCGAAATCATTTAAATCCTAGCATACTAAGGTTCGAAAATTATCAAATTAACTACAATTTACTAATTAGATTTCAAATTGACAGCGTAAAACAGAACGTTTTTGTGAAATAACTTTACTAGACATGCTCTTGAACCATATCCTCATTGTTTCCCTTAGCACACCGTTATATCTTCAATATCGAGTGCTACAATGTAAGCATGCTCAAGTGTTTCATGAAGATCGAACACATTCGTCAATTCCGTCGAATCAAAATTCCTAGAAAAATGGTTGAATTTGATGAGGTTTGAGTTTACAACAGATGATTATGGTTATATTTTCAAGAAAATGAAAGAATGAATGCTTGTTTCTTAAGAAAAAATTAAGAAATGCAAACCTAGGTGTATAAGGGTAAGAGAAGTGTTTGACAAATTGTTGATGTGTGAGAAAAGAGGTCGAAGAAAGGAGGAAAAAAGTGGATGTATATAGTAGCACCCATTCTATTATTTGATACATGCTATACAAAAATTAAATAATTTACTTCAATAGATTTTTTCAACTACTGAAATTGATAAAGTTGTCCGTCAATTACAATATACAATGAACTGAATTAGGATAGACAAAGAAATATAAATAATACTTACTAGTAAATCTTTTGACATGTTGTCATTTCAAAACCTATGCAGGAGACAAATTATACAACTACTAAATACATTCGCACCTTGGTTACTTAAGTGTTTATTTTCTCAAGACTGTGTATTGTCTTTTATGAATTTTGAACTCTAAAGTGATAGAAGAATATGGATAGTTAATTAGTATTCGAGCGTATATAAAGCTATATGGTGAATGGTCATGTTTGTAATATATGAAATCTCGATGAAAGTGGTTCATTTAAAATAAGCAAGTAAACCGTAGTGCAAGTTCATGCATTTAATATGATAGAAATAATAAGGATCTTTTTGTGTTAGAGGCAACATAGAGCAAGAACTACCAGGTAAACCTAGGGGTTTGATCACTGAAATGTCAGTTTCGATCAATTAACTTAAGTACGACTTATTCAATATCCTTAAAATGTTAAAGGTATCCAAATGCATTTTCCTAAACAATTTGTTGTAGTTTTCAATAAGGGTTTCCTTTGAATCTTGACCATTTGGAAAGGAATGCGAATGTACAAGAGTGGATGTAACATAGGTACAGTTGGGATGAAGAGAGTAAATGGTCACTTCCACTTCATGAAGAGGCATTGGAAACAAAAATTGTATAAAATACTAGCAGATACTTAATATAGAATGAAAACATGATTTCTATTCCAAATGAATTTTTCTTTATAAAGAATTGTATTCCATAAGAGTTATTTCCTTGAGTTCAAGATTTTTGATCTTAAATTCTAGACTATAAACTAGCTATAGTGAACGAAATTAATAGCCCATAAGAGGTGGTTGAATAGAGTTTCGTATTTCATGTCTTATTATTAAAATGGTTGAAATAGTGGGAGCATATTGTTATTAGTAAATGCATCAAGTTACGAAAGGTTTTCTTCATACATATATAACATTATTTGTGAAATAATAATTGGTTTTCAGTATTGACTGAAAATAGCTATAGTTTGTTTCATATGAATAATATGAATATTTGTTATAAGATAAATCTATAATATTGGCATTTGTTTTCAGAACAAAAACAATGCACTACTATAGAAAATACAGAAGTATCTAAATTATTTACACTTATTTCAGAATTGTTGACTAAGCCATGTCTATAAGAAATTGTTCTTTAACCATATGATTATGAATCATATGGTACTGGCGAATTTTATCTCAAATGTTTAAGGGCAAAGCACCCATTTAGTTGGAGTGACAAAACAATTAATGAGCTCTCCAGATTGATATGTGTGTGTGTGTGTGTCAATGTATGCACAATCCAAAATTCAATGATACCCAAAATGAATCCAACTACTTTGTAAATTTATCGATAATTTGTCACAGACATGAACATGTGTATTTGATACCCAAGTAGTATATCTATGACAAGTTCATAGAAAATATAACAAAAGTGAAAAACATAATGTGCGAAGGAAATGAAACGATGCATTTGATCAAATAGGTGAGTATTTATTGGAAAGTGTTCCAAAAGTACCTAAAATGAATAAGATTCGGTCTAAAAGTCGCTCCTTGTAACGACCCTAATTTTAATTAACATTATTTAAGACATTTAATTAGTTAAAGTAAATGACATAATGTATTTGGTCAAGGGATTGAGATTTGTGTTGATAGAGGGTAGCCGTGCCTAATGAACAATGAGCTAAAAGGGGATGAAAATGAAATAGATAAGGGCAAAGTAGGAATAAGTTAGATTCATATACCATAAACCCTCATACCACTTCATTTTATAGGTTCACAAACTAAAATCAAAACATAAGAGAGGCCAGCCACCATTAGGGGGAAAACAAGAAGAAGATAAAGCTAAAATCAAAAGAAGGAAATTTAACCAACTTAATCCAAGATCAAATCTCAACTCCTTAACAATAAGCTAAAGGTGAATAATAGGTTACATGTCATATTTTTATTGTTTTCGATTTTAGTTGAGATTCCAAATTGTTTTGCAAATGATTTTCCATGTTTAATTGTTTAAATGAATATATATGCTTGTTGATGATATATGCTTTTTCATAAAGATTTTATGATAAGGTTTAATTTTAAAACCAATCAAATGACATCCAAATGCCTTGCAATTTTGAGATAAGGTCAGAAATAATATTTTAGAGAAGGGTTTCAAATTTCATAATTTTCTGAATTAATGTGGATTTATTATGAATTTTCTAGTGATGAAAATGGTTAATTAGGTTTAAAATTAATTACGACTATTTTATGTTGGCTTTGGGTCAGAAATTTATATATGTTAGAAATCATATTAAAAGTGATTTATGGGAACTTTTGTAGAATTTCCTAAGTGTTTTAATAAGTAGATAAAATTATTTAAGGTATGAAACTTAAATGTTTTATATGTTTATAAAAGGAAAATGGGCAATTTGTAAATGTTTTAAATTGTTTAATTCTGAATTTCGGTAGCACTTTTAGAAAAGATTTTGAAAAAGAAATTAGCAACCAATAATATGTTGACAAACAAAGTAGGTTAGTTGAAAATAAATTGCATTTTAAAGTCAAAAATCAGTTTTTATAAGATTTTGTTGTTTCGCCACCTTCGGTGGCTACCTTCCGACTTCATACTTCCACCTCCACCTTAATTGAAATGATGCTTGCTTTGTTTTCGTAAAGAATGCTTTCGAATGAGATAGATTTCGACTTAGTATAGTGTTTCAAAAGAAAAGAGCTTTCGAAAGAGGTTGTCGTCTTTTTTTAAGAAAGTGCTTTCGAAGGGGTCAAAACCCCTGCTGCCGCATCCTACTTTTCAAAGCAATACTTTCGAAAGGGTTCTTTCGCTTTAAACCCTGAGCTGGTTCTCTAATTCTTTCGAAGGGGACGGTTTCGACACCATCCACTTATTTTACTTAGGAAGTTGCTTTTGAATGAGATGCTTTCGACTTAGTTCTTGTAACATCCCGATATTTTCAACCATTCGCATCCACACATGTCAGACTTGAATTGCTCAAAATATTAGATTGTTAATTTATATTTGGCAAAACTCAGCATATATAGTAAATAAATAAATCACAGAATCACAGACATAGAGTATTACAATAATAAGCAGCGGAAACAAAAGGATAGTAGTTCATGAAGCTAATATATATATATAACAGAGTTAAAACAAATTACAACAGAAGTCTCAATACAATAGTCTGATACAAGATAAGAATATATCACAGGAGTCAACTGAATAACTGCAAACTAAATAGATAGATGGATCTCCAAGCGAAGCTCTAACTCCAAAGGTGAGTCTCAAATGCTGTGACACTCAGTCTGACCCGAGCGTAAAGCAAAACACAAAACACTCGAGTCAGGATTAACATTATTATATCAATAAATCCAACTCAAGTGAAATATCAACTGAAATACAAGTAACTCAAAGGATGTTTGGGATAACCATCCTCTAAGGATCCGTTAAACTATATACTATGTAGTAATATACGCTATTATAATAATGTCTATAGTAAATTAAACTATTAAAATAGCATTAAGTCGTTACATTTTCCCCCTTAACACATTTTATAGTGCCACAGTCTATACAATACCATGATACCCCGTAAACTAGAGCTATCAGAGGGAACTCCGTAGGTACGACACAAAACAAACTCATAGTGGTCTCGATAGTGTAGGTGATACGGCACAACTAGGCAATGCCAGGGTAGATATACCAATTACACTTCCGGGTTGTTGGTAATGCAGAGCCGCAGCAATCGCCCAACTCGAGCCACACTCCCGAATCAAAGATGCGCACCAAATCAATCACAAAGTAATAGAATGGCATACGATGGAGTGTGTCCGATCGGAGGAGCTACCTCACTTGGCCCATAAACTGCTCCTGTTTTAGCCACCTTATGATAACTCACAGGAGTTAGGTCCACGTATATACCTCATATAGGATCGTCGCCACCATCCTACTTCATTTTGGAATCTCCACCGCGTACATAGCTGTTAAAGTGGTTTTCGGTATTGGCAGAGAGTATGACAATATACGATCCTGGTTTCTTTAACAACCAATCATTATTATAACACCGCGGTCATTTCAAAAAGTTTATACTTCCAAACCAAAATATCATTGCCATTTCAAAACCATATCAATACGATATCATTTTTCACTTTAAATATATCCATTTCCAAAATCATAACACTTTCAAAGTTATAACACTTTCGAAACCAAAACACTTGAAATTATAACACTTTGGAAATCATAACACTTTGAAATCATAACACTTTGGAAATCATAACACTTTGAAATCATAACACTTCCCTCTTAAACTGTTTAAATATAAATAATAGTATATAAAATAAAATAGTTTATAAAATAAAATAGTTTATATTAAAATAATTAGTATATAAAATAGTGATAAGTTAAAATAGTTTATATAAAATAAAATAATTAGAATATTAAAATAGTTTATAATAAAATTAGTTTTATATTAAAAATAATTTATAAAGTAAAATATATAAATAGTTTAAATATAATTTAAAAATACTTTATATAATAAAATAGCTTCCTCAAATTTCACAAATCGATTCAAATCAACTCGAATTCCAAAATTCAATTTTAATTCAATCTCAATTCATAAATTTCAACTCAATTCAATTTCTTAATAAACCATTTCAAATTATATCGATTTCAAACAACAGATTTGAACCACAAAAATAAACTATTTCAATTTCAATATATTACAAAGCTTTAAATATTCCATAATTTCAAAACTAAATTTGATAATTTCATATATATCTTAATTTAACATCATTATTATTTGGTTTTGAAATATCCACTTAATAAATCCAATATCATTTAAATAAATCTCAAATTACAAATAATCTAAATATTTCCTTCAATTTATTTAAACTTGAAATATTCATTAATCACTTTAAACCAAATCAAGCTTTAAATCATATCCTTGAATTCTCAATATCCAATAAGTTTCAAATCGATTTTATTTAAATATAATTCTTAAAAGAATATTATTTTAAAACAACTTAAATTTATCTTCCCAACCTTAACTTATAAAGGTCATTTTAACAATCTATTTTAAGATATAATTTTAAATAAATACTAAAACATATTATGTATTATTTAAATCAACTTTATTAAATCAAATCTTATTATCAAACTTATTTTATATTAAAATGAATTTATACATATTTTAAAAGAGTAAAATGATAAGTAAATTCTTAAAATTATAATTTCAAAACTAACGTATAGTTTTAAACATTTCAAAACATAGAATTTTAAAATCAAGAATTTAAACTTTATAGAATACATTTATATAATATCTTAAAAATATATATTTATTAAACCATATATTTCTTTCCAAAACCATAGAAATCAATTTCAAAATATTTATATATAGACCAACGGTGTCTGTATATAATTTTATATCCTATGGTTAAGTGATACAGATATTTATCATTTCAATCCGTAAATTAAATATATACGGGTATATATCATTTCAACCTGCAATCCCAAATTCAATTCAATGAAAATCGCTTGGGTTAATCATTTCAACCCATAACGATTTTCTCCTACTCTACTGATCGTTCGGGTATGTATCATTTCAACCCATAACGATTTTCTCCTACTCTACTGATCGTTCGGGTATGTATCATTTCAACCCATAGGGAATTCTATACTAACAGGGAACTTGGAGAGTGATAACAGATATGATGATAATATAACAGGCATATATCATCAATATAAATAACAGATAATGGTGACAAATGTCATAGGTGAACAGATAGCATATATATAGCAATGTAAATAACTAACAGCGGCATATATCAATTGTCGTTTAAATGGAAATCAAATCTAATAAATATAAGGACGTTAATTGTGAGTGATTTCTCACCTTTCGAGGCTAGAGAGACAAGAAGATGATACAAACACGGATATAGACACTAACTAGTGGGGCAGCAACAAGCTAGGAATCACTGTGACAAGTTCGATATTGAGATGGTCAGTTAAGATAGACAAGAGATCGATGAGACAATGTATAATATATATATATATATATTCAAAAGTCAATTTAAACATCTATTTTCAAATTAATTTTATTTTCAAACACGTAAAACATAGTCTCTATTTATATATAAATTTAAAAACCAAACCATTGTATACTTATATATAAACCAATATATACCAACATATATATGTTTAAACTTACATACATATTATACTAATGTTTCTTTCAACAACTAGTCAACATACAAAATTATATATACATAAACAGCAATATATGATCTACTGTATAATTTAAACTGATAATAAACTAACCTATAACTATATATATAACTAACAAATATATAAACAATCTTATCTACCAGTACACAGAACTGTTCTATAATTTATATATACATATCTTTTTTTCTAAAACAGATTATAACTTATATATATAAACATATCACCATTTGCATAAAATCAGTAAAGACTATAAATATTTATATATACAAACAAATAAAATAAAATATTTATATTTATATGCTTTATAAACAATATACATAAACTAATATATATCTGTTAATATATTGAAACTATTACAAAACCCATTTTAAACATCTAAACACAAATATTCACCTCTGTGTACTCATGCGGACAGAAGTATAGGCTTAGTATAAAATTCGCATACAATATATATTCATATATAGTTTCTTATATACTATATAACATATATCTATATATTCACTTCAAAATCATTAACAGAAAATATATTGAACTACTACAAAGACCATTTTTAAAGATCTAAACACAATATATATAAGCAAGACAATTCAAAAGCAACATTTCAAAACATATATACATACGTATATAGCAAATATATATGTAAGTTCACACATAACCATATATATAAGATAGAATATGACATATTATATATATACAATTATTATTAATATATATATATAGTAACTAGATTTTATACAACTAATATACATATAAATAGTACGTCTAAATCCAAACATATATCTTAGATCCAACATAACTTAGTTTATTAAAATATATTGTTTTAAATTCCAACAGATTGCTTATATAGACATATATACACAAAACATGTCATAAAATTTCTATATAAACTTTTATATACAATATATATCGTATAAAATCTAATATATATAATATAGAGACAACAGGCTTCACTATATACATTTATATAAACTTATATATTCAACAGCTAACAACTATATAATATAGCATATACCCATTAGGAAGCCAAAACTGGAATTGGAACAAAAATGAGCAGACAAGACAACCTATATATATATATATATATATATATGCAAGAGTTAGAACGCATACCCTAAAAAAGAGACGAGGAGCAGGAGATCCGGGTTTTGGTGAGCTACAGGCGCGGGTAAAGGAGGCCTTCGGCATGGCCATGGTAGGCGAGATGGGTGAAGAGGTGGACCTAGGTTGGTAGGATATCACATTGGCTTCTGGACGGGTGTTGGCCGACAAGGCTTGGAGTTTGTTGGAATGGCTAACACGGTTCGGCGGTGGTCGATGATAGAAAGGTGGTTGCGATCGTCGGTGAGCATGGAGGCTGTGGGTTATGGGGCTTCGATGGAAGGCTTTCAGTGGAAAGGCGGAGGACAAATTTGATGATGGGTGGAGTGAGGAAGGCATGCTACAGGTTGGAGGAAGGTTGCTGAGAGGAATAGGTGCAAAGCAAATAAAATGAATAGAAAACTTAAAACAAATTATATATATATATAATCTTAAATTTTGAAGTAACGCGACCAAAATATGAAAGGAAAAATAAAATATAAATGGAACTCTGGGAATAGCAAAGGTGTAAATTCAGAAAACATTAATAGTCCCGAGGCTATTGGTTTTCACAAGTGAGAAATGAATGGTCACATCCGAAAGCCAAATTTGCGGAACCGATACGGGAATCGTTCCGTAGATTTCGCCGTCTTTCGGACTTTGAAATACACAAACGAATATACTGCGGAAATCAGCATGACCAGACGATCAAAACGGTATATAGAAATTAGTGGTACGATCATCCTGTCAAAAGTCGATATCGGTACCGAAAATGTTGCTAAAACGCCGAAAATAAGATAAACGGAGAAATAGCAGTCCAAATTTGAAGAAACGAAATATGACGTCTCACTTAGAAGATTATTTACAAATTTATTATATAAAAATATTTAGGTTTGGAAAACATTTTGTTATCATCTATTATTAACTGATTTGAATTGAAATAGAATTACAGAATAAAATAAACTTCCATATTATCTGATGAAAATTTACCATTTACTATGTTTAATTGGACGTAATCCAAGTATTAAAATTTTATTTTAAAATTCAAATATTTAAAATTTCACAAAATTTCAGTTAACTACATTATTAAAACCATTAAAATTTACGGGTCGTTACACGCTCCCCCACTCAAAACTTTTCGTCCCCGAAAAGGAACAAGGTTGGAGAATAGAAACAACCAAAAAGGAAAATAGATTGGAAACAAAATAAAACAATTAGTTTAAAACCATGTCAATTCAAATTATGTAAATTACATTTAGTTTTTAAATTAATTTCCATTCAATTATTTCAAGTTTAAATATTTATTCAAAATTTTGCTTCATTTTATAATTGAAATCATTCTTTTAACATAAATTTAAGAATTAAATTTCTAATACACTTCAAACCATTTAGATATATATATATATATATACACATATATATACTATATATATCAAATCAAATCTATAATCATATACCTATAATATATATATATATATATATATTATAAATCAAGTCATACTTCAGAAATTCAAAACAATTTATTTTTATTAAAACAAACGTGTAGCAAAGCTACAAAATGTTCTCTCCACTCTAAAACTCGAAAATGATTATCGATGATGCAGCCGCCATAACCGAAATTATTTTCCAGCGACAATAGAGAAGAGTACCGATTTATAACTTTTTTTAAAATTCTTTGGAAATGATTTCTATCTAAAAATACTTCCAATAATATATATTTTAAAAATTTTAAAACCAAAGTTTGAAATTACCGGAAATTAAATTCTCAAATTCTAAATTTTAAATTCATTTAGATTCCAAATCAAATTATAAACCACATTTTGTAAATTAATTTATTTATATGTTGGTAAAATCAATGGTTTACAAAACAATAAATGAAAATCAAATATTATCATTTCTGACAACCAATTCAAATAACCATAAAATTCCATAAAATTTACAAACAAAATTTATTCCATTTACCAAATTCGAAAATAATATTGTGTCAGTTTGCTCTGTTCAAGTGTTTTGGAATTCCTATTGATAGGGTTGATCAGACGAATCGATCTAAAACCCAAATCAACATTAACAACTCAAAAAATATAGTATATAAAACATTTTTATTAATAACAAATACGCTCCCTTACTCGATGATACAAAAATAGATTCAAAGCAAGGATAGAGATTCAAATTAGAGGAATCCAAATCAAAGAGAATTCTAGCTAACGAGATAAGCTTGAAAGGGAGATAAGATGATCAAATTACAAAATAGAAAGATGGATGTTTTGATATTAATCGCAGGCGACCTTAACCGGGTCAACCGTGACTTCAAGAATAAGTGCAGAATTCTGAGGCAAATTGACATTCAATCACCAGAGATAGAATTCGGGTATAACAAAAGATAGCAGCATCTAAACCGAGGATACAGAAATCTACGGTGAATCGATGCTTATTGTAAAGGAGTTTCACCCCTTTACAAATCATTCAGTGGAACTATGGGATACTCCCGAATCAAGAAGAATACGAATAGAGAGAGACAAGAATGGATTTCAGAATGAATGGGAGAGTTCCAAAAAATCAAAGGAAATCTGAATCAAAGAGGAAGGAATTCAAGCTCGAACGAAAGTGATTCCGTAATTAAATTTACTTTATATGCTAAGTTTTGCCTAAAACCAAAGATCTGATACCAACTGTAACATCCCGATATTTTCAACCATTTGCATCCATACATGTCAGACTTGAATTGCTCAAAATATCAGATTGTTAATTTATATTTGGCAAAACTCAGCATATACAGTAAATAAATAAATCACAGAATCACAGACACAGAGTATTACAATAATAAGAAGCGGAAACAAAAGGATAGTAGTTCATGAAGCTACTATATATATATATATAACAGAGTTAAAACAAAATACAACAAAAGTCTTAAATACAAAGAAGTCTCAATACAATAGTCAGATACAAGATAAGAATATATCACAGGAGTCAACTGAATAACTGCAAACTGAATAGATAGATGGATCTCCAAGTGAAGCTCTAACTCCAAAGGTGAGTCTCAAATGTTGTGACACTCAGTCTGACCTGAGCATAAAGAAAAACATAAAACACTCGAGTCAGGATTAACATTCTTATATCAATAAATCCAACTCAAGTGAAATATCAACTGAAATACAAGTAACTCAAAGGATGTTTGGGATAACCATCCTCTAAGGATCCGTTAAACTATCTACTCTGTAGTAATATACGCTATTCTAATAATGTCTATAGTAAAGTAAACTATTAAAATAGCGTTAAGGCATTACATTTTCCCCTTAACACATTTTGTAGTGCCATAGTCTATACAATACCATGATACCTCGTAAACTGGAGCTATCAGAGGGCACTACATAGGTACGACACAAAACAAACTCGTAGTGGTCTCGATAGGGTAGGCGACACGGCACAACTAGGCAATGCCAGGGTAGATATACCAATTACACTTCCGGGCTGTTGGTAACGCAGAGCTGCAGCAATCGCCTAACTCGAGCCACACTCTCGAATCAAAGGTGCGCACCAAATCAATCACAAAGTAATAGAATGGAATACGATGGAGTGTGTCCGATCGGAGGAGCTACCTCACTTGGCCTATCAATTGCTCCTGTTTTAGCCACCTTATGCTAACTCACGGGAGTTAGGCCCACGTATATACCTCATATAGGATCATCGCCATCATCCTACTTCATTCTAGAATCTCCACCGCGTACACAGTTGTTAAAGTGGTTTTCGGTATTGGCAGAGAGTATGACAATATCTGATCCCGGTCTCTTTAACAACCAATCGTTGTTATAACACCGCGGTCATTTCAAAATAGTTTATACTTCAAAACCAAAATATCATTGCCATTTCAAAACCATATCAATACGATATCATTTTTTCACTTCAAATATATCCATTTCCAAAATCATAGCACTTTCAAAGTTATAACACTTTCGAAACCAAAACACTTGAAATCATAACACTTTGGAAATCATAGCACTTTGAAATCATAACACTTTGGAAATCATAACACTTTGAAATCATAACACTTTGGAAATCATAACACTTTGAAATCATAACACTTCCCTCTTAAACTGTTTAAATATAAATAATAGTATATAAAATAAATTAGTTTACAAAATAAATTAGTTTATATTAAAATAATTAGTATATAAAATAGTGATAAGTTAAAATAGTTTATATAAAATAAAATAATTAGAATATTAAAATAGTTTATAATAAAATTAGTTTTATATTAAAAATAGTTTATATTAAAAATAATTTATATAGTAAAATATATAAATAGTTTAAATATAATTTTAAAATACTTTATATAATAAAATAGCTTCCTCAAATTTCACAAATCGAATCAAATCAACTCGAATTCCAAAATTCAATTTTTGAGTAAAACGGATGTGTAGCGCGAGACTACACAGCCGGTTAGATATCATAGCTAAATATAAATAGTGCGATCAACAAGCCTGACCGCTGGCCAAGATGAAATAGTTAAACATAGCAGTTATACAACATTAAGTATGGAAACTGCCCGGATACTGGGCTACAAAATATGATGGAGGGTACGATCACCGTCAATGCTGACGGTTTCCAGGGACAGCTGAGGAGCTTCCAGTAGATTCAACAGAAGAAGACCTAGTGTGAGGCAGCCTAAGTCTGAAGGGCGCCGAGAAGCAATGACCTGTTAAGGATGAATAATAGTAAATAATCCGCTTGCAGATACCCTCAAATAGTAACTTGGGTTTGTTGAACACATAAGCGTTTCGTTCAATCCAGATGCACCAACTAAAGATAGCTATAAAATGATCCAATCGTTTGTTCGGAGTGTTGAATTGCCAAAAGTCATAAAATGAAGTTATTGTTGGGATGAAACCAAGCAGGTTTGCAGCGGTTGCAGCCCAAACCTTGACCGAGAAGTCACAGTCGAAAAATAGGTGGTGTATGCTTTCAGTTACATTAGAACAAAGGGCACAGTCAGAAGCCAGCGTGATATTTAGTCGGAATAGTCTATCTCTGGTGTTGATGCGACCATGTATAAGACACCATTGGAAGAACGCGATTCGAGGCTGGAGCTTGCAGTTCCAAAGTCTGGGAAAGTTGAAAAGGCGACCCAGGTTGTTTAGGTAGGAATAACAGGAAGCGACGGAAAAGCCGGTTGCAGGGTTTAAGGCCCAAAGGATTTTGTCTGGGGACTGGGAGAGACGGATGGATTGGAGAGAGGAGGCAGCATGCAGCAGCTCCGAAAATGTAGTGAGGTCGAAGTACGAAGGTGGGAGGAGATGGTCGGGGCCGAGAAGGAGGGAACCAGAGATTGTGATGCGTTGGGAGGTGAAATGACCCTCCTATTTACACACTAATTTCATTAGTGTTTTTTTTTTAAAGATGATATATAGATATATCATCCATTACAAATATATTTCCCAGGGTCATTTTCTTTCTCTAATTAACAAAAATATAACCAGGATCTTTCACAATATAAAAATATTGTTTTAATTCTAAATCATTTTTAACATACATATATGAAGATATCTATGTTATATTCTACTTGAATCAGAGCATGGTAGTAAGTAGAAATCCTTTTTTAAATTTGCAAAAATGTGATAAATTCCCTTTTTAAAAGAAAACTTATTGTATCCTGATTTTTGACTATAGTGTCCACTGGGAATATGTACCTTAGGCTGTTATTATAATTAAGAAATGATCAAGCAATAATCAGTGGAAAGCAAGCTTATAATATAGATGATTTTCTTAAAGTCTGGATAGTATCAAACTCAGGTTAAAAGAAAGTGGATTATAAGTGAACACAAGCAACATCTAGGCGTAATGGAAACGCGCCTAACTTATACATGCAAGGTCACGAGTTCGAGTACTATGCTGGTCGGTTCAAACACAATTTTTGGTTTTTCTTTTTATTTTTCTCCTGTATGGTTAGAAATCTGATACCTACCTATATTTGTACATATATATTTAATTTTTGCCTATAACCTATCATACAAAACAATTCTTCTTACATAACTATTTTTAAAACCCATTCTTACAACTGTTTTAGGAATTTACATTTATATTTTTGCCCAATATCAACATGTACACAGATATACATGTACATGTCAGTGTCTTTGTTCATTTTCCAGAAAACTGAGCTCAAATGTTCCCTTACTTCATTGATTTGAAGTGAAACATTTGGCCTGACCTATGGCCTAACCATGTGGTTACCCTGGTCATTCTCTTGTTTGCATTTTTACAACCCAGATTATACACAAAACATTGATACCTCTCCTTTTCAAAAACATGTTTATATATATTTGTATGAATCAGACACCTTGTGATCAGATATATATCATTCTTCCTAACCATAATTCTCTTTTTAAAAATATATCTTCAGAGTATATACACATTTTCTTGCATTTGGACATATATCAATATCATGAATTGAAAACATAGCAGTTTAATCCTTTTCTGGGTTTTTCCAATATAATTTTCTACATATCTATATTTTTTTTTGAAAGGACTCAGGATTAACTGAGATCATCATAAAATGATTATGCTTATAAAATCCAGGTTTTTCCTCTAAATCAAAACAACTTTAGCAAATAGGTTTTCAAATCAGTTTAACATCAATATCCTTAGTACATACCAAATCAGAAATAACCAGAAACAACATAGCATATGTCTCTTACAAGTTCTTCCTACTTAATACATTTAGATAGCCATATCAATCAGGGAATACATGCATGAATTAACACATTCTAGCTTTTATTTCTAATTATCTTAGCATCCTCTATTCCATATCTTTTTAATCTTGCTTACTTAGCTCCATCACAACCTGCAAAAGCATTAGTGGCTGCCCCATTATAAATGAGACACCCCCATGTGCCATGAGCAATAAGGGTCAGATCTATGATCTGGTGTGAGCATTTCTAACATATCCATGATATTAAGCTAAGGATACAGCATAAATATACTTTGCATACTTGACAGGTATTATCATATACAATACATAAGAGCAAACATATGCATTAAAACAACTTTTATCTGGAACTACTAAGGTTGCCTTTTCTTTTTCTTATAAATTCCTGGCCTCATCTGCTATAAGGAATCAAAGGGACACATTGCCATGAACTAATTAACATCATGGCACAAAGATCTCAGGACTTAAAAAAGTCATGTGCCAACTTGTCTACTTCAAATAGGACAAGCATTCCAGCAGCCTTCTTGGCACAAAATCCTTAGTTATATCACTAAGTGTAATTTATGTTCATTCTATCAATGATAGCTAGGTGTACAAACCACCTGTACACATGAAGCATACTAGTTACCTTGCAGACATAATATTGCAAGCAAGTTAAAGGTTATTTTCTAGAGGTATAACACCCCAGTCATTTCATCTCACATTATTTAGCATATAAACACCCTATTCTAGCATATACCAGAATATTTACAACTGAGAATAAATGCATGGCTCTATTGGGTTTATTTTGATTTTGCAAGCAACTATATTTAGCCAGATTTTTAATCTTGTTTAAACATAGTTTTTAGGCTTGTAAATTTCTGTTTGGTTTAGGGCTCAGCACTTATAGAGAAAGACTCCATTGCACCCTTAACCAATTATTTCAAGCCTCAGCACCATACCAATGTATATGCAGCTCATAGTTTTCTTTTTTTTTTCATTCTTTGTCTTAAGCCATTATTCAGACTAGTTACAAATACTCTGTTATATGTTCTTTAAGGTTTTGGTATAATATATAGAGATGAAAATAGAACAACAAAGTTATACATCCAGCATAGCAGATCATATCTCATCAAACATTCATGAAACCATCAGTAGCCAACATAGTTTGTAAATCAAAACATGCAAAATATAGCATATAAAAACTTGGCTGCCTAATCCCAGGTCTTAATGCCATGTATATGAGTGAGGATACTCACCTAAATGCTTACACAAGCTTAAACCAGAAAACCCTTCAAATCTTTAGCCTTATCTTCCTCTTCTTCCTTAGGTTAATTAATTAGTGAGAGAGCAGTTTTCTGATTGGGCTCTTGGTTTAAATAAGGGTTCTGTCTAGGGTTTTGGGTGATGCAAAATCCCTATTTTAGCCCAGACCAGAATCATGCATTTGGCATTGCATATTCCCTCCCTCCTAACCCTTAATGTCCCGGCCAATATTTTAAAACAAGACTAAATTGTGCCCATTTTCTTTCCTTTTCAGAAAGTGATTACTTTAAGTATTTTTATTATACTTACCTCAAACATGATAATGGTGTGACTTTCTATTTTCTGCCTATGTACATTTGCTTTCTTGCACTTTGGTTCTTACTGTTTTAGTGATTCCTTTATTAATTTTCTGCTCAAATAATATCTGGATATATATATATACATTTATACAACCATGGGTGTTAATTTAACTTTAACCTTTTATTTGCAGAAAACATGTGCATACTTATGTGCATTTCTACACCTATTATTCAAATAAAAATTTCACTTATTCATTATAAATCAATGTTCTCTTCTGCCTTAATTTCCAGACAAGTAATATATATATATACACACATCCTCAGGAATTTTAATATTCATGTCTAGGCCTATATTTCCTTTATTTAAAACATTTTATCTAAATGTTTTCCTTCCTTGTTTTATTATTCAGGAATTCTGGATTTTCCCTTAGTGCCATAACTAGTGTGCACGTGCACACATGCACACAACCTTGCACCACTGAAAATCCCACCTATATAATAATTCTGATTTTTCCCCCAGAATTTTAATCATTTATTTAAAAGAATTTTCCTCAAAATCTTGGGGTATTACAATCACCCCTTCTTTTAGGAATTGTGCCCTCACAATTTGCAGCATATTCTTTGAGTACTTCTACTTTCTTAGGGAAAATTATTCAAATATGCATGAGCAATTCAAATAGTCACTGTCTATCATACATATCAAATTTTCTTAGTAATCTAAGAATTTACCTTTTAAATTTGCAAAGAGCCTAGGGTAATCCATCCTGATTTTATCCTCTAGCTCCCAAGTACAATCACTAGGATCTATACTCCATTGAATCTTTACAAGCTTCAATGTCTTGTTTCTTAATTTCTTTTCTTCCCTTGCCACAATTCCCCTTGGCTCTTTCTCATAGATTAGATCTGGATTAATCTGAACTTCAGTAGGCTTTTCTAAGATTTCCTCCTTGTCATGTACCCATCTCCTTAGTTGTGACACATGAAACACATTGTGCATTGCACTCATCTTCTCTGGAAGCTCCAGCTTATAGGCTAGTGAGCCTATCCTTTCCAAAATCTTGTATGGTCCAACATATCTGGGTCTGAGTTTCCCCTGCTTGCCAAATCTCAAGACTTTCTTCATTGGTGAAACCTTAATGAAGACATAATCACCTACTTTGAATTCCACTGACTTCCTCTTTGCATCAGCATACTTCTTTTGCCTATCTTGAGCTACTGCCATCCTCTTTCTCACCAGTCCTATTTTCTCTGTGATGTCCTTGACATATTCTGGCCCTAGGATAGCTTTCTCTCCTGCCTCAGCCCAACACATAGGTGATAGACATGGCTTTCCATATAGGGCTTCAAAGGGTGCCATTCCAATTGTGCTTTGGTGGCTATTATTGTATGTGAACTCAGCCAAATGGAGGTGGTCCTCCCAATTTCCTCCAAAGTCTAACACACATGCTCTAAGCAGATCCTCTAAAATCTTGTTTACCACTTCTGTTTGCCCATCTGACTGGGGGTGATAAGCAGTGCTTAGGCACAATTCACTCCCCATAGCTTCTTGGAAACTCTTCTAGAATCTTGAAGTGAAGATTGTATCCCTATCACTCACTATAGTTTTAGGAACACCATGCAATTTTACCACTTCTCTCATAAAAGTTTGGGCTAACCTAGGTGCATTTCTGTCTGCTTTCACTGGTATGAAGTGGGCTACTTTAGTCAGCCTATCTACAATCACCCAAATACTTGTATTTCCCCTCTTGGATCTAGGAAGACCATCTATGAAATCCATAGATATGTTTTCCCACTTCCACTGTGGTATACTAAGTGGCTGCAACAACCCTGAAGGTCTTTGGGTCTCAGCTTTTATTTGTTGACAAACCATGCACTTAGCAACATATCTAGCTACATTAGACTTCATTCCCTTCCACCAATAGTCCCTTTTTAAGTTTTGGTACATTTTGGTGCTGCCTGGATGTATGGAATATTTGCTCCTATGGTACTCATTAAGGATTTCTTCTTTCAATTCTATGATGTTTGGGACACATATCCTTCCCTTGTACCTTAAGTATCCTTTTACATCTATGTGATAATCCTTCACTTCCTCCTTCTTTAATAGGAGAGACCTCTTTTCTGCTAAGTCTTGATCTTCTTCTTGCATCTTTGCCACCTTCAAGGCCAAATTTGATTGTAAAGTAATTAAACTTAACCTTCCTTTACTCCTTTCTTCCTCAATTATCTCCATACTTATCCCACTGCTCTCATCTATTTCCAAATCAGTGAGCATGGTCAAGTCTCTAAACTCCTCCATCATTAACATGGCCATTTTTGCATGCTGCCTACTCAATGCATCTGCCACTTTATTAGCCTTGCCTGGTGTATAAAGTATATCTAAGTCATAAGCAGCAAGAAATTCAACCCATCTGTGTTGTCTCATATTTAAATCTTTCTTTGAAAAGAGATACTTTAAGGCCTTGTGATCAGTGTATAAAATGAACTTTGCACCCAATAAATAATGCCTCCAAAGCTTCAAGGCATAAACTACTGCTGCCAACTCAAGATCATGAGTTGCATATCTAGTTTCATGGGGTTTTAGTTGTCTAGATGCATAGGCTATGACCTGATCTTGCTGCATCAACACAGCCCCTAGCCCTGACCCACATGCATCTGTATATACAACTAATCCCTCATTGCCTTCTGGTACTCTCAACACTGGTGATTTTACCAAAGCCTCCTTGATCTGGGTGAAAGCTTGTTCACACTTATCAGTCCATATAAACTTTTGGTTCTTCCTAGTCAGGTTAGTGAGTGGCATTGCTATTTTAGAAAATCCTTGTATAAACCTTCTATAGTATCCTGCCATCCCCATGAATGACCTAACTTCACTAACATTGTTAGGCTTCTTCCATGCTTGGATTGCTACTATCTTATTGGGGTTTACAGAAATTCCTCTAGCAGAGACAACATGTCCAAGAAAGTGTACTTCCTCTTGCCAGAACACACACTTAGAGAACTTTGCTTTCAAATCTTTTTCTCTTAATCTAGATAAGACCAAATGTAAGTGGTTCTCATGTTCCTCTATTGTTTTAGAGTAGATTAGAATGTCATCTATAAAAATCAGAACAAACTTGTCTAAGTAATCTCTGAATATCCTATTCATTAGGTCTACAAAGTAAGAAGGGGCATTTGTTAGCCCAAATGGCATAACCAGAAACTCATACAATCCATATCTTGTGTTGAATGCTGTATATTTAACACTTGATTCCTCAACCTTCATCTGATGAAACCCAGATGCCAAGTCTAGCCTAGAAAACACTTTAGCTCCACTGAGTTGATCAAAGAGATCATCTATCCTGGGTAATGGGTATTTGTTTTTGATGGTTACTTTGTTTAATTCTCTATAATCTATACACATTCTTAAAGTACCATCATGCTTTTTAACAAATACTACAGGAGCACCCCAGCATGAATTACTTGGCCTTATAAACCCCTTGGCTTCTAATTCTTCCAGCTGGTTCTTTAGCTCCTTTAATTCACTTGGCCCCATCCTTGTAGGCTTTTTGATAACTGGGCTAGCCCCAGGCACAAGGTTAATCTGGAATTCAACAGGTCTATGGTGTGAGACACCTTTTACTTCCCCAAATACATCCAAGTATTCTTTAACTATGGGGATTTCATTAATAGCTATTTCCTTGGGATTATTTTCTAATTCAATTAAATGATTTAGACTGTTTTCTTTGATAGGTTCACATAGAATTGTAACCCTTTGACCTTTAGAATTTTGTAGTGAAATGGTGGATGCATCTAGGTTAATTATGGCTTTGAATTGTCTTAGCCAATCTGCCCCTAATATAACTCCTATATTTGGGAAATTTAGAACATATAAATTGGAAACAAATGTGCTTCCCCCTATGTTCAAATTCACATCCACACAAACCATATCTAATACACTAGAACTTCCTAAAGGGCTTTGTATTAACAGAGGTATTTCAGCCAAATTGCAGTTCATTTTCAACCTTTTAACTATTTCATGGGAAATGAGTGAGTGGGTTGCCCCGGTATCATATATTACAGCTAAAGGTATGGTACAAATAAATAGTGTACCTTCCACTTGACCATGGTTTTCAGCATTAGCCTCAATTATGGCCTTGCCCCTACCTTCCAGGTTTGCCACTTTCCCTTGTTGCTTGTATTCTGGGCAATTTCTTTTCATATGCCCTTCCTTCCCACATAGAAAGCATTTGAAAGCTCCCCCTTTAAGCTCTGGGCATCTTGGCTTAATATGGCCTTCTTTCCCACAATGGTTGCAAACTATTTTTCTTTTGGCTTCATTGGGTTTTGCATCTACTGCCTTCTTACCATCTGCCTCTCCTTTCTTCTTATCATAAGGATGGTACTTCCCTTTGTTCTTCTTGTTGCTATTGTTTTTGAAGCTCCTAAACTTATCTCTTTCCTTGTCATGCTGCTCAATCTTCAGAGCCAAATCTATCACTTGATCAAAAGTTCTGTCAGCATAAGGCAGTATAGCCCTGCTAAGCCCTGGGTTCAATCCCTTGATGTATCTATCATTTTTGGATGCTTCATCAGCCACTAACATTGCCCCATAGGTTGACAATCCCTCAAACTTCTGGGTGTATTCTGTGACATTCATAGTCCCCTGTCTAAGTTTGATGAACTCCTCAAGTAAAGTGGTTTTTGCTGAGGCTAGAACAAACCTTGCCTCTAACATCTCCTTAAATTGATTCCAATTAATATCATTTTCATTCCGGCCAGCTATGATCACCTCCCACCAACTCAAAGCTGCACCTTTTAATTGCCTTGAGGCCACTTGCCTCTTCCTTTGGTCATCTAGTTGCATATCAGTGAAGATCCTCTCTAATGTCCTTAGCCATGCTTGAATCTCCATTACACCTTCAGTTCCTTCAAAGCTCTTGCCTCCCAAGTTGGTATAAGTCTTCACTAACTTGGAGAGCTCCTCATATGGGTTTTCAGGTCTGTGCCCAATTCCATCTCTCAGAACTCTCACAAATTCCTGCATGTCAAGCAATTGTGGTGTGCTAGATCCTCCTTGATGATGAGACCCTCTTCCTACCATATTTCTAAAAGTATATGTATTTCATCTTATTAGTTTATAACACTTAGCTTTAATTTTAAATTGGTTGCATCTTTCCTATTTAATCATTGTGTATGTCACATGCACACACATACATACATTCAGGGAATACTTATAAACAGTCAAATATACAAACAACCTAGTATAAACATAAGCATACAAACATTTTGCTATGTTAATTAAAACATAGCTCTGATACCAAATGAAATGACCCTCCTATTTACACACTAATTTCATTAGTGATTTTTTTTTTAAAGATGATATATAGATATATCATCCATTACAAATATATTTCCCAGGGTCATTTTCTTTCTCTAATTAACAAAAATATAACCAGGATCTTTCACAATATAAAAATATTGTTTTAATTCTAAATCATTTTTAACATACATATATGAAGATATCTATGTTATATTCTACTTGAATCAGAGCATGGTAGTAAGTAGAAATCCTTTTTTAAATTTGCAAAAATGTGATAAATTCCCTTTTTAAAAGAAAACTTATTGTATCCTGATTTTTGACTATAGTGTCCACTGGGAATATGTACCTTAGGCTGTTATTATAATTAAGAAATGATCAAGCAATAATCAGTGGAAAGCAAGCTTATAATATAGATGATTTTCTTAAAGTCTGGATAGTATCAAACTCAGGTTAAAAGAAAGTGGATCATAAGTGAACACAAGCAACATCTAGGCGTAATGGAAACGCGCCTAACTTATACATGCAAGGTCACGAGTTCGAGTACTATGCTGGTCGGTTCAAACACAATTTTTGGTTTTTCTTTTTATTTTTCTCCTGTATGGTTAGAAATCTGATACCTACCTATATTTGTACATATATATTTAATTTTTGCCTATAACCTATCATACAAAACAATTCTTCTTACATAACTATTTTTAAAACCCATTCTTACAACTGTTTTAGGAATTTACATTTATATTTTTGCCCAATATCAACATGTACACAGATATACATGTACATGTCAGTGTCTTTGTTCATTTTCCAGAAAACTGAGCTCAAATGTTCCCTTGCTTCATTGATTTGAAGTGAAACATTTGGCCTGACCTATGGCCTAACCATGTGGTTACCCTGGTCATTCTCTTGTTTGCATTTTTACAACCCAGATTATACACAAAACATTGATACCTCTCCTTTTCAAAAACATGTTTATATATATTTGTATGAATCAGACACCTTGTGATCAGATATATATCATTCTTCCTAACCATAATTCTCTTTTTAAAGATATATCTTCAGAGTATATACACATTTTCTTGCATTTGGACATATATCAATATCATGAATTGAAAACATAGCAGTTTAATCCTTTTCTGGGTTTTTCCAATATAATTTTCTACATATCTATATTTTTTTTTGAAAGGACTCAGGATTAACTGAGATCATCATAAAATGATTATGCTTATAAAATCCAGGTTTTTCCTCTAAATCAAAACAACTTTAGCAAATAGGTTTTCAAATCAGTTTAACATCAATATCCTTAGTACATACCAAATCAGAAATAACCAGAAACAACATAGCATATGTCTCTTACAAGTTCTTCCTACTTAATACATTTATTGCATGAATGAATGCATGAATTAACACATTCTAGCTTTTATTTCTAATTATCTTAGCATCCTCTATTCCATATCTTTTTAATCTTGCTTACTTAGCTCCATCACAACCTGCAAAAGCATTAGTGGCTACCCCATTATAAATGAGACACCCCCATGTGCCATGAGCAATAAGGGTCAGATCTATGATCTGGTGTGAGCATTTCTAACATATCCATGATATTAAGCTAAGGATACAGCATAAATATACTTTGCATACTTGACAGGTATTATCATATACAATACATAAGAGCAAACATATGCATTAAAACAACTTTTATCTGGAACTACTAAGGTTGCCTTTTCTTTTTCTTATAAATTCCTGGCCTCATCTGCTATAAGGAATCAAAGGGACACATTGCCATGAACTAATTAACATCATGGCACAAAGATCTCAGGACTTAAACAAGCCATGTGCCAACTTGTCTACTTCAAATAGGACAAGCATTCCAGCAGCCTTCTTGGCACAAAATCCTTAGTTATATCACTAAGTGTAATTTATGTTCATTCTATCAATGATAGCTAGGTGTACAAACCACCTGTACACATGAAGCATACTAGTTACCTTGCAGACATAATATTGCAAGCAAGTTAAAGGTTATTTTCTAGAGGTATAACACCCCAGTCATTTCATCTCACATTATTTAGCATATAAACACCCTATTCAAGCATATACCAGAATATTTGCAACTGAGAATAAATGCATGGCTCTATTGGGTTTATTTTGATTTTGCAAGCAACTATATTTAGCCAGATTTTTAATCTTGTTTAAACATAGTTTTTAGGCTTGTAAATTTCTGTTTGGTTTAGGGCTCAGCACTTATAGAGAAAGACTCCATTGCACCCTTAACCAATTATTTCAAGCCTCAGCACCATACCAATGTATATGCAGCTCATAGTTTTCTTTTTTTTTTCATTCTTTGTCTTAAGCCATTATTCAGACTAGTTACAAATACTCTGTTATATGTTCTTTAAGGTTTTGGTATAATATACAGAGATGAAAATAGAACAACAAAGTTATACATCCAGCATAGCAGATCATATCTCATCAAACATTCATGAAACCATCAGTAGCCAACATAGTTTGTAAATCAAAACATGCAAAATATAGCATATAAAAACTTGGCTGCCTAATCCCAGGTCTTAATGCCATGTATATGAGTGAGGATACTCACCTAAATGCTTACACAAGCTTAAACCAGAAAACCCTTCAAATCTTTAGCCTTATCTTCCTCTTCTTCCTTAGGTTAATTAATTAGTGAGAGAGCAGTTTTCTGATTGGGCTCTTGGTTTAAATAAGGGTTCTGTCTAGGGTTTTGGGTGATGCAAAATCCCTATTTTAGCCCAGACCAGAATCATGCATTTGGCATTGCATATTCCCTCCCTCCTAACCCTTAATGTCCCGGCCAATATTTTAAAACAAGACTAAATTGTGCCCATTTTCTTTCCTTTTCAGAAAGTGATTACTTTAAGTATTTTTATTATACTTACCTCAAACATGATAATGGTGTGACTTTCTATTTTCTGCCTATGTACATTTGCTTTCTTGCACTTTGGTTCTTACTGTTTTAGTGATTCCTTTATTAATTTTCTGCTCAAATAATATCTGGATATATATATATACATTTATACAACCATGGGTGTTAATTTAACTTTAACCTTTTATTTGCAGAAAACATGTGCATACTTATGTGCATTTCTACACCTATTATTCAAATAAAAATTTCACTTATTCATTATAAATCAATGTTCTCTTCTGCCTTAATTTCCAGACAAGTAATATATATATATACACACATCCTCAGGAATTTTAATATTCATGTCTAGGCCTATATTTCCTTTATTTAAAACATTTTATCTAAATGTTTTCCTTCCTTGTTTTATTATTCAGGAATTCTGGATTTTCCCTTAGTGCCATAACTAGTGTGCACGTGCACACATGCACACAACCTTGCACCACTGAAAATCCCACCTATATAATAATTCTGATTTTTCCCCCAGAATTTTAATCATTTATTTAAAAGAATTTTCCTCAAAATCTTGGGGTATTACAGGAGGCTGCATTGAAGAAGAGGTTGGGAAGGGTGGAGGAGAGTGGAAGGTGGCCGGACCAAGTATCTAACCAGAAGAGACAGTTCGACCCATTGCCCACTATGACATGAAAAAGGGATTTAACTCGGGGTATGTTGGAGAGGACACCGGACCAGAAAGGGGAGGCCTGGGGTTGGGAGTGGCATGGAGGGCAAGATGAGGGTTTGAGTGGTAATGCAGGGAGGCAATCCATGATTTCCAAAGGAGGTTTTCAGGGGATAAAAATCTCCATAGACATTTGGCTAGAAGAGCAAGATTGAAGTGACGAAGATTGACTATACCAAGGCCTCCATTAGAAGTGTGTGTGCAAACGGTTCGCCAGTTGACGAGTTTCCTTATTCTGCCACCATTCCATAGGAAAAAACTCTTAATCTTATCAATTCTGTTGATTACCCAACATGGAACCTTGTAGAATGCCATCCAGTAGGATGGGATGGCCGTGAGGACAGATTTGATGAGGACAAGACGACCAGCAGAGGAGAGGGAGTGTGCCTTCCAGGAAAGGAGTCTATTTTCTATTTTTGAGATAAGGGGGAGCCAGTCAGTTTTGAGGAGCTTGGTTGGTCTGAGAAGGATACCGTGGTAAGAGATAGGGAATTGGGCGATAGAGCAATTGAGCAAGTTGGAATATGTGGGTCCGAGATGATCAGAATTCCCGAGCATGATGATTGAGCTTTTATTGAAATTGATAGATAGACCAGATATAAGTTCGAACGAACGGCGAAGTGTAGGTTGGTTATGGACAGGTTGGAATTGGGGAGTTTAATGCCCTCGAAGATGTTGTTAGACATAGCTAATTTGATCATACGATTGAAGACGTCGGCCACGAGGACAAAAAGCAGGGGAGAGAGTGGGTCACCTTGTCGTAAACCCCTAGCGGATTTAATTAGACCCCCAGTGGAGCCGTTGATAGAAATTGAGGAAAAACTAGTGCTAAGGATGTGACGGATCCAACTGCACCATTTTGGTGGGAAGCCTCTGTGTTCCAAGAGATCAAGGATGAATTTCCAATTGACAGTATCAAAGGCCTTAGAGAAGTCTAACTTAAGGAGAATGCCTGGAGTTGAAGTTTGGTGGCAGAACGAAATAACCTATTGGGTGGTTGCAACACAGTCCATGATGTTACGGCCAAGAATAAATGCAGATTGCTCAATCCCAATGAGAGGGTCTATGACTGATTGAAGGCGGTTGGCCAGAACTTTGGTGATAAATTTGAGAGTGGTGTTCAGTAGACTGATGGGGCGAAAAGAGGAAAGAGAAGTGGCTCCAGAGGACTTGGGAAGGAGGATGATATTGGCATAGTTTAGACGAGCCACTGATGATGGGTCCTCATAAAATTCAACACACATCTCCATAATATCGTGTTTGACGGTTTCCCAGAAGTGTTTAAAGAAGAGGGGGCCAAAACCAAAATTCAATTTTAATTCAATCTCAATTCATAAATTTCAACTCAATTCAGTTTCTTAATAAACCATTTCAAATTATATCGATTTCAAACAACAGATTTGAACCACAAAAATAAACTATTTCAATTTTAATATATTACAAAGCTTTAAATATTCCATAATTTCAAAACTAAATTTGATAATTTCATATATATCTTAATTTAACATCATTATTATTTGGTTTTAAAATATCCACTTAATAAATCCAATATCATTTAAATAAATCTCAAATTACAAATAATCTAAATATTTCCTTCAATTTATTTAAACTTGAAATATTCATTAATCACTTTAAACCAAATCAAGTTATAAATCATATCCTTGAATTCTCAATATCCAATAAGTTTCAAATCGATTTATTTAAATATAATTCTTAAAAGAATATTATTTCAAATCAACATAAATTTATCCTCCCAACCTTAACTTATAAAGGTCATTATAACAATCTATTTTAAGATATAATTTTAAATAAATACTAAAACATATTATGTATTAATTAAATCAACTTTATTAAATCAAATCTTATTATCAAACTTATTTTATATTAAAACCAATTTATACATATTTTAAAATAGTAAAATGATAAGTAAATTCTTAAAAATTATAATTTCAAAACTAACTTATAGTTTTAAACATTTCAAAACATAGAATTTTAAAATCAAGAATTTAAACTTTATAGAATACATTTATATAATACCTTAAAAATCAATATTTATTAAACCATATATTTCTTTCCAAAACCATAAAAATCAATTTCAAAATATTTATATATAGACCAACAGTGTCTGTATATAATTTTATATTCTATGGTCAAGTGATACAGATATTTATCATTTCAATCCGTAATTTAAATATATACAGGTATATATCATTTCAACCCGCAATCCCAAATTCAATTCAATGAAAATCGCTTGGGTTTATCATTTCAACCCATAACGATTTTCTCATACTCTACTGATCGTTCGGGTATGTATCATTTCAACCCATAGGGAATTCTATACTAATAGGGAACTTGCAGAGTGATAACAGATATAATAATAATATAACAGGCATATATCATCAATATAAATAACAGATAATGGTGTCAGATGTCACAGATGAACAGATAGCATATATATAGCAATGTAAATAACTAACAGCAGCATATTTCAATTGTCGTTTCAATTGCAATCAAATCTAATAAATATATGGACGTTAATCGTGAGTGATTGCTCACCTTTCGAGGCTAGAGAGACAAGAAGATGATACAGGACCGGATATAGACACTAACTAGCGGGGCAGCAACAAGCTAGGAATCACTGTGACAAGTTCGATATTGAGATAGTCAGTTAATATGGACAAGAGATCGATGAGACAAATTATAATATATATATTCAAAAGTCAATTTAATCATATATTTTCGATTTTTTTTTCAAACACGTAAAACAAAGTCTCTATTTATATATAAATTTGAAAACCAAACCACTGTATACTTATATATAAACCAATATATATCAACATATAAATGTTTAAACTTACATACACATTATACTAATTTTTCTTTCAGCAACCAATCAACATACAAAATTATATATATATAAACATCAATATATGATCTAGTGTATAATTTAAACTAATAATAAACTAACCTATAACTATATGTATAACTAACAAATATATATACAATCTTATCTACTAGTACACAGAACTGTTCTATAATTTATATATGCATATCTTTTTTCTAAAACAGATTATAACTTATATATATATATATAAAAACATATCACCATTTACATAAAATCAGTAAAGACTATAATTATTTATATATACAAACAAATAAAATTAAATATTTATATTTATATGCTTTATAAACAATATACATAAACTAATATATATCTGTTAATATATTGAAACTATTACAAAACCCATTTTAAACATCTAAACACAAATATTCACCTCTGTGTACTCATGCAGACAGAAGTATAGGCTTAGTATAAAATTCGCATACAATATATATTCATATATAGTTTCTTATATACTATATAACATATATCTATATATTCACTTCAAAATCATTAACAGAAAATATATTGAACTACTACAAAGACCATTTTTAAAGATCTAAACACAATATATATAAGCAAGACAGTTCAAAAGCAACATTTCAAAACATATATACATACGTATATAGCAAATATATATGTAGGTTCACACATAACCAAATATATAAGATAGAATATGACATATTATATATATACAGTTATTATTAATATATATATAGTAACTATATTTTATACAACTAATATATATATAAATAGTACGTCTAAATCCAAACATATATCTCAGATCCAACATAACTTAGTTTATTAAAATATATTGTTTTAAATTCCAACAGATTGCTTATATAGACATATATACACAAAACATGTCATAAAATTTCTATATAAACTTTTATATACAGTATATTTCGTATAAAATCTAATATATATAATATAGAGACAACAGCCTTTACTATATACACCTATATAAACTTATATATTCAACAGCTAACAACTATATAATATAGCATATACCCATTAGGAAGCCAAAACTGGAATTGGAACAAAAATGAGCAGACAATACAACCTATATATATATATATGCAAGTGTTAGAACGTATAC
Source organism: Allium fistulosum (assembly GCA_030737815.1). Lineage (NCBI taxonomy): Eukaryota > Viridiplantae > Streptophyta > Magnoliopsida > Asparagales > Amaryllidaceae > Allium > Allium fistulosum. The sequence continues at coordinate 689,944,836 of CM060908.1, read as the reverse complement.
CCTAAAAAAAGAGACGAGGAGTAGGAGATCCGGGTTTTGGTGAGCTACTGCCGCGGGTAAAGGAGGCCTTCGGCATGGCCATGGCAGGCGAGATGGGTGAAGAGGTGGACCTAGGTGGGTAGGATATCACGGTGGATTCTGGATGGGTGTTGGCCGACAAGGCTTAGAGTTTGCTGGAATGGCTAACACGGTGATCTCGGCGGTGGTCGATGATAGAAAGGTGGTCGCGATCGTCGGTGAGCATGGAGGCTGTGGGTTTGATTTATGAAAAGGACTTAATGCTTTCGAAAGGTATATGTTAAAGGTTTCGAAGGGGTGGTTCCCCAATGTTTTCGAAAGGTTACCTTGGTGTTTAAATGAAGGGTTTCTAATGTTTTCAAAAGGCATGTTTAAAGTGTTTTGAAAAGAGGATGTCCAAGGGTTTTATAAAGCTTTTGAAAGGGTATTTTCAATGTTTTTGAAAGGTAAGTTTTGGCCCATCGGCCTAAGGTTATAAAGTAAAGAAGTTTACTTGTATCGAAAGGGGTACTTTCAATGGTTTCAAAAGGGGTTGTTTGAAGCTTTTAAACAAGGGTTTCGAATGTGTTCATCAACAATGTTTTGTGTAAAATATATACAGCATGGCAAAGTGATTTGAGTAAAGCATAGAATATATTTTTCTTGTTTTAGTATGATTAAATCAATTTGAAAGAAATGTTTTTAAGGAAAATTTGATGAGGTAGTTGACCCTAAGTAAATGAATAAGATATTAGAATACTATATAGGACTGGTATGGGGCCGCGCCCTATACTTTAGTTAGTAGCCCCTAGCTAATATAAGTCCAAAATTCCATTGTGTAGGGCTTTGTCACAGGTAAGACTAAAATGATGTTACACAGAGAGAGGAATATACATAGTAGAGATAGGTTATTGGTGAGCCCGCAAAACCATTAGGATCAGTTGACCCAGGGAGTAGTAAGTTAGGGATAGACCATCCAGAAGAGTATCTAACAGAAGTTAGATTATTTGTTTAATTTGTCTGGTAGGCCCGAGTCAGCCAAAGGTTAGTAGTTAGCCGGAAAATACTATAGTGTTCGGACAGATAGTCCATTTATTACCTGATTTGTATGCATACATGATATTGCTATTATTGTTTTAACCAGTTTGGTTGCAGGATTTTGATTTGCAAAAGATAAGTTTTTAAAAGGTCACTAGTGAGGGGAAACCCGTTCCTTTAAGCGGCGTGGTCTCACTTAATATCAGATAACTGAGATGTATAGTATTATTCTCACCAGGCTTTATGTCTGACTCGAAGTTTATGTTTTCCCCTTAAACTCTCGAGTGCTCAAAATATGATATGAGTAGGTTGAGAGTTGAGGATTTATATATTTTAGTACGTGGATGAATAAAGCATCCGAAGACGTGCATGACGCATGGATAGCTAACTAGGAGTTGTTAATTTTATTTCCGCTGTGATGTATTATGACTGTTATGTCTAATTAGTACTCTGATCATCTAAAGGGGCATCTTCATATGTTGCTCTTGGCATATTTTGTAATAATTATATTTGATCAAAACCTGTTAAATGTTTTGGATTATGTAATGGAATATGAAACATGTTTTTGAAAAGTAATCATTAAAGTTGCTGTTTTTGGAATTTGTGATTTTGTTTCATATACATGTGCTTCTTATATTATGGATACCATAACATTACCATATCTTGTCACCGAAAGATAATACTATTGTAACGACCCGGTATTTTCAACCATTCGCATCCACACATGCTGGACTTGAATTGCTCAAAATATCAGATTGTTAATTTATATTTGGCAAAACTCAACATATACAGTAAATAAATCAATCACAGAATCACAGACACAGAGTAATACAACAATAATGCAGCGGAATAGATAAATAGTAGTTCATGAAGTTACTATATAAACATCAGAGTTAGAAATAAAATACTGCAGAATATCTCAAATACAATTGAGTCTCGAATACACACAAATGACATCTCTGAACAAATCAACTGGAAAAGCTAAAAGCTAAATCGATAGTTGGATCTCCAAGCGAAGCTCCAAACTCCAAAAGTGAGTCTCAAATGTTGTGACACTCAGTCTGACCCGAGCGTAAAGAAAAACACAAAACACTCGAGTTAGGATTAACATTCTTATATCAATAAATCCAACTCAAGTGAAATATCAACTGAAATACAAGTAACTTAAAGGATGTTTGGGATAACCATCCTCTAAGGATCCGTGGAACTATCTACTAGGTAGAAATATACGCTATTAACAACCAACGTCATTATAACACCGTGGTCATTTCAGGATAATTTATACTTCAAAACCAAAATATCATTTCCATTTCAAATATATATATTTCCAAATTTTAGCACTTTCAAAACTAAATTTATAATTTCATATATAACTTATTTTAACTTCATTATTATGTAGTTTGAAATACTCACTTAATAAATCCATTATCATTTAAATAACCTTAAATTACATTAAACTAAATATTTCCTTTGATTTATTTAAAACTTGAAATATCCATTTAATCACTTTAAATCAAAACCAAGTTATAAAATCATACCTTAAAACCCTCAAATTCAATAAGTTTCAAATCGATTTAATTAAATAAATTCTTAATTAAACAAAATTCCGAATAAATTCAAATTTATCTTTCCAACCTTAACTTATAGAAATCAATATAAAAATCTATTTTAAAATATAGTTTAAATAAATACTTAAACATATTGTATTTTACTTAAATCAAACTTTACAACTTTTAAAGCTTATTATTAAATTTATTTTATATTAAAACTTATTCATATACATAATACTTTCAAATTTAAATAAAACCATATATATTTCCTTTCAAAACCATAGAAATCATTTTCAAAATATTTATGTATAGACCAATGGTGTCTGTATATAATTTTCTATCCTATGGTCAAGTGATACGGATATTTATCATTTCAATCCACAATTTAAATATATACGGGTATATATCATTTCAACCCGCAATCCCAAATTCAATTAAATTTGAAAATCACTTGGGTTTATCATTTCAACCATAATGATTTTCTCCTATTCTACATATCGTTTGGGTATGTATCATTTCAACCCATAGGGAATTCTATACTAACAGGGAACTTGCAGAGTGATAACAGATATGATAATAACATAATAGACATATGTCATCAATAACAACATAATATAAACAACATGATACGGTGTCATATCCCACAAGTGAACAGTTACAGATAATAGCATATATAACAATTTAAATAATTACAGCAGCATATTTCAATTATCGTTTCAATTGAAATCAAATTTAATAAATAGAAGAACGTTAATCGTGAGTGATTGCTAACCTTTCGAGGCTAGAGGAGTTTTGACAAAGAAATTGAGTTACGAAATACAAAGCAACGCTAGATGGACACGATTTGATGAAGAAAACAGGCATGACTGACAAAGCTGATAAATGGAAAATCGAATTCAAATCAGAACTAGATCGATGAAGATAAATGATATAAGTGAACTTATATATATATATATAATTTATGCATCACAAAAAATATATATATATATATATATATATATAAAAATATCCATACTTTATAATTAAACATTAACACAAATAACCTTATTATATACATATACATAGATTTATATCATAAAGCTGCAACATAAAACAACATATATAACTAATGTGTATATATAGCTTGTACATAAAACTGCAAACCTGAAAACTACAACATGGAAATAGAATATACTACTGTAACCAACCTAAATGTTAAGATCTAAGAATGTCAAAATAATAATAATCATATTGAAAGAATTTACGTATACTTATACCAATACATAAACATGAATATATGAACTAATATAACTTCTTTTATAATATACATACTGCAAACATAAATACTTTATATCTATATCTTTAAAGCCAACCCAGATCTAAAATAATATCTTTATATATATAATAATATCTTTATATATATATATAATATTTTAAAACCCTATATATAAAATATATATAACAAAACCCACTTATAACTTCAATACTCCTCAGACACATCACTGAATAGAATATCTAGGTATGTTTGAATCAAGATATATGTATATACATTTTATTCGAAATCTAGATCTATTTCAAGATCAAAATACCTGTATAAATAAAAATATATGTATTAAAACACATAATCATATTATATGTACAGAAAAACATTCCTTAAAACTAAAAGCTAAAATGACTCAAAAGAGAATATATATATATATATATATATAAAAGCTCACAGATCCCACAAGCTTATACAATATAACATCAAATGTACATAACCCATAATCTACATATATATTTATTGGCAAACTTTTTCAACTGTACTACATAACTTCAGTGTATATATGAATTACAGACAAAAATATACATATAAACTTGCTTAATATAACTTTATAACTATATATATATATTTATGAACATAGATCATAAACAAAGAAAAATCATTTAACAAAGCCAATATACAATAAGTATACTATATATATTATTTAACAACTGTATATGTAAACAAACAACTATGTACACTTACGTATAAATTGTATATAAGAATCAATATAACTGGCTCTATATATATAAGCTCCTTCATAAATATATATAAAACACTTTAAATCAAAAAAAATACCTTTATATAATTGAGCATCGGCCATGGGTGAACAGTAGGAGGAGTTGTGAAAGCTCGTCCATGCTGTAGCTAAGAGGGGAAGAGAGGAGGCCGAGCCTGAGGGGAAGGCGGAGGTGATGGCGAGGTAGCATGGTTGAATTGTTGATGTGAAGAAATGGAGGCTAGGCGTGAGTGGTGAGGTGGTCGAGCTTGAGTGGTAGATAGCCGCGGGTGGGAGGCTGCATGTGGGAGAATGGGTCGGTTAGATGGAAGCAGGTAAGGTATGGCTTGCGTGAGGGAAGAGGAGAGGAAAAGAAAAGTGGGGAAGAAGAGTATATATAAAGCTACAGAGGAAAAAGGTGAGGAGCTGTATATTAATATATGCATAAATTTTACAAGTTGAAATGTGAAATGAGGAAAGAGGTGTCAGGCCACAAATATAAATATAAAGTAAATGAAAAGTAACAGAAGTACTCTTGATTCACGCAAATAATTAAAATAATATTAATGGTTGCTTGCATTCCACGGCTGGAGTTTGAAACGACAAAGAGAATTAAAAAGTCACGAATACGGTATCGTGCGACAAACCGTTTAATCGTCTCCATCGCGTACCGGACTTCAAAATACAATAATAAATATGTCGTAGAGATCAGCACGACGAGAAGATCAAATTGGTATACAAATATTAGTGGTATGATTATATGATCAAAAGTCGATAATCGGTACCGGAAATGCTGTTAAGATGTCAGAAATAAGATAAACGAAGCAAAATCAGTTCAAATTGGAGAAACGAAACATGATGACTCACTCAGAAGATGATTTACAAATTTATCATGTAAAAATATTCAGGTTTAGAAAACATTTTATTATCATCAAATATTAATTGATTTTAATTTAAATAAAATTACACAACAAAATAAACTTCAATATTATCTGACGAAAATTTACAATTTGCTATGTTTATAAAGACGTATTCCAAATATCAAAATTTTATTTTCAAATTCAAATATATAAAATTTCACAAAAATTCAATTAATTACGTTATTAAAATCAATTAAAATTTACCGATCGTTACACTCTCCCCCACTCAAAACTTTTCATCCCCGAAAATGAACGAGGTAGGAGAATAGAACAACCAAAAGAAAATGGATTGAAAAAAAATAAACAATTAATTTAAAACCATATAGATTTCAATTTAAATTAATTAATATTTAATAATTTGGTTAAACCCATTTTATTAAATCCATAAATAATCATTCGATTCAAATTTGTTAGTACAAACTGTCAATTCAGATCATAAAAATTTCATTTAGTTTTATATTGATTTCCATTCACTTATTTATATAAAGATCAGTCACTTACATAAAACACTTAATAATTTACTATTAAACCATGTAGTATATAAATAAACATTATTTTAAACATTTTAAATTATTTTGAAAGAAAGAAAAAATGATCAAAATATCCTTTATATAATACTTTATCAAAATACTTTTATAACTCGATGTCTTAACAGGTTTTTCCTCGTTCTTGCAGACTCTGGCGATGCGTTGATCAGGCGCAAGGCTAGAATTCTCCAAGTACTTAGTAGACCTATTTCAACACCCAATGAAAATACTCGAAAAACCTTCAAAACCGATATGGAAAGTACAATCCAAACAAATCAACCGAATCGAATCATGGATCGCAGATACACAATGGTTACGCCTGGGTCCCCCAAGAAACATCCGTACCTTTTAAGCAATCACTGCCTTGCAAATTTCGCCATGATAACAAAAAAAACTGTAAACCGCGGATACACAATGGTTACGCCTGGATCCCTCAGGAAACATCCGTACCCTTTAAGCAATCTCTGCCTTACGGATTACGCTACGATAACAAAAACCTGTAGACCGGGGATACACAATGGTTACGCCTGGATCCCCCATGAAACATTCATACCCTTTAAGCAATCTCTGCCTTGCGGATTTCGCTACTAAAACGACCATAGATCGCAGATAAAAAATGGTTACGCATGGATCCCCCACGAAACATCCGTACCTTTTAAGCAATCACTGCCTTGCGAATTACGCTATGCAGTCGAGTTCGTAAGACCATGGGTAACGCCATGGAATTCGAAGGACACTCGAGTATCATATCCGGAAAACCCAAATCAAAGAGAATAATATCGATAGAATGAATCCAAAATGTGGCCACAAAGAGGATATCAAGCAGAAGGCACTTTCCATATCTTTACTTCAAAAATATGTATCATACAGTAACCTTTCAAATCAATTTCAAATATCAAACATATATAGATTCCATTATATATAAGGTTTCATTTTCAAATCGAATACTTTCCAAAATCAATAGTATATCAAATCACACTTATATAGACTTCGATTATATAAGATTTCGCTTTTCAAATTGAGGACCTTTCCAAATCAATAATTTTCGAATCAACTTCATACTTAAACAAATCAATTTTATATAAGTTCGATAACTCCCAAACCAAGTATTTAGTAAAATAAGGTTCTCAATTTCAATTCGTTTCAATATCAGTTTAGTTTCAAAATCATATACGATTTCACCAAATTATTTCTTCCAAATTAAATATATTCAGTTTCAAAGTTTCCAAAATAATAGGTTTAGAAAATAATCCTAGTTTCCAAATCAACATAATTTAAGTCAAACAAATTCATTTCCAAAATCATCATGTAAATACTGGGTTTTAAATTCCAATCTATTTTCGAAACCAGATATTTTCCTCAAAATCAATTATACCCAAAAATGATTACCAAGTATATAACCATCCCTTTAAAACATTTAAACTATTTATTTGTATTTGAAAGATCCAATTTACCTTTTGAAAATTATTATTCTATATATACATAGTTTTATAAAAGATGTTACTAAGTTAAAAAATTTAAAACTAAATTTTATTCAAAATATTTCAAAACTAAATTTCATATTAGTATAATTCAAAATAGTCTTATTCATTTACTTAACAAAACAGTTTCAAATTTATTTAAATCATATTACTTCATGCTTTAAACATACAAAACTAAACTTATATACTTTATCAATAATTTGTACCTTTCAAAATTTCTTAGCTTTGAAAATTAAACCTTGATTTGGAAGTGTTCGAACATTCAAAATAGTCAAAGAAATCAAATTTCTAATCCAAGAGTTGGAAATCAGCAACCAATCAGTAAATCAATTTCAATAGATAGGGTTATACCAAATCAAATCCGAAACTCGAGGACTAAACACCGGGCTTACTTCAAATCGTTTCAAATATATATACATATATCTTTTGAATATCAAATCATACTTCGGAATTTGAAATCAAAATTGGTTTCTCAAAATCAATCGCATAGCAAAGCTACTAAAGTGGCCTCTCCCCTACTCTGAAACTCAAAAATCAATGTCGATGATGCGTTCACTCATCACCAAAATTATTCTCCAGCGACATAAGTGAGTTCTGGACTTCTATTTTCTTGAAAACTTCTTTGAAATTTCTTCGAAATCATTGGAACTCATTTGAAGTCATTTGAAACATTTATTATTCGGAAAATATTTTCAAATCGTATTATTATATATTTTCAAAATCTTAAAACCAATTTTCAAAATACCGGAGTTCAGTTTCTCAAATTTCAAATTCAAAACCCTCCAGTTATAAATCATTTTTATATAAATCAATTTCTTATATAATTTTCCAAATTTCAAATCCTTTCGAAACTTCAAATTCTCGTTTTTAAAAGGTATATAATCCTTATCGAAAACATTTTCACTTTTATATATAGAATATATAATCATACTTATCAAATAATAATTTCGATATATAAACAATATCTAAAAATACAAACAAACACGATTTTTCAAAGGATGATTCAATAATGGATTTCAAAACAAAGATAGAGATTCAAATTAGAGGGACTCTAACCAAATAGAATTCTGATTCGAAGATAGGTTCGAATGAAGATGAGATAATTAATTACAAAATAGAAGATGGATATACTTATATAAATCGCGGGCGACCTTAACTGGGACAACCGTGACTTCAGGAATTTGATCGATGCAGAATTCTAAGGCAAATCGACATTCGATCACCAGAGATAGAATTCAGCATAGCAAGAGATAGAAGCATCTAAACCGAGGGTATAGATATCTCCGGTGAATCAATTCAATTGTAAAGGAGTTTCGCCCCTTTACAAATCATTCAAAGATTGGTGGGATTGCCGATTTCTATAGAGATCATTCAAAGTGGAGTTATGGGATGCTCCAGAATCAGAAGAATACAAATAGGGGAACACAAGAATGGATTTCAGAAAATGTGGGAGCATTCCAAAATTCAAAGGAAACCGAATCAAAGAGGAAGAGATTCAAGCACGAACGAAAGTAATTCTGTAATCAAATCTACTACATATGCTAAGTTTGCCTAAAACCATAGCTCTGATACCAACTGTAACGACCCGGTATTTTCAACCATTCGCATCCGCACATGTCGGACTTGAATTGCTCTAAATATCAGATTGTTAATTTATATTTGGCAAACTCAGCCTATATTGTAAATAAATCCATTATAGAATCACAGACACAGTGTAATGACCCGCCACTCATTCTACAGAATGACGTATCATTAATAAGAAAGAAAGGGGTGGAAAATAGAAAAGAAGAGAAGAAAGAAAGAAACAACAACAACGATCTCACAGCGGAACGAATAAATTATATTAATAACATAAACTATTACATAGTATACAACACTTTACAGAGTTACACAACATATACATCACTTACTAGACAGTTATAAACATCTGTCTAGACATTACAACTCAATACACTACAGAGATACAGACACAGCGGAACTACTATATATATCTACAACGCTGAAGCCTCCTGCTCCATTGCTCCTCCACAATTCGTCAAAGCTAAACCTGAATCCCTTGGCTACTCGTAAAAATTTGAGTACCCAAGAGTTTATAAAACAGAAATAAACACTTGGGTCAGACATGGGTCTGGTGTGAGTAACAGGTTAAACTTGTTTAACTTCAAAACCTTTTGAAAGAAAAGGTATCACGTAAGACTCCCCACAAATAAACATGGGTAAGTTTTTACCTTACGCTAACCAAAACATTTGATAGGAAATTCGATTGTATTATAATAGGGTCTAGGGTTTTCAAATAAATATGAAATAGCCGAAATTGTTACATTATTAAATTCCAGCATACATAAGTATACAATCAAGTCCGTTATCACTTATTGGAATTTGGATTTCCATACAATGGCAGAGCTACCGGGGTACCGCTCATCACAGTACGGGGCCTAGATCACCGTACCGAGGATCACTCCCAATCCCCTGCAATACAAAGCCAGAACCATCCCTTACTGGATAATCCCGAATAAAATCACGCCACAGATGGCCGTCGCCAACTGCACCACTAAGCCGAAATAAAAGGAGGAACTCTCTAGACAGGGATGACCTTACTCTCAGTGGGTGCTACCCACGAAGCCTTGCTGCACCTCCCCTGTTTTAGCCATTCCTGGTTGATGAGGCTTGAGGTCACGATTACCTTTAATCAGAACACATCACTTAGAATGTTCATCATCCGCCTGACGATGTGTTGAAAGCATTCAATCCATACAAGTTCGTTCCGGGTTCGAACGAAACCGAAGGCATTATCTCGTTACACTCGTGTTGGAATCACCCTCAGAGTTAACGACAATAACCCTTGCACTCTGAATCTTCATCTTCACTTGAGATTCACGACCTATCGTTAATTTGGATCGATGTGGTATTCGGGTCTCCAGACCTGGAATCCCGGTATACGGAAACCCGATCCCGGTCTCATCGAAATCCAAAACGTATCTTTTAAAGGCCAAGTTGTTTTAAGGTTAAAACAATTCAATTCTTATCTATACTACACACAGATAGATAATTTACAATAGATAATCCATATTATCATCCAAATAGATAATTCATATTATCATTTCAATCCAACCAAACATCTATATCATAGATCAGCACATCTCTTATCAGAGATATCAACAATGTAAAGCATTCAATATCATTCATCCATTCTTAAGTAATGATTTATCATCTCTAATTAATTTAAAGTGAATTAAATTAATTACTTCATCCTATAAATCCTGCTTACTTAATTATTAATTAAACCAATTAATTAATCATTACTCTAAGTATCCATCTTAATTAATCATTCCTGATTAATTACCCTTTAATTACTTTAAGTAATTAATACTTAATTAATTTCACAAATTAATTATCTTAAACCATTCAGTAATTAATCTTTAATTACTTCATTAATTAATTAACTATATTTAATTACATTAACCCTTAATTAATGACAATTAATTAATTACTTTAATCACTTATTATTTATTAATTAATCTTAATTACATCATTAATTATATAAATTAATTAATGATCCTTAATTACTTTTAAATTAATTACTCCATTTAAATTAATTATATTTAATAATTAATCTTTAATTAAACCATATTTATTAATCACCTTTGATTAATCACATTTAGTAATTAACTACCCTTAATTACTCTTCCATAAATTAATTACTCCTTAATTAATTATCCTTTAATTAATCCCTTGATTAATTATTCAAAGTAATTATCCTCAATTACTACCTTATTAAATCATCTTCAGTTAATTACATCCAGTAATTAACTTTAATTACTTTCCTAAGTAATTCATACTTCCACTAATTATATTTAAGTAATTATCAAATCACCAAATTATTACCTTAAATTAATTTAACTAATTAATTTAAGCTTATCAAATTTATCTAATTAATTACCTTAAGTAATTAATTCCTTTATTTACTTTTATTAAGTAATTATACTTAACCAATTTCACAAAATGATTATCATTACTTAATTAATCTAATTGATTATCAAAATAAATCACATTTATTAATTATTTATCCCTAATTAATGATCCCTCATTATTTATTAACTACAACTTAATAAACTCTTAATTACCAATTACTTAATTTCTAATTACTAAATTAATTGCTTAATTAATCTTTAATCACTAGATTAATTAATTACTAATCATTTATTAATAATCTATACTTATTTAAATAAATGGTCCTTAATTCCAAATTAATTAACCCTTAATTAATTTACTTAAAATTCTAATAATTTAATTAATTAACATTAAACCATTAATTAATTAAATATTAAATTATTCTTTAATTACCTTATTAATTTAATGACTCCTATATCATTTAAACCTTAATTACTTTCTAAATTAAAGTATTAACCTTTAACTACTTTAATTATTATTAACAAAGACTTTAAAACATTTACTTTAAAATCTTTCTTTTAATTCATTTTAAATTAAAGATTTAAAATAAATTACAATTTAACTTTAACCAATTTTAAATCAAATTTACAGACTCTTCTTTTTAAAATCAAATGTTAAAGAAACACTTAACATTTAAAAGATTTTTAAACCAATTTATTTAAATTCAAAAACCTTTTTAAAATATACTTTTAAATCTTAAATTTGTTAAAATATTATAAATTTATAAACTTATTCATTTCAAACAAGGATACAATTTAAATTTGAATCCATACTTTCAAATTTGATTTAAAACTTTGTTTAAAATTTCTGTTTCCAAATTTTAAACCAAATTTAAAATTTAAAAACAAGCAGGCTTAAGACCTGTACCAACTCAAATTACCCGAGCCTTATCAAAAAAACTTCGAGTCGAATCCTTTCTACTGTAAATTTGTGTATTATTGATAGCTCACTACCTATTTTAGTTTTACAAAATGCACACACAAAAGCGTGGTTCAAACTGCCTATTTGTTTGTCAAGACTTTTTGATGCTAGAAGTTGTTTTCATATATATCCCCTTCAATTATTATTTTAGGAATGAAAAGTGCAAATATGTTGTAAATTCACTAAAATTAATTTTTGCTCTGAACTATTTTTGATGCAAGTGTAATTAGATTTTGTTTGTTGGATTTGTACTTTATTTTGATAAAAATAAAGCATCCATACACATGCCCCTTTCGATCAATACAATTCTTTTTTACTAAAAACCAATCATCTGCTTTTGTTTGACACATACAAAGATATAGCCAAAAAATGCACCATTCTCCACTTAGGCATGTCGATCGACTGGTCCTTCGAATCAACGCTTCCAAATTAATTTAACACCTCACCCGTCGATCGACGGGATCCAATCAATTATCGATTAGGGTACTTCAGCTCACGGGTTGTTCTATTATCTGATCATGGTGAAAGCTTCATTCTTCATCAACTTCCAATTCATTGTTCCGTTTGACCTTTTTTTCCCTTTGCAAATCTCTTTATCTTAATCTTCAATTTGAAAATGTGAAAATCAATCATCTGGTATACAAGTGTTTTGGATTTTTGGCACTTCCATTTGCACTTCAGTATTTTAGTTTGGCAACTTGCAGATATTTAAAGTAGTTTTATACATGTATATCGGTAAAAACTATTTTGAATTTAGAACTAACAATGGCAATAAAATAGTGCACTACATATAATTTTAACCGTTTAACTACTAAATATCGATGCGTATATATTGTCTTGGTGATAGATATGACTATCTGTACAAAATAATAATGAAATAGTTTACTGCTACAAGGATCCAGTATTTATTTTCAAATAGTAACAGAACTAAGCATCAAAATTAAGGGCATGGAGGACTCACGTTATAGAGTTATCCTAGCTTTTTATTATCGACGTGTGGAAAATTGTTAAACTTTTCTTTGAGATATATTTAGATAACCATAGCACGATTACAAGGGTTGCAGTATATTGGTGAGAAAAGCATAGTGCTGACATTCGGTTCTAAAGCATATTGTTGTTTCAGATAAATTTAGTAACATTGTATACCAAATAATTATAAATATGTAATTGTCTGAAAACTGGTTCAATATCGTAGAAAGATGTAATGATGATTAAACTAATTTTGAGAGGAAGGACAACTTTACTAAGAGTACTTCATACAAAGTTTCTTCGTAATCCCATTGCATTATGCTGCTGCCACTAATTTTGCTATAGGAATATAAAATATCTTGCAATAGCAATTGCTTGTCCTCATTAAATGAGAAATTATACTCTCTCAATATAAATAAGTTATGTTTTTCACTAGTGACATACATTTATATTTAGCATCAGAATTTGCAGTTTAAACATGCCTGAGAATCAGTTTTACTTTTCACCGTTATTCATTTTTACATGCTATAGTATGGTTGTGTCATCAATGAAAATAATAACGATTAGTACATTGACAATTTAACATTTCATTTCTTTGTAATACATTTCTATATGTAGTTTTGTTGTATGATGAAAATCTAAATGAATTGGTGCAGGCAATGGATTAAAGTCATACTGAAGCTATTACCCGGGTCTCGGCTTGATTTAAAAATGGTAAGTTTGTTCTTTTATTCAATACCTATCTCCACATTTTTTACGACATTGTCCAAGGACCATTTTAACACTGGAAAAAGTATATTAGGTATTATTTGGTTTGCAATTTTGAGTTTTCATAACAATGTAAATGCATTTGATTAAGTACTTACGAATTTTTTTCCAAAAAAAGGTGAATTTAGAAATCGATTTTGAACCTACAATATTTTTGATAACATTTTGCATTTTCATAATAAGATAGATAAATTGGCTAGATAATGTTAAAGAAATTTCATAATAGGAAAAAAAAAGCAGCAAAGCTTTCATCTTCACTAAATATTTCAACATTTGGAGAAACAAGTTGGATTGTTCATAAGAAAGATGGAGGTGATAATACTTGCACATACATGATATTACTACCAGCTAAAAGATTATGTACTAGCTAAGTTGTTGTATTTCGTTGTTTAAGAACCAAAATGTTCTTGTATTTAATATGGTTTAATTGAATTTCAGAGGACTAACGGGTTAAAATTGTCAATTTCTACAACGTGGTAAAGTTAACACTGCTAGATGTGTTGCAGGCTCATTTTTCTGTATTATTAATATATGAACTTGAAAAAACAGTACAGGTTTTAGAAACATATAAATATACACATCGAATAGGACATAAATATACAATCATAGAAATTTGGTTAGAGGACTCAAAATTATTTTATTATTTTGTTAATTTGAATACGGTATACATGTTGCCATGTTCAACGTCATATTCTGTGGCACCTGGAATATCTACTGTAATCAAATATCGGCGATTGCCATTGCACTTCTTTATGTCAACTAGTAAATTCTTCTGGTAGATTTGTATCAGACTTTTTGCCTGTTTTACTACCATTATTGCTTGGTTAAGTTTTTTAACACATCCAATAAGTGAGGTTGCAACCTTTTCGGTTCCCTCAATAAAAGAAACAACGTTTTGGAATGCCATGTTCATTTTTCTTGGATGCGGATCTCAATCTTGCTTAATTAACAGTTTGTGGAAAATGAAATCTTTATATGTGAGTTTGGTGAGCCTAGAAGCTGCATCTCCTTTCTCCATTCTGTTTGATTAATATCACTGAAAGAATGTCAACCACCTTTGTTATAAAATGTCTTATTGCTAAATCAAATGCTTACACGTTTTGACTGTCAACTACACAATGATTAAGTATTTTCCTCACCCCAACTTGATCAATAGGAAAATGTCAAAATTCATATGTATGGTATATATTATGTGCTAAGAATTTCATGTGTATGATAGATACATTTTTGTTGCACTAACTATTGTTAACTCTATCTTACGCGCTTTAGCAACTTACAAGCATCTCTATTCAGCATCAACCAGTTGTTTCAATAAATAAAAAACTTCAGCTGATAAATTCCCATGTACCAAGCAAAGTGATTGTATTTTATCCAACGGGCTTTCGTTAAAAGAGGACCGATGCAATAAATATTAATGTTTTCCTTGTGCCTGTTAAATTATAATTGCAGTCCTCTCTTATGGAAGCGTTTTTTTCTTATTCTAATAATAGCTTATTAGGCCCTTTTGCCGTTTATTTTATGAATGCAGGCTTGTTTATGCGATGCTTAAAGGGAGATTGTGGATGGTGGTATTGTTGTAAAGGTAAAAATAATTTGATATTCAAGTAATTTTAAAATTAAATGTTGCATAATATAGTTTGGTAACTATTAGAATAGTTAGCTTATTAACTAATTCATCATTTTATTGCACATGTACTCGTTTGGTTTGGTAATTATTAGCTTATTAAACTTTGTTGTGTTTGGAACTTGTCCAAAGTCATTCTATTGTTTATGAAAGCGACTGTGTTGTATGGTTTGTTTTGCTATTGGGTACTGTTCGAATGTACTTTCATATCTCATCCATTTTTAATTATAATTGATGGGAATCTGGCCTACACCCGATTTTTAGTTTTCAACCATGAAGTGTTGTTTATGGAAATAGTGTGTTGTATGATTTATTTTGCTGTCATTGTTTTCAATCTTGTTCGCCTAGGAATATTTGTTGATTTTTCATAACAGTGTAGTAACTATCTCCAATGTTTATTCATATCTTCCCTAAAAGTGCTTTTTTCAAGAAAGAAAGCAGTATTCAAATTGCGTTCAATTGCGGTCGTTGATGATACTAATGCGCTGTAGGAAACACTTTTTGATACTAATTAATTGCCTCTGCTTCACAAACTGGTCCACTAAAGCGTGCGTTTGAAACTTTTGGGCTTCTTCTCCAAATCTGAAGAAGTCAAGGCTGTCAGCCCAGAAACATAAGTAAAATAATTGACATATGACCGTTAAACCGTGTCTAAGCATGCAATTACACATTAACTCATATATGATGTACACACATGCAGCATACTTCATATATGCTATATCATAGGAATTGTGGTTTCTGGTTTGAGTTAATAGTTGACAGAGCAAGCTATGAACTGCTACTTTAAACCTATGCCCCAAATTGCAAGGAGCAGAATCAATACTTACTGCAGCACATTTAACTTCTGTTTTTCAGTTTGTGTACAGAATTAAAAGTCATTGTGCTAACTTTTGTTTGTGTACAGTTAATTTGAAAATATTCCTTACTGTAGCACATTTAACTTCTGTTTTTCAGTTAGGAATTTGTTTATTTTATTCAACGTGCGCATTTACTACAGCACATACAGTCGAAAACAACACATATAGTTCAAAACAACATTGAGAAAATGCCTGAATTAATTGCCTCTAGAATACATCTTGGGACGTGCATCTGCCTCTAGAATACACATTGTGCTAACAACTTGTCTTAATGATTTCTTGTCTTACTTGTTTGCAGGTGAACGAACTTCGCATAATACAGGATTGCAAACTCTCTAAACCCCTGGGCTGCAGCTTTTTTTCATACTTTGATATGAATCGATTAGTTGATGGGCTTCTTTTAATCATAATGTATATTTCAGTTAAACACTATCATTTGTGACTCTACTGTAGTAATATTTGAAATGTATCTTAGTGTTTCAGTTGACTAAAATATTTGCATGTACCTTTCATTTTGCATAATACTATCGATTTTATTTTTCAATGATATTTCAATTTTTTATCAAGAGTTTTAAGATGTGTCGAATTATATCCTGAAATTGAAATTGATATCTTTTTTTATTTTATGGTAAACTTGTCATTGGAATTTTGATTATAATTGAAATTCTAGAAAAAAAAAGAATAATAGCATATGTATATTTTGCCACGGGATTGGACCGTGGCTAAACAAAAATTAGCCACGGCCCAAAGCCATGGCTAAACAAAAATTTGCCACGGCTTTAAGCCGTGGCTGAACGCATACTTGCCATGGCCTAAAGTCGTGGAAAATATGTACACAGCCATGGCTTAGGGCCGTGGCTAAATATTTGCCACTGGGCATTTCGCCACGGCTTCGGGCCGTGGCAAAATCACTTTGCCACGGCTCAGAGCCGTGGCTAAATGGCTTTTCTGGTGTAGTGTAGGGAGCTGAACAAGCTCACTATGAAAAACAGATATCCAATGCCTCGCATCAATGATATGTTTGATCAGCTTTATGGTGCTACTGTTTTCTCTCAGCTTGATCTTGCCACAGGTTTTCACCAACTCAGAGTTGCTGAGGAAAGTATTCCCAAGACTGCTTTCCGTACTGAGAATGGATTCTTTGAATGGTTAGTCATGCCTTTTGGTTTGACTAATGCTCCTGCTTTCTTTGTTGACTTGATGAATCGTGTCTTTCGTGATGTTCTTAATAAATTTGTTCTAGTCTTTGTTGATGATATCCTTGTTTTCTCTAAGTCCAAGAAAGAACATGAGTCACATTTGAAATCTGTCCTTGAAACTCTTAGAAATCATCAGTTGAAGGCTAAATTTTCAAAATGCTATTTCTGGAAGGATGAAGTCCGATTCCTCGAGCATATCGTTTCTGGTAATAGAGTTTCTGTTGATCCAGTCAAGATCGCTGCGATCAATGTAAGTCTTTCTTTCCTTCTCTTCCCTTGTTCATTCAATTTATTCTATCTTTCCTGTTGCCCTTATTTATCCCTATTCTGTACAGGATTGGGAAACTCCTAAGACTCCAACTGATATCCATAGTTTTCTGGGCCTTGTCGGTTATTATCGGAGATTCATTGAGAATTTCGCTCGGATTGCTGCACCTCTCACTGCTTTGACTCGGAAGAATGCTAAGTTTATTTGGAGTGATGAGTGTAAGGCTGCATTCAGTGAGTTGAAGCACAAGCTTACTTCCGCACCAGTTCTTACCGTTCCAAGTGGAAATGAGGGATTAACGGTATACACTGATGCTTGTCGAGAAGGGTTGGGAGTTGTTCTGATGCAGGATGGTAAGGTGATTGCTTATGCTAGTCGTCAGTTGAAGACCCATGAAGCCAATTATGCTGCCCATGATTTAGAGTTGCTCGCTGTTTTTTTTGCTTTGAAGCTGTGGAGACATCATCTTTTGGGTGCTAAGTTTGAGCTTTTCACAGATCATCAGTCTTTGAAGTATATTTTCTCTCAGAAGGATTTGAACCAGAGACAAGTTAGGTGGTTAGAGTTCCTTGCTTCTTATGACCTCGACATCAACTATACACCGGGGAAAGCTAATGTTGTGGCGGATGCTTTGAGTAGGAAGAAGGCTTTGTTGTGTCAGCTTGTTGTTTCTTCACCTCTTGTGGATTGTATTATGGCTAGGCAGGATGAGGATCGGATGCTTAGATTGATTAAGAAGAATGTTCGAAGTAGAGTTGGTGGTAGTAGTCTTGATGGCAGTGGTGCTCAGTTAGATGATAAAGGTATTTTGAGGATAAATGGCAGGATTTGTGTCCCTAATGTTGATGGTTTGAGGCAGGAGTTACTTCGGGAGAATCATCAGTCTAGACTTTCTATTCATCCAGGTGTGACCAAGATGTATCAGGATATGAAGAAGTTGTATTGGTGGAGTGGTATGAGGCGAGATATTTCCATTTTTGTTAGTAGGTGTGCGACTTGTCAGCAAGTCAAGGCGGATCATCAGAAGACCCCTGGTTTGTTGCAGCCTCTTGAGATTCCCAATTGGAAGTGGGAACAAGTTTCTATGGATTTCATTGATGGTTTACCGAGGACTAGGAAGGGTAATGAGAGTATCTGGGTTATTGTGGATAGATTGACCAAATCAGCTCATTTCATTCCGGTCAAGTCTACCCATTCTGCTTCTAGCTTATCTGAGATCTACATGAGAGAGATTGTTCGTCTCCATGGCGTTCCTCTCAGCATTGTTTATGATCGTGATCCCATCTTTACCAGCCAGTTCTGGAAAGCTTTCCAGGTATCTTTGGGTACTCGTCTGAATCTGAGCACTGCTTACCATCCGCAGACTGACGGTCAAACGGAAAGAGTGAATCAGATACTCGAAGATCTTCTTCGTGCTTGTGTGCTTGATTATGGTGGATCTTGGGAAGATCATCTGCATCTTGTCGAATTCACCTACAATAATAGTTATCATGTACAATCCTATCTTTCGTTTAAGCTTATCCTAATCTTTTATCTATCTCTTTCTATCTTTGAATTCAGGCTAGTATCAAGACGTCTCCGTTTTCTGCTCTTTACGGACGACCTTGTAGATCTCCTTCTTGCTGGATTGAATCCGGTAATCGTTTGGTTCTTGGTCCTGAGATGATTTTAGAGGCTTCTGAGTGAGTTGAGGAGATTAGGAGGAAAATGAGAATCGCTCAGGATAGGCAGAAGAAGTATGCTGATAGGCGTAGGCGAAGTTTAGAATTTGCTGTTGGTGATTTGGTTTTCCTTAAGGTCTCTCCCTTAAGGAATGTTATTCGCTTTGGTCGTAGAGGGAAGCTTTCTCCTAGATTTGTTGGTCCTTTCCGCATTGTGGAAAGAATTGGTTCTTTGGCTTACCGTCTGGATTTGCCCGAGAAGTTCTCTGGAGTGCATAATGTATTCCACGTTTCTCATCTCCGTCGCTATCTGCATGATCCATCTCTTATTGTTCAGCCTTCTACTCTTGATAGTTTGGATATTGAGCCTAATCTGACTGTTGAGAGGAAGCCACTTCGTATTGTCGACAGAGGTACGAAGCAGCTAAGAAGGAAATCTGTTAGTCTGGTCAAGGTACAATGGAGTACTGATGATCGTGATTGTACTTGGGAGACGGAGGAGAGAATTCGTACTTCGAATCCGGAATTGTTTGTTCCAGGTACTATTTTGTTTTTCCATCTTGTTTTCTTATTTTTCCCTTGTTCCCGTTCTTTTCGAGGACGAAAAGGTTTGAGGGGGGAGAGTGCAACAACCTAATATTTTGGAAATTATTTTTAATTTGAATTTATTTCATTTTAAAATATTTTTATGGTGAAGTACAAATTTTCCTAGAATTATTGGTATTTTATTGTAATTTTCGTGTTCTGTTTCCTATTTTTAAGCAATTTCTTCCATTCTTTTGACATTTTCTATGAAATTAATTAATTATTTCACTTGAAAATGTTTTAAAAATCATTTTTTTAATTTTGTCTTATAATATTTTTAAAATTAAATAACATAATTTTCCAAAGCAATTGGCTATTTTTCTGTAATTTCTGGACACTGTTTCTAATTTTTGAGTAAATTTTGTAATTCTTTTTCTGTTTTCTCTAATTTAATTATCTATTTTATGTTGAAAATGATAAATAAATTATTTTAATTTAAATTTCCACTTCATAATATTTTTATAATGAAATGTATAGTTTTCCAAGACTAACAGAGATTTATTTATAATTTTTGAACACTGTTTGGTATTTTTAAGGCATTTTCTTCATTCTTTTTATATTTTTTTTTGAAATTTATTATTTACTTCCTTATATTTATACTTGATTTCGGTTTGTATAGTATTTTTCTGAAGTTTTGTTTATATAAAGATTAAAAAGGAAAGGAGATATGAAAGGTTGAAAAAAAACTTTGAAACGTAAGCCTTTTTATTTTTCAAACCCTTCATTTTCTCTAACTCCTCAATTATTTGCCCTAGCCGCCTAAAACCCTAGTGTAGCCGTACATCTCATTTGTCATTCACGTGAAAAAATTCCATCTTCATTTGTTTCTCACGGCTAGAGGAAATTAGGTAATGGCCTCCATCTTTTCTTTCTTCTTTTTCCTCTTTTTCTATGCAAATTTGCTTGCCTTCTTCCTTGTTAAGATCGGCCTCTTCCCCCCTATTCCACGGCCACCACCTCCTTCCATCTCTTCCCGACCACCACCACCATCTACCCCACCAGATCTGACCATGGACGAACCCCCTTGATGGCCAAACCCCTCAAACTACAACCTAGATGCCTAGATCCATGCTTATTTCACCTCTACATACTCATCCACTTCAACCACCACCCAAACCACCACCATAGCCGCCACCACTCCCCTGACCTGACCTTGACACACCTCTCCCCACCTCTGTCCAGTCATGACACACCACAGGCCGAGCCCAATCCCCATGGCCGAGCCCTTGTTTTAACCAAAAACTACCTAGTTGCCTTCAAAACCACATCACCTCCTCATGTACAAACTCCACCTTGTCATGCCTTGAACCCGAGCTTTGTTAGCCCAAACCTGACCCAAAACTTGACCAGATATGAACCAAATCAAACCCTAAGTCATACCAAATAATAGATAAGGCAAAGCAAAAGACTGCGTAGTCGTATCTCCTTTCATTTCAATGTTATTGCATTTTAAGTCATATTGAAATTGTGTTGTTTTGATTGTTGTTTTGGGTTGTGCACAAGAGTTGTAGCCTGGATTCGCTCTCCACTCAAATCATTGTCGTGTCATTGTGCTTTGTTTATGTCGTGCCTTTGGTTTTGAAATCTTCAGCAATTAGAGGTGAGTAAAACTCACACGACTATTATACTTGTACAGTGGTAAAACAATATCAATTTAATGTGTAGAAAAAAATAATTATGAATGTTATAACTGCCATGTGATGTTATATATGATGTTAATCATGTTAAATTGCATATCATCTTATCTGTTACTGCTGTATATTGTTAACTGTTCAGTTATACCTGTTTATCACACTGCAAGTTCCTTATAGATTAGGTTCACTATGGGTTGAAATGATACATACCCGAACGGACTTTAGAATAGGGAAGGATCGTTATGGGCTGAAATGATAAGCCTGAGCGACCTTTTAATAAATTTTATTTACTTGGGATTGCGGATTTGAAATGATGAAACCCGTGTTTTCTTTGTAAACAACGGATTGAAATGATATATTATCCGTATCACTTGAATTAGGCTAGAAAACTATATACAGGCCCGTGGTTATTTTATAAATGTTTTCTGGAATTTTTAAATATTGTAAAGGTGTATATATATATGAAAATTTGATTAAATTAGGTTTTTAAATATTAAATAAAAGTTTTGGAATTTTTTTAATAAGTTAAATTGTTAGAAAAATGAATAGTTACATTGAATTTTGGAAGGACAACTTGAGTGGAAATTGGGAATTTTGGTTAAATAAATTTAGTTATTTAAAAAAAAATAAAAAAAAAATAAAAGGGTAAATTTGATTTTATTTTGAGGAAATGGAGAAAATACTAGTGTTAAGTTGTTTATTTAAAAATGTGAAGAATTAGAGACTTTTACTCTTGAATCTATTTAGTAAATTGTTGAAAATAGGATTTAATTATAAGAAATTTATTGTGTAAAAAAAACAATATATTTAATGATATGTTAATGAAAATTTTTAATGTTAAATTATGATTTTTAAAATGTTTAAAGAGTTTAAAGTGAAGTTTATTATTTGCTGGAAATACACTGAAAAGCTGGAAATCACTTTTAATAGCATTCAGAAATGCTATGGTTCAGAATTACACTAAAAATTTAGTAAAAAGGCTATTACAGCATTTCTGAAATGCTGTAGTTTCTGTAGTTGAACTAATAGGCAAAAACTTAACTCAGGTCTATTATAGCATTCTCTGGAAATGATGTAGCAGTCTGCAGTCTTTGTTAAAATCAAATAAAACCTTTGTTTTGAAATCTGAGCTACCGCAGCATTTCTGGAAATGCCGTCCTTGCTGTTTAAACTAATTTTTCAACTAGAAATGGGATATAACAGCAGTTTTTAAGTGCTGGCTTTGCTGAATTAAAATATTTTCAAATATAACTTATAACAGCTTTTTCTAAATGCTATGAAAGGCTGAAATTTTAAAAATTAGGGGTTTTGACTTAGCAAATGAACTCAAAATGGTTTGAAACTTTGAAATTGAATACTTGACTTGAAAGAATAATAACTTCACTTTTAAATGGTTTAAATGAATTAATTTAATTTGTATATAAACTATATAAAGGGTGTTTTTATAGAGTAATAAATGAGTGATATTTTGGAATTTAAAAGGTATTAAATTGATAATTGGATTTGAATTCAAATAATAATTTGAAAAGAGTTTGAAAGGGATATGACATTCTGAGATATTGAAATGATTTAGAAATGATAAATCTTTATTTTGATAAATATATGGTTTTGAAATGATATTTTATTTTGAAGTAAAGTATTGTTTTAAAAGTTATAACCACGGGTTATAATAACGATTGGTTGTTAAGGTATATACGTGGACCCAACTCCCTTGAGTTGGCATAAGGTGGCTAAAACAGGAGCGATTGACGGACCAAGGAGGTAGCACCTCTTATCGGACACACTTCTTCGATACCATTCTATTACTTGTGATTGATTTGGTGGCCACCCTTGATTTGGGAGTGTTGTTCGAGGTGGGCGGTAGTGGCTGCTATGCGTCACCACCAGTCCGGATGCGTAATTGGTATATCTACCCTGGCATTGCCTTGTGTGCCGTGTCACCTACCATATCGAGCTTTACTACGAGTTTCTATTTGTGTCGTACCTATGTGGTATCTTCTCATAGCCTCGCGAGGTATGCAGGTACTGTGTAGACTATTGGCATTTTACGTGTTAAGGTGGAAAATGTAAAGCCTTAAAGCTATTTAAAAGTAAGTTTATTTTATGATTAGACATTATTATAATAGCGAATATTATTACATAGTAGATAGCTTAACGGATCCTTAAGGAATGGGCGATCCCAAGCATTCTTTAAGTTACTTGTACCTTTATTACAGTTCACTTGAGTTGGTTTACATTATATAAGTATGTATGTCCTGACTCGAGTGTTTGTGTTTTATTTACGCTCGGGTCAGCCTGAGTATTCACAGCTTTGGATTCACTTTTCTGGAGCTAGGAATCGCTGGAGATTCTGCTTATCTAGTTATCTATCTATTTCAGTTTCAGTTGTTCTATTTCAGCTTTTGTATTAGAGACTTATGTATTTGGGATTTCTATTGTACTTGTTTCAGAACTGTATTGGTTTTCAGACTATGTATTTTGTATCTGTTTTGAGACTATGTATTGTGGTGGCTTCATGAACCACTATTTATTTTATTTCCGCTGCGAGTTATTCTGATATTTCTGTGTCTGTGATTCTGTGAATGATTTTTATTTGCTCCAAATTTTATTACAATATGTTATTTTGCATTATTCAAGTCTGACATGTGTGGATTATTGTCGATTTGAATGGTCCAAAATAGTGGGTCGTTACAAACTAAGATGTATCAGGACATGAAAAGAAGTTTCTTCTAGGAAGGTATGATCAAGAGATGTAGGCTTGTGGGTGAAACATTGTTTGAACTGTCAACAGGTAAAAGACGAACATCAGAAACTAAGTGGGTTACTTTAGGCTTTA
The DNA here is from genome assembly GCA_030737815.1 of Allium fistulosum. Classification (NCBI taxonomy): domain Eukaryota; kingdom Viridiplantae; phylum Streptophyta; class Magnoliopsida; order Asparagales; family Amaryllidaceae; genus Allium; species Allium fistulosum. The sequence continues at coordinate 689,920,050 of CM060908.1, read as the reverse complement.
GATGTTCCAGTATGGAAATGGGATTCTATCTTAATGGATTTCATAAACGGGTTTCCAAGATCAAATAGAGGAAATGAAAGTATATGGGTCATAGTGGATAGGTTAACCAAGAGTGCCTATTTCATTCCAGTTAAATCAACCCAGACGATACCTGTTTTAGCCAAGTTATTTATGAAGAATGTAGTTCGACTGTATGGGGATTCCTAGTAGTATAGTAAGTGATAGAGATTCCTAATTTCACTAGCGGATTCTAGAAGATTCTATAGGAGATTATGGGAACCAAGCTCAAGATGAGTACCGCGCTTACTATCCGTAGACAGATGGGCAAATGGAAAGAGTTAACAAAGTCTTAGAAGATTTGTTACGAGCTTGTGTGCTAGATTTTAGAGGATTATGAGAAGACCATCTACACTTAATCGAGTTTTCGTATAACAACAGTTATCAGGCTAGTAAATGGATGACACTGTTTGAAGCTTTGTATGGAAGACCATGCAAATCTCCTGTTTGTTGGTTAGAAACCAAGGATAGGTTATGTAACGACCCGTATTTTTAACCATTTTAAATTATTGAATTTAATGTAATAAATGAATAAAAATAGTTAAAAATAAAAATTTATTGATTTTGAATGTAAGTTATTGGATATGAACTTGAACAAAATTTTGAAATAAACTAATTTCGAAGATTTAAGTAATAACAAGTATTGAAAGGTAATGTTATGTATTAAATGAGTTTATAATCAATAGTTGGATTAAATAATAAATGTTGGATTCATTAGATGTAAATAAAGTAGTCGATTGATTATTAAAATTGATTTAAAATTTAATATTGAAATTTGTTGAATGTTGAACAATTAAATTGTTTAAATTTAATATTGGAAATATTTTGAATAAATTAATTCTGAATTTAATACGATTGAAAATGATAACAGAAGTTGATGTAAATTTTATTTAAACAACAATGAAGATTGTTAATATTTAAAATTGGATTTAGAAGTGAATAATTAGAAATTGAAAATTTTATATTATAATCGAGACGTTAAAATAGCGATCCGGGGTACAATCTCGGAATTCGACGAAACCAGTTCCATTGGATCTGTAATAGTGTGTTATTAATGGATTTCAAATTTCGTAGCATTTGGAGTTACCATTTGGTCGTACGGGATAGAAACGCGTTGAATTTAATATTGAAAATTTAATGTTTTAATTTGATTCAAAAAGCTATCTTCCACATACGATCGAATTAGGCCTCGAAACATGTTCCATTGTGTTCGGAATAGAGGTAAACATTATAAACGCCAGGCGACACGCTTCGTTTGGAGTTCGTCCGGAAAAAGTTGAAAATAATATTAAAATAATATGTCTACACGTGTATATATATGCATCTACACGGTAGAACCCTAGCTATAACTTAGCCGCCGCCATTTCTTTAGATCAATGGTCAAAATTCCATTCCCTTCTACCCCAATTTCTGATCAATCCCTTGACTTTTAGCGAAAATTTTCTAAAGCAATATCATAGAGCTCGAAGCGATCTACAGATCCAACGGTGGATCTTTGTTATCATTGACGTTTGGAGGCGAAACGGAGCCGCATTCGTCCTACGTTTGAATGACAATTTCGTTAGGTGGAGTGGGCCGAGCTTTATAGGGTTGATGGCGGTGGTGCAGTAGGCTGAGGCACAACCAGTGGTGGTTCCTGATCAATCTCTGGTCGCCTGTGGTGGTCGCGGCTAGGGGATGAAGATCGCCTGTGTTGGGTTTCATGGTCACGTACCTAGAACGATAGAGCATGACAAAGAAGAGAAGGAACGCAGCCACGATCTGCTCTTGGGAAACCAATGGCTGAGATTTAGTTTGGTAAAAAAAAGTGTATAAATTATATTATATTAAATTGTATAAACTTGTAAATATCATAACTCTCATATGCGAGATCAGAATTGGACGAAACAAGCGATGATGAAATCGTGGCGACGGGCACTACATTCTGGAACTCATTTTGAGTCGTTTGGAGCTAGTTAAAATTTTAGGTTAAATGGAATGTCGTTCGATTTGATTTAAAATTGAAAACTCAAGGTGAGTGTTTTATAACGCTCACAAGTACTAGAATATTTTTATGATAGTTAAATTTGAAATTATGAAGTGATACAAATTTATCGGTCATGTTTGATAAAATTTAATTGTCATTTGAATGAACCGTAAAAAAAATTGACAATTAGATTTGAAATTAGGATATAATTGCCAGTAAATTACCCGACATTATTGTCTGTGAAATTGGGGTGAATTATATTGTCTATTTGTATGATTGATTGTGATGGATGCCAATTGATTGATATTTGGATGATTTGATGTTTATTTATTTTATATATATCCTGTTATTACCTGGTCAATTAATTACAGTATAAAATTGTAAATTGAATTATTTCGAATGAATTAAGAAATAAGTTGAAACGATATATACCTATGATACTGTGATTTGGATTGAAATGATATATATCCATCCCTAAAATTAAAATAGAATAACTGATCACTTGGCTATAGGATAGATAATTATATACGGACACCAGATTGGTTAAATTAAATGATTTCAAAATTTTTGATTTGAAATTATTTAAATGATTTGATTTAAAAGAAATAAAAAAAATCAGATTTATAGAAATCAAATTATTTTCGAACTTGAGTCCTGAATGTTGAAATTTAAATTTGGTAAAGGCGAAATGTTTTAAATAATTGAGGCTGAGATTTTTAAGTTATAATCGAATTATGATTTAAATTTCAGAAATTGATTTGATTTAAAGGATGGGACTTTTATTCAAACTTTGAATTTTACTAAGTAAAAGTATTTGAAAATTTGGATTTCAAATTGGGTATTGAAGGTAAATTTGATTTAAGTATTTTGGATCGATGTTCTAAAAATCATACTCGAAATTGATAAATCGAAATGGTTTTGATTTGGAATTGGAATGGTTTTAGTTTTGAAATTGAATTAATTGGATTTGAAAGTGGAATTGAATTAACTGAAATCGAAGTTGAAATTGATTTGAATTGAAATCGAAAGTGAAGCGATTGAATGGAAATTGGAATTGATTTGAATTGGGTAGTTGGAATTGAATCGGTTTGACTTTGAAACTATTTTCAAATCCATTATTTAATATAAAACTATTTAAAAGCTATCTACTTAAATATACAAATTATTTTGGTTTTCCAGATTATTTTTCCATATAAACCATTTTTATATTTAAACTATTTTATATTAAACTATTTTAACCATTTAAAATATTTTTAAGTATTTAAACCATTTTAAATATTTTTAACTATTTTAATCATTTACACTATTTTAATTATTTAAACTATTTTAAACTATTCAAGCTATTTTTCAAAAATTCAACTAGTCAAGAGTGGAATGTTATTTTTAAATCATGGATTTAAATACGAATTGGGTTAAATGAAGTTATAACCCAATTGGCATTCGAAACAATTTTGGAAGCGAAATCGGGAAATTAAGGCGAAAATGATTTTGAACTGAAATGGTATATTTTGAGTAAGTATGATGATTTCGAAATGGATTCGATTTTGAAGCGAATATGATATTTTGATATCAAGTATGAACTGTTTTCGAAATGTAAAAGTACCAACCAGTTTGTAAAACGACGTTTGGTTGTTATATGGACCGGGGCCGGATATAGGCATACTCTCTATCGATACCAGAACTACTTTAACAACTGTGTACGCGGAGGAGACTCCAGAATGAAGTGGTTGGATTTGGCTACGATTGCTGGATTTAAAGAAAGAGAATGATGATGGATAGACCCCGGCGCTTGTGCCAAAATGACTAAAATAGGACGGCTTGACAGGGCCAAGTGGGATATTACCCTGAGCGGACACCCGTTCTTCGATTTTCTTGGACTCGGTCCATATTATTACTCTTGTTTTTTGTTTTGATTGGTGCACCTTGATTGGGATAGCCTCCCTTTGACTCGATATGGGATGGATGGACGCGGTGGGCGGTCATGGCTAGGCTATGATGCGTTACCACCAGCCTTGCGACCCGAACTAGCAGTATCCTACCTTGAGCATTGCCTCACGCGCCTTGTCATACTTTTATCCCTATACGAGACCCATACGATTTTGGTTTAGGGTTGTCGTATCACGACACATCCCTATTCACCGACCGTTTAACTGATGTTTTATATGCAAACCATACGGCAATGCTTAAAAAGGCGTTAAGGGGGATTAATGTAAAACGCTAAGAAAAATATTTATTTTTGTCATGACCCGTCTTTCACTCCACAGAAAGACGCATCATGACAGTTTAGTATAGGGTCTTGTAACAACTGGAGTCATTTCATCTCCTGCCATAGCGTCTAACACTCCTCAATCAATCTTGTCGCTCTGATACCAAACTATTGGGGGAAATCCCTTTAGAAGATCAGTCTAAGGGAATAAAAAACCCAACACAGCGGAAAACAACTAGCTTGTGATTGTAGTGAGACGAAACAAACAGAGATAAACACCAGAATAGACAGTCACAGATCTATGCAATGTCGAAAAATAAATAACACCAGTATTTATAGTGATTTCACTAACACGAGGCAGTGTACGTCCACTTGGGAGAGGAAGATTAGAGTTACAAGATCGATTCACTTTTGGAGGCTATACATAAGAAGAATTAACAATACAAACAAAATTCTGCAGAGTTCTAGCTCTCTAAGATGGCTGCCATTGTTGTCCAGAAGCTCCACTATTTATAGAGTGAAAAATGAGGAGGGGTAGCTGCTATATAGCAGCCATGATGTTTGGTTCGGTACATCTGGTCTGGCATGATTTGGTTCGGCAATCAGTACAAAAATATTTGGTTCGGCAAACAACACTCAAGATCTGGACCGGCAACCTAAAACACCGAACCAAATATTTGGAGCGGCACATCACTCTGTTTGGCTCGGTCAACTTCTTGAATCTGGACTGGCATATTAGCTTCACCACTCCAGGCTTTTGGTTCGACAAAACACACTGCATCTTCGAAGTCACCACCACCGGACGAGATATTTCGTCCGGTTCTCCTCAATGCCGAACGAAAAACCATCGAACGAAGTAGCTCGTTCGGTCTTCACCCTACACCGCTCCAGCTCCACCGAACCAAAATAGTGATTCGACAATTCTTCCTGGAGTTTGCTTCCACTTCTAGGGTTAGGGCTTCCTCCTTCCTCATCGACGCTTCTCCAATGGCCTTGCTCCTTCTTTAAATCGCGAATTGGAATTCAGGTATCATTCTAACATTGAAAAACCCTAATTATTCAGACAAATGGGAGAAGGGCAGGGGACTTGTAAGATTTTCATATTTCCTAAAAAGCAAGAAAAAATCATTTTCAATTTTACATGTTAAAATCATTTTTCATATTAACCGTTTTCCACTGTCTACTTTCTTTCGGACATTTTAAAGTACACGTTGAAAACGCACACACAAAATTAAGGTAGTGTTTGGTTTAAAAACGAATTTTGTGTTTTCGATTTTTAATATATATGTCAAAGATGAGAAAAATTGAGGGACGACGGAGGGGATGAAAGAAAGACGGATGGAAGGACGAAGGGGATAGAGAGACAACAGATGAATGGATTATTTCACGTACTTGTGTTATTTCTCAAAACACGGAAAATAAAAAAAAGTTGTTTTTTATTTTGTATGTTAATCTTATTTTCTAAATTAGTCATTTTCGACAATATACATGCATCATGTACATTTTTGTATGGACGAAAATCCAAAACTAAAAACAACAAACCAAACACTATCTAAATTTTCAAACCAAATATTACTTTACTTTGTGCACTAGTGCTTGTTCAATTCTTGTACCAGCGATCCAGGTTTGTTAGTTCCCTAGACCGTCATATAGTGCTAGTGATCTAGACTGCTGATCTTCAACGCTTGCATTCTAGGTCGGACCAATTTTTGATCTAAACTTGGACAGGAAACATATGCCAACTTTAGAAAGCATATGTTTTCTGGACGAGCTTGGATCAAAAATCTGTCCTTCCAGTTCTCTAGAACATTCACCCTGCTTTGACCGTTCATCACAATATTACTAACGATCACTGAATTTTCCACTTTTCTTCCTGTATCTATCGATATATGAGTTTCCAATCTCTTACATATTACAATTTCTAATATTTAACTGTCATGTTTTGAACTTAGATCACCTCATTTTCCACCATTGCACGAATTTTATTTTGTTCCTAGCAAGTCTAAATTTTGTTGCTTTTTGTTGATTGCTTTGAAGTTTCTAAATTCTGCGTCTTTCACTAACTTATCATATATTTTCTCTGTCACAGCACAAAATATAATTCAAAAACGTGTCATATAATTTCTCTTCTAGTAATTTGCCCAATCACAATACAGCATCTATGAACAAGCTTCTCTCGCTCCGCTCTCCCGCCTTGCGCCGCCGCCTCGGTTCTTCTCTGAAAACGTATTCCTGCGCTTTTTCCGCTGCTGGTGCTTTCCAGAGTCAGTCGCAGATTCTCCGGCGATGTCCGGTTGTATCTCCTTATTTTTACCAACGGAGAACCTTCTCCTTTCCGCCTTTTGCTGTTTCTACTTCGCATATGGAGGTTTATCGAGTTGGTAATTTTCTTGTGTTAGCATAAAAATTTCATTTGCTTTGTTTGTTTTAAGACGGTTTATTTTGTTAGTTTGTATCAAATTTGATTTTGGTCCATCTAACAATTCTATGATTTCAATGCTCCTTATTTTGAATGCTCCGATGGAAGTCTTGATTAAAACCTTACTTTTTTTTGTTTTCATTGAAGTATTTATATTTTTAATAGCTAAAAGTAGAGTGGCACTAAATGCAGAAAGAGAGTTTTAGTTACTTGTTAAAGTGAAAGAAAAGAGAAGAAGCAATCAAAGGTTACTGATTCCATTAGCCATGTAGTTAGAAAATGGTACTAAAGGCGCGAAGCAGCTTAATCAGAGACAAAGCAATTTTGGGAATTGGGTTAGCTATCCTCTTCAATGGAGTGGGGATTAGAGTACTCTCATAATAAGTCTGTGGATGGACACCTGAAAAACCTGAAATCCGACCGCATCCATATCCGAAAAGCGGATAAATATCCGATATTCAAAAAATGGATTCGAAAATTATCCTTTCGGTTTTTGTCAAGATTATGGTTTATACTATGTATATTTTAGTACAGTAAAATATATGTATTTATTGTCTCATTAAGTTAGCACATTATATTATATGTACTTAATGTATATCAACTACTCAAAACTATTTATTATCATCATACTTGTTTATTTTTTTTACACTTTTATAGTCAATAGGATTGAAAAAATTTATGTTAAAACAAAATTTTCCATTTATGTTTCTTAATTTATGGATTGTTAGCGGATATGATAATTATTCGATATCCGTTCATATCCGCGGATGTGGACATTCGATATCTGAAAATGATTTTGGACGTGGATGCGGATATAACATTATCCGCATCCAAAAGTATCCATTTACAAGTCTATCTCAGAACAAAACTGGTTTAGTTACACATTACCTTTATTTATCCCTTTAATTTACCTCAAAATTTGGTCAGCAGCGAAGTGTCAATCACTGCAGAAAAAGTTCGATGGTACACGTCAACTGCATTGTTTTCTTTTATCTAAATTTTGACCTATAGTGTACTGTCAACCTATGTAAATGTTGTTTATATCGCGATTCATCTAACACCACTCTAAAAATATACATAACTGGTAGTACTGATTAATGGAAGCCATCATTTTTTTAAAACAAATAAACAAACATAGAAAAAATTGATTGAAAATATTTTATACTTTTATGAAACAAGCTAAAAATCGTTTCGAAAAACAAATTTTTTTTGGAAAAAAAAAAACTTTTCCTTGGGTTTTATTTTGTATTATTTTCTTCGATTTTTAAATGGAAATATTTGAGTTCTAAATTTATTTATTTGTCAAAATAACATAGAAAATGTATTTGAGTTCTAAATTTATTTATTTGTCAAAATAACATAGAAAATGTATTTGAGTTCTAAATTTATTTATTTGTCATACATGATCAATGTTATATTACAAGATAAAACAATGAAAAACTTAGATTTCCTTTGAATATGTATTACATTAAAAGAATTATTTTTTTCATATCAATTACTACATTTATTTGTAGTCAAGCGAAGATAATTTGGTGAAAAAAAATATATGCATTTTTGAATTGTGAAAAAGGAAAATAATAATTAAAAGGAAAAGATAGGCCAAAAAAAGACACTTTTTTTTTGCATTGGGTGCCATGTCTATCTTCTGCACTATGTATGTCATTTAGTGCGTCTTCTCATGTGTGCCACGCCGTAGGTGCAAAAAGTGCAATTATCATGTCGTACCATGCGCCATAGCGTGCCATTCAGAGCACACTAGTATAATCTACTAGAATATACCTTGATTACGCCAACCTTACAGTTACCAGCATGATAATTATTATTTTGTATTTTTATTCAACAAGGTTAGTGTGTTAAAATTCGTTAAATCGTATGACTAAAGTTGGAATCCAAATCAAATCGGCTCTTCAAATACTCTGATTCTGCTTTGAATCTATTAAGTATAAATCACAATCTTTTTGTTGAATATAGAAAATCATAACTGTAAACTGAATCGGCATTCAACAAAGAGAGAGGGAGAGAGGGAGAGAGTACATACATACACACAACACATTATGTGTACATTTATTATTTTATATTTAAAATTTGGCGTATGTTCTAGAAGATAACATTGCTATTTTTGCCAATGATCTTCAATGTGTGCATGCGCGTGTGCACTTGCTTCAAATTCTTTTGATATCTAGCATTACAATTCAAATCTTGTTTGATTCAAAATTTGAAGCCTACCATTTTGCGATTCGGAACTTATATTGACAACCTTGACCATGATGATATATTTGATGGCTGGAAATTTGTATATAATAGTACATTGTTGCATAATTGGTTACCACATCAATGAGTTAAACTGAAACCTGAAATATTATAACATATGAGAATATAAGAAATGTCTGCCGTTCAAATATCGCCCGCAAGTGGCCATTGGTGATACTTCATTTTTATTGTATAGCTCCATATGATCTTACATGTTCATGTGGAATGAACTTTTCCTAAATAATGAACATAGAGATATTGTTGTCCGTTTTAACTACTTTTGCCATGTGCAGATATTGATGGAAGCTGCGAAATGGCAGAAAAACTTGGATTTGAGAAAATATTTGAGCAAACAGTTAATGAGTGCAAATCTAATGCAGTTCTTTATAAGCATAAAAAAACAGGCGCAGAAATAATGTCTCTATCAAATGACGATGATAATAAGGTTTTTGGTATTGTTTTTCGCACTCCACCGTAGGTGTTCCATCTCCTTTTTTTGTTACGATATTTTGTATGATCATATTAAATGCTCTTATATAGTAATGAAAACCAAAATAATTTTAGGCTTTTAGTCAATTTTTTACAGAGTAGCAATCCTCTCTTAATTTATATAGCAGAAGATTATTAAGTAACAAATGGAATTTCATGATTTTGAAAGTCTAAAGTATATTTATTGTTTATGGATTGGTGACACATTCTCCCAAAAAGGTGGAATGATGCATATCCTTACATTGATTGAAAGTTGTGAATGCTAGAGTTAAACATAAACTTGTGTTATACTGTTTTTCCAAATCTACCAGTGGATATTTTTATGAAATTCCAGAAAGGATTCAACAGGCATCCCCCACATACTTGAACATGGCGTTCTATGCGGGTCCAGAAAATACCCTTCAAAAAAGCCATTTGTTGAATTATTAAAAGGCAGCTTAAATACATTTCTAAATGCGTTCACCTATCCCGACAGAACTTGTTATCCAGTTGCTTCTACAAATACAAAGGTAACCATGCATAACAATTGCAACATTGTTAAATTAATTAAGTCATTTTCATTCTATTGTTAAATTTTTATTTTCTATATCAGGATTTCTATAATTTGGTTGACGTTTACCTGGATGCTGTCTTTTTCCCGAAATGTGTTGACAACTTCCAAATATTTCAACAAGAGGGGTGGCATTATGAGCTTAACGACCCTGTCGAAGAAATATCATACAAAGGTTGCTTTTTTATATACTCTCCAGTCATTGATGCATTAGGCAGGTGTAATATATCAATTAATTATTTCAGGTGTTGTTTTCAATGAAATGAAAGGAATTTACTCTCAACCAGATAATTTATTGACTCGTGTTATTTTGAAGGCAAGCTCTCAATACTTACTATTTTGATAATGATAGCATTGTCCATGAATAACCTGAAGTAAATTTAGTTGTTGATTGCGCTAGTTCACGTCAACAAGCTTTACCTGTTTACATAAATAAACAGTATTTCAAAGGTTGATAAGTTGAGTTGATTAGCTTGAACTTTAACTTCTCAAATCTCAACTATCATTTTAATATTTATGTACATTTGTTTGACGTTGATTATTCAATGAAGGCTCTTTATCCAGAAAACATTTACAGTGTTGATGGGGGTGGGGACCCAAAAGAAATTCCAAAGCTTACATTTGAAGAACTCAAGGTTGGCATGCTTCAATTATTTCATGATTTCATAATGTTGTGGATTTGAACCAAATATTGAACTTCTATTATCATTACAGGATTTTCATAAAAAGTACTACCATCCTAGCAATGCAAGGATATGGTTTTATGGAAACGATAATCCAGCTGAGAGGTTGCGCATATTAAGTGGTATGTATATTCTTCTTTTCCAAAATGTAAAGTTTGTTAGATATAATGCAGTTTTCTTTTTGTAAAAGTGTATCAGGGACTAAAAAAGTGTGATAATTTATACCTTCGTCATAATTCAATGCGGTTTTGTCGATTAGCTTGTAATGATACTACTAGGAACCCTTAGTTATTACAATCTTAAAACTTTACTAAGATATCTCTTAATTCTACTTTTCTGTAATATTTACGAAAATGCAGCATATCTTGACCAATTTGAAGCAAGTTCTGTGCCAAAGGAATCAAAAATACAACGACAAAGGTTATTTAAAGAACCATCTAGAATTGTAGAAAAATATCCCGCTGTTGAAGGTGGCGACTTGCAAAAAAAGCACATGGTTAGCGTTAATTGGCTCTTATCAGAGGAGCCCTTAGACTTGGAAACTGAACTTACTCTCTGCATTTTGAATCATCTCCTACTCGGTACACCTGCTTCTCCTCTTAAAAGAATCCTATTAGACAGTGGTTTAGGTGAAGCAGTTCTTGGAGGATTGGAAGACCGGCTTATACAGCCACAATTTAGTGTTGGAATGCAGGGTGTTTCTGAAAAAGATGTTAATAAAGTCCAGGAATTGATTTTGAAGACGCTTAATGATTTATCTGAACAAGGATTTACTTCAGAAGCTGTTGAGGCATCTGTGAACACGGTTGAGTTCTCTCTTAGAGAGAATAACACGGGGTCATTTCCAAGAGGCTTATCTTTAATGCTTAATTCTATAGTATGACTTAACACTTATCTGTTTATATCAGTCTCTCGAATTTGATATTTCATGTAAAATCCTTTGATTCTTTATTGTATTTGAAATTGTTCCAGTTTGATATTGAGGGCTTTGGCAGCAGATATCGATATTGCTAGGAACAGTATGATATCCTTATATTTTGAGTCATTTTATGGATGGAGCTTTAATTGCTGGTTACTTGCAGAATAAATGGATTTACGATATGGATCCGCTTGAGCCTCTCAAATATGAGAAACCATTGGAAACATTAAAAGCGCGTATAGCCGAAGAAGGTTCAAAAGCAGTATTCTCGCCCTTGATTCAGAAGCGCATCTTGAATAACTCTCATCGTGTTACAGTTGAAATGCAGGTCTTTTATTTTAATTTTATTTTATTGAGAAAAGTAGGTCTCTTCGAAGGTCATAATTCACTAATATACCTCATTCTATCAATGTTTGTTTCATCCACACTGCAAAGTTTTTACACACTATGCCACTGAATGTGTGTGTTTTTCTTTCACAAACTGGAATAAACTATTGTTGCTTCCATCAAGGTTTTGTTTTAATGAAATGATGGAAATAAAGTGATAGTAGATCATACATATTGATTAGCTGAACTGTCTTTGCAAGTTTATTCATTATGTTTGTTAGCTGAACTGTCTTTGCAAGTTTATTCATTATGTTTGTTAGCTGAACTATTACCATGTGTTGAACTTGAAATTTCTTCTCTCAGCCTGATCCAGAAAAAGCTGCTAGAGAAGAAGCAAAAGAGAAAAAAATTCTTGAAAAGATAAAAGCAAGTATGACAGAGGAAGATCTTGCTGCACTGACTCGTGCAACACAAGAACTGCGATTAAAGCAAGAAACTTCTGATCCACCTGAAGTTTTAAGAACCATGCCAAGTCTTTCATTACAAGATATCCCTAAAAAACCGACATATGTGCCCACAGAAGTAAATTCTTCTTTACTTGACATTTTACTTTATTTACACTCATATATGACCTTTGAAAACCACATTCCGACTCAGGAGCCTGTTTGAAAAAAATATTTGTTTTATATTTCTTCCCATAAAAACAATGTAAGGCAAGTCCCCTATCTTTATATTTATAAAATTGTTGTTGTAAATGGTGTTAAAATGGATGCCATAAAAATAATTCAACGATTATCAAAATAATATGTTTTGAATATTTCATCGATGTCGAATATTGATCCACGGTACTCAAAACTGTTCCATAAATTTCGAACAAAAAATGCTATCAATGTATTGCAATATTTACCATGCAAGATATTTGCGTTGGAGCTGTGCAAATATTTATTTGTTGTGTACCAACACTAAATAAATACAATTAATAATTATATCTAAACTTGTTCCTCGTTTAGAAATCTAAATATTTGCGGTGGAACTATTCAAACTAATAATTCCATAAAGAATAACAGTAATGCAGATATTTATAGTGCATTTTTTGAAAAGGAACAGAACCAAAAATTTCAGAGTGTCTATGTGTGTGTGTAGGTGGATATTTGAACATAAAATAAAATGCAAAATGTGGCACAATAAATCTTGAACGTTGGATCCATTGTGGTTATATCCGAGGCTGAAACATGGGGCAATTCAATGGTTGAGATCCATTTTGTCACCAACTTGTGTTCAGTAGAACATATATGTGTGTGCGCGCGTGTATGCACACACATACATTGCACTTTAACTTTGATAGATGTCAATATATATAAGTGGATTGTTAAAATGTTTATAAATTTGTTGATCCTGCTGACAGGTTGGAGACATCAATGGAGTCAAAGTTCTAAAGCATGATATATTTACTAATGATGTTGTATATTCAGAGGTTGTATTTGATATGAGTTCGTTAAAGAAGGAACTGCTTCAATTGGTTCCATTATTTTGGTATGTAAAAGCAAATCCATTGTGTTTATTACTTGTTGCAGCATTTTCACTTAAAAATGTGCAAATGTAAACTACATTTGGGGTATTCGTTTTTCTTCTTGTTTCACTCATCATGAAATTTTTTTCACTACATGAACATTTAAGTTTCATGGTATAAGTCTGAACTTAGTATTTAACAGTATCCTATATCTAACAAATGGACCCTTCGATGCATTCCTACATTTCAAAAGAAAAAAAATGTTCTACTTATTTAAGAACGATACTGATACCTTTAAATTATGTGCAGTCAATCTATACTTGAAATGGGTACAAAAGATATGGATTTCGTACAACTAAATCAATTGATCGGGAGAAAAACTGGAGGAATTTCAGTTTATCCATTTACGTCTTCTGCATGGGGGAAAGCTGATCCAGTTACTTGCATGATTGTTAAAGGCAAAGTAATGTCCGGCAAAGTTAACGATCTCTTTCATCTGGTATGATTTGTTAAAATCATGAAAAACCGTCAACCTTTTCAACAATTTTCACCATATAATCTAAAATTCTAATCTTGAAACAGAAATTTTGGTATAACTATATATAGTACTTTTTTTGGTGGAAGTTAATAGTAGTTTTGCTTAGTTATTCCTTAACCACGGTATATTGTGAGCCATTTGTTGCCATTTTATTTTATCTGAATTCCCCTCTTCATCATTTATATGCCTTCTCAGTTTGAGTTCAACATTATATTCCACCAAGTAACAAGATTCGATATGAAAGATTCGGATACTAATTGAATCTAAGATGATTTTATGTTATTTATTTATTATATGGCAACAAAATGTACCGTTATGATAAATTTTCAACTTTCCACCAATAATAGGATTTTGAAAAGTGGCAATTATATCTTGGTTCCTATTGTTTTTCATTTCTACTCAAAAGTCCCTATTGTTTTTCATAATGTAAAATGGACTGCTATTTTTATTTTTGAGGTCGCGACGTAAATTACTTTCTACCTTTTTTTTCACATCACGTTCAAATTCCTTTCATTCTATTCATTTTTATTGCTTTATTGTGCTTAGCACTATTTATAATGAAACCTACTTGAAAATTATTGATTTTTTTGGGTTAAAATGTGTTGAATTATGTAATTAAAATGACATGTTATGAAGGTAAATGATATACATCATTATATGTTCAAACTTATGTCATTTGTGCAATTTTTGTCCATCCTATGTTTCTAATTTGTCTGTTAGTGCGATTTTGTTGATATTTTTGTGCTTTGCATTATGTATAACAATGCAAGCTACGCGAAGATTTCGAATATATTTAGTGGAAATTAGCCACAAGAGCCTCTTTAGCAAGTGGAATTAGTTTTTAGGACACAACTCTGAAATAATTACTTTCAAGGACAAAACGCAAAATAATTAGTTTCTAGGACCTAAAAACCTATGAAATTATGTCCTTGAAAGTAATTGGACCGCTGCCTTTGTCCTTGAAAGTAATTATTCTGCTGACTTTGGCCTTGAAAGTAATTTCTTTGAATGTGTGTCCTAGAAACTAATTGGACTGCAAAGTTTGTCATTCTGGTGAAATGTCCATATATTTATTTGTGCTAAAATGAGTTGCATTATATATATATATATATATATATATATATATATATATAGCTAGGGTCAATAGCACCTTCTATTTAGCACCATCTGTAGCCTCCGATATTAGCCACAAATTTATATTTAAATATTTGGTCTACGTGACAGGAGAGAAAAATAACAAAATATTTAAATAGAAACTTGTGGCTGACATTTGAGGCTACAAAATGGTGCTAAATAGAGAGTGTTATTAATCCTAGCTCATATATGTATACATACACACACATACATATACACACACACATACACACACACATACATATACACACACATATACATATACATATACATATACATATACATATACATATACATATACATACATATACATACATATATCATACACACATATATATACATATATACATATACATATACATATACATACACATACACATATACATATACATACACACACATATACACATACACATATATACATACACATATACATACACATATATACATATACATACACATATATACATATACATGTATATATCATACACACACACATACATATACACACACACATACATATACATACATACATATATATATATATATATCATACACACACACATATATGTGTGTGTGTTTTGTACAGATGTATGATACAAAATATTATACATACAAAATAATGGTAAATTGTGCAATCTTAATGGTTTCCTTTTGCATTGCATTCTAAACAATGCAACCCACCTGATATGTTATAATCTTCGTTGTTGCATTAGGTTATTAAATTTTGACGAATTTGTTTTGTGATATTGACATTTGCATTATTCTAGGGGCTAGATTATTATGTGATATTTCAAAGACTCGATTTATTATTTGTTATGTTTTAGGGATTAGATTTATAATATGAAAAACCTGAAAGCCGTTTTTCTATTGCCATAAATTATAGGGATATGTAACATTCTTATATGGACACCTCCTTTACAATAGGATTTAGTGTCATCTGATGTAAAAATTTCTTTAATATCTTATCATAAAGATTTTTTTTGTTTGCAGATGAACAACATTCTTCAAGATGTGCAGTTCACTGATCAGCAACGCTTCAAGCAATTTGTTTCTCAAAGCAGAGTTAACATGGAGGTGCCTTTGAAATGGATGCTGAACTTTTATATAGGGACATTTCACTAGAAGGACAAACTCTGCAGTTCAATTAGTTTCTAGGACACACATCCACAGAAATTAATTTCAAGGTCAAAGTCAACAGGATAATTACTTTTAAGGATAAAGTCAGTAGTCCAATTACTTTCAAGGACATAATTTCATAGGTTTTTAGGTTTTAGAAACTAATTATTTTGCATTTTGTCCTTAAAAGTAATTATTTTAGTTGTGTCATAGAAACTAATTGCACTTGCTAAAGAGGCCCTTGTGACTAATTTCCACTTTTATATATGTGTCAATGTGCGCGCGCGCGTGTGCACATGCGCGCTATGTGTACATTATATATGTCGAGGACCACTAGTAAAGTAGTAAGATTTTAGACAGTGGATTTATTTGTGTATACATACATGTTTGTATGTATGTACATTATATTGGGGAAAATCCCTTCAGATGATCAGTATAAGGGAATAAAAATCCAACGCAGTGGAAAACAACTGGATCGTGATTGTAGTGAGACAAAACAAACAGAGATAAACACCAGAACAGACAGTCACAGATCTATGCAATGCAGAAAAATAAATAACACCAGTATTTATAGTGGTTATACTACCGCGAGGCAGTGTACGTCCACTTGGCGAGAGGATATTTTATTAATCACTAAAAGATTAGAGTTACAAGATTGATTCACTTTTGAAGGCTGTACATAAGAATTAACAATACAGACAAAATTCTGCAGAGTTTCAGCTTTCTAGAATGACTACCATTGTTGTCCAGAAGCTACGCTATTTATAGAGTGAAGAAATGAAAATGAGTAGCTGCTATATAGCAGTCCTGGGGTTTGGTTCGGCATGCATCTGGTTCGGCACAATTTGGTTCGGCAAAACACTCAACTGGTTCGGCATCAACACCGAGCGAGTAATTTGATTCGACATTCCTCACGAACTAATTTGGTACGGCATAATGCCCGAACGAAATAATTGGATCGGTCTGCTTCAAATCATCGAACGAAATATTTCGTTCGACAATTTTTTTTCTTTCTTCTCTCCGCTCCTCTATTTTACCGAACGAGGACTTCGTGGCTTCCTCCTCTTCGTTCGGCAAGGCCACCGCTTCGTTCAAAACTAGGGTTTCATGCTTCGTGGCTTCCTCCTCTTCGTTCGGCAAATCTGGAGCTAAGGTTTTGCCTCTTTCTTCGAGTTTGAATTCAGGTATCAAATTCAACAATCTCCACCTTGATACCGAATTCCAAACAAGCCTTCCAACTTCATCTACACCTTCATGCTCCAAGTAATGGATACTTACCCAATGAGCTTCGGCAATGCCATCATCCATTACACTCTGTCAACGAACTCCGGCAAGGCCACCGCCCGTCAACAAAGTGTTCGAAGTACCCAGTCCGTGTAGAACCTATCAATCTCCACCATGAAAACAAACGTCTCCTTGAACCATCTCAACGCTCCCCCCGTGCCACTCTGTGGCACCTAGCACTTTATTAAGCGAATCAAGTCCGAGCAATGCTCGAACTTGGCAACAGACAACAACTTGATAAATATGTCAGCTGCATTCTTCTTTGTGTGAACTTTCTGAAGACGAACTAGCTTCTCTTCACTCATCGAGACAAGGAACAACTCTGTCACCTCAATATGCTTCATCCTCGAGCTGAATGCCAGATTTTCAGCTAAGTGAATTGCACTCTGACTATCACAGTACACATCTACGCCTTCATATACGAAGCCCAAATCACACAACAGTCGTCTCAAATAAAGCGTCTCCTTAGCTGCTTCAACCGCAGCTATGAGCTCTGCCTCTGTAGTAGACAAAGTCACAATCGTCTGCAACCTTGTTTTCCAACTGATTGCTGTCCCACCATTGGTGAACACATATGCAGAGGTTGACTTCCTTCGATCTCTATCACCGGCATAGTCGAAATCACAAAATCCAACCAAGCTAAAATCTCTATCTCTGCCGTTAAAGACAAGTCCATGGTTTGGAGTTTCTCTAAGGTATCTAAAGATACACTTCACTGCTTCCCAATGCGTCTTTCCTGGATTTTCCACGAACCTACTCACCAATCCAACCGTCTGTGCAATGTCAGGCCTAGTGCAGACCATGACATACATCAAGCTGCCAACTGCACTTGCATATGTGACCTTTATCATATAAGCCTTGTCCTTTTCCGAGATCGGAGAGCCTTTACTAGAAAGCTGTATGTGCAAAGATATGAGTGTGCGGATTGCCTTTGCCTCTTCCATGCTAAACCGAGCAAGCACCTTTCGAATGTACTTCTTTTGAGTGAGGCTCAAAAGTTCTAGCTTTCTATCCCTTTGGATTTTCATATCCAAAATTTACTTTGCTTCTTCAAGGTCCTTCATTTCGAATTCCGCCTTTAGCTTTAGCTTCAAACTATCGATTTCAGCCTTATCCTTGAAAGCAATCAACATATCATCCACGTACATGAGTAGGTACACCCATCTACCATTCTTTAAATGCTTAAAGTATACACAAGCGTCTTTGATGCTACGATCAAAACCAAGTGAAAGCATAAAAGAGTCAAACCTCTTGTACCATTGTCTAGGCGACTGCTCAAGTCCATATAAAGACTTCTTCAAGTTGCAAACCCAATTTTCCTTTCCATCTACAACAAATCCTTCTGGCTGCTTCAAGCAGATGGTCTCATCCAAGTCTCCGTGCAAGAAAGCGGTTTTCACGTCCAGTTGCTCCGGCTTCAAGTCATGAGCTGCGACGATAGCGAGCAAAATGCGGATGGACGTATGCCTCACTACTGGAGTGAATATATCATCATACTCCAATCCCTTTCTTTGTGAAAACCCTTCAGCAACTAGTCTAGCCTTGTATCTTTCATCATCCTTCACCTTGAACACCCATTTGCAACCTATGGCTCGGCTTCTTTGAGGAGATAGTACCAGATTCCAAGTCTTGTTCTTCTTCAACGACTCTAACTCCTCTTCCATAGCGCACATCCACTTTTAACTATCACATGACTTCAAAGCTTCATCAAAGTCAAGCAGCTCCTCACGAACCACATGTAGAGCATAGTCAAACTGATCACCTAGGCTAAGGTTCGCAAACTGCCAATCACCATACCTTTCGGGCGGCCTAATAGTCCTACGACTGACCCGAGTAGGTACTGCTTCGCCTAAATTCATTTCAGCTCCATCTTGAACTGAACTTACTCTAGATTCATGCACATCACCAACACTACTAGAAGGTACATGTGAACTATCCTGTGATGTTTCATCAACTGCGTTTTCTTTGACAGCATCAACAACTCTACTATTTGGCTAGAACACGGGAACTTCTTCCATCTCCTTAGGCCTATCAGAATCTTCTGATGTGGTAGGTAGCTTCTTCCTTGGATTGAACATAGCAGACTCATCAAAAGTAACATGTCTGGAATGAACAATCTTTCGATCAATAGGGTTCCAAATTCGATACCCTTTGATACCATCGGTGTATCCCATTAGTATGCCCTTATATGCTCTAGCCTCCAACTTGTCATCACCTGTATGGTGAACGTACACGGGACAACCAAAAATTCGGAAGTAACCAAGATACACTGCTTTACCTCTCCACTTCTCCTCTGGAATCTTCCCATCTATGGCTAGCACGGAATTTGATTTATGATATGCGCCGCAGTTGATAATGCTTCAGCCCAAAAGCCTCTAGACAAGCCCGCCGTCAATCTCAAGCAACGAGCCTTCTCCAGTAGAGTCATGTTCATCTTTTCTGCAACCCCGTTGGATTGCGGATCTCCGGGTGTAGTGAAATGTCTCTGAATGCCATACTGTCCACAAAAGTCGAGGAACTCCCTAGAGACAAATTCATCGCTATTATCAGATCTCAGCATCTTCAACTTAGAACCAGATTGGTTTTCAACAAGCACTTTCCAGTCTTTGAACTTCTCAAAACTTTCTGATTTGGCCTTCATCACATACACCCATACTTTCCGAGAAAAGTCATCAATGAAATAGATAAAATACTTTGCTCCTCCAAGAGGAGTAGCAACCGGCCCCCAAACATCTGTATGCACGTACTCAAGTACTTGCCTCGATCTATGGAGTCCAACTCCAAAAGATACTTTAGTTTGTTTGCCTAACACACACTCCTGGCAAAAGTCCATCTTGTCGAAGCTTTCTTCTTTGATCATCTTCCGTCTTCGAAACAACTCTAAGTCATTCTCTGAAATATGATCCAACCTGAGATGCCAAAGCTTTGTGGCATCCAAAACACGAGAACTATCTACTCCATCACACGACTCTTCAAGAACTGTGGTTCCTTTCAGCAAATATAGATTTCGGAACACATCTCCTTTAATAAGAACTGGTGCACCTCTCGAAACCTTCAGACTATCCTTCTCGATAGTTACCTTGCATCCCAAAGATGCCAATTGTCCTAAAGAAGTTAAGGACTTTCGAAGATCTGGAACATACCGGACACCTGTCAAAGTGCGTATCACTCCGTCAAACATCATGATCCTCACTGTACCTTCACCCATTGCTCTACAGCTAGCATCATTGCCCATAAGAATAGAGCTTCCCTCTCGTCCAACGAAAGAACTGAAGTAATCCTTATTAGACGTCATATGAAAAGACGCTCCCGAGTCCAACACCCAATGGTCTGAGACATCCGATACTGCTGCAGACAACACATTGTCAGATACAGACTTCTCCACCACAAATGATGAAGATCCGTCTTCTTCCTTCTTCAAATCTGGACAATCCTTTTTTCAATGATCAGGTTTATTGTAGATAAAGCACTTCCCGTTTTTAGACTTTCCTCTCTTGTCATTACCAGGCTTCCTGGACTTGGAACGCCCGTTAGAGTGTCAATTCTTCTTATTTTCTCTACCTCTTTCAACAAACAGGCCGTGACTACTACTTCCACCTCTACTTCTTTCACTTATCTCCTTCATATGATTTCTCAAGCCCTCAGATAGAAGGTCCGACTTCACATCTTCCACTATCAATGTGTCTTTAGCGAAGATAAGGCTGTTAGCGAAACCTGTGTAACGCTCCGAAAGAGAGCACAAAAAAATCATTGTCATTTGCTTCTCATCCATCTTCAAGTCAACAGTCTTCATCTTCATCACGAGATTATCAAAGAAATTAAGATGTTCCTCCATTGAAGTATCCTCTCTCATCCACATGGTAAAAAATGTCTTCAGCAATATCAGATGGTTAGTCAGAGATTTCTCCAAGTAGAGATTTTATAACTTGGTCCAAATGCCCATAGTAGTGGTCTCACTGCTAATCTCTAAGATAACATTCTCTCTCATAGCTAGTTGTAAAGTAGTAAACGTCCATTTTTCCATCTTCTTCCTTTCCGCGACTGAGATGTCAACCGTCAACTCCTCAGGGACAAACACTACTGGATGGACTTCATTCCTCATTAGAACAACCTTCATCCTCCATTGCCACTTCTTGAAGTCTTTATCCCCATTTCATTTCTCAATTGCCAACTGTGATCCTGACGCGATATACATCCCTCTAGTATAGGGTCTTGTAACAACTGTAGTCGCTTTATCTTCTGCCATAGCGTCTAACACTCTTCAATCAACCTTGCATCTCCAATACCAGACTGTTGGGAAAAATCCATTCAGATGATCAGTCTAAGAGAATAAAAACCCAACGCAGCGGAAAACAACTGGATCGTGATTGTAGCGAGACGAAACAAACAGAAATAAACACCAGAACAGACAGTCACAGATCTATGCAATGCAGAAAAATAAATAACATCAGTATTTATAGTGATTCCACTACCGCGAGGCAGTGTACACCCACCTGGGAAGATGAGATTTTATTAATCACTGAAAGATTAGTGTTACAAGATTGATTCATTTTTGGAGGCTGTACATAAGAAGAATTAACAATACAGACAAAATTCCGCAGAGTTTCAGCTCTAGGATGGCTGTCATTATTGTCCAGAAGCTCCGCTATTTATAGAGTGAAGAAATAAGAAGGGGTGACTGCTATATAGCAGTCCTGGGGTTTGGTTCGGCAAAACACTCATCTGGCTCGGCATCAACACCGAGCGAGTAATTTGATTCGACATTCCTCATGAACTAATTTGGTTTGGCATAATGCCCGAACGAAATAATTGGACCGGTCTGCTTCAAATCACCGAACCAAATATTTCGTTCGGCAATTTTTTTCTTCTTCTCACCGCTTCGTTCAAAACTAGGGTTTCATGCTTCGTGGCTTCCTCTTCGTTCGGCAAATTTGAAGCTAGGGCTTCGCCTCTTTCTTTGAGTTTGAATTCAGGTACCAAATTCAACACATTATGTATCCATGACCACGTAAAGTAGTAGGACTCTATGGTGTGGATCTCTGTTGTAAAAATCTTTTGGACCTCCGCCTAGGCCCCGCCTAAACACTAGGCGAGGCTTACCGCCAAACTATCTACCATTTCCCGCTTAGGCAAGTCTTACCTCATCTTCTAGGAATTCAAATGGGTATCTAGCTATTGGATAGGCATTAGTTGAGTTTGTTGCCTCGTATAAGAATTTTCGTTCTAATTTTAGACTGATTTGCCTCCTTGGCTACTCTCAAGTCCATTCAAACCCCTAAATTTCCAAATTCGATCGAATAACACTAAACCAAATACTAAAATTTTATTCAAAGCACACAAGTTATCAAAAACATACAACTTCAATTAATTTTCGATTAAACACCGTCTAAATGATTAATCTCTAGTCCATACTTGCAGCCTAGCGTATGCCTAATTATTTTTACAACCTTGGTGTCATGGAATCGAGTCTTCTAGCATCATTTACCAATTACACACACATTACAAGGATCCATTGCACCCCTATAGTATAGAGCATCCCGTTGGCACTCCTATCATATTTTGATTACACCATTCCAAATGCTACCATAGTTTGTAAATGTTTAGTGTACGTATATATATAACACATACATACAAAAAATGAGACCATTTTGAAATCCTAACCTCTTCAAAATTATAAGCAAATGTTAACCGTTTAAACATTTATTTTAACCGTTAACCTGAGCATAGTTTTTTCATGGAGATGGTCTTAGATACGATATAAACAAATCCCATTTTTTGTTTCATTTGAAGTAGTATGATTCAGAATATGATAACGGTGCTAAAGGAATGCTTCAAAAGAGGGGTGTCATTGATCCTTCATTATGTATGTATGTATGTGTGTGTATTATGTAAGCATGCGTGTGCGCGTGCGCACATATATACATGTATTGATGTATGTGTATGCATGTCTGTCTGTTCCATTAATAGTTATATACAAAAACTTCTTTTGCAGAACGAATTAAGGGGCAATGGCCATAATGTTGTTGCTTCAAGAATGGATGCTAAACTGAATGTTCCCGGATGGATTTCTGAACAAATGGGTGGTGTTAGGTTAAATTAATTTTTTATCGTTACATATTGGATATTATGATCTGCATATTTTAATGGTGGGAAAAAGAAAATTATTCTGACTTTAT
Source organism: Allium fistulosum (assembly GCA_030737815.1). Taxonomy (NCBI): domain Eukaryota; kingdom Viridiplantae; phylum Streptophyta; class Magnoliopsida; order Asparagales; family Amaryllidaceae; genus Allium; species Allium fistulosum. The sequence continues at coordinate 689,896,423 of CM060908.1, read as the reverse complement.
TTTGAGAAAATATTTGGAATTTTTGCCGAATCAATTCACATGGCAAGTCTAGAGAAACTTTTCTCAAATATCTTCACGAAGGAACCGGGATTATTTTAAAATTAAAAAAAGATTGGGCACAATTACCCTTTTTCAAGTTACTATGGACCTTTCATTTATTTAATAAGGATAATTTCCAAAGATTTTGGTAAAATATATCGGTTCAAAATAAAATTTTAAATGAGAGTGTTATGATGAAACTTCATCTAAAACGATGTGCTAGAAAGCAATGTGCGATTTGAAAGACATAATTCACTATGGATTCTTACATCCGTCATTTTCTATAGGAATGAAGGTGTCGGTATTTTTTAATAAAAAAATGCTTCTTTGTGCACATTCTTCATCAGATATTAAACTACAAACTCATGATCAGCATCCGGTATAAAAATTGTAATTCTATCTTGGATGTGCTTTAAACAATGTTAATCACTGAAGCTGTAGAGGTTTTTCGTAAGTTTTAACTGAATGCTGATCTGGCATTATAACCGAACACTTTTATAGCGTTGTATCAGATTCTAGACGTGGAAAATACTTTTGCTGATTAAATAAATAATTATCATTTATTTCACAGGCTAAATGGACGGATGCCACTGTACTTGTACTAAAATATGCTATATAATTTGTAAGAAGATATTAATTATTCTCGTCTTATTTTTGCAGTTATTTGGAATTTCTGCAGAATCTTGAGAAGAAAATCGATCAAGATTGGGATATAATATCATCCTCGCTTGAAGAGATTCGAAGATCTTTTCTATCTAAGAAAGGGTGTTTGGTTAACTTAACAGCTGATGAGAAAATTCTTGATAGTTCAACAAAGTACCTTTCTAGTTTTCTCGATTCTCTTCCAAATTCTTCATCTGCTCAAGGTGAATCGTGGTATGCCACGCTTTCCGAAGAAAATGAAGCTATTGTAATTCCTACTCAAGTGAACTATGTAGGCAAAGCTGCAAACATACATGAATCCGGGTATCAATTTAGTGGAAGTTCATATGTCATCTCCAAGTACATTAGTAATACATGGTTGTGGGATCGTGTTAGAGTTAGTGGTGGTGCATATGCTGGATTTTGCGACTTTGACGTCCATTCAGGTTCACTTTCTTAATGATAATATATTTCTTACTTCAAATTCTTTTTAAAAGGATATTTTAAAAAGGATTTTTTTTTAAATAATTTATATACCCATTTTGACAACTTTTCAAAAGATGGTGTGCATTTAGATCACTTTAAAATTATTTACAAACATAGACAAAAAGTGAACATTTGTACGGATCCTATTTGAAATAGTACCCATGCATTCTTGAGATACCCTTTATTTTTTAAGAATAAAAGTTACATCGAGGCTGTTTCAAATTACTCCAGTTAAAGCATGGCAGAAATCAGACTATATTTTTAATAGGAGTACTTGCAATGATGCCTTTCAGAAAGCAAACCAAAATGAGACGCTCTCGTTTTTGGTTTAGTATGAATTCAATTGGATGTTTAGGATTAAGTGGTTATTATTGTGTAATCTTAATTGACAAATTACAGGAGTATTCTCATACTTATCCTATCGTGATCCTAATATTTTAAAAACACTTGATGTATATGATGGAACACCAAACTTCCTTCGCGAGCTCGAACTTGATGATGATGCTCTAACAAAGGCTATCATTGGTACCATTGGAGAAGTTGATTCATATCAGCTGCCAGATGCTAAAGGCTACAGTTGGTATGCGTTCTAACTTGTACTAAAGAATGCATGCCATTTTATAGTTTAAACTACTAGTTATCGGATATTCAATGTGTTGTAAACTTATATAACACATGAAATTCCCTGGGTAATTGTTTATCCCTACAGTCTTCCTGAACTTCAAATAGAATCTACTAGCATGGATTTAGATAATGCGTTTGTTGGTTAGCCTGGATGGCTAATAATACCAAAGTCTGTTTACAACTTTACATCTATATTTCTTTTCAAGGATACCTTTGGCTTATGTATGCACAAAAAAATCAGTTACCTGATTATACTTGTGCTCTGCCATAATTTGTAGACTGTAGTTTAATCTATCAAAGAGGAAGGTTATTTAAACATTTCTTTGCTTTCAGTCTATTACGGCACTTGCTTGGTGTGACTGATGAGGAAAGAGAAAGAAGACGAAAAGAGATCTTATCAACCACGTGAGCCTTATTTTTATGACTTGTATAATGATAGTTGGCATGAAAAGAATGCGTTTAGAACAGTGTTCATAGGTTTTTTTCCCCTTCATTTGCAGGGTAAAAGACTTCAAAGAGTTTGCTGATGCACTTGAGTACGTTAAAAATAGAGGAGTGGTGGTCGCTGTTGCATCTTCAGATGATGTAAAAGTGTCAAACGAACAGAAGCCTGGCTTCTTCAACATTAAAAATGTATTATGATATATAGAAATGAAATTATTCTGAAATCAGTAAATCAAATGCAGCTTTGTGCATTTGATAGATTCTGTATCCTTTTTATACTTCACAGAACAGTACAAGGATACATATATATAAGAGATACAACCATTTATTGGAGGAATAAGACAGGCTTGCAAATAAAAAATGTAATTGTTATTTAGTGGACAAACTCTTTGTAAATCATACAGTGTATCATATATAGTTGTAATAAAAAAAATTCTATGGTTGCTAGAATGTTACTCTGTGATATACCTCTCTTGATGATTATGGCTGATCATTTATTATGTATTTATATATTATATTATACTTACATGATCGATTTTTATAACATAATCATCATGATTACATACACATTAGACTTTTGCACCAATGTTCTTTTTACTCCAAGTCCAAGAATCCAAAGGAGAAGCAGGCAGTGGTGGTAACATCAATGCTTTCTTGCACAACCCAAAAGGCCATCCTTCACAATGCAAGAACTCTTCCCATATCAACCTCCCTTTATAATCTTTATACCAATTGTTTTCTTTTTCACTCGAACATTGAGATAAGTAGCTTTTCACAGAATAGAAAACCTCGCTTTCTTCTTCGATGCTATCGTCATTTTCTGCTTTTTCAACATTGTCTTCTGCATTTGATGCCTTTAACAGTTTTTCCAGATTGTTAGTGAAAAGGTAGTTGGTTGGCTTTGCCTTTGCCTTCATTGCCTGATTCTTTATCTCTGCTATTATCCTCTGACAAAAATACAGAATAATCTTAGTTACATGGTTGTGTTGTAAACAAGAAACAACTGTTTGATATTTCTTGATAAAATATGCATGCTTGTTAAATATCCAATTATATTTTGATCATCTTAATAATAGTAACAAAGAAAATTCTGAAAATGAAAATCAGTGTAAGAGATTATGGTAATGTGTTTGAAAAGAGAGCAAATGGATAGAGAACATTTTCGTAATCAATATCAATGTCAGACAGGGATTCCTCTTCATGTTCAGAACTGAAAGAAGGAGAATCAAGGCATGAAGAAACACGAAAGCGAGTGCAAGCATCCTTGACAAGAGATGGAACTATCTTGATGCCATTATTGCAAGAGTTTTTAGTTTTTTCTTGATGAGCAAAACAATGCATTTTGAAGATTGAGAAGGCTGCTATAAGGTTCAGTGAGTCTTTATTAGTAATATAATATATACATTTATAGGATAATAGATTAAAGAGTAAGAAGGACAAGCATGATAATGACATTACAACTTATGCTATATAGATTATAGAGCCTAAACACTTTGGGGTAAAGATAAAGCCAGCAATATTTGGCAAATCGCCATACATTTGCCCGTTTTACATTTACAGTTTATTTATAATACAATAAAAAGGTGTTGCCAGGTAAAATTCCAAGTTAGGCTTGAATGTAAAACTTATTTCAATTGTAGACTCCATTTGAAACACACTATAAAAATAAATTTGTTTTTTATCATAATAGAAGTTGTGTTTAACGCACACTGCGTAAGTAGAGTCTTTAAATAAACGTATTCACACATTTTTAAAATGCACAAGTATAAACTATAAATTTATGCTTACACATACTCGATTAAAAAGAGATCTATTTTCGTATGGTGTTTGAAATTTTGTCCATGCTACCAAAACCTGAGTTTAATAGAAGAATAACTATACGAGCAAGATGGAAGGGATTTGAGTAGGCTTAGATTGTCAAGCAACTTAGATATGAGGATTCTAATTCACTTTGAGAATACCGATTTACAAAAAATTCAAAGTTAAGAAATTGGAGACATTATATAATCTTATGCATGATATGTTATGGTAGATTAAGATAACATCACAAGGGTTAAGCAACACTAAATCTTCTGCTAATGATCCAGTTAGCAGTAGTTTTCTAGCATATTTTTTACTTAAAGCCTACTCTTTATCTAGACAGAACAACTACTTAATAGCTTAAAGCTTTGAACAAATAAACTAGCCAATGTAGAAAATTCGAAAGCAGTACTAGATTTTTAATGGGTTTACGGTTTATGCATACACATGTATACATGGAAGTTCTTCAAAAAGTGAAAATTATAAGCAAGTAGAAAGCTGTTGACTATTGACCTTTTAGAGAAGAATGAATCTTATCTGAAAAACAAAAAGTCTAGGCAACTACTTACAGTAGTTAAAACAATTAGTTACTTGTACGTGTGAAACCAAACAAGTTCTTTGGAAGTTGATATCATAAGCAAACCAAAAACTTCTTCCAACGTTTTTTGAAATGACGAATGCTTCTTCTCTCTTGTCTTTTCCTCTGATCCCTAACCATTACTCTTAATACTACTACTACTACTACCAGTACAGAGTCATTATTTTCAAACAAGTTGGAATCACTTAGAGATGAAATCCAAAATTAAATGACAAAGTCAATTCAAAAGTAATAATAACAATAATAGATAAAAATAAAATAAAGCTAAAAATAAAATAAATTAAAATAATTACACTAAATGATGATGATGATGATGATCATTAATAATAATTGTAATAGCTTTGCTGTCACACTTTTTTGATATCAACGTGAACTATTAAAAACGTCCATCTATATATTATCAAATCTTAATCATTTAAAATTAAGATTTAATATTAAACTTCTTTTACAAATTCAAACGATCATAAAACTAGAATGTAATAATTAAACATGCTTTACAAATTCAAAACGCTTCTAAAATAGGATCTTAAATTAAACTTCCTTTGCAAATTCAAAATACTTCTTTACAAATATACAATCTTAATATCACTTGAAAATATAAAAAAAATCATTTTTTTCGACTGATTTAAACATATACAGTTTATAAGAAAAACAATTCATACGCGAAGCGCGGCTGTAACACTCATAATAATAATGATACTAATAGTAATAGAGAACAAATACCAAACACTACGTCTTAGGCTCCTATTCACTAGTCCTATAATCTAAAACTTATGACACCACCCTTAAACCAACTTTAAGCAAAAAAAAAAAACTTATAGCTCATGATACCAGCTCTTCGGATATATTTCAATCTCTCAAGTCCCTTTTTACTATCTTCTCTCACGTCAACCTTGATCGACCACTACCTCTCTTTGAGAATTCGATATGGCCTGTAATTCGAATGCATACAAGTGCCTCGGGAGGCCTCCGTTAGAGATGTCCAAACCATCTTAAATGACGTTGTTGCTACTCCAAGTTTGTCATGTATATCATCATTTCCAATTTGGTCTCGTCTTGTATGACCACAGCTCCATCGCAACATACACATCTCTGCTACACTTATCTTTTGGATATGTTATCTTTTAGCAGGCCATCATTCTATACCATACAACATTGCAGGCCTGATTTTCATTCTGTAGAACTTTCCTTTAAGCTTTTGTGAGACTTTCATATCACAAAGAATGTTAGACGCTAGTCACCATTTCACCCATCCCGCTCGAATTCTAAAAGTAACATCTTCACCAATCTTACCATCATACTGCAACATTGATCTTAAATATCAGAAGTATTCCTTCTTGGACACTACTTGTCATGCCAGAATGAATCTTCATCCCCTAACCTGACACCATTGAACTGGCACTTTGTATACTCTATTTTAGTTTTGCTAAGCATAAAAACTTTGATTCTAAAGTCTACCTCTACAGCTCCAGTTGTCTATCAACCTCTATCTTACTTTCGTCAATTAGCAAAACATCATCAGCAAAGAGCATACATCAAGGAATTTCACCTTGTATACCCTTCATAATCTCATCCATCACTAGGGCAAAAATGTAGGGGCTCAAAGCTGACCCTTGATGTAATCCTATGTTAATGGGAAAGTCACTGGTTTCACCATCGCATGCTCTGACACTTACATATCCTTGATAAGGGTAATGTATTTTGTTGGGACTCTCTTCTTTTTCAGAGCCCACCACATATTCTTTCTCGGTACTTTGTCATAAGCTTTCTCCAAATCGATAAACACCATGTACAGATCCTTCTTTTGCTCCCTAAATCTCTTCATAAGTTGTCTTATCAAGAAAATCGCCTTTGTAGTCGACCTCCGAGCATAAAACCAAATTGGTTTTTTGAAACGTTTGTCATCGTTCTTAATCGATGTTCAATGACACTCTCCCAAAGCTTCATTGTATGACTCCTAAGCTTAACTCCTCTGCAATTTATGCAACTTTGAATATCTCCTTTATTTTTGAAGATTGGAACTAATATGTTTTTCCTCTATTCATCTGGCATCTTGTTTGATTTGAAAATGTTATTGAATAACTTAGTTAGCCAGGCTATCCCTACATCTCCAAGGCATCTCCATGCCTCAATAGGGATGTCATAAGGCCCCAACATCTTGCCTGCTTTCATCCGTTTTAGCGCCTCCTTTACCTCGGACTCTTGAATTCTCCAAACAAAATGTCTGTCGGTATCATCAAAAGAGTCGTCCAGCTCGATGGTAGTGTTATCACCATCTTCATTGAATAGCTTGTCGAAGTATTCTTTCCATCTATTTTTTTATCTCATCGTCCTTCATCAAAAGTCTATTATTCTCATCCTTGATGCACTTGACTTGGTTGAAGTCTCCCGTCTTCCTCTCGCGGAACTTAGCTATCCTATAGATTTTTTTTCACCCTTCTTCATACTTAGCTTTTGATATAAATCTTCATACGTCCGACCCCTTGCTTCACTCACCGCTCTCTTTGCATTCTTCTTTGCCGCTTTGTACTTTTGCATGTTGTCCTCGCTTCTTTGATGATGCAAGCATTTGTAGCATTCCTTCTTCTCTTTGATAGCCTTCTGCACATCACTGTTCCACCATCACAAATCTTTAGGTTCGCGTTTATTTTCTTTTGTTATCCCAAACATCTCAGTAACCACTTTTCGAATGCCCATTGTCATCTCATCCCACATGTCATTTGCTTCTTTTTCCATATTTCATGTCCCTTCACTCTATCCTTAAACACTCATGAAGCATCTCCTTTGAGCTTCCATCATTTCACCCTATTAATCTTGACTCTTTATCCTATCGAACACGTATCCGAATATGAAACTTAGATATCAAAAGCTGATGTTGTGAGATGACACATTCTCCAAGTATGACTTTGCAATCTACACAAGTTCATTTGTCATATCTTCTGGTAAATACAAAGTCAATCTAGCTAGAGTTTTGACCACTACTAAAAGTAACATAATGCGGTTGTCTCTTTCTAAAGAAGGTATTAGCTATCATGAGGTCATAAGAATTATTGAAATTCCTCCTTCTTAGTTCCTATCGTCATATCCAAAACCACCATGCACTCTCCCAAACTCCCCACTGGTTGTACCAACATAGCCATTGAAATCTCCTCCTATGAAAAGTTTCTTGCTATTAAGCACATCTCTAACCATGACATCTGGATCATCCCAAAAATTCCTCTTTGGGGCTTCACTTAGGCCTATTTATGGGGCATAGGCACTAATGATGTTTAGAACCATGTCACCAACTACCGGCTTGACTAGGATGATCATGTCTCATTGTCTCCTAATGTCGACCACTTCGTTTTTAAGGTTCTTATCAATTAAAATGCCTACCTCGTTTTTGTTTCGTTCTTTTTCCGTGTACCATAACTTGAAGCATATGTTCTCCACGTCCTTCGCCTTCTAGCCCATCCATTTGGTCTCCTGAATGCATAAGATATTTACACATCTCCTAGTCATAGTTTCAACTATCTCTCTTAACTTTCCTATTAAGGAACCTACATTCCAACTACCCAACCGAATCCTACTTTCATCGACTAACTTCCTTGCCTCTCGCACCCACCGAGTAAAGTGCGAAGACCCTTGCTCATTTATCACTATATCGGGGTATCGATGTAGTGCACCGCTAAGGGAGTGACGACTCAGCCCTTGCGTATTTATCACCATACCCAAACCTCGATATGGCACGCCACTAAGGGAGTGGCGATCCAGCCCTTACTTATTTATCACCATACTTAAGCCTCAATATGGCACACTGCTTAGAGTGTTATTCCCCAAGGAAATAAAATAAGGTTCCATTTCCATAAGAGAGACTATAGTTTTTATGTTAGCTCGCCAAGTCTATCACAATCCTCCTCCTTCATCCTGGCTTGGGACAGACTATATAGAAAACTACATAGGCGAAGTTAATTTTCTTAATATTCAACCAAATTATCCCCTGTAGTTCCCCAATACAATTGGAAACCCTTTTTTTTACTGCCATTGGTTCGTTGAATCAGCTCTTGTCAAATATAAATTCTAGGATAGATGGAGACATGAATAATGCTATTGATTGCACGTAGGTCGAGATTTCAAAATCTAATAAAGATTTTATTGCTCCAGCACACAAAAATAAAATCATAATCTCAACTAAAACTATTTTTGAAAAATTAGAAATTTTGAAAGCAAAGTAACTCTGCTTCAGGTGGGGCATGGCTAATCATATGGTGAAAGATTGTAGAAGTGGAGTATTATGCTTTCCTTATAATAGATCAGGGTTGATCCATAAACCGTCTAGAAAGATCAGTGAATCGAAACAAAAAATGAAATGAAACCATAGTAGATGACAAAAGGGATAGGGCTTTAAACAGGTAGGATGATATGAGTAAGGGGAAGGAAGTGGTAACTGCAGTTCATGGTAATGTAGTCGATAATAATAAAACTCATTGCATGACATTTGATAACTTAGATTCTTTTGCTAAGGTGTATGTTACACCATAATTTCTACAAAATACTGTTGGAAATGTGGATTACGGATCTTAAGGAAGAATTAACATTGGAGGGGGGGGGGGTGAATAGTGTTTAATTAATTTTATGAATCTTTTTAAAATCATTTCAAATTAAATCCAAACAGATGCAATTCACAAACGCAGAAACAATCATAGAATCAAACACAGATGCAAATAGTAAATAAAAGCAGTAAAGGAAAGAACACACAGGAATTTTATACTGGTTCAAAGTTACCTTATATCCAATCCCACACAATTTTTTGTGTAGATTTCTTTTCAAATATAATGTCGATATTACAACCTTGATTTCAAGGCCACGAGATACACCCTCCTGTCTCCGAGTCCAAGGCAAACTCTCTTGATTTAACCAGGCTACAAGATCACCTAATTGATTTACGGGCTACAATCACACCCAATTGATTTATGGGCCACAATCACACCGTTTCCAATCACACTTCGATAGAGAGAGACTCGATACACTTCTTTGATTACAAATGATTCTATAACTTTGAATAACACTGAGATCTTTAAGAGAGAGTGACAGAGAATCAAACTAGAGATGATCGAGTTTGATTCACTTTGGATTTCGGCAGAGTTCTGTTAAAATATAAGAGAATACTTGAGTGGAGAAGAAGGAGTGAAGAAATGAATAAAAATTAACTTAAAATTCGTTGAAAACAACTGGTATTTATAGAAGAACAACGGTCATGTCCATTCGTGAAAGGTTATAACGAATAGACACTTCTTTTGAAAATTTGAATTTTAAATTCTACGGCTACCATGTCGACAAAGGGGGATGGGGGATGTCGACATGCGTATGTATTTTTTGAAAATTGATTTTGCTTTAAAATGATTTCTATTCTAAAACTTGTCAAAACAATTTCTAAACTTTGTAAACCATTTTGAATATAGTTTAAACTTATAAAAGAGTTTTAGAAAATAATTTAAAAATATATATAATCTATAAAATATTAAAAACTAAGTATAGCTATATTTTTGAGATTTAAAGCTAAAATATAAAATCCAAAAGGAAAACAAGAGATGATTTTAAAAATAGTTTTTGAATTAAGGCTAAAATATTTAAACCAAGAGAGATATCTTTTAAAAGGATGGTTTTGAAAAAATCTTAAAAATAAATCATTTTGAAATTTTCGTGGATTCCATTCCACTAGAGAAGGTCGTGGGTTCCATCCAACTAAAGAGGTCGTGGTTTCCATCATACTATTAAAGTGAGAAGGTGGATTCCATTCCACAATTAAAATCAGAATGAAGATGTTAGTGATATTATGAAGTTTTAACATAAATCTAGACTCTATTACTTATCTTGATATCTTGAACTCTTGATACTCATGAGTCTTCAGTTTTGATTTCTTCAATCTTGAATTCGTCAGTCTTGAATCTATATACTGTACAGTCTTTATTCTCAGTACCTGCATATATATACCCTGCATATACATATATATCTAGACAAGAATATTAGTATTTATATTTTATAACAAGTCCTAAAGTTGTTGTCATCAAAACCATCATCTCAGGAACTAACAATCTTCTATTTTTTGATGATAACAACCTTAGTTTGTAAAATATACTCCACCTAACTCTGATTCTACTCCGACCCCCCCCTTATTCCAACAACTCCCCTTTAATCTAAGCCTATCTAACAGCCTAACTATCCTATTTTATAATTCTCCCCCTTTGTCATCAACAAAAACTAAGCCTAAACTACATAACTCCCCCTTAAACTAATACTATGGAACTAAATGCTAATAACGAAGTATAATAAGTGAAAACATAAATCTAATTTTATTATATATGTTATTATATTACATAAACATATAAACGATTTTATACAAATACACAATATATAAAAATATTATCATAAAAACAATCTAATGAGAGTCCTTGACAATTGGTGACTTGTGAATCGAACAATTAGGGTAATGGAGACAAAATTTTCCACGTTGTTCGACCAAATTACCATCTTTGTCAAAATAGACTTCTCCAATGCAAATAACTTTATCATCCTCGTCCATTTGCGCTTCTTCCTCCTCCTCCTCCTCTTCTTCATTTTCCTCTAATGGATTATGAATATGTATGTTAGAGGAATCATCTTCAATCACAATAGGATCTGCATGATTATCCATTAGAAATTTTTGCAAATTTCTAAGGATCTTGCCTTGTTCTCCTGTTCCTTTGCCATCTTTATTTACATGATTTGTAATTCAGTCGGCATTTGTAGAGAATCCTTCAAAGTTTCCTCGATCTTCATCACTCGAGCCAATGTAGTTCGTTGAAATGGACCAGAATTAGGAGAAGGGAAGGAAAAGGTTGCATCTTGGTTTGATTTAGAAGAGGAGGCCATTATTTTATATTTTCAGAGGTTTATTACAGATAAAATGAAGTATGAAGACAGAAAAATTCGAAATGTTGTAATTATATAACCACCAAACTGATTTTAGAGGGAAAATCAAAATTACTATTGTATGTCGACATGGGGGTAGGGGCATGTCGACATCCCTTTGAAAATTTTGACAATTTTGTTTTTCTTTATTTATTTAGATATATATATGTTACTACATCTATATTTTATATCTCAGTTATAAAACAAATACCTAATTCTCTTCTTAATTTAATAAAGGTTGATTGATTCAAGGGTTTGGTCAGAATATCAGCTATTTGATTCCCAATGTTGATAAATTCAAGAGAAATAATCTCTTTACTTATATTATCTCTGAGAAAATAATGTATGATATCAATATGTTTTGTTCTGGCATGACGAGTAGGATTTTTGGATAAATTTATTGCACTTGTATTGTCACCATAAATTGGTGATTTTGAAATATTTAATCCAAAATCCTTTAGGGTCTATTGCATATAGATAACTTGAGAACAAGCCAAAGCAGCAGAGATATATTCTGCTTTAGTTGTTGATAGTGAGACAATATTTTGCTTCTTACTAAACCAGGAAACCAGAGAATGTCCTAAAGAGTGACAAGTTCCACTTGTACTTTTTCGGTTTGATTTACAACCCGCATAGTCAACATCACGATATGAGATTAAATCAAATGAATCATTTTTAGGCTAAAATAGGTCATAGTCTAAAGTGTGTTTAACATATCTTAGGATACATTTAACATCTTTTAAATGGGTCTCTTTGGGTTGAGATTGATATCTTGCAAAAAGATAGACACTATGCATGATATCAGGCCTACTCGTAGTTATATAGAGTAGTGATCCAATCGTTGCCCTGTATAGTTTTTGGTCGATATCTTTTGACATGTCTTCTTTATTCAAGGCTTCATTGGTTGCCATAGGAGTAGGTTTTCCACTTGTAGTACCAAACTTATTAATTAGATCCCTAGCATACTTTCCTTGACTAATGAAAATACCACTATCTAATTGTTTTATTTGCAATCCTAAAAAGAAAGTAAGTTCACCCTTATGACTCATCTCAAACTCTTTTGTCATTATTTTGGAAAACTCTTTGTTCATTTCATTGTTTGTTGATCCAAAAATGATATCATCTACATAAATCTGTACTAATTGGATATCATTTTTGTTTCTTTTAATAAAAAGAGTATTATCTGCTTTAGCAATTTCAAATTTTGATTGTAGTAGGTAAGATCTTAGTCTGTCATACCAGGCTCTAGAGCTTGTTTCAGACCATATAAAGCTTTCTTTAATTTATAAACATGATTTGGAAACTATTCTTCTTTAAAAATTAGAGGTTGTTCAACATAAACATCCTCTTTAACAAAACCATTTAAAAGGTACTTTTGACATCCATTTGAAATAATTTGAAATTATTGTGATTTGCAAAAGCAAGTAGAATTCTAATGGCTTCTAATCTTGCTACGGGTGCAAAGGTTTCATCATAGTCTATTCCTTCTTCTTTACAATAATCTTGCATGACTAACCGAGCTTTATTTCTAATGACCTGATCTTGTTCATTCATTTTATTTTTATAAACCCATTTAGTTCCTATTATAGTTTTGTCCTTGGGTCTAGGAACAAGTTCCCATACATCATTTCTGGTGAATTGATTCGGTTCTTCTTGCATAGCAAGAATCCATGAATCATCAGATGATGCTTCCTTTGGATTTTTGGGTTCAATAGTTGATATTAGAGCTATATTACTCAACTTGTTTAGTTGATTTCTAGTTCTAACAACAGATTCTATATTTTCTAGTATATTTTCTACAGGATGATCTTTTAAAAGCCAGATCTTTTTATTAGGATGAATAGTTTCACAATTTATTTCATTTGATTCATTATTTAGAGTAACAAAATCATCTTCATCATTTATTTGAACAAAATCTTTGAAATTTTTATCAAGATACATGCACTGATTTTTCAATGGTGTTGGTCTTTAAATTGAAAACTCTGGATGCTTTACTTCTATTAGAATATCTGATAAAGATTCCTTTGTCGGATTTAGGATCAAATTTATCCAAATTGTCCTTTGTATTTAGAATAAAGCATTTACTTCCAAAAACTTTAAAATAAGATGTCTTTGGTTTCTTATTAAAAAGAAGTTCATATGGTGTTTTATTGGTTAGAGGTCTAATTAAAATCCTATTCAAAATGTAACAAGCTGTAGCGACTGCTTCAGCCCAAAAATTTCTTGGTAATTTACTATCTGAAAGCATAGTTCTTGCACACTCTTGAATCGTCCTATTTTTATGATCTACCACTCCGTTTTGTTGTGGAGTTCTTGGAAAAGAAAAATTATGAGTTATTCCTTTTTGATTATAGAAATTCTCAAAATTTTTATTTTCAAATTCTCCACCATGATCACTACGAATAGTTTTGATTTTTAAAGAAAGTTGATTTTGAATTCTTTTTGCAAAAGTTTTAAATAAATCAAAAGCATCACTTTTATGTTTCAGAAAAATTGTCCATGGAAATCTAGAATAATCAACTACAATTACAAAAACATATTCACTGTGATTTATGGACTGAATTTGAGATGGACCAAACAGATCTAAATGTAGTAACTAAAGAGGTTTTGAAGTTGAAATCATACCTTTCAATTTGAATGAACTCTTCCTAAGTTTTCCTAATTGACAAGCATCACATATACTATCTACTTTAAAATTCATTTTAGGAAGACCTCTTACTAAGTCAAGTTTTGAAAGTCTAGATAAGAGTTTGAAATTCAAATGCCTAAATCTTTTTATGCCAAATCCAAGGGTCACTTGTATTAGCCAAAAGACATAGGTTATCATTTGATATTTTCATACCGAGAATATAAATATTTTTCTTCATAATTCCTTCAAAGATAATATTTGATCTATTATCTTCGATGTGACACTTATCCTTTTCAAATTTAATTTTGTAGCCCTTGTCATATGAAATGACCCACCTTTTATTTCTAAAAGTTTTTTTTACAGTGGCCATTTAATCAAGAAAATATTATACCCTAATATTTTCTTTAATCCAGGACCTTTATGCCAATAAGAATATTGGTTTACTTAGATCATCTTAAACTTACATATATGAAGATATATAAGCTACTTTTTACTTGAATCAGAGTATAAAAGTTTGTAAGTAAAATCTGTTTGGGAATCACTTTAAAGAAATAATCCCTACATAGCAATTGTGTTTCAGGAACCAGATTTTCAAAATGTACTTAGATTATTGCATAACTTTTGGTTTCATATCTAAAGACTTGGCATTTTACCTGTATTTCTATAATTTTGCTACTGTTTGAACTGTGCTCTTGCCTGTGCATGTGTGTGCATGTTCCTGTGCATGTGTGTCAGGGAAGCTTTAAGTGTTTAAATTTTTTTTACTTCTTCTTGTTATCAAAAGTGATTGAATCTACCCTATATTTGGGTTGTAAAAATCTACCATAAGTTGAGTTTAAAACTCTTTAGTGCTGTCTTAAACCAGGCTTAATGGATAGGTCATGTTAGCCATATTCAGTTTGCACTTTTCTTAAACAAGGAACATGTTATTTTGTTTTCTTTCTTAAGTGACTCAAAGCCTTTATTTGCCAGATTTTTTTTTTCATCTGTGAACATGAATTTCTCATGCCAAATGCCTAGTTGTTCATTTAGTTTATAAATCCTTACAATCTCAGGTTTTCTATCATTATAGAATAATTAATAAAAAGGCTAAAAAAACTTCATTACTTAGTGAAACATTTTCAAAATAAAACCCATAAGTTTCAGCTGAAACACCCATTTAAGTTCAATACGTACAAAACAGCAAATAACAATACATTGGTTTTTCTAAGCAACTTTAACAACATAGCTTAACATAAATTTGGCATAAACATCTATTTTAACTTCAGCAAATCTGTAAATATTACATCCAATTCCCTATGCAGCTAACTCATCCAAAGCTTGATCAATGAAATTCCTATTTTCCTTCATAATCACCATGAACTGCCTCATACAAATATGAGACACCCAATGGTGCATAAACACACAAGGGTCAGACTAATGTCTGGTATGAGTAATCTACCTGAAAACATGATTTTATATGACTTCTATTTATATTCAAATACTTTGAATGAATTAAGCAACTCAGTATCATCCTTGTGCATGTTTTTGTGAGGCATGTGCATTCATATCAATGCAAAACAAATTATGTATGATCCAAGTGGTTTAGTTCAGAGAAAACAATCATAAGATTCACCAATAAAACAACATAAACCAACCAATGCAATCATCAATTCAGTCATCAAGCCCCCTTTACAAATTTACTGGCCATCAGGGACTTCACCCAAGCCTCACCTGAACCTATTTCTATTGTTCACTATCAAGTGTCATATGGTCTTTAGCTACTTTCTCTTGTTAAATCACACACTGCCTAGGACATCTCTCTGTTCACCCAGCACACTCAGGCCCCTGGGTATAAACATACCATGTGTGAGCTTGCAATGTTCACCTTGCCAAGCTATATTTTGTAGCCCTAAGATCCAAAGTCCTTAGTTAAATTACTAAGTGTTATTTCTTTTTCATAAATGTGCTAATCCCCTCTGCATCTCACTTTTCAATCAGAGAAAAATAAACAATTCAACCAACATGTATTCATCTAGAGATTGGTAAGTCATGTTCCCAGAAGCCAACATTTAATCATGAAAACAGATGTGATTTCTTAGCATATTATTTTGCCTATGGGTTTCAATGGATCAAGTTATAGACATATGGCCATAAATAGTTTACTGGTTATCTCCTCTTACCTCTGGTTCAATCAGATCCTTATTAATCTTGAAGATCTGGCTAAACCATAAGTATATCCTTTGATTTGGGTAGTTCATAAAACATAGAAGCTCAGCACATGTATAACATTGCACTTCTACATTTTCCTTTGTTTCAGTTAACATGAGACATAAGCAACAACACAATGTTGCAGCCCCATATTTCCTTCCATTTTCAGACCATGTATCTACAACATGAACTCTGGGATTTAATAAATAACTTTATGAAGAAAACCCATAAAAAGAAATCACTCCATCTCAAAGTTAATTCACAGCATAGATAAACATTTTAAACATGAAATCCATGACTCTTATTTTTTGGGTAAGTCACTATGAAGGGTTTTACACTTGAACAGATCATTAACAACCCAAAGTCATCAAATCATAAAATGAACATAACTTGCAAAAGTGAATTATTAATTCAAATTGGCTGCCTCAATATTCAGGACTTAATGCCAAAGGTTTCAGTGAGGTTACTCACCTTAATTCTCTTTTCCTAAGCCTTTCTTTTATTTTTGATCCTCTGCCTTCCTCTAACTCTAATGGCCGGTGCTCCTTATTTTCTCAGGCTTATGTTTTTATTTTTCCTTTAGGTTATGAAGAGCAAATGTGTATGATCTCACTACACTAAGCCTCCTTATATAAACCCTGGCTGTTACTAGGGTTTTATGGAATTACCCAATGTCAGTTTTACCCCATAATATGATCTGCCTTACTCTTGATTCATAAAAGAAAAGGGTATGTGGTCCTTGTTATATTTTTTTCAGAAAATAAACCTTATTCTTTTAATCTTACCCCGGGTCATGTTATATGCATGACTTTAATTTTTCCTAAGCAAGAAGAATTGCTGGAAATGGATAAAGTGTTTATTTAAGGGTTCATACCATTTCCATGCAAGCTTTGTTTTTCTCTCTTCTTTTTTTTTACCTGCAATGCTTGCCTGTGTACATGTATAAATATGTATGCCTATTTTTGCCTAAGTCTTTTTTTTTACTTTTCTTTCTTTAAATAATTTTAACTATCTTATACTTTCTGCATGTATTCACTATTTCTGCCTATATATATATTTGTTTTCTTTATTTATCCTAACATATATATTAACTGTTGCCTATTTTATCACACAGAAAATGTGTGCATGTGTGTGCACTGTCTTGTGCACATGTACATGCTTAAGCCATACATTTGCAATCAGTTTCCATCTCTATTTTTCTTAATGCAATTTTTAAACAAACATATACTAATTTAAATCATGAAATTGCTCACAAAATCAGGTTTATGACATCTACCCCTCCTTTTAGGAATTGTGTCCCACAATTCTCTCATACTTAACTTAAATATCATTTATCCAGAAAATCAACTTTTCTGATCTCAAACCGTTCTCAAACCAATCATTTGATTACTCTAGGCATATCAAAACAAAAATCACAATGCAATTCAATCAAAACATTCATTAGTACATATATATCATACCTTTTATTCAGTCAAATAGTTGTGGGTAATCATTTTTGATTTTATCTTCCACTTCCCATGTGCAATCATTTGGGTCAAGGCTCCATTGCATTTTCACCAGTTTAATTTCTTTGTTTCTCAATTTCTTGATTTCTCTAGCAACTATGCCCACTGTTTCTTTTTCGTAGATCATCCTGGGATCAATCTGCACATCCTTAGAGGATTTTAGGATTGCCTCTTTATCATGAACCCATCTTCTAAGTTGCGACACATGAAAAACATCATGCATTGCTCTCATTTCTTCTGGCAACTCTAGCTTATAGGCTATAGTTCCTATTTTTTCTAAAATTTTATATGGCCCTATATATCTAGGAATCAACTTTCCTTGTTTCCCAAACCTTAGAACCTTTTTCATGGGTGATATTTTGATAAATACATAATCTCCAACATCATATTGTACTACCTTCCTTCTTTGATCTGCATATTTCTTTTGCATATCTTGGGCAGAAACAATTCTTTTTCTGATCAAATCTATCTTCTCAGAAGTTTCCTTCACATTCTCTGGTCCTAAGACCACTTTTTCCCCAGATTCAAGCCAACTTGAGGGTGATAAACATGGTCTCCCATAGAGAGCTTCAAAGGGTGCCATGCCTATGCTACTATGATGGCTATTGTTGTATGCAAATTCGGCTAAAAATATATGATCCTCCCAACTTCCTCCCCAATCCAATACACAAGCTCTTAACATGTCTTCAAATAATTTGTTCACAATTTCTGTTTGGCCATCAGATTGAGGATGGTATGCTGTGCTTAAGCATAAATCAGTCCCCATTGCCTTGTGAAAACTCTGCCAAAATTTTGAAGTGAAGATGGTATCTCTATCACTTACTATAGTCTTTGGTATACCATGCAGTCTGACTACTTCCTTAATAAACAACTGGGCTAGTGTACTTGCATTCCTTTCTGATTTTACTGGTATAAAGTGGGCTGACTTAGTTAACCTATCAACCACTACTCAAATACTATCATTTCCCCTCCTAGTTCTAGGCAAACCATTAATGAAATCCATTGATATGTCTTCCCATTTCCACTGTGGTATTTGCAAAGGTTGAAGCATCCTTGAGGGTTTTTGATACTCAGCCTTCACCTGTTGGCAAACCATACATTTAGATACATAGGTTGCCACTGCACTCTTTATTCCACTCCACCAATAATACCTCTTGAGGTTGTGATACATTCTTGTGCTTCTTGGGTGTATAGTGTATTTGATTTTGTGGTAAGCATCCAAGATTTCTTGCTTCAACTCATCAATTGCTGGAACACATATTCTTTTTCCCTTCTTCAGATGGCCTTGATCACTCAACTGAAAGCCTTCCACTGCTTCACCATCTAACATCTGAGTTTTCTTTTCAAACAAAAATGGATATTGGTCTTGTAACTTTACAATTTTGTTTTTCAATTCTGATTCCAGAGTGATAAAGCTTAACCTCCCCATTTCTACATGCTCACTGCATAGGCTCTTGTTTTCTACATTATTACTTTCTATCTCTAAATCAGTTAATAATGATAAAGTGTTAAACTCTTCTATCATTAATCTAGCCACTTTAGCATGTTGTCTACTTAGGGCATCTGCTACTTTATTAGCCTTACCAGGGGTATATAATATTTCAAAGTCATATGAGGCTAGGAGTTCAATCCACCTTTGCTGCCTCATATTCAATTCTTTTTGTGAAAATAAATATTTAAGTGACTTGTGGTCTGTGTGAACTTCAAACCTTGCCCCTAACAAGTAGTGTCTCCATAGCTTAAGAGCATACACTATAGCAGCTAATTCAAGGTCATGAGTAGCATATCTTACCTCACTTGGTTTCAATTGCCTAGAAGCATAGGCTATCACTTGATGTTGTTGCATCAATACTGCCCCAAGCCCTTGTCCACTTGCATCAGTATACACTACCAAGTTTTCATTTCCTTCAGGCACTTTAAGGATTGGAGCTTGTACTAGTGCTTCCTTTAATTTCCCAAAGGCTTTCTCACACTCCTTAGTCCAAGCAAACACTTGATTTTTCCTATTCAATCTGGTTAATGGGATTGAAATCTTTGCAAAATCTTTTATAAACCTTCTATAATAACCAGCCATTCCCATGGATGATCTGACCTCAGTGACATTGGTAGGCCTTTTCCAAGCTTGCACTGCAATGACTTTATTGGGATCCACGGATATTCCTTTTTCTGATATAATATGACCTAGAAAATTCACTTCATTTTGCCAAAAAGTGCATTTTGAAAATTTGGCTTTTAAGTCTTCCTGCCTCAGTTTCTTGAATACCATATGCAAATGATTTTCATGCTCTCTAATTGACTTAGAATAAATTAGTATGTCATCAATAAATATCAACACAAACTTATCCAAGTATTCTCTAAAAATCCTATTCATCAAATCAACAAAATAGGAAGGAGCATTTGTCAAGCCAAATGGCATTACAAAAAATTCATAAAGTCCATACCTTGTGTTAAAGGCTGTATACTTAATGTTTTCCTCTTCTACTTTCATCTGATGAAAGCCTGAAGCTAAATCAAGCCTAGAAAATATTTTTGCACCACTCAATTGATCAAAGAGATCATCAATTCTTGGTAAGGGATATTAATTTTTAACTGTGACTTTATTTAATTCCCTATAGTCAATACATAACCTAAGGGATCCATCTTGTTTCTTAACAAAGACTACTGGTGCTCCCCATGATGAGCTACTGGGTCTAATAAAACCTTTTTCTTCTAGTTCAACCAATTGCCTTTTCAGTTCCATCAACTCCTTAGGCCCCATTCTGGTTGGTCTTTTAACCACTGGGCTAGCTCCTGGAATTATTTTGATTGAAAACTCAACTGGCCTGTGGTTTGGAACTCCTCTCACTTCACTAAACACATCAACATATTGATTCACTATGGGGATTTCTTCTAATGTAGGCATGGGTTTTTCATTAGACAATGTAAAAAGGTTGGCTATGCTTCTATTCTTGTTTGCCTTACAAAGAACAACTATTCTTTGTCCATTAGAAACTTTCAATGATATTGTGGATGTCTCCATATTTATGATAGCCTTATATCTACTCAACCAATCAACTCCTAGAATAATCCCTATTCCCGGATATTGCAACACATATAGGTCTGACTCAAACACATGTCCTCCTATATTTAACCCTAGTTGCATACATATCATACCCAGGACACATGAACTACCTATAGGGCTTCTAATTAATAGTGGCTAATCAACAATCATACAATTCAATTTTAATTGTTGTGCAATATCATGGGAGATCAATGAGTTTGTAGCCCCAGTATCATACACTACTGCAAAAGGTATTGAGTGAATAAGCAAAGTACCTTCAACTTGACCATGCTTTTCAACACATGATCCCTCAGCTGCCTTACCTTTTCCTTCCGAAACCCCTAATTTTCCTTGCTTAAAATCTGGACAATTCCTCTTTATGTGACCTTCCTTCCCACAATGGTGACATTTGAAGGTTGCAGGCCTAACATTTGTGCATCTATTCTTCATATGCCCCTCTTAGCCACAGTTATAACAAGTAATCTTCTTCTTAATTTCAGCAGCACTTACTTCTTCTGGTTTCTTGGTGGAAGCTATGTCTATTTTCTTCTTATCATAAGGGTGAAATTTACCCTTTCCCTTCTTGTTTTGGTTATTCTTGAATGCCCTGAAATTCCCTCTAGCTTTATCATGTTGTTAAATACTCAAAGTCAAACCCAAAACTTGATCAAAAGTCATGTCCTTGTATGGTAGCATGGCTCTACTAAGGCTAGGATTCAGCCCTTGAATATATCTGCCATTCTTAGCCTCCTCAGTAGTGATGAGTACTGCACCATACTTTGCCAATGATTCAAACTTCTGAGTGTACTCAGTGACATTCATAGTCCCTTGCCTTAATTTGATAAATTCCTCTAGCAAAGATTCCTTGGCTGATGTAGGGACAAATCTACCTTCCAGCATTTAAATTGATCCTATGTCACTTCTCCTTCAGGTCTTTCAGCTATGATAACCTCCCACCAATCTGAAGCTGCTCCTCTTAATTGCCTGGATGCAATTTGCCTCTTCCTTTGGTCTTCTACTTGCATGTCTGCAAAGATTCTATCCAAAATCCTAAGCCAATTTTGAACTCCCATAACTCCTTATGTGCCATCAAAAGTTTTGCCTCCAAGGTTGGTAAAAGTCTTGAGTAGTTTGGAAAGCTCCTCATATGGATTTTCCTGCCTGTTGCATACTCCATCCCTTATGGCTCTCATGAATTCATGCACATTCACCAGGGGTGGTTCACTTGTTCCTACATTCTGATGTCTGGGTCCTACCATAGCTCTATGGATATAACATTTAGGTTAGTCCATTTTACCTAATACTCTATAGATTAATTTATTTCAATCTATCCCTATTCAGTTATACTAGATATTGGTAGTATAAGTACTAGCAAAACAAAGCATCCAAGTCAGTCAACCCTTCCATACATCTAATGCAAACAAGTTCATACAAAATTTTGCTATGTTATTTAACAACATAGCTCTGATACCAAATGAAATGACCCACCTTTTATTTCTAAAAGTTTTTTTTACAGTGGCCATTTAATCAAGAAAATATTATACCCTAATATTTTCTTTTATCCAGGACCTTTATGTCACTAAGAATATTGGTTTACTTAGATCATGTTAAACTTACACATATGAAGATATATAAGCTACTTTTTACTTGAATCAGAGTATAAAAGTTTGTAAGTAAAATCTGTTTGGGAATCACTTTAAAGAAATAATCCCTACGTAGAAATTGTGTTTTAGGAACCAGATTTTCAAAATGTACTTAGATTATTGCATAACTTTTGGTTTCATATCTAAAGACTTGGCACTTTACCTGTATTTCTATAATTTTGCTACTGTTTGAACTGTGCTCTTGCCTGTGCATGTGTGTGCATGTTCCTGTGCATGTGTGTTAGGGAAGCTTTAAGTGTTTAATTTTTTTTACTTCTTCTTATTATCAAAAGTGACTGAATCTACCCTATATTTGGGTTGTAAAACTCTACCATAAGTTGAGTTTAAAACTCTTTAGTGCTGGCTTAACCCAGGCTTAATGGATAGGTCATGTTAGCCATATTCAGTTTGCACTTTTCTTAAACAAGGAACATGTTATTTTGTTTTCTTTCTAAAGTGACTCAAAGCCTTTATTTGCCAGATTTTTTTTTCATCCGTGAACATGAATTTCTCATGCCAAATGCCTAGTTGTTCATTTAGTTTATAAATCCTTACAATCTCAGGTTTTCTATCATTATAGAATAATTAATAAAAAGGCTAAAAAACTTCATTACTTAGTGAAACATTTTCAAAATAAAACCCATAAGTTTCAGCTGAAACACCCATTTAAGTTCAATACTTACAAAACAGCAAATAACAATACATTGGTTTTTCTAAGCAACTTTAACAACATAGCTTAACATAAATTTGGCATAAACATCTATTTTAACTTCAGCAAATCTGTAAATATTGCATCCAATTCCCTATGCAGCTAACTCATCCAAAGCTTGATCAATGAAATTCCTATTTTCCTGCATAATCACCATGAATTGCCTCATACAAATATGAGACACCCAATGGTGCATAAACACACAAGGGTCAGACTAATGTCTGGTATGAGTAATCTACCTAAAAACATGATTTTATATGACTTCTATTTATATTCAAATACTTTGAATGTATTAAGCAACTTAGTATCATCCTTGTGCATGTTTTTGTGAGGCATGTGCATTCATATCAGTGCAAAACAAATTATGTATGATCCAAGTGGTTTAGTTCAGAGAAAACAATCATAAGATTCACCAATAAAACAACATAAACCAACCAATGCAATCATCAATTCAGTCATCAAGCCCCCTTTACAAATTTACTGGCCATCAGGGACTTCACCCAAGCCTCACCTGAACCTATTTCTATTGTTCACTATCAAGTGTCATATGGTCTTTAGCTACTTACTCTTGTTAAATCACACACTACCTGGGACATCTCTCTATTAACCCAGCACACTCAGGCCCCTGGGTATAAACATACCATGTGTGAGCTTGCAATGTTCACCTTGCCAAGCTATATTTTGTAGCCCTAAGATCCAAAGTCCTTAGTTAAATTACTAAGTGTTATTTCTTTTTCATAAATGTGCTAATCCCCTCTGCATCTCACTTTTCAATCAGAGAAAAATAAACAATTCAACCAACATGTATTCATCTAGAGATTGGTAAGTCATGTTCCCAGAAGCCAACATTTAATCATGAAAACAGATGAGATTTCTTAGCATATTATTTTGCCTATGGGTTTCAATGGATCAAGTTATAGACATATGGCCATAAATAGTTTACTGGTTATCTCCTCTTACCTCTGATTCAATCAGATCCTTATTAATCTTGAAGATCTGGCTAAACCATAAGTATATCCTTTGATTTGGGTAGTTCATAAAACATAGAAGCTCAACACTGATATAACATTGCACTTCTACATTTTCCTTTGTTTCAGTTAACACGAGACATAAGCAACAACACAATGTTGCAGCCCCATATTTCCTTCCATTTTCAGACCATGTATCTACAACATGAACTCTGGGATTTAATAAATAACTTTATAAAGAAAACCCATAAAAAGAAATCACTCCATCTCAAAGTTAATTCACATCATAGATAAACATTTTAAACATGAAATCCATGACTCTTATTTTTTGGGTAAGTCACTATGAAGGGTTTTACACTTGAACAGATCATTAACAAACCAAAGTCATCAAATCATAAAATGAACATAACTTGCAAAAGTGAATTATTAATTCAAATAGGCTGCCTCAATATTCAGGACTTAATGTCAAAGGTTTTAGTGAGGTTACTCACCTTAATTCCCTTTTCCTAAGCCTTTCTTTTATTTTTGATCCTCTGCCTTCCTCTAACTCTAATGGCTGGTGCTCCTTATTTTCTCTGGCTTATGTTTTTATTTTTCCTTTAGGTTATGAAGAGCAAATGTGTATGATCTCACTACACTAAGCCTCCTTATATAAACCCTGGCTGTTACTAGGGTTTTATGGAATTACCCAATGTCAGTTTTACCCCATAATATGATCTGCCTTACTCTTGATTCATAAAAGAAAAGGGTATGTCGTCCTTGTTATATTTTTTTCAGAAAATAAACCTTATTCTTTTAATCTTACCCCGGGTCATGTTATATGCATGACTTTAATTTTTCCTAAGCAAGAAGAATTGCTGGAAATGGATAAAGTGTTTATTTAAGGGTTCATACCATTTCCATGCAAGCTTTGTTTTTCTCTCTTCTTTTTTTATTTACCTGTAATGCTTGCCTGTGTACATGTATAACATATGTATGCCTATTTTTGCCTAAGTCTTTTTTTACTTTTCTTTCTTTAAATAATTTTAACTATCTTATACTTTCTGCATGTATTCACTATTTCTGCCTATATATATATATTTGTTTTCTTTATTTATCCTAACATATATATTAACTGTTGCCTATTTTATCACACAGAAAATGTGTGCATGTGTGTGCACTGCCTTGTGCACATGTACATGCTTAAGCCATACATTTACAATCAGTTTCCATCTCTATTTTTCTTAATGCAATTTTTAAACAAACATATACTAATTTAAATCATGAAATTGCTCACAAAATCAGGGTTATCACATCACATAGTTCACTTATGCTAAGTAAGTTGTGTTTTGGATTCCTAACTAACAGAACATCAGAAATAGTAGAAGTTTTAGAGTTACCGACATTACCAATGCCAATCACGTATCCTTTTGAATTCTCTCCAAAGTTGACCAATCCTCCATCTTCATAAATTATGTCATTCAGTACCTCCAGATTACCAGTCATGTGTCTTGAACATCCACTATCAAGATCCATTTGTTTTTCTTGATTTGCACCATTTGTCCATTGAGTGTTGATTCTTCAAAATCCATGTAACACATCTGTTCCTGCACAATACACCAATTCGGTAGATAACTTGATTTTCTATAATAACAATATGTAGACTTATGAGACAATGATGATTTGGACAGTTTTGAGCTAGTGTTAACAGAATTTCCAAAAATTACCATTTTAAACTTTTTCAAAATTCATATTATGATAACTTTGAAAACCAATGCTCTGATACCAAATGCTGGAAATGCGGATTACGAATCTTAAGGTAGAATTAACACTAAAGGGGGGACGGTGAATAGTGTTTAATTAATTTTATGTATCTTTTTGAAATCTTTTCAAATTAAATCCAAATAGATGCAATTCACAAACACAGAAATGATCACATAATCAAATATAGTTGCAAATAGTAAATAAAAGTAGTAAAGGAAAGAACACATCGGAATTTTATACTGGCTCGGAGTTACCCTACATCCAGTCCCATACAATTTCTTGTGCAGATTTCTTTTCAAATATAATGTCGATATTACAACCTCGATTTCAAGGCCTCGAGATACACCCTCCTGTCTCTGAGTCCAGGGCAAACTCTCTTGATTTGACCAGGCTACAAGATCATCTAATTGATTTACGTGCTACAATCACACCCAATTGATTTATAGGCCACAATCACACCGTTTTCAATCACACTTTGATAGAGAGAGACTCGATACACTTCTTTGATCACAAATGATACTATAACTCTGAATAGCACCGAGATCATTGAGAGAGAGTGACAGAGAATCAAACTAGAGATGATCGAGTTTGATTCACTTTAGATTTCGTTAGAGTTTAAAATATAAGAGAATACTTGAGTGGAGCAGAAGGAGTGAAGAAATGAATAAAAATTAACTTAAAATTCATTGAAAACAACTGGTATTTATAGGAAAACAACGGTCATGTCCATTCGTGAAAGGTTATATCGAATAGACACTTCTTTTGAAAATTTGAATTTTTAATTCTACAGCTACCATGTCAACATGGAGGGATGGAGGATGTCGACATGCCTATGTATTTTTTGAAAATTGATTTTTCTTTAAAATGATTTCTATTCTAAAACTTGTCAAAATAATTTCTAAACTTTGTAAACCATTTTGAATATAGTTTAAACTTATAAAAGAGTTTTAGAAAATAATCTAAAAATATATATAATCTATAAAATATTAAAAACTAAGTATAGATATATTTTTGAGATTTAAAGCTAAAATATAAAATCTAGGAGATAGTTTGAAAACAAGAGATGATTTTAAAAATAGTTTTTGAATTAAGGTTAAAATATTTAAACCAAGAGAGATATCTTTTAAAAGGATGGTTTTAAAAAAATCTTAAAAATAAATCATTTGAAATTTTCGTGGATTCCATTTCACTAGAGCAGGTCATGGGTTCCATCCCACTAAAGAGGTCGTGGATTCCATCCCACTATTAAAGTGAGAAGGTGGATTCCATTCCACAATTAAAATCAGAATGAAGATTTTAGTGATATTATGAAGTTTTAACATAAGTCTAGACTTTATTACTTATCTTGATATCTTGAACTCTTGAACTCTTGATACTCATGAGTCTTCAGTCTTGATTTCTTCAATCTTGAATTCGTCGGTCTTGAATCTCTATACTGTACAGTCTTTATTCTCAGTACCTGCATATATATATATACCCTGCATATACATATATATCTAGACAAGAATATTAGTATTTATATTTTATAACAAGTCCTAAGGTTGTTGTCATCAAAACCATCATATCAGGAACTAACAAATACAAATTACGAATATTCGAAAGGACAATTCCTTAGCTTATCATTCCAAGACCCATTGTTTGGTTTTCAACGAGAGCTTAAGCATCAGACTCAGTATCCGAGAGCATGTAGTCCGAGAGAATGAGTCAAAGCATTAACCGAGATCAAGATCGTTATCCAACTAAGACAAGAAACTTAGCCGAGAGCAGTAGTTGCCTAAACCAAAAGCATTTCAACAAGTACCAACAATCAACAGCTTAGATAGCTCAGGCCGAGACCAACGGTTAGGATAAACGGAAGATATCCAAGGAGCTATATATAGAAGCATCATGTCAACAATCCGCGACAAAATGCACTCAACCAGATGATGACAAGCATTTAAATCTAAGCCATACATAGTAAGGTAGATCATCAATCCAAGAGAAAGCACATGTTCCTATGGAAAAACCTTAAATTTGCTATAAATAGAGGACTACCTACTACCATAAAAGGGCTGGCATTTAAAAAAAGAATTGAAACATATTTTACTTTCCTATATTAGAGCTCTCTTTACAAACTCATTAATGGCGTAAATGCATAGACTCAATGTAATAAGCCTCTTAGCTAGGTAAGAGTGACTAAGTAAAGAAAGGACAGTGGGCGTAGGGACTTTCAGGCCGAACCACTATAAAAGTCTCGGTGTTATTTACTTTCTATACTTTACCTTCTCTGCATTGGCTATTGCAACTCTATAGTTTAACATCTCATAACCTAAGCTTTATTGAATCACGTCTCAGTAATCTCTTTGCTAGTTTCAATGATCCAACTAGCTTTCGGAGCTATACCTTTGGACCTCGGGGTGTTGGTGTAGACGGAATTTTGAACTAATATTTTTTGGCG
Organism: Allium fistulosum; assembly: GCA_030737815.1. NCBI lineage: Eukaryota > Viridiplantae > Streptophyta > Magnoliopsida > Asparagales > Amaryllidaceae > Allium > Allium fistulosum. Next base: position 689,867,996 of record CM060908.1, on the reverse strand, counting down.
CTAGAAGGTGGGAAACCTCCGCACCTTGTTTCCTTTCAGAAATCCAATAGAACATTCCAGTCAATTATGTTTAGTTCTGAAAATGAAGAAGTCATCTCGAAGCTGCCCCTCAACCTTCGCATTCAGCTCATTAAAGAAGACAACAATGAGAGCTTGGTCACCCCCATTTCGAAGAAAAAGAATGATAAAGAATATGATCATGTCTATGAACTTCAAGCTTCCCAGATCAAGCAGCTTTCGGAATATCTTCAAGGACCCCTTCAAGAATGAGCCCAACTCCGAAAGATGGTTAAGACCCTAAATAGTGATGGTAGTAATATTTCCATTGAATTATTGAAATATGAGGGTTTGGCTTCTTTCGATAAGAGAGCCCTCCCAATCACTCAAGATGGCGAGTCTTGAAAGAAATTGAAGTGGATCAAATTCTTACTCCACTTAACCAAAGCTTGTCTCAGATATTCCTAGAAACTCATGAAGACTTCTCTTACCCGGGTTACCCTCCATCAATGAAAGAAGACCCGAAGGGTGAGAAGTATTGTATCCATCATTTGACAAATGGGCACAAGAAGGATGGATGCTGAAAGCTTTCTTACACAGTCAAGAAATTCATACCGAAAGGGAAGTTAACCAAATTTATTAATGTTAGTTTGAATATCTTGTTTCAAAATTATTTACTTTGTTCTAATTCTATGATGCCGGGAGAATTCCATGTAACTCTTGCCAAATGAGTCTATATGGCACTTTTGTACAAAGATGATTTTAAAGAAGAATGCTTTTTATAAATCGAATTCCCACGGTCAAATAGAAGATCCCAGTTTTATTAATATGCTCTTCTCGATTATAACCTCTTCCGCAAAAGTTTCAAATTTAAGAAGCACCTCATGGTCTCGGATTCCTTAAAGTTTAATCAAAAAGTCTCGGCTTTTTTCCGGTGCATTCTTCTTCAGGATAATCCTATCTAACGAGTCTTTACTTGGAGGATGCGTTCAAGTCTCATCGTCTACGGTATTCCTTTCGGTACGTTCTCTCTCCTTAAGAACCTTTGCATATCATACTTGCATAATTTAAGGACTGAAACTCTTCCATCGATCTGACGAGATCAATGGAGAGTTTCACCTTTTCTAAAAAATATTGATTCTACCAATAGTTTTCCTTCTCAAACTCGAATCAAACCCTCCATCGAACAATGTGATTTATAAGCTGCGTGATTTGAAAAATCTTTTACAAAATAGTCCGAAAGCACTCTTTTTAAAGGATTCATATTTCCCTTTACCAAGTTACAACTAGTGTTCAATATGATCGTTAACTTAAAATAGTTTTTGAGGGTCGACACCTACCAAAAATGGTTGTAGATGACCGACGCCCATCAAAAGTGGCTGTAGATTTGGACCCAATGATAAGTCGGTAGACATCGCCTTAAGAGAACCCCCACAGTGATGCCTTACAAAGTGTAAGGCCATATCACATGGGTTTAAAAAGACATTGAAAAGTAGAATGCATGCTGGTTGTGAGCCATAGTCAAGTAGTACCATGCATTGGGCAGATTTCCAATTAGATTAGAATATTGGGTAGATTCCCAATAATAATGAGTTATGGTTAAGTAGAACATACATTGAGTAGATTTCCAATCATATTAGAATATTTGGTATATTCCCAATAATAGTGAGCGATGGTCAAATAGTACCATGCATGGAGTAGATTCCTAATTTGATTAGTATATTGAGTAGATTTCCAATACTAGTGAGCGATGGTCAAGTAGTACCATACATTAAATTAGAATGTTGGGGGTAGATTCCCAATAATGGTGAACTGTGGTCAAGTAGTATCATGCATAAGACTATAATTGGGTAGATTCCCAATAAGTAAAAAATGCTAGGGAAAAAAGTTCCTAAGTTAAGGTATCGAATAGGTTCTCGATAAACAGAGAAGAGGTAAAAGTAAGAACACAAGACGAAACTCCTAATTATGCCACTAGGATGGCTTCGGACCAGGATACGGTAATAGAACTTGGTTGGATCTAAGAAATTGTTCCGACAAGAGTATACTATGGGCAAGAGATACCCTACAAAGAGAAGATGCTAATGCACACTCAAGCAAAGCGACGACTTAAGAAATAAAATCGAAAAGAATGAAGTTCCTTTACATCTATATGGATATAATTTTCTTTTTGCAATTTATAGTTATGATAGTTTGTCCAAGAAAGTGTTACAAGGAATAGGACAAGAAGAACGCCTAATTTAGTGAAGAAATAATATTACAAAAACTAGATTACAAAATCATGAGCATCATAGGATAAAGCATAAGAACGAAGGGAGGAGATCCTTCCGAATGAGCAAGCTAGCGTGGCAAGTCAAAGCTCACTTTGAAACAATCTTAGTTTCATAATCCCAGAAGGAATTTATTAGCAACATCATCCTTAGCCTCCTTTTCTCCCTCTGTCTAAAAGGGATTGCAATGTCATTCCCCAAGGTTAGATATTGATTTAGGGCTCACTCTTCATTAAGGTAAAGTAGCTTTTAATTTTTAGACCTAGCTTTGACTCAAGGAAATTGCTCTTAATCTCAAACGCCTTAAGGATTACGTTTAGCTTTTGAAGTTTTGCTACCTTGTCCTTGTAAGATTGGTAAAGAGAAGCATAGTCTCACTAAGTTTTTGAGCAGTTCAGGCAGGGCACTCCCTAAGGAGCATCGAATTAAGATTAGTAAAGAGAAAAATTAGGAAATAAAGAAGAAATCCACGTTGGCTACTCTAGTTTGAGATATTATGTGACAATCGCATCGTATAGGGGCGAGTGGTAATTCAAATACTATAAAGTCATCAAGAAAGTTTCATTCAGAAAATTATACAAGCTAAAAGTTATAGGGGTCATGTTGTTACAAGGACAAGTTACAACGTATTTTCTTCATCAAGTGTATCATCAGGAGTATCTTCTTGTACCTGCTCATCGGTAGAAGCAGCTTCTTCCTCCTCCTCTACTAGGGGCTCAGCTTTATTCTCTACAATGGCCTTGGTTTCCTTTTCCTTCTTATGTTCCTCGTACCTTTTAACCAAGTTAGCTTCTACCATGACAACATTTTTCCCAAGATAGGTTAGAGAAAAAGCTATGTTTTGGTCTCATTGGTGAGCATAAGCATCAAATAAGACTTGAATGGCTCGTCCGCTGGCCTCCTTCTCATGCTCTTCTCTAGCAATATAATATTCTTTATCTCAACCACCCCGGCCTCAACTTTCTCCAACCTCTCATCTCTTTCCTTTAAGGCTTTCTCAAGAGTCTCGATCTTACGATCTCTCTCTCTAGCATTCATACCTAATTCCTCTACTTGAGTATTCAGCTCTTGAACTTTAGTTTTGAACTCCATTTTCAACCATCCATATCATAGGGTAGAAATTTCTACCACGATTTAGAAAGAGGCGACAGAGTAAGAACAAACGTTGGAATCATAATCCTACACATGAAAAAATTCATTACTACCTTGATGATCCCTCGGAGGCTATATTCGATTGCTCTTCAAATTCCTAGGGAAAAGGTTAGAGGTCTAGCATGTGCTTCGGTGATAGCATAGAAAAGGACACCATTAAAGGCGGCCCTTGTGATTTCTATTGCTTGCTTGTTTTTCTTGGTAAGAAGATCCGAATCTTTTTCCTTGGAACTTTCAACTTTAGAGGATTTAGAGACCTTTTGATTCTTCAAGCCGAGAGTATCTTTGTCAGGAAGCAACAATTTGGACCTTTTCTTGGCCCCCTTTCCCTTATCAAGAGAGCCAACCTTCTTAGAAGAGGAAGTCACTGCAATAAGGAGAAAGGGATAAGGTTGATCAAAATTAAGAGTAAGTTGTACTAAGAGCATAAAATAAGCTAGTCTAATGGTTAATGGGTGAAACCCTCAGTCTCGTTTTTTCGAGAATTGGATTCAGTTTCTTCTCCATTATCACTGACTACGATAGAAGCTTTCTCGTACTTCCTAGAGGGTTTAAGTCTGGCAAATTTAGCAGAAGGAATTAGCAGACCTTGAACTTTCAGTTTGCTTTTGGTAAGAATCAAATGTCGGTATCGCTGTAAAGATGGTATCTTCAGGACTTCCTTATACCTATCCTTAAATTGAATGGTGACAGCCGGGTCATAACTCTTCTTAGGTCTCACTATTTAAGATTTAATAAATAAGGAAACATGACCTAAAATAAAAATAACATTAAAAGAAGGCAAAATATCCAAGGACATACAACATTATTGAAAAAGATGGCTATTCGGTCGAAAGGGGCCTTAACAAAGAACCACTTGAAAGTCTATAGGATCTTAATAAATAATGCAACTTATACATATGCGTGTGTATTACTAACTATGATAAACAGAGTATAATAATTGAATGTAAGATAAATAATAGAAACGATCACACCATATATTTTATACTAGTTCGAACCTCTTGTCTTACGTCCAGTCCCGAAGCTCTCCTTCGGTATTTGCTTTAACTAATTGACCCTTGCTTTGCCCGGAGGAATAGGCTAATACAAAAGTATATCTCCGACAATCTTGTGTTCCAAATAACACGGTTTTTGACCGATAGTACAAATTTTCCTATGATCTTCTTTGAGTATGTGAATGTGAATGCTTTGAGTTGTAGGAAGTGGTTTAACCAAAATTTATTTTGGTTATAATAGATTGAGAGTATGTAAGTTTGTATGCACAAGATAGTGATAAGAAATCAAGAGAGAAAAGATTCAATTAATTCAAGTTTAGTTAGTTTCTACATCTTAATCAAAGTAGTATTTATAGATTCAAAAGGATGCAGATAAAGAGTTGTTATTATTAGAGAAGTTCAATTAAAGTTAATGGGTGCAACCTTTCAATGAAGGGTAATTTCTTTTTGTCTCAACAGAAGTGTCTTTTCAAAATTTACAGTTTTTCATATGACAGACGTCTGCGGTAAAACCTCAGATGTCTATGACTTCAGAAAATAATTACTGGAGGATTGTCATAAACGTCTATGGTTTACCGCAGATGTCTGTGAGCAGTAAAAACAGTTTTTCAACTTAATTTTAGTGAATATGAAATAGTGTGTGACTGTGTATGAATATATACTTAAGGCAACCTTAATAATATTTTATCTAAGACTCTTTTACATTATAATAACCTTACTAACTATAGTATGGTCGATAGATCTTCGTTTCTATTTGAGTCTCAATATCTTCGAGCATGGTGTCTTCTTGTAGCATATACTTGTAATCTTGATAAAGTGTGTGTGTGTGTATTATTTATACATATGATTATATAGTTGTTATCATTGAAACATAAATTGGAGGTTCTAACACCATTGACATGGGGTTATTTTGCTGAATGGATCCTTTGGAGGGGATGACCTTAAAAATTGGGGAAATACATAAGAAATTCGCCAATGGACTTAGACTCTAGCAGGTTGAACATATAATTGTTATCATTGAAATCTTGATAAAGTGTGTGTGTGTGTATTATATATATATATATATGATTATACAGTTGTTATCATTGAAACATAAATTGGAGGTTCTAACACCATTGACATGGGGTTATTTTGCTGAATGGATCCTTTGGAGGGGATGACCTTAAAAATTAGGGAAATACATAAGAAATTCCCCAATGGACTTAGACTCTAGTAGGTTGAACATATAATTGATCTCAATAACGGATATATCCTAATAGCCTTTTTCGGAGTACAGAATCGTCATAGAAGATAAAGTTGAATAGGAAGTAGTCAAGAGTTGAAAGGGGTTATTGTGATAAAATTCCAAGACCTCAACAAATAAAGGGGCTAGAAGCAAGAATATTCCATGTTCTAAATGTTCTATGGACCATATAAAATACCCTACCGGTGGGTTACTAAAACACATCCTGAAGTTAGGAGCAATTGTTTCGACTCCTGTGATCCCATAGGAAGACAAAACTTCATCGAGATCTTGCTAAATTTTGATAGGAGCATCCATTTCCAACCTAAGAAAAGGAGGCAAGATATCTATTTATTAAAAGAAAAGTTGGCATTATCCCCAAAACGAAGATTAAGCAGGTTAAAGCTAGTAATAACCTGAATCTAATTCTTGGTTAAGCGAGAAAAGGAAGATTACCGACAATGATATTGACAATCTTAATAAGAATAATAAAATTGAAAAGAACTTACTGGTTCAAGAACAAATATCAAAGAAAGGATCGAAGAGAGCTTGGAAATATCAATGACGGTTTTACAATTTTAACCGATGAAAAAAGGAGAGAAAGAGGAACGATTGTTTATATTAAGAAAGAACGACACCGATTGAAGAGAGAAAAGTTTTTCACCATAGATCTCGTTTAACAGCTGTTCATAAGAGGAATATCAAAAGATTTCCCCATCGGTTGTCAAATCATCCATGCACAAGAAAAGAGGGATGCTTTTTGAAGATAACCAATCAACCACCAACATCTGGACTCACATTTAATGCAAGTTCAGAATTTGTCCCATCAAAGGTCCAGTCCCGAATATGCTGCAAGTACCATCTTAACCTCATGGTCTCACATTAATCTTTTCCTCTCAAGAACCAAATATTTTCGCTTACCACTTAGCCTATATGGCTTCAAGTGACGAGTTCGATTGCAAAAACTTTGACTCACAGTCCTAAAATAAATTTTGTCTCTCGGCGTTCAAACAATTTCGCTTATCACTTAGCCTAGATGACTTCAAGTGACAAATACGTGTTAAAAAAACCTTGACCTCACGGTCTAAAAATATGTTTTTCCTCTCGACATTCAAACAATTTCACTTATCACTTAGCCTAGATGGCTTCAAGCGACAAGTATGATTTCAAAAAACTTTGACCTCATTGTCCCAAAATAAATTTCGCCTCTTGGCGTTCAAACAATTTCTCTTATCACTTAGTCTAGATGGCTTTAAGTGACGAGCATGATTTTAGAAACTTTGACCTCGCGATCCCAAAATAGATTTCACCTCTCGGCGTTCAAACAATTTCGCTTACCACTTAGCCTAGGTGGCTTCAAGTGACAAGGACGATCCCAAAAAACTTTGACCTCACGATCCTAAAATAGATTTCACCTCTTGGCATTCAAACAATTTCGCTTATCACGTAGCCTAGATGAATTCAAGTGACAAGCACAATTTCAAAAACTTTGACCTCACGGTCCTAAAATAGATTTAGCCTCTCGGCATTCAAACAATTTCGTCTATCACCTAGCGTAGATGGCTTCAAGTGGCAAGAATAGTTTTAAAAACTTTGACCTTACGGTCCCAAAATAGATTTCACCTTTTGGCATTCAAACAATTTCGCTTATCATTTAGCCTAGACGGCTTCAAGTGATAAACACGATTTCAAAAATTTAGACCTCACGATTCGGTTAAGACCATGCCTTTCGGCCCAAAATTAAAATTTAATTTCGAGTAAGATGGTCCAGTTTTCTAACCCACGTTGAGATTTCTCCTTTCCATATTCAAGTCACTCTACTAGGAATCAATATCGTACCTCTCCTTTATACACATAATATAGTCCAAACTCGGAAGATAATTGAGGAAAATAAATTACACTCACCTCTACCAAAGTCCACTCCATATCCAATATTTGAACTGAAATTTGGACGGCACGTGTTACACCATACTTTTTACAAAGTACAAATTACAAATGTACGAAAGGAAAATTCTTTGGCTTGTAATTCCTAGACCCATTATTTGGTTTCCCAACAAGAGCTTAAGCACCGGACTCAGTATCCGAGAGCATGTATTCCGAGAGCATGAGTCAAAGCGTCAATCGAGATCAATAATCAATGGCTTAGATAGCCCAGGCCGAGACCAACAGTCAGGATAAACGGAAGATATCTAAGAAGCTATATATAGAAGCATCACGTCAATAATTCACTTCAAAATGCACTCAACCAAAAGATGACAAGTGTTCAAATCTAAGCTGCACATAGCAAGATAAGTCATTAATCCAAGAGAAAGCACCTGCACCAATGTAAGAACCTTAAATTTGCTATAAATAGAGGACTGGCTGCTACAGTAAAAGGGATGGCACTAAAAAAAAGAATTGAAATATAAAATCACACTGTACTTTCCTATATTAGAGCTCTCTTTGCAAACTCATTAGTGGCGGAATTGTATAGACTCAATGTAATAAGCCTCTCGGCTAGGTAAGAGTGGCTAAATAAGGAAAGGACAGTGGATATAGGGACTTTCATCCCGAACCACTATAAAAGTCTCGATGTTATTTACTTTCTGTACTTTACCTTCTCTGCATTGGCTATTGCGACTCTACGGTTCAACATTTCATAACTAAGCTTGATGGCATCACGTCTTGGTAACCTCTTTTCGGTTTCAATAATCTGACCAGCTTTCGAAGCTACTCCTTCGGACCTCAGGGTGTTGGTGTAGATGAAATTTTGCACTAATAGCGTATAAGAAGAGTAGAAGATAAGTGATTATCTCTATAATAAAAGCAGAGTTTACCATACAAGACATTATGGATCTTCTTATTTTACATTTTGGAGTTCATAATTGGGAAGTCAAGAAATATTATCAAGAGTTTAAGATGCTTTTTCCACGTTTCAGTCTTTTGATGGATGTGGTTATGAGAAATATCATAAAAAAGTTTCACAAGATAGTAAGGCTGAGATTATGGAGTTTAAAAGAAGAGAGAGTTGACAGAAATCTGGTAATTAGGACATGGTTGAGGTTGTACAATCTTCCTGATGTTGTTAGTTGAATTTTTGAGTGTTGAATTTTTGAGGAGAAGATTGAATATGATGAATAATTGGTTTTATTGCTAATTTCTAATACTACAAGCTCTTTGTACATGATTATATATAGCTTAATTTTACTAGCCATTGCTTATTTCCCAAATTAAAATTCTACTAGCCATTGCTTATTTCCTAAATTATAACTCTAATTACGCCACAACAAAGTACCAAGTATAGTGACAACTGTATAACGGATGCTTGCCTTTTATTAGTTTCCTGTTTACAACCAATAATAAAATATTTTAAGGCTATCATTCCTATTTCTCAACATTCCCCCTCAAGTGGGGTTCGAATAAATTTATAGAAATCAACTAGTTGAGTATGTTCAAATGGCTTGCTTTTATGAAAATATTTGCCAGTTGCTCTTTTCTTCTGACAAATGGAATTTTTATCCCCCCCCCCATTGTACTTTCCTCTAACAAAGTGACAATCTACCTTTATATGTTTTGTTCTCTTATGGAAGACTGGATTGGATGCAATATAAAGAACAACTTGATTATCACAGTACATTTGCATTGTTTTTGTGTGCTCTATCTTCATGTCACTAAATAATTGCTTAATCCAGATAAGATCACTTGTTGTGGATATCATGGATCAACATTCTGCTTCTATAGTTGGTATAGACCTAGCATTTTGTTTCTTGCTTTTCCAAGTGACCAAGTTACCACCTAAATGTCAAAACCTTGTGGTTGATTTTCTATCGTAACTTTGGCCCAATCTGCATCAGAAAACCAACAACATTGTTAGAATTTTTTTTCTTCATCCAAATTTCTTGACCTAGAGTGCCTTTAAGGTATCCCAATATCCTATCAATTGCACTTAAGTGGGTGGTACATGGAGCATGCATAAATTGACTTATGATAGTAACTGCAAAGGAACTGTCAGGTCTAGTTACTATAAGGTAAATTAATTTACCTACCAACCTCTGTTATTGTCTTATGTCAGATAATGTCTCACCATCTTCAACTCCAAGTTTTATATTCGTCTCCATAGGAGTATTAGCTGGTTTAGCTCCTAATTTACTAGTCTCTTTTAACAGATTAAGGATATATTTTCTTTGAGATAGAAATAATCCTTTACATGAGTGGGCTATTTCTATTCTAGAAAATATGAAAGTTTTCCAAGTTCTTTGATCAAATTAATTTTTCAAATTTTGTTTAATCCTTTTAATCTTCTTATTATTATTTCTAGTGATGATAATGTCATCTACTAGACCAGAAAATAGAAGTGGTGTTTTGTGAGTGTTTGATTGGCATAAGGAATCAACGATACTTTAAAAAAAATTAATCTTTAAAAGAGAAAAGCTTAGCTTGGCATACAAGATCTTAGAGATTGCTTTGGACTATAGATCGCCTTTCTTAATTTATACACCAGTGATGAGTTTAACTCACTTTTGTGGCCCAAAGGAGAGTCATATAGACTTCCTCTTCTAAATTTCCTTGAAGTAGTGCATTTTTTACATCCATTTGGAAAAAAATCCCATCCCAAGTTGGTGGCTATCGATAGAAAGTTCTAACCATATTCATTTTTGCTACTAGTGCAAAAGTCTTTTGGTAGTCAATACCATAAGTTTGTGTAAATCCCTTAGCCACTAACCTAACTTTATGCCTTTCAATTATACCATCACTATTGTATTTTATTTTGTATACCCATTTGCAAGCTATGATTTTTTTGGCTTTGGTAAATTCATAATATCCCATGTGCCATTTTTTTCTAAGGCTAGAAGTTCTTTATTCATAGTCTTATGCCAAATTAGGCTTTGATTGGAATCACTAAAGTTGGTTGGTTCCATTTGGTTAGTGATGTTGCTCAAGTAGGCTCGATATGAAGGGGATACCATATTAAATGAAATAAAATCTTGTATTGGATACATCACCTGTTGGGATACATAATCCCTTAATTTGATGGGAGGTCGAGTTTGTACTGTAGATATTCTTATGACATTTTCTTCTTGAGTTGGTTCTTCATGAGTTAGTTCTTCACTTGACTCATTTATCTCTTTTTCTCCCCCTGAAGGAATTACACTTGTTTCGCCAATTTGTTCTTCATTTGTATACTCAACCTGTTCTTGATTTGTTTCTTAAAAAAACATGAAATTATTTGGAGACAATATGACCGGTTTACCTTGTGTATTTCCTTGTTCACTTATTTGATAATACGTTTCATTTTCAAAAAATGATACATCTTATAGGATATGAATTTTATGATTTTTTAGATCATAACATTTATACCCTCTTTTTTGGGATGAGTATCCTAAAATTATGGCTTTAACATCGTCTTTATCTAGCTTGTCATGTCGTTTTATGCATACAAAACATGTACACCAAAAAACTCTTATGTGATCAAGATCTATTTTCCTATCCTTAAGAATTTCTAAAGGATTATATTTTTAAGATTACACTTAGCAATCGGTTTATGAGGTAAGTTGCAGTTAGCATAACATTTGACCAGTAAGATTTTAGAACGTTAGTTTGAAAAAGAAGAGATCTAGTGACTTCAAGTAAATGTCAATTTTTTCTTTCTGAAACTCCAGTTTGTTCGGGTGTACTAAAGTGGTTTGGTATTAAACTCCTTTTTTTAAATAATTCTATGAAATTTTTGTTTACATATTCTACCCCTTTATCTGATCAATTTTTTTTAATTTTTGCATTATGTCACGACCCGACTTCCTACGCCCAGGAAATCGCATCGTTTTGAAGAAAAAAAAGAGGTGAGAAAATAGAAAGGATAGAAAGAAGAAGAAACAACATCAGAATCTCAACAGCGGAACGAATAAAATATAATATATCACATAAATATCATATACATCAGAGTACACAGATAATACATCACATACTAGACAGTTATAAACACATGTCTAGTTAATACAACTCAACATCACAGAGATACAACACAGCGGAATACAGAATAAACACTAACACAGTGGAACCACTATATATATATCTACACGCTGAAGCCTCCTGCTCCAATGCTCCTCCAGAATTCGTCAAAGCTAAACCTGAACCCTTGACTACCCGTAAAAATTTGGGTACCCGAGAGTTTATGAAAAACAGAAATAAACTTCGGGTCAGACATGGGTCTGGTATGAGTAACAGGTTAAAGTTGCTTAACTTTGAAAACCATTTGAAACAAAAGGTATCACGTAAGACTTCCCACACATAAACATGGAAAAGTTTTTACCTTACGCTAACCAAAACATTTGATAGGAAATCTAGTGATATTATAATAGTGTCTAGGGTTTTCAAGTAAATAGAAAATAGCTGAAATTGTTACATCTATTAAATTCCAGCATACTAGCCACAATGTGGGTAATACAATCAAAACCGTAGGGTCTCGTAGGGAAATTGGATTTCCATCAATGGCTGGGCTACTGGGGTACCGCCCGTCACAGTACGTGGCCTAGATCACCGTACCGAGGAGTACGCCCGCTCCCCTGCAACACAAAGCCGGACCCGTTCCTTACTGAACAGTTCCAAACGAGACAACCCCGGCAGTTGGACGTCTCCACTGCCCACACAATCGAAATAAAAAGGGACATCTAGACAGGAGAAAATCTCGCTCTCAAGTGGGTGCTACCCACGAAGCTTTGCTGCACCTCCCCTGTTTTAGCCATTCCCGGTTGATGAGGCTTGAGGTCACGATTACCTTAATCAGAACTCATCACTTAGAATGCTCATCGTCCACCTAACGATGTGCTGAAAGCATTCAATCCATACAAGTTCGTTCCGGGTTCGAACGAAACCGAAGGCATTATCTCGTTACACTCATTTTGGAATCACCCTCAGAGTTAACGACGATAACCCTTGCACTCTGAATCTTCATCTCGAATCTATAAGTACTATTTCCGTCAAACTCATTACGGAATCACCCACAGAGTTATACTGACGTATAGTTCTTATACCTCGAGTCTTCACTTGCTCCATTTGGAATTCACGACCTAACGTTATTTTGGATCGATGTGGTTTTCGGGTCTCCAGACCTGGAATCCCGGTATACGGAAACCCGATCCCGGTCTCATCGAAATCCAAAACGTGTCTTTTAAGGCTAAGTTGTTTTAAGAGGTTAAACAATTCAATTTTCAATTATCCATATCAATACAGATAGAAAATCACAATATCACAGATAAATAATCACATATCAGCATAAATGGATAATCTATGATATCACACTTAAACAAGCATCCATATCACAACAGAGATTACTCATCACATAACTGAGTTTTCAATCAATCAATGGGAATTCATATCATCCATTCATAAACAAGGATAATAATTACATCGTTGATAATTAATTTAAAATGAATTAAATCAATTACCTTACCTTTAATTAATTTAAAGTTAATTAAATTAATTACTTCATCATTATTAACTCACCTATACTAATTAATTATTAATTAATTAATCATCATCCCATTATTCCTTTTTATTAATCATCCCTGATAAATTTCTTTAATTACATTTAAGTAAATTCTTTGAGTTACTTCTTAGATTAATTACTTAACCAATTATAGAAATTAACCTTTACATAACTTCATTTATTAATTAACTAAAGTTAATTACATTACATAATTAATTATATTAATAAATTTCTTCATTTATTAATTTATCCAAATACATTTATTCCAAATTCCAACATTAATTATAATAATTAATGATCTCGAATTAAATTTACAATTTGATTAAATCAAAGTAATTAATCCTAAATTTAACCCACAATATAAATCACCCTTGATTAATCAAATCAGTAATTAACTCCTTTAATTACTTTATTAAATAATTATCTCTAATTAATCCCTTGATTAATTATAAAAAGTAATTATACTCTAATTACTTTATTAACAAACTTCATCCCATTAACTACGTCTTGTAACGATTTACCAATTACTTCTCTGAGAAATTATACATCTCACATTACCAAATGATTACTCAACAAATTAAATGAGAAATTAACTCTTTAATTTCTTTCCATTCAATTAACTATACTTAACAGTTAAAATGTTGGTTTTAATTAATTAATCCAAATAACTATAAATAAACAGTTATATTGATTAATTATAAAATAATTCAGTTAATGACCTCCATTAACATTTATTTAATTACTATCTAAAATAATTAACTTACATTAATTTATAAATCCAATTAACTTTTCATTAATAACATATAATTTACTTATTTCATTATTTAAACTTTAATTAATATAATTTTAAGCTTGTAATTACAAATCTAATCACTTAATTCATTTAAACTTTAATTAATTCATTTAAACTCAAATCACAAATTTAATCAATATAAATTCATCCATTACCATTCAAATTCTTTTAATCGTTAATGAGTTTAAAATTTTATCTTTATCCCTTAAAGTAAACACACTTTCATTCCTAATAAAATTTTACTTACAAAATATTTAAACATTTATTTTCTCCTTTCCTTTAAATTTTCATTTTAAATACCAAGTTTTAAACGAACACTAATTAAATTTAAATTACTTTATAAACAACTAACCTTTTCAATTACGAAGTTTAAACAATACTTTACTATGAAAGATTTAAGTCAAAACCCCTAAGTTCAAATATTTAAATTTATTAAAAGTATTAAAATTTTTAAACTTTTCTTTATTTCAAAACTAGAACTTGACCGCTTAATTAAAATTCAGTTTAACATTGGTTTAAATTTTAAAAATCAAAATTTAAAATCTGTTAAAACTGGAACTGTTTACACTTGAGGCATATGACCCGAGACCTCTTCAAACTGCTTTGAGAAAATGTGAAATTTCCCGAGCCAAACTCTAATCTACCCGTGAGTTATACTTGGCTACTGTTAGAAACTAGGAAACAGAGCTACCCGAGGCTTCCATACTTTTACTTCCAGAAATATAACAATTTACCCGAGTCCATCGCCCATTTTCACGAGATTTCCTCGAGGCTAACTCTATCATTCCCAACTACAAGAACTGATACCAGATCAGTTATGGTGCACGTGCACACGTAATTCCCGCCGCCGCTACCTCTGGCGATCTTCCAGACATCTCGACGAATCACCACCAAGTCGACCTCGACCCTCGAAAACCACTCCACGAAGCTCCAACCAGAATCGAGCACTCTCGAACTCCACCTAGTAAAACAACTCCGACCAAAGCATCCTCGTCCAGGCGATTCCGACCATCAGATGACGTGACACTTCGTGTACACTTCGACGAACACCTCCGCCACCATATCCCGGAGTTTCGTTGCGCTCGATCAACTCTTGGCTTTGAACGAAATGAAAATTCACAGCAACCCAAAACTAGGTCACCCAGTTTCAAAAGCTTCTCGCCGCCACCTCGACGAAGATTATCACCATCCAATATTTTTCCGGACTTCACTGGTCACTCCTCTACCCATTGGAGGAAGCACGACACTTCCTATCAACTCCAACGACCATGGCAACTTAAAATACATGAAACAGAGAAACTGGAACTGCTCTTCAACCCAAGCTTTTAAAATTACAATTTTTGTCTTAAAAATCTTAATTTTGTATGAAGTTTCGATTTATATACCTGAATATAAGAATTTTAATACTTGGTTTTTGACTTGTTTAAATATGCTCTATATTTTCTTTTGGTTTCAGATGAAATTCAAATGGTTTAAATCTTAAACTAGTTTGTAATCTAAAGTCCATGGTATAACAAACTATATTGTTCTAAACTAAGGTACAAGTGAAGTTGAATCAGGGTATTGGATTTATAAATGAGTTTAGAACCTGGAATTTGAAAACAGTGAACATCCAGACCATACACAAAGCATGTACATACATATATTCACAGAGATAAAAACATGTTCACAAGCATATTATATTCAGAGATGATCATACAATTTAACTATATACTTATATTTTTTTAAAAACATTTGTTACTCACCAGCCTTAGGGGAAAGAACAGATCACCCAGTTGAAACAGTTTTGAATCCTGAAAAACTGGAAGTATTCTCCACTTTGAATCTTCCTGCCAATCTCTACTTCTCTGTTGAATTAAGTTGTAGAATCTGGTTTTGATTTTAAATGGAGTCTTGCTTTAAGTTTTTAAATGAAGTAGTTTTGCAGTTTGTATCTAGCTCGACTGGAATGAAAATGATAAAAGAAAGATAGCTTACTGGTGGTGTTTTAAAACATTTACAGGGTATAATTTTTATATAAAATAGTGTACAAGTTGTACAAATTTTTCAGAGATTTTTCCCTGGTTTGGTGGCCGAGATTTTCATCTTTGTGAGCTAGAGCAGATGTATGCATGACTAGTATTTAATGCTTCTTGTACTTGGTTGTTTCATTTTTATACTTATCTATTTTTTTATATACTTGCCTGTGACTTCATTTGCAAGCTACCAGCATCTCATATTTTGCTTTGTATGTTTTCATTTCTTTTACTTTGTAACTTCAAGTCTGCATGTCATACACATATTCGAACCATCTACTTGTTTTTATGCTGCCTTGTACAACTCTAGTTATATTTTCTTGGTTCAATTGACTCTTCAGATCTGTCTTACTTTTTAACAATTAAGATGTTACTCTAGTATATTTATGAAGTGTAATAGTTATTGTGTAAGTAAGATGTTATTGTAATATACTATTTGATTTTAAAATGTGGTGGATGCTATTTGATTAAGTTGTTAGATTGTTTAGTGATTGTTTTATCATTTACAAAACGATAAAGTTTAACTCACATATTATTTTATTGTTATCCTAGTATATTGCTTGATTATGAATTGTAATGTTGTTTCAACACGTTGTTTGATTATTTAATATGTTTGTTTTACAAAACAAAATGAATGTTATTTAAATATGTTGTTGTATTATATTAATGTGTATTTGTTATGCGTATTATCGTATTGTATTTCTATTGAATATTTTATTTATATTATAAAAGTTCACTTATCAAATTTAAAAATAATGTAAACAAAGAAATTATTCTTTTTATTCACATTACTTATTTTATAATACATACTAGAATATCATTTGACCAAAATTGAATTTATAACATATATACATTTTAAATTATTTTTAACAAGCAATACTTTAAAAGAAAAGAAAATCAAATTCTTTTGTTAATAATTATAAATCTAAACCAAAGTTAAAAATAGCTCAAAACAATTTAAACATTTATCTACAATATTTAAAACAATATATTTGTGAATTTAATAGCTTTGAAAAACTTACTTTGAAATAAATAATAATTTCCAAACCACTAGAATATACATATTAGAAATTTAAAACAAAATTTATCGATTGAATTTAAAACAGAACTTCCCTATCTGCAATATATACCAATATATATAAAATAGATAGAAAATAATTCACAATACGATATTAATTAAGTGAAAAGTACCAATTCAAATGTTATAATCCAAAGATATTTCAAATCAATTAAATATTTATCAGAAGAAAAATATTAATTCAGATCTTATAATCCAATAATATATCAATTCAATTTAATATTCATCACAGATTATTAAATTGATACTGCTCGAAATTCCGGGATGTCACATTCCTCCCCCCTTAAAAGAATTTCGTCCCCGAAATTAAAACAAAGGTAATTTAATAATCTATTTAAAAATTTAATTATAAACACAAGCATATATCATTAAATAATCATAGCATCCAATTCATCCAACCAAACAAAACTAACTATCCAAACAAAATTCCGAATAGCATTCTCTCGAGTTTCCCCGAGAACAAGTACCGGGTTAGTCGCTCTATAGAATCCAAGCCATTAACACTACTATACTACAGAGCTTCAACTCATCTAGATCTACCCAACTATACAGGATACCAGACTGTAGACAAGTCTGACTCAACAACCAAAACTCCCTGAACTGCTGGTTCCAAAATCCGAAACAGAATCTTACACGTACTCCCTCAGAGACACGTGAAACACAACGAATCATAGCTATCCAAACTGGCAATTCACACTCTAGAAGATCAAACACTAACTTCTCCAGAACACAGAGAAAATCCAGAACACAGAGAAAATCCAGAACATCTCAGAACTAAATTCCCGATCTCACCAAACTATACAGCTCCTTCGATCCGAGAAAACTTCAACAACAACGAAGTCTCTAACTTCGAATTCCAAATTTCTTCGTCTCTTATCCATCAAATTCTCAGACGATCCAAAGCTGCTCTCATCACTACCAATCAGCTAAATCTCCGCTGATGCCTTCCAGAACAGTCTGAATTCAAAACAATCCAGTAAAATTGATCTTCTCGCGATCAACTCAAAATCAAGAACACAATCCTTACCATCATCCGTAGAAAACAACTCCTCTTCTCCAGAAAAGAAAAGCAGACACACTCCAACTGCTTCCGCTGCACAACTCTGATATGGGTAGATAAAAATGTAGATGATGCACCCAAACACCACTTCCACTGATACCCAATTGTGACGGACCTAGGCTTTGCAACCATCAGTCAGCAAATCACAACCGGTAAGCCTCTCAACTAATCCGAAAATATGGTTCAATAAGTCCAAAATAAAACTCAGAAGTTCCTCCAATAACATCCTACTACTAAACTGAACCACCGGTATCACTCCTGGAATACGGTCGATACCAAACTCAATCTCCAGATACTGACAACTCTGATTTTCTGAAGTCACCCAGAAAGAAGAATCTCTAAACACAAGAGAACACTCAAATAATCGCAAGTCACTTTTGCGACCATCCCAGACTAATTCAAAGAAAAACTGTTCCCCTTTACCCAACAGAACAGCCTACGCTCACTAATCAATCCATCGAAGAAATGGATCCACACTGCTGCTTCTGAACTCACTGCTAAGCCAGAAAGCTTCTTTACCAACACAGAAAACTCCAAGCTGCACTGCTGACACTAATGCCAAGGAATTTCTAATCTAAAGTACTTCGAGAAATTCGGACCCCGAATCAAACAGATACATTCTGCTGAACACCGCCACAACACCGAAGCAGACTTACTTCCCTAACTCGTTCCAAATAAATATCTTCGGAGACATTCACAGTCACTGCGTCTCATCACACAACTACTACATCTCGAGAGATCAAAATATCATCTCTCTTCTGCCCAACCGACAGATCAAACTATACTCATCCAAACTCTCGAAAATCCGCTCACACGAGCGCGATCATCTTACACTTAAAGGCTGGACTTCGAATCCTTAACAGATTTCCTTTAGAAACTCAAAGAAATTCTTACACCACAATTTCATTCGAGACGAACTGTAGACCCAATATCGTCTCGGTCGATACACTTCCAACCTCAACAAATTCAACCATTGGTAGTCGTGTTACATACCACTACCACCCTATTTACCTTTATACTTATATTGGGATACCCGAACAGGTAACCCAACCGATAGGTAGAATTAAATATATATATATCAAAAATACAAATACGCTCTCTCAAGGAAGAAATCACTTAAGAGCCTAGGTATTCGCTCAACCTAGTGCTCTGATACCAACTGTCACGACCCGACTTCCTACGCCCAGGAAATCGCATCGTTTTGAAGAAAAAAAAGAGGTGAGAAAATAGAAAGGATAGAAAGAAGAAGAAACAACATCAGAATCTCAACAGCGGAACGAATAAAATATAATATATCACATAAATATCATATACATCAGAGTACACAGATAATACATCACATACTAGACAGTTATAAACACATGTCTAGTTAATACAACTCAACATCACAGAGATACAACACAGCGGAATACAGAATAAACACTAACACAGTGGAACCACTATATATATATCTACACGCTGAAGCCTCCTGCTCCAATGCTCCTCCAGAATTCGTCAAAGCTAAACCTGAATCCCTTGACTACCCCTAAAAATTTGGGTACCCGAGAGTTTATAAAAAACAGAAATAAACTTCGGGTCAGACATGGGTCTGGTATGAGTAACAGGTTAAAGTTGCTTAACTTTGAAAACCATTTGAAACAAAAGGTATCACGTAAGACTTCCCACACATAAACATGGAAAAGTTTTTACCTTACGCTAACCAAAACATTTGATAGGAAATCTAGTGATATTATAATAGTGTCTAGGGTTTTCAAGTAAATAGAAAATAGCTGAAATTGTTACATCTATTAAATTCCAGCATACTAGCCACAATGTGGGTAATACAATCAAAACCGTAGGGTCTCGTAGGGAAATTGGATTTCCATCAATGGCTGGGCTACTGGGGTACCGCCCGTCACAGTACGTGGCCTAGATCACCGTACCGAGGAGTACGCCCGCTCCCCTGCAACACAAAGCCGGACCCGTTCCTTACTGAACAGTTCCAAACGAGACAACCCCGGCAGTTGGACGTCTCCACTGCCCACACAATCGAAATAAAAAGGGACATCTAGACAGGAGAAAATCTCGCTCTCAAGTGGGTGCTACCCACGAAGCTTTGCTGCACCTCCCCTGTTTTAGCCATTCCCGGTTGATGAGGCTTGAGGTCACGATTACCTTAATCAGAACTCATCACTTAGAATGCTCATCGTCCACCTGACGATGTGCTGAAAGCATTCAATCCATACAAGTTCGTTCCGGGTTCGAACGAAACCGAAGGCATTATCTCGTTACACTCATTTTGGAATCACCCTCAGAGTTAACGACGATAACCCTTGCACTCTGAATCTTCATCTCGAATCTATAAGTACTATTTCCGTCAAACTCATTACGGAATCACCCACAGAGTTATACTGACGTATAGTTCTTATACCTCGAGTCTTCACTTGCTCCATTTGGAATTCACGACCTAACGTTATTTTGGATCGATGTGGTTTTTGGGTCTCCAGACCTGGAATCCCGGTATACGGAAACCCGATCCCGGTCTCATCGAAATCCAAAACGTGTCTTTTAAGGCTAAGTTGTTTTAAGAGGTTAAACAATTCAATTTTCAATTATCCATATCAATACAGATAGAAAATCACAATATCACAGATAAATAATCACATATCAGCATAAATGGATAATCTATGATATCACACTTAAACAAGCATCCATATCACAACAGAGATTACTCATCACATAACTGAGTTTTCAATCAATCAATGGGAATTCATATCATCCATTCATAAACAAGGATAATAATTACATCGTTGATAATTAATTTAAAATGAATTAAATCAATTACCTTACCTTTAATTAATTTAAAGTTAATTAAATTAATTACTTCATCATTATTAACTCACCTATACTAATTAATTATTAATTAATTAATCATCATCCCATTATTCCTTTTTATTAATCATCCCTGATAAATTTCTTTAATTACATTTAAGTAAATTCTTTGAGTTACTTCTTAGATTAATTACTTAACCAATTATAGAAATTAACCTTTACATAACTTCATTTATTAATTAACTAAAGTTAATTACATTACATAATTAATTATATTAATAAATTTCTTCATTTATTAATTTATCCAAATACATTTATTCCAAATTCCAACATTAATTATAATAATTAATGATCTCGAATTAAATTTACAATTTGATTAAATCAAAGTAATTAATCCTAAATTTAACCCACAATATAAATCACCCTTGATTAATCAAATCAGTAATTAACTCCTTTAATTACTTTATTAAATAATTATCTCTAATTAATCCCTTGATTAATTATAAAAAGTAATTATACTCTAATTACTTTATTAACAAACTTCATCCCATTAACTACGTCTTGTAACGATTTACCAATTACTTCTCTGAGAAATTATACATCTCACATTACCAAATGATTACTCAACAAATTAAATGAGAAATTAACTCTTTAATTTCTTTCCATTCAATTAACTATACTTAACAGTTAAAATGTTGGTTTTAATTAATTAATCCAAATAACTATAAATAAACAGTTATATTGATTAATTATAAAATAATTCAGTTAATGACCTCCATTAACATTTATTTAATTACTATCTAAAATAATTAACTTACATTAATTTATAAATCCAATTAACTTTTCATTAATAACATATAATTTACTTATTTCATTATTTAAACTTTAATTAATATAATTTTAAGCTTGTAATTACAAATCTAATCACTTAATTCATTTAAACTTTAATTAATTCATTTAAACTCAAATCACAAATTTAATCAATATAAATTCATCCATTACCATTCAAATTCTTTTAATCGTTAATGAGTTTAAAATTTTATCTTTATCCCTTAAAGTAAACACACTTTCATTCCTAATAAAATTTTACTTACAAAATATTTAAACATTTATTTTCTCCTTTCCTTTAAATTTTCATTTTAAATACCAAGTTTTAAACGAACACTAATTAAATTTAAATTACTTTATAAACAACTAACCTTTTCAATTACGAAGTTTAAACAATACTTTACTATGAAAGATTTAAGTCAAAACCCCTAAGTTCAAATATTTAAATTTATTAAAAGTATTAAAATTTTTAAACTTTTCTTTATTTCAAAACTAGAACTTGACCGCTTAATTAAAATTCAGTTTAACATTGGTTTAAATTTTAAAAATCAAAATTTAAAATCTGTTAAAACTGGAACTGTTTACACTTGAGGCATATGACCCGAGACCTCTTCAAACTGCTTTGAGAAAATGTGAAATTTCCCGAGCCAAACTCTAATCTACCCGTGAGTTATACTTGGCTACTGTTAGAAACTAGGAAACAGAGCTACCCGAGGCTTCCATACTTTTACTTCCAGAAATATAACAATTTACCCGAGTCCATCGCCCATTTTCACGAGATTTCCTCGAGGCTAACTCTATCATTCCCAACTACAAGAACTGATACCAGATCAGTTATGGTGCACGTGCACACGTAATTCCCGCCGCCGCTACCTCTGGCGATCTTCCAGACATCTCGACGAATCACCACCAAGTCGACCTCAACCCTCGAAAACCACTCCACGAAGCTCAAACCAGAATCGAGCACTCTCGAACTCCACCTAGTAAAACAACTCCGACCAAAGCATCCTCGTCCAGGCGATTCCGACCATCAGATGACGTGACACTTCGTGTACACTTCGACGAACACCTCCGCCACCATATCCCGGAGTTTCGTTGCGCTCGATCAACTCTTGGCTTTGAACGAAATGAAAATTCACAGCAACCCAAAACTAGGTCACCCAGTTTTAAAAGCTTCTCGCCGCCACCTCGACGAAGATTATCACCATCCAATATTTTTCCGGACTTCACTGGTCACTCCTCTACCCATTGGAGGAAGCACGACACTTCCTATCAACTCCAACGACCATGGCAACTTAAAATACATGAAACAGAGAAACTGGAACTGCTCTTCAACCCAAGCTTTTAAAATTACAATTTTTGTCTTAAAAATCTTAATTTTGTATGAAGTTTCGATTTATATACCTGAATATAAGAATTTTAATACTTGGTTTTTGACTTGTTTAAATATGCTCTATATTTTCTTTTGGTTTCAGATGAAATTCAAATGGTTTAAATCTTAAACTAGTTTGTAATCTAAAGTCCATGGTATAACAAACTATATTGTTCTAAACTAAGGTACAAGTGAAGTTGAATCAGGGTATTGGATTTATAAATGAGTTTAGAACCTGGAATTTGAAAACAGTGAACATCCAGACCATACACAAAGCATGTACATACATATATTCACAGAGATAAAAACATGTTCACAGGCATATTATATTCAGAGATGATCATACAATTTAACTATATACTTATATTTTTTTAAAAACATTTGTTACTCACCAGCCTTAGGGGAAAGAACAGATCACCCAGTTGAAACAGTTTTGAATCCTGAAAAACTGGAAGTATTCTCCACTTTGAATCTTCCTGCCAATCTCTACTTCTCTGTTGAATTAAGTTGTAGAATCTGGTTTTGATTTTAAATGGAGTCTTGCTTTAAGTTTTTAAATGAAGTAGTTTTGCAGTTTGTATCTAGCTCGACTGGAATGAAAATGATAAAAGAAAGACAGCTTACTGGTGGTGTTTTAAAACATTTACAGGGTATAATTTTTATATAAAATAGTGTACAAGTTGTACAAATTTTTCAGAGATTTTTCCCTGGTTTGGTGGCCGAGATTTTCATCTTTGTGAGCTAGAGCAGATGTATGCATGACTAGTATTTAATGCTTCTTGTACTTGGTTGTTTCATTTTTATACTTATCTATTTTTTTATATACTTGCCTGTGACTTCATTTGCAAGCTACCAGCATCTCATATTTTGCTTTGTATGTTTTCATTTCTTTTACTTTGTAACTTCAAGTCTGCATGTCATACACATATTCGAACCATCTACTTGTTTTTATGCTGCCTTGTACAACTCTAGTTATATTTTCTTGGTTCAATTGACTCTTCAGATCTGTCTTACTTTTTAACAATTAAGATGTTACTCTAGTATATTTATGAAGTGTAATAGTTATTGTGTAAGTAAGATGTTATTGTAATATACTATTTGATTTTAAAATGTGGTGGATGCTATTTGATTAAGTTGTTAGATTGTTTAGTGATTGTTTTATCATTTACAAAACGATAAAGTTTAACTCACATATTATTTTATTGTTATCCTAGTATATTGCTTGATTATGAATTGTAATGTTGTTTCAACACGTTGTTTGATTATTTAATATGTTTGTTTTACAAAACAAAATGAATGTTATTTAAATATGTTGTTGTATTATATTAATGTGTATTTGTTATGCGTATTATCGTATTGTATTTCTATTGAATATTTTATTTATATTATAAAAGTTCACTTATCAAATTTAAAAATAATGTAAACAAAGAAATTATTCTTTTTATTCACATTACTTATTTTATAATACATACTAGAATATCATTTGACCAAAATTGAATTTATAACATATATACATTTTAAATTATTTTTAACAAGCAATACTTTAAAAGAAAAGAAAATCAAATTCTTTTGTTAATAATTATAAATCTAAACCAAAGTTAAAAATAGCTCAAAACAATTTAAACATTTATCTACAATATTTAAAACAATATATTTGTGAATTTAATAGCTTTGAAAAACTTACTTTGAAATAAATAATAATTTCCAAACCACTAGAATATACATATTAGAAATTTAAAACAAAATTTATCGATTGAATTTAAAACAGAACTTCCCTATCTGCAATATATACCAATATATATAAAATAGATAGAAAATAATTCACAATACGATATTAATTAAGTGAAAAGTACCAATTCAAATGTTATAATCCAAAGATATTTCAAATCAATTAAATATTTATCAGAAGAAAAATATTAATTCAGATCTTATAATCCAATAATATATCAATTCAATTTAATATTCATCACAGATTATTAAATTGATACTGCTCGAAATTCCGGGATGTCACACATTATTTTGATTTTCTATGAAATTATGAAATTCTTGAAAACATGAAAAAAATTCATTTTATACTTTTAAAAGGTAAACCCAAGTAGTGCGAGAAAAATCATTAATAAATGTGACAAAATATTTAAATGGTTATAAGAATCAACAGGGGCTGGATCCCAAACATCATAATGAATTAAATCAATACATTTTTTGACTTATTAGTAGATAAGGAAAATGTGAATCTAGCTTGTTTTGAAAGCTTACATACATCACAATTTTTAGAATCTAATTTATAACAAAAAAGTTTATTCGAAATTTGATAAAATGGATGAGAAAATCTCCAATGTAGCAATTTGTCATGATCTACTAAATTTAATGACACATGACATTTGTTGATAATTTCATCTAAATAACAGCGACCATTTTTCAAACATCTCTCACCAATCTTCTTCCCTAATTCTTTATCCTGAAAGGTCACTTTATATGGTGAGAATATAACACTGCAATTTAGTTCATGAGTTATTTTACTATGATAATAACTTTGAATTAAAATCTGGCAAATATAAAATATTTTTCACATCTTTTATAAGCAACTATATTGTACCAGCATAAATTTGACCTTTATCTTCATTAGCAATAGTTACATGTTGAGGGTCTTTATTTTGTTTAACATTGGTTAATTTATTTTTGTTCCATGTCATATGTGTGAGAAATGCGGATTAAGGATCTTAAGGCTAGAATTAACACTAGAGGGGGGGGGTGAATAGTGTTTTAAGAAATTTGTTAATCTTTTTGAGTTTATCTTACTTTGTTAACAATGTATACACTAATCAGACACAGATATGAACACAGAATCAAACACAGATGCAAATATAAAGTAAAAGCAGTAAAGGAAAGAACACACTGGATTTTATACTGGTTCGGAGTTAACCTACATCCAGTCCCGCACAACTAAGTACGGATTTCCTTTTAAAAGCAATTCAACAATTACAACCCTCGGTTTCAAGGCTACGAGGTACACTCTCCAGAATCACAATCCTCTGGGTAGAGATACTTGATTTCCGGGGCAACAAGTTCACCCAATTGATTTCCAAGGCTACAATCACACCATTTCTCGCTTGATTGATTTCCAAGGCTACAATCACACCTTTTCTTGCTAGATAGATTACAAAGAAGCCTATAACTCTGAATAGCACTTAGATCTTGTTGAGATAGTGATAGAGAATCGAACCAGAGATGATCTAGTTAGATTCAATGTTGATTTCGGCAGAGTAATGATAGGATTTTGATTAAGAAAATGTGGAAGAAGAAGAGGAGTGAAAAACCAGAAAAACTGATTAAAAATTCGTTGAAACTAACCCCTATTTTTAGAAGAACAACAGTCATGTCCATTCGTGAAGAGTTATGGCGAATAAACACTTCTTTTGAAATTTGAATTTTGAACTCAACTGACACCATGTCGACATGGTCACCATAGGCATGTCGACATCCCAAAGCAATTTTTGAAGATTTGATTTTCTTTGAAAATAACCTTTATCTTATATTAAAACTATTTTAAACTTTATAAATATACTTGACTACAGATAAAATACATAGATAAATATAGAGAATAATATATATAAAATTTTACTATAATTTTATATTTAAATCTAAGTATCAATATATTATATTTAAAAAGATAGTTTAAAATAAACGAAGTTTAAAAACAAGAATATTTAAGGCTAAAACATCTTTTTGAAAATCATTTCGAAGTAGTTTTGCAAGCTTCTTCCTGTAGAATATCTCATCATATCAGGACTCAAGAACTTGTGCAAAACCAGGATGTTCGTGGGTTTGTAAGCCACTTGTCGTAGGTTTGAAAGCTACTTGTCGTGGGTTTGTAAGCCACTAAAAAGGTAGAAATGGGTTCCATCCCAAAAGAAAAATGGAGTGAAGATTTCAATGCTATTATGAAGTTTTAACAAAATTCTAGACTCGATACTTATCTTGAAATCTTTAACTCTTGATAATATTGATACTCATGAGTCTTCAATCTTGATATCTTGAATCTCTGTACTGTACAGTCTTCATTCTTGGTACCTGCATGGTTAAATCCTGCATATACATATATATATATCTAAACTATATTGTTAGTATTTATATTTTATAATCTTATTCTAAGGTTGTTGTCATCAAAACCATCATCTCACGGACTAACAATCTCCCCCTTTTTGATGATGACAAACTTTGTTTATAAAATATTACTTCTATCCTAATAACTCCCCCTAAATCTAATAACTCCCCCTTAATCTATGCCTAATTACCCTATTTTATATTTCTCCCCCTTTGTCATCAACAAAAACCATCCTAAAACCATAAAACTATAAAACTCCCCCTTAAACTAATACTATATAACATGTGATTATAATGATAGTGTTATCATAAATAATCAACACTTAACTCTAAAAACTAGAACTTAATCCTAAATTACTAACTATCCTAACTAAGAATCTATGATAATGCTTATAATAGTTAGAAATCAAATATACAAACATAAATTATTTATTAAGTATATTTCAACACACTCATCAAAACCAATCATGTTAGACAAGTCAAACAAATCAATCAAGTCAAACAAGTCAATCAAGTCAAACAAGTCAATCAAGTCAATCAAGTCAAACAAGTCAATCAAGTCAAACAAGTCAATCAAAACATCAAAAACTAATAATCCTATATTATAAGACAATACTACAAACTCTTCCTAAATACACTCGTTTTGTATACATGTATGCAATATGTAGTTTGTAATGCAGTATGAAATGTATGACATATGCAATGTAGCATGAGATGATATGCAGAATGAAGTGCAACTTGTGATGCAAATGATTATGATATTTCATGCATTGTAATTTATAATGTAATATGCAATGAAATGTGATATGAAATAGGATTCATAATGATATGTAATATGAAACAAAATGATAATGAAGTAAAAAATAATAATATGCAGAATGATATGATGATATATATACTACGGTAAGTGGCATTCAGATTATAAGATAAACATGAGTGATAAGTAATATCTAATTGACAAGCATATATATATATATATTTGTGTGTGTGTGTGTATGTCTATGTATACATATATCAAACTATTTATTATAAAACACTTCAACCAAACAAAGGTAAAACACACCAATTACTAGACTTAAGTTAAGGAAACTATTGAATGGGACTGAAAGAGTTGTAAAGAAAGAGTTTGAAGGTAATAAATGGTATTAAAAATATAACATATTCGTGAAAGGTAGTAATCACACTCAATATCAAAATCAAATTGATAAGAAATATGGACTTTAAACTGCATATATGATCAAATATGGTTTTTTTTTTAAAATTAATACCCTAATTATTTAATTTATTTAAAATGATTTTTTATTAACTTGGTTGATTTTTTAAGAATCCAAACTTCCATGTTCTTAACTTACTAATTAAAACCTTTATATCAAATTATTATTGATTTAAATATTTAGAAACATGTTTAAACATCTTTTAAATTTAAAAAATATCATAATGAAATATTAAATAAAATAATAAAGATTGAAAAACTAAAATAAACATATGTTACATTAAGGCTTCTTACATTAAAAAATTTAATTAATTAAAAAAATATTCAAACATGAAATTACTTTTTAAATATTCTAATATAAGTTAGAAAATAACTCTAAAAAGAATAGAGAAAAATACTTAGTTTAAATATCATTTTTTTATAATTTAAAATTTCAAACAGAAAATACAGCATTTACAGAATGCTATAAAAAGTTTTGCAATAAAATATATTCAAAACATTATAAAATAGAAACTGTAGCTTTTACCAAATGCCGTGTAAAGTTTCTGAAACTCTACAGCGTTTCAAAGCACAGAAATGCTATAAAAACGAATTTGAAGTAGTTACAAAACATTACAGAAGAAAAGAAGCATTTTAGAAATGCTATCTAAAATTTCGGTCATGTGATGTGGTGCAATCTTATTAATTGAAGAAATATATAAATAGAGCTTTATTCTAACATTCTAAACTCATTCTACTAATTTCTTAAAGATATAAAATTAGTATCTTAAAAGAAATAGAGTATGAGAAGTAAAAATAAAATTAGAAAAGTTGAAATCATGAATGAATGTATGCTTTTCTACTTAGTATAGTTGTAATAAATTAGTAGTAGATTTTATTTAAAAGAAAACACATTTTAAAAGACTTTTAAAAAATTTAGACTTGTATAACGATATTTATACTATGGTGTGTCGATATATGGACCAAAATATCAAAACTTATAAAAGAGAAAAATTTCTATACCTAACTAAATGCATATATATATATATATATTTCTAAGTGCAACAATAAAGATGAAATAATAGTAAAGCGTACCAATTCTTGCATTCCATCTTTCTAACTTTGTTGTTCCTCCATTGTTGTGAACCACACATTTATATCTTTCTGAATTTGACGACGAGATATGTTCTATTGCGACGGGCTCGTTTTTCTGATCAACGTAGTATATTCATTTGCTGAATTTGAAGACCGTATGAGAAAGATACAGATGATTTAGTAAATTGACCAACTTGGCTTCACTTTTCTCCTAGAGATTAGGGTTTCTCCCTTTTCTCCTATTTCTTTCGATTTTTCCAAGTAATCTTATTTCTCTGTTTAATTCTATTTTCTATCTTCACTTCTTTCTCCTCAAACCTGGACGTCATAGCTAAATCATGGGATCTCTGCGGGATGATGAAGGCTGGGAGGAGGTGAGAAGGAAAAGGGGCAAGGCTCCAGCTTCTTTGGGACCTGAACAAAGGCTCAACCTGGGAGGGCATAGACCAAGCAGATCTGGGGTTATTCCAGATCGGAACACGGGGAGGAGGGTGCAGGCGTCTCATGCTGGGCGGACATCAACAAAATTTTCGAAAACAACAAAGCAGAACGCCTTTCAGCCAGGAAGCAACCCGAAAATCAAATTCACTGTCTCAGAGAACGCTAATTTTTTTTCATACAGTGAGGCAGTGAAAGTAGGAGCGGTTGGAGATCTAGGAAACCTAGATCTTTAATTTATTGAGCCTAAAGTAGCTGATGGTAAAAGGATTGGTACCCTTTCTTCTGAAGCTATCAAAGAAGCGGAGGGAGGCTGGGATTTATGTATATTACGGTATGTGGTTGGTTATAAACCATGGCTTAGAACTTTTAAAGGATATGCCAACAGGGTATGGTCTACAAAGAAGCCGTTTTCAGTTCACTCAAGGAATAATGGATTCTTTGTAGTGAAATTTGGTTCTGAGGAGGATTGCAACAAGATTTTGAAATCAGGTCCTTGGTTCATGGACCGGAACCTGATCATTATGAAGCGTCTGTCCCCAGACATGAGAGCAGGTAGAGATTTACTCACATCCTTGCCTATGTGGGTCAGACTTCATGGTTTAAGTTTTAAGTTGTGGGGAAATAAGGCAATTAGTGCTCTAATAAGTACCATTGGAGTTCCCATAAAGATGGACGAGGCCACGAAAAACAAATCTAGATTAGCCTACGCCAGAGTTTTGGTTGAGGTTAACGCTACCTATGGTATGCCTAACACCATCGAAGGTATGGACGACAATGGGAGGAGTTTCATTCAGGAAGTGGAATATGAGAACCCTCCTCCCATATGTGGCAAGTGCGTGTGTTTCGGACACGTAACTGACGAATGCCCAATGACCAAGTCTTGGGTTCCTAAACTGACTCAAGCTGTCAACTCTGATAAGGAAAGCCCTGTGGATCCAAGTCTTGTTGGTTGTTCGGAAATAGTAAGGGAGGAAGGCGGAAATGAGATTACTAATGATCTGGAAAAACAGTTGAATGATGGCTGTCCCACTGACTCCCTTAATACTGAGTTAATGCACGATGGTCATTTGTCTAATGGAGAAACCAGGAATAATGTGGCGGAGGTTTCATGTGGTGATGGTTTGACTGAAATCTTACAACCAGAAGTGCATCAAGAAAATCAAAACCTAAATGTTGACTGCCCACCTATTAATGGGTCTCAGGATAGATATCAGATATATTCTAATGCGCTGGAGATAGAAATCATGGGAAAGTCCATTACAGAACAAAAGCAAACAGAAGTTTCACCCTCGGATCAGATTATAAAAGGAGCTGCATCCTCAGAAGAGTGCGGTGAGGAGGCAATCTCAGAAGTGCCAGAGTCAGAACCTGTTACTCTCACCGAAGTAGGAGTCAGTGAAGATTGCATCACTGTTCCTCTGGCCAGGTCGGATGTCCCTCCTGATCAAGGAATCAGTGAGCCGTTCATCCCTGTGTCTACAACTACCCCGGGAGCCAGAGATCCGAGCTCATCACCTCCGAAGTCACCTTCGACCACATAACTATTCTCAAATGCCCTTCGTCATCATCGGATACTCCTTCATTTACAAATACTTTATTTTCTAATGAAATTTTTATTGATGATTGTATAATCAATAATGTTAATTTTAGGAGAGGCACTGAACCTTGTATTGATATACAGGTGCAAGAAAATCTGGATTAGGATACAGGAACGACAGTAGTGGTAGAGGAACATAATACATATGATAATGCAGATCCAGCTCAGGAGGTATACGTGGAGCAACTTCTTCCTAAGCCTCAAGATATAGAGTTTGAGAACATTCAGAAGGAAAAGCTTGTTCGTAAGAATCCCAAGTGGGTTCAGATGCTAGGCATTCCTGTGGAAGACAAAGGGGATTCCTCCAGCAGTAGGTTGCTGAGGACTCGCAATAACAAGGTTATTTAATGTCAGTAGCATGCTGGAATGTTAGAGGGTTTCATAACCCCAATAGAATGGGAGAAGTGAGAAAACTCATTGACAAGTATAAAATAAGTTGTTTCGGTGTTTTGGAAAATAAGCTATTGTTTTCGGATATACTAAAGCTGAAAAGAGCGTTGGATGACAGATGGAAAATAATAAGTAACGTTTCTTGTTATTTTAAATGCAGAATTTTCGTCCTCATTGACGGAGATTCTTGGGATTTCAACTATATTAGTATAAGCGATCAACATATTACCATTGAATTGATCAATACCTCGAATTCAAATGTAATTTAACCTTTGTCTACGCTCATAACTATGTTGAACTCAGGAAAAGATTATGGAAGAATTTATAGGAGGATGCTATCAATATTTACAGACCATGGCTGGTTCTTGGGGACTTCAATTGCATTCGTAGTCCCTCAGAAAGAAAGGGAGGTAACCCAGTGACATTTGGAAACTTGTTTGAACTAGATGATATGTCTAACTACACAGGTCTTAATGAGATCAATATTAAAGGTTACGAATTTTCTTGGTGGTTTGGTCCCAGTCGCAACATATTTTCTAAGATTGACAGGGTTTGTGCAAACCTAGACTGGATCAACTTATTTATAGACTTATCGGCTGAATATTTGCCTCCTTCTGTGAGTGATCATAATGCCGTCCTCGTCTCGCTTTTCCTTAAGCCTAGGGACAAGAACAAACCTTTCAGATATATGAACCATTGGTCTTTATGTGATTAATACTTTCCTCTGATCGAGAAACCCTGGATTTCTAATCATGCAGATCGACCTCTATATCAAATCATTAATATTCTCAAGAATATCAAGAGAGAGCTTAAGATTTGGAGTGCTAAATTACGTAATACCAAACAAGAGGTTAATGTTCAAAGAGAGAATTGTTCTAGACTTCAGAAACTACTGGAAAAATCACATGATCACAATTTAGCAATGGAATTTCAAAATGCCAAGATTAATCTGGATTTAGCACTTAAAAAAGAATTTCTGGATACCAAACAAAAGGCTAAATGTGATTGGTTGATGATGGGTGACGAGGCTTCTTCTTTTTTCTACGCTACAATGTCTAGTAAAAGAAGTAGAAAGCGTTTGACCAGCATTGTAGTAGATGGAAAGGCGGTTTCAGAAGATATGTTTGTTGAATCGGCCATTGATTTCTACAAACGAATCTTTAACCTTCCCTTACGTGACCATTTCCCAGAAGTTATTTGTAAATTGATCATTACTGATTATGGTGCTAATTTCTTGAACGATGGTATATCTTTGGAAGAAATTAAATTTGCACTGTGGGATATTAAAGATACTATTTCTCCAGGCCCGGACGGTTTTAAATCGAAGTTTTTCAAAACTCATTGGAATCTTTCGAAAGACTTAATTTTCAAAGCTTTGAATGATACTTTTTAGAAGGGTCTTATAATCAATGAGTGGAACCATACGTTCCTGCACTTGATTCCTAAAAAAGACCATTCCACTTGTATTCAAGATTTTAGACCCATTGCCTGTTAATACTTTATATAAGGTTTTCACCAAAATTCTTTGTAATAGACTGGGTTCTTTTTTGGATAAGTTGGTGTCCCCGAATCAGACGGCATTTATCAAAGGTATATCAATAGGGGATGGTATTTTGTTTGCTCATGAAATTATCGGGGGTCTCGGAAGAAAGGATAATAAATATATGTGTATCAAAGTTGATTTAAAGAAAGCATATGATTCGATTAATCGATCTTTTGTTATACATATGTTAATAAGCTTGGGTTTCCCAAACAAATGGGTGAGAATTATTGAAAACATTATAAAGACTCCTGTGTTTTCTATCATTGCAAACGGGGAATCGCACGGTTATTTCAAGATTTCAAATGGTCTTAGACAAGGCGACCCACTTTCCCCTATTCTTTTCACCTTGGTCATGGAATATTTTACGTTATTGATGGATGAAAAAGTCAGGGCTGGTCTTATTTCTCCATTTACAGACTTTGATAATAAGTTGACTCACCTTATTTATGCTGACGACATTATTGTTTTTACTAAAGCTAATGCCCAAACTGCAACTGCTATTAGTGATGTTTTTAAGACCATGAAGAGAGTTACTGGCTTGGAATTAAGTTGTGAGAAATCTAACGTTTTCTTTGGGAAAGGGGTGGATTGTTGCACTGATATTAGTACGATCCTCAATATTCAGCAATCGGATCTCCCAATAAGGTATTTGGGTATTCCCTTGTCTAGTGCTAATTTGAGGGATAAGGATTGTTCTCTTTTGATAGAGAAGATCAAGTTAAGAATTGGAGGATGGGAAACAAGAATGCTTAGCTTAGCTGGGAGACTTGAACTCATTAAATCTACCATTTACCCCATAATACAATTCTGGATGCAATGCTTTTGTCTCCCAACCTCTACTGTTCAAAAAATTAAACATTTGATTCTTAACTTTCTTTGGAAAAGTCGTAGCAGTAAGATTCCCTGGGAGATTTTGTGCAGGAAAAAAGAAGAAGGAGGAATGGGATTGAGAAATCTAGAAGAGATGAACCGAGCGTTATTTACCAAATTGATATGGAAAGTAATTAATTCAGAAGGAATTTGGGCGGAACTCATGCATTGTAAATATATTGGTCATAAAAGTTTTTGGGAAATTAACCAGCGACCGGACGACTAGGGAGTGTGGAAATTCATTTTGAAGAATGGTAAAACTACTTCTCTATGATATGACCCATGGCTGAATGGAAGTTCTATTATGGAACGTATTGGCAGAGACACAGCTTTCAGAACTGGTACGGAAAATTTGTCTCTTAGCAGGATTTTAAAAAATGGTGAGTGGAAGTGGGACTCATACAGTTTTTTATTTCAAATACATGCAGAAATCGAAGGTGTCAAGATTCACAAAGATAGGGAGAGGGATTTATGGTCTTGGAAGTGCTCTAAGGATGGTTTGTATCAGTTCAAAAAAGTTTGGAACACGGTTAGATCCAGTTTTGAAATTAAGTACTGGACGTCTTTGGTCTGGAGTAAAATACACGTTCCAAAAATGGCGGTATGTCTGTTTAAAGCCATTAATGACTATCTATTGAAAAAAGAAAGATTACTTCAGAAGCAGATAGTTGTGGACCCTAACTGTGTTTTTTGTAATAATCACATTGAAACTATAGACCATCTATTTTTTCAATGTAATTATACAGAAAACGTTTGGCTTTGGAGCTGTAATTTTTTTTTTAATTCGCCGAAATGTTGATTCTCTTTTTCTCTGAAAGATGATTTACAGAAAATCATTTCTATCTCAAGCTTAAAAAGTCTCAATTCAGATTTGTTTCAACTCTCTCTCTCTCTGTTTGTGTTTGGCATATTTGGAAAGAAAGGAACGATAGGATTTTTCAGAATCGTTTTATTGAAAGGTCACAGATTTGTACCAAAATTTTCCAGACAATGAATATCAGAATGGAAAAATCTAAACATTTTAAGAACATTACTGGCATGAATGAAGCTATAGCACTGAAATAAAGATATACCTCCCAACGCTGAATTGGGGAATCATCTGCTTTATCATATGTTTCGTTCTTCTGCCATCTTCTTGCTTCTCTGTTTCTTGGTTTTGGTTCTCGCACACCTGTATTATTTACATTGTCCTCACCTCCTCTCTTTTAATTTACATAATAATTTACGATTAACAATAATTATTGATTTAGTTTGTAAGGCTGCAGTTTGCAGGTTGCTCCGAGTGCTCATAATCACGTCCTGGTCACAAAAGAATTTTTAGTTTGGAGTTATGAGCTTTATTTCGAAGGTTTTCTCATATCTTATACCTGTCTTGTCAGCTCCTGCTGGATCTAGGATCTTTTTTCTGTTGCCGTCCTCCGCTTCCTTGTTGTAGTCTCGATCTCTTTAGTTTCAAAGGAATTTTTGTTAGTTTCTCATATAAAGCTTAAAGACTTCACCTTTTTGGGTGTCAGAGACTTATCTTGCTAAGATCTTCATTGTTCTTCTTGAGGAGGTGCTTGTTTCTGGATTTGCTTTCACTAGTTTGATAGTTGCTCCGATCTGGAAGTAGAAGATGATGTTTCAAGTAACAGTCGATCTTGTAGTGATTTATGTTGTGATCTGCGTTCTACCTCTCTCGCCGCCATTAACGTTCTTTTTTATTTTTTCTTCTGAGATGAGTTAATGATGTAGTTGGAAGTGCCGTATTGCCTTATTTGCTTTGAGAGTATTCTCGAAGCTTCTGGCAATTGGGCTCACTTTTGCATTGCTTGGAGGGCTTCGGGCCATAAGTGCTGACCGAGATGTTTGGGTCTGTTTTGTTTGTTTTGTATTTGGCTTAGCTTTGCTTTGGACTTGCCTTTTGGCACTTGTAAATATTTTGCTTATAGTTTTTTTAATAGAAAAGTTTGAACCCGCATTAAAAAAAAATTGACTAACTTGGTGCCAAAACTTTGAATTCGAATTTTGAATGAATGGACACTTCAACCACTATAAATAGGCCCAACGGTCACCACTTTTCATAAAAATTCCTCCTCTTCATCTTCTTCCCGTTTTTCTATATACTAGCAAACTTCTAGAAGGCATATCTCCTTCGTTTCTTAACGGAATTGGATGAAACTAGCGGCAAGTCGAAGAGGAAGGCAAGGGCTACGATCTAGTAATAGTTTGGTGTCTAATTTGGATGGTATTGTGATGCAACAGGTCGAACAGTAGAAGAAATGTAGAAGATCCCGTACACAGTTTTTCAGTTTTGGATAGCCAACTTCAAACTGTCATATCTCACTCAATTTTGATCTAAATTTGATGATCCACCCATCAAAACGACCGCGAGAACAAGAACTACAATTTGAAAAGGGGTGGGAAAAAAAACTCAAATCTCTGGATGCATTTTGAAAAATACCTTTGACAGTTTTGCCTTCATTTTCTCTTTGTTCACCAAAACTTCATTTGACCATAACTTGGTCATTTCTTGACGGATTCACACGAAACCAGTGACATTGCGAAGCAGATGGAGAGAAGTACAGTATCAAATCAAGTTGTAGATGAGAACCTAAAGTTTTGAATTGATCTGGTACCCATTTCTTTTTCGATTTCCATTATATATCCATTTGTTCTTCTTGATCGATGAATGATTATCTGGTATCTTTTAACCAACAGTCATTAGACATAACTCTTCTCCTGCAAAACAAGATAGCTTTTTAAAGAATCAAGTGACTTTTCAAAATAACTAAATATAATTTTAAACAACAACATCATGATGATTCTGTGACATATTCATATGAAAACGGTGTTAATAATTTTATAAAAAATTGCCATTTTCAAAATTCAGATTATGAATGTTTGAAAACCTTGCTCTGATACCAAATGTGAGAAATGCGGATTAAGGATCTTAAGGCTAGAATTAACACTATAGGGGGGGTGAATAGTGTTTTAAGAAATTTGTTAATCTTTTTGAGTTTATCTTACTTTGTTAACAATGTATACACTAATCAGACATAGATATGAACACAGAATCAAAAACAGATGCAAATATAAAGTAAAAGCAGTAAAGGAAAGAACACACCGGATTTTATACTGGTTCGGAGTTACCCTACATCCAGTCCCGCACAACTAAGTACGGATTTCCTTTTAAAAGCAATTCAACAATTAGAATCCTCGGTTTCAAGGCTACGAGGTACACCCTCAAGAATCACAATCCTCTGGGTAGAGATACTTGATTTCCGGGGCAACAAGTTCACCCAATTGATTTCCAAGGCTACAATCACACCATTTCTCGCTTGATTGATTTCCAAGGCTACAATCACACCTTTTCTTGCTAGATAGATTACAAAGAAGCCTATAACTCTGAATAGCACTTAGATCTTGTTGAGATAGTGATAGAGAATCGAACCAGAGATGATCTAGTTAGATTCAATGTTGATTTCGGCAGAGTAATGATAGGATTTTGATTAAGAAAATGTGGAAGAAGAAGAGGAGTGAAAAACCAGAAAAACTAATTAAAAATTCATTGAAACTAACCGCTATTTATAGAAGAACAACAGTCATGTCCATTCGTGAAGAGTTATGGCGAATAGACACTTCTTTTGAAATTTGAATTTTGAACTCAACTGACACAATGTCGACATGGTCACCATAGGCATGTCGACATCCCAAAGCAATTTTTGAAGATTTGATTTTCTTTGAAAATAACCTTTATCTTATATTAAAACTATTTAAACTTTATAAATATACTTGACTATAGATAAAATACATAGATAAATATAGAGAATAATATATATAAAATTTTACTATAATTTTATATTTAAATCTAAATATAAATATATTATATTTAAAAAGATAGTTTAAAATAAACAAATTTTAAAAACAAGAATATTTAAGGCTAAAACATCTTTTTGAAAATCATTTTGAAGTTGTTTTGAAAATCATTTTGAAGTAGTTTTGCAAGCTATTTCCTGCAGAATATCTCATCATATCAGGACTCGAGAACTTGTACAAAACCAGGATGTTCGTGGGTTTGTAAGCCACTTGTCGTAGGTTTGTAAGCTACTTGTCGTGGGTTTGTAAGCCACTAAAAAGGTAGAAATGGGTTCCATCCCAAAAGAAAATTGGAGTGAAGATTTCAGTGCTATTATGAAGTTTTAACAAAATTCTAGACTCGATACTTATCTTGAAATCTTGAACTCTTAATAATCTTGATACTCATGAGTCTTCAATCTTGATATCTTGAATCCCTATAGTATACAGTCTTCATTCTTGGTACCTGCATGGTTAAATCCTGCATATACATATATATCTAAACTATATTGTTAGTATTTATATTTTATAATCTTATTCTAAGGTTGTTGTCATCAAAACCATCATCTCATGGACTGACAATATGATCAGTAGCACCTGAGTCAATTAAGCATTTATTTGTATTTTGACACATACTTGCAATTTTAAAATTGTTGTTGATTTTGGATGAGTTAAAAATAGTGTTAGAATGTACAAAACCTGAGGTTTGTTGCTATAACAAGCTGTTTAATTGAGTTAGTAATTGATTCAGTTGCACCGTTTGAGTCATAGAAGATCTTCCACTTCTATCTCTGTTCCTTTGCTAAAGCAACCAAATTTATTCCCTTTTTTCATTGCCCAACTTACCTCCTCTGTCGCCCTTCTCTCTGATCGGTCGATGGTGGAGATGAAGGAACCATCAACTGTAGCGGTTGTGCCCTACTTTCTTATAATAGTCGCATAGCTTGGTGCTCGATGCTCCCTTTCCTTTATGTATGTCCCTGAAACTAGGTTTTGAGTATTTTACCTGAAATGCCTTATTCTCTTGATTTTACAACTACCTTGGATTCACGAGTGCTTGCTCAGATTGCTCTTCCTCAGTTCTTGCCACTACATCATCAAAACTTGGAATTTTGGCTGAGGCAAAGACTTGTGACCTAATTGATTCATAGCTTGGATCGAGAGCCCCCAGGTAAGTAAAAATTAAGTCCTGTTTGGATCTTTTTTGGGTTTCAATTAGGTCTATTATTGGTGGGAGGTAAACATTGAGCTCTTCTCATTTTGAAATAATTTCAGTCACTAATTCTTTATTACTTTAGGTACTATGTTTTATTTGGGCAAGCTCTTGTTTAAGGCTAAAGATACGAGAATTTTTTTTGTTGACCATACCTTCTCTTGACTTTATTCCATACCTCCTGTGATGTTCTGGAGCACATGAGTACGTTTGAAATCCAGGGTTCCATTGTGTTGAGTAGCCATAACATGATTAATTGGTCGGCTTTCTCCCATTCTTCTATTTTTGCTTTCTCTTTGGGAGTTGACTCAGCTGGCTTTATTGCTTTAGGATCTCCCCATTTTCCAACGACAAAGCTTAATTTACCTTTTCCACCGAGACCAATTATTACAGATCTGGATCAGGGAATGTAATTTTTGTTGCCATTGAGTATGATATTTGTGAGTTAAGTGTTGTTAGATTGAGACATGTCGAACTGACTGTAATTTTTTGTTATCTTCAGCTTTTGATATTGTTGCGGAACTTTTGAGTCACGATCTGACCTGCTCTGATACCATGTTGAATTGTTGATTATTGAATTTTTGAAGAGAAGATTGAATATGATGAATAATTAGTTTTATTGCTAATTTCTAATACTACAAGCTCTTTGTACATGATTATATATAGCTTAATTCTTCGTTGCGTATTTCCTAAATTATAATTCTAATTACACCCTAATTACTGCAAAGTATCAGGTATAGCTGACAACTATATAAGGGATGCTAGCCTTTTATTTGTTTCTTATTTACAACCAATGATGAAATATTCTAAGATTATCATTCCTATTTCTCAACGGTTAGGAATCTGAAATATTGGAAGAAGTTGTAGGTGGTTGGATATTTAGTCAATACGAATATGGTCAAGAGGAGGAAGTGCGATTACACTTATTTGGAAGTAGAGAGGGATGAAAGTGTTCCATTACCCGGTAAAATTGAGATTATTGACAATGAAAGATATTTGGTTCGTGTGAACCAAACTTCTATGGAAGGAGATTTAGATATTGACACATGGAACAATGAGCTTTAAACCGAATGCAAATAAGTTTTGAAAGAAGAAGAATCCCAGTCTAAATTCCGGGGCTGATTCAATTGACCTTCAAGTGAAGGATAATAGAGTAATTATTACTCATGTGTCAGATAGTAGTAGTAAGGAGGTTGCTTCTAAAAGTACTAATTATGATAGTATAATGCATAATGCAAATCTGTTTCATATTCTGAATCAAGTATTGTTAAGGAAGCTAAAACTAGTTCTGATGATGCTAATGTTGTTGTATTTAGAACAAACAATTCAGATAAAGTCAGAGATTTCATGAATACTATGGAGCATATAAATGTAATTGGGAATGGATCATAGAAGATAGAGAGAGCTAAGAAGGTCGACGAGTATAGAGTTCAAATTCTAGAGGTTGAGAAGGAACTTGTACATGTGGTGGAAAT
The DNA here is from genome assembly GCA_030737815.1 of Allium fistulosum. Taxonomy (NCBI): domain Eukaryota; kingdom Viridiplantae; phylum Streptophyta; class Magnoliopsida; order Asparagales; family Amaryllidaceae; genus Allium; species Allium fistulosum. The sequence continues at coordinate 689,827,184 of CM060908.1, read as the reverse complement.
TAATGATAATTCTAGTGTGTATAAACAGGGGATAGAAGAGGATCTGAATAAGCCGAGAAGGAGTACCGGGCTTCTTAGTAAGAAGGAAGATACCATGAAAAAGGTAGACAAAAAAGTAGGAGTGAAATCTTTGGAATTCACATCTCCAACGAGTAAGTCTTATCATCCATTTTACAGTAGTATTCATGTTCCTGGTGCTCTTCATTCACTTACTTCTAAACAATTATATGATACTGCTAAAAATATAGGTACAATTTTTAGTAATGGAGAAAATGACATTGAAAACATTAAATCATTAGAGGTATTGAGGGCCCTTAATAATTCATTAAGTTAATTTCATGGAATGCGAAGGGTTTAAGCGCTCCCCCTAAATGTGCAAGGGTTAAGAATTTAATTTATTCTTTGTACATTGATATTATATTATTTCAAAAGACTAAGATTGCTAATACTAGTGATATTTTATTCAACATTGTCAGATAAAATATTCTAGATGAGTGGAGTGTAGTTGATACTGTAGAGAGTTGTGGTAGACTTTTTGTAGGCTGAAAAAGTGATAAGTGAAAGTTTATTAATGAAAGCAAATTCACTAATGTGCTGCATATTTCTTTGGAAAATTTTAGAGATTGGAGTAGGATTTTGTGACGAATGTCTATAAACCTTATGATAGAGGGATTTTTATGACTAATGCTTTAGTTATATGAATGAGATTGATGGTCCTTAGGCCAATGAAGGAGATTTTAATGTTACAAGATTTGCTGGTGAAAGGAGCGGTAGAGAACCAAATCAAAATGATAGGGAGAGGTTTTATGAGTTCATAGGTGATTGCAGATTGATTGATTTACCTTTGAATAATAGACAGTACACATGGAGTAATGGAAAGGAAGCTCCTATAATGGCTAGGCTGGATAGATCTTTTATGAATACCGTATGCGATGATAAATTTCCACTTACTACACAATAGGTTATGCTAGAATAATATTTAATCGGTGCCCTATAATTTTTAATACTGGAGAGGATTTAAAAATTAGATGGAGATTCAGATTTGAAAAGATGTGGTGTTTGGAAAGTAATTATGATGATGTTATGAAGAATAAATGGCTTAGTCCGAGTGGGGAGAGAAATGCAGCTAAGAACATGATGTATAAACTTAGAGATCTTAGAAGTAATTTGAAGAATTGGGAGAAAATTAGTTTTGAGAGTTTGAAGGAAAGGAAAATTAGACTAAGTGAGGAAATTCTTGAGCTTAATAATAAAGAAGAAGTTGGAAATACAAGTCAGGGTGAGATTGAGATATTGAAAAAGAAGGAGGAGGAATTACTAAAGATCATTGACCAAGAGGAAATCACGTGGAGGCAAAGATCAAGGGTGAGCTGGCTCAATGATGGTGATGCTAACACTGCCTATTTTCATAAAAAAGCTAATGGAAGAAGAATGTATCATTTCATTAATCACTTAATGATCGAGAGGGTTGAGGAATATGACCAAAAGAAGATTTAAGGGAAGTTTATTGATTTCTATTAGGGTCTTTTTGGAACTGCTCATGATAGATATACTACTATTGTCTAAGGATTAATATTTGATGATGTTGAATGTGATGATCTATGTTGTTGGAGCAGGAATTTTCTAAGGATGAAATTCATAAAGCTATTACAGACTTACCTGCAGATAAATCCTTAGGATCTGATGGTTTTGAAATTCTAATGGAACGTGTATATGGCTAAGCTAACTGAATGATATAGTAAATTAACTAACTTGTAGATGCAAAGAAAAATAAAAATAAACAAGCATCCATAATTTTTATATTGGTTTGGAGCACCGTTCTAAGTTCAGTTACAGAATCTTTATTATGCCTTTGCACTAACTAACACCCTCTCTTCAACTGGATGAACAGGTTTACACAATGCCTTAGCCGCCGAATAGTTCTTACACAATCTCAGAATATAAACAATCTTCGACAGTAAGTGTATCTCAATATATTGATTTGTCGACTTGAGTACAAAAGTCTTATAACTCATAAGAACCTTTTCTAAATTGGAAGAACAAGATTTTAGGACTTAGAATTATCAAAAAATTAATGTTATATTTTAATGATAATTGATTTGACTACCTTTTGAAATCGAGAAAGCTTTTTGAGAACAAGAGACAGAGAATAGAAAGTTAGGTGCTGATTTCTCAAAAAGCATACATATTTTGAGATATTGAAAAGTCTTCATGAAGAGTAGTGACCGAAACCATGAAACCCTGAGAGGAAGATCATAACTTTGTGAAAAGATGTATCGTTTCAATTTCTTCACAAGAAATTTGAAAATTCATCTCCATCGGTGTACTAGTTAACCCCACCAATCCACTAATGTACACAAAATTTTCAGGTTGCTCGAGCCCTTATCTCAGGCGTTAAAAAACATTTAATAATTTTGAAAAAATTATTAAAAAATATTTTAAGCATTTTTGAAGCCCTGAAAAGTTATGGAAAGATTCTTGTTAGTTTTAACATGTTATAACTATGACTATGGACTCACAATATTAATGTCTTCAATGTAATCTTCATTTGCCGATACTTCAATATGGTTGAACACATTCTTCACTTCAATATAAAGCTACGTTGATATGACCGCTACTGTTTTTCCATTATAAATTATGTATGAAGTTGTCGTCTTCAAAATCCAGGAAATCTTGCTCTAACGTGCTTCCCCCTTTTGATGATGACAACTTATTATACGCTTTCATGCACATGATAATGACTCGATGTTGAAATGAAAGACATACTCCCCTATCACTATACTTTCCCCTGAATGCATGCGTATATGTATGTGAATGTGTATATATATTCTCCTCATTTTTCATTACAAAAAGAAGAAAAATAGACCATAATACTCCAAAATGTATATCACAGAACATAAAACATGGTCACAAAATACCATAATGCAAAACAATATGGAATAGAATGTCATAAAGTCGCAGAATGCCATGATCACAACATAAATGTAGATATAAAACAAGATGCTAACAAAATAAATTCAAAGATTACTAATTTTAAAACAAAATGCTAATGAAAGAACAAACAAAGATACCATACTCTGGAGATGATCATCGATCAAAGCGCTTTGGATCACTAGAGTGATCTATAACTAGGAGGTGTACTGGATCAATCTCTAAAAATGTGCCTTGATGTTGAAGCAGGCCTGGTGCTAGAGGTCGAACGAGAGAACCATACTCATGATTAAGTCTTGCTTGTAGCCTAGTTCCTGGTGTAGTAGCACCCATGTGAGTAGTACCAGTTCGATGATGAAAGGACGATCTAGGTACATCACTCACTTGAGCTCCTGTCTGAAAATCATGTACTGAAGGCTAGGAGAAAATCATCTCATTAGAAAGAAGAGGAGGCTGCAAAGCACTATCCTCACTACTATGCTATCCCACTCTCTCTAGTGTGCACGGAACCACATAAGCAAATTAGCAAAGATTTGATAAAGCCAAGATCCTTCTTCTACCGTCTCTACTTATGTATAACAAATTGGATAAGATCCTCCTACCTCTTGAGCATGGATATAACTTGGTCATGTCTAGAAGGAGTGGAGGGCTACAGAGACACCGAAGGCTATGAAGATGAAGGAATATCAGGCTGTATTGGCTGATAGACTGATGTCTTGACATGAATATCATGTAGCGTGGCTAGAATCTTCGTTGCCTTAAGAGCCTTTGCATTAAATACAGTACCATAGAGATGCTAAACAAATGTCTCATTAACCAACGAAGTGTGAAAGTGTTGGAGAATGGTAGTAATTAGATTTACTGTATCTTTTCCTTTAGCTTGATTTGTTCTCTATCATGTTATCCGTTATGGTGTGATCCTAGTTGACTTGAATACTCCCAAGAATGACATACGTAGCTCTACGGACTAAAGGATATATCTCATTAAAGCCGCTAGTTTTTAGAAGCAAGTTGTGTTGTATTATACAGATGATAATTCGGGCTTGATGGGTGAGATTCGATTTAGCCCAATTTCCATTTGGTCTTTGTAAAATCATTGCAAAATATTTTGATTATTCATTTCCATTTCATCTAAAATGAGACCATTGGAAGAAATTCCCAAAATAGCTCCTAGAGACCTTCACTAAATTCTAAATTTACTCCCTTTACAGTTGTATATAAAATAATTGCATTCTCATCATTTCCCACTTCCATATTAGCATAAAATAAGGCAACACAACTGGAAATATGTTTATTTCAAAATCATTTGCATCAATAATACTAATTAATTGTGCTTGCGTAAGAAAATATCGAATATTATAAAGAGCAAGATAGTTTGAATTTACTAGATGACCTCCAATTGTATCATTCTCCATTATACCGGAATCATTTGATATTTTCCTTATTGTTTTTCTAACACTCCTCTACTTGATTTATAAGAATTTTATCCATGGAGCCAAAGGAAGTGGAAGAAATGGGTCTCTTGCCACATGTCATTGAAAAAATGTGAATTTTTTAATGAAATTTTTGATTAATTTTGAGAATGGGAGGCTAGAGTTTTCTAAAAGGAGGTAAAAAACAAAATGGAAGAGGAAAAAAGGTCGGGTGAAGTAAAAATTATAAAAAGGGGTAAATAAAAAAGCTCTCGACAACCTATATAAAAATCGGCCACCGGTACTAGTTATGCTTTGCACTAGTCTATCGATTTGGAGATTTTTTCGTAGTCTTGAAGTTTTGAAAATTATACGATTTTAAATAATTTTAAAACAATTTATTATTATATATTTTTATCGTAAATAATATGAATTATTGTAAAATCCTTTATTATTCATAAATAATTTTTGTAGGTTAGTAAATTTATTGTTAGATATATAGAAATAATATGAATTATCATTTTTATCATAAAAATACTTATTATTGTATAAAACCTTTAATTAATTTATTAATAATTTTTTAAATTCGTTTTATTACTAGATTAGATCGGTTAGTGAACAAATTCCATGTTCTCTTCTTAATTTATAAGTATTTTCATTTAATGGTTTAGTGAAAACGTCTTCAGACTTCCAGTACTTAAAAGTTACAAAATAATATTTTCTTTTTTGAATGATCTCGTAAAAAGTGATGTCTTATATCAATATTCTTTGTTCTTGAATGGTTAACAGTATTTTTGCTAAATTTACTACAATAGTATTATCACAATATATGTGTGATTTTCTTAAACTTACTCCAAAGCCTTTGAGATATAAATTATTTAAGCACGTGCTAATGCGGCTAAAATATATTCTGCTTCAAAAGTAGATAAAGATACACATGTTTGTTTTTTAGTGAACCATGAAACTTAAGTTTGTCCTATAAAGTTACATGTGCCGCTATTCGTTCGGCATCCACCAAAATCAACATCACTGTATGAATACTAATTCAAATGGACATCCTTTTGGATAGAAAAAACCATAATCTTTAGTTCTAGTTAAATATCTTAAACTTCTTTTAATAGCATGCAAGTGTGTCTCCTTAGGCTTAGCTTGAAATCTTGCGCATAAATAAACACTCATCATTATATTTGGACGACCAGCTGTTAAGTATAGTAAAGATCTAATCATGCTTCTAAATATATTTTAATTAACATCTTTACTATTTTCATTTTTACCCAGGTGAGTATTGGAATTGACTTACTACTTGTATTTTCTACACCAAATCTTTTAATTAACTCTCGATTGTATTTTTCTTATGAAATATAAATTCAATTTTGTAACTGTTTAATTTGTAAACCGAGAGAATAATTCTTTTCACCTTGTGAGATATTTCAAATTATTTTCTCATTATACTTGAAAAATATGTACAAAATTTTTCGTTAGTTAACCCAAATATATTGTCATCCTAAATTTGAACAACCAATAAATCATTTATTATGTTTTATAAAAAGAGTTGAGTCAACTTTACCAGTTTCAAAACCTGAGTCTAGTAAATGATTTTTAAACCTATCATACCAAGCACATGGTACTTGTTTTAAACCAAAAAGAGCTTTTCAAAGTTTAAAAATGTGATTATAAATTTTTTCTTGTCTAAATAGTGAGGGTTGTTCAACATATACATTTTCTTTGATAAAACCATTTAAAATAGCATTTTTACGTCCGTTTGATATAATTGAATGTTAGGTGAGAAGCAAAAGCTAGTAATATTCTAATTACTTCAAGTCGTATAAAATGAACAAAGGTTTCATCATATTCGATACTTTTTTCCTGATTGTACCTTTGTGCAACTAATTTAGCTTTATTTTTTATTATTTCTACATCTTCATCACTTTTCTTTTTATAAACACATTTAGTTCCTATTATAGATTGATTATTAGGTTTGGGAACTAACTCCCACATTATTTCCTTCAAATTTATTTAACTCTCCTTACATTGTTAAAATCCAGCATTCATCTTTTTTTGGCTTCCTTATAATTATTAGGTTTTATATTTAAAATAAACGCTAAATGAATTGTTTCATTTAATTATCTTCTAGTTAAAACTTCTGTACCTACATCTCCTAAAACATTTTCTATTGGGTGGTCTTTGTTAACCCGTCTTTTGGCAAGGCCGCGGACAGACGGATTTAACTTAAACAACTTCACAATTATCGAGACTAAAGTATGATGGATTCGGTTTGAAATGATGAAGTTCACTTGGATATGCCGTTGGGAAAAGGAGTGGAGAAATTGCATGGCTCGGCCTAGGCAGTTTGGCAGATGTCGCTCGGCATTGGGATGGTTCGGCGTTGGAGGCTGCTCGGCATTAGAAGGATCGTTCGGCACTGGAAGAACGTTCGGCATAGAAGGATCGATTGGCATTGGAAGAACGTTCGGCATAGAGGGATTGATCAGCACTGGACGAACGTTCGGCATAGAAGGATCGTTCGGCACTGGACGAGCATTCGGCATATGTGGATCGTTCGGCATTAGAGGAGCGTTCGGCATAGGTGGATCGTTCGGCATTAGAGGAGCGTTCAGCATAGGTGGATCGTTCGGCATTAGATGAGCATTCAGCATAGATGGACCGTTCGACATTTGGGTGTTCGGCATTGCACCTCGCACCTCCATACCCCGGTACCTCGCACCTCGATACCTCTGCACCTCGCACCTCCATACCTCGCACCTCCATGTCTCGGTACCTCGCACCTCGATACCTCTGCACCTCGCACCTCCATACCTCGCACCTCCATGTCTCGGTACCTCGCACCTCCCAACGTTCGGCATGAAGAGATCGTTTGGCATTCACACCTTGTTCGGCATTCAGCGTTCGGCATCTATGGTTCGGCATATGGAGACCACTCCATTTGGGCTGAGGTACTCGGCTGCCAGGCCCACCAGGGAAGTCCAACCCATCTTTGTCTATAAATAAAGAGGCAGGGGCACAGTAAAAGGGGATCTTCCTTCTGCTCTCTTACTTTCTCTTTTCTAAGGCTAAGGCAACTCTGCCATTTTGTAACTGTAATCGATTATTACAGCAATAAAAAGCAAAGTTCTGGAGTGGACGTAGGCCGGAGTTAGCCGAACCACTATAAAATCTGTTGTTCTTTACTTCTTTCATTTCAGTTTTAACTGTTCTTCACATTATTACTCTCTACATACATTCTATCTCTGAGCTGTGATTGGTATTTGGTGCTTTCATCTGGATTTGGGGGTTAGTGACCAATTTTGGCGCTAACACTTTGGTGCTTTCACTGAGAGTTGAACTCAGGAATTTTGGAGTTAGGAACTTGGATCTTAGAAAGCAATGGCAAGACCACCAACGAGGAAGCAAGCAGTGGAAAGGAGCAATCAGGAAGGAAGTCAAGCGGCATCTTCTGGAGCTGGAGAGGGTCATGCATCCATCTACATAACTCGGGACGAGATGCAAGTGATGATGAATTCTATGCAAGAGCAGATGATGAAACGGCAAGAGGAGATGATGCAGGCTCTTCTTAGGCAATTTGGACAACCAGGAACTGCAGGTGCTCAAGATCATGGAGCTGGACCAGAGGAACTCAACCAACGGACAGATGGAGTGAATCAGCAGGGGGCAGTTCCCAATCAACAAACAGTTAACAATCTAGATGGACCTGGACTCGGGGGCACACCACCAGGTGATGCTGGACCAGTTCATGGAGGGATACCGGATAATGCTACGCGGCCAGGCATCGATAGGAATACAGGAGTACGTGATGAAGAATATGTGCCCAAATTTCCTCGGGGACTTGGGGGGCAGTTTGGATTGGTTGGAAACACTGGATTGGCTGACATTATCAGGCGGACTATTCGCGGAGGTCAACAAACAGGGATTCAGAGGGAGTTAACAAAAGTCCATTTACCCGAAACATTAGGACAGCTAGGAATCCGTTCGATTTCAAACTACCCACTCTAGAAGTATACAACGGGAAGACGGATCCCACCGACCACTTGATGAGATACACTAGGCATATGGAAGTGCTGGGGGCAACGGAGGAGGTTATGGCCCGATGTTTCCCCCTGTACTTGACTGAAATTGCTGCTATGTGGTTTAGACAGCTGGAGGATGGATCCATTGGAACATGGACAGAACTGGTGGACAAGTTCTTAAGTCAGTTTCGAGTTCACATAAAAAGGCCAAAGAACGTGATGACGCTGACGTCAGTCAAACAGGGGGCAGATGAATCGCTCAGGACATTCTTAACTCGATTTAATGCAGCAGTTGCTTCGGTGGATCGGCCAGATCCATCAATGGTTCTGATGGCTGCGGTATCAGGAGTCGGAGATAACTCGGATTTCAAAGTATCATTGGTACGGGACCCACCGTTGGATCTTGGGGAATTCTTTCATGAAGCTGAAAGATTTCTTCGACAAGAGGATGCTTGTTTGGACATGAGGTCAAAGGAAGTAAACATGACTAAGGATGGAGGACTACCCGACGAAAGCTCGGGTGGGGGCAAGGATAAAGGGAAAAGGAAGCGCTGGGGAGAACCAAAGTTCTCCACTTACACAGGATTGAACGCAACGTTAGAGCGGATTTTCTTAGATACTCGAGATCGCCTTTCTTATCGAAGGCCAGCAAGGAGGGAACCCTCGGAACGAGAAAGGGCATCAGGAAGGCACTGTCTTTTTCATGACCTAGACGGGCATGACACTAACAGCTGCCGGCATTTGAAGGACATAATCGAGGAGCATATAAGGAATGGTCAGTTGCGACAGTATGTCGGAACTCGGAATGTGGTGGTGGAACAGGAGCAGCCACCGCCTGCCTTGAACGACGAGGGCATGAGGCACAGGAATGGTGGCCGATTGGTCATCAACTAATCTTGATGGTTTGGAATAAGTAACAAACTCCGGGCAAACGGTTAAATCACTTACTCATGTACGGGGTCGGAGATAACCCTCAGGCATGCTCTGAGATAATGGCTTACCAAAACGCCCGAGTTTGCGAAATCTGTTTTTTCCTTTGACTTGGACATTTGCTTTTTCTGGTTTGATTTTGGAGTTTGGTTTGAACTCCCTGTTTTGCTCATTTTCTGGTTTGGATGTTTGGTTTTTGGTATGGATTTTCGATATGGGTTTCTGGTTTTCTATTTGGATTTGGATTTCGGATTGGATTTTGATTGGATTTTCCCTGGATTTTTGGCTAAAAGGTCGTCGAGTATGGACTATGCTCGGCAAGGGTCCGGAGAGACCAGGATTCGGCCTAGGACTTAGGCTATATATTATCGGTTACTATTTTAGGTCGTCGAGTATGGACTATGCTCGGCAAGGGTCCGGAGTGACCAGGATTCGGCTTAGGACTTAAGCCACGGCATTCTTCGACGTTCAGGGACACTGAACCATGAACACCATGGATTTACTTAACGTAGGTCGTCAAGGTGGATTGCGATTGGCAAGAACCCGGAGAGGTTACGAATTTGGATATTGGCTATGAATAGCTAAGGATTCGAACAAGGACCCGGAGCGGTCCCAGATTTGGATATCGACCCGGAGAGGTCACAGATATGGTTATAGGTTATTGGATATGGATGGATTGGAACTCGGTAGTCGGGTTCAGATGGATCTGGAATTGGGAAAGGACTTGGTTACTGGATAAGAATCAGACATCGACTCGGAACAGTCGCGGAAATGGATCAGGATATGGCCGTGGCACTCGGATAAGATGGCTTGGTAATGGATTGGATTATGAATCGGAGAGTATGGATGTGGATAACATACATACTTGGGATATTGGACTTGAGGCTATTCAAAACACACCTTTCACAGCAAAGCATGTTTTGGGAGGCAAGTGTTAACCCGCCTTTTGGCAAGGCCGCGGACAGACGGAGTTAACTTAAACAACTTCACAACTATCGAGACTAAAGTATGATGGATTCGGTTTGAAATGATGAAGTTCACTTGGATATGCCGTTGGGAAAAGGAGTGGAGAAATTGCATGGCTCGGCCTAGGCAGTTTGGCAGATGTCGCTCGGCATTGGGATGGTTCGGCGTTGGAGGCTGCTCGGCATTAGAAGGATCGTTCGGCATTGGAAGAACGTTCGGCATAGAAGGATCGATTGGCATTGGAAGAACGTTCGGCATAGAGGGATCGATCGGCACTGGACGAACGTTCGGCATAGAAGGATCGTTCGGCACTGGACGAGCATTCGGCATATGTGGATCGTTCGGCATTAGAGGAGCGTTCGGCATTAGAGGAGCGTTCGGCATAGGTGGATCGTTCGGCATTAGATGAGCATTCAGCATAGATGGACCGTTCGACATTTGGGTGTTCGGCATTGCACCTCGCACCTCCATACCCCGGTACCTCGCACCTCGATACCTCTGCACCTCGCACCTCCATGTCTCGGTACCTCGCACCTCGCACCTCGCACCTCCATACCTCGCACCTCCATGTCTCGGTACCTCGCACCTCCCAACGTTCGGCATGAAGAGATCGTTCGGCATTCACACCTTGTTCGGCATTCAGCGTTCGGCATCTATGGTTCGGCATATGGAGACCACTCCATTTGGGCTGAGGTACTCGGCTGCCAGGCCCACCAGGGAAGTCCAACCCATCTTTGTCTATAAATAGAGAGGCAGGGGCACAGTAAAAGGGGATCTTCCTTCTGCTCTCTTACTTTCTCTTTTCTAAGGCTAAGGCAACTCTGCCATTTTGTAACTGTAATCGATTATTACAGTAATAAAAAGCAAAGTTCTGGAGTGGACGTAGGCCGAAGTTAGCCGAACCACTATAAAATCTGTTGTTCTTTACTGCTTTCATTTCAGTTTTAACTGTTCTTCATATTATTACTCTCTACATACATTCTATCTCTGAGCTGTGATTGGTATTTGGTGCTTTCATCTGGATTTGGGGGTTAGTGACCAATTTTGGCGCTAACAGTCTTTTAAAATACAAGAAGGATTCTTCATTATGTTGTGTTCTAAGGATTCATTAGTTTCTTAAGAAATTTCATTAAATTTATTTTGCTTGAGTGATGTTTGTTGATTGGTTTACATAGATATTTCAGAATCATCTTAAAAATTATTGAAATTTTCATCAAAGGAAACATTTAAAGTTTCTTCAATAACATTAGTTCTTTTATTGGAAATTCTATAAATTTTACTTCTTTCTGAATAAGCAACAAAAATTCCTTCATCGGCTTTAGAATCAAAATTTCACAAATTATCTTTTGTATTTAATATAAAACATTTTGCACCAAAAATTATGAAGTACAATATCTTAGGTTTTCTTTGAATAAATATTTCATAAGGGGTACATTTTGTTTTAGGTCTTCTTGAAATGTGATTTAGAGCATAAAATGTAGTGGCAATAGCTTCAAACCAGAAATTTTAAGGTAATGAAGTGCTCTTTAGTAAAGTTCTAGCACATTTTTGCAAAGTGTTATTTTTTCTTTCCATAACACCATTTTGCTATGGTGTTCTATGAAAAGAAAAGTTATGGCTAATCCACTATTTAGTACAAAATTTTGTAAAGTTATCATTTTCGAATTCTCCTTCATGTTTGCTCCTAACATTTTTAACTTTTAGATCTTTTAAATTTTGAATTCTTTTTACAAAACTTTTAAATATTTCAAAAGTATCACTTTTATGTTTTAAAAATAAAGTCCATGCATATCTTTAAAAATTATTAACTATTACAAAAGTATATTTATTATATTGACCTAACTTGAGTCGGAACAAATAATTATAAATGTAGCAATTCTAATGGTTGCTTAGTTGAAATTTCATTTATAGATTTAAAAAAGATTTTCTTAATTTACCTTTTTGACAAGCACATACGAATTGTTTACTTTAAAGTTCATTTTTGGAAGAGCTCATACAATCTCATTTTTTACTATATTATTTAATATTTTAAAATTAATATAACAAAAATGTTTGTGCCAAAGCCACAGATCATTAGAGTTTTCCACAAGACACATATTAATGTCATGATTAAGTTTCATATTTAAAGTGTAAATATTATGTTTTCTTAAACCTTCAAAAATAAATCTTTTATTTTGGTAAAAAATATGGCAATTATCTTTCTCGAAATTTATTTTAAAACCTTTGTCGCATAATTGACCATTACTTAATAAGTTATGTTTTAAATTTTCAATTGAATAAACATTGGTAATTAAAGATGAATTTGTGTTACCATCGTTTTTGACGTTCACTATTCCGTTGATATATCCTTCAGAATTATCACCGAAAGAAATAGTACCTCCAAGTTTCATATTTGTTAGCATATTGGAGTTTTCTGTTAGATGATTGGAACATCCTCTATTCAGAATCCATCTTTTATTTTTTTTACTATGAGTGGATACCTGCAAAAAATAAATAAATGTATTGGTACCCACTTCTTACATTAGAGTCTTGGGTTTAATTTTAAATAACCATACCTAGGAGGATTTGGTAGAACCTTTAGAAGAATAATTAATATTTATTATAAACATCTATTAGAAAATTTTCTATACGTTTCTTTCTAATAAGTTATTATTTGTATTTGAAACCCATATTTTAACTGTCCTAGTTTTAGGTATTTCTACTTCATTATTTGGTCTATTATTATTTGTATTTGAAACCCATATTTTAACTGTCCTAGTTTTAGGTATTTATACTTCATTATTTGGTCTATTATTTGGTTTCTTAAATTTTGTATACAAGAAACTATACTTCTTTGTAGTGCTCTTGTTCTTATTTTTCTTAAAGCCTAAACCATTTTTATTATGCAATGGTCTTGAAATTTTTATTAAATTTGATTAGAAAATTGATATTTATTAAATTTTGAAACATTGGTGTTAGTAAGAATTTTCGTTTTATAACACTACAATTGAAGAGGAAGTAATTGTCATACTAATTACCTTAATGATTTTGAATTAGAAAAGTTAATTAATATTAAATTTGCCATTAAGTGGTACTTATGTTGCTGGAAGCTTATACAAATAGGTAGTTGCATTTTAACTGTTTATTAAAATGTCAAATCCAACTAGTGTTTAATTCTAGTACGGAAAAGGTAAGATCTGGTATTAAAAACTAGGTATGTAAATAATAAAATCTAGAAATAATAAAGAACACAAGATATTTACGTGGTTCAGATGTAAAGAAATTCTACGTCCACGAGGGAAATATTTCTTCCTTTATATGTTTTAGTACAGGTTTTCATGGTAGAGAGTACAATAAAACATCAAAAGTATCCAAAAGTGGAAAAAGTAAAAGGGTCCCTTTCCTGCTACATTGCTTTTTCTATTTATAATGTGATGATATACGCAGACCACCACGATCTATCTCTTGCCATTGTGTTAAGTTCTTGGATCCTACTCGATGTCATCTATTTGCGTTGTCTATTTGATATACCCGGATTGTTGATGTGTTTTTGGTGGGAAGTTTGAGGTGAAAGCGGGAACTCTTGAAATTATGGTGGGAATACTTGAAATCATGGTGGGAGACCTCAAATTTGAATTGCCTTGCATATGAGTCCTTAGGAGGATAATAAGAGTTACTCGTTGGTATTGGGGTGCTGCTAGCATATTTAGAGTGAGGCTGTGTTGATCGATGTATGATATTTGCATGATGATGCGATGTTTGCTTGATACCTAGGTGTAATTGTTCTAAGCTACTTTGGACTTTAAGGTGCATGATTTGCCTAACTTGGGAGTTGGTCGATATATGTATGAACATGATCTGTGTTTTTTGAGCTGACTGATCTGGCTTGTCCTTATTGCATGGGTTATTGATAAGTGTAATCTCGTATCTTCACTATTTTCTTGTAAGTGTGGATCTACGGTGGAGTATTGCTTGAATAGCCCTGTATGCAGCCCTTTGGGATGCTTTTGATCCCATGCGGTTCCTCTTAGTTAACCCTCAGTATGCGTAGTGCAGATCCGTCTTAAGGGCGTTAACGAAGTACGAGTTCTGGGAATGTTAGCAATCTGTTCAGTCATTCATTTATTATGGCTTGCAGGCGTAGTACTTCATTGTCTGTTTCTAACGACTATATCAGATCTTGGTATTAGTATCTTATGTAATATAGGATATGGGCGTAGATCTGGTATCTTTGTGGCTCGTATGATGAGCATAGTATTTTGTTCTGTTGCGACTTCCTACCTTTTAGTTGCAGTTCTTTTGGTCGGATCGAGTATAATGACCGTAGACCGACTTTTTGTGTAGTACTGGTTGGATCACTTCAATCTCTTCTCTTTTCATCTTAACTTTTATCATGATGGAAGCTCTTTCGGCTTCGTGCCTTATTTAATTCCCCTTCAATTTAGATTAAGAAACATGGGTGTAACAGCTTGCCCCTTAAGTCTATAGTAATCCCAGGTCGATATGGACTTGTCTCTACTAATTTCTGGTCTTCGCATCTTATGAGCTGCTTTTTGGATGTTGCCTTTCATGTAAGCTTTACCGTGCATTTGACGCGGTTTGCCCCACTATTTTGAGGCATGTCGTTTGTTGTTTATATGCTATGTGGTCGATACGACTATCAAACGACGGTGGTGATCTATAAGAAATTATTTATTTTTAGTTTAGTGTCACCTTTCTCATTTTTGAGTTCGACATTATCATTCATATGTTGTATTGTCAATACGACTATTGAACAAGGGCGGTAAGCTGTGAAATGTCGTTTGCTTTTAGTTTAGCATCACCATTCTCATTTTTGAGATTTCTATTGTCGTTCGTATGCTGCATTGTCGAATGCTTACGGTGAGTTATGAAAAGTCATTTTTCGTGTGCTTGGTACGGTCTTCCCCGTGAGCTGGGAAAGGACTGAATTTTGACTATGAATTTAGGTCGCATGTTTGCAGCATTTTAAATCTTGCACATGGTTTTTTGTATTGGTTCCGCCAGTCTAGTATCTGCACTTCTAGTGTGCTTCGTTAACAACTTCAACATAGAGAGATTTTATACTGGTTCAGGCCATTCAATATCCTTATGTCCAGTTAGTTGGATGAAGAATCCGAGTTACATTATTAGCGGTTTCGTTTTGGTAACTGGTTGGGGCAGTCTAATATCCCTACGTCCAGCATGATTATTTAGCTATGTCAAAGAATATTAACATAGAAAGATTTTTATACTGACTCGGGCCGTCTAATATCCCTACATCTAGTTCATTGTATTATTACTTTATAATAGTAACTACAATATATATTACATAAGCAATGTAGATCATACAAAGTAAGGACCGTGGTGCTCTGAGTTCCATGTCCTTAAAACTAAGTTGCCATCTGATCTTGATAGTCGATATGCCGCATTTACTAAAACATCTGCTATGACTAACGAGCCTTCTGAATTCGAACCTAATGCTCCCTCTGCTGGATCTTTTGTGTTGGTAATTAATCTTCATAGTACTAAGTCTACTTTACAAATGTTTCTCTCTTTGAGCCTGGCATTATAATTTTTTTCCATCCTTTGTCGATATGCGACCGATACTACTGGTGCTTCACATCTTCTTTCCTAATTGAGATCTAAGGCAGTTTCGTTCAATTTCTTATTCTTTTCTACTATGTACGATATTCTTCCACGTGATGCGATCTCTACTTCAACAGAAAGCATTGCCTCATATCTGTAGGTTAGCAAATAAAGGGTATGGCCAATTGGGGATTTGGTTGAAGTTCGATAAGCCCATAGTATTAAAGGTAGTTCTTCTGCCCACTTTCCTTTAGCTTTCTGCAGCCTTTTCTTTAGTAGCTTCTTGATGGTTTTGTTTGCAGCTTCTACCTACCCATTTTCTTATGGGTGAGCGATTGGAAAAAACCTTTTATTGTGCATGCTCTTCTCACAAAGCTCGGTAAACTCTTTACTTTCAAACTGGGTGCCAATGTCATAAATGATCTTATAGGGAATCCCATGTCTAATGATTATGTTTCTTACCAGGAAAGTGACTATCTTCTTCGTAATGATCGTGGCCAGGGGTGTTAATCCCTGAGAAGTTGGTTTTGATGACAACAACCTTAGAATAAGATTATAAAATATAAATACTAACATTATTGTTTAGATATATATGTATATGCAGGATATATATACAGGTACCAATGAATGAAGACTGTACAGTATAGAGATTCAAGAACTGTTGAACTCAAGATCGAAGATATCAAGATTCAAGACTCATAAGTATCAAGCTTATCAAGAGTTCAAGATTTCAAGAATAGTAATTTAGTTAGGAATTTTGTTAAAACTCCTAGAAAAGCACTGACATCTTAAAATCCATTTTATTTGTGGAATGGAATCCACTTCGAGCCCGTTAAAGGGATGGGACCCTAAGTAGGATGGAACTTGCGAAAAATCTAGTGGAACATTGTTTTGTATCCACTAACTTTTATTCAAATGTTTTACAAAATTATATCTTGTTTTCAAAATTATTTCAAAATCTTCCTTTTTAAATCAAAAACATCTATCCTGGTTTTAAACTACTTTTAGCCTCAAAATAATCTTTATTTTCAATATCAAATTATCCTTGGTTTTAAACTATCTTTTAATTATAATATATTTAACCTTTAATATTTATACTTAGATTTAAATATAAAATTATAGTAATTTTTTTTATATATATCAAAATATTATTCTCTATACTTATTGATGTATTTTAACTATAGTTAAGTATATTTATAAAGTTTAAAGTAGTTTTAATACAAGATAGAAGTTATTTTCAAAGAAAAACAAATTACCAAAAAGAATTAAGGCCTGTCGACAACCCCAAGGACCCCTTGTCGATAAGGTGACAGTTTATTTCAAAAGTTTGAATTTCAAAGGAAGTGTCTATTCATCATATCCTTTCACGAATGGACATGGCTGTTGTTCTACTATAAATAGGGGTTATTTTAAACGAATTTACAAATATATTTTCTGTGATTTCACTCCTCTTCTTCTTCCACATTTCTTTATATACATTTTTACCATTACTCTGCCGAAATCACCATTGAATTTAACTAGATCATCTCTGGTTTGATTCTCTATCACTATCTCTGGTTTGATTCAGAGTTATAGACTTCTTTGTATTCAATCGAGCGAGAAAAGGTGTGATTGTAGCCTGGAAAATCAATCAGGTGAACTTGTTGCCCGTAAAATCAAGTATCTATACCCAGAGGATTGTGAATCTGGAGCGGTGTACCTCATGGCCTTGAAATCGAGGGTGTAATTGTAAGAATTAATTTTGAAAGGAAATCTGTACTTGTGTTGCGGAACTGGATGTAGGGTAACTCCGAACTAGTATAAAATCCGATGTGTTCTTCCCTTTATTGCTTTTACTTTATATCTGCATCTATGTTTGATTCTGTGATCATATCTGTGTCTGAATATTGCATACATTTGTGTTCGAATTAAGATAAACTCAAAAAGAATTAGTAATTCTTTAAAACACTATTCACCCCCTTTAGTGTTAATTCTAGCCTTAAGATCCGTAATCCGCATTTCTCACATTTGGTATCAGAGCAAGGTTTTCAAAGTTTCATAATATGAATTTTGAATTTTTTTTTAAAATGGCTATGTTTGAAAAACTTGTTAATACTAGTTTAGAAATATTCAAATCATCACTGTCTCATGAGTCTGCTTATAATCGATATTCAAATTCAAGTTGTCTACCAAAATTGTATGATGTGCATGAAACATGTTTTATGGGTGTTGAGGAATCAATCCACAATGGACAAATTGTGCGGATCAAAAAGAATAAATGGATACTCGATAGTGGATGCTCTAGATACATGACTGGTTATCGGGATATGCTGAATGATATAATATACAAAGACGGAGGACTGGTTAACTTTGGAGACAACTCAAAAGGATATGTGATTGGCATCGGCAATGTCGGTAACTCTGAAACTCCTATTATTACTAATGTTTTTCTTGTTAAGAATCTGAAACATAATCTGCTAAGTATTAGTCAACTTTGCGGTAAAGGATATAAAATTAAATTTGAAAAAGATAAGTGTCACATTAAAGATAATAATTCAACCATAATATTTGAGGGAATTAGGAAAAAGAATATTTATATTCTTAGTATGAAAGTTTCAAATGATAACCTGTGTCTTTTGGCAAATACAAGTGACCCTTGGATTTGGCATAAGAGATTTGGGCATTTGAATTTCAAACTCTTATCTAGACTGTTAAAACATGATCTAGTAAGAGGTCTCCCTAAAATGAATTTTAAAGTAGGTAGTTTATGTGATGCATGTCAATTAGGAAAACTTAGAAAAAGTTCCTTTAAATTAAAAGATATGATTTCAACTTCAAAACCTCTTGAATTACTTCATCTTGATTTATTTGGTCCATCTCAAATTCAGTCAATAAATCAGAGTAAATATGTTTTTGTAATTGTAGATGATTATTCTAGATTTACATGGACAATATTTTTGAAACATAAAAGTGATACTTTTGAAAGTTTTAAGAACTTTACAAAAAGGATTCAAAATCAACTTTATGTAAAAATTATAACCATCCATAGTGATCACGGTGGTGAATTTGAAAATGAAAAGTTTGAGGAATTTCGCAATAAAAAGGGAATAACTCACAATTTTTCATTTCCAAGAACTCCACAACAAAACGGAGTAGTAGAACGTAAAAATAGGACGATTCAAGAGTGTGCGAGAACTATGCTTTCAGATAGTAAATTACCAAAACTTTTTTGGGCAGAAGCAGTTACTACCGCCTATTATATTTTAAATAGAATTTTAATTAGACTTTTAACTGATAAGACATTTTATGAACTTCTTCACGGAAATAAACCTAAGGTATCTTATTTTAGAATTTTTGGAAGTAAATGTTTTATTTTAAATACAAAAGATAACTTAGATAAATTTGATCCTAAATCCGACAAAGGTATATTTATCGGATATTCTAATAGAAGTAAAGCATATAGAGTGTTTAATTTAAGAACTAGCACCATCGAAGAAATAATGCATGTTTCATTCGATAAAAATCTCAAAAATTTTGAAGATACAAATGATGAAGAGGATTTAATTACTCAAAATCAGGAGTCAACTGAAACTAATAATGAAATTAATCATCCTAATAAAAATATTAAACTTTTAAAAGATCATCTTATAGAAAATATACTAGGAGATATGAAATCTGTTGTTACAATTAGAAATCAACTAAGTAAAATGAGCAATGTAGCCTTTATATCAACTATTGAACCCAAAAATCCAAAAGAAGCATCAACTGATGATTCATGGGATTTAGCTATGCAAGAAGAACTAAATCAATTTACTAGAAATGATGTTTGGGAACTTGTTCCTAGACCTGAAAATAAAACTATAATTGGAACTAAATCGGTTTATACAAATAAAATGAATGAACAAGGTGAGGTCGGTAGAAATAAAGCCCGGTTAGTCGCTCAAGGTTATTGTCAAGAAGAAGGAATAGATTGTGATGAAACCTTTGCTCCCGTAGCAAGATTAGAAGCCATTACGATTCTACTTGCTTTCACAAATCATAATAATTTCAAATTATTTCAAATGGATGTTAAAAGTGCCTTTTTAAATGGAAATGTAAAAGAGGAAGTATATGTTGAACAACCACCACTTTTTGAAGATGAAAAATTACCAAATCATGTTTACAAACTTAAGAAAGCTCTATATGGTCTAAAACAAGCTCCTAGAGCCTGGTATGATAGACTAAGATCTTACTTATTACAATCAAACTTTGAAATTGGTAAAGTAGATAATACTCTTTTTACTAAAAGAAATAAAAAATAATATTCAACTAGTACAAATTTACGTAGATGATATCATTTTCAGATCAACTAATTTTGAAATGAATAAAGAATTTTCTGAAATAATGACAAAAGATTTTGAGATGAGTCATATGGATGAATTAAACTTCTTTCTAGGATTGCAAATAAAACAATTAGATAATGGTATCTTTATCAGTCAAGAAAAATATGCTAGACTACTACAAGTGGAAAACCCACTCCCATGGCAACCAATGAGTACCTAAGTAAAGAAGATCTCTCGACAGATGTAGATCAAAAATTATATAGAGGAGTTATTGGATCACTACTCTATATCACTGCTAGTAGACCTGATATCATGCATAGTGTTTGTCTCCATGCAAGATATCAATCCCAACCTAAAGAGACCCACTTAAAAGCTGTAAAACGTATCATAAGGTATGTTAAACACACCTTTGATTATGGCTTATTTTATCCTAAAAATGATTCTTTTGAATTAATATCTTACTGTGATGCTGACTATGCTGGTTGTAAATCAGACTGAAAAAGTACAAGTGGAACTTGTCACTTTTTGGGGCATTCTCTAGTTTCCTGGTTTAGTAAAAAGCAAAATACAGTTTCTTTATCAACAACCGAAGCAGAGTATATTTCTGTTGTTTTGGCTTGTTCTCAAATAATATATATGCAACAAACTTTAAAAGATTTTGGTTTAAATATCTCAAAATCACCAATCTATTATGATAATACTAGTGCAATAAATTTATCCAAAAATCCTACTCATCATGCTCGAACTAAACATATTGATATCAGACATCATTTTCTCAGAGATAATATAAGTAAGGAAGTAATTACTCTCGATTATATCAATTTCGAGAATCAAATTGTTGATATCTTAACAAAACCCTTAAATGAATCTATATTTACTAAATTAAGAAGAGAATTAGGTATTTGTTCAATAACTAAAATATAGAATATAAATATATAACAAGTATAATTAAAATTAAATTAAAATAAATCAAATAGCAAAAATATAAGTACCTTGTCGACAACCCTCCTTTACCCCTGTCAACATATAACGATTTTTTTTTCTTTTGAAATTTTCCCACCAAAATTCAAATGGGTGGTTATATATTCTTCTTATTTCGAAATTTTGTTCATTCTTTCTGTTCTTTCTCTGTTCTAACTTCTGAAAACATTAAAACAATGGCCTCCTCCTCCAAATCAAACAAAAATTCAACCTTTTCGTTCTCTTCTCCTTCTACCGAACCATTTCAACGAACTACGCTTGCACGAGTGATGAAAATGGAGGTTTCCTTGAAGGATGCACTGCAACTTATGATTGAAATTCAAGTGGTGCAAATCAGAATGGCCAAAGAACAAGAACGACAAGGCAAAATCCTTAGAAACTTGCAAAAGTTTCTAATGGACAATCACGCCAATCCCATCTTGATCGATGAAGAATCCTCTATGTTCAAGTGCAAGAGGACAGCGAGGAAGAAGAAGAAGCCCCCATGGAAGAACAGCACGCTGAAGATGATGACAAAGTTGTTTGCGTTGGCGAAGAGTGCTTTGATAAGGATGGAAATCTAGTTGAACAACATGGAAATTTCTGTTTCCACTACCCAAATTGCTCGGTTCATAGATCTCCCATTGTCAAGGATACACATTAGTTTCCTTTCCCTCTTTCTTATCGTTATTTGTATATGATCTTACTTACGTTTTCTACGCAAATGTAAATATAACATTATATAATTAATAAATGATTTATGTTCTCATATTTGAATTCTCACATTATTATTAATATAAATATTATCATATATGGATGCTTAGTTAGGAGAGTTAGTTATTAAGGGCTAAGTTTTAGTTTCAGAATTAAGTGTTGATTAATTATGATAATACTATCATTATAATCACATGTAATATAGTAGTAGATTAAGGGGGAGTTGTATAGATTTAAACTTTGTTTTTGTTGATGACAAAGGGGAGAAGTATAAAATAGGATAGTTAGGCACATATTAAGGGGGAGTTATTAGTTTTAGGGGGAGTTATTAGGATAGAAGTAATATTTTATAAACAAAGGTTGTCATCATCAAAAAGGAGGAGATTGTTGGTCCCTGAGAAGTTGGTTTTGATGACAACAACCTTAGATGAGGTGAAAAATTCGAGCTCTTCATGGATCAAAAATCCCTAAAGTATCTTTTTACTTAGAAGGATCTAAACCTGAGGCAACAAAGGTGGTTAGAGTTTTTAGCGGCTTAAGACTTGGATATTCTTTATATGCCAAGAAAGGCTAATGTGGTGGTGAATGCCTTAAGTAAGAATGCTATTTTGACTCTTTTGGAAGTTACCCCGACTCTCCTAGAAAGAATAGCGAGCAAGCAAAGAGAGGACAAAAGTTTAGTGGCGATTATCAGGAAGGTTGAGGAGGGAAAGTGTACCGGTTTTAAGACTGGTAACCGAGGAGTTTTGAGGATGAATAGACGGATCTATGTACCGAATGTCAACAGTCTTAGGCAGGAAGTTTTATTAGAATTCCATCATTCCAAGTTGAGTATCCATCCAGGTGTCTCAAAGATGCATAGGGATATGAAGTGGATGTTTTGGTGGAAATGAATGAAAAGAGATATCTTTGTTAGCAGGTGTTCGTGCTATTGGAAATAAGAAATGATATCAATGGATTTTATCGATGGTTTTCCCAAAACCAGAAAAGGAAATGTAGGAGTATCGGTTATTGTAATGAACGGGCGATTTTCGACCCTCGAACATCGAAACTAATACGTACACTGTATAGAGTGCCAAGCAATCGAGTGCTGGAAATACCAGTTTGTTAGGGTTTAAGAAGAAAAGAGATAGAAGAAGAACCGAAATAACAACAACATAGAATCTCACAATCACAGCGGAACAAAATATAATAAACAATAACAGCTTTTTATACAAAAGAAAAACTGTAACTTTTAATATACATACAAATTATCAAAGTACAATCATCAACATATAAATCTGGACAGTTATAATAACTTGTCCTCAAAGGTTGAATATACAGCCTACAATACACAGCGGAATATAATCAAATACGTGCAATACGTCTCTGCCATCCAGCTCGTCTCCTGAACTCCAAAGCATCCTAACCTGAATCTGTAATACTCGGTCTGACTTGAGCATTACAATAAAGTAACACACGAGTCAGGCTGGAAACCAGCGTGAGTAAACACACTTAATTTAAATTACTAAAGTTATCAAAATCCTTTGAAAAACCAAGGTATCACGTACAAACACGATGAGTTTTTATCTTACCATAACCAAAACACTTTTATAGAAAATTCGGGGATATTATAATAGTGTCTAAGTACCATACTTATTGAAAAAAAGCCGAATTTGTTCCACTAATTTAAATTCCAACATACTGGGCTTTAAAAATCAAAATTGTAGAGGTTCGTGGTGGTTACTGGATCGAAGTGGTTCCGGATAATGTAGATATCTAATCCCGATCTCTTCGAACTCAAACGATAAATTTTAAGTGTCCAAGTCATTTTAAATAAACAATTCATATTCAGGGTATCAACATTCACATATGGGAATTTATTGCATATGTTCATTTCAAATAAAACATGTCAAAGTTTTATTCTAACATTTAACTACTTTGGCTACTAAATGGCAGAGACAAGGAATAAGTGAAATAATATCCAAGAGCAATAAAGCTAAAGCATAGATCATTACTAAATTAACGATCAATAATTAATATTAAACACTTTTACGAACCAGAATTTAATTAACTTCAATTAACCGAATCCATTTATATTTTTAATCCAAAATTACTTATAAATTAAATAAATTTTAAAATGATTTATTATTAATTAAAACAATCCATTTAATAACTATTTTACTAATTAAAATAAGATTAAATCAATTAAGACTTTCATCATTTATTCTCTTAAATTATTATAAATAACCTAAATTTATATTACCGCAAATTAACAAAATAATGTAGATTATAAAACTAGGTGATATGATCACAATGCAAAAACTTTCACGTTGATTGGCTTTTAAATGAATGATAAAACAATGTTTTTAATTTAAAGATTTTTAATATAACATTTACTAAATTACTTTATTCTTTTATAAAAACAAAGCCCAGCCCACTTCGGCCCAAGAAAGTAATCCAGGCTCCACTCCTTCTTCCCACTTTCCTTTCCTCTTTCATTCCATACGATAAAAAGAAAAAAAAACTATAGCTTCCAACCCATACGTGCACGTCTCCGTGTGCACGTCATGCCAAGAATAAATGCCAACCACCAAAACCAACCTTCCATGCACATCCATCGTCTCGAGCTCGCCTTGACGACACCACCTCCATATCCTCCAGCCCCTGCCTCTAGATTTTCACTTTTGAAACGAGCTTCATCCACGTATGAACACGACGCCCAGGCATAAAATCGCCCACCAACGGCATGCTGCTCCACTTCGACCCTCCGTCCCACTTCCATCATGATCGCCACTCCTTGCGCTACCACCTGGCCTACCACGACCATAGCCGATCGCTCCTCCTCGCCGTTGTTTGCCAAAATCTGCTACCATAGAAAAAAATCCCTAAAACCCTAATTCGAGCGATTTCCCCCAACTCAAACCACTAGGACAAAATCCGCCACAGTCACGAACTCCGTCCCGACCTCACACTCCTCCTCGACTTCTCCGCTCGACCCCACAACCACTGGTTCATCGGAAAATAATTTTTAAGCCTTTTTCGATCAACTCCAAACTTCTCTTCCCACGCTCTACTAAAAATTGCCAAAGCAATTCCAAAATCATATTTTTCCATAACGGTTACAACCATATAATCCAAAGGTGAAATTTCGATAGTTAAAACTCAACCAATATTGAGTCGCTAGCCGTTATAACAATTTCTCTCTTTTCTATACTTTATGAAATTTGACGGAATAATTTTTGAAATATTCTACACTTAAAAACAAATAGCTTTTGTTTTAGAAACATATTTAAAAACTCAATAGATTTTGAGTTAGGGATTTTCAAAGTTGAATGACATACTATTATTAGACCAAAACAAAGAACATAGAAGTTGAGGAGGATGAAATACAGTGTTTTCTTGAGTTATAGGGTGAGCTCCTATGTCCAAACACACATATACAAGGCATGAATAAATACAACACATGAATATTAGACATAAACAAAGAATTTATTCAAAACTTCAAGTATACAGATACACATATATGTAACAGTAAACAGAACTGGAATGGTTTACTCACTGTTCTTGATGAAAATGAGCATTGCTTCTGTTTCCTGGAGATTTGACCAGGCAACTGAGTGCTCGGAATTGGCCACAGCTCGGCATAAAGGACTGCTCGGCATCCAGGAGTACTCGGCGTAGTACTCGGCATCAACAGACACACGGCGACAACCGATGTTCAGCGCTAGCGTTCGGCATCATTAGAACTCGGTGATAGGAGGACTCGGCAACAAGAGCGCTCGGCATCCCAAATTACTCGGCGTACAGGGGTGCTCGGCATCAAGCAGCACTCGGCGTCAACTAGTGCTCGGCAACAAGAGTGCTCGGCATACAAAAGCGCTCGGCGTCAGAGAGTACTCGGCATCCAGTAGTGTTCGGCGAAGTACACAGCATCCAGAGAGTCCGACATCCAGTAGTGTTCGGCGAAGTACCCAGCAGGGTTCGGCATGCAGTGGAACTCAGCGTCAACCAATGCTCGGCAGCAAGAGCACGCGGCATACAAGAGTACTTGGCATCTAGAAGAGCGTTCGGCTTCGACTGACAAACGTCCTGCACTTCCCAGACATCAACCACATCGTTCGGCATATAAGGGACTGTTTGGCATCAGAGCGTTCGGCACACCTGGTTCGGCATACAGCGACCACTGTACTGGGGCTAGAGCGTTCGGCTATCCAGCCCACTTGGGAAGTCCAGCCCATATTTGCCTATAAATAGAGGGGCAGGGTCACAGTGAAAGGGATCCTTTTTTGGGAGAGAGAACACCGGGGAGACTCTGCCATTTTCGAGACTCATCTTCTCTACTTAAACAACTTCACTCAAGCATTTGATTCACGAATTGTATTTGTAATCAACCATAAAGGAAATCAATAAAGTTGAACAAAGTGGATGTAGGCAATTACGCTGAACCACTATAAATTTGGTGTTCTTACTTTCTGCATTTAAATTAGCATTGTCTTCTCTCTTTAATTTACTTTCATCACTTATATCTCTACACAATCTTTCTGAACGAGGTTAGTGACCAATTTTGGTTCTAACACTTTGGTGCTTTCACTGAGAATTGAATTCTCAGACCTCAAGGATCTACTTTGAAGCTACTGGATTGAACAAATCCCCCAAGGAAGATCTGACTCACTGATAGGACATCCGTTTATTCTACTCAGAGTTCATACCAATAGCTCTACAATGGCAGGACCACAAACCAGGTCAGCTTCTCATAATGCGGATGCCCGCGAGACTGCTAGCGTGCAACAAGCAGGACCTAGCAATCAACCAGCGATTCCGAGTGCAGGGATTGCCGCTCAAGAACAGACTCCAGTTGTCACCAGAGTAGAGTTCAATGACTTGATGAGAGAACTTAGGGAAAGCAGGAGACAACTAGGAGAACAGATGCAAGCTAACGCCAACCTGATGGCACAACTCACTCAACAGCAACAACCGAATGCTGGGGGCAATCCCGCTCCTTACTCTTCATTTGACAGCTCAACTTCCTCTGATGAACCTCCCAGGCGCAGACGCCGCAAGACTGACGCTGCACGAGCAGAAGCTGCTGTTCAAACATCTGGAGACCGTGACCAAGCAAGAGCTGGAAACTTCAGGACCGGGGCACAGATGGAGGACAGAGGCCCGGATCATCAAAATGCTAACGAGGTCGAACCTCAAGACGCACGATTGGCAGACCGCCAGGAGAGGAGGCATCAACATGGACAGGCGCGTAGAACAGACACTAACCTTCCACCTTCCATACAGACACCAGATCTAACAGCCATGATCAGGCAGTTGATGAAGGAAAATCAGGGGTTATCGAATGATGATTGGGGAGTGTCAAGAAGTCATACTCCGTTCACGGATGTTGTGTTGCAAGCGGCGTACCCCAGGAAGTTTAGTATGCCTATTATCCCTGCGTACGAAGGGAGGACTGACCCCAGACAGCATGTCATGAGGTACGAATGGATGATGGATTCAGCTAGAGCGGATGATGCCACCAAGTGTAGGTGCTTTCCGATTACTCTATCTGGGATCGCTACTATGTGGTTCACCCGACTTCCTCCGCGATCCGTATCAAATTTCGAGGAATTGGCAAAGAAGTTTATTGAGCAGTTCAGGATACACACTACGCGCCCAAAGGACGTGATGTCTCTATCAAGTGTAATCCAAAATCCTGGGGAGTCGTTGAAGGAATATTTACAAAGGTTCCACATAGCAGCAACTGAAGTCAGTAATCCCTATGACCATGCAATTCTGATGGCTGTAATGAGAGGTGTGGATCCAGACTCTGAGTTTGGAGACTGGCTAGCAGGAAAACCTCCGGCTATGCTAGAGCGTTTCTACTCTAAGGCACACCAGTTCATAAGAAGAGAGGAAGCTAGGTGGGTACGACGAGATAAGGCGCCAGGGCCTGTCCAGGAGTCAATAAAAAGCAACATTGCTGTGAAGCAGTCTGGAGACAGCTCGGGAAAGGTCCAACTCAATGTCCAGAATAAGCCGGGGCAGTCTAAGGAGTCCGGAGGAAGGAGTCAAGGGAAAAGAAAAGAAGCAGGAAAGTGGAAGTCGAGAATTCCAAGCTACAGTGAGTACACTCCGCTAAATGCCCCACTTGAAAACATTTACCTATCCACCTGCAATACTTTTCAATACCGAAAGCCACGTCCGAAAGAATAAACCGAGGAACAGAAGCGGACCGGGAAATATTGCCGCTTTCATGAAACTTATGGGCACAACACGGAAGAGTGCAGACACCTGCATGACGCTATCGAGAAGTTGATCAGACAGAAGAAGTTGCAAGAATTTGTAAAGGATCCACAGGAAGGAGGGCAGGGAACGTCCAACCCAGGTCGTGCACCAGCTCCGCGTCATCCTGAGGAGCCTGCCCGGACCATTGGTAGAATGGTCATAAATACAATTATCGGCGGGCCTCACCCCACGGATAAGAATTGGCAGGAGATGGAGCGATATGCAAGTTCCTTGAAGCATGCAGATTTTGAGTGTTGTTCGAACGTGGAGGACGGAGCCCCTGCTAAGCAGCAACGCGTAATGACAGACGATATTGTGTTCAGAAGCAGAGACGCTAATCAGGTAGAGGCTCCGACCATCGACCCCATGGTCATATCTGCAACGATCGGACCAGCATATGTAAAAAGAATTCTGATTGATTCTGGAAGTTCAGTCAACATCATCTTCAAGAAGGCCTACGATCAAATGAAGCTAGAAACAAAAGACTTGAAACCATCCAAAGCTCGTATTCACGGCTTTAACGGCGCTGCAACTGATGCAGTGGGATATGTCGAGTTACCAGTTGAACTGGGACAAGGCGAGCGTCGGAGAGTGCGAATTCTACCCTTTGTAGTTTTGGATGTGGACTCTCCGTATAACGTTTTCTTGGGTCGGCCGGCCCTGGCAGAGTTTAGGGCAGCGTTAGCCCTGTGATGTTTAACTTTGAAGTTCCCGACTGACAAAGGAGTAGGCATTGTTCACGGCGACCAAGCAGCTGGTCGTTCCTGTTATGTGGCCGAGCTCCGAGAGGCCCACCGGAGGGAGAAGGGAAAGGTTACGGACAATCCTGTCCGCATCCTCAATGCGGATAATTGACAAGTAGTGCCCGAGCCCTGGCTCGGGCATAGTTCTCGGATCTACGGAGATATAGATCCGAGAGACGACGATGAGAAACCCAGGGAAGAGAAGGCGGCACCGGCTGAATTAACAATTGACATTTCAGTTAGCCGTGACGACCCTTCGCGAATACTGAAGATTGGATCACAGCTAGGCCCCGCAATGACTGAAGACCTTAGCGACTTCCTCCGGGCGAACCTTGATGTTTTCGCCTGGACGCATTCTGATATGTGTGGGATTTCTCCCGCCATCACGAGTCATATGTTGAACATAGACCCGAAATACGTCCCGGTCAAGCAAAAAAGGAGAGGAATGGATCTGGAGAGATCCGCCGCTCTTGGAGAGGAGGTGGACAAACTCAAAGCAAATGGGTTCGTCCGCGACGCCCTCTACCCTGAATGGGTATCCAACCCCGTGCTAGTAAAGAAGGCGAATGGGAAATGGAGGACTTGCGTAGATTATTCCGACTTGAACAAAGCATGCCCTAAGGACAGTTTCCCGTTGCCTAGGATCGATCAGTTGGTCGATTCCACCGCAGGACACGAGTTACTGTCATTCATGGATGCGTACTCAGGATACAACCAAATCCCAATGCATATTTCGGACCAAGAACACACCAGCTTCGTTACAAATGTCGGACTGTATTGCTATGTAGTGATGCCCTTTGGATTGAAGAATGCTGGAGCAACTTACCAACGTCTGGTGAATCGAATGTTCAAGGACCAGCTGGGTAAAACCATGGAAGTCTATGTGGATGACATGCTCGTGAAGTCACGACGGTCAAACGACCACATTCAAGACTTGGCTGAAATGTTCGACATACTCAGGTTTTATGGCATGAAGATCAACCCGTTGAAGTGTTCTTTCGGCGTTGCATCAGGGAAGTTTTTGGGATTCATCGTCAACGCTAGGGGAATCGAAGCCAACCCAGAAAAGATCCATGCTATTCGAGATGTACAAGCGCCCAGGACTATAACGCAGGTACAGAGCTTGAACGGAAAAGTAGCTGCGCTGAGTCGATTTATATCCAAGGCAACTGACAAGTGCATCCCGTTCTTTGACATAATAAAGAAAGGAAAGAGAAATTTTGAATGGACGTCTAGCTGTGAGGAAGCATTCCGTAATCTGGTGAGGCATCTGGAGAGCCCACCAATGCTATCAAAACCAGTTGACCATGAGATGTTGTACGTATACTTGGCTGTATCCCCACATGCGATAAGTGCGGCTTTGGTACGAGAGGAGGATCGAGTCCAAAAGCCGGTGTATTATGTTAGCAAACGTTTAACAGGGGCCGAGAGGAATTACCCTAAAATAGAGAAATTGGCTTATTGCTTGGTTATTGCATCACGAAAGCTTCGCCCGTACTTTCAAGCACATTCAATCGGTGTTTATTCCGATCAACCCCTGAGGCAGGTACTCCAACGGCCGGAAACTTCTGGAAGATTGCTAAGATGGAACATCGAGTTGAGCCAATTCGATATCGCGTACTTACCACGGAGAGCCATCCGAGGGCAAGCGTTAGCAGACTTCATCGCTGAATTTACCATACCCATCAAACCGGACGATCACGACATCATTCCCCCCGTTCGATGGAAATTATACACTGACGGTGCATCAAACGACCGTTGCTCCGGCGCGGGCGTAGTTCTTGTAACTCCGGAAAATCGATCGATCTGTTATGCCCTGAAGCTCGATTTCCCGGCTACAAATAACGAAGCCGAATATGAAGCACTGATCGCTGGCTTGAAGCTCATCAGGGAACTCGGGATCGAATCAGTCGAAATCTTTTGTGACTCGCAGTTGGTGGTTTACCAAGTACGGGGAGACTACCAAGCAAAGGGACGAAAGCTTGCTCCGTACCTCATTCAGGTCCAAGAACTACTATCAAATCTTGAGCGTTATGACATCTCACATATCCCGCGCGAACAGAACAAAGAAGCCGACTTATTGGCTAAGTTCGCGAGTACCGACGATGCGCAACATATGGGATTGTATCCCGTCGAAGTCTTGCATGCCCCGAGCGTAGACGAAATGAAAGTCGATCGCGTGTTGGGAACAGAAATCGAGAAGGAATCGTGGATAACCCCATTCAAACTGTACCTGACGACCGGGGCTTTACCAAGAAAAAGAAGCGAAAGACGGCAGGTCCTTCGAAAGGCCGCGCGATACATAATGCAGGATGGATCAATGTATCGAAAAGGATTCTCAGTCCCGTTATTACGATGCATCGCTCATGATGAAACAAAGCGAGTCTTGAGAGAGGTTCACGAAGGGGAATGTGGTGACCATACTGGGGGGCAAACGCTAGCAAAGAAGATCCTCCGCTATGGATATTACTGGCCCACCATAAACCGGGATGCCGCGGACTACGCAAGAAAATGCGACAAGTGTCAAAGATATGCGAAAATCCCGAGGGCTCCATCAACGGAACTCACACAAATGATCAGTCCCTGGCCATTTGCGATCTGGGGAATCGACATAATCGGCTCTTTGCCTCTATCCAAAGGTGGTGCGAAATACGCAATAGTTGCAGTCGACTATTTCACGAAATGGGCTGAGGCAGAACCTTTAGCCACTATCACCTCTAAGAAGGTCATTAACTTCGTTGTACGAAACATTATATGCCGCTTTGGCCTTCTACGCACCATTATTACAGACAACGAAATGCAATTTGAAAGTAGAGAGTTCAAAGAGTTCTGTTTAAAGTACGGCATCGAGAAAAAGTTCGCCGCCGTTGCACACCCAAAAGCTAACGGACAAGTCGAGGCCGTTAACAAAATAATCAATTCCATACTGAAGAAGCGTCTGGAGAAGGTTGGAGGCAAGTGGGTAGATGAACTCCCGACAGCATTATGGGCGTATAGAACTACCCATAAGTCCACGATCGGCCACACTCCGTTCGCCTTGGCATACGGCTCTGAAGCCGTTATACCCGTGGAACTTGAAGTTCCATCGCACCGAGTGACATACTATGATCCCAAGACGAACCAAAACCTCTTGCTGGAATCACTGGACTGCATCGACGAAAAGCGTGAAGAAGCTGAATTAAGGGCGGCAGCGCACGGACATCGAGTCAAGCGTTACTACGACGGCAGAGTCCGCCCAAGAATCTTTGATGTGGGTGATCTCGTTCTGAAACGAGTCTTCCCGGTACCATCACGCATGAATCCTAGCTGGGAAGGTCCATACGCCATTGAACGGAAGCTTGGAGAAGGAACATTCAATCTAGCGACCGTTGATGGCGCGACACTCCCCCGAGCATGGAACAGTGAACATTTGCGGCACTATTACATTTAGTATGTTTTCCTTTTTTGTTGTAGGCACTGTTATTTCCTGCATGTTTCCATTCAATAATGACTTAGTTTCTTTTTAAAGTTGTAATCAAGCAATTTAGTTGATTTTCATTAATAAAGGCTTGAAGCCGTATTTTCTATGAAGTTTCTATATCTCTTAATTGGATGATAAATTACATTATCCTGCACGACATACAGACTCGTACGAACGATTCCAAATCTCCAAATCCCCAGAGCGCGGATCGGAGTACTCTAAGTCCCCAGAGCACGGACTAGAGTATAAACGATTCCAAATCTCCGAATCCCCAGAGCGCGGATCGGAGTACTCTAAGTCCCCAGAGCGCGGACTAGAGTATAAACGATTCCAAATCTCCGAATCCCCAGAGCGCGGATCAGAGTACTCTAAGTCCCCAGAGCGCGGACTAGAGTATAAACGATTCCAAATCTCCGAATCCCCAGAGCGCGGATCGGAGTACTCTAAGTCCCCAGAGCACGGACTAGAGTATAAACAATTCCAAATCTCCGAATCCCCAGAGCGCGGATCGGAGTACTCTAAGTCCCCAGAGCGCGGACTAGAGTATAAACGATTCCAAATCTCCGAATCCCCAGAGCGCGGATCGGAGTACTCTAAGTCCCCAGAGCGCGGACTAGAGTATAAACGATTCCAAATCTCCGAATCCCCAGAGCGCGGATCGGAGTACTCTAAGTCCCCAGAGCGCGGACTAGAGTATAAACGATTCCAAATCTCCGAATCCCCAGAGCGCGGATCGGAGTACTCTAAGTCCCCAGAGCGCGGACTAGAGAATAAACGATTCCAAATCTCCGAATCCCCAGAGCGCGGATCGGAGTACTCTAAGTCCCCAGAGCGCGGACTAGAGTATAAATGATTCCAAATCTCCGAATCCCCAAAGCGCGGATCGGAGTACTCTAAGTCCCCGGAGCGCGGACTAGAGTATAAACGATTCCAAGTCTCCGAATCCCCAGAGCGCGGATCGGAATACTCTAAGTCCCCGGAGCGCGGACTAGAGTATAAACGATTTCAAATCTCCGAATCCCCAAAGCGCGGATCGGAGTACTCTAATTCCCCGTAGCGCGGACTAGAGTATAAACTGTTTCAAGCCTCCGAATCCCCAGAGCGCGGATCGGAATACTCTAAGTCCCCGGAGCGCGGACTAGAGTATAAACGATTTCAAATCTCTGAATCCCCGAAGTGCGGAGCGGAGTACTCTAATCCCCGAAGCGCGGACTAGAGTATAAACTGTTTCAAGCCTCCAAGTCCCCGGAGCACAGAGTCAGCAAGAAGTCCAAGTACTCAAAAGATGTGGGACGAGAGGTACGCCATGTCCAAAAATGTTTGAACAGCACAAGAATGGACCGGGAGATAATGCGACTCATAAGAACTTGAGTTATGGCTACAATTAGTCAGCAAACTAAGGAAAGACAAGAGAATCACTCAAGCGAAAAAGAAGCTAAAAACTTTATTCAATAAGTCCAAAATGGGGATACATGATCACTCCTACAAAATTCAGACCTCTCTATACAAACTACAAGTTGTGGAAGATAAAAGCAATTACAAGTCTTAAGCAAAAAACTCATTGAACGAGTGTATCGATTATTTCTTCGACTTCTTCTTCTTGTCTTCCTTCGTTGTTTCCGACGACTCCTCTCCCTCACGCTTTTTCTTGGACTTTTTGCTTGCTAGAGAAATGGAGTCGGGAGTAGGAGACGGAACATCTAGTGGTTTGGACCTGCCCGGGAGAATGATTTTCAAAGGTCTGTTCCGCGGGTCAGTGAGTTCCAGTATTTCAGACTCAATTTTGACTTTGACTTTTTTCTTCTCCTCGTCGGCGAGACGGTCCTTCATGCTCATCTCTGAAGTATGCTCAGAGGCGCCAGTGATTTCAATTCCATCGCTTCCTTCGGCAGGAGACGAAGTATCAAGCTTGTCATCATCTAGCACCCCGATCACTTGAGCGTCTGGACCGGGAGTTACTCCCGCATGAGCAACATCACTTGTTTCCTCTGCTTCCTCCTTGGCGTCATCGCTCCTCGGAGTTGGCTCGGCGTCAGAACAACCTACATGAAAATATAAAGAATGGGCGTTAGAACGAATAACCATTGCTGAAAAATGACGGGATCTTTCAACTTCTAGAGAAAGAAGAATTTCCTACCAGGTCCCGGTTGGCTATCGGTGGCGCATGGGGTTTCACCCTCCAGGATAGGTGATAGCACATGAGCACTGAGCCCGGGGTCTTCGGGGTCATAACCAACATGCTGCTCAAATGGATCAAGTGTCGGCCGACTGGCCGATTGGGCAGCAGATTGAGCAGCAGTATGAAGAGCAGTAATATTAACCCCAGACGGGCCAGCTTCACCATCTTTCTCTTTTGGAAGGGGAGAGCCTTTGCTGTAAAGTGCCAATGCTGCGGATAAGTCCGATGGCTCATTTCCCCTAAGGAACTCCTTCACCAGGGCCTCCTCATCGACCTCTTCGGAGCCTGACTCGATCTTCCTAATCCTTATCAAAGTTTCCCAGGCCTCAGCTAGGGATTCAAGGTAGCCTTCGCCCAAGAATGTTAAGTCGCGGTGCATAAGGACGCGGGCTTCATATTCAGCAATTAACGGGTCAAACATGTTTTTGACCTCTTCCCTGCCGGCTTCCGCGGCCGCCTCGAGGCGAGAATCAATCTCCTCCGCAACCTCTCTTTTGCCCTCCTCACGGGCCTCATCCTTCATTTTCTCAACCCCAGCGAGTTCGTCATCGAGCTTTGTTTTCAGGAGTCGGGTAGCAACGATCTCATCACAGTATCATTGTGATTCTTCTTGAGCAGCTACCTTATCCTCCTTCTCCTTGGAGAGTAATTCTTTTAGCTCTTTGACTTGGGTGGCGAGCGCGTCCCTTTCTTTTTGGACAGAGTCTTTTTCTAGGGCGAGTGCACCGCTGCGCTGGACTGCCTCGTCAAGCTCTTTTTTGTGAGCCGCCTCTAAACGAGTAACTGCCTCTGTAGTATCTTTTGCGCTTTGTTCAGCGGCTTCCAGCTTCGACTTATACGAAGCGAGCTCTTCGTTTTGGAGTTTGATGATTTTCTTATCGCTGTCGGCCTCCAGATTCAGACGATCAATCTCGTGTTGACGCTCAACGGATACTTCCGAGATCTTCTCCACCAAGTGCACAAACGCGTCATGTTGAACATAGACGTCGTTATTGCAGGCAATGGCACTCTATTTCACATGCCCGAGAATATGATGAATGGCCGGGAGGAACTTCAGACCATCGAAGCAAATTTTTGGAAACTTGGCCTTAAGATCGACCATCTTTTCCGCAACAGTTGGGTCCACCGCAGGAGTAGGAGGAGGAGGCTTTGATAATTCCGCTCTTTTCCATTGCTCTCGGACTTGCCTTGTACTCGATGAACTGGAATGTTGTTCTCGAGGAGCATCAGATTGATAACCCTTCTGTAAAGACTTCTCCCTATCCGGCTCAGTTGGAGGAGGAAGATCACGGGACTGGGAAGATTGAGAGTGTGCCTTCTTGCAGTGAGACGACTCGCGGGGGCGATTGTCCCTATCTTCATAGTCGCCTCTATCCCTGCGTCTGCCTGAACCAGAATCTCGTCCAGAGTGATGAAATATAGAAGAGCCCTGAAGGCGATCGAGTCCGTGAGAACGCCCCATATCACCTGCAAAGAATAGAGATAACAACGAGTTAAGGGAAATTCATGAGATAGGAAAAAAGACTTGAAGTATATTATGGAATGCGCATGTGCGTGTGTGTCCTAGTGTTCCCCCCGACGGACCCGTTCGTTTATCTTTGCTAATCGGAGTGGTATCTCCTTGGGCCGGGAGTTGAACTCCTGCATTGCCTTTCACGGGTAAAGAGAATTTGAGCGCTTCAGGATCATCAAACCCGTAATTAAGTATGTCTTCGGGAATAGAAAGGTTCGATAGACCCCTCAAGGAACTTTCCAGATGCTGCGAAGAAGCCTCTTTCTCAGGCGGGGTAGGCGTAACTTTTGAAGTGCCACCAACTTTCTCCTTTTGAACTGTATATTTCAACTTCTTCTTACCCTTCGAGGGGGAGGATGATGTCTCAATATCCTGAACTTCGATTGCCGGATTCCAAGCGGGACCCACGTTCTCGCCCTGAGTCTCAGGAGCTTCGTCTTCTTTGCGCTCGCCTTCTCCGTGCGTATCGGGAGTGCGGCACGACGACGACCCAGCCTGTTTTTTCCCTTTACCGGATGGAGGTTTGGGAATGGTAACACCTTCTGGAAGGCTGATCCGATGACCAGGAGCCAACAAGCTGAACCCCGATAGTGATTCATTTGAAATGATAACTCGGATGTCTCGATCCTCGGCAGGAAGGGCTCTAATGGCATCGACAGCCTCAGAATATCCTCGGCCTTCCGGGCGCGGGTTGATACCTGAAAAGATGAAATGAAGAGTTAGGAAAAGCATGACTCCGATCAAATACGAATAGTGACTCGGCAGAGAGACTTACTGCCTTCAACCCATCTCCTAGCGAAACCAGAAGGGCAGCGCACATAGAACCATTCCTGTTTGTACAGGGCGAATTTTCTACAGGCCCCTGTCAAGATCTAGCATTTGTGGTATGGCTCGAGCAACATAAAAGAAGGACTGTCTTTCCATCTCTTGAACATGTAAATATATCTGATATCACCGGCGG
This sequence comes from Allium fistulosum, assembly GCA_030737815.1. NCBI lineage: Eukaryota > Viridiplantae > Streptophyta > Magnoliopsida > Asparagales > Amaryllidaceae > Allium > Allium fistulosum. The sequence continues at coordinate 689,790,272 of CM060908.1, read as the reverse complement.
TTGGAGGTCTGGAGAAGACAGCCATGAAAAGTAGGTAAGTCCCATATAGAAATGCATGGCCGTTCGGGTGCAGATGCGACGGAGCTATGTCTATGTACTGCAGTACATCCCGGAGAAATAAGTTGAATGGAGGCACGCTGCCCATCCAACACATGAACTTGTTGCAGGTAGTGTACCCGACTGGGGGCAGATGAGGGCGATCGTGTCTTGAAGGAACTAACACGTCGGCAAAAGGAATCCCGTGAATGGAGCATATCCGTCGCAGAGCAGCTTCGTTGATCTTCGAGGCTTGAGAATCGATCGGATTGTCTAGTAAGATGGTTGCCTCCAGAGCATCAGGCGCCAAGTTATGAGTAGGAGAAGTCGATGGGTTAGAAGTATCAGCGGCTCCTTGCCTTGATGACGGCTCAGGCCTGTCGGATATAGTGGCGGAGCTAGATTTTCTCGACATCCCAAATAAATAACGAACCTGGCTAAGTGCTTGAGAGAACTATACTTAAAAAACGTTGAACGTTAGAATTAGCAACACGAGTTTTCCCCCCACGTGGTGTGTGAACTAATGCAAGCAATTGTGTACAAGCAATAAGATTTCAAGGATATAAAAATGAGTTTCGAATCGTTGCCTTCGAAGACCGTCATCGCTGACCGTCTCGAAGAGCCCGCCTGGTGGTGGTTACAGTTCCAGATTTAGAAAGCATGTAATTTATGAAGTATCCGGCTTAAGTCTAATTTGACATTTATATCGTTCGGCATTTAAATGTTGTTCGGCAATTGCATTGTTCGTCCTGAGAAGAGTTCGGCATGTATCTTGGTTCGGTTAAGTCATTGTCAAGTGTTCGGCTAAAGTCCTTGTTCGGCTAAAGGCCTCGTTCGGTTAAAGACATTGTCCAGTCAAAGGTTCTGTTCGGCATTGAAATTGTTCGGCATGTATATGTTTGTTCGGCTAAGTTATTGTTCGGCATTTTAGTAAGTGTTCGGCTTTAGTTCGTTCGGCTAAGTTGTTGTTCGGCGTTCTAGCGAGTGTTCGGCCTCATTCAGACGAAATACTACTCGGTAGCCTCTATCGTTCGGCGCATGACAACATACGCCGAACCATAACTATGCCATCCAACACCCTTACCACCTCCAACGTTTTCCTTTTCTCCTTTTTTGACTTCGGTTCGGCGCGATGGAGCTAAAACCACGTGCGCAAACACCTCAAATCCTTCCTCCTCGCCTCGCATTATCGTTCGGCAATGAGGGCAACCCACTCAAAAGCTTTTTACATGGCAGACCTGACCATCTCATTTGGAACCTATTCAAATTAATAGAGGAGCACTACCTAGATTGTAGTTAGGAGCTTAGGAAGGAAGGTTCAAGTTGTAAATCTGTTCGGCTAAAGAAAGTTGTAAATCTTGGAAGAGTGACAGGAATGAAAGCATAAAGGAGAAGGGACAGGAAGGACCTGGTTATATAGAGGGAGGTAGAAGTTGAAGAGGCTATACCCGGTAGAACCGATCAACACCGGAGCGTTCGGCATCATAGCAGAGTGACGTTCGGCACACGAGGTACGTTCGGCTTCGAACGTATCGTTCGGCGTCCAAACCTTGCTCGTCTTGCACCTCCTTCGCTAACATTCTCGAGAAGGCATCATCAAAGGAAGTTGAACCAGATTCAAAGCGCATCACGTTCGGTCACACGATACACTTTGGGGGGCAAGTGTTTCCTGGAGATTTGACCAGGCAACTGAGTGCTCGGCATTAGCCACAGCTCGGCATAAAGGACTGCTCGGCATCCAAGAGTACTCGGCGTAGTACTCGGCATCAACAGGCACTCGGCGACAACCGATGTTCAGCGATAGCGTTCGGCATCATTAGAACTCGGTGATAGGAGGACTCGGCAACAAGAGCGCTCGGCATCCCAAGGTACTCGGCGTACAGGGGTGCTCGTCATCAAGCAGCACTCGGCATCAACTAGTGCTCGGCAACAAGAGTGCTCGGCATACAAGAGTGCTCGACATACAAAAGCGCTCGGCGTCAGAGAGTACTCGGCATCCAGTAGTGTTCGGCGAAGTACACAGCATCCAGAGAGTCTGACATCCAGTAGTGTTCGGCGAAGTACCCAGCAGGGTTCGGCATGCAGTGGAACTCAGCGTCAACCAATGCTCGGCAGCAAGAGCACGCGGCATACAAGAGTACTCGGCATCTAGAAGAGCGTTCGGCTTCGACTGACAAACGTCCTGCACTTCCCAGACATCAACCACATCGTTCGGCATATAAGGGACTGTTCGGGATCAGAGCGTTCGGCACACCTGGTTCGGCATACAACGACCACTGTACTGGAGCTAGAGCGTTCGGCTATCCAGCCCACTTGGGAAGTCCAGCCCATATTTGCCTATAAATAGAGGGGCAGGGTCACAGTGAAAGGGATCCTTTTTTGGGAGAGAGAACACCGGGGAGACTCTGCCATTTTCGAGACTCATCTTCTCTACTTAAACAACTTCACTCAAGCATTTGATTCACGAATTGTATTTGTAATCAACCATAAAGGAAATCAATAAAGTTGAACAAAGTGGATGTAGGCAATTACGCTGAACCACTATAAATTTGGTGTTCTTACTTTCTGCATTTAAATTAGCATTGTCTTCTCTGTTTAATTTACTTTCATCACTTATATCTCTACACAATCTTTCTGAACGAGGTTAGCGACCAATTTTGGTGTTAACAACTTCCTTTTTGTTTTGCTGTAGCTTTAGGTGCTTAGTTTTCTACAAGGTTTAATGGCAAACTCTTTTTTTTAAGTATGCTTAAGTGAACAGGCATGGCTATGCATTTATATAGAGAAAAGAAGTTGTATAGAGTAAGCAATAAGGTGGCTGGGTATTATACAGGCTTCTCACTTTTAATTTATTTTTATTTTTTTATTTTGATTTTATTATATATGAGCTGAAGTGATTTCATATTTTAATTTGATTTTATAAGTTGATTTAATGTTTGAGTGATTTCATTTATTTTATGCTTGACTTAATATTTTTCCATCATGATGTCCCCTTATGTATATATATACTTCATATAAATATATGTATAGATTTCCTATACTCTTTTTGACCATATGCACATGTTCTTGCCTATACACTATATTTAACATGCACACGCAAATAAAGCTACTTACATATATTTATTTTTATACTTCTTTCATCATACTTTGTATATTTATATACATATAGATATTTAATCTTGTATTTGAAATGGTGAAGTTTTACATATATATGCATTTTAATCAATAGTTAGGAGTTTATCATCATGAAGCTTTTACATATATATATCTATATATAATTTCATATACACTATTTTTGCCATAAATACAAATATATATATATATATATATGTAGATATGCATATATATACAATATATGTATTTATTTTATCATATTTACACATTTATACATATTTTCATATACATTACTTCATATGTTTGAAATTTGCCATTATGGACTTTATACATTCATGTAAATATATTTATGTACATTTACAATATTTTTCATAAACATATATACACATATATAACTTATACACATTTTTAAACATCATAAAGCTTGTGTATATTTACATATATACATATATGGATATTCTATCTTAAATTTTAGATGGTGGAGTTTATATACATATATCTATAAAAAAATTCATATCCAAAAATTTTTAAATTTAAAATTAAATATAGTTTTAATAAATATATAGATTCAGATATTTTAAATATCAGAAAATTTATCTATTCGACTTACTAAAATTTATATTCCAATAATTAAAATTAGTTAATCATCCCAATATCAGATGGCTAAAAATCCAGGTCGTTACATTCCTCCCCCCTTAGAACTTTTCGTCCTCGAAAAGGAATGAAGCAAGAACTAGAATTTTGATGTATATTGCTAAATCAATTATCTTTTAAACATTTTAACTCCATACCATTTTATTCTACAATTTAAAATACATACACTTTAAATTACATAGTATTACCAAGCTAGTTTTTATATTAAGACATTTTTCATAACTCGATGCCTTAACAAGTCCATCCTTGTTCTTACAGAAATTTAGCCATACGTTGATCAGGCGTAGGACTAAAAATCTCTAAGTACTTAGTAGACCTATTTCAACACCCAATGAAAATACTTGAAAAACCTTTTCAAAAATGATATGGAAGTATCACCCCCTTTCCTTCTTTACCATCATGGATCGCAGTTAACACGATGATTGCATCGCCATCCCGGTGAAATCATAAGTAAACTGTAGGCATCAACACCCCTCGACTTTCGCCATGGGAACACGATAGATCGTAGCTACACAAAGGTTGCGTTGCTATCATAGCAAAACCGAAAGTAGTCTGTAGGCAATCTCTGCCTCTCGAATTACACTATCAAATGAAGATAAACCACATAGATCGCAGCTACACAAAGGTTGCGTCACTATCCCAGTGAAACCAAACGTAGACTGTAGGTAATTGCTACCTCCCGAATTACGCTATGGAACCAAACCACATAGATCGCAATCTACCGATGTTACGTCGCTATCACAGTGAAATCAAACGTAGACTGTAGGCAATCGCTGCCTCCCGAATTACGCTATGGAACCAAACCACATAGATCGCAATCTACCGATGTTACGTCGCTATCACAGCGAAATCAAACGTAGACTGTAGGCAATTGCTGCCTCCCAAATTATGCTAATTGACCACGATAGATCGCTGTTACACAAAGGTTACGTTGCTATCATAACAAAACCAAATGTAACTGTAGGTATAATACCCCTCGATTTACGCTATACAAACAAATGATCCCCAGGAACTCATGAGTTTTGTCCGGACGTCCTCTAGGATCCCAATTCTCATTGAACTCACCATGTGGATTCCTAGGTAGAACCACCCAATGGATCTCCTACTCCAAATTTCAAGTTTCGTGGAGGTGCCTTTCCATACTTTTAGTTTTAAAACATACCATACTATATATATATATATATACATAGTGTCTTTCAAATCATACACTTCATATGTATCACATATAAATTTTATCTATATAAATCGATATCTTTTCAATCGATAGTTTTTAAATTCGATTTTCTCACAAATCGACTATTTGCCAAAACCAAAAGTCTTTAAAAATCAAAAGGTTCCAAAACATTTTAGTTTCATACTCATATACCTATAAGATTATTCGTTCCAACTCGAAAAAATTTAGAACCAATAATTTCTGAGTCTGCTTCATACTTATATAAACTCCATTTAGTATTCCTAATATATTTCAAAGATCATTTCTTTCTGGTTATAAATTCAATAAGGGGAGTTTGAATATATAACTAACATATATAATCTCATTAGTGCCAATCAAAAATTTCTTAGTTCGATTACTTTACAAAGTTATTTGTAACATTTCTTAACTCTTATAAAATAAGTTTCAGTTATAGTAACTATTCAATCTTCATTTTAAAATCGTCATATTTACTCAAAATATACTATTTCACTTCAAAATCATTTTTGCCTTAATATCTCGATTTCGGTTCCAATTCAAAATTGCTTCAAATTTCCATTTAGGTTATAACTTCAATTTAACCCAATTTGTATTTAAATCCATGATTTAAATATAAATAATTCCCACTCTGACCAATTTGAATTTAGAAAATAGCTTGAATAGTTTTAAAATAGTTAATATAAGATAGTTTGAGTTTTAAAAATGGTTTGTATAGTAAAATAGCTTGGAAAATCAATTAATTTGAATTTTTAAGAAGATAGATTTTAAACAGTTTATATTAAAATAATTTATTTGAAAATAGTTTCAAAGTCAAACTAATTCAATTCCCAATCTTCCAATTCAAATCAATTTCCATTTCCATTTCCATTTAAATTGATTCAATTCCGATTTCAATTCGAATTAACTTCGATCCCAATTTTAATTCAAATCAATTTCGATTTCGATTTCAAATTAATTCGATTTCGATTTCAATTCCAATTAATTTAATTTAATTCCAATTTGAATTAATTTCAATTCAATTCTCAATTTTAATCCATTTTGATTTATATAAATTCGAGTTTGATTTTTAAAATATTGATTTAAATCACTTAAATCAAATTAACCTTCAATATTCAATTTAAAAATCCAAATCTAAAAGAAATTCAATTCCAAGCCCAAATGTCGAAATATCCATTTAAATTACTTTTACTTGGATTTATTTCAAGGTTCGAGTAAGATTTCAAATCTTTTCTAAAAAAACAAATCAATTTCCGGAATTCAAGTGATTTCTCAATTATAACTTCAAAATTTCAATCCCGATTCTTTAAACAATTCCGGTCGACAAGTTCACTTTTAACATTTCAAACTCAAGTTCAAAAATGATTCCATTTCCTTAAATTCGATTTTATTTCTTAAAATCAAAATCATTTAAATAATTTCAAATCATTTCAATAATTAAAATCATTTAATTTAACCAATCCGGTGTCCGTATATAATTTTCTATCCTATGGCCAAGTGAATTCATTATTTCAATTTAATTTCAGGGATGGATATATATCATTTCAATCTAAAATAAATGTCATAGTATATATCATTTCAACCTATTTCTTAATTTATTCGAAATAATATGATTTACAGTTTTATATACTGTAAATAATGTACAGGATGATAGTAGGATATATCAAAATAAATAAACAGCCAAATCATCTAAAACATCAATCACTAGCATCCATCATAAATTTTTAGAATTCGAAACCCATTTTATTTCAAAAATCATTTTGAAATCATTCATAACTTCTTTTGCAACTCTTATCAAATCTATACCTTTTCTTTTACAATTTAATTTATTTAACTTCCATAAGCTAAATTTTATTTTCACCTTGAAATTTCCAACTTCAGTTTATAAGTTCAAAACTTATTTAACTCCGCCTGAGTTAATTCCCAATTCATTCAATCCATTTAAACTTACTCAATTTAAATTTTACATTCCAAAATTCAATTTTTATTAATATCACTTTCCACTTATAAGTTCAAAAACTTATTCTCCTTTGGTTACACTTCTCATTTCAATGGGAATCCCAGAATTTAATACCCGGTATTTATTTCAATCACCTAGAAATCATTAATATATATACATATCTACCCCATTTATATATCAAATCACACTTTTAAATCTAAACCAACCTTGGTTTTTATCCAAACAAATCCCTTCGAAATTTCCAAAACAACTATTGATTTTTAAACAGAAATTCCCATATTCTAAATAATATTACTTATTGTTTACTTAAACACTTTGAAACACATTTCAAAATCTACCGGACTTAGATTCAAAACTCCTCAATTTAAGTTCATTTTAATTTATAAGTCACATTTGTAAATTATGCTTATATAATTCCACTTCCTTAAAACATTTCATAATATTTTATCATTGTTTATTTTGTAATAAACATCCTTTATTAAGACACAACAATCAATTTATGATAGTAATCAATATTAACATACCTAGAAACCAAACACACCATATATTCCATAATAATTTCCTAAAAAATTAGTTCTATATATAATCAGGGTAAACTTATTTCATTTCAAAACACTTTGAAAAACTCTTACGAAATTTCCAGGATTTAAATTCTGGATTGATGCTATTTTTAGCTTAACCCATTTGTATAGTTCATTCTCATCAAATTTCTATTTGGTTATATATATAACCACTGAAATTTTATAATATTATTTGATTATAATAATAACAACCAATCTCCTTAATATACTATAATAATTCAGAAAAATTATTTCTTTTTATATCAAAATAAAATCTTATATAAAAATTATTTTAAAATCGTTTATCCTTTAAAATTAGTATATAAGAAAATAACAAGTACGCTCTCATATATGATACACTCAACTCATTCTAAGGTACGACTGACCATATCTCTAATGAGTGTCCCCACTAGAGCCAAGGTTCTCGCTTAACCTTCAACTCTGATACCACGTGCAATGACCGGGCGATTTTCGACCTTTGAAAATCGACACTATAGAGTGCCGAGCAATCGAGTTCCGGAAATACCAGGTTGTTAGGATTTAAGAAGAAAAGAGATAGAAGAAGAACAGAAATAATAATAACACATAATCTCACAATCACAGCGTAATAAAATATAATATACAATAATAGCTTTTCATACAAAAGAAAAACTATAACTGTTAATATACATACGAATTATCATAGTACAATCATCAACATATAAACATGGATAGTTATAATAACTTGTCCTTAAATTCTAAATATATAGCATACAATACACAGCAGAATATAATCAAATACGTGCAATACGTTTCTGCCATCCAGCTCGTCTCCTAAGCTCCAAAGCATCCTAACCTGAATCTGTAATACTCGGTCTGACCCAAGCATTACAAAAAAGTAACACCCGAGTCAGGCTGGAAACCAACGTGAGTAAACTCACTTAATTTAAATTACTAAAGTTATCAAAATCCTTTGAAAAACCAAGGTATCTCGTACAAACACGATGATTTTTTATCTTACCATAACCAAAACACTTTTATAGAAAATTCGGTGATATTATAATAGTGTCTAAGTACCATACTTATTGAAAAAAAATCCGAATTTGTTCCATTAATTTAAATTCCAGCATAGCGGGCTTTAAAAATCAAAACCGTAGAGGTTCGTGGTGGTTACTGGATCGAAGTGGTTCCGGATAATGCAGATATCCGATCCCGGTCTCTTCGAACTCAAACGATAAATTTTAAATGTCCAACTCGTTTTAAATAAACAATTCATATTCAAGGTGTCAACATTCACATATGAGAATTTATTACATATGTTTATTTCAAATAAAACGTGTCAACGTTTTATTCTAACATTTTAACTACTTTGGCTACTAAATGGCACAGATAAGGAACAATTGAAATAATATCCAAGTGCAATAAAGCTAAAGCATAGATCGTTACTAAATTAACGATCAATAATTAATATTAAACAATTTACGAACCAGAATTTAATTAACTTCAATTAACAGAATCCATTTATATTTTATCCAAAATTACTTATAAATTAAAGAAATTTTAAAACGATTTATTATTAGTTAAAACAATCCATTTAATAACTATTTTACTAACTAAAATAAGGTTAAATCAATTAAGACTTTAATTATTTATTCTCTTAAATTATTATAAATAACCTAATTTTATATTACCACAAATTAACAAAATAATTTAGATTATAAAACTAGGTGATATGATCACAATGCAAAAAAAATCACGTTGATTGGCTTTTAAATGAATGATAAAACAATGTTTTTAATTTAAAGATTATTAATATAACATTTACTAAATTACTTTATTCTTTTTTATACAAAAGAAGCCCAGCGCACTTCGGCCTAAGAAAATAACCCATGCTCCACTCCTTCTTTCCTCTTTCTTTTCCTCTTTCATTCCATACGATAAAAAGAAAAGAAAAATTGTAGCTTCCAACCCATACGTGCACGTCTCCGTGTGCACGTGCACGCCAACTCTAAACGCCAACCACCGAAACCAACCTTCCACACGCATCCATCATCTCGAGCTCGCCTTGACGACACCACCTCCATATCCTCCGACCCCTAACCCTAGATTTCACGTCCGAAACAAGCTTCAGCCATGTATGAACGCGACACCCAAGCATAAAATCGCCCACCAACAACATGCTGCTCCACTTCGACCCTCCTTTCCACTTCCATTATGATCACCACTCCTTGCTACCCCCTGGCCCACCGCGACCATGTCTGATCGCTCCTACTCGCCGCCGTTCACCAAAATCTGCCACCACAGAAAAAAATCCCTAAAACCCTAATTCGAGCGATTTCCCCCAACTCAGACCACTAGGACAAAATCTGCCATGGTTACGACCTCCATCCCGATGTAACAACCCGCATATTTTGCGATTGTATATTTAAATGTTTAAATTTAAATATGGCATCGTTAGTCGGATTAAAGTCCAAAAAACTACTTTTTGTAAATGGTCGAATTGGGACTCGAGACTACTTCCATTGAGTCCAAAATAGCGTTTACAACTTTTTCGAGTATAAACATCGATATGTTTAGAGTTGAGTAGAATTTTGCTATTTTTCTATTGGGCTTTGGGTTTGGGTTTCAGCCCACTAACCCAACATAATACCCTAACACCTCCTCCAACTCCTCTTCATTCATTCTCATTTCCTAACATTCTAAAGCTAAAAGGAAAATGGGGGAAGAGAAAAGAAATTCCTAAACCCTAGGTACTAGGAAATTCAAGATTCAAGTTCCTGAAATCAAAGAGAAGCTTAGGTAAGCATCCTCTTCATCTTCTCCATCTCAATCTCTCTTCAATTTTAGAAATTCCTAAACCCTAACTTAGGAAATATTTGCTTATGAGCTTAGATAAGAGCTTCTTGAGTTAAAGTTGAAGAAGAATTGGCCTTTCCTTTGTTTTAGAGCTTCTCATCCGTGTTTTTGGGTTTAAAGGTGAGTTCTTTAACTCACATCTATGTCTATACTCTTAGTAGTTGTTAGGTATGAATTCCTAACATCTATTTCCTGTCCATTTGCTTTTGAATTGAATTGGTTTGATGAATATTCCAATGTTGGTATTTTGAAGTCAATATCTATGAAAATCTTTATATGGATGTTTGGACATGGTATTTGGAGTGTGTTGATGTGTTTATAGGGTTGGGTTGTTGCTTGACATCGACCCCTAGCCATCGTTGCTCATTCATTTGCTTCGAATTTGATTTGGCCATCTAAGGACATGGTAAAAATTGCCTTGAGCTTCAGCTCAGACATCTAGAAATAAGTTCAAACGTCTGAAGCAACGGGAATAAAATTCCAGTCTTTTAGCTCAGACGTTTGAGCTTACTTCCCAGACGTCTGGGTGATCTAGAAGAAAATTCCAAAGCTTCAGCTCAGACGTCTGGGAAGTCTACTAGACGTCTGGAGCTGCTTATTTCAGCCAAATTGCCTATTTTGAGTGGATTTTCGTTTTAATCGATTTTTGGTTGATCCGATTAGTTGTTATCACTTATTATCGACTTCAATGACTTCTTTTCAGAATTTTTGGGAATATCCATGTGATGGATTTGATACCGATTTCTATGGTTTTGATTCACGTCATCGAATGTGAATTTTTGGTTGATTGATTGTTTCTACAATCATTTCTGTGATTTGTCACTTTTAAAAATACAAAGGTTTCTATACTAGTAGTAAATATTCAAATGCTTTTACAAAGATGATTTCAATACCATTTTTAATACAAAACTCGTTTCTAAATCTGTTTTCCAATCTATTAGTATATACAAACCTTTACCTCATTCGTATGAGAAATCTAATTAAACGGCTTAGCAAAACAAGTGGTATGAAACGCTTGCATTTACTTCGTCGGTTAATTCTTAGACTTGTTCGATTGAACTCTCATAACAATTTTCGAGTGGAAATCTACAATTTGTTCGTAAATATTTAAGTTAAGCCAGTGGTTATGGGACATGAAGCTAAACTCATCTATTTACTAGCTTGGTGTAATTTACACTTTTATTGATCTATGATGATCATTTTGTGATTTAGACTAGCGATGTGCGATGTCTCTTTGTTTGTGAAGCTTCGGTTCAAATTTTTGGGGTAGCGACCCATGGTATTCGGGCCGTTTGTGGAGCTTCGGCTCAAACTTGATGGTTAGCAACTATGGAATAGCGTTCCATTTGTGATACACGTGTTGGTGAGTTTTCATGCTCACGTTTGTGATAGGCCTCCCCCTTTGTGATTCCTGGATTTCTAATTGATGATTTCTAGAATTTGTGTTTCACCAATTTTTGCGATTGACATTGATATGTTTGTCAAGATTTGTGGTTTGGTGAATAAAATAAAGAATACAACATTCTTTTTGGTGTTTGAGAAGATTTGAGATATTGTATGATTTTTATTGTTATTCAATGTATACTTGTCACAGTATGGCATTATTGTTATCATACGTTTTAGTCATATCTCTTATCCTATCTCATTTTATATGATATTTATAGCTAGACTGATCCGTTTATTATTTTTCTTCTTAAATAATACTCGGGTCAGACCGAGGTGTTACAGGTGCTTCCACTTAACTTGTTAGCAAGGGCTAGCTTCTGACTTTTGACTAACTACTTTAGCTTAGTAGTTTTTGCTTTTATACATTCGAGGTAGAGACTCCTTGATGTATAATTATTCTTTTGCTTAGAACTTGTACCTATTCTTTTGTGATGTAGTGGATCTTGTATGACCGCTATTTGATGAACACTTTTATGTGTTATATTCATATCTATTTCCGCCTTTGTGATATGAATATCTATGACTAATTTGTGTTATGCTTATTTCTATATTTGTTTCCGAAGTCCACATAGCCACTATGTAGTAGCTTTGAGTTTGTATTTGATATGTCGGATTTGTCATTCTATCTGACATATCGGTACTCGAACAAAGCAATTACACAGATGGTCGCTCCTCAACAGCCTTATTCTTCGTGCTAGTCGACGGCATTACCCCGTAGTGTCCTTGGCTAGTGTGAGTATAGAGGTGGGGCGTCACAGCTTGGTATCAGAGCCAAACTTCGGAACAATGTAGAATAATCTAGCAAGGATCATTATCCTAAGTCTCTCTTAGGAATCGTGCCTTAGGATTTAATTCGAGTCATTGGACTCGTTCTATCCTATTTGTTTTTGTAATGCCTTGTTTATCAATCAATTTTGTTTGATATTTATTCTGAGAATAACATTTTTCCTCTTCTTTCTTTCTTTCTTAAAGAAGAGAAATGGTTAGACTTGGCCGTCTCAACGTCGGTTCAAATTTGTTGGGGTAGCGACCCATGGTCTTCGGGCCGTTTGTGGAGCTTCGGCTCAAACTTGATGGTTAATGACCAAGGAATAGCGTTCCGTTTGTGATACACGTGTTGGTGAGTTTTCATGCTCACGTTTGTGATAGGCCTCCCCCTTTGTGATTTCTGGATTTCTAATTGATGATTTCTAGAATTTTTATTTCACCAATCTTTGCTATTGACATTGATATGTTTGTCAAGATTTTTGGTTTGGTGAATTAAATAAACAATACGACATTCTTTTTGGTGTTTGAGAAGATTTGAGATATTGTATGATTTTTACTGTTATTAAATGTATACTTGTCACAGTATGGCATTATTGTTATCATACGTTTTTGTCATATCTCTTATCCTATCTCATTTTATATGATATTTATAGCTAGACTGATTCGTTTATTATTTTTCTTCTTAAATAATACTTGGGTCACACCGAGGTGTTACAAGTGCTTCCACTTAACTTCTTAGCAGGGGCTTGCTTCTGACTTTTGGCTAACTACTTTAGCTTAGTAGTTTTTGCTTTTATACATTCGAGATAGAGACTCCTTAATGTATACTTATTCTTTTGCTTAGCACTTGTACCTATTCTTTTGTGATGTAGTGGATCTTGTATGACCACTATTTTGATGAACACTTTAATGTGTTATATTCATATCTGTTTGCGCCTTTGTGATATGAATATCTGTGATTGATTTGTGTTATGCTTATTTCTATATTTGTTTCCGAAATCCACATAGCCACTGTGTAGTAGCTTTGAGTTTGTATTTGATATGTCGGATTTGTCATTCTATCTGACATATCAGTACTCGCACAAAGCAATTACACAGATGGTCGCTCCTCAATAGCCTTATCCTTCATGCTAGTCGACTGTATTACCCCGTAGTGTCCTTGGCTAGTGTGAGTATAGAGGTGGGGCATCACACCCGACCTCATGCTCCTCCCTGACTTCTCCGCTTGACCCCTCGACCACCAGTTCGCTGGAAAATAATTTTTAAGCGTTTTCCGATCAACTCCAAAATTCCCTTCCTACACTCCACTAAAAATTGCCAAACTAGTTCCAAATATCATATTTTTCCATAACGATTACAACCATATAATCCAAAGGTGAAATTTCGATGGTTAAAACTCGACCAATATTGATTCGCTTACCATTATAACAGTTTCTTACTTTCTATACTTCATGAAATTTGATGAAATAATTTTTGAAATATTCTACACTTAGAAACAAACAGCTTTTGTTTTAGAAACATATTTAACAACTCAATAGATTTTGAGTTATGGATTTTCAAGGTTGAATGACATACTGTTTTTAGACCAAAACAAAGAACAGAGGAGTTGAGGAAGATGAAATACAGTGTTTTCTTGAGTTACTGGGTGAGCTCCTATGTCCAAACACACATATACTAGGCATGAATACATACAACACATGAATATTAGACATAAACAAAGAATTTATTCAAAACTTCAAGTATACAGATACACATATATGTAACAGTAAATAGAACTGGAATGGTTTACTCACTGTTCTTGATGAAAATGAGCACTGCTTCCTTTTTGTTTTGTTGTAGCTTTAGGTGCTTAGTTTTCTACAAGGTTTAATGGCAAACTCTTTTTTTAAGTATGCCTAAGTGAACAAGCACGGCTATGCATTTATATAGAGAAAAGAAGATGTACAGAGTAAGCAATTAGGTGGCTGGGTATTGTACAGGCTTCTCACTTTTATTTTATTTTTATTTTTTTATTTTGATTTGATTATATATGAGCTGATGTGATTTCATGTTTTAATTTGATTTTGTAAGTTGATTTAATGTTTGAGTGATTTCGTTTATTTTATGCTTGACTTGATATTTTTCCATCATGATGTCCCTTTATGTATATATATACTTCATATAAATAAATATAAATATAAATATATATATATATATATATTTCCTATGCTCTTTTTGATCGTGTGCACATGTTCTTGCCTATACACTATATTTAACATGCACACACAAATATAGCTACTTACATGTATTTATTTTTATACTTCTTTCATCATACTTTGTATATTTATATATATAGATATTTAATCTTGTATTTGAAATGGTGAAGTTTTACATATATATGCATTTTAACCAATAGCCAGGAGTTTATCATCATGAAACTTTTACATATGTATATCTATATATAATTTCATATACACTATTTTTACCATAAATACAAATATATATATATATATGCATACATATACAATATACGTTTTTATTTTATCATATTTACACATTTATACATATTTTCATATACATTACTTCATATGTTTGAAATCTGCCATTATGGAGTTTATACATTCATGTAAATTTATTTATATACATATAAAATATTTTGCATAAACATATATACACATATATAACTTATATATATTTTTAAACATCATAAAGCTTGTGTATGTTTACATATATACATATATGGATATTCTATCTTAAATTTTAAATGGTGGAGTTTATTTACATATATCTATAAAAAATTTCATATCCAGAAATTTATAATTTTGAAATTAAATATAGTTTTAATCAATATATAGATTCAAATATTTTAAATATCAAAAAATTTATCTATTCGACTTATAAAAATTTATATTCCAATAATTAAAATTAGTTAATCATCCCAATATCAGATGGCTAAAAATCCGGGTCGTTACAGTTATCGTGAATCGGCTAACAAAGAGTGCACATTTTATTCTGATGAAACCAACAAGGACCGCTACTTCTTTAGCTGAAATTCTTATGAGAGAGATGGTCAGGTTGCATGGAGTTCCTGTGAGTATTGTAAATGATCGAGACCCCATATTTACTAGTCAATTTTGGGAGCACTGCAAACAAATCTAGGAACAAAGTTGAGCTTAAGCACAACATACCACCCCCAAACAGACGGACAGACGTAGCGAGTGAATCGGATTCTAGAGGGTCTATTGAGGGCGTGTACTTTGTATTTTGGTGGATCATGCAAGGATCATTTACATTTGGTTGAGTTCTCCTACAACAATAGCTTCCAAGCAAGCATCAGAATGGCACTGTATGAAGCTTTATATGGAAGAACATGCAAGTCACTAGCATGTTGGCATAAGATGGGAGATATACATGTACTTGGGCCGAACATGATCCAAGAGGCTACGAAGAAAGTTGCAGTGATTAAGAAAAGGATGAGGGAGGCTCAAGATCGCCAAAAGAATTATGCTAATAGGAGACGAAAGGATTTGGAATTTATGATCGAGGACTTGGTGTTTGTAAAGGTTTCACCAATAAGAGGAGCTTTTAGATTTGGAAAAGCTAGGAAGTTAGCCCCAAGGTATGTTGGACCCTTCCGTATTCTTGAGAGGATCGGATCGCTTGCTTATAGGGTCGAACTACAGGAGAGGTTGGCAGGTGTTCATAATGTATTCCATGTGTCTCATTTGAGGACGTATGTTCATGACCCATCTTTGATTGTGGAGCCAACGGTTCAAGAAGAATTGGAAATTGAAACGAACCTGACAATGGTTAGACATCCAGTTTATGTTGTGGATCAGAATGAAAAGAGGCTGCGTAATAAGGTGGTGCAACTAGTTAAGATTCAGTGGAGCGAGAATCCAATAGACCGCACTTGGGAGATGGTGATTGTCAGCGAGAAGCCTATCCCGAGTTGATGTTAGGATAGCTAGTCGTAAGTTGTATGTATAGAGTCTGTTTGTTTACTATGGATGCTTAGTGTATGTATGGATGTGTGTTTTATGATATGAATATATGTTTTTTGCATAATTTGAATTATCTCCTTGTTTGCTAATTTTGGGATGAAATCCATTTAAGGGGAGAGTGTAACGACCCAGAATTTAATCGCTATTTAAATGAATATTATTTATATTTTTAAATAATTAATAAATGGGTTTTTATTAACAAATAAAACTATTTTAAATAATAACTAATGATAAAAAAATCGTTTTCAGAATTTGTTTACCAATATATATAGTTTATAGAGAAATAGGAAATGTGACCGAAATTTATTTTCCAAAATATTGATTTTTCATTCGTTAAAAGTTATTCAAAAGGTCATAACACTATGTTAAACATACATGCACACAATATAAACCATTTAAACATGGTGTGTACATGTATATATGCATGTACACATTAGTTCTCTTATGCGTATAAATATATTGTAGGATCGATTTTACCCTAGAGAGGGGAGAATAGGGTGATTCTCTTATTTATAAAAAAAATAATGCAGAAGTATATAAAATAATCGCAGCACTGATAATAGTAACACAGATAAGAACAGAATATAAAGACAAAAACAGAACAACACAGATTTACCCAGCTTCGGCAAAACCCTGCCTACGTGCTGCCCCCAAGGTTTCTACTAGAAATTAAGTAGTCAGACGCTTACACATGTAAACTCACGACACCCGCTACCGACTAACCTAACTCTACGCTCAAAACCCTACCACAACTCAACCACTGAGTTGCGAATTCTCGAACTACACCACCGTAGTTCGTCCCCTAGTCACACGACTAGAATTTACAAACGTTTAAAAGAGAAATACATATTAAAGACAACTTAAAACAATAAAACCCTAATTTAAATAATTTAAAGCCCAAATTAAAACTTATAGAAGCCGGCCCAAATAAAAATAAAGAGAAATTATAATTCTCCGGTCTTCCCCTTTTCTTATTTTATGGTACATAACTTTTCCTTTGAAAATGGCTGCCTAGTTTGCTCGTTCGTTCCTCTTTGTTCAAAATTAGGGCTTCTAGAAACTTTTTGAAATCGCCTACTTCCATTGTTGATTGAATGATGAATTTTCTACAGTATACTTTGTTAATCCATGTGTCACTTTATTCGCACACTGCTGCTTCAACAAGTCGAGTTCGAATTGAATTAGTATGTGATTTTGCTTTATATCTTTCACTGATATGCTTGAACTCGATTTCCTCTTAATGCTGATGATGATTGGGTTTAAATAGGGTTTAATTCCCTTAATTTCCGTTCGAATTGAATTCGTCTAATAATTTATTCTGCCGTTTGATTTTTCTTGAGTGTATACGATTTGTTTAGACTTGTTTAATTCGTATATTTTCCTGATTGCTTGATAACCATGGCTTCATGAATTTGGATTTGGTTCCGTTCTTTTTGCTATGACTTCGGCTTCTTAACTTTTTGATAATGTGTTACTCTCTAGCTTTGACTTTGACATTTAACTTGACATGTTCGAACTTTGCCTTGGTCACCACGGCTTTGATTTTGGCCTGACATGGTAATTGACTTTGTTTGAGGACTACTACCTGATTTTTGTAAAAAACTGCAAATTGACAAAGGTTTGAAATCCCCTGCGACATTGTCTTTATTCAAAACTGCTACTTGGGAAATTTGATCATTTGATTGATTTTTGCCTCGGCCTTGACTTTGCTGTAATTGTTAAATGCTCTGTTACTTGCTGACTTTTTTAGCTTGTTCAATTTCAAAATTCACTACAACTGGTTCTCTGTATACGTATATAAGTATATATGTTTACATGTGTGTTTGTGAGTAAAATGATTGTTGCACTGTTTCATTTGTCTAGTTCATTGTAGTTCACTCTATTGAGTTTGGTTTGCATCGAGTACATGTCTACATGATTCACTAAATCCCATATTATTACTGCATATATATATGTAACCTGTTGTTCATGTAGATATGTATATTGATATTCAAGTGTGTCTTTGTGTTTGCACTGAGTTGTTGCTTTGCTGGTCTATCTGATCCTGTTAGTCGCGTTTTCCTATTGCCTATGTAATTTGCTTGAAGTTGTAGCCTTTGGTATTTGAGTTCATTTGCTCATAGGAGCTGCTGTCTTCGTGTTGAGGTGTGATATTGTGTACTTGTAGTCTTTGGTATTTGAGTTTATTTGCTCATTCGAGCTGATGTCTTCATGTTTACTGATCTAGTGCAAGTGTATGCATTGAGTTGTACTGTTGAGGCTTTGTTCATTTTGGTTTTGTTGCTTTCATTCTTTACTGTCATGTGTTTGTGAGCCTTTGAGTTACATTTATGGTATGAGCTTTTTATATTTTCTGGCATAGCCTCCAGTTGCACTGCTTGATCATAGTCACTTGTTCACTGGTGGTTGTTTTGAACTGTTAAATATATATGTGTGTACTTGTCCTTGGTTTATTGTACACATGTATATATGTATGTACTGACTATCTTGGTTACACTGTCCATTTCCTGGCATTACCCTTTGTACATGTTGAAGTCTGGTTTGCATTTGTGTTCATTATGTAGTCTGCTTTGGAGCTTGTTGATAGTTTGGGTTGTTCTGATCAGTTTTGATTCATACTTGCATTCTATTTGCATATGAATATGAATACTTGTGTGTTCATGTATTCTGCACTGTGCATCTCCATTTGTATACTTGAATCATGTTGTAGCCGAAACTCTGAACTATTGAGTTGTATGGTTGCATTCACTATATACATATGTGAACTGCATTAATGTTACTTCGACTCCTTGCTTTCATGTGGTAGTTGAACTTGTTTCACCTGTTTCCAGACCTGAGTTGAATTCTGGTTGACTTGGGTCTGGTCTTGTTTCACTTCACTGTTCACTGGTCCTGACCTTGGTTGATGTTGTTGTCTTTGATCATAGCATTCATGTGTACATCATTTTATACTCGTGTTGTTTACAGTTTGAAGTTTTGTGTACACTTTCATCTAGATTTGTTTTTTGTATTGCACTTGAGTTGAATCCAGCTTATAGCTTGACCTTGTGCTTATGTCGTGACTTTATTTGTATTGCACTTGAGTTGAATCTGGCTTTTAATTAGGTTTGACCTTGTGCAATATTGGTGTGCACGGCCTTGTGGCATGTACAGTGATACACTGTGCATGTCACAAGTTGTTCATGTTTGATGAATTCAAAATTAAATGATGACGAACAACCCAAATAACTGAGGTAAATAATTTTTTCAAACCACATTTTATGTTACATTGCAAAAGTATTTCTTTCTCAATTTTACCGTGTCTGTGTTTACTTTGTAGATCGCTCCGATGATGTATTCAATCTGGAATAGAGTTGAAGATAAATACGAGCGAACGAGTGATATGTAGTGAGGTGTAAATGTAAATTAAAATTTGTGATGTAATCAAAATTGTATTATAATCAAAAATTGTATATATAGTGAGAGCTCAAATTTGTACTATTCAAAATTGTAGTAAATATTTGTTTGAATAAAATATTTGTTGAATTTAAATTCTATGTTATTTATTTTTTTCAGCAAATATTTATTTAATTATGTGAAAACTAAGATAGTACAATAACAAATACATTTAAATGAATATATGTGTTTATTATCATCAAACAAAAATCATATACTAGCATATTCAACAATCTCCCCCTTTTGATGATAACAAACATATATTTAAGATTTTGAATTTATTAAATGTATTTGATCATTCAATTTGCTCCCCCTATTTGAATGCTCCCTCTCTACACAAAGCTCCCCTTCATATATGCATGAAAATAAATAAAAATATGCAAATGAGCCTAGATGCAAATAGAAAATACAAAATAAAACATTTGACCTTTATTTACCAAAATCTTAACTTTTTTCTCCCTTTTTGTAATCAACAAAAGAGTAATAGTGTTATAAAAATAGAGATAAAGTGATAGACATTAATACAATATTAATATCCAATCGAGTATAAATATTAAATTTCTATAAAATATCAAACAAAAATTGTAAATACTCTTTGATGCATATTCCACTTTAGAATGATAGGGATGATGTCATCATATAAAACCATATAGTTATGTCTATTTGTGGTATATTTATATCAGAAATTTGAATATCTACTAACCATGCATAACCGTTAGGACTTTTAAATGAGATTAGTAGTATTCCTAATTTTTATATAAAAAAATGAGTTCAAGTATCTTCTAACCACGCATAACCGTGAGGACTTTTAAATGGGATTAGAATCAACTTGTTTATTTAATAATTAATTTTGATATGTGTTCCATACGTGCATAACCGTGAGGACTTTTAAATGAGCATGAAAGCACATAATCAAAAATTCCAAGTAATTCACCCATGCATAACCATGAGGAGTTTTAAATGAGAGTGAATACTTTGGATGTTTTTTGCTAAAAATATAATAAAATGAAAGCGGATAATTTCCCATTTAAAATACCACATATTGACATACTATATTGGATTTTGATGAGTGATGGTCGTTAGAAATATGATAGAAATAGAAATGGTCATGAAATTTTAACTAACAAAAAGTTTTTATAACTCTTGTTTAAATTTCTAAAGAAATTTACTAAATATACTGTCTCAAGTTATAATATATGATTAATATCAACACTCATCACATTTTCAATCACTATTTATCTTTTGGATAATCAGTAGGGAGTCAAATTAGTTAATGTAGTCATTTAAAATCAATTCCAAAAATAAATAAATATTTTGAAATGACTAATCTGAAACAAGGTTAACAGAAATGATTTTCTGGAAGGGGTTTTATAAGGAAAAATGTCTGCTAATTGAAAATCAGTTGAAATAAAAAATATGCAGATATTTTCTTTGAAAATGTGATGTAACTAATGAATGTCTCATCATAAATCATGTTCCACTAGTAATTTTTCTATCAACTAGATTACCAGTGTAATCTGCATCTGAATTTTCCTTTGACTCAAGATTATCATTAGTTGGATGTTATAGACCAGATTATGAAGTTGCAACAAATTCCTTAAATTCCTTTTTACAGCTTTTAAATTCTTTTGGATTTGAATTGGAGCCGTGTAAATAAACAAACTGTGTACATAGTGTCAGCAGTAAAATAACCAAATATATCCATGAATATCTTGAGTAATCATCAATCAATAAAACACAATCATTAGTCCAAGCAAATCTATATGAAGTAGTTCAAAGATTCTAGAGATACATGTAGCGTTCTCGACATAAAAAGATAATTGGCCAACAATTTTGAATAAATCAGAATAAAAATCAACATTCATTTATTTATCACATAACTCGTTGATTTAATTCAAATTATGGTGCAGATTATCACATTTAATAAATCGTTCAAGATAAATATACTGTTACCTATTTTACCTTTACAATAATTTTTCGTTGTTGCCCATTGTGATTCTGCCACCTTTATATTAGGCTAAGGAACTTTGATTTGTTGCCCGTCGTGTGCCTGGAACAGCCAGAATCTAGGTAATACTGTTGTTGTTCCTTAGCCTGCCACCACACCTACACGAGAAAAGATTTTTGTGACCTATTTGTTTGTATAGGTCCATGGTTGTTAGTGGCAATTGATTTTGAAAAATATGTTTGAGTAGACCCAAAACTATTTATAATTGTTCCTTTTGTCACCAAGATTTGTTTGACTGTAAGGGATTTTACATTTGTGCTTTTGGGAACCCAAATTGCAATGGTTTTCACATGTTTGGGTTTATACCAACAATTGTTTTGATTGTGTCCAATTTTTCTACAAATTGTGCACTTTGATTTGACATGTTTAATTTCGCTTCTAAGAAGTTCAGTTTGATTATATCCAAGTCCTTGCCTAACAGTATTAACAGTTTTTTTCCCTAATAACATATTTAACGATCTTTCTCCTTTGGAAAATTTTCCTAAAGTTGTAGACAATTGTTGGACTTGTGTTTTGAGAGATTCATTTTCGTTCAATAATTTAGTGCACTTTTTAATAGAATTTTCTCTCCTCATGTTTTCACTTTCTTTCAAAATCAGAATTTCATTTTCAAGTGATTTTATTTTAATTTCTGATTTTTTAATTTCTTCTTCAAGTGATGGACACTTATCACACTTAGGGAACTTGTTTTGATAGTTTTTAACCAATTGATCAAGCTATTTATTAAAATCTATCAAAGTATCTCTTTGTGATTCAATTTTAGCGTATTTCTCCCTAAGTTGTTCAAAATAGCCATTTACTTCGTGTAAATATATAAGTAATTCTGAGTGAGTAAGTTTTGATACCTCGCTTGGCTCGTCATCATCACTATCAGTTATATCACCTCGAAGACATAGATCTGCTTTTTCACTCTCGTTGCTAGTGCTTTTATCATCATCACTTTTATTCCACGTGGCTGCAAAACTTCTCCTTTTTTATTTCTTTTCTTGGGCGAGTCAATTTTGAGGACAATTGGGCTTGATGTGGCCAGGTTTATTGCACTTGTGACAAATGATCTGCTGCTCTTCTAGGTTGTCTAGTACTTTGACTATTCTGCTTTTCAATTGTTGATTTAGAGCTGGATTTCCGTATTTGTGATTCCACCTTTTGAATTTCTTTATTATCGGTGCTAGTTCTGCTGCACCATCATCATCATCATCATCATCTTCACCCTCGGTTGTTCCTTTGAGAGCTATTGTTATCTTTCGTGTATCACCTCCTTCGCATTCTTCCTTGAATTTCATTTCTAGCTCGTAAGTGGTGAGATTTTCGATGAGCTCTTCAACTTTGATTTGTTTCAAATTCTTTGATTCTTGAATGGCAGTGACTTTGGCTTCAAAATTCCGTGGAAGGACTCTGAGGATTTTTTGAACTATCTCCAACTCTGTGTATGATTGTTGGCAGTGCACAGTTATAATATGACTACACAGTTTGTTGAAGTTGATGAATTTGGTTAAGTAGTGGAGAGGGTGATGCACAGTATTGATGAAAATCAGATATGTAGTAGAGCGATGTATGAGTTAATGATGAGTCTGTCAGTGCAACAGTGAGAGTGAAGGTGAAGCAGTGATGTATGGTCTTGAAGATGGCAGTGCACAGAGATGGTGGGGAGTAGTTTTGGCAGTGAGTATGCTGTTTGAGGGGGAGTGGTAAGTGATGTTGATCAGTAGAGTAGATGTAGTGTGGATGGTTGTGGTGTTGTGTGAGGTTGAAGAAGTGTTGTAGCCTGTGATGAACAGAGAACACTATGAAACAATTATCATGTGCACAGAAGTATTGTGTGCATTGTTGCACAGAGAAAGCAATGCAGATTTTTTTTGTTTTTTTTTTTAGAAATTGTAAATGAAAAATGGAAAAGTAAAGTGAAAAATGTAAAGGTGATTAAAAAAAATGAAAAATGAAATGAAAACTTCTTTTTTTAAATAGAAAATGCAATTGCCAAATGAAACTAGTGAACAAGCACACAAGAAATTGAAAACAAAAATAAAACAACAAATACACACGTAAATTTTTTTTAAATGCAAACACACACAAAATAAAAACAGACAAAAATCAATGAAAACTAATCCGAAGAATAGAAAATAAAATCAAAACAAATTCCCCGACAACGGCGCCAAAAACTTGTTAATCGATGGAAATTCTATCGGTTTAGAAAACCATCGAAAAATTTTGAAATAATTTTAACCGCAAGCGCACGGCGTACTATTGAAGTACGGGTCGATCCGTAGGGAATTGTTGATTTTAAATCTCTATTCAATCAAATTAACCAAAGTTGAAAGTGTGATTAGCTAAAAATGTAGAAACTAACAAAAAAGAAAGTGATAAAAATATGAGAGTGTGAAGGCAATTTAGAGGCAATTTCCACTCTCTAGATCACAAAAATCAACAAAATGAAGTTATGATCTCTCTTTTCTTGTCATTAGTGTAATTAGTTGATGTGCTTATCATAAGTATGGTATATTTATGCTATTAATTAATACAATATAAACCATCAAACTATAACATAACCACTAATACACATTTAACTCATATGACAACAAAGTTGAAAGCAAAATCTATTTTAAGCATGGCCTATTAACTATTGTTTAGAAATATAGGCCATAAAATTATAATTTCAACAGTCACTTCATTACCATCATCATATGTAGATGAAGAGGTAATCATTGTTTGTGATTGTTTAAGCATAGCCTATTTGGTGTCAACAATATAGGATATCAAATTCACATCAAAAACAACAAGTTAAACCACTTCAAATGATTCATTAAGCACAAAAAGAGAGCATAAACATCAAAATGTTGCATCTACATACTAGAGAGCTTCATTACCCCTAAATTGTAGGGATTAGCCTCTCATATTTGTTATCATATGAACAAATGTAGCTAGCAACATGAAAGCAAAAGGAAAGGAAAATGAAAGCTAATGAAAAAGAAAAACTATTCTACTTGCATAAAGTAAAAGAGATCTACACTACAACATGAAAGGAAATAAACAAGAAAAGGAGAAGATCATGTATTAACTTGCATAAAAAAGAAAAATTACATGAAGATAAAAATGGCTAAGTAGCCATGAAAAGAGAAAGAGAAGAGCTTGTTTATTTTTGAGCCTAAACTAAACTAAGAGAGACCAAGGGAGAAGAGGGTTACATGAAACATAAGGGGTACTTATACATGTGTTAAACTCTAATTCATATTTTTGGAGAATGCCCAAAATACTCTTGAGAAAGTGTGGAGGCCAAGTAATCATTAGCTTCTACTAATCATCATTTAAGTGTACATGAAGCCATTAATTCCATAAGCATGTGCATTAGTCTCTAATTTGTACATTAAGGTAGGTGGGTAGGTGGGGTCCTCCATTATCATGCCTTTGAATTATTTCCATCTCCATTCCTTTGTATCTCCTCTGTGCATGCATACATCTTCATGAAACCACTTGTATATGAAGCCAAATTCCTATAAAATAATATAGAAATTTCTAATTAAATTTTCTCAAATTAATATATGCACAAAAATGACCATTTTGCCCTTGGATGAAGATGAATATGTGACGATTTGAAAATAATATGAATTTTGGTTTATACAAGTTAAAATACCCGATATGATCATTTATTTAATTTAAATAGATTAAATATGGTGGTAAAAATATGCACATTTACGTGCACATAAATGATTTTCCGAGAGTATTTGATTTGTATACAATATTGGAAAGTCGTCCGTACATCCCTTTGACATTTTCTTCCTTGACCATTGTGAAATTCTCATATTCGCTACTCAGCATGGCAAGGTGAGATCCTTGACTTGAGAAGTTCCTTCGTGAGTCACTTCAAGTATGTGCCAGATTTCCTGCACAGTTAGACAATGTAAGACACGATTAAATTCAATTTAATCCAATGAACAAATAATAGAATTCATAGCTTTAGCATTAGCATTCTGTAGTCTATTTTCAAGATCTGCCCATTGATCCATCGGTTTATCTATTTCTTGATTATCTATAACTATAGTTGGCGCTCTATAACCTGTCTCAACAATATTCCAAGCATCAATGGTTTTTAGAAAAAATTTCATTCTATTTTTCCACTAAGCATATTTGTAACAACTCGGGATCTCGCATCAATTAATTATCGTCATTAAATGATTAATGGCGATAGCTGATTGTTATTGGGATTTTATCGAGTTGAATTTCTTTTGTAAATTCATTACTTGTTATGTGGGCTTTGAAACTTAATGTTGGGCCACATTCTCATTGGTTTGTTTTGCCGTGATAACTATCAAAGGAAACCCGTCCCCATTTCATTTTTATTCATTCGTTCGAAAAAAACCCTAAAACAACGAAAAAGAAGAATGGCGACATCTTTCGTTCCTCCTCTTTGCGAAATTAGGGCTTCGTGCCGACTTTTGTATTTCGATCGAATTGGCGATTTCGATGTCTCTTCGAGTTTGCTCGGCTGCTCCCAATTGCTTCGAAACACAGGTGAGTGTTCCCCTCACATCTAATTCATGCCTCGTGCTTATTTAAGGTTCGAGTTCTGTGATTTTGTTCGTATTCAATTGTTGAGTTTGTCGATTCATTTTGTTCGCTGATCCATTTATGTTGCTTGCTTGAGATTTACCTGACTTCTTCAAGTTTGTTTTCGTTCTTGCTTCACTTTGGTAATCGCAGTTACACTTCATTTGATCTGTACATTCGTGTCTACACTGATATATGAATGGTTGTTCAAGTTGTATTTGTGTCTTGTATTGCATGTTCCTTATGTACATAATGCCACCTCTATCTACATTGGTTACTTGTGCATAGTATATTGGTACATGTTGCAGTTGGTTCACTGTATATCGTGTTCACTTGATTACTGTCTTTTCAATTTAATTGAATGACCCAGTTTGGATTTCTGACTTTGGTTGGAAATCTGTAAACTTAATTTTGTGAAAGTGTTTTGGATGAGAATTTGCAATTGTTTTCAGAGTTAATTTTGGCTGTTATTTTGATTTGAAACTATGGAACAGTGATTTGTTGGATTAGCTTGTCTTTTGATTCAACTTGAATCTGTACATTCATGTTGTATTTGCCTTGAGTATTCTCGGCTATTTTATTTGGCTTGCGTTGTCTTCGGTTTCGATTTCTAACTTTTTCGACTTTGGTGAAACTGGGGTTTTGTGAATTTGCTGATTTCCTGATTTCCAAGACTCTGACTTTGCTTGCTCGTTGTATTTTTTTTGACGATGATGTTGACTTTGCATAAGCTCGAGCTCTGTAGCCTTGCTTTGTTTAGTTCATACTTGTAGCCTTTGTACCTTGTTGTTCCACTGTTGCACTTCAATTGTTTCTACTGGTTCATGCCACTTGATTCTGGTATGCATGTGCACTTTTTTATTTGTTTACTTGATGGTCTGGATCACATATGCTACTAGGTTGAGTTGTTCGATCACCTTCGTTAGTTTTGGTCGAGACTGTTGGCACTGTCTTGTATGTATGCTTAATTGTCTGATCATTTGAACTGTGCTTGTGCACTTCTCTGTTTAGCTGATTATTCAAGTCTGCATATATGTGCACATATACATATGTATGTGTGTATGCATATATTGGTAGATTTGTATTGAGCTTGAGTTATTTTTGAGTGTGGTCTTGTTTTCAGGTCTTGGCTTCTTGATGTTTTTTTGTAGTCCGGTTCAGTCTGGTCACTTGAATTTGTTGAGCTTGGTGTTGTACTGTGCATAGCTTTGTATTTGTTGAGTCACTGGTTTCATTGATGATGAGGCTTGGCATTGTTCAAAGTTGAAACTGCTCTTATGTTGATGCCCATTTCCATTTTTGCTACTGGTCTTCATTTCATCACTGGGCTTTGAGACATGATTGGATTTTGGTTTTATATGTTGTGATCACTTTTGCACTGGGCTTGGTGTCTTGTCTTTGACCATATCTGGTCTCTGACCTGATGTACTTGGGGTCCTTGTGTACTTGTCTCTGTTCAAGTTTGATAACTTTTGGAGTTGGCATCCGTTGGGTTTCTGGTAATTGACATTGTTATGTTTTGGTTTGTGGTTACTTGTAACAGTAGTGTGCAGTTTTGGCTTTGTTGGTTTGCATTGCACTGAGGCTTTGTATTCATTTGAGTTTGCATTGTATTCGAGTTGCTGTATATATGTATGCTTGCATTTGAATTGCATATTTGATGCAGTTATCATGCAACTGGTTTCTGGTATCACTCTTTGAGACAGAGTGCATTTTTATTTGTTGGCCTCGGCTTTGATGTTTTGACTTGTTCGATTCTTTGCTTGAAACTGCTGCGACTTCGACATTGCTTTTGACCCGATGCTTGATCATTTGTAGTGTCGTAGCATTGCAGTCGTTGACATTGTTTTATTTCCACTCTGTTGACTTTGGGTTTGTTGTATATATGAACTTGGTTCATATGAAGCATTGATGTGTGCATTCTAGTACATGTCACTTTTCATTTTGAATTATGTTGGTGCCATTTGCTTTCGATTCATGGAGGCAGTTTGCATATGGTTTGACTTGAGTTTGTGCATTTATTTGACTTGACCTCTACAGCTTCATTTTGTTGCAGTTGTGTTGAGTCATGCTAGTCGTGACTTGACCTTTGCAGTTTTGACTTACTGTAGTGGCGAGGCAGTGCACGCGTGCGTGTACTGCAGCCACACAGAAATTTTGTTTGATTTAATCATTTTGAGATGGTCTAATTATCTATTTGATAATTAGATTATGAGTTTCTAATTATTTATTTAATAATTAGATTTTTGTTGTTGATTGTCGTTTAGACAATTCTGTTGTTTTCTAAATTATCTTCATTGATAATCTTTTTTATTTATCTTTGTTGATGATTTGAATTTGCTAATTTGTTGTTTAACACTGTTTAGTGTTATATCTGTCATTATCTGATTCTCTTATTGAAGAACTGGATATACGAGACTTCTGTGCCTGTCGTCTATTGATTATTTAATTATTATTGCTTCCGTGCATTAATAACTGAGTTTGAATTAGACTGACCCGTGTATTATTTTCTTTTTGAATTTAATACTCGGGTCAGACCGAGTTATTTCAGGTTGTTCATATCCTGCTTTGGTTTGCTGCTTGAGCTATGAAGTCTCTTCATATCTTTTGAAGTAGTCGTGTCATAGTATAGGATGATATGTATTCATGTATATTATTCGATAATGTACTTGTATATATAACTTTCAGAGTCGACAGTTGTAGTTGTGTCATATGTATTGTGTCAAATGTATTATAACTGACATCAGTTATATATATATATATATATATATATATATATATATATATGAGACTTTTATTATCTGTGTTCCGCATTTTTATTATCTGCGTTATTATTATATATATTGTCCTAAACTATTACGAACCATCATAGTTCGTTTTATACTGGAATTGGGTATGTCGATGGGAGTAAATAAATAAGAGATGAAAAATAAAAATATATATCACTCCTATCGAGTTAACCAATACTAGTGTAAGGCCCAACTACGGATGGCCGCTCCTATCTAGCCTTATTCTTCATAATAACAGACAGTATTTATTTTAATACTCTTTGTTATTGTGAGCATAGAGGTGGGGCTTCACAGTTGGTATCAGAGCTTGGGGTTTATGGACATAATATAAAACATAACTTAGATAGAACATATGTTACAACTATTTATTGATGTTTTATTTGTGCTTTGAGTCAAAACTAAAGTTTTGAAATTATGATGAAAATTTTAAATATCCTTATTTAAAAATAAAAGTGAAACTGTGTTTTATGATTGAATAAATTGTGTTCTGTTTATCAGAGTGCGCAGCGGAAACAGTGAGACTGTCTTCGCTGAATACAGCTGATAACCTTTTTGATTTAAAAATCAAAATATGAAATTGAAATAAATTTCATTTGTTGTTTACATTGCTGGGTTTATTTTGTTTCTTTGAAAATTTCGAATCCGATTTGAGGATTTGAAGCGATTGCAGTTATGAGATTTTTGTTGTTTTGAATTATCTTCACAGAAGATACATTCGAATGATTTCTTTGTTCATTTTGTAGTGTACGTGCAGATTTGAGTTGCACGTTACTACATTAATTCTATGTTGAACCGGTGTTTGGTTTGAACGTATTTTGTTGCCGTTATTTTTATAACTGGATTTTTACATCGGTGATAAATTTTTGAAGCACAGTGTTTTGTGATATTTTTTATGAATGAAAATTCACTGGTATTAGATTTTGATGCGAATTATTTTGATGAGATTTTGACGTATAAAAATTACTGTCTCTTTGACTTCAGTAACCGTCAAATTTTAAAGTGGATTTTCAAGCGGTTATCCCGCAATGCTGATTTTGTGGTCCGTTTTTACGGTAATTTGAGAAGTATAATTTCCTTATCGAAATTGTTACAGATATTGCTGTTTTAATCACGTGTTCTGAAAATTGTTTTTAATTTTTTACAGTTTACGCTTTCAAAAGAATGAGGAAGCGATTTAAACACTTCAGCAAAATTGAGGACTATGAACCCTCACTTTTACTGTTTCGCTTAATTCCGGACTTGTCCGTTTGAGAATGTAAAATGTTATTCATTTAAAATACAAAATTTTACAGTTTGCGCTTTCAAAAGAATGAGGAAGCGATTTAAACGATTCAGCAAAATTGAGGACTATGAACTCTTTCTTTTACTGATTCGCTTAATTCTGAACTTGTCCGTTTGAGAATGTAAAATGTTATTTTTACAAAATACACAATTTTGCACTTTCAAGGAAACGATGAAGAGAATCAAACGATTTAGTAAAACTCGTGGTATGGGACATGTGCGTTTGCTATTTCGGTTAATTCCGGACTCGTAAATTGAAACATCTGTTGTTTGATGATTCTGATGATTTTGTGTGCTTTCGAGCCACTATGTTGGACCTTCGGGTCATCTGTTGGACCTTCGAGTCATTTGTTGGGCTTTCGGGCCACTCTGCTGGACCTTCGGGTAATATGATGGACCTTCGGGCCAAATACCGGTACTAGACCTTCGGGTCACTCTACGGACCTACAGGTCATCTGATGGGTGCCAAAATTTTATAGTACTTGGTAGGCTTCGGCCATTTGTTGATGCACGTGCGGCGTAGCTAAAACTCGCCATCTGATGGGATCGATCCAACCTTTTATGTTGATTTTCTAGAGTATCTTAATTGATTTCTAGATATTTGTTGTTTCTAATTATCTGCAGGTAATTAGATATTTGTTGATTTGAGTTCTGATTATCGATTTTGATAATTAGATATTTGTTGATTTGAGTTCTGATTATCATTTTTGATAATTAGGTATTTGTTGATTTGAGTTTTGATTATCGTTTTTGATAATTAGATAATTGAGATTTCTGATTATCGTTTTTGATAATTAGATATTTGTTGTTTCTGATTATCGTTTTTGATAATTGAATATTTGTTGATTTGAGATTTTTGATTATCGTTTTTGATAATTAGATATTTGTTGATTTGAGTCCTGATTATCGTTTTTGATAATTAGATATTTGTTGATTTGAGTTCTGATTATCGTTTTTGATAATTAGATATTTGAGATTTCTGATTTTCGTTTTTGATAATTAGATATTTGTTGTTTCTGATTATCGTTTTTGATAATTGGATATTTGTTGATTTGAGATTTCGGATTATTGTTTTTGATATTAGATATTTGTTGATTTGAGATTTCTGATTATCGTTTTTGATAATTAGATATTTGTGTTTTTTGATTATTGTTTTTGATAATTAGATATTTGTTGATTTGAGATTTCTGATTATCGTTTTTGATAATTAGATATTTGATGTTTTCTGATTATCGTTTTTGATAATCGGATATTTGTTGTTTCTGATTATCGTTTTTGATAATTGGATATTTGTTGATTTGAGATTTCTGATTATCGTTTTTGATAATTAGATATTTGATGTTTTCTGATTATCGTTTTTGATAATCGGATATTTGTTGTTTCTGATTATCGTTTTTGATAATCGGATATTTGTTGATTTGAGATTTCTGATTATCGTTTTTGATAATTAGATATTTGATGTTTTCTGATTATCGTTTTTGATAATTAGATATTTGTGTTTTCTGATTATCGTTTTTGATAATTAGATATTTGTTGATTTGAGATTTCTGATTATCGTTTTTGATAATTAGATATTTGATGCTTTCTGATTATCGTTTTTTATAATCGGATATTTGTTGTTTCTGATTATCATTTTTGATAATTGGATATTTGTTGATTTGAGATCTGATTATCGTTTTTGATAATTAGATATTTGATGTTTTCTGACTATCGTTTTTGATAATTGGATATTTGCTGATTTAGTTGATTATGAGATTTTCTAGTCTC
Organism: Allium fistulosum; assembly: GCA_030737815.1. Lineage (NCBI taxonomy): Eukaryota > Viridiplantae > Streptophyta > Magnoliopsida > Asparagales > Amaryllidaceae > Allium > Allium fistulosum. The sequence goes on along the minus strand of CM060908.1, from coordinate 689,757,905 downwards.
TAATCGATTCTAGATTATGTTGATTATATTGAATTGTTGTTTTCTATCTATCTCTGTTAATAGTTAGAGTTTGCTGATTATGAAGTTTGTGTTTTCTAGTTAATTATTAGATAACTAGATAATTGCAGTTTTGCGAATTATGATTTGTGTTTTCTAATTATCTTTGTTGATAATTAGATTTTTGCTGTTTTCTAATTATCGTATCGATAATTAGATATACTTGTTTTGTGATTTCTGTATTCTAATTATCTAATTGATAATTGAATATTGCAGATAATTGCGTTTATTCAGTTTTGCCGTTTTCTGATTGTCTATTTGATAGTTAGATTTTTGTTGAGAATTAGTGAATTTCTTTTATGGAATTAAAAGATTTCTTTGGCGTTTGTATTCCCGACTTTTATTTTTCTAGCTTAACCAGTTTATGTTAGAAAAATAATTGTTATTGACACCTCTAATTATGAAAATTGCGGGGACGCAATTTCTATAAGGAGGGGAGTCTGTAACAACCCGGGATCTCGCATCAATTAATTATCGTCATTAAATGATTAATGGCGATAGCTAATTGTTATTGGGATTTTATCGAGTTGAATTTCTTTCGTAAATTCATTACATGTTATGTGGGCTTTGAAACTTAATGTTGGGCCACATTCTCATTGGTTTGTTTTGGCGTGATAACTATCAAAGGAAACCCGTCCCTATTTCATTTTTATTCATTCGTTCGGAAAAAAAACCCTAAAACAACGAAAAAGAAGAATGGCGACATCGTTCGTTCCTCCTCTTTGCGAAATTAGGGCTTCATGCCGACTTTTGTATTTTGATCGAATTGGCGATTTCGATGTCCCTTCGAGTTTGCTCGGCTGCTCCTAATTGCTTCGAAACACAGGTGAGTGTTCCACTCACATCTAATTCATGCCTCGTGCTTATTTAAGGTTCGAGTTCTGTGATTTTGTTCGTATTCAATTGTTGAGTTTGTCGATTCATTTTGTTCGCCGATTCAATTTATGTTGTTTGCTTGAGATTTACCGGACTTCTTTAAGTTTGTTTTCGTTCTTGCTTCACTTTGGTATCACAGTTACACTTCATTCGATCTGTACATTCGTGTCTACACTGGTATATGAATGATTGTTCAAGTTGTATTTGTGTCTTGTATTGCATGTTCCTTATGTACATAATGCCACCTCTGTCTACATTGGTTACTTGTGCATAGTATATTGGTACATGTTGCAGTTGGTTCGCTGCATATCGTGTTCACTTGATTACTGTCTTTTCAATTTAATTGAATGACCCGGTTTGGATTTCTGACTTTGGTTGGAAATCTGTAAACTTAATTTTGTGAAAGTGTTTTGGATGAGAATTTGCAATTGCTTTCAGAGTTAATTTCGGCCGTTATTTTGATTTGAAACTGTGGAATCGTGATTTGTTGGATTAGCTTGTCTTTTGATTCAACTTGAATCTGTACATTCATGTTGTATTTTCCTTGAGTATTCTTGGCTATTTTATTTGGCTTACGTTGTCTTCGGTTTCGATTTCTAACTTGTTCGACTTTGGGGAAACTGGGGTTTTGTGAATTTGCTGATTTCCTGATTTCCAAGACTCTGACTTTGCTTGCTCGTTGTATTTTTTTGACGATGATGTTGACTTTGCATAAGCTCAAGCTCTGTAGCCTTGCTTTGTTCAGTTCATACTTGTAGCCTTTGTACCTTGTTGTTCCACTGTTGCACTTCAATTGCTTCTGCTGGTTCATGCCACTTGATTTTGGTATGCATGTGCACTGTTTTTATTTGTTTACTTGATGGTCTGGATCACATATGCTACTGGGTTGAGTTGTTCGATCACCTTCGTTAGTTTCGGTCGAGACTGTTGGCACTGTCTTGTATCTATGCTTAATTGTCTGATCATTTGAACTGTGCTTGTGCACTTCTCTGTTTAGCTGATTATTCAAATCTGCATATATGTGCACATATACATATGTGTGTGTGTGTGTATGCATATATTGGTAGATTTGTACTGAGCTTGAGTTATTTTTGAGTGTGGTCTTGTTTTCAGGTCTTGGCTTCTTGATGTTTTTTTTGTAGTTCGGTTCAGTCTGGTCACTTGAATTTGTTGAGCTTGGTGTTGTACTGTGCATAGCATTGTATTTGTTGAGTCATTGGTTTCATTGATGATGAGGCTTGGCATTGTTCAAAGTTGAAACTGCTCTTATGTTGATGCCCATTTCCATTTTTGCTACTGGTCTTCATTTCATCACTGGGCTTTAAGACATGACTTGATTTTGGTTTTATATGTTGTGATCACTTTTGCACTGGGCTTGGTGTCTTGTCTCTGACCATATCTGGTCTCTGACCTGATGTACTTGGGGTCCTTGTGTACTTGTCTCTGTTCAAGTTTGATAACTTTTGGAGTTGGCATCCATTGGGTTTCTGGTAATTGACATTGTTATGTTTTGGTTTGTGGTTACTTGTAACAGTAGTGTGCAGTTTTGCCTTTGTTGGTTTGCATTGCATTGAGGCTTTGTATTCATTTGAGTTTGCATTGTATTCGAGTTGCTGTATATATGTATGCTTGCATCTGAATTGCGTATTTGATGCAGTTCTCATGCAACTGGTTTCTGGTATCACTCTTTGAGACAGAGTGCATTTTTATTTGTTGGCCTCGGCTTTGATGTTTTGACTTGTTCGATTCTTTGCTTGAAACTGCTGCTACTTTGACATTGCTTTTGACCCGATGCTTGATCATTTGTAGTGTCGTAGCATTGCAGTCGTTGACATTGTTTTATTTCCACTCTGTTGACTTTGGGTTTGTTGTATATATGAACTTGGTTCATATGAAGCATTGATGTGTGCATTCTAGTACATGTCACTTTTCATTTTGAATTATGTTGGTGCCATTTGCTTTCGATTCATGGAGGCAGTTTGCATATGGTTTGACTTGAGTTTGTGCATTTATTTGACTTGACCTCTGCAGCTTCATTTTGTTGCAGTTGTGTTGAGTCATGCTAGCCGTGACTTGACCTTTGCAGTTTTGACTTACTGTAGTGGCGAGGCAGTGCACGCGTGCGTGTACTGCAACCACATAGAAATTTGGTTTGATTTGATCATTTTGAGATTGTCTAATTATCTATTTGATAATTAGATTATGAGTTTCTAATTATTTATTTAATAATTAGATTTTTGTTGTTGATTGTCGTTTAGACAATTCTGTTGTTTTCTAAATTATCTTCATTGATAATCTTTTTTATTTATCTTTGTTGATGATTTGAATTTGCTGATTTGATGTTTAACACTGTTTAGTGTTATATCTGTCGTTATCTGATTCTCTTATTGAAGAACTGGATATACGAGATTTCTGTGCCTGTCGTCTATTGATTATTTAATTATTATTGCTTCCGTGCATTAATAACTGAGTTTGAATTAGACTGACCCATGTATTATTTTCTTTTTGAATTTAATACTCGGGTCAGACCGAGTTATTTCAGGTTGTTCATATCCTGCTTTGGTTTGTCGCTTGAGCTATGAAGTCTCTTCATATCTTTTGAAGTAGTCGTGTCATAGTATAGGATGATATGTATTCATGTATATTATTCGATAATGTACTTGTATATATAACTTTCAGAGTCGACAGTTGTAGTTGTGTCATATGTATTGTTACAAATGTATTGTAACTGACATCGGTTATATATATATATATATGAGACTTTTATTATCTGTGTTCCGCATTTCTATTATCTGCGTTATTATTATATATATTATCCTAAACTATTATGAACCATCATAGTTCATTTTATACTAGAATTGGGTACGTCGATGGGAGTAAATAAATAAGAGATGAAAAATAAAAATATATACCACTCCTATCGAGGTAACCAATACTAGTGTAAGGCCCAACTACGGATGGCCGCTCCTATCCAGTCTTATTCTTCGTAATAACAGACAATATTTCTTTTAATACTCTTTGTTATTGTGAGCATAGAGGTGGGGCGTCACAATATTCATCATTGAACATTAGTGGTCTAACTATGGACTGACCCTCAGCAAAAGCATTATTAAAAGAAGCTATTTAAAAATTTTAAAACAACAATGAAAAATAATTTTTTTTAAAATAAAAATCGACTTCTGTTCCTTGCTCTGATACCACCTATAGGATAGATTTCACCCTAAAGGGGGGTGAATAGGGTGATACTATTAATTATAAAAATATTAATGTGGAAGTATATAAAATAATCGAAGCACTGATAATAGCAACACAGATAATAATAGAATATAAAAAATAGAAATAGAACAACACAGATTTACGCAGCTTCGGCAAAACCCTGCCTACGTGCTGCCCCTAAGGTTTCTAGTAGAAATTAAGTAGTCAGACACTTACACACGTAAACTCGCGACACCCGCTATCGACTAACCTAACTCTGCGCTCAAAACCCTACCACAACTCAGCCACTGAGTTGCGAATTCTCGAACTACACCACCGTTGTTCATCCTCTAGTCACACGACTAGAATTTACAAACGTATAAAAGAGAAATACATATTAAAAACAACTTAAAACAATAAAATCCTAATTTAAATAATTTAAAGCCCAAATTAAAACTTATAGAAGCCAGCCCAAATAAAAATAAAGAGAAATTATAATTCTCCGGTCTTCCCCTTTTCTTATTTTATGGTCCGTATCTTTTGCTTTGAAAATGGCTGCCTAGTTTGCTCGTTCGTTCCTCTTTGTTCAAAATTAGGGCTTCTGGAAACTTATTGAAATTGCTGACTTCCGTTGTTGATTGAATGATGAATTTTCTATAGTATACTTCGTCAATCAATGTGTCACTTTATTCGCACACGGCTGCTTCAACGAGTCGAGTTCGAATTGAATTAGTATGTGATTTTTCTTTATTTCTTTCATTGATATGCTTGAACTCGATTTCCTATTAATGTCGATGATGATTGGGTTTAAATAGGGTTTAATTCCCTAATTTCCGTTTGAATTGAACTCGTTTGATGATTTATTTTGTCGTTCGATGTTGCTTAAGTCTATACGATTTGTTTAGACTTGTTCAATTCGTATATTTTCCTGATTGCTTGATCACCACGGCTTCAAGAATTTGGATTTGATTCTTTTCTTTTTGCTATGACTTTGGCTTCTTAACTTTTTGATAATGAGTTACTCTCTGGCTTTGACTTTGACATTTAACTTGACATGTTCGAACTTTGTCGTGGTCACCACGGCTTTGATTTTGGCCTGACATGGTAATTGACTTTGTTTGAGGACTACTACCTGATTTTTGTAAGAACTGTAAATTGACATTGGTTTGAAATCCCCTGTGACATTATCTTTATTTGAAACTGCTACCTGGGAAATTTGATCATTTGATTGATTTTTGCCTCGGCCTTGACTTTGTTGTAATTATTAAATGCTCTGTTACTTGCTGACATTTTAAGCTTGTTCAATTTCAAAATTCACTACAACTGGTTCTGTGTATACATATATAAGTGTATATGTTTACATGTGTGTTTGTGAGTAAAATGATTGCTGCACTGTTTCATTTGTCTAGTTCATTGTAGTTCACTCTATTGAGTTTGGTTTGCAACGAGTACATGTCTACATGCTTCACTAAATCCCATATTATTACTATATATATATATATGTACTTGTTGTTCATGTAGATATGTATATTAATATTCAAGTGTGTCTTTGTGTTTGCACTGAGTTGTTGCTTTGCTGGTCTATCTGATCTTGTTAGTCGAGTTGTCCTATTGCCTATGTAATTTGCTTGAAGTTGTAGCCTTAGGTATTTGAGTTCATTTACTCATAGGAGCTGCTGTCTTTGTGTTGAGGTGTGATATTGTTTACTTGTAGTCTCTGGTATTTGAGTTTATTTGCTCATTCGAGCTGCTATCTTCATGTTGACTGATCAGGTGCAAGTGTATGCATTGAGTTGTACTATTGAGGCTTTGTTCATTTTGGTTTTGTTGCTTTCATTCTTTACTATCATGTGTTTGTGAGCCTTTGAGTTACATTTGCGGTCTGCACTTTTTATATTTTCTTGCATAGCTTCGGGTTGCACTGCTTGATCACAGTCACTTTTTTACTAGGTGGTTGTTTTGAAATGTTACATATATGTGTGTGTACTTGTCCTTGGTTTATTGTACAAATGTGTGTGTATATATGTACTGACTGTCTTGGTTGCACTCCATTTCCTGGCATCACTCTTTGTACATGTTGAAGTCTGGTTTGCATTTATGTTCATCATGTAGTCTGCTTTGGAGCTTGTTGATAGTTTGGGTTGTTCTGACCAGTTTTGATTCATACTTGCATTCTGGTTGCATATGAATATGAATACTTGTGTGTTCATGTATTATGCATTGTGCATCTCCATTTGTATACTTGAATCATGTTGTAGCCGAAACTCTGAACTATTGAGTTGTATGGTTGTATTCACTATATACATATGTGAACTGCATTGACGTTACTTCAGCTGCTTGCTTTCATGTAGTAGCTGAACTTTTTTCACTTGTTGCTAGACCTGAGTTGAATTTTGGTTGACTTAGGTCTGGTCTTGTTTCACTTCACTGTTCACTGGTCCTGACCATAGTTGATGTTGTTGTCTTTGATCATAGCATTCATGTGTACATCACTTTATACCCGTGTTGTTTACAGTTTGAAGTTTTGTGTACACTTTCATATGGATCTGTTTTTCGTATTGCACCTGAGTTGAATCCAGTTTATAGCTCGGGTTTGACCTTGTGCATATGTCATGACTTTATTTGTATTGCACTTGAGTTGAACCTGGCTTTTGATTGGGTTTGACCTTGTGCTCACTTGTCCCTACAGTTTTGTCAAGTGTATATTGGTGTGCACGGCCTTGTGGCATGTACAGTGATGCACTGTGCATGTCACAAGTTGTTCGTGTTTGATGAATTCAAAATTAAATGATGACGAGCAACCCAGATAACCGAGGAAAATAATTTTTTTCAAACCACATTTTATTTTACACTGCAAAAGTATCTCTTTTTCAATTTTACCAAGTCGGTGTTTACTTTGCAGATCGCTCAGATGCTGGATTCATTGTGGAATAGAGTTGAAGATAAATATGAGCGAATGATTGATATGTAGTGAGGTGCAAATGTAAATTAAAAATTGTGATGTAATCGAAAAAGTATTGTAATCAAAAATTGTATATATAGTGAGAGCTCAAATTTGTACTATTCAAAATTGTAGTAAATATTTGTTTGAATAAAATATTTGTTTGAATTTAAATTCTATGTTATTTATTTTATTCAGCAAATATTTATTTAATTATGTGAAAAATAAGATAGTACTACAACAAATACATTTAAATGAATATATATATATATATATATTTATTATCATCAAACAAAAATCATATCATATACTAGCATATTCGACATATATAAGTTAAAATAAGATTTTATTTCTTATATATATAACCTATATATAAATACACATTTTCAACACAAGGGTGAGAGCATGTTATGAATAGTTGAAAGGGAAAGGGAGGGGTACTAGGGTGGATGGTTTTAAGGGGGGAAGTAGTATGGTGATGCGTGCATGTACATATTTGAATATAAGCACTTACATATATTTTTAATTAATATCCTAAGCCTATAAATACCCCTTTATCTTCATATTCTCATTTTTACAACCTCCTTCTCCACTTCAAATTCCTAAGAGCTTTAGTAAGCTTTGCCATGGCCTCCTCTCCATAAATTCGAAAATAAGAAATATCACTTTTTTCACTAAAAACAACCTCTTTATTTCACAAAACCACCTCTACAAACCATTCAACGCCTCCTCTTCCAAGCTACAAAACTCCATCCACCCATGAACATAAGGGTTGAGCCCAAATCATCCCAAGGTCGAGCCAAATTAGCCCAGGCCGAGCCAAGTTCAAGTGTTCAAGGGTCCAAAAGTTCCAAATTTGCAATATTCTTAAGTGTTTTCAAGTTTTAGCAAAAGTACGCTTTGATTTAGAAACTTTTCGGTGTTTGCACAAAAAATGGGCAAACACCTCCAAGTCGTATGATTTAGTTGATTTTATGTTGTTCGTAGTGATCTGGGTGATTTATGCAAATATGTAAAAAGCAGGGGCTAAACTGTAAAAGACACACAGGTTTATAGTGGTTCGGCCAGAATGTGCCTACGTCCACTTTATATATTATTTCTCCTTTCTTGTTCAGATTACAAGTACAAAGCTTTTATACAAGTATATGAAAGTTGTTCGAAAGTTCTATCCGTGCTTGAGCTCCCAAACTTGTCCCCCATTGTTGTACCCTTGCCCCTCTATTTATAGAGTGATGTTGGGGGTAGGGGTCTTGGATGTATAAAGCTGCTGGTGGGCCTGGGCTGATGCAATCTGGCCTAGCAGGGTTGGTTCGGTAATGTTCGGTCCGGTAGTTGTTGGAGAGGCTCTGGTCCGGTAGTTGGTTGGTTTGGTAGTTGGTTGGTGAGGCTCTGGTCCGGTAGTTGGTTGGTTCGGTAGTTGGTTGGTGAGGCTTTGGTCCGGTAGTTGGTTGGTTCGGTAGTTGGTTGGTGAGGCTCTGGTCCGGTAGTTGGTTGGTTCGGTAGTTGGTTGGTGAGGCTCTGGTCCGGTAGTTGGTTGATTCGGTAGTTGAGTTGGGGTTTGGTATTGATTCGGTGGTCTCGGTCCAGTGACGAATTGGTTCGGTGGTGGCCTTGGATCGTTGGCGATGGCTCGCCCAACATTTGCCCCCCAAAGTGGGGCACGTGCCTGCATGTGTTGCGCTTTGTTTTCTTGCAGTTGGGATAGCTTTATTCGGTTCTAAGTGTCGAACCGTTTGGTCCGGTTATCCCGCACTCGCCTATAAGTAGGGGAATCATGCCACTGTTATTCCTTTACCGTTTGAGAGAGCCAAATCAACTAAGCGCCGAATCAAACTTGAGTGTCTGAAACAGCCGAATCAACCGAGTACCGAATCGCACATAACTGCCGAACCAGGTGAGTTTGCTTCTGCCGAATGAACTTTTATGGCTGGACTACCGAATGGGATAGGGGAGTTCAAATACCGAATGGTCTTAAACATTTGAATTACCGGATGAGGTTTCGGGAGCGTGAGGGCCGAATGGATCCTTAGACGCACACTACCGAATGGAATTTTTGGGAGTGTGAGTTCCGAACGGATTCTCGGACTCGTACTACCGAATGAAACTTGGTGTCTTGAATTATGAATGAAATCCTAGGCTGTACGTACTTGCTCGTTTATTTCCTTCATTCTAACGACGTATTCTTTTGTGTTGCAGATAATGTCTCGTAAAGTTGAAACCCGATCAGAAAAGAAGAAATCCCAAGACAGAGAAGATCCTTCCGTAGTGCCCCCAGCTCAGTTAGAGCCGAGACGTCATGGGCCCACCCCGAGGTCACTAGTAGATGGGTACGACTCTCGGGAGCTTCTGAACTCACCTCCTGACTGTTTCCCAAGATCTCTCAAAGGCGAGCAGCTTGATGTTATCTCCCGCTCCTTTGGGATTGACAGAGCGCACATGCTGTTGCCGGGGGAGGGAGTGATGCCATATAATCCCCCCGGAGGGTATTTCACTTATATTCGGTACCATTGCATGTGTGGGGCCATTCCCCCGATCAATGCTTGGATAGTCAGCTTCATTACCTACTTGAAGGTAGCTCCGTTTCAGCTTCAGCCTAAATCCTACGCCATCCTGGTGAGCCTGTTTGTCATTTTCCAGAGGAGGTACGGGCGTCCTCCCTCCAACCGGGAGATCCGGTACTTGTACAATTTGAGAGGCTATAAGAGGGGGTCTCCATACATCAGCTTGGAATCAGCCATATCTTTCAAGCCTGTCTTGGACCTATATTCGAAGTTTAGCATGTTTAAGAAAGAATGGTTTTTTATCAAGGACGACTCTGTTTCCATCCGTCGCTTCACCTCCGGCTGTAAGTGTGAAGCTTATTTATAATTTCTGTTATAACTGCAATGCTTCTTCTTATGTGTTTTTATTTCTTGCTAGCGACACGTGGCTTTGCGGTCGTGGAGAATGATCGCCTGGTTCAGATGGTTGCGGAAATAGAAGCCATTATAGGAAGGGACAGGTCGGCTTCTTTCTTGATCAGGAATGCTACACTTCTGGGGCACAACCTGATCCTTCCACATTAGTCCGTGGTTAAGCAGAGAGACACGGCGGAGGAGAGAGCTGCCAAAGTTACAGGAGGGGCCACAACGAAAAGCAGCAAAAGGAGACCCTTCTCGATGCATCCATTCGCTGGGGGGAAGAAACTCAAGAAGTCCGATGGACCCTCTCCCAGCACACATCCAGATGCTTAGGAGGAGGAAAAAGGTGAGGACGAAGGAGGTGAGGCGGGGAGCGGAAGTGGTAGAGAAGGTGACGGTGATCGTCACGGTGATGATGGTGGCGAAGGATAGGGCGGTGATGGCACCAGGGCTTTGCCTCATGGGCAGGCGGGCGTGATTAAAGAGTGGACAGATGATGCTCTCCGCCAAGCCTTCGAAGAGTTGGAGGAAACGGAGAAGGCCAAGAAAGCTGGTAAGGTCGGGACCGGCGCCGATTTATCTTCCGGGAGCGCTTCTACTAAGGAAACTTCTGCGATTCAAGGTGAATTTCTCTTTATTCTTTTTAATTCTTGAATGATGGCTCAATACATGCTGGTGACACTTGGTTTTTATTCCAGGAGCGGGCAAAACGGCCAAGACCTTAGATCTTCGGCACAGGCTTGAACAATACAAACTCCTCAAAGCTTCCGCCAAGCCGAAGCCTCCTACTAACCGTCCTAGAGACGTAGTCGGCTATCGTCCTCTTCTTGGAGTTATTGAAGAAGATATAAAAAAGAGGAAGAGGAGTCGATCTACGTTTGAATCTCTTCCCGGTCCTCCGACCCAACTCCAGCCTATTCATGATATTACGGAGGATGATACTGAGCTTATGCCTTCCCCACATCCGTCTGAGAATCCAACCTTCACCCCGATAGATCACCCTGGCTTGGTTCGTAACCCGTTTGCGGGCCATCCAGACCTGGACCCGGCCTCTCATGACATCTCCTTCGATGAGGTTACTGGTGAGCATCTTCTCCCTCGCAATCCTATGGTACGGGTGCTTGACGAAGCTAAGTCCCTGGATCTTGATTTGCTTACTACCCGGGTTGTAACTCTGGGGGATGAAGCTAAGGCGAATATTGACCGAGTTGCTGAGGAGACCAGGAAATTGATGGGGCATCACGCCCGACTAGTCAAGGCCGGGGAGGAAATTGGGAGTGCCAACATTCGACTACGGTTAATGGTCTCCGACCAGGCTAAGCAACTTGCCGATCAAGCCATCCAAATTTCTCAGCACGAGGCCGCATCCAGGCAACTGAAGAAAACTATGGAAGAGGCTAGCAGGGCAGAGTTACGAAAAATGGAGGCCGCCTACAATGAGCGAATTGACATGGCCATCACGACGGTGGATGAGGTTCGACAAGTGGACCTCGAGCGGGCGCAGGAATTATCGGGGAGACTTGAGGCCGCGGAGCTCGCTCAGTCCAGGTTAAAGGAGGAGGTGGAGGCGATGAGGATATCCCTTCAGGCTGACCGCTCATAATACCGATCGGAGAGGGATGCTGCCGTCGCTAAGCTGCGTGCTTCTGAGGCCCGAATGAGGGAGCTTGAGGAAAATGAGGGGATGATGGATGAGATGCTCCAGGAATGTATTTCCGCACTTGGAAGCAGGGTAATTTATCCTGGATGGATGATTACCCCCGAGTTATGGCCAGGATTTATCTCCGGGCCCTGGAGGAGGCTAGGGCTGATGCAGATAAAGAGGGTGGCGCAGTCTTCAGAATGGATGTGGTCACTGCCCAGTTTACCAAGGAGGAGAAGGTGGCGGTGAAGGAGGGTATGCGGCTGCTTGCTGCTGAGGAGGCAGGTGTGCAAGTAGAGGATGATGACCAGGATGGTCAGGAAGCAGGTGCAGGTAAGTCTTCCTTTCTAGTCTTTCCGTTAACTTGGTTGCTTATCACTAATGAATTCTTTCTTGGACCGGGCAGGTGGGCAACAGGACAAGGATGAAACTCCGACGCAGCCGGCTCCTTGATTTGACCTGGATATCTTTTTGTGGACTTGACATTGTTGTATATGTTAGTCTCAAAACAGTAATGTAACTTTTAGGTTGTAATCATGCTACTTGTAATAAACAACATTGTTTTTGATGTGTAATTTTTTAACTTAAGCTGATTTTGTTGCATCTGGATGCTTTTTGTTATTTTGACATGTTGTATGAGAGATATAGCTATGCATATGCTTGTAATTCAATTGTGTTTGATGTCAAGTTCTTGCTTAAAACATAATTTCATATCTTGCAATGTTGTTGTGATGTGCGAATAAATTATAGCCATGTTTTTATACACAAAAGAAGAAAATACCGCCCTTCATATTTTAGTTGCAGATGGAAGCATCGTATGTCTTGTGTGACCGGGTATGGAATGCAGCCGAGTGTCCAGTTGCGAGCTCCTATCCCCATTAGCGAGCGTCTCCTATTCTGTATCCTGAACTTTAGGGATCGTTATAGAGGATAGGAGGAAAGTTTTATTTTTTTAAATAAAATTGAAATATGAGAAATAGTAAAACTTCCAATCACGGAAGGACTTCGATGTGCTTAAGTTCGTGGCAAACGGGCTTTGTAGTCACTTTCCCTAGCTATGGGTCTTGGAGACATTTGTCACCCATCTTACGCCTCCACGGGGAGTTAATCTTTTTTACCACAGCCGTACTTAAGACACACCGGAGCCGAGATCGCGCACAGTAACTACCCGGGCCATTATGGCCGTAATCGTGGGTATTATTCGATTTACTGTGGTCGGCTAGCGTGGGTGCCGATCGTCAACCGTGAACTACCCCTGGCTGGCCACACCTTATGTTAGGGCTTAAAGTAGGTTCACGGCTGCCGGCGAGTCGAACGCCGTAATGAGCTGCCTTGGCTATAGTTGGCCTTCTTGGTGGCTTATAATCGGCTCATTACAGTTGGCTTTGAGGGTCGTCGTGAGCAATGAGTTAACCCGCAGCAAAGGGATGCCGGAGCAAAAGTGTCTCATTGGCGAGGGCATAGATTCGTATAGTACCTGTTAGGTCTTGTCCAGGAGAAGTCACGCTTTGGAGCGCCTTGAGTGAAAATGCTATTTGCACAAGGTTTTGTTCAACAGAAAAGGATAAAGTTAACAAGCAGCCAAGATATAAAGGAACAAGTTAAAAAAGAGACAAGGTTTTTTAAAGTGGTTTGGCACGAAAATGCCTACATCCACTGATTCTCTTTGTTAATTCACTTCATATGGGCAGTACAAGTTAAGAAAAGTATCGACGGAGGTGTTGGATGTTCCATGCCCTCTGGAACACCTCTCCGTCCACTGTTGACAAAATATAAGCTCCATTGTGGAGATCTTTATGAATTACATATGGTCCGTCCCAGATTGGATCTAGTGCTCCGGGGCGTGGGAAGATTCGCTTGAGGACAAGATCTCCTTTTTGTAAGCTGCGATGCTTGACTTTGGAGTTGTATTGTGCTGCCACTTTTTGCTTGTGAGCTGCTGTCTTGAGGGCTGCATCATTTCTTCTTTCCTCAATTAGATTCAAAGATATGTAGAGGAGCTCTTCGTTCTCTTCCGGGTTATAGTGGATCCTACGGTGGGAAGGCACTATAGTTTCAACTGGGAGCATAGCCTCCGATCCGTATGCCAAAGAGAAAGGAGTATGCCCCGTTGATGTTCTGAAAGATGTGCAATAGGCCCACAGTGCCATAGGAAGTTCATCCACCCAAGCGCCTTTTGACTTTTCAAGTTTCTTTTTGATTAGAGTTTTGAGAATTTTGTTGACGGCTTCGACTTGTCCGTTTTCCTGGGGATAAGCGACGGATGAGAAGCTTTTGTGAATTCTGTGCTCTTGGCACCAGTTGGCGAACTCCTCGCTGTCAAACTGAAGTCCATTGTCCGATATGATTTTAAGTGGGACTCCGTACCTGCATAAAACATTTTTGATCAAGAAGTTAATAACTTTCGCTGAAGATACTTTATTCAGGGGTTTTGCTTCCACCCATTTGGTGAAATAGTCGACTGCCACTATAGCATATTTGGCCCCGCCTCGGCCCATTGGCAGTTCGCCAATCAAGTCAATTCCCCATACTGCAAAGGGCCAAGGGCTGGTCATCTGAGTAATCTCAGTTGTTGGTAGTCGCGGAATCTTAGCAAACTTCTGGCATCTATCACATTTTCTGACGAAGTCTAAAGCGTCCTTGCTTAAGGTGGGCCAGAAATATCCATATCAGAGTATCTTTTTTACCAAAGTCTGCCCTCCAGTGTGATCTCCACAGCTTCCTTGATGGATGTTGGATAAGATTTCCTTGGCTTCCCTTCCAGCGGCACACCTTAATAAGGGGTTAGAGAAGCCGCGCCGATAGAGGATGCCTTCTTGTATTGTGTAGCGGGAAGCTTTCCTCAAGATTTTCTTGACTTCGTTACGCCCGTTGGGTAGTGTGCCGCTTTGTAAGTAGTCTCGGATGGGGGTCATCCAAGTTGCTTCTTCAGTTGCAGCTATCAGATTCATTTTCTCAAAACTTGGGGTCAGTTGCTTTGAGATGGCTACTGCTCCGGAAATAGCGCCGTCTCTCATGCTAGCTTGCTTTGCCAGTTCGTCGGCTTCCTGGTTCTCTTCCCGAGGGATGTGTTTGATTAAATAGCGATCCAATCGATTGAGAAGCAACTTGGTCTTTTTTAAATATGCCACGAGTCGTTCTTCTCGAGCCTGGAATTCTCCTAGTATTTGATTTACAATAAGTTGAGAATCGCTATGAAGACACAGAATTGGCTCCGATTTCTAAGGCAAGTTCTAATCCAGCTATCACTGCTTCATATTCTGCATCGTTGTTGGTGGCAGCGAATTCCAACCTTATAGCATAGTGTAGCTTACTTCCCCTGGGAGTGACTATTACCACACCTGCCCCCGAGCCTTGTTGTTTGACGCACCATCCACGAAGAGATTCCACTTGATGTCTTCTGCTATTTCTGATTGCTCCTTACCCTCGTTGGTAGTGAATTCGACAATAAAATCGGCCATGGCTTGTCCCTTGATGGCGGTGCGAGGATGGTAGGTGATATCATATTGACTTAGTTCAATGCACCATTTAAGTAATCGCCCAGAAGTGTCGGGACGATGGAGTACCTGCCTTAGTGGTTGATCGGTCAGAACTTTGATGGAGTGGGACTGGAAATAGTGACGCAGTTTCCGTGATTTGATTAGCAAACAGTATGCTAGTTTCTCAAGTTTAGGATATCTGGCTTCCGCCCCTATAAACCTCTTGCTTACAAAGTATACTGGCCGCTGCGTGCGTTTGTCTTCTCTCACCAACGCGGCGCTTAGAGCATAAGATGACACAGCAAGGTATAGGTATATCTCTTCGCCCTTGTTCGGAGTTGAGAGTACTGGTGGTCTCTGGAGGTGTTCGATTAAGTTAAGGAAAGCTGTTAAGCATTCGTCAGTCCATTCAAATTTTCCTTTCTCTTTCTTTAGAGCTTCGAAGAAGGGGATGCATTTGTCGGTTGCTTTGGAGATGAATCTGCTCAGGGCGGCCACTTTCCCATTTAGGCTCTGCATTTCCTTTCGGGTGGATGGTATCCTGATATCCTTCAGAGCTTGGACTTGTTCAAGCTTGGCTTCAATTCCTCTGGCATGGACGATGAATCCTAGAAACTTTCCTAATGATACTCCGAAGGAGCACTTTAGGGGATTCAGCTTCATTCCATATTGGCGAAGTACTCGAAACATTTCATCCAGGTGGTTTACGTGACCGTCGGCTCCCCTTGACTTTACCAGCATGTCATCCACATAAACTTCCATAGTTTGTCCTATTAGTCCTGCAAACATCTTGTTGACGAGGCGCTGATAGGTGGCTCCTGCGTTTTTAAGCCCGAAAGGCATTACCTTGTAGCAGTACAATCCCCGGTCAGTGATAAAACTGGTGTGGTCTTGATCGGGAGCATGCATAGGAATTTGGTTATATCCTGAGTATGCGTCCATAAAAGATAAGAGTTCGTGCCCGGCTGTGCTGTCTACAAGCTGATCGATTCGGGGAAGTGGGAAGCAATCCTTCGGGCAGGCGTCGTTTAAGTTGGAGAAGTCAATGCATGTTTGCCACTTCCCATTAACCTTCTTTACCAGCACCGGATTGGCAATCCACTCCGGGTAGACGGCTTCTCGTATGAAGTCATTAGCAAGTAGGTTTTTCACTTCTTCATCGAGGGCTGCTGATCGTTCTGCCCCCATACTTCTCTTTTTCTGTTTCACTGGCGCCTTGGTAGGATCAATGTTTAGTACGTGGCATGCTATGTCAGGGGGGATTCCGGTCATGTCAGCATGTGACCATGCAAATACATCCAAGTTGTGGCGGAGAAAGTCGATGAGTTGCTCCTTCAACTCTGCTTTTAGTTGGGACCCGATTTTCAATAGTTTACTCGAGTCATGTCTGTCTACAGATACAAATTCCATAGCCTCTGCAGGCTCGGCGGTGGCCTCCTCCTCTTTGTCCCTGGGGTCTAATTCATTGAAAAGGTCGCTGGTATACCGAAGAGGAGGGGCTTTCTTTAGTTGCTATGCTTCCAAACTTTTTATGCAGAGGGCAATCTCTACACTTTTCCCTTTATCCTTCCTGTGGTTGTTGCGAAGTTCAGTTACATAGCAGTCTCGAGCGACGTCCTGGTCTCCCTCTACTTCCCCTATTCCCTTGTCCGTTGGAAATTTCATCTTTAGGCACCATGGGGCCAGGACAATTTGGAAGTCAGACAAGGCTGGCCTTTCTAAGAAGGCGTTGTAGGCCGAGTGGTTTTCTATCAGCACAAATGTCTGCTTCCGCACCGCAGAGCGGGGATGACTTCCAATTTCAACAAAGAGGTCCAGTTGCTCGAGGGGCATCTTTGCGAATCCAGTGAAACCGTGTAGTGGTTTATTGCAGGGAGAAACATCCTTCATTGACAGTTTCATTTTGTCGAATGCATGCTTGAATAGGATATTTACTGAGCTTCCAGTGTCTACCACAATTCGGAAAACTTCGGCGGGACCGAGACGGGTGGAGCTAACCATGGGATCCATGTGAGGGTATTGCCTCCTCTCTAGGTCACGCCTACTGAATGTGATGTCATCGCTCTCTTTCCGCTTCGGGTGGCGTTCTTCTATAACAGAATTAACGCATTCTTCATTGTTTCTAAGTGACTTTCCATATCTTTCCTTCTCTACCTAGCTTCTGTCGGCGATGTGTGGTCCTCCCGAGATGGTATGTACCACTATTTTCTCTTGACTGGGTCCGCTAGTGTTGCGATTCCCTCTACCTGTCTCTGGAGAGGATAGCCTTGGATTTTCATTGGCAGGAGCTGGAGTCCTGTTCTGACTTTTTACATAGCGTTCTAGTTTCCTTCTTCTGATATGTTCTTCAATCAAGTCTCAAAGATGATGGCATTCATTGGTATCATGCCCATGGGATTCATGGAAGAGGCAGAACTTTCCAGACTTAATTGCGTATCTGATTCCTTCTTGTGCGGGGGGCGTTTGTATCTAACCTCGTCTTGAGTGGCCAGGAAGATGTTTTCGATCGTTTCATTCAATGGGGTGTAAGTGTCAAATCTCGGTCCTGGCCGATATAGGCGCTTTTCTCCCTTCTTGCCCCCAACGTTGTCTCTAGAATCATTTCTTCGAACATCCCTTGCTACAGCAGGCGTGTTGCCGTGAGCCGCATTATTTTGTTGCCCTGTCTGCCTCTTAGTAGCAGCATCTTCAAGTCTCATATATTTCCCAGCTTCATGGAAGAAATCGGGTAAAGTAGCTGGTTTTTCTTTGGTCAATCTTCTAGCAAATTTAGTATCCGGATGCACACCACTATAGAGGGCCATTAAGACAAGCTTCTCATCGGCATCTTAGACTGCGGCTGCTGAGGCATTGAATCGGGTTAGGTATTGCTGCAGCTTCTCTCCAGGTTTCTGTTTGATACTGGATAAGGAATAAGCGTCCTTGGGTTGTTCCACATGAATGCGGAACTGGCTGATAAACTTTTCTTTCAGCATCTCCCACGAGCTGATGGATCCTTGGGGTAGATGACAGAACCAGGAGGTAGCTAGATCTACTAAGAATAGTGGAAAGCATTTGCACAATACTCCCTCTGTTGCTCCACTCATGAGCATATGCTGTGTGAATCTCTGTAAGTGTACAACGGGGTCGGAGGTTCCTTTGTAAGGTTCCATCGTCGGCATTTTCCATTCTCGGGGGGTGATGGCAATTTCGATATTGCGGGCGAAGTGGCTGGTTACCCTAGCGCATATCCCTTGATCTCTTTGATCTCGTTGGACGCACTCTTTGAACAAGCGTGCCATCCTTTCATCAGAATTTGGAGCAGATAGAAATGAGTTCGGTTCTGCTCTATGGGACTGATTCCGTCCAGATGACCTATAGGGATGGTATCGTCTATTATTCTTGATATTTTCCAGTGGCTGTCTTTGATCTTCTAGGAGCATGCTAGGGTCAGCTACAGTTGGCCCTTGCCTTGATCTTCCCCTGCTGGGTTCTGATCTAAGCACTTCCTCGGGTCCAACTTCGGGCTGGACTCTAGCTCGGCCCCGTTCACTGGTATTTCCGTGGTTAGGCAGTACGACAGGCTCGGCTACATTTGACCTCCGCCCGGTACCTCCCCCGTTGGGTTCGGTTCCAAGCATTTCCTCAGGTCTAACTTTGGGCTGAGCTCGGTCTCGGCTCCTACCATGGCCGCTTCTATCGTTAGCTCCTTCGAAGAAGGAAGATCTTTGTTGCCTCTGAGATCCTCCAGACTGGGACTCACCCCATGATTCAGTGTTGCGGTTGGACTCTCCAACATCCCTTAAGCGTGACATGAGTTGGTCCACCAAGGCTTCCTGCTGGGATGTGAAGCGGTTAGTCACTTCAGCCACAATCCTGTCTAGATCTGCCCTAGTAATTGCTGCCGGCTGTTCTGTGGCAGGGGTTGTCGGATTTGCCTGACCTTCATTTGGTAATGCTGTCGGAATGGGGTGATTCTCTTGATTTGTGATCACTAGATCTGGAATACTGCTAGTTGCGATGTTCTTTCCTTTGTTAACGTCTTTTTTCTTCCTGGGAGGCATGTTTTCCAAGCGATGAACGACGTTGTTAGGAAGAAGGGTAAGTGGGAGAAGCTGAAGCTTCGAGTTCTATTTCTCAGTGAAAGCACCAAAAATGTTTGCACAAAAAATAGGCAAACACCTCCAAGTCGTATGATTTAGTTGATTTTATGTTGTTTGTAGTGATCTGGGTGATTTATGCAAATATGTAAAAAAAACAGGGGCTAAACTGTAAAAGACACACAGGTTTATAGTGGTTCGGCCAGAATGTGCCTACGTCCACTTTATATATTATTTCTCCTTTCTTGTTCAGATTACAAGTACAAAGCTTTTATACAAGTACATGAAAGTTGTTCGAAAGTTCTATCCGTGCTTGAGCTCTCAAACTTGTCCCCCATTGTTGTACCCTTGCCCCTCTATTTATAGAGTGATGTTGGGGGTAGGGGTCTTGGATGTATATAGCTGCTGGTGGGCCTGGGCTGATGTAATCTGGCCTGGCAGGGTTGGTTCGGTAATGTTCGGTCCGGTAGTTGTTGGAGAGGCTCTGGTCCGGTAGTTGGTTGGTTCGGTAGTTGGTTGGTGAGGCTCTGGTCCGGTAGTTGGTTAGTTCAGTAGTTGGTTAGTTCGGTAGTTGGTTGGTGAGCCTCTGGTATGGTAGTTGGTTGGTGAGGCTCTGGTCCGGTAGTTGGTTGGTTCGGTAGTTGAGTTGGGGTTTGGTATTGATCCGGTGGTCTCGGTCCGGTGACGAATTGGTTCGGTGGTGGCCTTGGATCGTTGGCGATGGCTCGCCCAACATTCGGTGAGTAAATTTTTTGTTCTTGGAAAAGAAATTAACTTGATTTTGATGAACTATATGTTGTGAAAATATAGTGGTTGTTTTGTTGAATTATCATGTTGTTTTGATAACATATGATTAAATGATTGTGTTGAGCTTGGATTTGTGATTTGGTGATTGAATAATTTGTTTGGATATGGATATGTGATTGATCGGTTATGATATGATGGTAGTATGTTTCTGAAACCAAAACCAAGCGTATGTGATGAATTTGTTGTGAAGTTAGCACCTTGAAGAGTCGCAAAGGACTTGAGATCCGATTGAAAACAAAAAGGTTTTTTTTCTTCTAGTTTTGGATTTCGAAAATGTTTTCCAAGTTTTCACCTTTGTTTTAAGTTTTCAAAACTTTTCTATTTGTGTATTAAAACATGTTATAGCTAGAGTTTAAGTGAAGTTTTCACCTAGAAATCAATTCTAGCAAACCGCGCTCATAGCGATAGTCGCTATGGATAAAGTTCGGAAAATTTCACGATTTCAAGTTTTAAAATGATTTCTTTTGGATTGTTTTAAAAATTCATTTCAAATTAATTAATTAAGTCAAAAGTTTAGGTTTTAATAATTTAATAATTTATTTATTTATTTTATTAACTAGGATATTTATTAACAAATTAATTAATTAATTAATTAGGTTAAATAATTAGAGTTTGAAATTATTAATCAAGTTCATTATTTTTAATTAAGTAAGTTTTAAATAATGATTAATTAAGATAAAAGAAAATTATTTTTTTATCAGGTTTATTTACTTTAATTAATTATATAATTAGAGTTAATTACTTAATTATGTATTAATTAATTAAAGGTTAATTATCCACTTAATTAGGGTTTAATTTTTTAAATAAATGTTATTTAATTAAAGTTTAATTAGGGTTTAATTGAGTTTTATACTTATGATTTAATCAAAGGTTATTTATTTTAAAGTTTATTTTAGAAACTCTATCGGTTATTTATTTATAACCAACTTCCTTGTATAAGTAAATTGTTTTAAAACCAAGGATCTCTTGTCCATGCTATTAAGTAGTCAAATGAATTAAGATAGTTGTAATAAATCGATGACATGTTTAATTAAAAATAAGTCAACTTGTACTTATCACAAATACCGCACCTTGGGAACGTGATGAATACGAGAAGGTTAATTTTGATAAGCGGTCATGATAATCTAAGCATATGGAACTATGTCCATATGTAAATCTTTACACCCTGATAGTGGGATAGTTCACTATAAACAACTTGACCTTTTAAATTATCGAATGTTGGTTTGGAGAGACCGGGATCGGATATTAGTCGTTACCAGAAAACCACTTTGAACCAACGTAAACGTTCAAATTGGAAACAGTAAAGGAAAAGTCCAAGATAAAGACTTTGAAGTGCAAGGGCTATTTGCTACTAACCCTAAGGGTGATTCTAAAACGGGTTTAGTGGAGGTAGTACCTTCGGTTCATTCATCTCCTGAACGACTTGTATGGATGAGTTTTGAAATTGTGTCAACATTTGGAAGGCAATGTTAGCATTCCAATTGGCAATGCTATAATAAAGGTAAACGTAGCCTCAGGCCTCATCAGTCGGAAATGACTGAAACAGGGGAGATGCAGCAAGGCCAAGTGGGTCGCTCCCATTAGGGTAAGGTCATCCCTATCTATTATCCTTGTTATCAATTCATGTATGCTTTGGTACGGTTGCTGATCCCAACCAAGGGGTTATCTTATTCGGTACTATCCAACAAGGGGTAGGCCGATCTTGTGTTGCCAGGGGATCCAAGCGAGTCCTCGATGTGATTTTTTCTAGAGATGCACCATGATGGGTGGTACCCTAATAGCCCAATCATTGTATGCAATCCATTTCTCAATAAGTGCCTTTAGTCTTAGTTGTATACCTATTATGCTGAAATTTAATTAATGTAACAATTTCGGCTATGTGAATTATTTATTTGAAAAGCCCTAGTGTAACGACCCACTTTACCGTACAGTTTAAGCTGACAATAGACCACACATGTCCAAACTAAATTGAACGGGAAAGTGGATAATTAGGGTAAAGAAAGAAGACAAGAAGAAACTAAACAACACAGAATCTCACAGCGGAACGAATAATTTATAATATACAATTAACCTTTACACAAAAACAAAACTATAATATATATATAGACATCAATCAGAGTTTACTAACTTATTCAGCTTGGACGGTTATAACAACATGTCCTCACAATTGCTGATAAAACAACCATGAATGCAATGGAAAAATAACCATGTACGTGAATACGTCTCTGGGCCTCTAGCTCGTTTCCTAAACCTCCTAAAATCTCCAACTAAGGCTGGAAATATGCTCGGTCTGACCCGAGCATTATAGCAAAACAACGCCCAGGCCAGTCTGGTAAAACCACTGTGAGAACTTAAATCACAAGGAATTTATTTATTATAACTTTTAAAATTCTTTAAAATCAAACGTATCTCATAATACCACGCCACACATAAACACGGATGGATTTTTACCTTACGATAACCCGAACCTTTTATATCATAATTCCAGTGATATTATAATAATGTTTAAGGGCAAAAATAATAATAATCAAGTAGCCATGATGCTCGTGAGTGTACATCACAATAATACTAGATATATAATCGAAAACCAATAACGCACGTTCGATAATTGTGTAGGATTTCCATGGAGGTGCCCTTAGTGCTTCGAGGAACAGTCCTCCTACACAAGGATCAGAGATATCCTTCCAAAGCAGCATACATCCCTAGTGATGTACCATAGGAAAAACATAGCTGGTCTCGCTAAGACCAAATGCATCGCCCCTTGCATGCATAACAACTGTAGGAAATGTCTAGGTGGAGCCGACTACACCTTATGGGTTTGCCAACCCTACTGGCCATGCCTCCTATCTCTGGTTTTAGTCATTCCCGCTGATGAGGCTACGTCCGGCATTCCAGCTTATGCACCGCCATCAAATAGATCATGGAATCCCACATGGATTCCAATACCCCAACGGGTCTCGGAATCACACATAGATTCCCATATCTCAATTAAATCTTGGAATCACACCTGAATTCCCAAACCCCCACGGGTCTCGAAATCACACGTGGATCCCAACATCTCAAAATATCACAAATCTCCTCCATAGAACCGTATATGGTTTTTGGAGTGGTCACGGGTTCGAATCATCTCTTATGAGTACACTCTTCTGTTTCTCGAGTGCTCCACAAAACCAAACGCTGACTTCTGGAATGCTCAATACCGATTCTTTAGGAAATAATCAAACAATAAATAAGAGCAAGGATCACCACCTAACCATTTAAGTGGACGGATCTCCTTGTCATATGTCTTAGAAGAAACGAGTTTATACGTACAGTATAGCACCACCGATGGTAACTGTACTATATAATTCTCGTGTTTCCCCTAGATATTTCCAAAGTTAAAATCCTTTGGTGTTAAGTAGGGAATATTTCCCTACGACCAAAATTTAGAAGGATTACATATTTAGGCCAAGATTTGATAGTCGGTTATTTATATATCAAATAAACAAACATTCAAACAAGATTACATTTCCCACGAAAATCACTAAGCCTCATTAAGTTTCCATTATTTAAAAATCAACTTTTAAATACTTTTGGAAATCTTTTCCATATACTTATCTCAACAGGATAAGTATATTCATAAACACTATATTTTGACACTTAGAAAGTATAACCATATACTTATCTCAATGGTATAAGTATATTCACAAACCATTTCATTAACAAAACTTAGAAACTTGAGAACTTCTAAAAGTAGATATGGAAATTATCATTCAATATCGACTATGGATCGCAGCTTACACAATGGTTACATCGCTATCCCCACGAATCCATAGTAAACTGTGAGCAATCCCTACTCCTTGAATTACGCCATGAAAATCAATTATTTCTTCCCAAAATATCTTTATTCCATAAATATCTCCAAAATTATTTATAAAGTTCCTTTATAATGTTCAATCCCTTTATAAACATTCTTAATAAATTTCAAACCCCGTTTATAAAACTTCTCCTTCTCAGACTTTTAAAACTCATTTATAAATTCTTTTATAAATATTCAAAACAATTTATAAACTCTTCCCATATTTTAACAAACCTCTTTAACAAACTCCTTAAGTCAACAAGGTTCCCTCGGTAACCTATACATTATTCAAAATTGATTAAAATAATAAGTTATTATTTAAACATCCTTCTATTCCATTGAATTTAAATTTCATTTAAAATAATAATTTTAAAATCTCATTAATAATGTATTAAATTAATTTTAAGACTATTATTGTATTCATAAGTTAACTTCAAAATATTATTAATATAATAATAATTAATTAACTTTAAAACGTTATTAATACAACAATTATTCAATTTTAAACTAATATTAATATGATAATTAATTAGCTTATAAATATAATTATATAACTTAAATCAAGACAATTAAATAACTTTAATTAAAAATTAAAGTATAGTTTAATCATTTTAAATAAGTAATTAATTAAAAAAAAATTAAACAATAACTATATAAGCTTTAATAAAACATTCTTAAATAACATTTTAGAAATAACTTTTATGAATCGTGTTAATAAAATAATTAACTTTAAATCATTATTCAAAACGATTACTAATTATCTTTAAAACATCATTAAGAATAATTATCCTCTTTTAAAATCTTATTACTAAATAAAAATTCTTTAAATAAATTTCAAATCAAAATTGAACTTTTAAAGATTTTGAAGGAGGCTTAACGATCACCCTGGTACTTATACAATCTACCATGTCATTTAATCTAACTTTTCAAGTTAATAACTGATATTCACATAATCAATGACTAAATAAATAATTTAACCTTTAACCATCATTGGTTAACATATTACTCATCTAGAGTGGTATATCAATTTACGACATATAATCAAATGTCCAAATCTATAGAATAGAAGACGGGAATTTATTCTGCTAATTAAATGTCAAATTAATTTAATTAGCAAAAGGGTGTTTTATTCCGCTAAACCAATGTCCAATTACTATATTCGTTCCAATTTAACTCAATGGTATTTGATTTGGCCAAATAAACATCAATATTTAAGGTATATAAATTTAAACAACATTATTATATAAATAATGTAATTTAAACTCAGTCCGTTTAAATATGTCATAATTTTGAAATATCCCGAACCTACCAATAAATTACACTATGGTGTTGTACTCGCCGACACGAGCCTAATGCAAAAATCCGCGAGTTAAATGGATTTTATATAAACACAATATAACATCACAGAATTAACTATATATTATATATATTACAACAATTTTAAATAAGTGACCATCAATTGCTTTTGGGCCTAAGCCCACAGCCATGCAACCGACCCAACTTGAACTATGCCTCCCGTTCCCCCTTCTTCACTTGCATATTCAAAAACAGGAACCCAATGTACACGTCTTCGACGTGCACTAACACATCACTTCCATCATCAATCGACCAACCCGACACCACCAACGATAACCCCTCACCATCCTCCATCTCCTCTTCACCACCGCTTCACATCCGAGTCACCCATTCAAATCGCGACACCCCCCTACAGGCAGCGTCCGTACGAAATATCATGACTTCCCTTGAACCATGACAAGTCACGCATTCTCAACCCTAGGTGCTACTAAATACTATGAACCCATTTCTATACTCGAAATCATCAGTCAATGATCACCACTCCAACAATCATTAACCCTAGCCTATTTAGACCGCTACGAGCTGGTGCTCAACACCTAGAGGCCACCGAAAACAACTAAACTCGAACCATAGGAAGATCACATGCTAGAACACTCAAAGAAACAATTTTTTCATTTTGAGAATTTATTTCGAATTGTTTCCAAAATATTAAAGATGACGATTTTTTTATTTACTGCTTACTGAAGCAAGAAGGGAGTATGCGTATGAAGAAAGAATTAAAATAGAACAAATGGGAAGGATTGGAGACCGAAGTGTTGAATTGTTTTGATTTTGAATGTAAGAGGAGTGGATATTTATGTTTTTCTCTTATACATTTTCTTGCTTCAGACATGACAGAAATAGAGTACGGTGGAGGGAGAAAAAAAGAGGCTGAGGTGAGAAAATGTTGGGTGTTGACTTGCATATAAAATTTGTTTTCGATATCCGGCTGCATTGCCTTCCATTTTGCGTATGGACCGTGAACGACAGAAATAAAATATAATCATGCTCAATAATGTGAGGCGGTTGGAAAAAAATAATAAAAAAGACATGTTAACTTGTTCTGTGAGGTTTTAAAAGTACCGACGTTTGCTGCAAAAAAAATGTCAAACGAAAATTTAATTATTTTCCAAATTAAAAATTATGAAAAATTTTTTTAAATAAAATTGAGGCTACAACACCTTTTGACCCCGTCGAAAGGGGTTAGGGAAATAAAACCGATGTTGCCACCTCAATCCCTTTCGAAGGGGTAGAAAGGTCATATTGTCGTGCTAGTTTTTCGTCTATACACTTAAAACTTCCGAACGAAGAAAACAAATGTTTCTTTCTTCCCCAAACCTGATTGCAAATCCAGGTTTTTAAAGTTTTGTAATACAAATGAACCAAACTCAATAAGGAGATGGATTTCAACATCAACCATTTTTGATCTCAAAATTATAAACAAGAATTCAAATTATTTCAAAAATAGCAGAAATCCTAAAACATCGAAGAAAATTTGAAACGAGGAACAAACCTTATCGGTTAAGGAAACTGAACCGTAAAATTTTCTTAAAAATCAAAATAAATCAAATCGAACAGTCTCAGAAAATCTAATTGAACGTATTTTTAGAAAGTTAAAGTTGATTCATTTTAAAATCGAAGTCTTAATTTAAGATTTGAGAAATCAAAATCCAACTGAAACATGAATAACAGAGAAGAAAAATTAGCAAAATAAAGATGAATCTAAACTTACGAATAAGATTCGGTATCTACTTTGATTTCTAAAAGCAGGAAGAAAATTTGAGGGTTTTTGGAATTCTTTTACTCATACTTGAATTTTTATTAGCAGAAAAGTGAAAGAGGGAAGCAGAAGAAAGGCGTACTTTATAAGAAAAGTCGCCAGAAACCGTTAACTGCTAGATCAAATTTGATTGGACGGCCCAGATGCATGCGGGAAGGCCAAGAGGCAGGAAGGTTTTAGTTTATGTAAAGGTTGACTTGGAAAGTAAAGCGCATCCCTTCGCAAGGGGGGGAAAATGTTACTCCAAAAATCAACCTTTTGACTTGGTCGAAACCAATTTGAGCAGAAGTCAAAGAAGGAAAAAAGAAGATGGTTCCAGCTAAACCTTTCGAAGGAATCAAAGGGATGCTACTGTCAAAGTCTAGAAGCTTCAGGACCTTTCGAAGGTGTCAGAAGGTTTCTAAAATCAAGATCCAGTGAGTTCATAACTTTCGAAGGAGACAAAGGAGTCGAAAGCACCCTTCCGCCCTCAATAGCCACCTTTCGACTGTGTCATTTCATATGCATGATGACTTTTCGATTGAGTCAAAGCAGCACCTTTCGAAGACAATGAGAAAAGCTATTTGCATATTCACCAAACCTTTCGACACCAAAGGTTTCGCCTTCATTTAAATCATGTGAAAGCAAGCACTATCCTGAACAACCCCTTCGAAAGCTATGGTAAGCCTTTCGAACCGGTCGAAGCCAATGTAATCCAGGAGGGTTTCGCATCAAGTCAGAAATAAGAGCTTAGATGTAACCAACATCGTCGAAACCATTAAACAATGCCTACCGACAGTGTTGGAAGCACTTACAAGGCAATATAAAGAAGAAAACGCATCCCTTCCTTTTAACAAAGACGAAGCATATTTGAGCCATTCGGCAGCCCCCTTTCGACCAAATCGAAAGCATCAAGGTCGAAAGGTGCTGACTCGCATCTATAAATAAGACCCAAGGGGTCACGTTTTAGGGATCCAATTCTTTCCACTCTAAACTTGTATCTCTTTAATCAAAAGTGTTGTAAACCATAATTACTAAATTGTATTGGGATTTGGAGAAATAGAGTCTTCTTGAGCTCATTAAAGGGAAGTCTTAGATATTTTAGATTACTTTAATGCTTAGAAGCTTTGGTTGGGTTTAACTTTGCTTTCCAGGTTTCGTCTACATTGAAAGGCCACTGTCGACACAGTCGAAACCCTTCAGATTAAAATAACTCCAATTACTAACTTCAAGCTATCTTCCCCTTGAGTCACCATTTTCGAGAAGGTCAAAACCAAGTCTCAACTTACTTAAACCTTCAACTAACCCACGGAACCTAAGGACCCAGCTTTCGACAAAGTCGAAACCCATCTCTGAACATTGTAGCTTGAGGTTACTAGTTCAAACCAAGGTTTTAAATCTCGCTCATCTCGGCCGAGATCTCGGCCGAGATCTCGTTTTCAAGCCTGGGCGATTCGAAACAGGCTATTTCGTTTGAATCTCGTCTGACCCAAATCTCGGACGATATTTCGGTATCTCGTTCGATATCTCGGATGAGATTTAATAGCGAGATATCGGCCGAGTTGTTGAATTTTGGAAAAAATCAACTCTTCTTCCGTATTGAGCTGGCTCATCCTTTACCTTAATTTAAGCCTTCTTAATTGTACTTTTTTTAACCCTTATTTCTTGTATAAATCTCATTTAATATTCGTCTCTTATTTTACGGCAGTGACGAATGTAAGAAGATGATAAAATCTACATCGATTATGGTAAGTATTTCACTTTATGGTTTTCATTTAGGTTTCTGATCCAAATTAATTTACATCCGATTTCAATGTTCTTTTTTCGACACTTTCTTGAGTTTTATTCCTAACCCTATTTTTTTGTGGCTATAAATTTTAAGCTTCACTTATTTAACTTTATGTTCCAAATGGATTCCCAATTTGATTTCATTTAGTCTTTACTGCTATAATTTTTTCCCTCAAGGCTTATTTTTAAGTAATAAAGGAATTCTATTTCATCTATTAATTTCATTTGATGATTACATGTTCATTCGTACATCATTTTTTTGCTTTTCTTATAATATTACTAAATATTTGAAAATTGTTTGTACTATATATGCTATTTTCTACGTTTGTTTGAAATTTCTATGTTATTAGTTGCTTAATGAGATTTTGTTTGCTAACAATTAAATAATATAATCAAACTAGAATATTTTAATTCTACTTGTAGACATTTGTATTTGAAGTTATAAAATTAAGATTTCCCTTGTAGCACTATAAATCATAAAAGGTAGAAATGAGACATTATATTGTGTAGAAAAGTTAAGTGAATGATCAAACAAAGTAAATGAGCATATGTATTATGGCTTGTTTCTTGTCCACTTTATCTCATATGACATTATATTGAACATTATTCATGAAATCAAGTTATTTGTTTATTTTACATGCTACAAGTGATATTTTTCCATACTAAATTACTAATGATAAGCATGTGATATATTCAAGGTAAGTGTATAGTGTTTTCCTTAAGGTAGTGAATAGTATTATAAATTTAGGTGTATGAAAATTAATTTTCGACATGACATATACTCCGAGATAACTCCGAAATGAATTTTAGAAACCGAGATGTAAATCCGAGATGGACGACCGAGATGCACTCATCTCGTTCGAGATCTCACCCGATACGAGATGAGCTCTCTAAATTCCTCGAGACGAGACGTGACCGAAATCCGAGATTTAAAACCTTGGTTCAAACCCAAGCAGGTTAAGCCCACAGCTTTCGACAGGGTCAAAATCCTTACTTCTGATCCTTAACCTAAGGCCAAGCCATTCAACTTCTTAAGACCCCCGACCAGGTCGAAACCAATAAAGGCAAACCTTATTCAGGATACCTCAATAGAATCAAAAGGAAAGGTTTCTAAGATGAATCCATACCGACTCAACTGGGTTGAAAGGTCATTAAGGACAAATACCTACCCTTTCGACTAAGTCGAAAGGCCGTTCTAAGTAACTTTTGTCTACTAAGG
This sequence comes from Allium fistulosum, assembly GCA_030737815.1. Taxonomy (NCBI): domain Eukaryota; kingdom Viridiplantae; phylum Streptophyta; class Magnoliopsida; order Asparagales; family Amaryllidaceae; genus Allium; species Allium fistulosum. The sequence goes on along the minus strand of CM060908.1, from coordinate 689,727,990 downwards.
CCTATTCGAAAGGAAATTCAAGAAGGATATACTCTACTTAATCTTCATTCCTTAGCACAACCTTGGGGTGTTGACAAGATTTCTTGTTAACATTTTTGGCCCTAGAAGGAGGTCTCGAACCTCCGACTTGGTTAAACTCCCAACACTACTATTCTCTAACCCCCATTTAACCCTATCTCAAGTTCATCTACTTTGGTTTAATCATGGCCAGAAGGATTAAGAGATCAGAATAAGGGTCATCTAACCCACACTTGAAAAGGTTCTCCCCAAACATCATCAAGGATTCCAACCAAGATGAAGAGCAAAGGTTAAGGCTAGAAGCTCTTAGAATTATAAATAATATAAAAGCGAAATCATACAATCCTGAGAAATGGAGCATAAACACCTTTCATGTTGGCCTCACCTCTATCTTTGCATTATGAAAGAAAACAAATGGAAGTGACAATGTATTCAATCAAATGAGAAGAACCATCCAACACCATTCCAAACGCACCATCTTTGAGAAAGAAATAATGGATGATTACAATGCCTTTGCACATAAATGACAACCAACTACAGCGAGAACACTTCCAACTTGAGAAGCTCAAAGGGTGGCAAAAAGAAAAGCAATAGAAGAGCATGAAAACATAAAGCCGAGAAACAAAAGATCAAAGAGCCATCCCCAAGAATCAAGCTTTAAGTCTAGACTTCCAAAAGAGTGCAACTTCACAACATCTGTAGAGAACATCTACTTGCTTACAAAGGATGACCTCAACTATTGGACATCACAAAAGAGAAACCAAAACATGAAAGAAATCTGGGAGGATTCTACTGTTATTACCATATGATGAATGGCCATGAAACCAATCATTGCAGAGCCCTGTAGGGGATGATTATAATTTTTTTATGACAAGGAAAGATTCGTGAATTTGTAAAGGGAACTTAAGGAAAATCAATAAAGAGATACTTTTCTAAGAGAAATCTACATGGTTGGGACGGAAATACTCCTTATATTTGGAAACTACCTAAGATGGCAGTCTACCTAAGATGGTAGAAAAGTCTTTGTCTGTGCCAAGTTGGCCAGGGCAGAGCATCTCCTGGAGGGAGGGCGGGTAAGCCTTTAGCCGTGCCATAAGATGGCCAGGTTAAAGCACCGGACAAGCCTTTGGCTACGCCTATGGTCAGGTGAAGGCACCTCCTGGAGGGAGGACAAAGTAAGCCTTTATCCACGCCATAAGATAGCCAAGGTAAAGCACCAAACAAGCCCTTATCCGCACCACGCTATGGCCAGGGTAAGGCACCTCTTGGAGGGAGGACGGAGTAAGCCTTTATCCATGCCAAAAGATGGCCAGGTTAAAGCACCGAACAAGCCCATGTCCATGTCGCAAAAGGGGCAGGGCGCCTCCTGGAGGGAGGTCGGGTAAGTCCTTGGTTCCAACCTCTAAGATGAGCTAACTAAGAGCACCGGACAACAATAAACTAAGACGTCTAGGCCCATGAAGAGGCCCATCAAACAATGGACTAAGATATCCAGGCCCAAGTAGAGGCCAATCAAACAATAGACTAAGATGTCCAAGCCCAAGAGGAGGCACATTCAACAATAGACTAAGATGTCTATGCCCAAGAAGAGGCTCATCAAATCACGAACTAAGATGTTCAAGCTTGAGAAAAGGAATTTTCGATTATGGATTAAGACGTCCTTGCTCAAGAGGCAACTAAACAAATTACTTCTATACAAGGCCTAAAGGGTTCGCACATTAAAGGAGTAGAACAGAGCTCCACACTTATTAATACCCGAATCTGGCTTTCGGGACTTTCATTTCTAAACATCATCTATTAATCCCTGAATCTGGGTTTTGGGTCTCTCATGTTATAATTTCATCAATTAATACCCGAATCTGGGTTTCGGGACATTCATTTCAGAACTTCATTTACTAATACCTAAATCTAGGTTTCGGGTCTCTATCAATCATTAAAACATATTTATCATACCCGAATCTGGGTTGCAAGGCTATTACTTATCAATGCCCTAATCTGGGCTTGGAATTTTATTATGAATCTCTATAATGGATTTCTATCTCAAATGCCCGAATATGGGTCAAAGAATACTCTCAAAGAGATCATTACTATAAGTTTCCGCTAATGCCTGAATCTAGGTATCGGGTTTCTATGCTTTCAAATCTCATTAATACCCGAGAATAGGTCAATGGGTTTCTATCATGGATATTAAGATAATGGTTTTTTGATTTAGTCCTATTATTAAATCTCTCTTGAAAATCTCTATCCAACATTTTTGCCCTTGCGATGGGGCGGGATCTCCTATCGACAAATTTCACAAATTCCAGCCAAATAGTTGAAGTTAAATTCGTAATTATCCCTCATCATGGTTAAAGATGGGATTTATACATTTAGTATAAACTACTTTTTCATACAATTAACAAGATAATTTGTTATTCTAAGCAAAAGATATACATATATTGGTATGTCAATTTCAAGCTAACAATTAGAAATATTGTTTGCTTTATACTTTTCAGGAAAATCAACACAGCAAAGAGAAATGAAAGATTCAACAGATATAGAAATAATGAGTGAGCTAACAAAAAGTATTTCGGAAGTGACATTACAGAAAAGGGTTACAAATCCGGTGATATTTACAAAATTTATACAATTTTCATAAGTTATGAAGTTATTTATAAAACTATGAAGTTATTCACATATATACAAAACAAGTTTATACATTTCAAAAATGCAAATATATTATTAGTCTTGAGCAACTTTGTTAAGATTCTCGGCGATTGAAGGATCAATTATGTGACGATTACGGCACAGAGAACTTCTTTCAGTTTCTTTTCCTTCTTTAATATGTTGTTTGCATCGTCGATCGCATCAATATTTGTCTTTAGAGCGTGGTTGAATGCTCTATTTTCACCACTAAGGGTCATGTTATCCCTTTCTAACTCTGCAACGTGCTTCTGAAGGAAGTATTTATCATGTTCGAGCTTCTAAACTTTGGTGGCATACTCATTTATATTCTGAGAATATTTCATTCTTTGTTGCTCATCGAAATACTTAGTTATTTCAAACTTAACTCTCCTACACCAGTTACCCATGGCGTTCTCATCTAAGCCTAGAGGAGAGTTAATCATTGAGGGAAATTTTTGAACAGTAAGAGTATTTGACCTCGTGGGTCTGGAAATTGAGGGAGTAGTGCGAGAAGTTAGTAAAGCAATACTCGATATGTTGTCTCCCATAATAAATTCCAACGATTCACACTGCGTTTGACTGTCCTTCAATTTCAACTCCAAATCACTTATTTGTTGGATAATCTCCAACATCTTATTATCGAAGTCGATTGAAGGGTTAGATTTTATCTATCGCTTCAGTAATAGAATCGTTTCATCTTTGTTTTTGATTTCGGTCTCAAGATAAGCAATTTGATCCTTCTGATTACTAGCAATGGTTTTCTAAAGAAAATATCTTTTGTGCCATTTCAAAGCTTCGATGTTGCCACCAAAGCGCTCCAATATGATATCATCACTAATTTCACTCCTCCCACTTGATTTTAATAGTTTCTCTCTAAGAGTAGCTATACGTGATGATAGATCAAGTGGGAGAGAAACTGTAGATAATGGTAACTCCTATTTAAGAAAAAAACAAAATAAAGTCAAAATCAAGATGAAAAATCTCTTTATTATTATAATAACAGGTTACAACTCAAATAACAACGAATTTGAAAGATACAATAAGCAATTAATTTACGTCTAAAGCTGAGAAACTACTTTTCTAACTTTATTTAATGAGTTTGCGGAAAGTGTGACTGTTGAATCAAAATAGATATTGACTCCTTCTGGAGTGATAACTGATGGACATTTGCTATAGTCCCACTTCCCGGTTGGAGGACTATCACGACCACAAATTAACTTAGAGTGAATGTTCTGATCTCCTTAAGAAGTGTTTCCTTCTCATCACCAAGGAAGTCAAAGTGGAGACATGGGTATTCCAAATAGAGTTTTTGTAAATCTCTGAGAAAACAATATCATGCCAATTTCGAAGATTTTAAAAGTGCTGCCTTTTCAAGATAAAACTTCCTCAGTTTAACATATTGGCTTAAGTGGTCTCTAGAGACAAGTCGACCTAGTGGACAGTCACTCTATAATAATATAATAAAACAAAGCTAAGCATAAAGAGCGAAACTAAAACAAATATCTATAATCAATACACTGTTATATATTTACAACTACTCATCTGGTTCATACAATACATACTTAGAAAAAAACTTAGATACAAATTTTTTCTTATAATACTTAAGCTTTTCAAGGGGGAGGTCTTGGGGAATCGGTCTGACCCGTGGTAAGCTTCAATAAGCTCCATGGTGCGGGTCAGATCCGAATTCATCCAAGTATCTCTTATGAAAACATCTAGGTAGACCCCCACTAAATTCGCCTAAGTTTGAAAAATCAATTATTGAATGTCTACAATAAGCCTTATATAAAAAGTTGATTAGAATGTCCCTTTCTTCAATCAGCATCCAAAATAGAGTGACTAACTCCCGGTTTTCCTTCAAGAGAGTGTCGTATCGGAGGCGCTCTCTCTTTAATATGGGGGCAGCCTTCTGATGTTTAAAAGACGCTAGCACCGAGGCACTTCTATTGAGTCTATGATACTTATCAGAAAGTACATTATGCTCCCGTATTTGCTTGTCTAACTCCCTATATAACCTGTTTATTTTAACTTGTTTTCTCTCAGGTTTTGTTTTATAAGGGAGGGAGGACTTCTTCCCCATCTAAAATGAATGATTTACATACTATTATAACCTTCGAAGTGAAAGATATTTAAACATAGAATCCCATACCTGTGATATTGGGATAGTGGTTTCGGAAGCTTGCTCTTTCCATTTAGGCTCTTCAACGATAACAGGTGCAGGCTCATCCTCTTGGGGAGCAGAAGGCACGACAGATTCAAGTGGGGTAGCTGCAGAAGGAGTTGGCTCTTTCACTGAAGCTTTTATATTGTCATCCCCATCCTTATCAGAGGCTTCGTTGTGATCTCTGCCATCTCCACCTGAGCCCTAACCACCATCAACATTATCGTAATCATTATCATCATTGTGGTCATCATAATCATTTTTATCATCGCCTTCTTCCCCGACGGCATCATATTTGTCACTCTCATCCTCAAAGTCGGATTCAATTTCAAAGGAGGGGACGTCGAAGGAAAGAATCTTGGAGGCATCGGTTTCCTCCTCTTCTACAGGATCAATCCCCTGCTTCATTTGATTGATCTTGCATATTAATCTATCAACCAGGGCAGAGTCAAGCGAGGGGAAACTCTCTGGATCGTGTGATAAGTGATCAATTCAAATCCCGATCTCTCCAAATTGTTAATTCTAATCTATGATCCCTTCGGATTATTAATTCATGTTGAGTCCAATCCGCTAGCTCTCCGACGATGGGGCCCAATGACCGAACAAGTCCATCCGCTCATTCTCCAATGAGGGGACTTACTGTAATGACCCGTATTTTTGATAATTAAAAATATTTAAATTAAATAAGATTTTGGAATTTAATATTGTCATAAATTAAAATTAATGATTATAAATGAAAAAAGTTACTAGGATATAATAATTTAATAATGTTGATTGAATGAAATTGACAAGTGTTTAATGTAATTCCAATTATTGGTAATAATAAAGGTTAATAAGGAATAAATAAAATGTTGTATTAATGGTGAAATTATATGTTATTTAATTGGAATTGGTTTTAATATTGAATTTGAAATCAGCTATTTGGTAAGTAGATTTATACTCCTTGTGGTGAACAATAAATTAATATTTATGAATTACTAAGTTGTAACAATTGGTTTATTCCTCATTTCATTAATTAATCCATTTTGAATATTAAACTGGTAATTAATGGAATTTAATGGAATTTAAATATTGCAATCAATATGGTAAAAGACGTTAACTGTAAAGTTGAGTGAAATAAAATGAAAACTTATGTTAATAAATAAATTACACATAAGAGAACTGTTGATTTAATATAAAGAACATGTAAATCAAAATAAAAGAATTTGATTGAAATTAAAATATAAGGAACTAGGGTTTTATTATTGGTGTAATTTAACGTTGAAATTAATGTAATATTTAAATCTTGAAATTAACATGGAAAATTGAATTTCAAAAGATCATTAAATTTCTTTGTAATCAAGAATAATGAAAATTGTTAACTTCTAAATTTGAATTTAAAAGTGATTAAACTGATTTTTAAAATAGATTGTTTTAATTAACGTGTAAAATTAGTCTTTTTAGGCACTGTCTCGGATTTCGATGAAACCAGTTTCATCGGATCCGTAATAGTGAATTATTATAGGATTTCAAGTTTCGAAGCGATTGGACTTATCGTTTGATCGTGCGAGCTCGAAACGCGTAGAAATCAATTAAAGGAATTTAATTAAATAATTTGATTTTAAAAGATAACTTCTATATACTATAGAATTAGAGTTTGAAATTAGTTTCATTGAGTTTAAAAATATTGAAAACCTATATTTTGATATATAGGATAACCTATTTTCGTTTCGGGAACGAAACGGGCTATTCGGGTCTTTGTTATCACTTCGACCCATTCGATTCGGTGATGATCAGAGGCTGCTGGAGCATAGAGCACAATGTATGGAGTTGATCCATATGGTTTGTTCGTCTCAAAGTGGAAGGAATTTGCCTCGAACGTCATGCTTTTGGTGGCGGCAGCGCTACTTTTCTGGCGAGTTTCGGAGGGTCGCAACTTCCTGGTAGGGTCAGCTCGGCTAGAGGAGAGCGTTGGTGCATGTTGATCGTGTCGAAACTCGATGTGGTGGCGGCAGAAATTGATTGAATGATGGCGGCAGGTTAGGGTTCGAGCAATAGCTGGATGCGAACGTGGGGTAGCCGCGATGCTAGGTCAGGTGACGTGTATGGGCGTTAGTGGTATTTCTTTTTTATTTATTTAAAATTTCAAATTCAAATTATTCTAACTTATATATCTTTTCCATGCAAACTCGGTTTTGGACGCCGTTTATTTTGTTGGCATCGTATCAAAATTTCGGACATTTTGATGCTCGTTTGGATGAATTATGAGACCGTACAAATTTGGGCCATAATTTGGATTTTTAAATCGATTTAAATTCAAAGGTGAGTGTTTTAACCCACTCACAATTACTAAACTATCTTATGTTAGTTAAATTAAATTTATTATGTGATTAGAAATTTATTGATTGCTGTTTGGTATGTTAAATTGTCATTCCGATTAAATTTGACTTTTATTGCATTTAATTATCATTTAATTTATTATTGAATTTTTAATTGTCAAATTTGATACCTGTTATTAATGATCAGTTATCTATTGATGTTTATTGATTTATTTGGATGATGATTGTGATGGATGTTTGATTGTTGATATTGGATGACTGGATGATGTATTTTATATTGTTATAATATTGCAAGTTCCCTATGGGTTGAAATGATACATACCCGAATGATCTATAGATTAGGGAAAAATCGTTATGGGTTGAAATGATAGACTCGAGCGATTTTATGGATTTTATTTAAATTCAGGATTGCGGTTTGAAATGATATATAACCGTAAAATTTTAAATTGCGGATTGAAATGATAAATATCTGTATCACTTGACCATAGGGTAGAAAATTATATATGGACACTGGATTGGTTAAATTAAATGAATTTTAGGCCTTTAAAAAATTTAAATTCAATTAACTGGTATTTTGAATAGGAATTGATTTATGTAAACTGAAATATTTTCATCAATCCAAGTGTTAATGCTGAAAAGGGAATTGATTTAATAAATTGTTCAAAGGATTTAAATTTGGAAATTTCAAAGTTAAAGTGTCAAATAAAATGAACTTATCGGAATTGAGTTATTGGAAATGTTTGGATAACTTTGAAATCTATTTCAGACTAGTTTAAACTATTGTAATCAATTTAAACTATTTTAATTTATTTAATCTATTATAACCTATTTAACCCAATTTAATCTATTTTTACATATTTTAAACTAATTGAATTTATTTAATCTATTTCAAATCTATTTAATATAATTTAAATCTATTTAATCTATTTTAAATTTATTTAAAAAATTAAAAAATCTACTTAATAAAATTTAAATCAATTTAGTCTATAATTAATCTATTTAAACCGTTAAAACCTAATAACATCTATTTAATCTATGTTAAATCTATTTAAATCATTTTAAATCTAACTAAACCCAATTTAAATCTATTTAAAGCTATTTTACTATTTAAACTATATTAAATCTAATTTAAGCTATTTTAAACTATTAAAATTATCAATTAATATCTACACTATTTTCTAAATAAACTCAGACCGTGTAGAGTTAAATATTTATATCCTTGATGATGATACAACCTAAGTTGAAATTTAGAATTGATAACTTTTGTGAAATGACATATTTGAGTAAATATGATTTTAGAAGGGAATGTGATTTGAAAGTGAATATGATTTGAAATAATATGGTTTTGAGAATATGATATTTTGATATTAAGTATGAAATGACTTTTTTAAAATGTAAAAGAACCATCCGGTATGAAATAAGCGTTTGGTTGTAAAAGAGACCGGGATCTGATATTGTCATACTCTCTGCCAATACCGAAAACCGCTTTAACAACTGTGTACGTGGTGGAGATTCCAAAAATGAAGTAGGATGGTTTGGTGAATGATTCTGTATAAGGTATTTACGTGACCCTGACTCCCGTGAGTCAGCTTGATGTGGCTAAAATCAGGAGCTACGCCGGGTCAAGTAAGGTCGTTCCTCCTATCGGGCACACTTCTTCGATACTATATTCTGACTTTGTGATTGATTTGGTAGCCACCCTTGATTTTGATTTGGGAGTGTGTTCCGAGGCGGGCGGTAGTAACTACTATGCGTTACCACCAGTCTAGATATGCAATTGGTATATATACCCTGGGCATTACCTCGAGTGCCTTATCGCATGCCTTATCGCGCCATCTACGAGTTTGTTTTGTACTATACCTATGGAGTGCCCTCTGATAGCCTCCAGTTTACGGAGGAGTTATGGTACTGTATAGACTGTGGGAATATATAAAATGTGTTAAGAGGGATATGAGTAAAACCTTAACGCTATTTTAATACTTTTACTTTACTGTAGATATATTATAATAGCATATTGTACTATATAGTAGATAGTTTAACGGATCCTTAGGAGATGTGAATCCCGAACATCTCTTGAGTTACTGCATCCGCGTTAGACACTGGATAAGAGATGTCAAACCTCGTAAACATCTCTGACGCCGTTACACTCATCTTTACCGTTGATTTAACTTACATAAGATCTTTTAGTTCTGACTCGAGTGTTTTGTCTTTTCAATTCGCTCGGGTCAGCCTGAGCATTTCAGGATTTATGACCTTATTTCTGAAGGACGAAGACGAAGATTTGTACTATTATTATTTATGATATGTATTCCACTACATCATGTTGTTCCGCTGCATTTATTTATTTCTTTATTCTTGTTTTATGTAACTCTGATTTTTGAGTGTAAAAGAATAATCAAATGTATATGTAAAACAGCTTCATGAATTATTATTTGATTATTATATTTTGTCATTCCACTACGAGATTCTGTATTTGTTTTATTTCTTTCTCTTTTTCTTATTTACCCCCATAACAATCTACCCTTTTGAATGGTTTGAGTCCAGCATGTGTGTTTGCTTAAAACGTCAAAAAAGGTAGGTCATTACAGTTGGTATCAAAGCCAGGTTCAGCGATAACCTTAGCATTGTGGGGTCTGACTCATATAAAATAGGGTAGTAATACCCTAGAATGAGTCGCTGAGTGTATATATATGAGAGAGTGTATTTGTTAGTGTTATAAAAGGTTTTTTTATTATGTTAATTTGTTCCGTTTTGTATTTATAAATTCCGATCGATGCATAGGACGCTATGACATCAATAGGGATTTCTAAACACTTAATAGGACAAAGCGACACAATATTGTTTTGGAAATATAGGTAAATGAAATAATTTTGCCTATTATATATTTTGTATATAAAATAATAATTTTATAAATGATATATTTGGTTGTAATATATTTGTTTGTTGGGTAGTGAAATTTATAAGTATTGGTTGAAAATAAGATTTGTAAATCAAATAAATATAAACTGGAAAATTTAGAACTTAAGTTCCGGGATTTTTGAAAATTTATTTCGAATGATTTTGGAATATAATATTAATATTGTTTGGAAGTATTTTCTGATATAAATATTTCAATGTGATTTGGAAGAAATGTTTTAAAAGAATTTTGGGAGGAAATAAGTTCTGTACTCCCCTCTCTCTGTCGCTAGAAAATAATTTCGGTGATGAGTGCATGCACCATCGACGTTCATTTTCGAGTTTCAAAGTGGGAAGACCGTGTAGTGATTTTACTTCACAATTGTTTTGATAAATTAATCTTGATTTTTTTTAATTCCAAATATGATTTGATATACATAAAGATATGATTATATATATTATTTTAAATCAACTGAAATGAAACCCGGTTGTTTAGTTCTTAAGCTTCTATAAATTAGAAATTGAAATTATGGTAATGAATGAAATCTTGACTATATTAATAATTGGAAACTTCTAAAATGAAAATAAGAAATTGGATGTTAAAATAGATAAGAAACTGAAATTTTGAAAACTGTAAAGAAAAGGAAATGAAGGTAAGAAAATGTAACTATTGAACATTCTGTTAATAAATATAATAACTTGTGTAACTTTCTTTTGCATTCTATAAGACATATATATATAACTTACCAAAATATTAAAAGTTGTAATGTTTAATAGGATATGTGATAGAAATTATACAAGTAAAACTTCAGAAAATGAAAGTGTTCAATAGACTTACTTTTATAAATAAGAATTCTAATGCTATAAATTGTTATTAACTGAAGTTTATAGTTTGAAATGCTACTAATTAAATGTAATAAAGTGAATAATGTAAGAAAATGATATAAACTTAGGTTAACATTGTAAGCTATTTATAATCAGATTTAATGGTAAAGGTGAATACTGTAAGTAAATAATTATAAATTTGAATTAATATTGAAACCATTTATAATTAAAATGAGTAATATATGTTGAATGATTATAACTTCAGAGAACGTTGGAAATGACTTAGAAATGGAGTTAATATTCAATAATACTATATGTGGAAGAATGAATGTGAAAAAGAAATAATTTATAAATGGTAAATTTAATTGTAAAGAAACTTACTTAATAATGTATAATGCAATAATTGAAATAAAATAACTCACTTAAGTAATGAATGTAAGGTAATAAAATGAAAGAAATGGCATGATATGAATAAAGAAGAAATGAATTTTTGTAAGTAATAACGAATGTAATTTAATGAAAATAAACATTATACGAATGAGAAATGAAAAGTAAATGATGTGAAAAGAAGAAAAAAGGGAAAATCAAACTAAATTGTAAATGTGAAGTAAACTGAAATAAGATGCATACAATACTTCAATAATGAATCCATTTATAATTCAAATATTTGAAATGGATATAACTTATGTAAGTAAAGAATGTAAAGTAATGAAATAGGCCTTACATGAGTAAATGAAAATTTAAACTTTGTAAGTAATGGACGTGAATTTAAGAAAAATCATTGAAAAGAAAATAAGAAAAATATGAACATTAAATGATACGAAAAGGATTAATAGAATACACTTAAATATTACTTGAAATTATTGTTTGTTTAACTTATGGATTGGTTGGGGAATGATACTTTTATTGTGTAGGATGTATAAATAACCTATAAGTTTTTTATACGACTTTTGTTGAGTGTATGGTTTACTTCATGGTTTATTTGTCATTTTATATGGTTAGAGGTTCTGAACCTGAACAAACCATTTGTTTTGGTTGAAATGGATGGATGATTGTTTCTTGGTTAAAATGATGTTTGTACTGTTTGTTTGCAAAATGATTGTTGTTATGTTTTATTGATTTGTTGTTATTAATTGAAACAACTTAAATACTTTCTCTTTTACTCAATTATTAACCTCTTTTGGATTATATAAGTGAAATACAGGTTATGGAAGCAATAGCTACTGCTTTTGTTTCATAAATTAAGCGTTGTTTGTCCGACAAATAGGTACATTTTCGGATTACGGTTTTCTAGCGATATTATATTATTTTCTCGTGGTTTGGGATATTTTATTTTGAAATATATGATATATATTGTTATTATTGATATTATTTTATCTCCCGGACCTCTCCGTACAAAAGAGACTCTGCCAAAATTTTCCATGAATTTTTGACTTAGAAAATTTTGTGAAATATTTTCCAAACTAACTTGAACATAAAGGATTTAATGGTTATAAATTTATATATTTTATTTAAATTATTTAGTTTTATAAATTTATTTGTTTATAAATTTAATATCTTGAATATATATATTGACTTCTTAATTCCTTCTTTTCCCTTCTTTTCCTTTTAGGGGACGAAAAGTTTTGAGTGGGGGAGAGTGTAACGACCCGAAATTTTCGATAATTAAAAATAATTAATTTAATAGAGTTTTGTAATTTAATGTTGGGAAAAATATAAAAAATTTGTGAATTAATAATAAGAATATAACTGGAATCAAATGAAATGGTATTAATTTAATGAAATTGATAATTGCTTTAAGTGTAATTCAATTAATTAAAAGGATTAAAAAGGTTATAATTGGTTATAAATTGAAAATTTATTGTAATAATGAATGTATCAATGGATAACTAAATTGAAAGAGCAATTGATAATGTGAATGCTGCATAAATTTAATAGTATGTATTAAATTGTCACTACGCCGTAGATGGCCTATTGCAACGAAAATAGAAGATGTTGCTAGCTACAATGTAACGATAGCTATGCTGATTTTTGTCTATTACAACATTAGCTTTAGGATGTTAGCATAGATATCAACACTATGTTGCAGTAGCTATAGACTTATAAAAATATTATAAAAAATGAGTGCGGGTTGGAAAAAAAGCGGGCTGAAATAATTTTTAACGCGGGAAGCAAAAACAAAGCGGCAAAAGTTAACAAAATATTGAAGGGTTTCACTCAAACACTTAACAAAATACGTACTCCGTTCCCAAAAATGGCTTCTCGTACATTCTTTGGCGAAGCAAAATTGGCTGTAGTGAATTTTTTAGGGCTTCGGCCGTTTTTCGAAATCGATTAGGCTTCGCTCCTTTCCTCTGCTAGGCCTTGGCCTCCTTGTTGGCTTCTGTGGTATCAACTAGGGTTTCATGAAATCGTGAAATCAATTAAGGGCTTCTGCCGCTCCTTTGTTCCTGTGAAATCAAAAAGGATTTTGCTGCCTTCGGTTTGATTATACAATTGTTAGCTTGCTTTCGGGTTTGTTAGCTTCCTGGTTGACTTCGCGGTTGATTCGTATGTTGTACTTCTGTAAGTAACTTTGATTCGATGCTAAATTGAATTGGGAATTTTGATTTTCTTTGATGCTTTCTGTTTTTCTTCAACTCGAATCACACACTTGCCGATGATGTTTCTTGTTTATATAGGGTTCGAACCCCTATATTTTCATTGGTATATTTTATATGAAATCGTGTGATAATTTTACGCTTGGCCGTATGATATTGCTTGGATGTTTATGATTTTTCTGTCTTTATCAATTTCATATATTGTGACTTGATTCCCACGGTGTTGATTTCTGACTTGGTTCGATTTCTTGGCCATCATGGTTTTGGTTTTGGTTTGACGATGTTGATTTATCTTGACTCGTTCCATGAATTTCTGAATACTTTGGCCACTTTATCTTGTTTATGATAAACTGCACTTGATAATTTTGAATCTTCTTGTGATTTGCTTATGTTGGTTTCGTGATTTTTTGATCATTCCGGCCTTGTTGACTTCGGCTTGTGATAATGTTTGTTTGACCTGCTACTTGAACTTGTAATACACACACACACACACACATAATACAAACATTCATGTATGTGTGTGTGTATAGACACACACACACACAGTGTTTGTATGCATGTTTGGTTTGTGGTCATCCTGCTTTGCCTGGATTGTGTATATATGTGCATTTGTCTGGTTTATGTAGTCTTGGTCGAGTCCGAGTTCATATGCACTTGAATATGCATATACATATGTCTGTGTTATAGTTTGTTATTTGATGTTGTGTTGCATTGAGCTCATGTGGTCTTCACTTTTGTATATGATATCTCCTCTGGCCTTGGTTATTCATATGTTGTTGAGTCATGTATACTTATGACACTTCAATGTGTGTCAGCTCTGTTCATTCGAGTCTTGATACATTGTTTTGTTTGCTGCCTGGTCGACTATTGCAATTCACTGGTCTTGGTCTTTGTTGTTGTGTGTATTTGACCTTGCTGTATGGTCAGTGTTGATGTAGCTTGTCTTCACTTGCATTGTCCACTGTTGCATTCATGTGTACAAGACTGATACTTCAGTAATGAAGTACAGAATTGTAAGAATTTTATTTTCAATATATGTGTACCAAACATGTATTCAAGTTGTTGTGCATTGTATACATGTGTGTTCATATATGTGCTTCATTGTATATTTGTAATCTCTGAACACTTCAGTCGGGTCTGGTTGCTTCATATGCATTGATCTTGAGTGGTTTTCATGTTGCATTTGTTTATATGTATGCTTGATTTGTAACCTTGTCTCATTTGCATATGATGCTTAGTACTTTGATCCCTGTTTCATTCTTTAACCACCAAGTGTTGTGTCTGGTTTGAACTCACTTTTGTGACCTTCTTCTCTGGTCTGTTCCATTTCACTGGTTTGGTGAAGCTGGTTTCTTGTCTCTCTCTTGTACATGCCTAAACTACTTTGTTCATGTATTGCTTGGACTTTGCTGATTTGAGGTTGCCTGTGACCTTTGTACTACTGTACCACTTTACTTGTATCCTTTGCACTGTTGTACCTATTGCTTTTGTTGTTCCTTCTATTCTTTGATCTCATATTCATATATACTGACCTGAACTGGTCATTGAAATGCATTGCCTTGCCTTTGTTGGTTTGTGTATTTGCTTGAGTATTGATTTGAGCTGTTTTGTTGGTTCTTGATCATTTCAGGTTAATTTTTGAAATTGTACTTGAGTTGAATCCAGTTTCATAACTTGGGTTTGACCTTGTGCTCGTGTCGTGATGTTATCTGTATTTCACTTGAGTTGAACCCGGCTTTTAATTTGGGTTTGACCTTGTGCTCACCTGTCCCTGTAGATTTATCAAGTGTATATCGGTGTGCACGGCCTTGTGGCATGTACAGTGATACACTGTGCATGTCACAAGCTGTTCATGTATGATGAATTCAAAATTAAATGATGACGAACAACCCAAATAACTGAGGCAAATAATATTTTCAAAATCTCATTTTATTTTATACTGCAAAAATATTTTATTTTCAATTTTACCGCATTAGTGTATATTTTTGCAGATAGCTCAAATGCTGGATTCAATCTGGAATAAAGCTGAAGATAAATACGAGTGAGAGTGAATTGTAGTGAGGTGCAAATGTAAATGGAAAATTGTGATGTAATCAAAATTGTATTGTAATTGAAATTGTATATATATAATGAGAGCTTGAATTTGTACTATTCAAAATTGTAATAAATATTTGTTTAAATAAAATATCTTTTGAATTTAAATTCCGTGTTAATTATTTTATTCAACAAATATTTATTTAATCTGTGAAAATAAATAGTACATTAACAAATACATTTAAATGAATATATATATGTTGGGGCTCAGATTGTGGGGCCCACTTTTTAGTAAATTTGGTACTTGTGGCAACAATAGAACCGATGTTGCCCTAGGGCCGCAAAGAGGTTGCCTTTGACTCTAGGGCAACGCGGCAAAATGCATTACCGAGAAAGTATTGCCTTTGCCCTTTTTTAGCCTACAACAACATTTTTGGCACTTCCTGCATCACTTCTTGGGTGTTGCAGTATGCAATCTATGGCGTAGTGTGTAAATTGGAGAAAAATGAATGTTGTGTGAATAACTATAACATTTGTGTGTAGATAACAAACATACAAATGTGACTAAAAGTTAATGGTGACAATTATTATATGTTACCTATTTATTTAGCCTGTTAAATTTAATTTGGAATCAATTGCAATTACTTCACTTAATTTGTGCAGTTAATATAAGTTAAATTGATAATGGTAGAATGTTAATTCAATAAGATATAACCAATGAAAATTTTATGCATAGTATTACAATTGATTGAATAAAAAGAATTGGAATCAAGTTTGACCAATATATTGGAATATAAAATTACAATAAATGGATTTATTGCAAATTAAATGTAATTAAATACTACCGTTAATGAAAAGTAAGATGAAAATGGTAAATTATTAATGTAATAAAATATATAAACAGATGTTAACTAGGTTATTAGAGTAATAATTGATTGAATATAAAGATTGAAACCAAATTAGATCAATTTATTGGAATTAAATTATAATTAATTGGATTTAATTACAGTTGAAATTGAACACTGTAATTAGTGTAATAACCAACACTGAAATTTTATGTAATGTTTTAAATTATTGTAAATGTCTAAGTAATCAAAAAGGATGAAAATTGGTTAGTTTATAAATATTGAATTAAAAAGTGATTAATTAATTTAATATAAATTTATTTAGTTAACGTGAAAAAAGCCATTTTGGCCATTGACTCGGATTTCGATGAAACTAGTTTCATCGGATCCGTAACGGTGAATTATTGTAGGATTTCAAGTTTCGTAATGATCGGACTTGTCGTTTGATCGTACGGGCTCGAAACGCATAGAAATTAATTCCATTGAAATCAATTTGAAATAAGCTGATTTTAACATAACTTCTTCATACGATGGAATTTGAACTTGAAACCTGTTCCATTGATTCTAAAATTTTCGAAAACATCTATTTTTATATATGGGATGACCCATTTTCGTTCTGGAGACAGAACGAGCTTTTCGGGTCGTTTATCGTTCAACCTTCAAAGCGATCTAACCCATTCATTTCTATTTCGGATCTGCCTATAAATAGTCTGTTATAAACCCTAGTTACTTCTTATTTTCATTTGTCTATACATACAATTCTCTTTGGCTTATTCTTCTCAATGGCAGACAAACCAAACAAATTCCAAATTCAATTGCAAATCAAAATCAAATCAAAAAAATTCAAACTCCTCCAACCCAAACAAATTATATATCGATTTGAAGCACTCGATGAGCGCAAGTCAAATCTACAGTTCGTTTTTCGATTTGAGATGTGGTTTGGACGGAAATCACCAATTTATTTTTGGCTTTTTATTGTTGGGTTTGTCGTCTAATGGTAGATCTTCGATTCGGTGATGATCAGAGGCTGCTGGAGCGTAGAGCACGACGTATGGAGTCGATCCATACGGTTCGTTCTTCTTGAAGTGGAAGGAATTCGCGTCGAACGTCATGCATTTGGTGGCGGCGGCGCTACATTTCTGGCGAGTTTCGGAGGGCCGCGACTTCCTGGTAGGGCCGGCTCGGCTAGGGGAGAGCATTGGCGCATGCCGATCGTGTCGAAACTCGATGGGGTGGCGGCAGAAATTGATCGAATGATGGCGGTCGGTTAGGGTTCGAGCAATAGCTGGATGCGAACGAGGGGTAGCCGCGATGCTAGGTCAGGTGACATGTCTGTGCGTAAGTGGTATATCTTTTTTTATATTTAAAATTTCAAATTCAAATTGTTCTAACTTGTATATCTTTTCCATGCGAACTCAGATTTTGACACCATTTGTTTCGTTGGGATTGTATTGAAATTTCAGACATTTTGACGCTAGTTTGAATGAATTATGAGACCGTTCAAATTTGGGCCATAATTTGGATTTTTAAATGATTTAAATTCAAAGGTGAGTGTTTTAACCCACTCACAATTACAAAACTATCTTATGTTAGTTAAATTAAATTTATGATGTGATTAGAAATTTATTGATTGATGTTTGGTATATTAAATTGTCATTCCGATTAAATTTGACTTTTATTGCATTTAATTATCGTTTAATTTATTATTGAATTTTTAATTGTCAAATTTAATACATGTTTTTGATGATCATTTATCTATTGATGTTTATTGATTTATTTAGATGATGATTGTGATGGATGTTTGATTGTTGATATTGGATGACTAGATGATGTATTGTATATTGTTATAATATTGCAAGTTCCCTATGGGTTGAAATGATACATACCCGAACGATCTATAGATTAGGGAAAAATCGTTATGGATTGAAATGATAGACTCGAGCGATTTTATGGATTTTATTTAAATTTGGGATTGCAGTTTGAAATGATATATAACCGTAAAATTTTAATATGTTGATTGAAATGATAAATATCTGTATCACTTGACCCTAGGGTAGAAAATTATATACGGATACTAGATTGGTTAAATTACATGATTTTTGAGTCTTTAAAATTTTTGAGTTCAGTTAACTGGTATTTTGAATAGGAATTGATTTATATAAACTAAATTATTTTCGACAATCCAAGTGTTAATGCTGAAAAGGGAATTGATTTAATAAATTGTTCAATGGATTTAAATTTGGAAATTTCAAAGTTAAAGTGTCAAATAAAATGAACTTATCGGAATTGAGTTATTGGAAAGTTTGGATAACTTTGAAATCTATTTCAGACTAGTTTAAACTATTATAATCAATTTAAACTATTTTAATTTATTTAATCTATTATAACATATTTAACCCAATTTAATCTATTTTTACTTATTTTAAACTAATTGAATTTATTTAATCTATTTTAAATCTATTTAATATAATTTAAATCTATTTAATCTATTTTAAATTTATTTAATAATTTAAAAAATCTACTTAATAAAATTTAAATCAATTTAGTCTATAATTAATCTATTTAAACCTTCAAAACCTAATAAAATCTATTTAATCCATTTTAAATCTATTTAAATCATTTTAAATCTAACTAAACCCAATTTAAATCTATTTAAAGCTATTTTACTATTCAAACTATATAAAATATAATTTAAGCTATTTTAAACTATTAAAATTATCTATGAATATCTACACTATTTTCTAAAAAAATTCAGACCGTGTAGAGTTATATATTTATATCCTTGATGATGATACAACCTAAGTTGAAATTTAGAATTAATAACTTTTGTAAATGACATATTTGAGTAAATATGATTTTAGAAGGGAATGTGATTTGAAAGTGAATATGATTTGAAATAATATGATTTTCATAATATGATATTTTGATATTATGTATGAATTCACTTTTTTAGAATGTAAAAGAACCATCCGGTGTGAAATAAGTGCTTGGTTGTTAAAGAGACCGGGATCGGATATTGTCATACTCTCTGCCAATACCGAAAACCACTTTAGCAACTATATACATGGTGGAGATTCCAGAAATCTATTAAATAATAGTAAAGCAGAAGAATTTAAAGCCCTCACATTAATTGTAGGAATTATTTATATTCTCCTTAATTCTCTCCAAATTGATATTTTATTTTAAAAATCTTGTAATTTACCACTTTACCATTATTTTAATAAACTTTTTACACTATTTTACATTGAAATACCTACTTTTAAACGAATCTACGATTATTTACAAATCTTTCACGGTTCTCTTTTGAAATTTTACATTACAGTCCACGCATTTAAATTAATTACATAATCCAAATTTTAAACTAATTGATCAACTTAATCAGCTAATATTTATTAATAAATCTTAAAAGATAAAATTTTCAATATGTATACTACATGCTCATCAGTAAATTGGCAAAAAAATTCGTTTAGATGCAAATATATATATATATATATCACATAACACATATTATATACGTTAATGACAATAATAAATTTATTTTATAATTTATTTACTAAATGAATTTATCATACATTACACTATAAAATTCTATTAACGTCAAATACCTAAAATTTTAAACTTTTTACAATTAATCAGACACTTTTCTCAATTATCTTCTAATATTTCGCATTCAAGTCCATATATTTAACTAATTGTGCAATCTTAAATTTAAACTATTTAAATAAATATGATTAACTGATATTTATTAATCTATCTAATAAATCATAAAAATATGAGGATTTCAATATATACAATATTCATGTATATGAGAAATATGATAAAAATTAATTTTTCTTTATTCAAATATATAAAGATATCTAAATCGTATAATATAAATTGTATACATAAATAATAATAAATTTTGTAATTTATAATTCATTTAACTCAAAAAAAATCATACATCACACAACATTATTTTATTTTTAACAACCTTTAAAAGATAAATTTATATTTTACAACATTACGATGTGAATAGAAAGATTACACCGATAAAAATTTGATTATATAAACATTCTCACTTTCAACGTGTTATCAAATCATACCCAACTCATAACTCAATTAAATGCTACATAATATTATTTTGCAATTATCAAAATCGTAAGTATGATCCTCTTACAAGAACATGAAATCTATGGTTAACTATAAGGATAAAATTATTTAAAAATGGAAACTTAATAACGAATAAAAGTTTATTTTGTAATTATATAGATAATTCCTCTCATTAATGGTAGGAATTATCTATATTCTCCTTAATTCTCTCCAAATGGATATTCTATTTTAAAAATCTTATAATTTACCACTTTATCATTATTTTAATAAACTTTTTACACTATTTTACATTCAAACACATTTTACATTGGAATACCTACTTTTAAATGAATCTACGATTATTTACAAATCTTTCACGGTTCTCTCTTGAAATTTTACGTTACAGTACACGCATTTAAATTAATTACATAATCCAAAATTTAAACAAATTGATCAGCTTAATCAACTAATATTTATTAATAAATCTTAAAAGATAACATTTTCAATATGTATACTACAAGCTCATCAGCAAATTGGTAAAAAAAATCATTTAGATGCATATATATATATATATATATCACATAACATAAATTATATACATAAATGACAATAATAAATTTATTTACTAAATGAATTTATCATACATTACACTATAAAATTTTGTTAACGTCAAATACCTAAAATTTTAAACTTTTTACAATTATTTAGAAACTTTTCTCAATAATCTTCTAATATTTCGTATTCAAGTCCATATATTTAACTAATTGTGTAATCTTAAATTTAAACTATTTAAATAAATATGATTAACTAATATTTATTAATCGATCTAATAAATCATAAAAATACAAGGACTTCAATACATACAATATTCATGTATATGAGAAATATGATAAAATTATTTCTTCTTTATTCAAATATATAAAGATATCTAAATCGTGTAACATAAATTGTGTACATAAATAATAATAACATTTTAATTTCTAATAAATATCGTACATCACATAACATAAATTTATTTTTAACAACATTTAAAAGATAAATTTATATTTTACAACATTACGATGTGAATAGAAAGATTACACCGATAAAAATTAGATTATATAAACATTTTCACTTTCAACGTGTTATCAAATCATACTCAACTCATAACTCAACTAAATGCTACATAATATTATTTGCAATTACCACAATCGTAAGTATAACCCTCTTACAGGAACATAAAATCTATGGTTAACTATAAGGATAAAATTGTTTAAAAATGAAAACTTAATAACGAATAAAAGTTTACTTGCCTGATTCAAAAAGGTTCACAAGTAGATAATCTAATCATAAGTTCTACGCTCTTCTCAATTACAAATTTGTACAAAGCTCTTCTCAATTTTCTTCAACTTTTTTACATTTACCTCCTTATATTTAATTAGTTATGTTGATTATTCATTCTAATTATTCTAATAAATTCGATTATCAAATGTTCATTAATCCATTGCTTTAAAAAAGATGATAATTTAATATATATACAACAATCATATTAACAAAATGGTGAATTTACTTATTAACTCATACATATAAAAACAAAATCCCATAGCATAAATTATTTACATGTATATAATATTAACAATTATAATTTACAATTTTTTTGAGTTAGGATATTAATTTTTACAATGACATGTAGTTAACGAGTATCGAACCCTCAACGTTATATCTGAGCGCTGCAAGTCATTTTAGATTATGGTTAATATATCATTATAAATTTATTATTTATATTGTATAATAAAAAATAATTTTAGCAACAATTAAAATGTGAATACTATTTCTTAACAACATTACCGTGTGCAACGCACGGGTTACACACTAGTGAAGTAGGATGGTTTGGCGAACGATTCTGTATGAGGTATTTACATGACCCTGACTCCCATGAGTCAGCTTGATGTGGCTAAAATCAGGAGTTACACCGGGCCAAGTGAGGTCATTCCTCCCATCGGGCACACTTCTTCGATACTATATTCTGACTTTGTGATTGATTTGGTGGCCACCCTTGATTTTGATTTAGGAGTGTGTTTCGAGGTGGGCGGTAGTTAGCTGTTATGCATTACCACCAGTCCGGATATGCAATTGGTATATCTACCCTGGGCATTGCCTCGAGTGCCTTGTCGCATGCCTTATCGCGCCTTTTACGAGTTTGTTTTGTACCATTCTTATAGAGTGCCCTCTGATAGCCTCCAGTTTATGGAGGAGTTACGGTACTGTATAGACTATGGGAATATATAAAATGTGTTAAGTAGGATATGGGTAACGCCTTAACGCTATTTTAATACTTTTACTTTATTGTAGACATATTATAATAGTGTATTGTACTATATAGTAGATAGTTTAACGGATCCTTAGGAGATGTGAATCCTGAACATCTCTTGAGTTACTGCACCCACGTTAGACACTGGATAAGAGATGTCAAACCCCGTAAACATCTCTGACGCCGTTACACTCATATTTACCGTTGATTTAACTTACATAAGATCTTTTAGTTCTGACTCGAGTGTTTTGTCTTTTCAATTCACTCGGGTCAGCCTGAGCATTTCAAGATTTAAGACCTTATTTCTGGAGGATGAAGATAAAGATTTGTACTATTATTATTTATGATATGTATTCCACTGCATCATGTTGTTCCACTGCATTTATTTATTTCTTTATTCCTATTTTATGTAACTCTGATTTTTGATTGTAAAAGAATAATCAAATGTATTTGTAAAACAGCTTCATGAACTGTTATTTGATTATTATATTTTGTCATTCCGCTGCGAGATTCTGTATTTGTTTTCTTTCTTTCTCTTTTTCTTATTTACCCCATAACAATCTTCCTTTTTGAATGGTTTGAGTCCGGCATGTGTGTCTGCTTAAAATGTCCAAAAAGGCATGTCGTTACAGATAATTAGTAACTGTTATGATATATTAGTTGATTTGGATGTTGATTGAAATTGGATGTTTATTGATTGATATGCTGTATGTATGGTTGTTATTTATTTTTATATATCCTTGTTATTACCCCATATATATTTAACATCCTATAAATCATCACCTAAATTATTTTGAATAAACTAAGAAATAGGTTGAATGATATATACCTATGACATTTAATTATGGGTTGAAATGATATATATCCATCCATGTAAGTAAAATTAAAATAACTGATCACTTGGCCATAAGGTAGAAAACTATATATGGACACCGGATTTGGTTAAATTAAATGGTTTTAAAATCATGAAATTTGATTTATATGAATTAAATTATTTTATAGTTCGAGATTTGAAATGTTGAAGTTGAAACTGTTTAAGGATTAATTTGTAACCTTAAGTTGAAATTGAGATAGGATTTGAATTTATCGAAAGTGAATTATTTAAAAGGTTTAATTTTTAATTTAAACTTTGAATTTACTTTATTTAAATTGGTATTTTAAAGATTTGGATGTGAAATGGATTTAAACTAAATTGTTTTAAAATTGAGTATTTGAATTGAAACTTTCAGCCATTGAATAGAATTGTTTAAATTGACTTTGAAGTAAAGTTTGAAATCGTTTTGAATTGAGGCTGATTTAAACTGAAATTTGAATATGAATTTTACTTGATTTGGAAGTCGAAGAATGGATTTCTTCATGATTTGGAAGATGAGTTCAAATTGTTGTGAAAGAAAGAAATAGTTTTAATATAAACTATTTTAATAATCAAATTATTCTAAATATATAAACTATTTTAATTATATAAACTATTTCAGTATAAACTCTTTAATAATCAAATTATTTTAATATATAAACTATTTTAATTATCTAAATTATTTTTAATATCAAAACTATTTTATATTCAAACTATTTTCAATCTTAAACTATTTTAATTATCAAAACTATTTCCCATATTAAAACTAGTATCCAACTATTCTCAATATTCAAAACCATTTTTAATATTCAAACTGTTTTAAAAGTGGGAATTGTTAGATTTAAATCATTGATTTAACTACGATATTTTGAAGGTGTAACCTATTTGAATTCGAAATGATTTTTGAAGTAAATCTGATATTTTAATATGAAGTATGACTTTTTCTTAAAATTTAAAAGAACCGACCGGTGTGTAAAATGGACGATTGGTTGTTAAAGAGACCGGGGCCGATGAATGACATACTCTTTGTCATTCTACCGGAACTACTTTAACAACCGTGTATGCGGTGGATGTTATCCAAAATGTAGATATTGACTTGGCGATGTTTGCCGAATTGAAGAAAGAGAACGATGATGGATGACCCCGACACTTGTGTCAATTTGAAATTACTAAAACAGGAGCATATGTATGGCCAAGGGGTTAGCTACCTTTAGGGGCCCCACCCCTTCGTATTATATTGACTTTTGACTTGATCGGTGCACATTGATTTGATTTTAGGGGTAGTGGACTCGGTAGGTGGTAGTGGCTACGATGCTTTACCACTAGCCAAAAAGGGTACACTGGTAAACCCTACCTTAGGCATTGCCACACATGCCTTGTCATACTTTTATCCTTATACGTGACCACTACGATTTTGTTTTAGTGTTGTCATATCATGGCACCTTCCTGACTACCAACGTTACTGGTGGTGTCACAAGGCAAACTGTAAGACAATGCTTAAAAATGTGTTAAGGGAGATTAATGTAAAGCCTTAACACTAATAAAAATGTTTATATTACTGATTAGATACTACATATATATAATATCTTACTACATATAGATAGTTTAACGGACTCTTAGGAGATGGAAAATCCAGTAACATCTCTTAAGTTATTGCATGCATGTTATACACTGGATGAGAGATGTAAAACCCCATAAACATCTCTGAAGCTATCATACTCATGTTTACTTGTTGTTGATTTAACTTACATAAGAACTTTTAGTTCTGATTCGAGTGTTTTGTCTTTTCATTACGCTTGAGTCAGCCTTAGCATTTCAGTGTTTGAAGACATTATTTTTGGAGGAAGAAGACAGAGTTTGGTATATTATATTATTAGTATTATTCCGCTGCATTATTTTGGTATGTTTTTTTTATTATACTCTGGTTATATTGTAAAAGTTGTGCAATCAAATGTATATTATAAAACAGCTTCATGAACTGTTTGTTTGATTATTATATTTTGTCATTCTACTATGAGATTCTGTGTTTTGCTTTCCTTCTTCTCTCTTATTTTCTTATTAAACCCCATTGACAATCCACTCTTTTGAATGGTTTGAGTTAGACATGTGTGGTTTATTTTCGATTTAAACCGTCCAAAAAGGTGGGTGGACACACTTACTTTTTGAATGAATCCATCTGCTCACTTTCCGGTGAGGTGATTCGTTTTGCTGTACAAGTTCAATCCACTCGCTCTCCGACATGCGAACTTGTACCATATGGTTCCTTGCCTCATCTTTCCGATCGAAAGAACCATGTTCAATCAGTTCGTAAATCAATATCAGGTGGTAACCAAGATTTGTTGGCGTTTTGAAATCAATATTAGTCACCACATTCAAATGACTTTCAAAATCAAGCATTCATTCATAAAATTCTGTTAGTACCTTATGTATTGTTTTTTATGACAACAACCATTTGAGATCATATAAAATATAGATACTAATGTTTTATAAAGTTATATATATTATATAGTGCAAGACATAGACGGGTATTGATTAAGAAGACTGTCCAGTATCAAGAGCAAACTCAAGAGGCCGATAAAAAGGTTGATATAGAGATACAAGAGTTAGAGATTGAACACTCATTAGTTTGAAGATTCAAGATATTAAGATAAGTTATACAGTTGTAGATTATTTTATTAAAGCCTTGTTAGCACTTCTTTGATCTCTCATCATTTTTTTCAAAATTTTTTTTGAAATCTGTTCTTCGAATTTTCAGATATCTTGGTTTTCAAGAAAAATAATTTTTAAGAATCACTGTTTTCAAAATGATCTTTCAAACATCTTTTCAAATAGCTTTCAAATGATTCCTAACCTTTTAATTATTTATTTATAAAATTATTATATTAAGTTTTTAAGTATTTAAATATATAGTTTTAATTTATTGTATTTAGATATAGATTTTGGTTTTATGTTCTAAATGTTTATGGTATTTAAAAGTATTTTTTGACATTCATTAATACTTTGATATATATATATTCACTTATACTTTATATATTATTTTATTTTTCAAAATAAATTTATATTTATATCCTTTATATATTAAAATATTTCAAAATAAATTTATAAAGTTTTCTTAAGTTTTATTATGATTAAAATGTGTATAAACTATGCTGAAATGATTTATAAAGTATCAAAATATTTTACAAAGCTTAATATTTTCAAAATAATTTTTATAAAGTAATTTTTCAAAATACGAAAGGATATGTCGACATATCCTCCTTATGTATGTCGACATGTAGACCGAAATTTTCAAAATTCAAATTTTGAATGGAAGTGTCTTTTCATCGTAACTCTTCACGAATGGACATGACTATTGTTTCTCTATAAATAGAGGTTCTCTCATCAAATTTTAAAAAATTACTTTCTTATATTTTCTCTCCTCTTTCACTCTCTTGATTTCTAAAAAAAATCTACTCAAGGTCTTCTCAAATTCAATTAGAATTAAATTTAAACTCTATTGATTTGATTTCTCTATTGAATACTCTCTGATCTCTCTCACTCAAATCATGATCAAAGTGCTATTCAAGAGGCTACAGGACTATTTGTATTCAAGATTAAGACATTGATTTCGTAAACTCTTTTTAATCATACTCAAATACTCTTGGGTGTGCTTGGTGTCCTTGAAATCCAGGTGGATGTGCTTTTGTCCTGTTTGAATTAAGTGGGTGTGCTTGGTCTCCCATTTGAATCTAAGTGGGTGTGCTGGTGTCTCATCCGAATCCAATGAGTGTACCCAGAGCTTAGAAAATTTGGAGGGTGTGTCTCATAGCCTTGAAATTGAGATTGTATAAACTTTGATATTTGAAAAGAAATCTGTACAAGAAATTGTACGACACTGGATGTAGGGTAATTCGAACTAGTATAAAAATCCTACTGTGATCTCTTCTACTTTTTACTTTTACTGCCTATATATCTATCTCTGTTTGCACTATGATTGTCATTTTGCATTGTTTAAACTATAATCTTAAAAGAATTCAAAAGGATTCATAAAAGTTAGTAAACACTATCCCCCTTAGTGTTAAATTATCCTTAAAATCCTTACTTCCGTAAACTAACAAATACAAATTCAAGCATCAAAAAAACATCACAACATCTATCCTATCAAGAACTACAGCCAAATATGGGACTCAAAGCGTGTCTAGAGACGAATCAAGGTTCCATACACAAGTAAGAGGCCTGATTGTAATACCAAATCATTTATTGAAAACAAAGGTAAAGTGTGGGAATCAAACTTGGCTCCCTTCCATCCTAAACATGAGATAACTACCCTTGACATAGATCTAAGGCCGCTTCCATACGCATTCACTATAGATAGTGGCTACTCCTATTGCACCACTGCAGTTTGGTTTCTTAATATTGCGGTAACCGATTGTTATGAACCTTCTCTTCAATCAAATCTCGTAGGTGCCTACACTCGTTTGCCTCGTCCCCATCCAGCTAACGGAACAGGAAAAAATTTCTAGACCTTTTTTCCAGATCCATGGGTTCTCTCTTTAGTGGTTTCCGATAGGGAATCTACCTCGGTATCCAAGAAATCATTTTTGGGGTTCCGGTCAGCTTCATTTACAAAGAAAACTTTGATTCTCTCTTCACATGCTTCGGTCTTTCTAAGCTATCATCAGCCTTCCTTTTTCCATTATCTTTCCCAAACCCTACTCCGAATGGTCCATCATCTTCGGGGTTCCGGTCCACCATATACAATGTTAACTTCAGCATTTTCAGCTTCAGCGTTGTCCTGATACAAGTATCTTTCATCCTCATGATAAAATTCTATAAGATCCATTAGTGGATCCCTTTCCAAAGCAATTTCAAAATATGTTTTACTCACAACTTCAAATACTATTGTCACTAGAACTATCGATGGATCCGGCTTATGAACCGCAGTGGTTGCTGCGTTAAATCTTGTCAGATAAGTCCTTAGGATTTCTCCAGCCTTTTGTTTTATGCTCGAAAGCGTCATCACATTCTTTAGTCGAGAGATATGAACTCTGAACTGCCTCATAAATTTGTCCACCAATTTGGCCATGTGCTTACGGACCCATTCTCTAACTGCCTAAACCACATCGTAGCTAACTCATTCAATTACAATGGGAAGTACCGTCGCATTACATCTTCAACTGCAGCTAACACCATGTCGGATGTATCTCGTCGGATCTGTCCTTCCCTTCTACATTTTCAGCGTTGGTAGCTTGAAATAGGGTGGATTCTCTGCATACCGAATGCTAGGAGTGAATGGGTTTCTGTTCACTACCTCCAGACTCGGCTTTGGTGGTCCACCTCAATGCTTGTCTAATATTTCAGCAATTCTATCATTATCGTCCAATGGAAGTTTCTATTCTGTGTATTCATTTTTCCCTCGTTCCTATAGGGAAGTTCGAATACATACTCCTCTGGTTGCACATTTATATTATATTCACGTTCTATGGCTCAACATCATTTCTCAGGTGTGCTACATCTTCGCCTAAGTTCAAGTCTAGCATGCCCCCAAGTCCTTCTGGATCAGCACCAACTTGTGCTTTGGGATCAGTACCGACTTGTTTCACCTCTTCGAGGGTTGCTCCAATTTGTTCCGTTCTATTTTCAATTGCATTCATTCTACCTTTTGGCCTCTGGTTTTGGTCTGCAGCAGCTCCAGTTGTTCTCAATTATCCCATCCTTTTGAAGAATTCCTCCATCATCTCATCCTGGCGGGCTATCATTCTCTCTCTCTCTTGCATTTCTGTCATCGTCATCTCCATCTCAAAGGTGGTTATATAGATGGATAGGGGTTAGATCCTAAGGACGCCTCCTGGCTGCCCCTATGTCCTTGTTGGCTTTCTCCAATAGTAGTTCCTTCGGTTGATAGTCTCATCATCTTCTTAAATTCAAGTACCAATTCATCAAACCCTAGTTCTTCTCAGTGAAAGAACCAAAATGTTTACTCCAAAATTTGAACAAACACCCAATTACGTAATAAATATGAATGATATCAAAGAAAATGAAGAAATTGCAAGAAAAGAACACGAAATTTTTATAGTGGTTTGCCATATAATTCGGCTTACATCCACTTAGTTGATTTCTATTGATTATTTTCTATTTTTACAAAGCTATTTTTACAACATGGTAGGAACCCGGTTTAGTAATTTTGAAAGTTATGATTTTACAACTAGTCGTTGCTAAAAGTTGAGAATTAAAGAGAAGAAAAAAGTCTCGTTTTCAAGCACACTCCAACTCTATTTCTAAGCAAAGATCTCCCCATTTTGCTCCAGAAATCACTACATGCATCTCCACATCGTGCACGTTTTTCACAAAAGTAGCTCGACCGACCCCAGACCATGCTTCCAGATCGACGATGATCCATGGGACATAGGTCGGCATCGAATTGACTTCGGGCCTTGCTTCAGGCCATTTCCTATGTTTCTCCCGGTATGACCTCAGGTCATCCGGAGGTTGCAGTGCTTCATATTTTTTTGTCAATTTCCCTAGGAAGTGCTTGGGGTTTGGATCGGCACCGATCCAAAGCACCCGATCCATGAAGCCATTTTTCAATTATTCAACTTTCTTTATATTTCTTCACTTTATCATCTTGTGATATTTTTCTACGTATGTGTATCTATTTCTCCATCGTTCATTAGTAAGTTCGATTATTAAGTCCGTTCGGAGACTGCGAAAAATTCGATCGTAACACAAGGTCTCTCTTTACTTCTTTTGTCATCCCTCTCTTATTATAGATGTTGTTTCTCAGCCATCCTCTATAACCATTTCTTCATTCTCTTATTCCTTTTTCCATCCTCCATCACTTTGGTTTCATTCTTTACAACTAATAAGCATTCCACAATTCCTTTATACTGTGATGAATAATCAATTTTGTTCTTCTATCTTTGCTTCCTTGTTGCCCTTCTTGTATCGTTACCATGAAGTGGAGTGGTATCATGATCTTCAAATTTTTATGGAACATCAAAGTCTTCTATACTTGAATCAACATTCATTATTCTTGACCCAAACGGAAAGGCGGTGTATTGCTTATTAATTTTGCTTCATTTTTCTTCTTTCTTTAGGTAACTGTAAATGTGTATAAGATTGAATGCAACTCCTTTATTGTCTTCTATATGTGCTTCATAAGCCTTTTCAAGCTGAAATATTATAATTATTATATGGTTGTTATGCCATAGTAATGTGTGTAAAAGGTTGTAACTAGAAAGTTACCAAATTAACATATGAGGCCCCGCTTTCTAATCTTCTATCAACATAAACATTACCTTATTCATTTTTTGACATGCCATATTTATCATTCTCCATTGAGTTTCAACGACTCGATGTTTCTAAGAAGATTTATTAGGAAGGTGAAAATTGAGCAAGTTGCAAATGAATTACCAGATTACATACTCAGCTTGTGACGTACCATTCTTTGGATCTTTTGAGCAATCCAGCCAACATACAGAAAGTTATTCTTGTTCGTTACTCAACTATCTTCTTTGATTTGTATTTTTGACCACTAGCTTGCAATTTAGGGAATTGAAGTTCTGTAATCCCCGTGTGCTTGTACTTCTCTGACTTTATTTTGCTTCTTGACCAGAATCACCGTACATTTTCTTCTTTTTTGTAGTCTCCAAAATTATTTTGCATTTGAATAAGGCCCAATCATAAAAATCAAATTGACTATTCAAATTTCTACTTAAGTCATGCATTAGATTATAGTTGTTTTGAGAGTAACTGCTTGAATTTTACAATCAGTATTGTGGATTAATATTTGACCACTGATTGATTAGTCGATCATTGTATCCAATGCTAATTTGTTGTGACTACTGAAGAGAACATACTTGAGATCATTGTTGCAAATGTTGTTAGAAATCATGATAACTCTATCGATTGGGCGAAGGATTACTATAAAAATCTAAACTTCAGTTGAATTGTTGGAAGATAGGGTAGGCAGAATTCATTGGTTTCTTTCCACTTTGGCCGTTAGACCTTTTTTGAATAAGTTTTGATATTAAGAGAATGAATGGTGTGTAGAAGTAAGAGTAGAGAATAATTTGTGCTTGTTATAAATGCAAAAATAGGATATTAAATAAGGAATCGAGCAACGGTTAAAAATATTACGGTCACTTTATCTGACATTTGTAATGTTGAATAAGTAGGCAATGGTATTATTTGTAATGTTGCCTATCAAGTTAGTCGGTATTCTAAATGTCCGCTAACTTAGCTGGCCAATGACATACTAAATGTCGGCTAAATAAACAACCCCTAAGGTTTCCAAAACAACCCGGGGTTGCTTTGGCTGGTAAAAAATAACCAACCAAAGCCTTATGGGGGTGGGTCACTGACTGACCAATCCCTTGTTGGATATGCTCAAAATTCTTTTCTTTTTCAAGAAAATGAATTTTAACCTTTTTTTTAAGTGAAGGAAGTTTTTTTGCGAAGAGAATGAACGTATGTAGTTTGAAAACAAATTTTGCGTTTTCATTTTTCAATGTGTATTTCAAAATGAAATAGAGAGGAGAAAGTGTTGGAAAATGATTTTAACATATAAAATTAAAAATGACCTTTTTCTTGTTTTCCACCTTTGGGAAAATATCAAAAACCATATTCTATCTTATGCTTCTCTATTTATTGTAATGGCTAGGATTTTCTGCATCTTCCTTTACTCCCACACTATTTGAAATACGTACCGAAAATACAAAATTCATTTTTGAGCCAAACAAGCTTGAAGTTTTTTAACTTTATTTTTGTAAGAAAGAAAGTACACTTTCCTTCCTAAAAAGAAGGATCCCTAATTTGTTTGTTAGTGAAGATGTGCTATTGATTCGAGTTTGTAATAAAAGATATTATGTTCAAGAATACAACTTTGTGAATTTTTTAGACAACGTTCACTACTAGGATAGACATGGATATTTTTGAGTGGACGATGTAAAACAGTTTTTCAATCCAAAGTTCCTACAAAAATTTAATTGGCTTTATAACAAGAGATAGCATATGATATTGATTAAACATGTTTAAAAAATAGCATATGATATTGATTAAACATGTTAAAAAAATAGTATATGATACCGATTGGAAGAATTTGGGTAGATTTACTAAAATTGAAAATTAACCATACATCCTCATTTGCACAACAACAAAAAAAGTGTTTTTCTTCCATTTCACATCTACATGACAAGCACTTAAAATTTTCAAATAATAAAGCATCAACAAATGATGGTAAGAGATGTCAATTTTAATGTTGATGGATATAGCTCGATGATAGGAGCTGGCTGGTGATGTGAAGCTGATATTCAAACTATATTAAAAGAAGTCAGATTCACTAATGACTAACGACAAATTTACAAAACTAAATTTAACATTATTTCAAACAACAAATTCAAAATATAAAAAGGACTTGGTTTATGTGATTCTAATGAAGGTGAAATATAGATATATTTTTGTGTAAATTAGGATCCACCATTTATTTTCAAGTTTCATAAGCGGAAACCTTCTTCAAAATCATGTTTTAAATTACACTTCTATTTTTATTTTCGGTAAGAAATTATTTTTTCAATATTTTCAAAATTTAAATCTATACCTAATCCCATGTTTCAATAACCAAGACTTTTTTTTGAAAAAATACAGATATTTACAGCTTTTTCTACAAATATTTAAACTTTTAAAAAATTCAAATATTTAAGGTTTTTTCGACAAATATGCTAAACATGTGTGTTTTTCAAAACTTGATTTTTAGGAAGGACAGCTGTGTAGTTCTTTTTAAAGGCTAGCGGGCTTTTATCCTTGGTCCCTACCAGTTTATTGATAAAAAAGACAGTTATAAGCAAATACAGGAAGAAATTAAAAGATAACAAATAAGAAAAGCAAAATACAACAAAGGAAAAATTGTAGACAAACATCGGGGAAATACTGCTAGTGAGGAGCATAATTTTCCTCTGTGTCGCTACAGACAAAGCCTCTTGCACGAGCGATAGACAACTATATCCTAGTATATATATTTGCATCCGAAGACAAGAGAGTTTTGAATATACTATTATTTCTCTCTTGCCATATTTTAGCTGTAAACTTTTTGAGAATCATTGTGAGTATCCTTCTATTATCGTCCTTTAGTCTTGTAGTTTTATAAATCCAGTATCATTCATAATTCAATCCTCTAAATGGATGGGCATAATTAAGATCAATCAGGAGCCTAGTCCAAAGAGTATAGACATAGGAACATTCAAAGTAAAGGTGGTATGTGGTTTCAATATCAGAGAGGCAAAGTACACGACACCTATCAAATAGAAAGCCAAGAGAATAGAGCCTATCACATTTCTGAAGAGCATTATTGGTTATTTTCCGTAAGTGTAAGTTGTCTCTGACTGTTCCAAAGGTATACCATATCCTATTGCTCCATGGATCAAGAGAGAGATTGGAGATATTTATTAAGGCATTGTACATAACACTAATTGAATGTTGTTTGCTCAAGTAAGACCAAGATAGACCGTTTTGATTCATATCATATCTAATGGTCATTAGAGAGTTCCATAGTTGTCTAACTCTTATGCAGCTAGTATAGAGAAGAATAATCCTTCATATTGAATGTACTCAGAGGCAAGCACATTACCAGGGATGCCCGTGGACATTTTTTCATTGTAGGAAAGGGCATTCTTTAGGATGAGACCATGATCAGCCTATGTTGTATGCCAGAAGAGATTTGTAAGGGAGTTTGCAGCATTGTGTCTTGTGTGAGGGAGAAGAGTAGTTCTCAGGTTTAGCAGGCTCCTCCATACCCAGCTGGTAGAGCATGGAATATCCATTATCCCAAATCTATATTTAATTTTAAATGATATTTGAGCATCCAAAGGACCTGTAACAACCCGAGCTTTTGTGAAAATTTATTATTGTCATTAAACAATTATTGTCCCTAGCTATTTGTTTTGGAGTTTTAAATCGGTTTGAAATTCCTTTGATAAAAATTGGTTAAGTGTTGTTGGGCTTTAAAAATTTAATTATCCACTTCTTTTGTTGCCGAGATAATCATGTATACCCGTTCCCCTTCATTTCTTTTCATGGCTAACCCTAAACAAAAGAATAGAAATAATGGCGGTCTCGTATCTTCGTTTCTCCTGGCGATTTAGGGCTTCGAGATTTTCGAATTGACGTCGCTTGAAGGGGTTTGTCGTGCTCGTCTTCGCTTCGACAGTGGTGAGTGAAAACTCACATCTAATTCACTCGACCCTGTTGGTTTTCGTTCATTTCTAGTTAACTTCAATCTATTGGTTTAGTTGTGAAAATTGGGTTTTGTCGACTTTGACTTCGTTCGAATTTACCTGATGTTTAGGGGATTTGACGTTGACCATTTTAAATTGATTGCCATAGTATCGAGTTGTTTTTGTGGTTTCTTCGACTTTGAATGATTTCGCGGTTATCGTGGTTTCGATTTTTGTTGTTCGATTTTCTGATTTTCCAATTTTGTTTATGTGGACTTTGTTCGAACCCTTATATTCTCGTGAGGTTGGGTTTCACAGTTTGGTTTTGTGAATTTCTGGTGACTTCGGGATTAACTTTGGTTTGTGATAATTTTGATTTCTCTGGCCATTAGTAGTTTTGATTCTGGCAATTCAATGACTTCGTTCATTCGAAGTGATCTACTTTGTTTCGATATTGAGGATTTTTAACTTGGTTCGACTTCGGCCTTATTGTCGTCTTCGACCACTTGACTTTTGTTTGTGAAATTTATTTGACAAAAATTGATTAGATAAATTTTATGAAAATAATTGAGTTTGATATTATCTCGAGTTGAAACGAATTGTACCATGCTTTTGCAAATGCAGTTTCGTTGTTTTTGACTTTGGTATTGTTTTGAACTATGGCTTGAAATCGCCTCTGTTTAGATTTCGCAATTCATTGCTTATTTACTTTGTGAGACTTCATATGTGTTCATACATATAGTTATATGTGTGTATACATGTATAGTCGAATTTGCACTGCAATTATCTATGTTCAAAACTGATATTATTGCTGGCATCTATTATGTTATTTGTCGAACCAGTGAGTATTGTGCTTGCTGGGGTAGCTTCTGGCTTCACTTTGTTGCATTTGAATCATGTCCTTCGAGTTGCCTGAGCACATGAAGTTGCTGCTGAACTCGTTCCTGACTCGTTTCAATTTGTGTATCCTTGATTTCTTGGTTTCATGGCATCAATTTTAAACTCGTTGTTCTTTTACTTGACTTGACTTGTTGACATGTGTGTTCACCCCTGGCTTTGATTTGTATTTCGATCGTGCCATGGTATTTACTGCTTATTTGTTCATGTTGCAATGACTTGATGGTCTTTATCATCTTTACTTGTGATATTGAACTTGTCAAGTTAATTTGTTGTAATCATTTGCAGTTGTATTTAGTTGCATTGCTTGTATTTAAATGGCCTGACCACTTTGATTGCCATTGTTGTTCTGTTGCTCCATTGTCGCTGGGTACTTGTGTGGTTTGGATTCACTGTTGCATTTCAGCTGTATCAGTTGCCTTCATGTACAAGTAGTTGTTAATGGTACCTTCTTGGGTATTGATGCATTACCTTGGTAACCTCGAGCTCTGCATAGTACTTATGCATGGAGTCATGTTGTTGTTGAGGTGTTGTATTGTTATATTTTGATAAAAATACCTGAGTCACGTGTACATCTCTCTGTTGCATAGTTCATCTACTTGTTGTATAACTTATGGTTCATGCCGCACTATGACTCGAGCCTGCTTGCATCGACAGTGTTATTTCATTGAGTCTATTATACTTCATGTTGCCTTGAGTTGCATAGAAATTTTTGAAGTACTTGAATATTGCCTCAGCTTTGCTTGAGCTCGAACCTTTGATTTTGATTTACTTGTAGTCTTGCCCTTGTGATCTTGTGGTGGCTGCAGTTTTGTTGCAGTTTGCCCCTCGTATTCATTTGTGACTGCAGTTTAGTTTTACATGCAGTTTTGCCCTTGTAGGTTTGCATTGTATTAATGCATTTGGATTTGTTTTCGAATTCACTTGAGTTGAATCCGTTATTTGGGTTTGACCTCGTATTCGTTCGTGAATTTTCAATGTGTACATACGTGCACATTGTCCATGTCTGTCTGCTTTGACCATTGAGGCCGTGGCATTGGGATTTGAATCTTCATTTGATTTTGGTTTGTTGACCTTTTGTGTATTTCAGGTGGTAGTGGCGAGGCAGTATACACGTGCGTATACTGCAGCCCTACCAGAGTTGACGTTTTAAGTTGATTATTTTGTTGTTGTTAATTGCCGTGTAGGCAATTTTGATGTTTTTAAGGTTATCTTCATTAATATTCTTTTCACTTATCTTTGTTGATGATTCAAATCTGCTGATTCGTTGTTTAACACTGTTTAGTGTTATATCTGCCATTATCTGATTCTCTTATCGAAGAGTTGGATATACGCGATTTCTGTGGCTGTCGTCTATTTGATTATTTGATTATTATTGCTTCTATGCACTAATAACTGAGTTTGAATTAGACTGACCCGTGTATTATTTTCTTTTGAATGTAATACTCGGGTCAGACCCGAGTTGTTTCAGGTTGTAGATTTCCTGCTTTGAGTTGTTGTTTGAGCTATGAAGACTTTTCACATCTTTTGGAGTAGTCGTGTCATAGTATAGGTTGATATGTATTCATGTAT
Organism: Allium fistulosum; assembly: GCA_030737815.1. Taxonomy (NCBI): domain Eukaryota; kingdom Viridiplantae; phylum Streptophyta; class Magnoliopsida; order Asparagales; family Amaryllidaceae; genus Allium; species Allium fistulosum. Next base: position 689,690,761 of record CM060908.1, on the reverse strand, counting down.
ATTAGTTGATTATGTACGTGTATATATAACTTCCAGAGTCGACAGTTGTAGTTGTATCATATGTATTGTGTCAACTGTATTGTAACTGACATCAGTTATTATATATATATGAGACTTTTTGTTTTATCTGTGTTCCGCATTTATATTATCTGTGTTATTATTATATATATTGTCCTAAACTATTATGAACCATCGTAGTTCGTTTTATATTGGTAATTGGGTATGTCGATGGGAGTAAATAAAGAAACGATGAAAAATGAAAAATATATACCGCTCCTATCGAGGTAACCAATACTAGTGTAAGGCCAACTACGGATGGCCGCTCCTATCCAGCCTTATTCTTCGTGATAACAGACAGTATTTCTTTTAATACTCTTTGTTATTGTGAGCATAGAGGTGGGGCGTTACAGGACCCAGATAGAGGAACAATAATGAGAATAGTGTTTATGTGTTTTGATGCTACAACCATGTTCCAAGTTCTCAAACTGATCTTGCCAAGACCAGCATGGGATTTTGGGATGGAGACTTTCGTGTATGAGATAGGAATGGGCTTCCTAGAAAAGCAATCACCATGCCAAAGGAAATGATTGAAGGCCTTGCTTAGATTAGACATGAGCTTTTTTGGTAGAATAAAGGTTCTAGAGTAGTAAGAGACCATAGTAGTGCCTATGGATGATATGACTGTCAATCTTCTAGCTTAGGATAGAAGGTGAGTTGGCCATGATGCAAGTTTGGATATGATATTTTCAAAAAGAGGGACACGCTGATTAGTGGTGATTCTAGATGATGTCAGGGGAATACCATGATATACTAAGTTAGGAGGCATTATGGCAAGATTAGAGAGGTTTAACAATTTAGAATATTGACTAGTGGTAAGGCTTGCTGATATTATATTAGATTTTGAATAATTTATAGCAAGCCATGTAACTTGTTGAAAGGTGGAGAGAGAGCTCTTGATGGCGGATATGCTCTGAGAATCAGGCTTAGAGAAGACTGGGAGATCCCTTACACTTTGGATAGAGTTTTATAGTTTTCAGATGGATTTTCTCTTGTAGCAAACAAGTAAGAAGTTCCATTATGATAATGAACAAGTAGGAAGGCATGGGATCACCTTGCCTGATCCCATAAGAGGAGGTGAAATAACCTTCTGGAGTGCCATTAAGAATTACAAAGAAGTTAGCAATGGATATTCAAGTGTATATCCATGCAAGTATTGGCTATGGAATTTTCATCTTGGTCTTGATGACAATTAGAGAAGACCGGCTTACAGAATCAAAAGCCTTTTGTATATAGTTTCATCATAAATTATGGTGATATGTTTTTGGTATTATAGCTCTTAAGAAGCTCATGAGTCAATAGGATGTTATGAAGAATATCTCTTTTAGGCAAATAGGCAACTTGGTTAGGTGATATTAAATTAGTGAGAACAAGCCTTGAGTCTATTGGCTATTATTTTAGTTATCATTTTGTAGATTACATGGAGTAGGCAATAGGCCTATAGTGTTGAACTGATGTAGGGTTGTTTATCTTGGGTATCATGGCAAGGTTGGTAGAATTAATTCCTCCTAGTAGTTTGTTGGTATTGAAGAAGTGATGAATAGCTTTGGTAAAGGATTAGTTGATGATGGACCAAGATTGTGTGAAGAAGAATGAGTTGAAACCATCGGGTCCATCCATGCTTGTAGAGTTTAGCCCAAATAGAGCATCCTTGATCTCAGTGTCTATAATAGGAGATATAAGAGGCATGGCTTCTGTTTGAGTGATGGTGGGTAGAGAAACTTCATGTAATTTATGTAGCATGGTGGACTCAGAGATATGAGAGTTGAAACATCCAGAGAAGTAAGTTAGAAAAGCACTGTTGATATCAACTGGGTCGGTATTTGTAATTCCTTGAGGGTCATAAATGAATAGAATCCTTGACTTGTTGTTCCTGATCTTGAGAGAAGAATGGAAGAACTCAGTATTTCTGTCACCGTCAAAAAGTAGCCTTTTCCTAGCTTCTATTTAAGGACTTGTAATTCATTATGCAGAGAGTTAAGTAATTCAATTTGCATATCATGTTCTATCTCAGGTAGTGTAGAGTGTTCAGGGGAAGATAGCATTTTGGTTTGTGTTATTTCAAGCTCTTGTCCGATGGAAGTAGACTTCTGAGCACCTTTACCAAATTCAAGTTTGGCCCATAGTTCAAAGTGCTTTTTTGTATTTCTGAGATGAGATTGTAGCTTATATATGGGATTTCCATGGGTACTGATGGATCAAGCCTGTGAAACAATTTTAAAAATGAGGGGTATTTAGTCCATATATTAAAAAAAATTAAAGACAGAAACTTTCTAAAAGTGTCCACTTTTCGTGAAATGATTTGGGGGCCATGATCAGAAATACCAGGGTTTGGGATAAGAGCACCATAGGATGGCCAAAGGATAAGAGTAGGCAGGTTAAAAAAGCAATGATCAAGTTTACAGAATGTCCTTCTACCTTCATGTTTTTTATTTTTCTAGGTATAAAGTGGACCAACGAAATTAATGCTGTTAAGCTAAGAAAGGTGGATGGAAGTATTTAGAGAAGAGATATAATTGATGGATAGAAGACAACCCCTAGATTTATGAGAGGTACTACTAATACAGTTGAAGTCTCCTAAACATAACCATGGGATTGTGAGAGATTTAAGTGTGGGAATAATGTCAAGGAGAACATGCCTTTGGGTGACCTAGTGTGAAGCGTAGATGAAGGTTGTTTGGAGGAGTTGAGAGGAGGGGATGTGACTTATATTAAGATGAATGTATTGAGAGTGGTTGCAAACAGACAATACACGATAAAGTAGCGGGTTCCACATAACAATGATTCGACCATATGGAGCCTCTTGAAGATTATCAACATATTGCCAGCAGCTATTCATATGATTGCAAGTTTTTTTTGTAAGGGTGTCATTGAGTTTTGCTTCAAGTATGTCTATCATGTGAATTTGATGAAGGTTAATCAGATCCTTTATTTCATCCTGTTTAATAATTGAATTGCCCGCTTTATGTTTCTGGCAGCTATGGTGTCAATCATTATATTTTAAGTTTTTGATTTGGCTGAAGGAGTCAGCTTTCTGGATCTGGTGTAGAATGCATCGGGTTTAACATTGGTTGTTTCGTCTGTGTTCTTGAAAAGGGTCTTGATTCCGTAGTCTTTTCTACTGTCATATTCAGAATTAGAATGATTTTGCTCTTTGGTCTTTTTCTTCCTTTTTTCCTTTTTCTTTTTGAGTATAAGATTTAAGTCTTGATCTTCATCAATAAAGGAAACTGATGTGTCTTCCAGAACAGATGGATAAGCATGGATAGAGTTAAGGTTAGGGTCTGCATGGATGAGGCCAGGAGATGAGATCAGAATGTTTGAGGAGGAAGGATCAGTAAAGACGGGATTAGAGGTGAAGATAGCATGGGACAAAGGGTCAAAAGATAGGTTATTGGAGGAGAGGATTTTTGAAATATGTAATGGAAGAGTGACATGCTGGAATGGAGATGTATGTGGTGATTGCATTGTATATGTGGTAATGTTATGAAAGGGGTCGGGAATTAAGGTTAGAGTGAGATTGGTGTAAGTGATATGATTCGGGTTGGCATTCTTGGGAGAAAGAGCGGAGTGGTGAGCGAGTTTGCCAGGGGGATCTATATGGTCATCTTAGTTAGTGGATAGGAGGGTGAATCTATTACTAGTGGTAATATTGGATTGAGGATTGGGTTAAATGGAGGTATGGGAATTGTTTTGGCTGGTGTGCATGTGCACATGCACAGGTAGGAGTAGATGAGCTAGTGTTATTTTGGTTGTGCACAGCAATATAATCTGAAAGGGATGTGGTATTAGTGACATGAGTATTAGCTGAGGCCTCGCTTTGTTGGCTGACCCACTGTGCAAATCGGAGGGGTGCTTGCCTAGTAAAGATTGTGTTGGCTGGACCATGTTCCTGTTTTGGTGCCAACCACATCCAAGTTTTTTCCAATCTGGTCTTTTAAGTTATTATTCAACCCATTAAAATTTATAACCTTCTTTCTCTCCCATCTCTTCTTAATATATATCTTGGTAAATTGAACCTCATTGTTTATCACCTGAACCTTCATTGTATCATCATCTCTTGGACCTGGGACTGTTTATTTCAATCTCATCAATAGTCATATGATCAAAACACTTACAAATAGTGCAAATCATGGGCTTCCAATCATATTTAATCACCACCTTTGATTATTCATCACATAGAATATATGCAGGCATCTCTCTTTCAGGGCTGATTTCCACTAGGCACTTGGCATATTCAAATCTACTTAGCTTTTCTATGGCTTCATTGAAACAGATCGGTTTGTCAACATGGTAGGCCAGCCAGTTGATTCCAGACATAGTCCATGTTATCATAGGGATGTTATACATAATACAAGTGAATCCATACAGAGACTGTCTGTACTACAGAGTGAATATTATTGAAATTTGGCTGCCACGAAGATATAATAAACATCTTTCCTTTGATAAAAAATTGGGTCAGATTTCAAATTTTGCTCCTGTCCTTAGAACAATAAAATTGAAAATAGAAATTGTTGCCATCTGATTTTACTTTGTAGTTACCTTTTAGCTTCCATGCTCTTTAAATATGATCGAATACAACTGAGTAAGAAAGATTTCCACCAAGGGAAAACCTTGCCAGATCGGGTGGCCTAATGATACGTATAGTTTCATGGGGTAAGGGAGGAGGAGGTTGGGTGACATCTGAGGAGGCGGTCAGAAGATTGGTGGTCCAGTCCACTGGATGAGAACAGTTGCCGCAAGGAAGGTACTAAAGGGATGATGGTATGGATGGAATGGTGGACATTTTTAAAAAGCTTTGAAAATGAACGACTGTATCTTTGAACTCAAAAAGTGTTTTACAAAAGTTTCCTATATTGTTTTTCCTCACTTAACCAGGGATCTGAATCAAAATATCCTTTAATGGAACATAAACCTATTAATAATGACTTGGAAGGCATCTTACCAATTGTGCTTGACGACACGGGTCTAATACTCAATACCCCTTGATAATAAAAACGCAAGCCAATCACAACTATAGATGCAGACTATATAAACATTAAAGCAAGGGTCTACCATAACAATCCTTCATTTAGTACTCTACCATGTCATACATAATATAACGCTGTTTACCTTACCCTCTTGGCTATATAAATGCCCCTCTTGTAATCTTTACAAGAGCTAAAAATTGCTATTTAGTTTTCACTCCCAAAAATAGAAACAGCACTTCATGGCATGCAAGTAAAAATGTCGCATGCTTCGTGGAACTTTCAACTTTGTTATTATGCACTAATAACACCTGCCATCCAAGGAACAACAATAGGAGCTTTTGGGTGCGCGTTTCTGTATGATTCGGAGTACTTGCCCTTGAAGTTAAGCCGAGGTTTCTCTGCCTGCAATTTCGTGGAAACAAGTTTCCTATAAGACTTGAAAATAGAATGACCCATTTATAAAGAAATTTCATAAACTTGCACACAAAGTTAAGTTCTAAAATTGAGTTTAAAACCTTAAAGGCAGGTCAATTGGAAGCCTTTGATGCAAACATGGATGTAGAATTTTGCTTGGTTGTCTTGTAAGCGCTAGATTTTGAGAAAATTACTTGATTGAATTGAAACATTTATGTTGATGCAAGGAATTTAAATACTTTTTAACTGACAAGCTTAAGTATATGAAACTTGTGGATTTTTGAAAATAGACCAGAAAGAGGAGATGAGATCACTATTGTGTCCTCGTCTCTCATGTGCCCACTAATTTCATTGAAACGTGGGTCGCATAAGAATACAGAATTGAAGCCAAATCCCTTAATCCTTTTTTTTTTGTATGTTTTCATATGCCCATTGAATCTCCTCTGTTCATTAACAATAATTCTAATTAATTAAAACGATGAAAAGTAGGAGATGAACATTTGACATTACGGGGTACAGAGGACATGAAAAGATGGATTCAAAGAATTTGAAGTGCTTAGGATTTCATTCGTAGAAAGAGAAACATTGTGATGCCTAGAAATGTAGTAAATATATTTAAACAAAACAACCCTGAATTAAAGTAACTCGATGTCTTAGGCACCTATATTTATTTGATTTCTACAACTTTATTTCATAATATAACCCCTCGAATAAAGATTTCTTGCATATATTATATTTACTTAATATATTCCAGTTACTTATCATATCTTTCCTGTATTATCATTCTAAAGAAAATATTCAGATTGTTATCCTTATCTGAATTGTTTACTTATAATTACTACCAAGCCAGAACAATGGTAGGTTGTGCTAGGTAGCCAATAACCAGCATAATAGTAGTTTTATACATCAAAAGAATTCACACCTTCCATCTATATGTATACCATTACCAGCTTGTATGCTCTATTGCATCATCTTTGAATGGGAATTGTTTTACTTTAAATCTACTTTATTTTTTGACTTCGGTCTATACGCTTTCGCACATCAATGGATATTTGCTTTTTTCCAATATGACAATTGCATATTTAATTCTTTAGTATATGAAATTGGTTTTATATCTATATCAACATCCACATCAGTTTTTTTAAAAAAAGAAAAAGACAATGATGTTTGTTTGACAAGACTGTTCTTATTGGTGGCACATTGTAATGAGCCTTGCATCCAGATCACAAGTATATTAATCATCAAAAGATAAGTTTATTTATCGGTAACCAAATACAAATGTCGGTTTCATGGAAATTTAGATGGATTTGATGATGTAATATAATTTTCATGCTACATGTGCGTCAGCATCTACACTACCTCCAATTACCCTTGGCCGTAAAAGTGGTAACTTTCTTATAAAAATGAAACTATTTAGTGCTTGTTTATAGCAAACTGTTGTTTAAAAATGTCAATACAGGAAGTGTCATGATGGTTATATAAGTAGATTGACTTGGAAGTAATTTCACTAAACAAAGGGGGTGTAAAAAAATATCCATACTAGCATACACTTAAAGGTTGGTGGGTGAAATACCTGTTTTAGCCAACACTCCTGATGTTTATGTTCATAAATATCTGGTGAATAACAGCCATATTCTGAGGGACAATAAACCCAAATGTTGCATCTCTTTTCTCCTGGTTTTGCACGTTGTGCTTGATCTAAACAAGCTTGACAACAATCAGCAGCGCTTTCTTTATGAAAAGTGAGACCCCATTTAACAGCGGTACCATCGTAATCGGTATGCAGCTCTGCATTGCATTGTGATGGCATGGATTGACCTGGGATTACTTCCTCTTCTTCTGTGCAACAATAAAGTAGTATTAAAAACGAATACAGTTTCAGTGGACTGGAACGCATAACTTGTAGGATTTTAGCATGTCATATATTCTTATGTAGGCTGCATAAATGTATTTTAGAATTTGTGTCAATTAGAGAATTACAAGGAGATTTTCAGTAAAACAAAAGGATACCAAAAAGTTAATAACAAATTGTACGCAAGTGATAGCATACCAAGTTCTTGTGCATTCTCTGGTTTGTCATCAACTTCTGTGTTATTGACATTAGATGGCATCCAAAATCCAATGTTTTCCAACAATCTGGGCCAATCAGACTTCAAAGCCTTTTTCAGTAATTCTGGAGACGAAGTTTTGTTTATATTAGTCTAGGGATAAAATCAGAATTCAAAAACAGTTTTAGGAAAATCAAGACATGAAAATAAACATTGGAACACTTGCTTGCTTCTTGGGGACGGATGTTTGATTCTGATGATAAATTCAAAAGTGTTCTCTTTTTTATTTCCTTAAGTTTCTCGACGCGCCAAACCTCCACTGCTTCTGTTGATTGAAGACGGAAGAATTCGTCATTTTAACGAAGACAAAAAGTTTATTACAAACAATATCATTTGAGAACATTTCTATAAAATAATAGTGTTATTGAATTACCAGACATTATAATGTACATCAGCAAGAAAAAAAGACAGTATGTGTTTGCTAAACATTAAATATACAAACCTAATCAAAGTATGTTAAGGTGCGTAAATATTTCCATCAAACAGTGGTCTGTCATTGTCAAAATTATATATTTATATATATCGTATTAAGCTCGTACTTCGCAGCGTAGGTGGGTGTCTAAAAAGTAAAATGTACTTGATGAATCAACGAGAGTGCAAGAAACATAAACTGTATACAGAAAAATTAACTTCATCTCCAAAAGCTAGCCTGTAAGGAGAATGCATCCAAGGAGTTATATGCACATAAACCTATTCAAACAGGTCATGTGAACAAAATCCCTAAAGAATAACAAATGTACAGATTTTCCACTGGGCTGTGCTTAATGTCTTATTTTTTGAACGACCAACTGATAACAAAAGGGAAGGTTGTGTAACTTGTGCTAAATAGAGACAGCATACTTTTTCCAGACTCACTTATGGATGAACTCTAAAATCACATGTGAGAGAGGCAATGTATCATTCATGTCAGCTACTGCAATGATAAAAAAATAATTTTTAATTATTTTGATTGAAAACTCCACAACACAATTCTAAGCCATAATGAAGCACATATACACTAATTTAAAACGTTGTCCAGCAGAAACTAAGAAATGAGATCAGTCGCACAATAACACTTCATTATATATTTCATAATAGCTATCATACAATCACTGACAGATGGGAGTTGGGTGAGACGTAAAAACTTTCTGAATTCTGACAATTTACTAAGAATACGCTAATGAAACTAAGAAATGAAATCAGCTGCACAATTAAACTTCATTATATATTTCATGATAGCTATCATACAATCACTGACAGATGGGAGTCTGATGAGACATGGAAACTTTCTGAATTCTGACCATTTACTAAGAATACGCTAATGACTGGGTCGTAATTGATAAAACTATGCATGTCCATGGCACATTGCCTAACAAAATTTTAGATAACTGAAAAGATGAAACTGTATTAGTACTCAAATCATTACTCACGTCTAGCCTCTCTACCTGCTCAAAGTCTTAAATTCCTTTCAAAATTTATTAGGATTCAATGTCTAACCAAGTGTAAGAAAATATATTCAAGAAACTAACCTAAAGTATTCTTCATAAGGGATCTCTTTCATTGAGGCAATGCTATTTATGGTTCACTCAACATCTCACTGTTATTTTTTTCATCGTCTTCCCAAAATAAATCTAAAGGGAGTAGCTATGACAAGCCAATAAAAAAGGCAGTAAACAAATAAATAAATAAAAATAACAGATTTCAATGCTTTGCTTATTGTTTGCATATGGTTTTAACATGTACTATCCTATGAATGCTATTTATCATGTTACCCAGAGTAACAGCGAACCAAAACAAGTGTTTCTAATACAATACTTCCAATTAATTACAAACTTATTAAGTTAGGTAATCTGTTCTAGCGAAAAAACATCATATACGTCTGGTTTGTGTTGATAATATATTATGTCAAATATGGGAAGTGGATAATGAATTTGCGAGGGACACTATGAAGTGGTATACGTTTATCTTAATACCAAATATTATTTTGTACCTCCAATGGAATTTCTTTTGTATAACAAGCAAGTATAAATTATATTCACGACGGTAATTTTCAGTCCTGTGTACCAATTGATTGCGTCCTCTACAGAGCAATTAGCAAGAGTAAATCAAAGTAAGTTATTAATATCTATGTGCTGCATACTATTCCACAAATAACAAACATTTAAAATAATAAATGTAGCAAGAAATGCTATTAACCAAATTAGCAACTACAGTGAGCACATGAAACAATAAAATTGTGCAATCTAACCCACCTTTTTGTTCGGTTTCGTTCAAACCTCTCAACTTCCCTAATATTTCATTTCCCAACTCTTGCTTCACATAATCCGGTAACTCCCATTTCTTCTTTTCTCCACTCAGCTCTTTCTTCAATTTCTTCATCTTTTACACATAATAAACATGATTATCACACAAAGAAAATTAATTGGAAACTTTTCAAATTCATTTGGAATATGACTTTACCACTCTAATAAGCTCCACAGGCTCTGCAGCCTTCCTAGCTTGATTTGCCTCTTCAATTCTTTTAAGCTGATCTTCAGTATACTTAAAACCTTATTTTTAGCGAAAAAGATAAAATTAAATTAAAACAATCATAATTGGTTATGAATGGGAATTTATTTATTAAATATAACATGTATAGAAAAGAAAATATCACAAAAATGGAAATTGACAATCGATTAAAAGTAGCAAATCGATCCTTAAATGTCAACTTAAGTATTCCAAAAGATAAAGAAATGAAAACCTGAAAAGGGTGTGGATTGATTAAAAGAAGAATAGAGAGAACTAATAACGAAAAGAGCGACAATGAGATTCAAAGAGCAAACGACAACAGTAATCTTCTTGTAAGAGAATCCAAAACCGAAAAATCTTGATATTCTCCACCGCCATTCTCCTTCGACTGCGCCTCTTGCCATGTTCTGCGCTTCATAGTGTCATTTTGTTCTATGTAAAGATCTGGTGGTTTTGAGTGTGGAGGTAGCAATGCTTCTTTATTGCGGTATTATTAATTTGTTTTGTTAGTTAATTAATCCAAAGTGGGAATTAGGAAAGGAGCAGGAATGGTGGCGATTGCTGATTGCGGTAGTTTATTCGAGTAGGAATTCTTTTTTAAAACGTATAAGAGATAGCTTGATGATCGAATTGAATCAGCAATTTATTCTGCTCAACTGTATTGTAATGTGCCAATAAGATCTCGGATAACATAAAAGATATTTTTTGAAACTACAAAAACTTAAACATATTTCTTCTGATTCTACTAAAACCAAATACATTGCTAAATCTATTCAATCCACCTATTATTTTTTTACAAGAAAATGATCACAGGTCCCTGTTTTTTATGTTGTTGTAGGAAAAGTGCATGTAGAAATGGATAGGTAAATCAGAAAATTATTGTCAAGGACAAAATTTCTCAGCATTTTAGCCTCAAGGACGGACCTTCAGTATTTTAGCATGAATGACAACTTTCTTTAGGTATCAGTTTTTAAGTTTTTAGGTATCAGTTTGTAGTTATCGGTAGTAGTTTATAGGTATCAGTTTTTAGTTCGGTAGCTGTTGGGCGTATTCTCACCCATGCGATCTCAAGACCAAGAAGCACCATGTTCGCCCAGGCTTGCCTAAGCTTCATTCGGCATCCCTACCACTGCCGAACCAGACTCACAACCACAGAACTACCGAACCAACTCCAAAGCAGCCTTCGCCGAATCAAACATCAAAACCTCTTCCATGCTTGCCGAATCAACTCTACCTCCCATGCTTGCCCAACCAACCTACTTCCCATACCACCGAACCAACTTACTCCAATACTATCCAACCATCTACCACCGGACCGGCTACCTCCATCCACTGTCGAACCAGAGGCAGGGGAAGCCACCACCGGACCAAAGCCACCACCGGACCATCTCACATCTACTACCGGACCGAAGCACTACCGAACCAAGGCGTTGCTGAGCCAACGTTGCCAGGCCAGATCGCATCAGCCCAGGCCCACCAGCAGCTACATACATCCAGGATCCCTACCCCCAGCCTCACTCTATAAATAGAGGGGTAGGGGTACAACAATGTGGACAAGTTTTGAGAGCTCAAGCACGGAGAGAACTTTCAAACAACTTTCAGATACTTGTATCAAAACTTTGTACTTGTAATCTGAACAAGAAAGGAGAAATAATATATAAAGTGGACGTGGGCACATTCTGGCTGAACCACTATAAATCTGCGTGTCTTTTACAGTTTAGCCCATGCTTTTCATATATTTGCGTAAATCACCCAAATCACTAAGAACAACATAAAATCAATTAAATCATACGACTTTGAGGTGTTTGTCCATTTTTTGTGCAAACATTTTTGGTGCTTTTCACTGAGAACTAGAAGCTCGAAGCTTCAGCTTCTTCCACTTAACCTTCTTCCTAACAGCGTCGTTCATCGCTTGGAAAACATGCCTCCCAAGCAGAAAAAAGATGTTAACAAAGAAAAAAACATCGCAACCAGCAGTCTCCCGGATCCAGTGGTCACTGATCAAGTAAGTCGTCCCCTTCCAACAGCAGTACCAAATGAAGGTCAGGCAAATCCAACCACCCCTGCCGCGGAACAGCCGGCAGCAATTACTAGGGCAGATCTAGACAGGGTTGTGACTGAAGTGACTAACCACTTCACATCCCAGCAAGAAGCATTGGTGGACCATCTCATGTCACGCTTAAGGGATGCTGAAGAGTCCAACCGCAACACTGAATCATGGGGTGAGTCCCAGTCTGGAGGATCTCAGAGACAGCAAAGATCTTCCTTCTTTGAAGGAGCTAACGACAGAAGCAGCCATGGTAGGAGCCGAGACCGAGCACAGCCCGAAGTTAGGCCTGAGGAGACGCTTGGAACCGAACCCCACGGGGGAGGTACCGGGCAGAGGTCAACTGTAGCTGAGCCTGTCATACTGCCTAACCACAGAAACACCAGTGAACGGGGCCGAGCTAGAGTCCAGCCCGAAGTTGGACCCGAGGAGTGCTTAGATCAGAACCCAGCAGGGGAAGATCGAGGCAAGGGCCAACTGTAGCTGATCCTAACATGCTCCCAGAAGACCAAAGACAGCCACTGGAAAATATCAGGAATGATAGACGATACCATCCCTATAGGTCATCCGGACGGAATCAGTCCCACAGAGCAGAACCGAACTCATTCCTATCTGCTCCAAATTCTGATGAAAGAATGGCACGCTTGTTCAGAGAGTGCGTCCAACGGGATCAAAGAGATCGAGGGATAGGCGCTAGGGTAACCAGCCCTTTCGCCCGCAATATCGAAATCGCTATCACCCTCCGAGAATGGAAGATGCCAACAATGGAACCTTACAAAGGGACCTTTGACCCCATTGTACACTTACAGAGATACACACAGCATATGCTAATGAGTGGAGCAATAGAGGAAGTACTGTGCAAATGCTTTCCACTATTCTTAGCAGATCTAGCGACCTCCTGGTTCTGTCATTTACCCCAAGGATCCATCAGCTCGTGGGAAATGTTGAAAGAAAAGTTTATCAGCCAGTTCCGCATTCATGTGGAACAACCCAAGGACTCTTATTCCTTATCCAGTATCAAACAGAAACCTGGAGAGAAGCTGCAACAATACCTAACCCGATTCAATGCCGCAGCGGCCGCAGTCAAAGATGGCGATGAGAAACTTATCCTAATAGCCCTCTGTAGTGGTGTGCATCCGGATACTAAATTTGCTAGAAGATTGACAAAAGAAAAACCAGCTACTTTACCTGATTTCTTCCATGAAGCCCAGAAATATATGAGGCTTGAGGATGCTGCCGTTGAGGGGCAGTCAGGACAACAAAATAAGGCAACTCACAGCAACGCGCCTGCTGTGGCAAGGGACGTTCGAAGAAATGGTTCCAGAGACAATGCTGGGGGCAAGAAGGGAGAAAAGCGCCTATATCGGCCAGGACCGAGATTCGACACTTACACTCCTTTGAATGAAACTATCAATAAAGGACGTTTCTCCCTGCAATAAACCACTACACGGGTTCACTGGAGATGCGAAGATGCCCCTCGGGCAACTGGACCTCTTTGTTAAAATTGGAAGTCATCCCCGCTCTGTTGTACGGAAACAAACATTTGTGCTGATAGAAAACCACTCGGCCTACAACGCCTTCTTAGGAAGGCCAGCCTTGTCTGACTTCCAAATTGTCCTGGCCCCATGGTGCCTAAAGTTGAAATTTCCAACGGACAATGGAGTAGGGGAAGTAGAGGGAGACCAAGATGTTGCTCGAGACTGCTATGTAACTGAACTTCGCAACAACCACAGGAAGGATAAAGGGAAAAGTGTAGAGATTGCCCTCTGTACAAAAAGTTTGGAAGCATAGCAACTAAAGAAAGCCCCTCCTCTTCGATATACCAGCGACCCTTTCAATGAATTAGACCCCAGGGACAAAGAGGAGGAGGCCACCGCCGAGCCTGTAGAGGCTATGGAATTTGTATCTGTGGACAAACATGACTCGAGTAGACTCTTGAAAGTCGGGTCCCAACTAAAAGCAGAATTGAAGGAACAACTCATTGACTTTCTCTGCCATAACTTAGATGTATTTGCATGGTCACACGCTGACATGACCGGAATCTCCCCTGACATAGCATGCCACGTACTAAACATTGATCCTGACAAGGCACTAGCAAAATAGAGAAAGAGAAGTATGGGGGCAGAACGATCAGCAGCCCTCGATGAAGAAGTAAAGAACCTGCTTGCCAATGACTTCATACGAGAAGCCATCTACCCAGAGTGGGTCACCAACCCGGTGCTGGTAAAGAAGGCTAATGGGAAGTGGCAAACATGCATTGACTTCTCCAACTTAAATGACGCCTGCCCGAAGGATTGCTTCCCACTTCCCCGAATCGATCAGCTTTTAGACAGCACAGCCGGGCACGAACTCTTATCTTTTATGGACGCATACTCAGGATACAACCAAATTCCTATGCATGCTCCCGATCAGGACCACACTAGTTTCATCACTGACCGGGGATTGTACTGCTACAAGGTAATGCCTTTCGGACTTAAAAAGGTAGGGGCCACCTATCAGCGCCTCGTCAACAAGATGTTTGTGGGGCTAATAGGACAAAATATGGAAGTTTATGTGGATGACATGTTGGTAAAGTCAAGGGGAGCCAACGATCACGTAAGCCACCTGGACGAAATGTTTCAAGTACTTCGCCAATATGGAATGAAGCTGAATCCTCTAAAGTGCTCCTTCGGAGTATCATCAGGAAAGTTTCTAGGATTCATCGTCCATGCCAGAAGAATTGAAGCAAACCCTGAACAAGTCCGAGCTCTGAAAGATATCAGGATACCTTCTACCCGAAAGGAAATGCAAAGCCTAAATGGGAAGGTGACCGCCCTGAGCAGATTCATCTCTAGAGCGACTGACAAATGCATCCCCTTCTTCGAAGCTCTAAAGAAAGAGAGAGGAAAATTCGAATGGACTGACGAATGCTTAACAGCTTTCCTTAGCTTAATCGAACACCTCCAGAGACCACCAGTACTCTCAACTCCGAACAAAGGCGAAGAGCTATACATATACCTTGCTGTGTCATCTCATGCTCTAAGCGCCGCATTGGTGAGAGAAGACAAACGCGCGCAACGACCAGTATACTTTGTAAGCAAGGGGTTTACAGGGGCGGAAGCCAGATATCCTAAACTTGAGAAACTAGCGTACTGTTTACTAATCACATCACGGAAACTGCGTCACTATTTCCAGTCCGATTCCATCAGAGTTCGGACCGATCAACCACTAAGGCAGGTACTCCATCGTCCCGACACTTCTGGGCGACTACTTAAATGGTGCATTGAACTAAGTCAATATGATATCACCTACCATCCTTGCACTGCCATCAAGGGACAAGCCTTGGCCGATTTCATTGTCGAATTCACTACCAACGAAGGTAAGGAACAATCGAAAATAGCAGAAGACATCAAGTGGAATCTCTTTGTGGATGGTGCGTCAAACGAACAAGGCTCAGGGGCAGGTGTGGTAATAATCACTCCTAGGGGAAATAAGCTGCACTATGCTATAAGGTTGGAGTTCGCTGCCACCAACAACGATGCAGAGTATGAAGCAGTGATAGCTGGATTAGAACTAGCCTTGGAAATCAGAGCCAATTCTTTGTGTCTTCATAGCGATTCTCAACTTATTGTTAATCAAATACTAGGAGAATTCCAGGCTCGAGAAGAAGGACTCATAGCATATTTAAAGAAGACCAAGTTACTTCTCAGTCGATTGGACCACTACTTAGTCAAACACATCCTTCGGGAAGAGAACCGAGAGGCCGACGAATTGGCGAAGCAAGCAAGCGTGAGAGACGACGATATTTCCGGAGCAGTAGCCATCTCGAAGCAACTGACCCCAAGTTTTGAGCAAGTGAATCTGATAGCTGCAACCGAAGAAGCAACTTGGATGACTCCCATCCGAGACTACTTACAAAGTGGCACACTACCCAACGGGCGTAACGAAGTCAAGAAAATCTTGAGGAAAGCTTCCCACTACTCAATACAAGAGGACACCCTCTATCGGCGCGGCTTCTCTAACCCCTTATTAGGGTGTGTCGCTAGAAGGGAAGCCAAGGAAATCTTGTCCAACATTCATCAAGGAAGCTGCGGAGATCACACCGGAGGGCAAACTTTGGCAAAAAAGATACTCCGATATGGATATTTCTGGCCCACCTTAAGCAAGGACGCCTTAGATTTCGTCAAAAAATGTGACAGATGCCAGAAGTTTGCTAAAATTCCACGGCTACCAACAACTGAGATTACCCAAATGACCAGCCCTTGGCCCTTTGTAGTATGGGGAATTGACTTAATCGGCGAACTACCAATGGGCCGAGGCGGGGCCAAATATGCTATAGTGGCAGTCGACTATTTCACCAAATGGGTGGAAGCAGAACCCTTGAATAAAGTATCTTCTGCAAAAGTTATTAATTTCTTGATCAAAAATGTTTTGTGCAGGTACGGAGTCCCATTCAAAATCATATCAGACAATGAACTTCAATTTGACAGCAAGGAATTCGCCAACTGGTGCCAAGAGCACGGAATTCACAAAAGCTTCTCATCCATAGCGTATCCCCAGGCAAACGGACAAGTCGAAGCCGTCAACAAATTTCTGAAAACTCTAATAAAAAAGAAACTCGAAAAGTCAAAGGGCGCTTGGGTGGATGAACTCCCTACGGCACTGTGGGCTTATCGCACATCTTTCAGAACATCAACAGGGCATACTCCTTTCTCTTTGGCATACGGATCGGAGGCTATGCTCCCAGTTGAAACCATCGTGCCTTCCCACCATAGGATCCACTATAACCCAGAAGAGAACGAAGAACTCCTTCACGTGTCTTCGGATCTAATTGAGGAGAGAAGAAATGATGCAGTCCTCAAAGCAGCAGCCCACAAGCAAAAAGTGGCAGCACAATACAACTCCAAAGTCAAGCATCGTACCTTACAAGAAGGGGATCTTGTCCTCAAGCGAATCTTCCCTCGCCCCGGAGCACTATATCCAATCTGGGATGGACCATATGTAATTCATAAAGATCTCCACAATGGAGCTTATATTTTGTCAACAGTGGGCGGGGAGGTGTTCCAGAGGGCATGGAACATCCAACACCTTCGTCGATACTTTACTTAACTTGCACTGCCCATATAAGCGAATTAACAAAGAGAATCAGTGGACGTAGGCATTTTCGTGCCGAACCACTTTAAAAAACCTTGTCTCTTTTTTAACTTGTTCCTTTATATCTTGGCTGCTTGTTAACTTTATCCTTTTCTGTTGAACAAAATCCTGTGCAAATAGCATTTCCATTCAAGGCGCTCCACAGCGCGACTTCTCCTGGACAAGACCTAACAGGTACTATATGAATCTATGCCCTCGCCAATGAGACACTTTTGCTCCGGCATCCCTCTGCTGCGGGTTAACTCATTGCTCGCGATGGCCCTCAAAGCCAACTGTAATGAGCCGATTATAAGCCACCG
Organism: Allium fistulosum; assembly: GCA_030737815.1. Taxonomy (NCBI): domain Eukaryota; kingdom Viridiplantae; phylum Streptophyta; class Magnoliopsida; order Asparagales; family Amaryllidaceae; genus Allium; species Allium fistulosum. Next base: position 689,673,246 of record CM060908.1, on the reverse strand, counting down.
AGAAGGCCGACTATAGCCGAGGCAGCTCATTACGGCGTTCGGCTCGCCGGCAACTGTGAACTGACTATAAGCTCCAACATAAGGTGTGGCCAGCCAGGGGCAGTTCACGGTTGACGATCGGCACCTACGCTAGCCGGCCACAGTAAATCGAATAATACCCACGATTACGGGCCATAATGGCCCGGGTAGTTACTGTGCGCGATCTCGGCTCCGATGTGTCTTAAGTGCGGCTGTGGTAAAAAAGAATTAACTCCCCGCGGAGGCGTAAGATGGGTGACAAATGTCTCCAAGACCCACAGCTAGGGAAAGTGACTACAAAGCCCGGTTGCCACGAACTTAAGCACATCGAAGGCCTTCCGTGATTGGAAGTTTTACTATTTCACATATTTCAATTTTATTTAAGAAACTTTTCTCCTATCCTCTGTAACAATCCCTGAAGTGCAGGACACAGGACAAGAAACATTCGCTAATGGAAGCAGGTACTCGCAACGAGACACTGGACTGCATTCCATACTCGGTTACACTAGACATTCAAAGCTGCCATCTACAAGCAAAATATAAAGGGCGGTATTTCCTTCTTTCATGTGTAAACACGTGACTATAATTTATTCACACATCACGCTAACATTGCAAGTCACGAAATTGTGTTTTAAACAAGAACTTGACATCAAACACAATTTAATTACCAGAATATGCATAGCTATATTTCTCATACAACATGTCAAAATAGCAAAAACATTCAAAAGACGACAGAATCAGCTTAAGTTAAAGAATTACACGTCAAGAATAGTATTGTTTATTACAAGTAGCATAATTACAACCTAAGAGTTACATTACTGTTTTGAGACTAACATATACAACAATGTCAAGTCCACAAAAAGATATCCAGGTCCAATCAAGGAGCCGGCTGCATCGGAGTCTTATCCTTGTCCCGTTGCCCACCTGTCCGGCCAGAGAAAGAATTCATTAGTGATAAGAAACCAAGTTAACGGAAAGACTAGAAAGGAAGACTTACCAGCATCTGCTCCTCGATCATCTTGATCATCATCCTCTACTTGCACACCTGCCTCCTCAGCTGCAAGCAACTGCATGCCCTCCTTCACTGCCACCTTCTCCTCCTTGGTAAACTAGGCAGTAACCACATCCATCCTGAGGGCCGTACCCATCTACTAGTGACCTCGGGATGGGCCCATGACGTCCCGGTTCTAACTGAGCTGGGGGCACTGCGGAAGGATCTTCTCTGTCCTGGGATTTCTTCTTTTCTGATCGGGTTTCAACTCTATGAGAAATTATCTGCAACACAAAAGAATACATCTTTAAAATGGATGTAGAGATATAAACAAGCAAGTGCGTACAATCTAGAATTTCATTTTGTAGTTCAAAACATAAAAGGTTCGATTGGGCATTCAAACTCCGGGTCTCGTTCGGTATCACGAGTCATAAAAAGTCATCCGGCAGTTCAAGGAAAAAGCTCATTCGGCATTCGAGCTCCCCATATACCGTTCGGTAATCCGGGCCCCAAGGTTCATTCGGCTATCCCACTCCCTAAAAACCCATTCGGTAGAAGGAGGGCTCACCTCATTCGGTAGGCGTAGGCTTGGTCCGGCTCTTTCTAATAGGTGTGGATAACAGGAGCTTGAAGCCCATACTTATAGGCAAACACAGACGACCGGACCGGTTGGTTCGGCATTTAGGCCGAATAGGAGCATCCAAGCTAACGTCATTAATTTCAAAACAAAGCACGGCATATACCGGCATATGCCCTACTTTGGGGGAGGCAAATGTTGGGCGTATTCTCACCCAGGCGATCTCAAGACCAAGAAGCACCAGGTTCGCCCAGGCTTGCCTAAGCTTCATTCGCCATCCCTACCACTACCGAACCAGACTCACAACCACAGAACTACCGAACCAACTCCAAAGCAGCCTTCACCGAATCAAACATCAAAACCTCTTCCATGCTTGCCGAATCAACTCTACCTCCCATGCTTGCCCAACCAACCTACTTCCCATACCACCGAACCAACTTACTCCACTACTATCCAACCATCTACCACCAGACCGGCTACCTCCATCCACTGCCGAACCAGAGGCAGGGGAAGCCACCACCGGACCAAAGCCACCACTGGACCAAAGTCCCACCGGACCATCTCCCATCTACTACCGGACCGAAGCACTACCGAACCAAGGCGTTGCTGAGCCAACATTGCCAGGCCAGATTGCATCAGCCCAGGCCCACCAGCAGCTACATACATCCAGGACCCCTACCCCCAGCCTCACTCTATAAATAGAGGGGTAGGGGTACAACAATGTGGACAAGTTTTGAGAGCTCAAGCACGGAGAGAACTTTCAAACAACTTTCAGATACTTGTATCAAAGCTTTGTACTTGTAATCTGAACAAGAAAGGAGAAATAATATATAAAGTGGACGTAGGCACATTCTGGCTGAACCACTATAAATCTGCGTTTCTTTTACAGTTTAGCCCCTGCTTTTCATATATTTGCGTAAATCACCCAAATCACTAAGAACAACATAAAATCAATTAAATCATACGACTTTGAGGTGTTTGTCCATTTTTTGTGCAAACAGTAGCAGTTTTGGAAAAATGTTTGTCCTTATGAATAATTTTGAAAGAATGTTTGTCCTTATGAATAAATTTTAGGAGAATGTTTGTCCTTGTGGGTAAAATATTGAGGTCGTGTCCTTGAGGCTAAAAATATACAAATTTTTGTCATTTAAATTAATTCTCCCTATGTAAATTTGGTCTCTATTTTTGAAAAATAAAAAACGCAAGGTACCTTGCACTTATCTGATAGAAAATGCAACGTAACTTGCACTTTTCTGTTTCTAAAATCTTTTTCAAAATTTTCAAAATTTTTAAAAGCGCAAGTTATCTTGCACTTTCTATCAAGAAAGCGCAAGATAGTTCGCACTTTATGATTTTGAATTTTTACTTTGAAAATTTTGAAAAGCGTAGGGTAACTTGCGCTTTCTATCAGGAAAGCGCAAGCTGGTTTGCGCTTTTTGGTTTTGAAAATTTTTAAAAGCGCAAGCTAATTTGCACTTTCTGATTTAGAAAAAACAGGGACCTAATTTACATATTTATTTCTACAGGGACTTTTCTTATAACAACATCAGAAATAGGGACCTATCGTGCAAATCCCATTTTTTTATATCAACAAAAAATATCGTTGACCTTTTGTACTTTATTCCCATATTTATTCTCAATTCTACTCGCGCTACTTTTGATTCAACCGATTTTTTCATATTTTCTTCCAAAAAGGTATTTATGTTTTAATTAGCCATTCATTCCTTTTTTTTCTTCGTATGTCTTCCTCGTTGACCTTCATTTTCACATTTCCACCTTCAAGGAGTGATGTTATTTCTTCATATACACTTAATGTTCAAATTCATTTATTTCGCAATCTATTATTAGATTAGCATCATTTAAAAACTCAAAATTTTCTTTTTTACAATCAGTTTAAATAATTTTGAGTAATGAAGTAGTATTTGTTGAGTGCATGATTGTAAGGTCAATTTCAGGCAATAAGTTTCTTTTGGGAGTTTTTTTTAATTTTTGATTGTTATTGTTAGTGTCTAAATCAATATTGATAAAAGTAGATTCATGAATCCAAGATTCTTTTTCTTTCCTTTAAATTTGCAGATTTAGTTATGATCACTTTATATTCAATGAAATTTGGCGAACAATCTTGGTATAAATGATGATTCAAATGTTGCTAACTTTGATTATTTATTGTGGCATGATTTTTTTAACTAATAATTTCATGTTGAAATTTATCATGATTTAGTGATTGTATATCATTTTCTACCATATGTTCAATTAGGTTATTGACTTGTTATTTGTTTTATGTTAACCACTTTTACCTATTGCTATATTATAATTTTTACTCGGATATATTTAACATTTAGCTACATAAGCCGAGATCTGTGTAGTTAAAGCGTTCGGCAGATTCAATACGGTGGATGTGCAAAATGTCATAGCGGAGATACAGCGAGGATATAGCGGGATATAGCGGATGAATCTAAAATAGCATATAAAACTCATACTTAATATTTTTACAAGTATATAAATGGTAATTAAATGAAAAATTAACATTCAATTGAATTATAATTAATACATAAATAATTTTAAATAAAAACATGTGCGAATATACTGTAAATAAACGTAAAACTGTTATATAACATAATTGAATTTAGTAGAATATTAAAGTATTTTCATTTTAAAGAAGATATGGAGGAAATAGCGGAATATAGCGGGAATAACGGGATATAGCGGAAATAACGGGGATTAAAGCGGAAAGGCTATATTTGGGGCTACATGGAAAAATCGTAGCGGTAGAAATCCACTATGAGATATAACAAAGTTATAGCGGGGTAATAGCAGGGCATTAACTGCACAGGTCGAGATCTAAAAGGGGGATCCTTAAGTACTCACTGCACATAAATACTGAAAGATTTAACTCTTCGGGCGAGGCCTAAAAGATCTACTTTGTACGTGACCTTCCATAAATAAATATAATGAATATTTGTATATAGACTCGCATAGCTCCCTTTGGTATATTATGTGAATCATATTCTAAGTGTATGTTTTGTTCTGATACCAAATGTAACAACTCGCCTTTTCGACCCTTGGGTTCAACGCCCAAATCGACATTGACACCTTTAAAAGCCAAAAAACAAAAATCATTTGATATGATAACAAGAAATAAATGCAGTTCTTTCTAATAACTTTCAGAATCTCGCAGCGAAAAGACATAAAGTATAATATATCAATAACCATGACTGTTTCATGTATGTTTTTACAATACTAAACAAACACAATCCATTTGTACAATCAATTTCAAGTCATAATATTTATTTACGTTATTTATAATATGTACAATAAGATCCTTGTCTTCTGTACCATCTCATCTCCAAGCTCCATCAAACTAAAGATATAAATAAAGGAGGAAATAAGGAGTAGGTCAGACATAAGCCTGAGTGAGTGAGCCATATTTTCTCCACATTTACTACAAAGATAATATTATAACATGATAAGAGTCTATCATCTCGATCAGGTCTCTAACACAAAGGGTCACACTACTATCTAATATACCATAATCAACCACCTTTGGTCAACTATCATGTCCCATATCTATCACATACCGGACTCACATCCTAGACCTGCATTAGTGTGCTATAGAACCGCTTAAAGTCCATGTCTTGTATATCTATTGGATGCACGTCTTGGACCCATCTTAATCACTACTAGATCACTTAACGTCCGCGCTTCAATAACAAATGGACTCGCATCCTGGACCACCCCTCTCATGCGCTATAGGTATGCTTACCGTCCTCTCTTCTCCAGACCCGCCTTATGCGCTACAAGAGAGCTCACACCCAGGACCCGCCTACTTGTGGTACACGATCATCGTTTAGGTCACCTCCATGCACTATAGTACCGCTTATGTTTCTACCAATCAATAATATCACAATCACTGCATACTATTTAAACCAAATCTCATACCACGTTCTCAAATCAACGTATTCTTGGTCAAACCCTTAACACCAAATTTACCTTCCAAGTAGCTTCAATACACTTCTCAAACTAGACGTCGCACCTTCATTTCATCTCGTTTTGGCCCGGTTGGGTCTAGGTTCAACCAGACCTGGTCTGGCTTTCATCGTCCACCGGTCGATTAGTCGCAGTTAAGAATTCGTTTCTAATTGTGATTGTTTGCCATTTCTTACATCATTTCGCCTCCGATCGCCTTTATTTCACCTTTGACCATTTGGTAACAATCCCCAATAACTAGTACTTCGTTTCTATAATGATTTTTGGGTTAAACAATATAAAGTTTCATGCTATATTCATCTAATTCAAAAGAAAAGAGTGAAAGTTTGATTTTTGGTTTACTGTTTATCAATTCCCTCCCAAATCCCATATTAAATCCAAATTTCCTGATTATTAGTTTATTATCTACTCGTATTTATGCTATAAATTATAGAAATAACATTATATATGCATTATATTATAAGAAAGCAAAGATCACTTACTGAATTACTCTCTAATGCTTCAATCCTTTGTTGTTCGGATTGTTGTGCCACCAAGCCTTCAAGATTCTACTTCAATTTTGGTATGTATACATAGTATTATTTGCCTTTTTTGTGATGCCACTGGTTTCGTGCGAATCCGTAAAGAATCAAGCAAGATATTGCAATTTGAAAATTTGGGAAGAATGAGGAAAAAGGAATGACGCAACCGTAGTTTCTGAAAATAGGAAAAGAAGTTACGACTCTAGTTAGCTATGTATAGATGGAGGGAAGGGAAATGGTACTCAGAATTCAAAATTCAAACTTTTGGCGCTCCCTTGGCTCGACATAAAATTGACTATAACTTCTTCATATGGACTCCAAACAAGGAAAATGAATATACTATACAAATCAAAAAAATGAGGTGGTCGCAATGGCGTAGGTTCGTCGTCAAATTACAAAGTTGAAAAAATGACCATTTTTCCTTTTAAATAAATTTTATTTACAACTTACATTCAATTATTTAATACTGTTATTTTAATCACATTAACCCCAATTTTTGTGGTATTACAAAGGATGAACGGGATATTATAGGATCTATTTAGAGCATATATACCTGACTTTAGAAGAGCTTGGGACGATCATTGGTGGAGTTTGCACACAATAATAGTTCTAAGAAAGTATAGGGATGACACCGTATGGAGCACTGTATTGAAACCGTGTAGATCACCTTTGAGTTGGTGGGAATTGACAAACAAAGTAGTTCTTGGACAGAGATGATAATGGATGCTTATGAGAAGGTGGAGTTGATAAAGAAGAGGACGCTTAAGTCATATGTCGATAAGAGGAGGACTGAATTGAAGTTTGCGGTTGGAGATCTGGTATTTGTGAAGGTTTCACCATTAAAAAGAGTGATGAGGTTTGGGGGTTTGAGAAAGTTAGCACCAAGATTCATTGGTCCTTTTCATATATTAGAGTGGATTAGAAGTCTAGCATATACAATAGAGCTTTCAAAGTAGATGGTTGATAGAGTTAGGGATATGTCCAAGGGGTAATTATGTAATTTTCTATATATATCTAACTTGATAACCAATCTTATTCAAAATAAAAAGTATTTTCTTCCTATTATATACTTGTTGTATTATGATATAAATAATCAAGTGATTAATTTAAGTGGAAATTAGCCATAAGGGCCTCTTTAGCAAGCGTAATTAGTTTCTAGGACACACAACTGAAATAATTACTTTTAAGGACAAAATGCAAAATAATTAGTTTCTAAGGCCTAAAAACCTATGAAATTATGTCCTTGAAAGTAATTGGACTGCTGACTTTGTCCTTAAAAGTAATTATTCTGTTGACTTTGGCCTCGAAATTAATTTTTATGGATGTGTGTCCTAGAAACTAATTGGACTACAAAGTTTGTCCTTCTGGTGAAATGCCCCTTAATTTAAAGTATATTAAATAGAAAATTCGTAAATGATATGTTATGTGATAGCAATTACAATGTGTTGTAATAATGAGAAATTTATCGCATTAAATATAACATATTATTTTAAATATTCTTAGTAAAGATGTTTCGAGATGGGATATCGATACATTCATTGAAACTAGAATACGTAACGCTCTCCAAATATTGGGCAGTATATTACTCATGCCATTAGGAGCACCCAGAGGCTATGTAATATCACTTGTTGGGTAACATGGAATGACTTACTCGGAAGTTTTCTGTTGGTTAACATAACTAAGGTTAAACAGAGAATCTCGAAGTGATGATGTTACATGGTTCCCTTGACTTGATAATACCGTGGAACTTCAATGTCGACACTCCATTTTAATTATAGTTAGATCGTCGCATGGCGTCTTGTAACATCCCCTATCTAGAGGTCCAAAGCTAAGCGCTACAGATGCTGCAGCCATCTATAGTGTTAACTTCTGACGACTATATACGGCTATGTTAATGATATCTATAATATCAGAAAGAATCGAATATGAAACGAAGCATAGATTTCAATACAACATTTTTCCATTACATTTCAAAACAGATGTTTCATATTCAAATTACATAATCCCTAACGTTTCCTAGGCAATGATAAAATATACTTATTACAAAATACGCCAAGAGCAACGTATGAAGATGCCCCCTTGGATGATCAGAGTCATATAGTCATAATTGACCTAATACATATAAAGTGGAAATAAACACAAAACAAAGAACTACAACTCCTAAATAACTATCTGTTAGCCTCCTGCTCTCCTCCGGTAGCTTTATATGCCATCTTACTAAAACCTGAAAGAACCTCAACCTTCAGCCTACTCAAATCAATTTTGAGCACCCCGAGAGTTTAAGGGGAAGGCATAAACTTCGAGTTAGACATAAAGCCTGGTGTGTATAATACTATATATCCCGGTTATTAATGTTAAGTGAGACCACACCGCTTAGCAAAACGGGTTTACCCTCACTAACACCCTTTTAAAACATATCTTTTGCAAAACTTTATCCTACAACCAAAACTGGTTAAAACTGTAAAACATCATTATATTATGTAAACATATATATTAGATAACAAATGGACTATCTTTCTGATTACTATAGTTTTGTTTGGCTTACTATTAACCTTTGGCTGATTCGGGCCTACCAGACAAAATAACATAATTTATCTAACATCTGTTAGACACACTTCTCCTGGACGGTCTGTCCTTAACTATTTGTTAAATATTTCTCTTCTAGATGGTCTGTCCTTAACATCTCCCGGGGTCACCTGATCCTAATGGTTTTGTGGGCTCACCAATAACCTATTTGTATACAAACATATATTCCCTTCTGCGTGTAATCATAATTTTAGTCTTACCTGTGACGAAGCCCAACACACTGGAATTTTGGACTAAATTAGCTGGGGCCAATAGCTAATGTATAGGGCGCAACCCTATACCAGTCCCATCTGGTATTCTAATATCTGAGTCATTTTCACTTAGGGATAACTTCCCTTAAATTTTCCTTGAAAAACTCTTTCATATTGATTTAAATCTTTAAATCATACTAATACAAGGAAAATATGTATCTTCTATGCTTTACTCAAAATCACCTTGCCATTATATATATATATATATATATCACTCAACCTCTTGTTGATGAAAACATTTACCCCTTTCGAAACCATTAAACCTTATCTTTCAAAAACATTGGAAAATCCTTTCCTTTCTTTTCATCGAAAGCTTCAAAATAATAGACATCCCTCTTTAGAACCTTTAAACATTGCCTTTCGAAAACATTGGAATAACCCTTCCTTTCTTTTCATCGAAAGCTTCGAAAATAAAGAAAAACCTTCCCTTTCGACCCCTTCGAACCCCTGGGGAACCACCCCTTCAAAACCATTCATTAAAACTCTTTCGGAAGCATTGAAATATTAAAACTTTCTAAAGCCTTTGGGTTCAATTTGAAAAATGTGGAAACCTTTCAAAACCATTCAAAGTTTACTGCTTCGAAACCTTTAAAAACTGTCTTGGTCGAAACCTTTTGAATTATGCCTTCAAGTAGAGCAAAATGATAAGAAACCTATTGAAGTCGAAAGCATTTCTTTCAAAACCATTAAACCATCTCTTTCGAAACCATTTGGGTTATACTTTAATTATAGAAAACGGGTCTTTAAAACATTTAAGTCGAAAGCACCTATTTTGAAACCATTTCCTAGGTAAAGAAGTGATGGTGTCGATACCATCCTTTCGAAAGCATTGGAGAAGTGGTCAAGTTTTAAAAACAAAGTATTCCCTTCGAAACCATTATAGTCGAAAGGTAGAAAGCGGTAGCTAAAAAGATTTCAACTTTATCGAAAACAAATATTTAAAACTAAAGTGCAACCCATTTAAAACCATCTCTTTTAAATCCATTGACCCAGTCGAAAGCCAACTGAGTCGAAAGCTATTAGTTGAAAGCAAGTAGTCACATTTTAATTTAAAACAAAGTGACGTTTCGACCCCTTCAGAACCTATGGTTTTGATCTCATACCTTTCGCTTTCTATCCAATTCGCTACGTACCAATTTCTTGATACCAGGCGCATTGGTTTCGATGGAGATAGAGGCGGAGGGACTTGGTCGAAAGCCGACTGAGTCGAAAGCAGGTGCCGAAAGCAATGAATAGTTTTAAACCCTGAAGTAAGAAGTTTTTTTCACCTAACCTCCTTTACGTGTAAAATTTTGATTGGTTGTCTCTTTTCTTTACCACTAAAAAGCGCTCCATATTTCAGAGCTAATTATTTAATTTAAATCATTTTTAAAATACCCCTTCTCCTTAATTAAATATATAAAAAATTTAAGTCCCATACCTTAAATAATTTTATATATTCATCAAAACACTTAGGAAAATTCTATAAAATTTCTAGAAAGTACTTTTCATTATGTTTTCTAACATATATAAATTTCAGACCCAAATAATTATTTATCTTGTCGAAAATTGAATAATTTGTAACCAAATAAATTATTTTTTTCACTAGAATATTAATATAAAATCCACCATAATTCAGAAAATTATGAAAATTGAAAGCCATCTCTAAAATATCATTTCCGATCTACATTCAAATTTGCAAGGCATTTGGATGTCATTTAATAGAGTTTTCATATCAAACATATCATAAAAACTTATATGAATATGCATAAAACATCAACAAGCATATGTATAAACCTTCAATCATTCTAAACATGGCATAATCATGCAAAATCATTTCGGTTTACCCTTAAATCCGAAAACTATAAGAAAAATAGGATGTAGTAATCATTCACCTTAGCTTTGTGATTAAAGATATGAGATTTGATGTTGAACAAATTGATTCACTTCTTCTTCTTGAAATCCTAGCTTTTATCTTCTCTTGAGATTGAAAATGGTGGCCGGCCTTAGGGTGTTTTTGCTTGAAAAAATGGAATGAACGTGTGTTTGTTTTCCTAAAGGTTTAGGGTATGAGTTCATCATATTTCCCATTTTGCCCTTCCTTATTTCCTAACGTATCTTATTCATGTTATCTCGTTTTGAATTACACATTGACAAGGCACGACTACCCTTAATTTTAATCAAATCTCAATCTATTAATCATCTTACATTATTTTATTTTATTTAGCTACTTAAATATTCTAAATAATGTTACTAAGAATATGGGGTGTTACAACCTCCCCTCCTTAAAGAATTTTGTCCTCGAAATTACGATAAAGAACACATCAAACAATCAAAGGTAAAACATACCATCAAAACAAATCAGGACAAGCGTCTCTAATCCTGCTCTCTGTCTCTCAAGTACAGTATTTAGCATCGTTACTCCACTGGACTTTTACTAATCTGACTATCTTGTTCCCTAACTTCTTCTCATCTCTCTCGACTATTCGGATAGGCTTCCTAATTATAATCATGTCTGGTTCCACTACTAAATCTTCTAACACGGTTGGTGCTATAGTAGTGTCTGGATCCCTAACACATTTCCTCAGATGAGATACATGAAAAACATTGTGGACTCCCACCAAATTACTCGGTAACTCTACTCTATATGCGAGTTTTCCGATTCTTTCTAAAATAGGGAACGGTCCTACGAATCGTGGTGCTAACTTCCCTGTCTTTCCAAACCTGATAACACCTTTCATCGGAGATACTTTAACGAAAACATGATCTCCAACTAAGAACTCTAAATCTTTTCATCTTTTATCTACATAGTTTTTCTGTCTAGACTGAGCTTCCTTCATTCTTGCCCTTATCAGCTCAATCTTTTCTGCTGCTTCTTTTACCAAATCAGGACCAAGGACCAGTCTATCCCCAGTTTCTAACCAACATGTGGGGGATTTGTATGGTCTTCCATAGAAAGCCTTAAATGGTGTCATTCCTATACTAGTCTGATAACTATTGTTATATGAAAACTCAACTAGATGTAGGTGGTCTTCCCATGATCCCTCGAAGTCCAATACACAAGCTTGTAACAAGTCCTCCAAGATCTTATTAACTCTTTCCGTCTGCCCATCAGTCTGTGGATGGTAAGCGATACTCATCTTGAGCTTGGTTCCTAAGCTTTCTTGAAGAATCTTCCAAAATTCACTAGTAAACAAAGAATCTATATCACAAAAAATACTACTAGGAATTCCATGCAGTCTAACCACATTCTTCCTAAATAACTTAGCCAATACAGGTGCCGTCCTGTTTGCCTTAACCGAAATGAAATGGGCGCTCTTGGTCAATCTGTCTACTATAACCCATATACTTCCATTCCCTCTATTAGATCTTGGCAATCCATCTATAAATCCATAGAAATGGAATCCCACTTCCTTACTGGAATGTCCAATGGTTGAAGCAATCCACTCGGCTTTTGATGCTCGGCTTTTGCCTGCTGACAGTTCAAACACTGTTTCATCCATAAGCCAACATCCCTCTTCATGCCTTCCCAGTAGAAACTTCTCTTCATATCTTGATACATCTTCGTTCCTCCTGGATGGATAGTGAACTTTGAACGATGCATTCCTCCAAAATCTCTTTCCTTATGTCTCCTACATTTGGAACACACAATCTTCCTTTCTTTCTCAACCACCCATTTTGGTCAAGACGGAAATCCTTTAAGTCATCGCTCTCTGTTCCTTCCCTTTACTTTCTGATCATTCAGCTAGAACTGGATCCTCCTCCTGTTTAGAAGCTATCTTCTCGATCATTACTGGTTGGACTTCTAAACAAGACAGCCTAGCAGATCCTTCAGTAGACTCCACCTCGGATCTCCACAGTACTCTACAAGCTGACAATGTTTCTAAGTCTTTCCACTCTGCTATCATAGCTAATACTGCATTCTGATGCTTCCTACTAAGCACATCTGCAACCTTATTTCCTTTTCCGGGTGTGTACTCTATTCCAAAATCATAAGCGGCTAGAAACTCCAACCATCTTTGTTGCCTCATGTTCCGCTTCTTCTGAGAGAACAAGTATTTCAACGACTTATGATCTGTATAAAGCTCAAACCTCTCTCCCAAAAGGTAATGCCTCCACACCTTCAACGCAAATATAACTGCAGCCAACTCTAAGTCATGCGTTGGATATCTAACCTCATGCAGTCTAAGCTGTCTAGAAGCATAGGCCATCACTTTATCCCTCTACATTAGTACAGCTCCCAATCATGTTCCGTAGCATCAGTATAAACAACTCAAATCTTGATTCCCCTCCAGAACCACCAACACAGGTGCATGGGTCAACTATTGCTTCAAGCTCTGACATGCTTCCTCACACTTGTCGATCCATACAAACTTTACATCCTTTTGTGTTAGCTTAGTCATTGGCGCTACAATCCACGAGAAATCCTTTATAAACTTTCGATAATATCCGGCCAATCTAAGGAACTTCTTATCTTAGTTACCATTTCTAGGCTCTTCCGGTTATTAACGGATTCGATCTTTTTTGGATCAACTGACAATCCTTTCTCTGAAACCACATGACCAAGAAACTTACTTCCTTCTTTCAAAAATGGCACTTTGAAAACTTTGCCTTTAGCTGATGCTGCCTCAGCATCTCCAGCACAACTCTAAGATGAACTTCATGTTCCTTCTCATCCTTAGAGTATATCAGAATATCGTCTATAAAAACCAACACAAATCTATCCAAGTGCTCTCAGAAGATTCAATTCATCAAATCTACAAAGAATGTCGGCGCATTATTGAGTCCGGACGGCATAACTAACCATTCGTACGACCCATATCTCGTCTCGAACGCCGTCTATACTATATTCTGCTACTCTAAGCTGATTAAATCCTATTGCCAAATCTAATTGAGAGAATATCTTGGCCCCACTCAACTGATCGAACAAATCATCAATACTTGGCAGTGGATATCGATTCTTTATCGTCTTCTCATTCAGCTTACGATAATTCGATACATAACCTTAACGACCCGTCCGGCTTCTTAGCAAATACAGCGGCTGCACCCCAAGATGAACTACTCAGTCTGATAAAGCTCTTGCCTTCCAAATCTACCAAGTGAGCTTTTAACTCCCTCATCTCAGTTGGTGTCATTCTACTTGGCGGCCTACTCACCAGTTCTGCACCAGGCACTAAATCAATCTGAAACTCAATGGCTCGTTTCGATGGCAATCCAACTACAGATTCAAACACATCGGCGAATTCTCTAACTACGAAAACGCGATTCAACTCATCTTCCAATTCCATAACACACAACAAAGCATTCACCTCACAACTGGGGTTTTCTACGATATAAATTATCCGATCATTACAATCCGGGTGTCTAAGTGATATTTTCCTATCTAGGCAAAATATCCTAGCATCATAATTACTTAACCATTCTATACCCAATATAATTCCGAACCCAACAAAATCAAATACATGCACACTACAAACAAAGGTGTAACCTAGCAGGTCAAACTCTAAGTGGTCACACTTCATCCCAAGCGTCGCATACCCTCCTATCGGATTTGCAACTCTTAAGGAAGTAACTAAATATGTGGGTTCTATGTTAAGTTTATCTACCAAACATCGAGGTATAAAAGACTGTGATGCACCAATATCAAACAAAACGCTAACAAACATATCATAGATCTGAAGCGTACCTTCCAATACTGCTTTTCCCTTCTCCTACACTATCGGCTTTGACGTAGCAGGCTCCAATGCAAACACTTGGCCTTTATCTCCTTTTGCTGGCTCTTTGCACTGGTTCTTATAGTGCCCAATTTGATCACAGTTAAAACATCTAATCCCTTTCTTCTCAGCATCCTTCTTTCATTTGCTTGTCCGGCACTCATGAACATAATGGCCTTTCTTTTCACACTTATACAGACCACCTTAGACTTTCCTTTCTTTGCCGCACCTCCTTTCTGAGCATTCTTTTTGTGGAAAAACTTTCTCTTTTGGCCATGTCCAACTTGGACCGCTTTCTCCTTCTTCTTCTCCAAGCAAGCTAACATCTCTTCATGTCTCAATGCCATTTCCACTACCACATCACACAGATCTCTGATGTGCGGTAAAGTTGCTCTAGCCAACTCCGGCTTCAGACCTCTAATGAACTTTCCATTCCTTTTCAACACTGTGTCAACAGTGGCATGCCCATACCGGGCTAACTCTTCGAATCTACTAGCATATTCCAGAACTGACGTCTCTTCTTATTCCAGCTCAGCAAACTTCCTGACCAAGACAGACTATGCCATTACTGACATGAACCTTTCTTGAAACCTCCTCTTGAACTCTGCCCACGTCATGGTCTCTTCATCCATGCCAGCAGTTACAGTATTCCACCAAAACAAAGTAGCTCCTAGAAGCTGTCTTGAAGCAAGTCTTCTTTTCTGCTCATCATTAAGCCCAGGTCAGCAAAAATCCTCTCGCAATGTAACAGCCAGTTTTCTACTTCAATAGCATCCTCCATTCCGATAAACGGTTTTCCTCCAAGCCTATTATAGTCTCTGCTCAAGTTAGCGTACTGATTGACTACTAAAGCTTCTTGAACTCCTCCTCCAGTAGCATTACCTCCAACAACTCCAACTGCGATTCCAACTTGCATCATGTTTACGATGAACTGATACATGGCTCCCATATCCACTTGGGGAACCACAGCACCAACATTTTCAGTCTGAGCCTGACCTAGACTTCTTCTAGCATTTGGTCGGGCATTTCCATTTGTGGTGGTGCTCTCTCCTCCAAGATTAACCTTGCCTCTTCTTCCGTCCATATCTGTATTCAAACCTCGTGAGATACAGAAGAATATCCTAACGAAGATAGGAGTCTAGAGATATAGCGTATACATATATATTTATATAGCAAATACAAGTACATTACCATAGCGTTATACCATACCCCGATCCTAACTCTAATTCCTAAGGATTATTTTTTCAAAATCATTTTTAGTTAAAGTATTTCATAAATCATGCTCTGATACCAAGCTATAACATCCTCTATCTAGAGGCCCAAAGCTAAGCGCTACAGATGCTGCAGTCATCTATAGTATTAACTTCCGACGACTAAATACGACTATGTTAATGGTATCTATCATATCACAAGCATTCGAATATGAAACAAAGCACATATTTCAAAACAACAATTTTCCATTACATTTCAAAACAGATGTTTCATATTCAAATTACATAATCCCCAAATATTTCCCAATCAATGATAAAATATACTTATTATAAAATATGCCAAGAGCGACATATGAAGATGCCCCCTTGGATGATCAGAGTCATATAGTCATAATTGACCAAATATAAACACAGCGGAAATAACAGAAAATAAAGAAGTGCAACTCCTAAATAGCTATCTGTTGGCCTCTTGCTCTCCTCCGGTAGCTTTATTCATCATCTTACTAAAACCTGAAAGAACCTCAACCCTCAGCCCACTCAAATCAATTTTGAGCACCCGAGAGTTTAAGGGGAAAACATAAACTTCGAGTTAGACATAAAGCCTGATGTGAATAATACTATATATCCCGGTTATTAATGTTCAGTGAGACCACGCCGCTTAGCGGAAAGGGTTTCCCCTCACTAACATCCTTTTAAAACATATATTTTGCAAACCTTTATCTTGCAACCAAAACTGGTTAAAACTGTAAAGCATCATTATATTATGTAAACATACATATCAGGTAACAAATGGACTATCTGTCCGATTTCTATAGTTTTGTTTGGCTTACTATTAACCTTTGGCTAACTCGAGCCTACCAGACAAAATAATATAATTTATCTAACATCTGTTAGACACCACTTTTGGACGGTCGTCCTTAACTATCTATTAAATACTTCTCTTCTGGACGGTCTGTCCTTAACTTAACATCACCCAGGGTCACCTGATCCTAATGGTTTTGCGGGCTCACCAATAACCTATATGTATACAAACATATATTCCTTTCTGTGTGTAATCATAATTTTAGTCTTACTTGTGACGAATCCCTACACACTAGAATTTTGGACTAAATTAGTTGGGGCCAATAGCTAATGTATAAGGCGGGACCCTATACCAGTCCCATTTGGTATTCTAATATCTGAGTCATTTTCACTTAGGGATAACTTCCCTTAAATTTTCCTTGAAAAACTCTTTCATATTGATTTAAATCTTTAAATCATACTTATACAAGGAAAATATTGATCTTCTATGCTTTACTCAAAATCACCTTGCCATGTTATATATATAAATATATATTACTCAACCCCTTGTTGATGAAAACATTTACCCCTTTCAAAACCATTAAACCTTATCTTTCGAAAACATTGGAAAATCCTTTCCTTTCTTTTCATCGAAAGCTTTGAAATAATAGACATCCCTCTTTAAAGCCTTTAAACTTTGCTTTCGAAAACATTGGAATAATCTTCCTTTCTTTTCATCGAAAGCTTTAAAAATTAGAAAAAGCTTCCCTTTCGATCCCTTCGAAACCCGAGGGAACCACCTCTTTGAAACCATTCATTAAAACTCTTTCGAAAGCATTGAAATATTCAATATTTCGAAAGCCTTTGGGTTCAATTTAAAACACGTGGAAAACTTTCGAAACCATTCAAAGTTTACTACTTCGAAACCTTTAAAAACCATCTCGGTCGAAACCTTTTGAAATCTGCCATCAACTAGAGCAAAAAGATAAGAATCCCATTGAAGTCCAAAAGCACTTCTTTCAAAACCATTAAACCATCTCTTTCAAAACCATTCGGGTTATACTTTAATTATAGAAAAAGGGTCTTTAAAACATTTAAGTCGAAAGCATCTGTTTCGAAACCATTTCCTAAGTAAATAAGTGATGGTATCGAAACCATCCTTTCGAAAGCATTGAAGAAGTGGTCAAGTTTTAAAAACAAAGTATTCCCTTCGAAACCATTGTAGTTGAAAGGTAGAAAGCGGCAGCTAAAACGGTTTCGACTTTGTCGAAAGCAAATATTTAAAATTAAATTGCAACTCATCGAAACCATCTCTTTTAAATCCATTGACCCAGTCGAATGCCAATTGAGTCAAAAGCTATTTAGTCGAAAGCAAGCAGGCACATTTTAATTTAAAACAAAGTGACGTTTCGACCCTATCGGGACCTATGGTTTTGACCTCATACCTTTCGCCTTCTATCCAATTCACTACGTACCAATTTCTTGATACCAGGCGCATTGGTTTTGATGGAGATGGAGGCGGAGGGACTTGGTCGAAAGCCGACTGAGTCGAAAGCAGGTGCCGAAAGCAATGAAACAGTTTTAAAGCCTGAAATAAACAATTCCTTTCACCTAACCTGCTTTACATGTAAAATTTTGATTGGTTGCCTCTTTTCTTTACCACTAAAAAGTGCTGCACATTTCAAAGCTAATTATTTAATTTAAATCATTTGTAAAATACCCCTTCTCCTTAATTAAATATATAAAACATTTAAGTCACATACCTTAAATAATTTTATATATTCATCAAAACACTTAGGAAAATTCTATAAAATTTCCAGAAAGTCCTTTTCATTATGTTTTCTAACATATATAAATTTCAAACCCAAATAATTATTTATCTTGTCGTAAATAATTTACAACTCAATAAATCATTTTCTTCACTAGAAAATTAATATAAAATCCACCATAATTCGGAAAATTATGAAAATTGAAACCCATCTCTAAAATATCATTTTTGATCTACAATCAAATTTGCAAGGCATTTGGATGTCATTTAATAGATTTTTCATATTAAACGTATCATACAAACTTATACGAATATGCATAAAACATCAACAAGCATATACATAAACTTTCAATCATTCTAAATATGGCATAATCATGCAAAATCATTTCGGTTTACCTTAAATCCGAAAACTAAGAAAAATAGGATGTAGTAATCATTCACCTTAGCTTTGTGATTAAAGATATAAGATTTGACGTTGAACAAATTGATTCACCTTTTCTTTTTGAAATCCTAGCTTTTACCTTCTCTTGAGATTGAAAATTGTGGCCGGCCTTAGGGTGTTTTTGCTTGAAAAAATGGAATGAACGTGTGTTTTTTTCTAAGGGTTTAGGGTATAAGTTCATCATATTTTCCATCTTGCCCTTCCTTATTTCCTAACATATCTTATTCATTTATCTCGTTTTGAATTACACATTAACAAGGCACGGCTACCCTTAATTTTAATCAAATCTCAATCTATTAATCATCTTACATTATTTTATTTTATTTAGCTAATTAAATATTCTAAATAATATTACTAAAAATATGGTGTGTTACACGTCCACCGAACAAATATAGTTGGTTCTGAGTTGGAGCATTGGAAATGAAATATTATTCAATTGAGATTTCATCTCCTCGATTATATGGGGTTAGTATCACGATCAACTACAGTCAACTCAAAATCATAATCTCCGACCAGAGTAGTACAGTTAATAATAATTGTTATTATTAATCCAAAGAGTTTATGTTTGGGCTTACAAATTTAAATGTGGACGTTGTTGGAATTTTGACCAAAACTAAATTCCATAAGTCCTATTGTGATATAATTTTGACAAAGGGAATTAGTGTAAATAATTGTTACTACCGGGTATCACTTATAATAAGTAAAATTGGATTTTACCAAAAGATATGTAATTAATAAATTTAGCCAAAATGTCGCACCGCTAACTAAGCTGGCGTGTGAACGTTAATATTTGAATTATTCAATATTAATCGCTAACTGACTTTACAACTTTGAGTCACACAACCTAAATGATGAATATTTCAAATGAACCACATGATTTAATTAATTTTTAATCATTGAAAATTAATTAATATTTATGAAATATTAATTACTGAATTCTATTTAATTTGTTTGAATAATATTAGTATTTAATAAAGTGCATATATAAAAGTTATGAATGTGCATACCGATATACGATGTCCGTAGAATATTTAAATTTGATTTAAATAGAATAAATACTAAGTGGTTTTTAAATTAATTAAATGAATTAATATTTGTAAAATGTTAATTATGAAAATTTTATTTAATTTGTTTTGAATACCATTAGTATTTAATAAAGCGCATATATAAAAGTTATAAACACGCGCAGTGATATATGAAATCAGCCGAACATTTAAATTGAATTTAAATAGGGATAATGCTAATGGGATTTTATAAATTTTGAAGGCCCATATGGCACCATCTATGGTCGGCCATGCATGTAGAGGAGGGAGAGGATTTATTGAGATTTAATAGAGAATTGGTTTGGGAGGGGGGAGGTTTAAGGAAGGAATATGCAAGGTTTATATTATTCCTTTAAAACAAACCTCCCTTCATTTATTTCATTCATTTCATTTTTCTTTCCTAAATTTTTTCATCTCCCGCTCCCAACATTTACAGCTTAATTTTTATGGTATCCTAGGGTTCCAAAACTCCAGAAACAAAAATAAAAAAAATAAAAAATAAAAAAAATAAAAAATAAAAATGTGGTTATCTCTCGATTGTTGCAAGATTCAGAGTTTGATTCATTGAATCTAGAAATCCTTTAATCATTCAAGGTGTTTCTCACTGCTATATCTCAAGGTAACCTTCTATTTTATTTATATACGAATTCATCATGTTCGTATGGTTTGAATTCCCTACCTCTAGTAATTCTTTTATCTTTACGAATTTTACAATGTGATTTATATCTCTACTTACCTCCATTGAATCACTTATATGCTCATCTTATTGATATGTTTTTAACACCTCATTATCATTCTCTTCTAGCACTCGTATGCTATCTATGTTAACAATTATAGATCCATCACCGTCTTTTGTTTATTTGTTCATATTGTGTATTTAATTTAGATTTGAATCCCATTATTATGAATTTATATATGCCTAAGTCGTATATTTCCATTTGTTTTAGAAATTATTGTTTGAACAAATTTTTATTGAAAACGGTTTTATTAATTTATTTAAAGTTTCATGTCATAAATTTGAGAATTGAATACATATACTACAAGTTGATTTCAAACAATTTGGTTAAAGTTTACATAAGAATAATAATTAAGTCAATTTAAAATTTGTAAGTGGACTTTTAAAAAAAAAATTAAAAGGTTAAGTTTACAATTGGATCTAAGTTAGAATAGCTTCATTTTTTAAAGGTATGTCTTTTAAATTACAAATTAATTGAATACATCTATTACTTGTTGTTTTGATTTTAAGCATTAATTTAATTATTTTGTGTGTGTGTTCTTAATTCAAAGTTTACAAAATGGAATTTTATGTAAAATATTGTAATTTTGATTTTAAACTATCTCTTAATTAAAACAAACATTAAATTGTTTACTTTAACATTCAAACATGTCAGACAGTCAATGTCTATCTTAATGTAAACATGTATACATACATGCGTGTGTATGTACAAATAAATCTTATTTTGTTCAAAAAATTATTTTAGACGACGAAGGCATATATAAAGGGGAAATGTGTCTGTTGCGGTGTAAATCCCAGCACCTAAATACATTCACATTAACTATTACATGTTGCACTTGCACTTTCACATATGGGTGCATTTGATGCACTTATTACAACATGCATGCAACTTAAATTAAATAAAATTATTTTAAACAAATGAAATAAAATGAAGATTTTATTTAATTTTTTAGTATAGATCTAAAATCCAATTCACGCTTCATAGGCTGAACTAAGATCAAAAAGGATTTTTTTTTTGAAATTCTCTATTTAACCCCCTTTCGACTGGCTCGATTCCATCAATTGTAGAAGTCCATAATGTGTTCATGTATCACATTTGTGAAAATGTGTACATGACTTAGCCATTGTAACAGAGGCAAGTTAGTTGGAGGATGTGGACTTAGAGCCCGAGCCAGTTCATCCCGTGGATCGAAATGCATTCGAACATGGAGTGAAGCAGCTTTTGAATAAGGTAGTGAACCTGGTGCGAGTGCAGTGGGAGAATGAACTGACGGAGAGCACATTGGAGCCCGAGGAGAAGATGAGAGCTACTAAACCTAATATCTTCACTGATATGTTCCTTAGCTTCATTTTGTTTTCTTCAGATTTAGTTTTGGATGCTTAGGATCGGTTGCTTTGTTTGACTTAGATTAGTATAAGTTGTTAGGATGATTCGACCTTTTGACTCATTAAATGTCTTTGATAGCTGCATCTATATTGATTTCACCTATGCTAGCACTAGAGTTGTATTGCATCATGCCTATATTCCATACATATTACATACATTTTAGGAGGCTGACTAGTTAAGGAGGCTAACTACCAAATTGCATTTTTGCATTAGCTTAGTACCTATTTGCCATAATCATACATTCATATGTGTGCATTGATATGTTTGACTTGATATGATTGTTTGGTTGATTGGAACACTAATGATTTTGGGGGAAAATTCCTTTTTAAGGGGGAGAGGAGTGTAATAACTCGTATTTTCGATAACTAAAAATTAAATAAGGATTAAGGACATTACAGTAATTTTGACCATAGAGGCGAAATGGTGATTTTACAAACAATTGAAGTTGGAGACAAAACGAAAGAATGAAACTTTGTTTTATTATAAATAGGCAAATCAAAATTTTCAATTGTGAAAATTAGTCTGTACTTTCTTCTTCTTCCTCTTGTCTCTTAGAGAAAACTAAGCCCCAAATTTAATTCAACCAACCAAATCAACCCCAATCCTCTACTAAAATTCACAAATCAATTACCCAATTGAAGAGTGCAATGAAGGCAATGACATAATGCTAATTTATGGAGAAAATACTTAGAATTTGAGATGAATTTAACATCGGATAGCAAGTGGAGAGAGGCTAATTTGATCTTATGAGTGAAACCCACTCTAATTTAAGACAAACTTGCTAAGAGTTATGAATTATTGTAATGCTATAGCTAATGGAATGAAATTTAAATAATTAAGGTATAAGTACTAATATAAATAGAAATTATATAAATTAAAATGATGTTTAAAATATGATTATGGATTTAAAATCAGTGAGATGGGTTAAACAAGCTGTACTTGTCATATATAATGAAAATGAAGAGGATAGGTGATTATATATATATATATATACATAATAAAAAATATATAAGTAAAGGTAAAACTTGATAAAATGGATTTCTAAAGTATATGTATTACTGTTAGAAAGTAATTCCAAAATTACATTATTTATTATAAATAAATGTTGTTTAAATTTAGAGAATGTAAATTTGTATGTTTTGAATGAAAAATGAAAGTGTACTATGACTCATATTAATTAAATGCTATGTAAACTTGGTTTAAATGATTTGAATTTTGTTCCAGAAATACATATGTTATAATCATCGATTAAATTTGAATTTGATCGTATTTTAATATATATATATATAATGAATAAATACAAAATCTAAAATGAAAAGAGGACTATATATATGTATCTTTATATATATATATAACAATGTTGGAATCATATAAAAATGTTTTTGATTAGTAAAGCATATGTTTCAGAAGTTAAATACCTTTTATTTTGAATTTATAAGAATTTTTGTACTATTTAAAGTATATTTGATGAAGGAGGAAAATAAAATCCGTTGAAAGTTTGATTTATGAAGTAGATCAAAATAAGAAATATTAACAATGAACTTGATATCTAAACCTTGATGAAATGTAAGTATATTAATGTTAGAACAGTGTAAAAAAATCTAGAATCAACCTGAACAAGACCCGAATCAAAAGAGAAGAAGAAAAGATGAAACTAAAAATAAATTATGCATAGAAATTCAATTCTTTGCTTTATGTAGGCTTAAGCCGGTCGACCAATTGGAACCTGTTGGATATAGGTTAAACCTAGACCTATTAGGGCCTACACAAATAGATGAATTTAATTGTGCTTTGTTTTATGACTTATCCATGGGATTGGGTAAAGTGATTTTGGATGATATGTATTGTTGTTTGATGGATGTTATTGAGTGGTTTGATATATGTGATTTTATATGATATCAAGTATGTATAGATTAATAGTATTGTGAATGATAGACACATATATTTGTTATTTGTATCCCCAATTGGTTATCATGGTGACAAGATCACTTAGTTATATAGGAGGTGCGTATTGATGTATGATAATGAGTTCGTAGGGAGTATATGTCCTTTCCGTGACTAAGCCATGTGTTGATGCAATAGTGTGGAGCTAGGCGTGTATATGGGTTAAGCTATGTCATGCATTTGTTTATTTGCATGAGACCTTGTTTTTCACAAGTCAACTACATACATTATATTGTACGACTAATTTATTGGTTGGAGAGTGTAAGGATAGTATGTAACAAAGTAGGTTTGTGACACTCACTCAGATTATAGTCTAAACCCTCTCCCTGTTTCTCCTTTTAGTTCATCACTAGGTTGATGGAGTCTGTACTTATTGATCAAGCGACGTTTTGAAGGTGCAAATGATGATGGCATTACTTATGTACATAGTTCTGTGTATAAATAATCATCTGACATCAACATATGTATATGTGGGTTTTCATTTGGATTGGATTTTTATAAGACATATTTATCTTGTAAGATTAGTTTGATTATGAAATTAAGTGATATATTTTTTATTATATATATATATATAATATATATATATATACTGTAACGACCCGGAAGTTTTAACGATTTTTATAACATAATTAACTGAATTTTTCTTGAAAATATAACTATTAAAAATTTGATATTTGAAATAGGTCTATTTAGACATAGCAAATGTCATATTTTCATCAGAGAATATGGAAATTTATTTTATCGTGTAATTTTATTTAAATTTAAATCAGTTAAAATTTGATAAAAAAAATATATTTGTGAAATCTAAATATTTTTATATAATAAATTTGTAAATCATTTTCTGAGTGAGACGTCATATTTCGTTCCGCAAAATTTGGACTGCACTACCCCTGGTTATCTTATTTTCAGCAATTTAGCAGCAGTTTGGCACCGAAATTCGAGTTTTGATAGGATGGTCATATTGCTCATATCTGTGTACCATTCTGTTCATCTCGTCGTGCTTATCCCCGTAGTATATTCATTTTTGTGTTTCAGAGTTTGGTACGCGACGAAATCGACAAAATGACTAGCCGTATCGGTACCCGTTTTGAGCCTTTTTGTTTTCCTGTATCCCTTCATGTGTTCCCAAGACAGCCATTTGCCTTTTTATATTCCAGAATTCTCATGCCTGCCCTTTGCTCTTCTCTGGTTTGATTTTATATCAGTTTGTTCATTCCTTCTCCGTAGATTTGTTATGTGCTTATGAAAACATATAATTATATAATACAGTATATAAAATTAGTTGTAAATGTTTGAGACATACAACCATGGCTGCTCGTGCTCATGCATTTTGCTACCTCGAACTGTCATCCTCCACATAGGCAACTCGACCACCCATCCAACCCAAAACCCACGGCATCTTATCAGTCACACGACAACCGTGCTCCACCCCAAGTACACCCACTTACTATATCTCTCCGCCCCAAACTCTCCGATTCGCCACCTTCCCTTCCATCCACCCATCTCCATGCAACCCGTGTGCAGATCCACCTTGGCCATCACCCTCCGACCACTCATGCTCACCCTCGCCTTGAACCCCTCAACGGCCTCCCGCCTATCTTCTTTTCGTTAAAAAAAAGAAGCAATGTCTGTATATATATAAGTTTATACAGAAGCTTGTTTGTTCCTAAAGCATATTTTTATTTTGCCATAACCTCTTGCTCCTCTCCAGTTTCACCCACGTCCACCTCGGTTGCTTGCTCCCTGGTCTACATCCCACTCCATCAACCTGAATCCACACTCTACAACTTGGCAGCCCAAACTCCACCACGCAAGCCTAAACTAGCAGCCTTTCCACTGTAGCCTTTCTCCCCTAGCTAGCAGCCGTGTTATAAAAAAAATGAATAGCAACAACCTCCAGAGTCCCCTTGTCCAGTACGTCTCCTCCCACCTTTAATGCAGGTTTGTATGTTATTTTCTGAAGCCACATGTTCATTAGTTTGAAGCGAATAAGAATAAATTAGATCAGAGACATATGTTTGTATGGAAGCCTGCTCCTCTTATATATTTTATTTGTTTGTTGCCGAAATCTTCTCTATATATAAATTACAGGCTTTTATATATATGTATATATATATATATATGTGTGTGTGTGTGTGTGTGTGTGTGTGTATTCGTATATTGGTTATGTTTAAGGAATTTCAATTTGAATGTTTGCATTATAAATATGGTATGTTGAAATATATACGTGTATGTGTTTTGGATAAAATGTGTTTAAATATATATAGGTTATGCTAGTACTTTAAAATATATACATGATATGTTAGGTTGATATTTTGAAATGAATATATAATATAAGTATTTTACATTTAAATAAGTATATATACAAGTATTGATTTTAAAATATAATATGTATATATGTTTGATTTTTAAATGTATGTGTTTTAAGAAATAGTGATTTTGAAATACAATATATAAAGATTTTGTTTTAATTAAGTATTGACTTTAAATATATATATATATACACATATATATATATAAAGATTTTATATTGAATATTGATTTTAAATATAATATATAAAGGAATTTATTTTGAATATATCGGTAAACTTTGGATTTTTTTATTTATATTTTGTTTTCATCGAATCTAGTTCATCATGCTTTACTTATGTCTCGACGCTGTCCAGAATTGGTCGTAGCAACAGTTTCTAGCTTTGTCGCTGTTCCGCGTGTCGTGTCCGTGTCCATGTGTGTATCTGTATCCGTTGTTTTTCATTCCTGTTGTTTCTCTAGCCTCGAAAGGTGAGCAATCACTCACGATTAACATTCTTATATTTAGTAAATTTAATTCTCATGAAATGATGATTGAAATATGCTGTTAAATTTGAATTGTTAAGTTATTTAATTGTTAAATATGATATGCCATTATCTGCAATTGTTCACCTATGAGTTATGACATCATAACCTGTTGTACATATTATATTTAAATTTGTTACTGATGATATATGTCTGTTGTTGATATGTTATATTATTATCATATTTGTTCTCACTCTGCAAGTTCCCTATTAGTTTAGAAATTCCATATGGGTTGAAATGATACATACCCGAACAATATTATATATTAAGGGAAAATCGTTATAGGTTGAAATGATAAACCCAAGCGATTTTTATTAAATTTGAATTTGGGATTGCGAGGTGAAATGATGTATACCAGTAAATATTAAATTTGAATTACAGATTGAAATGATAAATATCCATATCACTTGACTATAGGTTAGAAAGCTATATACGGACACCGTTGGTCTATTTTGAAAGAAAATTATTTACAAAATTTTGAAAAGAAATATATGGGTTTTACTAAATATTGATTTTAAATATAATATAAAGATTTTTATTTTATAGATGTGAAAACTAGATTTTTAAAATTTTATGTTTTGGAAATTTTAAATTATAAGTTAAGTTTTAAAATGTAAATTATAAAAATTTACTTAAAATTCTATTATTTTTAAATATTTAAAATAGATTTAATAACCAAATTTAATTTAATAATATTCAATGAAATAAAATATAATTTAACAGAATTTAATTTAAGTAAAATATATAATATGTTATATATATTTTTTATTTAAATTTATATTAATATTTTGAAATAGATTTTTGTTATAAGTTTAATAAAATAAAGGTTGGAAGACAAATTAAGTTAATTTGAAAATTTATTTGTTTGAGAATTTAATATAAATAAAATTTGATTGGAAACTTATTTTGAGATTTTGAAAGGTATGATTTTACAACTTGATTTTATAAAGATGATTTATTAAATATCTTGAATTTAAATAAAATAGTAATTGAATATTTAATCTTTATGTAAAATTTGTAATTTGAGGTTTTATTTAAATATTTATAAAGGTGATTAATTGAATAATTTCAAATTAATTATAATTGAAGTTAGAGAGTTAATTGTGTTTTAATTTGTAATTTGAGAATTTATTTAAATATTATAAAAATGGTTAAATGAATATTTCAAAATTTAAATAGAATTAAAGTTGAATTTTTGAAATATAAACGAAATTTATCAAATTGAGTTATTGTAAATTCCTTTGAATATTTAAACCGTGAAACCTATTAAATTGGAAATGGTTTGATTGTATTTCAAACCTGGATTTGAAATCGATATAGATTAAAATGGTTTTATTGAGAATTAGAATTTGAAATTGTTAAACTGGGACTGATTAAATCGAATGTTGGGACTTAAGTTGATTTGAATTGATTTGTGAAATTGGAAGAAACAATTTTATATATAAACAATTTTAATATATAAATTCTTTTAATAAATAAACTATTTTAAATCTATAACCTATTTTAAATAGAAACTATTTTATTATATATACTATTTCAATATTCAAACTGTTAAAGTTGGAAAGTGATATGATTTTGGAAGTGAATATGATTCCGAAAGAGATACGATTTTTAAATGAATATGATATTTTGATACAGAAGTGATTTTATAAAATGACCATGTTGTGAAATAAGTGTTTGGTTGTTAAAGAGACCGGGATCGGATATTGCTCTACCAATACCGAAACCACTTTAACAACTATGTGCATGGTGGAGATTCCAGAACGAAGTTGTATGGTTTGGCGACGATTCTGTATGAGGTATTAAGGCAGCCCTGACTCCTGCGAGTCAGCATGATGTGGATAAAACAGGAACTATACTGGGCCAAGTGGGGTCGCTCCCCCCATCGGGCGCATTTCTTTGATACCATTCTATTTATTTTTGATTTGATTGGGTGCACCTTTGATTTGGGAGTGTGTCTCGAGGTGGGCGGTAGTAGGTGCTATGCGTTACCACCAGTCCGGGAGTGCAAACAGTAGAATCCTACCCTTGCATTGCCTCGCGTGCCTTGTCACATGCCTTATTGTGCCCACTATGAATTTTTTTGTACCGTACATATGGAGTGCCTTCTGAGTAAACTACCGGTTTGGTGGAGCTTACGGTACTGTATAGACTATGGAATTATACAAAATGTGTTAAGGGGGATATAGGTAACACCTTAACGCTATTTTAATAGTTTACTTTACTGTAGACATTATATATGTAGCGTATTGTATTATGTAAGTAGATAGTTTAACGGATCCTTAGAGGATGGGAATCCCAAACATCCATTAAGTTATTTGTATTTCAGTTAACATTTCACATGAGTTGAATTTACCGATATAAGAATGTTAATCCTGACTCGAGTGTTTTGTATTTTGCTTTATGCTTGAGTCAAACTGAGTGTCACAACATTTGCGACTCACCTTTGGAGCTTGGAGCTTTTCTTGAAGTTCCTTATTTTATCCATTCTACTTTCAGTTATTCCAGTTATTTCCAGTTGTTCAGTCTTGTTAGTTGTTTGTATTAGTGACTCCTATGTACTTGAGATTCTCTGTTGTATTTTGTATTAAACTTTGATGTTTCTATAGTAGCTTCATGAACTACTATTTATCTATTCCGCTGCTTATGTTGTATAACTCTATGTATGTGATTCTGTGATTGATTTATTTGCTGTATTTGCTAAGTTTTGCAAAATATAAATTAACAATATGTTGTTTTGAGCAATTCAAGTCTGACATGAGTGGATGATTGTCGATTTTGAATAGTTCGAAATACCAGGTCGTTATATATATATATATATATATATATATATATATATTTGTTCCCTTCAGCTGCGAGTTTCAAAAAGATATAGATAGAATGTATATTTTATTCTTGTTATCCCATCCTGATGACTCGTCCTTTTTGTCTTTTGTGGTTTACGCATCTTGATTTTGTTTTAAATCAAAGGGTTGAAAAAGGCTGGCTGTTATAGTTTTCATTTTATTGATCTTTTCAAAATTGAGATTATTAATGGTTGTGGTAGTATGTACTGGTT
This sequence comes from Allium fistulosum, assembly GCA_030737815.1. Taxonomy (NCBI): domain Eukaryota; kingdom Viridiplantae; phylum Streptophyta; class Magnoliopsida; order Asparagales; family Amaryllidaceae; genus Allium; species Allium fistulosum. The sequence continues at coordinate 689,643,418 of CM060908.1, read as the reverse complement.
GTGGATGCATATATGCACATTGTTAGATGAGTATCATGGTCAAATTCAAGTAATATATTTTCTAGAATTTTGGTTGAACTTGTTGATTATTACTATACTTTCATATTTAAGATCGACAAAATTAGATTTATCAGTGCAATTTTCATTAATTTTCTTCTAATTTGCATATTTAGCTATGATCACTTTCTCTTTCAATTAAATTAGGTAAATGAGCTTCATATGAATAAATGATTTTAATGTTAGATTCCTAAGTCCAAACATTTATTAAGAGCTTATGGCATGAAATTTATTACGGCTCTATCATCCATTCAGTTAATTTATTTACTTCATTGTTTCTTTTATGTTCACCACTTTTACCTATTGTGTACTTATTTTTAAATATTTCAATTATAATATATAGATCTTAATTGTAATAAATGGATAAAAAAATCATCTAGTTTGGAAATTAAATTTTATTATTTGAAATGATAAAAATATTTTTACTAATCCAGATTCTATGTTTTTCGAATTTTCAAATTTAGTTATGATCATTTTCTCTTTTTTTCTTAAAAATCAGTTGAATAATCTTCTTATAAATGTTAGAACCTCGAATTTTGGTGTTTTGATTGTGACAACTATATAAGTAAATGTACCATTTAGATCTAATTAAACTTGCAGGAGAAGATATTGTTTTTGCTTGAGAAATATTCTAACAATTTGAAGACCAGATTTTGGATTGAAGCTTCAACAAAGTATTAAGTTTAAGGTCTGAGTTCAGTAGTAAATATATGTTAAAATCTCTCTGAAGTAGTATATGCACACACACATAATATAACGTTCATCAACACAAGTAGAAAACCTAGAAAACACTAACTCAGCCGGCTGAATGACATGAGTCTACCGGTTGGCTACTATGCATGTACACAAATGTGATCGAATATTCAGACAGCTGAATATGATAATTCAGCAGGTTGAATTTGATGCTTTTTGCACTATTTACTTGCGGGTTTTATTTTTAATCAATTCAGCCGGCTGAGTTGCCCCATTCAGACGGCTGAATCTTCATAACGGCTAGTTTTTTAAGTGACACTTCATTTTAATGAACAGAAACAACTATTGATTCAAGAGTTGCTTTCATATCTTTTCATGGCTATCTTTCATGAACGAATACAACTCTTAATCTCTATAAATAGCCATGAATTCCATTGTTTTGATAATCAATTCTTATTCTTATATCTAATCTATCTTGCTATTTGAACTCTAAACATTTAATACTTAAAAACTTCATTCTGATCACTTGTTCATTCAAGAATACTTCATTGGTGATCTAATAAACTTCTTGTCTTCATGAATTACACTATATACCACAAAGGAGAAGATTATAGGAAGGGCGTACTATAAAGACTTATCCGTTCTATTAAAAGAGCAGATTCAGTCAGATAATTTTCTATATTTTTGAAGTCCTGTTCGGTTGCTCTGGAGGTTGAAGTCCTATTCTGTTGCTTAGGAGGTTGAAGTCCTGTTCGGTTGCTCAGGCAGTGTAATACATGTTCCTTTGGGTTAAATGATGGTTGATAGTTAAATTCCAAAAGAAGTCTAGGACTAAACGTAGAACGTTCGAAACAGTATAAATATCTCTGGCGTTATTTACTTTATTTCTTTACTTTTACATTTACATTCTACATAACTAGATAGTTTATTTAAAATTCCATATTGCACAATCCCTAGTCACTTTCAATTAATATAAATGTTATTTTGGTAAGTTCGACATTTTTTTGGGTTTATGGCATGATTTGGTATTTTGTATTGAAATTATCAGATTTCTTCAAAAGTTTATATGCTTTTTTATCATCTATTCAAATAGATTGTTGACTTTATTATTGTTTCATGTCTGTTTTAAGTTAAACACTTTTAATTATTATGCATTTATGTTTATATAATTTGGTCATAACAATAGATAAACTGACTTATCTTACATATTTAAACTCCTCTTTGCTTCTAGTTTGAAATTTGTTACAACCGAATTTTCCATAGTTTTCGAACAGACTTAAACGATCTAATTGGATGAACAAATAACAAAGAAATGATCCGAAAACTTGAGAAATATCATAAAAATGCAAGATAAAGGGAATGTCAAAAAATGAGATCAAAAATTCACCAAGTGTTCACAACTCGACACATCATAAATCGGGCCTAAGTCATGATTAGAGCGGACATACAAAAAACTTAGGTCGGACTCGAAGCACTGTAATCTCTGGATGACTAGAAGCAAGGCCTAGAGCAACACCTGTTTTGTCCCGAAGCATGACCCAAAGTCAGGTTGGTGCGATCTGTAGCCAATGGATCATTGTCGATCTATGAAGCATGACTCAGTGTTGGTCGAGCTACTTTCATGGTAGGATGTGCGTGACGCAGAGAATATGTAAAGCAATTTTCGGAGATTATCTCAGAGGTTTTTGCCTATACATAGAGGTAAAGAGCACTTAGAAAAGGACTTTTGATTTCTCTGTCATTCTGAGCTCCTAACAACGATAACGTGTAAAATCATTACATTGAAAAATTACTGAGTTGGATTTCTATCAAGTTGTCACTACCAAATGGTAAAACCAGTTTTGTAAAATAGAGAACTATCAATAGAAATAGACTAAGTGGATGTAGGCTGTAACAACCCAAAATTTGAGCTATAATAATTAATTAACAAATTAATTAAATAATAAAATAAGTTTGTGAAATTGTTAGAATCAAGCTACGGGAGTTGCACCATTGTGTCCGTGGTGATTTTTTGATCAATTTCCATATATAACTTGTTGAAATCCGAGTCAGTATGAAGAAGATACACAAGAAACAAGAATTCAGAATTAAAACGAAAAAATAAAGAAAAATAAACAAGGCCTAGGTCGACCTATAAATGGGTTAGGTCGACCTTAGGGTCGACCCCCATTGTATTTAGGTCGACCCGACTATTCTTTTGGACGTTATTTCGTCCAGATTCGAGCGTACACGTCATTGTTCCAGTTTGCTTCAATCATGTGCGTTCGTGCTTCCATTCGAGGGTCTCTAGTGAGCCTATGACATTATTGCACAAGATTTAACCTTCAAATCCAATGGTCTGAGGTCCCTAAGTCACATTATAAATAAGACTCTAGGCCTAGCAATTTTTCTCATTCAGATTTTCTCCCAATTGTGTTCATTGCCTGAGGCTGGACCCTAAAAAGAAATTTTTTTCTTAGGAGGAGATCTTTTTAATAAAAATATTCTATGCTTTAGAAGTGGATCCGGGAAGGCCAAGGAATAGAGCGAAGGACCACAGGTGAGTGTTTTGTAATTATTTTAGATTTTTAAGTAATTTAAAATAATAGGGTTCTCAATAGTTGTAGTTTTTCTGCAATTTTGAGACAGTTTTTTTATAAGTTATTTACAGTTAGTTTTTAAAGTTCTTTTAAGTCTATTTTATTCAACTATTTTTATTCAGCTATTTTATTCAGTTATTTACAGTTATTGAAAGTTATTTTTATTTATTTACATTTTTTTAGTTAGAATTTAGCCTATAAATGTTAGTTTCTTTTTATCCCTTTTTATGCAAATAAAATATAGGAATATTAAAAAGAGGAGAATTCGCTAATATGGATTAAATAGAAATAAACACTGAATTTACAGAAATTAGATGTAAAATAAGAAAGAACTATAATAAAAAGAAGATAGACTGAAATAGGCAAATTTGAGACATTTGCAAGCATGTTTATAACTAGTGGTTATAACTAAAAAGATAGAATATAAGAGTAACAATTGTAACATAGGTTATAATTAAGAAGAAAGAATAGAAAAGGCTTATTTTAAAACTTAGATTAAGTTAATAAGCAAATATAGCATAAATAATAAAAGAGACTTATTTTAAAACTTACACTAAGTTAATAAGCAAATATATAAGAAGGGCCCATACCAACAGCATTCCCTTTAGTCAGGAACTGCTGGTCTCACAATAGTTTGGTGAGGTTGGGACACGCTTATGCTAATTAGGGTACATAAGTGGCCAATAGATAGAAGCTCAAATTTGGGGATTTGGGCAAGGGGCACAAACTAGAATTTGTTTGTTAAGACCAGTACCGGCAGCATTCCCTTTCAGACTAGGATTGATGGTTTCACAACACTTAGGTGAAGCTGGGAAGCATTCCCTTTCAGACTAGGACTAATGGTCTCACTACAGTTAGGTGAGGCTAGGCATGCTTATGCTGATTAAGGTAAATAAGAGGTCAAAATGGGGGCGACATTTAGTGTGTACCGGCGATGACCGAGCATGCGACATCGATTAGGGTAAATAATTCTCTACTGCGTTACAAGCACTAAACAGGTGTCTTTTGCTGTGACCAACAGGATTGGTTCATAGTGGCATAACAAATATAGAAGGCTGATCAACGGGTAGAATTAGGATTTCAGCCTAATTAAAATAGGATTAGGGTTTCAACCTAATCACAACATTCTAAGACAAGTGCAAACAATCACAATCAAAGCATATAGAATCAGAAATAGTATTTTATCTCAGTTTTATCTTTTCTGTATTTTCCTTTCATACTAGAACTGTTGCTTAGTCTATTATCTTTATCTTGCTTAAGAATGCTAGTAATTACTTTCACCCACCGGACTTATAGTCTGACCCACTCCTCTATTTTCCCTTTTCCCCCATAGGCCAGCAGTTGGAGATATATTCTTGGAGTTCTTCATGTATTATTCTTCTTCTTTTCAGTTTTATTTTCATTTGACTTTGGATGTACTGGTGCTTTATGAGAGGAATGATTTTTATTGTTATGTACGTTGATGATGTGACTGAGATTGTACTTTTCACGAGACATGTGTATTTGGTTTTTAAGACATATTCTGTTTTGAAATGAAGTTTAATTTTAAATGTCTAGTTATTATTTAAATGTTTCCGCTGTTTTTATTTATTTGTCTTATGAATCTTAGTCTCTATGATGCTTTAGCTATACCTGTAACGCACCATATCTTTTAGTGTGCCCTTTTTGTGTATACTAAGGGGTGTGGGTTTTTCACTTGGTATCAGAGCCTAAGATTACAGGATTCCTAAAACTTGTTTTAAAAGTAAAGTATTTTTCAAAAGTAACATATCTTCAAACTAAAAGTGTTTTTCAGAAAGAAACTCTTATTATAGAAATGGTTTTCAAGTATAAGAGAGTTTTTATAAAAGTCCTCTCAAAGTCCACTTCAACCTTCTTTCGATTCTTTCAAGCCTAAATTCTCTTTTCTTTGAATAGAATGGAGGACGCTCTAAATCTTCTAGAGGGTGTCCAAGTCCCTTGCTGGTTTCATAGATACCTTTAAGCTACGACACTAGAGGTGCCAGGGCAAGTGCCCAATGCAGCACCAGCGGGTGGAGATCCCATTAATCCACCTGCAGCGCCCAATGCAAGGACTTCACTAATCTAGGAGGCAAGATGTTTTCTGGCATGGAGGATTTTGTGGAGGCACGGGCTTGGTTGAGGAATATAGAGCGGATATTTGGACTGTTAGGATTGGAGGACCGACAGAGAGTTCATCTTGCATCTTGGCAGCTGAAGAGAGAAGCTTCTTACTGGTGGGAGATCATAGATATGGAAGGTAGAGGCATTGGTTGGTTTGGATTTCGCCAAAGGTTTGAGAGAAAGTTCTTGTCGCAAGCCGAGGAAAGCATGCAGTTGGAGAAGTTCATTAGTCTGAAGCAAGGGAGTCTTTCGGTAAGGAGTATATAAATCAGTTTAATGAGCTATCGCGGTTTGGGATGGATCTTCGTTAATACACTGAATAAGAAGGCCATCATGTTTGTTAAGGGTTTGAACCAGCCCCTCCAATGGTTGGCATTAACGTATGTACCCGTGGGAGCGACGTATGAGTCACTTGTGGAAATGGCTCTCATGTCAGATGCTGTTAAGGAAGGAGAGCTTAAGGAGGTTCCTAAGTCAGAAAACTCTAAGAAATAGTGGTGGAAGAATAAGAGGGATAAGGACAAGAAGAAAGCAGGACAGCGCAAGTACAGGCTTTGGATGCAGCACCTTCTAGTAGTGGACCGGATCGAGGTAGGAAAGTCTCTGTAGAAGATTTGATCTCTATTTCAGATTTTCCTATTCAGACTCTTTTTGACTCCGGAGCATCGCATTCTTTCATTTCTAGTTCCTTGGTTGATTGTTTACACTTAGATATTTCTTTAGCTGTATATCCTATAGTTGTTTCAAACCCCATAGGAGGATCATCACATTTATTCATGATTTATAGGGGTTTGAAATTTTTTATACTAGGCATAGAATTTGACTGGGACGCCTATATACTCGGATTTTCAGGATATGGGATGGACTGGTTATCCACTTATGGAGCGATATTAGACTGCGAGAGGGGAGTCGTCAGACTGGAGACATATAGCGGAAGGACACTCGAGGTTTCTTGCGACCCACAAGGGTCAGTCATGTTGAGCTTCCTTTATTTTCTTAATTCATCACTAGGAGAGTTAGATTCTATTCCAGTCGTTAGAGATTTCCCAAACGTATTTAATGAGGTTAGGGGACTACCCCCTAAGAGAGAGATCGACTTTAGGATCTATCTGAATGACAATGCTAAGCCAGTGGCATTGCCCATGAGACATATGGCTCCTAGGGAGAGGAAGGAATTAAGTAAGCAGATTGGTGAGCTATTGAAGTAAGTCTTCATCGTACGGAGCATATCTGAGTGGGGAGCGCCAGTCGTCTTCGCTACAAAGGCGGATGGTTCCCTTCGACTTTGCGTAGACTATAGAGAGTTGAATAAGCTCATGAAGAAGAACCATTACCCACTTTCTAGGATAGATGATCTTTACGATCAGTTGGTTGGCTCTTCAGTATTTTCTCAGCTTGACTTAGCCACTGGATTTCATCAGCTTAGGATCGCTGACGATAGCATCGATAAGACAACATTTAGGACACCCGATGGACACTTTGAGTGGTTGGTTATGCCGTTTGGGTTGATCAATGCCCCAACCTATTTTGTAGGTTTAATGAGTCGTGTTTTTCGAGATGTCCTAAATAAGATCGTTGTAGTATTCATGGATGACATTTTTGTGTTTTCCAAGAGTATGGAAGAGCATGCTATTCATCTTGAGGAGGTTCTTCGTACACTTCGTGTTCATCAGTTGAAAGCAAAATTCTCAAAGTGTCATTCTTGGCATAAGGAGGTGCGTTTCTTGGGGCATGTAGTCTCAAGAGAGGGTTTAGCTGTGGATCCCGCTAAGATAGTAGCAGTACAAGATTGGAAGGCCTCCAAGAACGCTACCGAAGTTAGAAGCTTCCTAGGTTTGGCTAGCTATTATAGGAAGTTTATCCAAGATTTTGTTAAGATTTCAGCACCGCTTACTCGCCTCACTAAGAAGAATACGTCATTCGTGTGGGACGTAGATTGTGAGGATTCCTTCATGACGCTGAAGAGGGCCCTTACTAGTGCACCAGTGTTAGTTTTACCCGACGGAGTTAAGCCTTTTATAGTATACACCGATGCATGTGGGCCGGGTCTTGGAGCAGTATTGATGCAAGAAGGGAGGGTAGTATGTTATGGAAGTAGACAGTTGAGAACTCATGAGAAGAACTACCCCAGCTATGATTTAAAGTTAGTTGCTATTATTTTCGCGCTCAAGTCTTGGATACATTACTTGCTAGGAGAGAGGTTCAAGCTTTTCACTGACCATAAATCATTGGAGTACCTATTCTCACAAAAGGATTTAAACTTGAGGCGGCAACATTTGATGGAGTTTCTAGCATCATATGACTTTGAGATAGTCTACACCCTGGTAAAGGGAACGTAGTTGCGGATGCGTTAAGTAGGAAGAGAGCAACCCTTAGTCTAATGTTCATGGAGTGAAAAAGCCTAAAGTTTATTTCCATCTTCGATTTTAAGCACTCTATGGACATTACCCCTGGATTATTGGCAGCACTTGAGGTTAAGCCTACCCTCATAGATCAGATTGGCTCAAGGCAGCGAGAGGATTCAGAGCTTATGGATATTTTGGATAGGATTAGTAGAGGAGAGGTCTCTAGACATCTCCAACGATATTCCATTAATAGTAAAGGGTGGCTAAGGAGAGATGGAAGACTTTGTATCCCCCGCAGTAGTGATTTATTGAGAGCAGTTCTAGAAGAAGAACACCATTCTCGAATGATTATTCATCCGGGTGGTGATAAGATGTATAGGGACATGAAGAGAGTGTTTTATTGGAGCGGCATAAAGAAGGATGTGGCAGAGTTTGTAGCTAAGTGTCTTGTGTGCCAAAGAGTTAAGGCGGAGCAGTAGAAGCCCGGTGGATTGCTTCAACCATTGGATGTACCCGAATGGAAGTGGGATAGTGTTTCGATGGACTTCATAGATGGTTTACCCCAATCTAGGAAGGAGAATACCAGTATTTGGGTGATTGTAGATCGTTTGACTAAGAGCGCCCACTACATTCTAGTCAAGAGTAAGAGGACGACACCTTATTTGGCATCCTTATATGTTCGTGAGATAGTCCGACTTCATGGATTTACCTCTAGCATAGTGAGCGACAGAGACCCTATCTTTACTAGCAAGTTTTGGAGGAGCTTGCAAGAGGCTTTAAGTACAAAGCTTAGATTGAGTACGGCCTATCACCCCTAGACGGATGGCCAAACGGAGAGAGTTAATTGTAACGACCCGGAATTTTTGGATATTTGAAATTGGAATATTTAATTGATTTTAAATATTTAAAAGGTTAATTTTGACTTGAATTTCAAATATCACTATTTATTTGATAATTTAATTATTGAATTAAATTATTGGAAATTAGGTAAAATATTGAATCTGAAATTTAAGCTTGTTAAAAATAATTTAGAGGCTTATAAAATTTATATTGATGATACTGAATATAATAAAAGTTTTAAAATTGAAATTGGAAGTGATTTGTTCAGTTTTAAAAATATATCGTTTAAATTGATATTTAAAAATAGCCCTCCGAGGCACAGTCTCAGAATTCGACGAAACCAATTCCATTAGATCCGTAATAATGTATTATTATTGGATTTCAAATTTCGTAGCGTTTGGAGTTATCGTGTGAGCATACGGGACATAAACGCGCTGAAATTTATATCGAAATTTCAACGTAATAATTGGGTCCAAAAAGCTATCTTCTACATACGATCGAATTAGGTCTCGAAACCTTTTCCATTACGTTCGAAATCGGGGTATAACATTATGAACGCCTAGTGGCACGTCTCGATAGGAGGTCGAGATTTTGAGTTGCAAATTTTGAGACGATTAAAATTTAAATAATATACCTATATATAAATTGATTTGATAATTTATAGCACATCAGAACTTTTTGCCTTCACCGCAATGTCACTATAGCCAAACCATTCAAACACACAAGGAATCACTTCCTCTCTTTTCATTTAAAATCACATCGTTCCTTTCTGTTTAATCACGTACCCTTTCTCTTGTCTAAGAAGCTAAAATCGAACCAAACATCTGAGAAAGATTATATATATCGAAATCTTGTTTAAACTTAAATCGTGCATAAGTCTTTCCTCTGCTTCCTTTTCAAAATCAACTCGTCAATTCAGAAAACAAGAAAAAAGAAAAGAATTCGATTTCGTATGAAATCGCGGCTGTTAAATAAGGAAGTTCGGAATCGAATTCGTGAAAAAGAGAAAAGGGGAGAATTCACGAATTATTTTAACGCGACGTGTCGTGATTGCCATGGCCGAAGGGGTGCGATCGAAGTCACGACCTCGCAAGGCGGTGGAGTCAAACTCCTCAGGCAAGCGGCGCGACTTTGGGAAGGGGATCAACCGCGATTCTCGACACGGGTTTGGGAGTGGAAGCAGCGGGTAGCGGTGCGAGTTGCGGGGCCACGACTTCGAGCGATGGGATGGGTTCTGGAGTTTGGTGTGGGAAGGAGGACTGGGTCGCGGTGGCGTTGGAGGAGGAGCAGTTGCGTAGGGGAGGTATTGCTAATTTTTTTTACTAAATTACTGAATTGGTTAGTAAGTATATCATCAAGAAGAAATCGAATGAAAAAAAATGAAAATATAAATATACAATGAGGTATATATATGCACTTTTTTCAATTTATATATATATATATATATAGAAAGCAGGAAAAAAAATAATTACAATAAGGTACAAAATAATTCTATTTTTAATTTAATAAGTAAATATATATATATATATATATATATATATTCACATACATATTTTAATTTAAAACAGTAAATATATAGAGAGATAAGATTTTGAAAATGGAAATTTTTAATGTTTGAGGAGTTTATATAAAATTAGATTTTTAAATCTATATAGATTATTTTATAAGTATATATGAGTTTCAAAAATAAAAAATAAGAAAATAAAAAGGTATACATATACACACTTTAAACTTACCAGTTTATTTTAAATAATGGATTATGGTGATTAACTTGTTTTATTAACTTATTAAATTATTTTAGTTACTAAAAAAATTATTTATTATAGGAAATTTATTTAAAATTAAATTATTAGTTTAAATTAAATTTATTAAATGGTAATTTACTTTTCGATTATTTCAAATATTAATAAATCGTATAGTGTTTATACAAGGTCAAAAACCGTGAAACCAAGTCAAGATTGAAGTAGATTGCAAACAAAAAATAAAGGTGAGTTAATCTCACTCAAATTAGACTGCTGGTTAATTTAATTAGCTAAAATTAAATTATTGGTTGATTGATTGAATGTGATAATTATTATCAATCTGGATGTAATATTATATATAGTAGTATATATATTGGAGTGATTGATATTCCCGCATTATATAGCGGATGAGACCTTTTGCGTCCTGCATAATAGCGGATGTCCCTTTATACCGCGATATCCCCCTCGAAGTGGGATTGGTATTTTTATATTGTGCTAACATCTGTGGATGCAGGGAAAAAAGTTGGAGGATCCAACTGGATTCCTCAAAAATATTGAAATTTATCCTCATATTCAGTGGTATGATTTATTTGATAATCTGTGATAGATTATAGTGTAAATTGAAATTATTAAATGCTATGGTTTGGCTGAATATATTTTGGGTATTTTTGAGATATCAAAAATATAAAGATTGGATTTTTGAAGGAAAATAAAAAGGGAATTTATAAGTAAAATACTTATAGTGAAGTTGGATAAATTAAAAGAGTGAATTTGGGAAAAAGGGCAAAAGTTTGATTTTAAAGTACTATTAAATAAATTCCGAGTACGGAAGAACAGGTATTTTGAATAAATGGGAAATAAAAGAGTTTTGAGGACTTAAGCAATATTGTTTAAGAATTAAGGGATTTATTTTTAAATTCAAGATTTAAATGAGTTGGAAAAAAATAAGAGGAGAATTTCGGAATAGCGTATGAAATTGATATTTCAGATTTAAATAAGGTTTAAATCATAATAAAGGAGTAAATATGGAATTAATGGATTTTGGAATAAATCTGGATAAGTCGGGAAATAAATTTTAAAGGGGATTTAATTCAGAGAATCGATTTGAAAATTGATTAATGGTTTTTGAAATAGTAATTAAAAGGAGAATGAGGCTATGGATTTATAAACTGGGTTATAAATAAAGTGAGGTAGTTATCAGTGGATAATTTGAAATTATAAATTCACGGTGGAAATTTATAAGGGGATGGATAAATTGTTTTAAAAATAAATAGTGGTTTTATTTTTAAAATGCGAGAAAAGAAATTTACGATATTGGAACGTAAATTTAAACTGGTAATAAATCGTGAAGGATTTATAAATGATTAGACATGCTATATTGGAGTGGAAAGTGTATTTTCCTAGAGAACCGGGGTTGAATTTTCCAGAAATAACGAACGTTGTTTCGAAGAGACTGGGATCGGATTTGCGAATCTGAAAACCACTTCGATCCAACGAGTACGTTTTCCAAATGAAGACAAGAGCTTGGAGTCGAAGATGGAGCAGTGAAGTGCAAGGGATAATCGCTACTAATCCTGAGGGTGATTCCAAATGGATGTAGTAGGAGTAGTGCCTTCGGTTCTGTTCGGACCGGGAACATACTTCTATGGATGAATGCTATCAGTACATTGTCATTGGAGGACAATGAGCATTCTAAGTGAATGTCTCTAAAAAGGTAACGCTTAGCCTCGAGCCTCATCAACTGGGAATGACTGAAAATCAGGGGATATGCAGCAAGGCTAAGTGGGTAGCACCCAAGTAGGGTAAGATTTCCCCTGTCCAGAGTCCCTTTATTTCGGCTGTGTGGCGGTTGCTGATCCCAGCCGCGGGGTGATCTTATTCGGGCTATCCAGTAAGGGGTAGTCCGGTCTTGTGTTGCAGGGGATCGGGAGTGGTCCTCGGTATGCTGATCTAGACCAGGTACCGTGACAGGTGGTACCCTAGTGCCTAGTCATTCAGTTGGAAATCCATTCTCCCTACATGCCTTTACGGTTTTTATTGTAGAGCCTAGTATGCTGGAATTTAATTAATGTTACAATTTCAGCTATATGATTTAAGTATTTGTACTTAGACACTACTATAATATCAGAGGATTTTGATATGAAATGTTTTGGTTATCGTAAGGTAAAAACCCGACATGTTTATTTGTGGCGCGGTCTTACGAGATACCTTTAATTTTAAAAGATTTTGAAAACTTTAATAATTCAATTGAGTGTGTTTTCTCACGCTGGTTTTCCAGACTAACTCGGGTGTTATTTTATTATAATGCTCGGGTCAGACCGAGTATTACAGATACAGGATAGGATGCTATGGAGCTCAGGAGACGAGCTGGATGACGAGACGTATCACACGTACTTAATGTGTATTCTGCTATGCAGTGTAAGCTGTATGGTCAGTTTTTATGATGATAAGTTATTATAACTGTCCAGTGTTGTGTTATTGATTGTGTTGTGCTCTGATGATGTAATGTATAAAAACGGTTATAGTTTCTTTTGTATAAAGATCTGTTGTTATCTATTATATATTGTTCCGCTGCGATTGTGAGATTCTGATGTTGTTTTTCTATTTTCTTCTTCTACCTCTTTCTTCTTTTCCCTAACGATCTGGTATTTCCGGCATTCGATTGTTCGGCATGTAATACCGTGAATGTATTGATGTCGATTTTAGAGCATCGAAAATCTTTCGGGTTGTTACATTAATAGAGTTCTTGAGGATTTGTTGAGGATGTGCATTCTTGATTTAGGAGGAACTTGGGAGGAGCGTCTTCCTTTAGTGGATTTTGCATGTTATAATAGTTTTTTGGATAGCATTGGGATGGCACCTTTTGAAGCTCTTTATGGAAGACCTTGCAATTCGCCTTCGTGTTGGTTGGAGTCTATAGAGAGATTGCTACTAGGTCCCGACATCGTTAGAGAGACTTCGGAAAAGATTGATTTGATTAGAAGAAGAATGAAGATGGCCCAAGATAGATAGAAATTCTATGCATATAAGCGGAGAAGGGATATTGAGTTTGAGATAGGAGATTTGGTTTTCATTAAGGCGTCTCCGCTAAGAAAGGTAGTAAGGTTTGGATCAAATGGGAAACTTGCTCCCAGATTCGTAGGACCGTTCCCCATTGTGGAAAGGGTAGGGAAGATGGCGTATCGGATAAAGCTACTAGAGAGGCTCGCGGGAGTTCATGATGTTTTTCATGTTTCACACTTGAGAAAGTGCTTACGTGATTCAGCAGAGGTAGTGGAACCTAGCCAACTTGAAGAAGTTGAAGTGGAGACAGAAGCATCGGTTCATCGCATTCCTACCAAGATTGTTGGACATGATATCAAGAAGCTTAGGAATAAGAAAGTATCTTTGGTTAAGGTGCAGTTGAGAGATAGTGTTGAGGACGACGTGTGGGAGGCTGAGGAGAAAATACGTACCTCTTATCCGCATCTTTTCGATGGTACGCCTTGAATTTCCTATTTCCATCTTTAGTTTTGAATAGGTTCTTTCCTTTAGTATCCTTTGGGAGGGTTGATCTTTGGATTTAACCTAAGGATGTAGGACTTAATGTAAACATGTTAATGGAACATGTTATATATGTTGGACGTTAGCGGATGCAAGTGGTTGCTAGTGGATGCTAACGGTCGCATACACACACACACACACACACACACACACACACTAGGCACTATTATCTCTTAGGGATCGGCCTAACTAGATCACTAAAGCATATGCATATGGATATGTGCACATTTGCATTTTTATTTTATTTCCATGGTTGCTATAAATGGATGATTATCATATGATTATTGCATTTGGATGATGATTGTAGCACGCATATAGAACTATCAGTTATCATTAGGGAATTTGCATTCATTTAGATGCATGGCACGGACATGATTGCATAAAAAGAGGTCGACTGAATCAGTAGACCGCCTAATATTTTGCATTAGTTAAGGACATTGACACTACACTGTTGCATATAACATAAATTGCATTAGAAAGCTTAAGGATAATGGATGTAATGGATGATGGTTGAATATGTGGTTGTAGAATTTTGATGAAAATATTTATTTCATTCTTCTGTCCTTGGAGATTTCCGGGACGAAATCCTTTAAGGATGGGAGAATGTAACAACCCAAAATTTGAGCTATAATAATTAATTAAGGAATTAATTAAATAATAAAAATAAGTTTGTGAAATTGTCAGAATCAAGCTACGGGAGTTGCATCATTGTGTCCATGGCGATTTTCTGATCAATTTCCATATATAACTTGTCAAAATCCGAGTCAGTATGAAGAAGATACGCAAGAAACAAGAATTCAGAATTAAAACGAAAAAAAATAAAATAAACAAGGCCTAGGTATATGGGCTAGCTCGACCTATAGGTCGACCCATACATGGGTTAGGTCGACCTTAGGGCCTACCCCCATTGTATTTAGGTCAACCCGCCTATTCTTTTGGACGTTATTTCGTCCATATTCGAGCGTACACGTCATTATTCCATTTTCCTTCAATCGTGTGCGTTCGTGCTTCCATCCGAGGGTCCTAGTGAGCCTATGACGTGGTTGCACCAGATTTAATCTTCAAATCCAACGGTTTGAGATCCCTAAGTCACACTATAAATAAGACCCTAGGCCTAGCTATTTTTCTCATTCAGATTTTCTCCCAATTGGATTCATTGCCTGAGGTTGGACCCTAAAAAGAAATTTTTTTCTTGGAAGGAGATCTTTTTAATAAAAATATTCTACGCCCTAGAAGTGGATTCGGGAAGGCCAAGGAATAGAGCTAAGGACAACAGATGAGTGTTTTGTAATTATTTTAGATTTTTAAGTAATTTAAAATAATAGGGTTCTCAATAGTTGTAGTTTTTCTGCAATTTTGAGATAGTTTTTATATAAGTTATTTACCGTTAGTTTTTAAAATTCTTTTTAGTCTATTTTATTTAGCTATTTTTATTTAGCTATTTTATTCAGTTATTTATAGTTATTTACAGTTATTTGTATTTATTTACATCTGTTTTACGTTAGAATTTAGCCTGTAAATGTTAGTTTCTTTTTATCCATTATAAGAATATTAAAAAGAGGAGAATTCGCTAATATTGATAAAATAGAAATAAACACTGAATTTACAGAAATTAGATGTAGAATAAGAAAGAACTGTAATAAAAAGAAGATAGAATGAAATAGGCAAATTTAAGACATTTGCAAGCATGTTTATAACTAGTGGTTATAACTAAAAAGATAGAATAGAAGAGTAACAATTATAACATAGGTTATAATTAAGAAGAAAGAACAAAAAATGTTTATTTTAAAACTTAGATTAAGTGAATAAGCAAATATAGTAGAAATAACAGAAGAAGCTTATTTTAAAACTTACACTAAGTTAATAAGCAAACCTAGAAGAAGGGCCCATACCAATAGCATTCCCTTTCAGTTAGGAACTGGTGGTCTCACAATAGTTAGGTGAGGCTAGGACATGCTTATGCTAATTAGGGTACATAAGTGGCCAATAGATAAAAGCTCAAATCTGGGGATTTGGGAAAGGGGCAATGTAGAATTTGTTTGTTAGGCCCAGTACCGGCGCATTCCCTTTCAGACTACGACTGATGGTCTCACAACACTTAGGTGAGGCTGGGCAGCATTCCCTTTCAAACTAGGACTGATGGTCTCACAACATTTAGGTGAGGCTGGGCATGTTTATGCTAATTAGGGTAAATAAGAGGTCAAAATAGAGGGCGACAGTTAGTGTGTATAGGCGAAGACCAAGCATGCGACATCGATTAGGGTAAATAATTCGCTACTGCGTTCCAAGCGCTAAACAGGTGTCTTTTGCTGTTACCAACAGGATTGGTTCACAGTGGCACACCATAGATAGAAGGCCAATCAATGGGTAGAATTAGAATTTCAGCCTAATTAAAATAGGATTAGGGTTTCAACCTAATCACATCAATCTAAGACAAGTGCAAACAATCACAATCAAAGCAAATAGAATCAGAAACAATATTTTATCCCAGTTTTATCTTTTCTGTATTTTCCTTTCATACTAGAACTGTTGCTTAGTCTATTATCTTTATCTTGCTTAAGAATGCTAGTAATTAATTTCACTTACCAGACTTATAGTTTAACCCACTTCTCTATTTCCCCTTTTCCCCCATAGGCCAGCAGAATCGAGGACAGTAGATTTATACCGCTTGGAGATATATTCTTGGACTTCTTCATGTATTCTTCTTCTTCTTCTTTTCAGTTTTCTTTTCATTTGACTTTGGATGTACTGGTACTTTATGAGAGGGGTGATTTTTTATTATTTATGTACTCTGATGATGTGACTGAGATTGTATTTTTCACGAGACATGTGTATTTGGTTTTTAAGACATATTCTGTTTTGAAAAGAAGTTTAATTTTAAATGTCTAGTTATTATTTAAATGTTTCCGCTGTTTTTATTTATTTGTCTTGTGAACCTTAGTCTATGTGATGCTTTAGCTATACCTATAACGCACCACATCTTTTAGTGTGCCCTTTTTGGGTATACTAAGGGATGTGGGGTGTTTCATAGGCCGGAATATTCGCTGAACTACTATAAAAATCTCATGTTCTTTTCTTACCGTTTCTTTCTTTTCTTTGAAATTTTCCATTTCTGTTATTCATTTGGGTGTTTGTGCTAATTTTGGTGCGAACATTTTGGTGCTTCACTGAAAGGACTCGATTTTAACGACTTGAAATGTGAATTTAGAGAAGATAAAGAGGCCTAAGACAAGATCTATTTTAGGAGGAAGCTAACAAGAACAAGGGGACAACCACGAGGTCTCCTTAGGATCAAACCCCCCATCCATCTATGTAGCCATAGATAAGATGAAGAGAATGTTGAAAGAAATGTTGGATAGGATGATAGCTCGCCAAGAGAAGATGTTCGACGGATTCTTCAAGAGAATAGAACGGTAAAGAACAACTGGAGTTGTGCATACTAGAATTAGGGTCTAGAAGGCAGAAAGAACGCACTTGAAAATAGAGTAGGACGTTGTGGAACAACCCCCGAAGTGGCTCCTCAACTCGGCATCGATCCCCAAGCACAAGTCGGTATTGATCTAGGAGTACTAAGAGGCATGCTAAACTTGATCTTAGGCGAAGATAGAGCATGTCTGAGAAATGATGTTGAGTAACAGAACGTGAATCAGAATCCAAACGTGCAACCAGAGGAGTATGTACCAGAGTTTCCTCATAGGAACGAGGAGCAGAATGAAAACATGGAACATAGACTTTCGTTAGACGATAATGCTAGAATTACAGAAATAGTTAGACGAGCACCGAGCGGGGACCACCTGACCAGAGTCTGAAGGAAATGAGAAGAAATCGATTCACCTCTAATATCTAGTATGTGAGAAATCCATCCGATTTCAAGCTACCGACGCTTGAAATGTACAATGAGAGGACATACTAGATTGTTCATCTGATGAGATACATCCGACATATGGAGGTGATGGGTACATCTAAAGAAGTAACAGGATTGTGCTTCCTATTGTACTTGAATGAGTTAGCTGCAATGTGTTTTAGGCAGTTAGAGAATGGGTCCATAAGTACATGGGCTGAATTGGTGGATAGATTTATGAGGCAGTTCAGAGTTCATATCTCTTGACCAAAGAATGCGATGATGCTATTGTGCATGGAACAAAGGACTGAAGATATCATAATAAGTTATTTGACTAGATTTAACGCAGTAGTCGCTGCATTAAATAAGTCTGACCCATCGATAGTACTGATGAGGTAGTTTCAGGAGTTGCTAGGAAAACAGATTTTAAGATTGCATTGGAAAGGAACCCATACTGGATCTCGTGAGTTCTACCATGAAGCTAAGAGGTACTTGTGTCAGAAGGACGTTGAAGCTGAGAATGTTGAAGTTAATATTGTGGATGATGGAGGACCGTCCGGAGTAGGATATGGAAAAGACAAAGGAAAGCGAAAGGCTGATGATAGCTTCAGAGGATTGAAGCATGTGAAGTTGGAACCGAAGTTTTCTTCATATACAGAGGTGACCGAAATCCTGGAGAGGATTTACCTGGATACCACATATCGAAAAACAGTAAAAAGAGAGCCCACAGATCGGGAGAGAAGATATTGATAGTTTTTCCTATTCCATGAACTGGATGGGCAGGAAATAAATGAATGTAGGCACCTGCAAGATCTAATAAAGGAGCAAGTTCATTTGGAACAACGGGCTACAACAATATGAGGAACCAAACTGCTGTGCATCAGGAACAGCCACCTGCTACAGCGAATGTGTTTGGAAACGGTCTTGGATTTAGGCCAAAAATAGTTATCTCGTGATTGGGATGGAAGACAGTCAGGCTCGATTCTCATCCGTTGCTTTTGTTTACAAATAAATGATGTAGTATTACAATTAAAATGCTTACTCATGTAAGGGACCTTGCTCTGTTTCTAGGCATACTCTGAGTCGGATGTCCGAGAGTGATACTTGATAGGATAGATATTATGATGTTTATTTGATGTTTGAATTTAAACTCTATGGATTAACGTTTGATTCTGAAAATTAGTCGAACATGATAACTGATATTAAACATGAAACACCAATGTAGATTAGTTACTGCTTGATATTAATTTATGTAATGATTGAACATGGTTCTCCCGATTGAAGAGATGGGCGACAAACTGTGAGGTACGAGTCCTCTTACCAAAGAGTGAGTGGATTGGATTTGTACAGGATAGCGAGTCCCCTCACCAGAAAGTGAGCGGATGGACTTGCTTGGTCATTGGGTCCCCTCCTCATAGAGCAAGCAGATTGGGATCAACATGAACTAACGATCCTGAGAGATCGAGGATTAAACCAACAATCCAGAGTGATTAGAAGCTAACCTGGATATTGAAAATGCGATCCGGAGAGATAAAAACTAGAAGTTGGATTTGAATGCCACTTGACTTTAAAATGATTTAATAGCGATTATCAGATTACGTCATTGCCTCGATTCGATTGGACTCGTTTATGATGGGATGCTAAGCAATTATGAACTATTTGTAGCGATGCTCCATTGGTGGCAATGCAATTCCCTGGTTGATAATTATGATAACTAGACAACTGATGAAAATCATTGTTTCGATTCGGCTGAGCATTCTTATAATGGGATACTAGGCGATACTTGACGATTTATGAATAACGTTCCAATCAGTGGAAATAAACTTACATAATTATCAACCTTTTATTACCAGACACGTGATTTGTATGTCGTAACTTAAATCCTGAATGAACACGGGATGGCATGGATTTTGATATATGATTGTTAACTCCTAAGTAAATATAGGACGATCCTTATTTATGACATAATATACGATATGTTAACTCCAAAAGAGTACAAAATGATGATCATTTGTGGCTAACACTCAACTGACTCAAGCAAGGACTCAAGTCCTTAGCTATAATGGTCTAGAACGACCTCTGATTTGCAAGTGAATTCGAAGGAACTAGATGATTCATCGCGATTGATCAGTCGATGACCGGAGAGCTCAACTACTAGTGATTTGCTGACTTCGATATTTGTTCTTGAGCAAAGCACACCTTTCATTCACAAGACATGCTTTGGGGGTAAGTGTTATGGTCAGATTTTCCACGGTCTTTGAATAGACTTAAATGATCGAATTGGACACACAAATGACGAAGAAATGATTAGAAAACTTAGGAAATATCATAAAAAAGTAAGATAAAGAAAATATCAAAAAATAAGATCAAAAATTCACCAAGTGTTCACAACTCAGCACGTCATAGATCTAGCCCGAGTCATGACTTAGAGTGAACATACAATAAACTCAGATCAGACTCAAAGAACTAGAACCTTTGGACGACTTGAAGCAAAGCTCGGAGCAACATGTTTTGGCCCGATGCATGACCCAAAGTCAGGTCGGTGCCGATCTGTAGCCCATGGGTCATTGTCGATCTTTGACGCATGACTCGAGTTCGATCGAGCTACTTTAATGGAAGGACGTGCATGATATGGAGAACGTGTGGAGCAATTTTTGAAGATTATCACAGAGCTTTCTCCTATAAATAAAGGCGGAGAGCACTTAGAAAAGGACTTTTGATTTCTCCTTCGTTCTTAACTTCTAAAATGACAAGTTGTGAAATCACTACTTTGAAAAATTACCGAGTTAGATTTATATTGAAATTTGACTATCGAGTTGTAAAAACAACTTTATAAAAACATAAAAAGTCGATTAAGTGGACTTAGGTTGGAATATTCGCTGAACCAATATAAAAATATCATGTTCTTTTCTTACTATTTCTTTCTTTCCTTTAATATTTTCTATTTCTATTATTCAATTGGGTGTTTGATACCAATTTTGGTGCAAACAAAATTTGATTGTCATTTAATGAATTTCAGGCTTTTTAAAATAGAGATTTTCAATGGTAAGCTGTATAAATATAGATGCATTAATACACATTGGCATATGAGTATTTGATGCATGATGCTTACGATGACCACCTTAACGTTGGGGTAATTTTGAATATAATTTTTCTTTGAAGTGTGATTGAATAATATAGTGATAACTATTATAAGAAGAGCTAGGAGCAATAGCCCCCTTTACTTAGCACCATTTCATATCCCTCGATATTAACCACAAGTTCATATTTGATTATTTGTTCTTTCCCTCTCATGTCACATTGATCAAATATTCAAATATAGACATGTAGCTGATATCAAAAGGCTACAAATGGTGCTAAATAAAGGAGGCTATTGATCACAACTCTTATAAAAAATATGTTTTCTCATTCTCTTTTATATTGTTAGAAATGTATTTAGTATCTAATTAAAAATATTTTCAACCTTAACTGTAGAACTATTTTCACTATTAGCATATAATTTTTTTTAGAGTTAGTTTAGTTAAATCCATGGTATTTGCTATTTATCATTTAATGAAAATATGCAAATCTATTAGATATGAAATGCTACACAAAAGTGCATCAAAGTTTAGTGTTTAAGAATACATTTATAATATGCACGAGTTCTTATATTATTGAAGAATGCATGCTAAATTCCTCGACTATGTATCCTTTAAATACTTTATGTTTTCTATTTTGAAAGTATCTTTCTTTTTCATTGGTTAACTATTTATTATTTATCTATTTAAATTGATTTCTCTATTGCGTTTTATTCAACTTTCTAGTTTTTCTGATATTATTTGCTAAAACCTGATCATTTGATTTGCAAAAACATATTTTTGTAGGCATTTGGTATATTCTTTAAGGAGTTCTATTTTTAAATAATAGATAAATTATTTGAGTTAGTGATATGCTTTATCTTTTGACTCTGTCAATTCCCTTTCACTACATAAATCAACATTGGATAATATAGTGCCCTTTAAGATTGGGGAATTATACACTTCAAAGGTAAATATCCAAATCTTCTCATATAAAGGAAAGAATAACCTCTTAGGATCCATAATACTTAATTTGTTGCTTATAAGTAATGTCCATGATCTATCTGGTTATATATTAGTCTTATAACCATGCATCTTATTTTTTATTTAGGCTGTTAGTCAAAACAACTTTCACTATGATGTGAAAGCAACTATTTGAATCTTTAACTATTAACAACACGCATAATTTTTAAATGGACTAGACCTATGCATATCTCATGAAAGTTGAAAATGGATATATGATATATTCATGTTGCAAGTTGATTTTTGTGCTATGTTTATGTTCCAAATTGATTTTTACTTATGTTCAATCAGTTTTAACTATCATTGTGTATACAATCACATATAAACTAAATTTAGTTTTGAACAGTTTACAGCTTACAATTCTTTTAAACAAAACTCTGTGATGTTTTTCTTTATTAAACACTTCATGTATTTTTTTTAAATTAGTTTGGCTATTAGTTTTGTTTGGAAATAAAATCAGCACAATTACTTATTCAAGTGGAATGTTGGTTAATTTAGAAAAAAAAAGAGCTCGTATTTTGTTACGTGTATCCATGTGATGGATTTGGACCAGCACGTAAAGGGTTAAATGGATGAATTTCAATTTTTTTATCATTTTGAATCTTACGGGCCTATGAAGTCCAAATTGATTTACATCTTATCTAAATTAATTTTAAATAAAGTAATTTTATTTTATTTATTGTAAAAGATTTCATTTTGATTTTATAAGCACACACATATATATACATATAATATAGTGTGTATGTGTATATCATATACACATATTCGTGTACGCGCATGTGCAACATATACAGTATGTATGGTTTAACATGCATGTATTTAAGTGCTAGGATTTACACCACAATGGACATGTTAGCTCCTCCATATACATATATGTCATTATATATAATATGGAAGTAATCATGTATATACACACACACATATATAAATAAAATAATGCTTATAAATATAAACGTAAAATAATATAAATTTCAAGTTTAAATTATAAATTTTAGATAAATTTGAAAATTCGATCTAGATATAAAAATATATTTTATGTTTAAATTCGAATTTTAAATTTTGAAAATAAAGTATATGTTATTAACTTATATGTATAGTGTGACGCAATGGAAAATGAATGCCTAGGTCTGGTAACAGACCTACGCTCGAGCCCTGCCTTGCACACATTCTCAAAAAAATAATACCCGGGAGTTATAGGTGCCATAAGTTAAAGCGGACAGACATCACTTAATTCCCCTTAGGAGTTTACTAGCCGTCGGGTTCTCTTGAGTGTGTGTGTATGTGTGTACGAAAAAATTATGTTTTTTAAAAAATTGTATATATGTATATGTATATAAATACTAAATAAATATTTAAACACCTATAATATTATATAAATAATATATATATATATATATTATGGCCTATATTTAATAGTTGACTAATTCATTTATTTTTGTTAATAAATATGTACGAATTTATTGCCCTTTTTTAAATTTAAAATAAAATTTCCGTATGAAAAATAATTCTTTTTATTTGTTAAAATATTTGGTACTGTTAGCAAATTTGTACGTGTTAGAATATACATGTATATATATATCTATAAATTATTAAAATCAAATTTAGTACATTACATTATAAAATTATATATATATATATATATTAATATATTTTGATTATGTATATACACACAAAAAATTTGTTTTTGAAATAAAAATATTTTTAAAATTTAGAAATAAATTTAATAAACATTTATGTATATGTATTTGATTTAAAATTTATTTTTTTTATTCAAAACATTTTAAAATTAGTTTTTCATTTCGAGTATTTTTTACATCAGGCCGAAAGTCAAAAGAAATATACAGATGAAAAATATATTTTTTAATTACAATATATATATATATATATATATTCTACATACATAACATACATGTATAAGGATTCGTGACATATATATGTATGTATGTATGTATTAAAATTTTACCAATGGTGACATCCAATATTCTCGAAACCCTAGGAGACATGGAAGAAGAAGATGGTGGCGAATGGAAGACAGTTAAGAGGAAGGGGAAACCGTCATTTGCAGAGATAGTGAGGCAACATACAGGAACAGAAAAGTGTAGACTAGAGAAAAACCCTAAACCTTGGGTTGAGCCAGTTGAAAGCTAAATCGAAATCAAAGGTAAAGTTGATTTTTATGAACCTATTAAAGATGGGAAGGAATCATACCAGCTAATAGATGACACAAACTATGAAGAATCCAATATGATGCAGAAGAATTTGATTTACGCATATAGGGCTGGTAAAAGACCATATTTTGTCTATTTCAATGCTTATATTAAAAGAGTTTGGAACCAAAAGGGACACTGTGATGTTTTTCCTAGAGATAATGGTTTTTATCTAATAACATTTAAAAGAGAGGATGATTATGAACAAATCCTTAAAGGAGGACCTTGGTGTATGGATAGCATGCTAATGTTTATGATAAGATGGGAGGCGGATTTCAACTTCGAAAGAGCCATGTTGACTACATATCCTATTTGGATTAAATTTAACAATCTAAATTTAGCCTTATCGAACATGAGATGTCTTAGCAAACTTGCAAGCGTAATCGGTAGACCACTGGACAAATGAAAACACTAGATTGGTTAAGCGAATCATATATGCTAGAGTTCTTATAGAAGTGGATGTCGAGGCTGAACTACCAAAAAGTGTTAAAGAAATTGATAAACATGGGAATGTATACATCCAAGAAGTGGTGTATGAATTTGTACCTTCTAGATGTGGGGAGTGAAGTGCTTTAGGCATATTAACTTGCAATGTAATAACAATCATACTAAGCCTAAACAAGTGTGGGTTGAAAGACCAAAAGCAACCACACATGCTTCAACTAGCACTACTACTATGGAACCCCCAGTAAAAGAGACTATTAGTAGTACTAGGCTAACCCCCCAAAAAATGAGCAGCTACAAAAAATTATACACAAAATGCTGCCACAATTAGCCTAGTTCCACCCCATGTACAGGAAAATACTAAAACTAGTGCAGAGGACTCTACAGCAAAGAGAGCAGCAGATCATCCATATCGGAATTTACAGGAGGAGAATTCAAGCCAAGAGAATCATAAGCAGACGTAGTTTGAACATGAAAATCAGGATAAGCTGGATACTAATGAAGAGGTCCTGCGTGAAACATTAAAGGAAGTATATAAGTTGGATGTCCAAACAGAATCTTTTGATGAAGAGGATGGAGATATTGATATTACTAATTACATAGAAGCTAATGAGGAATATGATAAATTATTTGCTAAAAAAAGCATAATGAAGCTGGTAAAAGAGCTAAGGTAGTTTCAGCTCTGATTACTAGGAGTAAAGCTACGAAATCGTAATGTCCATCATTTTTTGGAATGTAAGAGGTGTAAATGGTGATACTAGAAAATTAGACCTCTATAATATTATAACTAAATTTAAGCCTACCTTATTAGCTATTCTGGAAAATAAATTCACTGAAGGCAATATGAAGTTATTTAAGTGTTAACTAGGTGATCAATGGGATATCATTCATAATAGTTCTAGAGTGGTGAAAGGTAGAATTCTGATCTTATGAGACATTAATATTTGGTCAGTAACTATCATTAATATGGATGAACAGCAAATAACTGTTCGTATGGAAAATGTGGGAGGTCTGGACATAATTGCATCTTTTGTCTATGCTAGCAATTTGGCCTCTGAAAGAAACAAACTTTGGCACAAACTAATTGATAACTCAAAAATTATACACAAACCTTGGTTGGTAGCTAGTGATTTTAATGCTGTTTTAAAGACAAATGAAAAACAAGGGGGACTTGCATTGAAAGTTTGCCAAGTTGCAGAATTTAACAACTGTGTGTTAGCCACTGGATTAGTTGAAGCATTCCATACAGGTTTGAAATTCACATGGAGAGATGGTGAAGCTAAAAAAATTCACTCTAGACTAGATAGAGCTCTGGGTAATGCTGAATTGTTTAATAAAATTCCTAATATTAAAGTTACAGTTCTTCTAAGTTCGACTAGTGACCATTGCACTCTTCTTATTCAACTTAATGATGACAACCACATTCAAAAAGGCAAGCCTTTTAGATATGCCAATCAGTGGCATCTTATTGAAGGTTATAAAGATGTGGATTTTAAGGGTATTCAAATACCAGTACGAAAATTCATGTATCAATTTATCATGATTGTGAAGGGGATGAAACACATACCCGAAGATTGGAATAGAAAGAGGCCAAAAACAGGTGATGAAATTAAAAAAATACAAAATCAACTAGAAAATATTCAATATTAATTGGATGCAGATCCTCAAAATAAAAGTCTTAACTCTAAATTCTATGCACTACAAAAATTACTCAAGGCCTAGTTGAACAAACAAGCTATTGACCTAAGACAAAAGGCTAAGGAGAAGTGGCTTACTGAGGGAGATGAATGCACCAATTTTTTTTACACTAAAATGTCACAAAGGAGGAACTATAACAACTTATCTAATTGTTTAAATGAATAGGGATTTGCTATTGATAATGATCAAGAATTGGAAGACAAAGCCATCAAATACTTTATAGAGATATATAATGGAGACTACAACCAATAAATACCACATATTCAATGTAGAAGGCACATCTCTATGGAGGGTGCTGCTATGCTGACAGCTACTATTAATGTAGGGAAATTGAAAAAGGCCACTTTCTCCATTCATAATGATTCCAGCCCTAGTCCTAATGGCATAGGAGCAACTTTCTTCAACATGCACTGGGAAAACCTGAAAGATATTATGCTTAAATTTTATCAAGAAGCATTTGAGTCTGGTGAGTTCATTCAAGAAATTAATCATACGTTTATAACACTTATCCCTAAAGTGAATAAACCAGAAAGAATAGATGAATACTGACCTATTGCATGTTGCAATGTCACATACAAAATTCTTAGCAAAATTATATGTATGAGATTAAACAAGGTGCTTCCTAATCTCATATCCCAATGTCAAAGTGCTTTTATTAAAGGAAGAATTATCTCAGAAAATTCTCTGATGGCATATGAATTAGTAAGAGACTTTAACAAACAAGGAGCTAATAGGGTTTGTATGAAAATAGACTTGCACAAAGCCTATGATAGGGTTAACAGACAATTTATCTTACATATGGTTCAGGCCATGGAGTGCCTGCTGAATTGCTAAATTTAATTGCACACTATATATGCATCCCAACTTTCTCAGTGATTATCTATGGGTCTCCTAAGCGATATATTCACATTAATAAAGGAATCAGACAGGGTGACCCTCTTTTCACTTATTTATTTGCTATGGCCATGGAAAGGTTTTCCTTACAAATGGAATTGGCATGTCATCAACAATTGATCTAGCCAATTTACAATATACATCCTGATATTATCCACCTCATCTATGCCGATGACCTGTTAGCTGTTTTCAAGCTAATTTTATGGCTATTGAAACAATCAAGGAGATTTTTAAACTAATGGGGATATATACCGGTTTAGGTTAATGAGCTTAAAACTAAATGTTACTTAAATAAATGCTGTAAACATAGAGCTGAAATCATTGGAAAACTTGGTGTACTGGAGGGGAAGCTACTAGTCAAATACCTTGGTGTACCTCTATCAAATAATACTATCATTGATGCTGAATGTGAAAAGTTAATAGATAGTATTAGAGATAAATTACAAGGTTGGAGATATAAATTATTATCATTTGCTGGAAGAATTGAGCTTGTTCACTCAGTTATTACTTCTAAAGTCAGGTTTTGGTTACAAACTTTTCAAATCCCAGAATGTTCTATAGCAAAGATTAATGCAGTGTGTGCCAACTTCATTTGGAAGGGAGGTATACACAAGGTGAGTTACAAAGAATTATGCAAGCCAAAAAGAGAAGGGGGTGTGAGTCTAAAAAACCTATTTGAATTAAAAAAAGCTTATGGACTCAAACTAGCTTGGAAAATCTAGAATCAAATAAATTATGGGCAAGTTGAATAAGAATAAGATACCTAAAAGATAATTTTTGGACAATCAAAATTGATAATAATGCTTCAACAACCTGGAAGAATATACTAAGACATAGAGAGTAGCTGAAAAACCTTAATTGAAAAACAGATAGCAAATGGAGAAAATACAGACTTATGGAAAGTCCTATGGATAAATAGCAGAAGTTTGATTAATAGACTCGAATGGGATAGCTACTCAGCTAATGGTACCCCAGTATGCAAAGTATCAAGTATTACATATGATCAAAAATGGGCAACTGACAGGCAAATTGTGACTAGGAATTTTAAGCAGGAAATTAAAGGCATTCCCTTATTTACTGGGAAAAATAGAGACATCTGGGCATCGAAAAGTTACAGTAAAAGATAGTTTAACTTAAGAGATGCTTGGGAGGACTGTAGACATCAACACCCCAAAGTTCAATAGTACAATGTTATATGGAGTCGTTTAAACAGTCATAAAATGGCGCTGATGTGCACGTAAACTTACATATTTTTGCCACCATATTTATTCTAATTAAATTAAATAAATGATCATATTGGGTGTTTTAACATGTTTAAACCAAAATTCGAATTATTTTCAAATCGTGATATATTCATCTTCATATAGGGGCAAAATGGTCATTTTTGTGCATATATTAATTTGTGAAAATTTAAGTAGAAATTTCTATATTATTTTGTAGGAATTTGGCTTTAAATACAAGTGGTTTCATAAAGGAATATGCATGTACAAAGAAGATATAAAGGAATGAAGATGAAAATAATTCAAACTCATGATCATGGAGGACCCCACCTACCTACTTACCTTAACGTACACTTAGGTGATAATGCACATGCTAAAAGGCCAGTAAAGCTTCATGCACACTTAATGGATGATTATTGGATGCTAATGATTACTTGGCCACCACACTTCCTAAGCGGTAGTTTGGGTAGTTCCCAAAAAATGGATTAAGGTTTAAAACATGTATAAATACCCTATATGTTCATGTAACCCTCCTCTCTTCTCTTAGGCTCTCTTTCTCTTAGTTTAGTTTAGGATCAAAAATAAAATGAGAGCTCTCTTTCTTTTCATGGCTACTTAGCCATTTCTTTTATGTAATTTTTTTTATGCAATTTAATACATGCTCTTTTCTTTTACATGCTTTTTCCTTTAATGTTAGTAGTGTAAATTTATCTTTCATGCAAGTAGTTTAGTGTTTATTTCTTGTTAATTAGTTCTCTTTTTCATTAGCTCTCTTTTTCCTCTTCTTTTTATTCTATGTTGCATGCTACAATTGTTGATATGATAACAAAAATGAGAGGCCAAACCCCTTTAATTTAGGGGTAATAAAGCTCTCTAATTACGTAGCTTCAACATTTTGATAATTATTGCTCTCGTTTTGTGCTTAATGACAATGCTTATAGTGGTTTAACTTGTTGTTTTTGCTTTGAATTTGATAGCTTATATTGTTGACACCAAATAGGCTATGCTTAAACAATCATTAAACACAAATTACCTCTTCATCTACATATGATTATGGTAATGAAGTGAATGTTGAAATCCAAATTTGATGGTCTATATTTCTAATTAATAGTTAATAGACCAAGCTTAAAATAAATTTTTCTTTCAACTTGTTGTTATTTTTCATGAGAATTAGTAGGTGGTTTAAGGGGTGTGTTATAGTTTGATGGCTTATGTTGAGCTAATTAATAGCACAAATAGGCCATACTTATGATAAACACATCAATTAATTTCACAAATGACTAAAAAAGGAGATCATAATTTCATATTTTGTTAACAATGTGATCTAGAGAGTGGATTTATCTCTAAATTGTCATTTTATTCTCATAGTTTTCATTCACTTTTGTAGTTGTTTGTTTGTTAGTTTTCTCATTTTCTAGCTTAACACTCTAAATCTTTTGATTGAATAGAAATTTAAAGTCTAACAATTCCCTGCAGATCGACCCGTACTCGCCACGTACTAACATTTGTACGCCGTGCGCTTGCGGTAATTTTATAATAAATTCGTTAGGCCGTTTTTCAACTCGATAGAAAATAGGTCGTCGAACAAGTTTTTGGCGCCGTTGCCAGGGAGTTTCTTTGATTTTATTTTTCTATTCTTCGAATTATTTTTGTTTGATTGTATAGTGTGTTTGTTTGCATTTACAAAAAAAAAATTGTGTGTGATTTTTGTCTTCTTTTTTGTTTTCATTTTTGTTTGTGTGCTTGTAGCTTTTCTAGTTGCTCTGCAATTTTTAAAAAAAAATAACATACACAATTAAATAGAAATTTTTTTTATTGCATTTTCATTTTCCAATTTCTATTTTGATCTTTACAATGTTCATTTTTATTTACAATTGTTGTTTATTTTGATCTTTACACTGTTTTGCTCTTACATATAACCCACCATTCATACTTCTTTCATCATCGACAACTCACACTCCCTTGCTTTCGTTCACAACTTACTACTGCTTCAATTCCACAACCCTGCTGAATTACACACATATCCGACCACTACCATCAACTCGCTGGCCTACGACAGCAATACAAACTACTGACACTCTACTTGCACCTCAACCCTACCAAATCACTGATTATCGAACCCCGAATCGCAACAAAACTCTCCATACTCACCTGAATCTTAACTGACCACAGTCTTTTAAATTGCCTTCAATACCAGATTGACAACATTGTTGTTTCCTTTCAATATTGATCAACAAAAAAAAACTATCAACCATGGCCACACATTGCCTTCAACGATCACAAGACAATCACAAGACAACCCCTGTCCCACGGCAAACTCTGACCATCAACAACCTTCAACAGTTCCATTACCACCCTTCTGTCTAACCACAAACTGTGCTTCACCATACAAACCATCTGCATCACCCTCTTCATCAGTCATCAATCCTGACAATTGACCGCAGCTCTGCCCCTCTTCTCAACTCATCCATTACACCACGTCAACATCATCATACAAACGCAGACCATCAACCCCCTATCTGCCAATTGCTCAACCATTGCAACTCTACTCTCTCCACCCTCTGCCAATACAACATCCAATCCCCTCCATTGTCACCACTGCTTTGTGCATTGCCACTGCCTATATACTCCACCATATACTAACAGACTCCACCATCTCCTTCAATCAACACCACTACTGCCCCTAACCACTTGCCTTCCTTTCACAAGAATCCATGACCAAACCACCCATACTGTCAAACCACTACAGTAACTTCATATCACCACCATCTTTCTGCCATCCTCCCTTCTAACTGCCTACATACATTACTGCCTTGCTTAACCATAGTTCATTGCAAATTCATCAACAATATCCTTCAACATTTTATCAAACTGCCACAACATATTTGCAACTTCATAACCTCACCGCATTTGCAACTGTTGACAGAAATTCACAACCTCACAGCATTTGAAACTATTGCAACAATATCATTAAAAAGCAGCAAATTCACATGAACACCACCTGGAATTGTCACCGCCCAGCAATCTCACCGCGAAAAACCAGACCAATCGCCTCTCAGCAACAATAACAACCGTGACCTTCCTCGCATCATTCAACTGCAAGCATATCCAAATCAATTCAACTGCAATAGCCTCAACCCCCAAATCAAGTCGAACCCCATCGCGACACTCAAACTCGAGCCGCCTTGCCCACAGAACATCCACCTCCATCCACGGCCACTGCTTTATCAAACCAAATCATACCCCAAACTAGAATCGCCTCTTGAGAATCCCCAAATCGCCTCACCTCAAAAACCAAAACAAATTAGCAACGAATAATCGAACAATCTAGCAGCGACAAACAAGTTTTTTCTTTTTGCTTGGAAATCTATTTCGCGTGGAAATTTGAATTTTGTGTGGAAACGAATATACGAACTGAAATTTGAATTTTGCGTGGAAATCTATTTTGTTTTGACTTGTTTTAATTTGTTTTACTAGAGAGCAGATGTTGTAATTTTTTTTGTTTGATTTGGCAATTGAGTCTTATTTGGGTTGGGACCTAAGTTTAAAAACAAAACTATATATATATATATATATATATATATATAAATTTCAAATCTGCATTTTCCTTAGTTTTCACTTGCCTTAGTTTTCAAAGTTTCAATTTGCTTGTTTGATTTTCAATTTTCTTTATTTTCACTTGTTTATTT
Organism: Allium fistulosum; assembly: GCA_030737815.1. NCBI lineage: Eukaryota > Viridiplantae > Streptophyta > Magnoliopsida > Asparagales > Amaryllidaceae > Allium > Allium fistulosum. The sequence goes on along the minus strand of CM060908.1, from coordinate 689,611,423 downwards.
TGTTTCGATTTGATTTCTTCATGATATATATTAAAAAAATTAAATTTGTTTTGTTTTGCTTTAATTTTCTTTAAGTTCCATCCTAGTTTTCTTTTTTTTTCAAATATATATATATATATATATATATATTGTATATATCTTGTTTTTATTTTCAGGTTGCCAAAGCAGAAAATCGGAAGGAAAAGAAGAGCTTGCTAAAAAATGCCGCTCTGCCTGCCAAATAAATTGCTTGCTTATAAACAAAATTTGCTGCTTTAAAATAATTGCTCAATAATTCTGCATGCTCTAATATTTTGTTTCATCTCTTGTTTTTATTTTTGCATTCCATTGTTGTTTGCTTGCATTTTATTAAAATAAACATCAAAAATTCAAAAACTAAAAAAAAAAGTCCATTCGTAGTTATATTGTTTATACATGTTTAATTTCTACTTCTCATTTCATCCTAGAATTTTGATTAATATTAACGATTATAAATCAATAACGTTTAATTATATATTGACTAGTTGTCTTCTTTGAACAATTTAAATTTTTGGTGTCTAGGCTATGGTAGAGCAATAATCATTTATAAATATTACGGTGATTCGTAAATATTATAGTGGTTGTTTCTCAGAAGGTACTTAAACATTCGGCTGCATTACTACGGTGATTCGTGGTGCACCGATAAATCCTATCCATTATCTGGCTGAGAACTATCTTGTTGATTTAAGACAAAGTGTGATTATACAATTTTGGATTAGGAGCTACTTAGGATAAATCATTTGTAATTAAAACCTTGCATTCATTTAGCATTAGTTCATGCATATTTAAAAAAAATTCAAATCAAAAACAAAAAAATTGTAAATATTTCTTAACTTAGTTTTCAAGTCCTTTTCATTTGATTTTTTTTCAAAATAAAAAATTCAAAAAAAAAAATCGAAAAACCAAAATACAAAACAAAAATCAATTTTCCATTATGAAAAATAAACTCTATTTGTATATATATTTCCTTTATAAAAAAAACAAAAACATTCTTGAAAATGTCTGAATTTCCATATTCACATGAATTTTACAATAGTTGTGAAAATCAATATAAGCCATATAATTTCACACCAAATTCTTATGGATATTTCAACAACAACTATTGTTTAAACAATTCGACTTTTGAACAACAAAGTTTTCAAAACAATGACCAAACCTCAAATCTTGAAAATAAAATTTCGTCTTTACTTGAACTCGTTACACTACAAAATCAAAGGATGAATGATTTGTGCAATAACTCAGGCCAAAGTTTTCAAAATAATCAAAATTTGAATTTACTTTCAAATTCTAATGATTTTAATTATAACCCATGCCAATTCAACTTCGAACTCGAAAATGAATTTCAAAATCACAATGGAAATGTGAATCACTTTTCAAATGATTTTGGCAATGGGAATAGTTTCAATTTTGGTGCAATTGACAATTTTTGTTCTCAACAAATTCAAATTGAAAACTCTGAAATTAATAATCATAAAAATGAATTAGTTGAGCAAATGGAAAACGATTACAAGGATTTGTTGCGTGAAACCTACAAAAAATTTCGTGAGAAACAAAATCAAATCCCAATGTGTGAAGAATCAAATGATAATCCACCATTTATCGAAATTGAAAATTTTTGTTCTCAACAAGTTCAAAGCGAAAATTTTCAAGTCAATGATTATAAATTTGATTTTGTTGAGAAAATGAATGAAATTTACAATGGTCACACGGATTTGTTGACTAAAACATACAAAACATTACGTGAACAACAAATCAAATCCCAACGTGTGACGAGTCAAGCGATAATCCACCTTTTACCCAAATTGACGATTTTCAAACAATAACTTTTGAAACTGAAAATGATGATCTTAATGAACTTGTTGAAAACACGGTAATTGAGTTGGATTTCAATTCTTTTGAGGGTGAGAAACTCGATTTAAATTTCGATCTTCCTTTTTCCTATTTCAAAAATTTAAATACAACAACTTTGGATATTGAAAATGATATATGCAATGAAGTTGTTGATAATCCAACAAAGGAAGACAAATTTAACAAACACGATTTTTTGGAATTTTCGAAAACGAGTTGTTAAATTCTTATAGGGAAGATTTAAATCACCATTTTGATTTTGAAATCAATAATTCTGAGAATTTTTTAGTGACAAACTTGAATTTCAATTTGGTGAAAATAAACTTGAACTTCAATCAATCGTTATATCTACCCCAAAAATCATCGAAAATAAAACAACTCGTACGATTTTTAATAAAACGACATTCGTTTTCCCAGATCAAAATTCAACTTTGAAATCATTTATGGTTTGGTTTTCCGAGCTTAAGATGTGTCTCGCATAATTGACGAGACAAATGAATCGGTCTTTGGAAGACCGTTTCATTTACTTTTCGACGATATACTTTCTCATCTCATGTAAATACAGTTTATTTTCATGTAAATATAGGTCATCGTTTTTTTTTGTTTTTTTTTATTTTTCTCCTTTCACTTGGGTTGATTGTGGGGACATAGTTAAAATCAAGTGTAGGGGAAGTGTAACAACCCGCATATTTTACGATTCACATATTTAAATGTTTAATTTAAATATTGCATCGTTAATCAGATTTTTGTCCAAAAAAGTCACTATTCTTAGAAGAACAGTCGAATTATTGAAAAGTCTATGTGGATAGTGCTATTTGGAAGTGCCTATTTGAAAACACATTCAAATAGAAATTCAGACGTCTGAAATGGGTCATTCAGACGTCTGAAATTGCTCGAGTCAAACCAGAAAGGAAATAGGCTAAAATTGCCATTTTCAGACGTCTGAAATGAACGATTCAGACGCCTGAATATTGTTCTAGACAACATCTATTTTTCCAGATTCGGATGTCTGAATCTTTCATTTCAGACGTCTAAATGAAGAGTGAAATTGAGAATCAACAATTTGGACTCGAGACCACTTCTATTGAGTTCAAAATGGTGTTTGCGACTTTTTTGAGTATAAACATCGATATGTTTGGAGTTGAGTGAATTTTGCTATTTTTCACTTAGGGCTTTGGGCTTGGGTTTGGGTTTCACCCAACTCATACTATACCCTAACTCAGCCCCCTCTCCTCTCCATTTACTCATTCCATTTCCTAAACACTCAAGCTTTAGCAAAAATGGGGGAAAGAATGGGAAATGGAAATTCCTAAGCCCTAGATTCATTTGCAAACTCAAATTCAAGTCCAAAATCCAAGAGAAGTTTAAGTAAGAATCCTCTTCTCCTTCTCCATTTCAATTCCTCTTCGATTTCTGAAATTTCTTAAACCCTAACTTAGGAAATATTTGTTCTTGAGCTTAGATTGAAGCTCTTTGGGTTATAATTGAAGAGTGATTGTTCTTGCCTTGCTCTATAGCTTCTCTCTTGAGTTTTTGGGTTAAAAGGTGAGTTTTTAAACTCACATCTACGTCTATATCTTTGATAGTGTTAGGTAGTAATTCCTAACATCTATTCCTTGTCTATTTGCTTTTGAATTGAATTGGTTTGATGAATATTCCAATTTTTGGTGTTTGAAGTCAAAACCTATGAAAAATCATTATATGGATGTTTTGACATGTTGGTCAGAGTGTATTGGTGAGTCTTTAAGGTTGGGTAGTCGTTTGACGTAAACCCCTAGCCATCGTCACTCATCCGATCGCTTCTGATATGATTTGGCCATCATTGGAATAGGCAAAGAATTGCCTGAGCCCCAGATTCAGACGTCTGAAATATACAAGTCAGATGTCTGAATCTACTTGTCTCAGCCCAATTTGCCTATTTTGTGTGGGATTCCAATTTTAATCGATTCGGGTTGATCCGATTTATTGTTATCATTTATATTGACTTTGATGACTTCTTTTTCGGGATTTCTGGGATTATCCATTTTGATGGATTCGGTATCGATTTTTATGGATTTGATTCACGTCTTCGTATGTGAATTTTTGGTAATTGATTGTTTCTACAATCATTTTTGTGATTTGTCACTTCTAAATACAAATGTTTCTATACTAGTAGTAAATATTCAAACTCTTTTACAAAGATGATTTCAACTCTATTTTTTAATACAAAGCTCGTTTACAAAACTGTTTTCTAATCTATTAGTAAATACAAACCTTTACCTCATTCGTATGAGAAAATCTAATTAAACGGCTTAGCAAAACAAGTGGTATGAAACGCTTGCGTTTACTTTGTCGGTTAATTTTTGGACTTGTTCGATTGAACTCTTGTGACAATTTTCGAGTGGAAATCTACAATTTGTTCGTAAATATTTAAGTTAAGCTAATGGTTATGGGACACGAAGCTAAACTCTTATATTTACTAGCTTAGTGTAATTTACACTTATTTTCGAGTGGAAGTCTACAATTTGTTCGTGAATATTTGAGTTAAGCTAGTGGTTATAGGACATGAAGTTAAACTCTTATATTTACTAGCTTAGTGTAATTGACACTTTTTATTGATTGATGATGATCATTTTGTGATTTAGACTAGCGATGTGCGATGCCTATTTGTTTGTGTGGGGACTAAAAACCCCGTTTGTGGAGCTTCGGCTCAAATTTGGCGGGGTAGCGACCCATGGTCTTCGGGCCGTTTGTGGAGCTTCGGCTCAAAATTGATGGTTAGCGACCATGGAATAGCGTTCCGTTTGTGTTACACGTGTTGGTGAGTTTTCATGCTCCCGTTTGTGATAGGCCTTTCCCCTTTTGAGATTTCTAGATTTCTGGTTGTGATTTCTAGAATTTGTGTTTCACCAATTTTCGTGGATTGGCATTGATATGTTTTGTCAATATTTGTGTTTTGGTAAATTATTTAAAGAATGTGATTCTTTTTGGTGCTTCGAGTTGATTTGAGATATTGTATGATTTTTATTGTTATTTGATGTATACTTGACACTGTATGACATTTATGTTATCATACGTTTTTGGTCATATCTCTTATCCTATATCATTTTATCTGATATTTATAGCTAGACTGATCCGTTTATTATTTTCTTATTAAATAATACTCGGGTCAGACCGAGATGTTACAGGTGCTTCTGCTTGACTCCTTATTTGGGATCATCTTATGACTTTTGTCTAACTACATTACATTTGTAGTTTTTGTTGTTATACATTTGAGATATAGACTCTATGATGTATACTTATTCTTTTGTCTAGCACTTGTATCTATTCCTTGGTGATATTGTGGATCTTATTTGACCACTACTCTGATGTACACTTTTATGTGTTATATTCATATCTGTTTCCGCCTTTGAGATATGAACATCTGTGACTGATTTGTGTTATGCTTATTTCTATATTTGTTTCCGAGGTCCACTTAGCCGCTGTGTGGTAGCTTCGAGTTTGTATTTGATATGTCAGATTTCCTCTTGAAATGGAATGTAAGTTATATTATCTGACATATCAGTACTCGCACATAGGAATTTCACAGATGGTCGCTCCTCAACAGCCTTATTCTTCGCGCTAGTCGACAGCATTACCCAGTAGTGTCCTTGGCTAGCGTGAGCATAGAGGTGGGGCGTTACAGCATGGTATCAGAGCCAAACTTCAGAACAATGTAGAATAATCTAGCAAGGATCATTGTCCTAAGTCTTTCTTAGGAATCGTGCCATTGGATTTAATTCGAGTCTTCGTACCATTCTATCCTATTTCTTTTATGATGCCTTGTTTTATCAATCAAGTTTGTATGATATTCATTCTGAGAATAACCTTTTTCCTCTTCTTTCTTTCTTTCTTAAAGAAGAAGGATGGTTAGATTTGGCAGTCCCAGCGTCGGTCAATCCAGTAGTCCTTCTTTGGATGGCGTATTTATGTCTGCCCAACAACTTTTGGATCTTGTAAAGAATCAAAAGTTTATCTGTGCTTTGAGTAAGGACCCCAAAAAGGTTTTGCCTCTGAAACTAGAAGTTCCTTTCGATCAGCTTGTAGATATCACTCTTCGACTTGAAGAGGCCGATAAAGAAAGTGATGTTGAAGTTATGGATGCCAAACAAAACTTCAACATCAACAAGAAGAGGCATATTAAGTTAAAAAGCCCTAATCCCAACAAGAAAGGGAGCCAGGCAATTTCGGTAGCAAAGACTCCTACCTCTAGTCATGGACAATGCTACAATTGAGGTTCTATGGACCACTATGAGATTGAGTGTCCAAAACCCTTTTCTTATCGCTATTGCAAAAGGGTGGGTCATCTTTTATTTTCATGTCCCAAACTTCAAAGTAGGAGAGAGGGAAAGCTGAAAGTTGTGCAAGCCCCTAGTAATACTTCTCATGGTCAAGGTATTTCTCCTTCTATCCTTGATGGCATTATTTTATCATGATCTTCCTATTTGATTTCTTTTGATACGGGTGCATCCCACTCTTTTATATTAAAAGAACTTGTTGATTCCTTTTCTTTTACTATTATGGGTTTGATGACTTCACTGAGAATTACGAATCCAGTTGGTGGATCCACAACACTCAGTTTACTTTATGAAGATGTCGAGATTATTTTATGTGAATATTCTTTCTGAGCTGAGTTGCATGTTATGCATTACTTAAGCTTCGGAATTGATTTTTTTTTTGAGAAAGGATTGGCTTAATCATTATGAAGCCCACATCCTATGTGCTGAGCGGACTATATATCTTCGACATTCTCAATCTGTTAAGCAGATTTCTTTTGTACTTAATGATTTTGATTTCCAGATTTGGTAATATCATTTTATTCTATAAACCTACATGATGTGGAGAATGTTGTTTCTCTCATTCATGTAATTTGTGAATTTTCCTATATTTTTGAGTTTGTCTTAGGATTACCACCTAAGCAATCTATTGTGTGGTGCTATGGTCATTTCCACCTCGACCATGCCATCGGTTTTCATCAGCTACGAGTTGCAGAGGGTAGCATTTCATTTACCGCATTCTGCACTCGTTATGATTCTTGTGAGTGGTTCGTTACGTCATTCGGTTTGACGAACCTTCTGCCTTACTTCATCCATCTTATGAATCGAGTATTCTACGAATATCTCGATGAGTTTATCCTTGTATTTATTGGTTATGGATGAAAACAACGATTTAAAGTTTGCAAATCTTTTTAATAAGATGTTTATAAGTATGATTGGATTTTGTTCTTAAACGAGCAAAGAATATTTGAAATTTTTTTAAGAGACATGTTTATCATATAGAAGATGATTTTGTGTTGTTTTGCCCATTGAGTGCTTTAAGAATTCTGGTCGATGCACTTGATCAACGTTATCAATAGGAATCTCCTAAACGCTATGATGAGACAATCAAACACAGTAAATTCTTGTAGTAAGTAAAAATTTTATAAAAAGATGATTACATTTAAGTTAATGATAATTTTGAATGTCTTAGCTTTTTGGGAAAGAGGATCATTTGAAAGAACTCCTTTCCGATGCTTCTATTCTTGTGATTCTCGAAGGGAACCAAGACTTCACTATTTGTACCGATGCTTGTCGTATTGGTTTGGGTGCCATTCTCTTGTAAAGGGAATGTGTTATCACATATGCTTCTTGACAATTAAAGCTTGTCGAAACTAGATATGCCATTCATGATCTGGTGCTCGCGGCTATTATTTTCGCTCTTAGAATTTGGTGTCATTATCTTTTGGGAGAAAAATTTGTTCTCTACACCGATCATAAATCTTTGAAATATTTATTTTCTCAAAAGGAACTTAATTTGCGTCAACAACGTTGGCTTGAGTTCCTTACATCTTATGGTCTTGATATTCTTTGTACTTCGGAAAAGGGTAATCGTGTTGCCGATGCCCTTAGCCGAAAGCAACAAGCAGTTGTTTCAATGATGATATCCGAATGGAGTGATCTCCAGACTCTGTCCACTTGTGAGATTCAAGATCGTGAATCCAATTTATGTTCAACTCTTGTTTTGTGTAGCCTTGAGGTTCGTCCTTCTCTTTTGGACCGTACCTCTTTTGGCTAAACTCTATGTCAAAGAAATTGTTAAATTGTATAGAGTTCCTACTTCTATTGTTAGCAATCGTGATCCATTATTTTACTAGTGGATTTTGGTAAGGTCTTCAAAAAGCTTTGGGAACAAAGCTTAATTTTTGCGCCGCTTATCGCCCTCAATCCGATGGACAAATAGAACGTGTGAGTCAAATTCTTGAAGATCTTCTTCGTGCATGTGTTCTTGATTTTGGTGGAAGTTGGGAAGATCATATTTCTCTTGTTGAGTTTTCTTCCAATAATAACTTCCAATCTTTTTTGAGCGACACGGTTGTGTAGCGTGGCACTACACAGCCGATTAGATATCATATAAATAAGTAAATATTGCGATCAACATGCCTGATCGCTGGCCAAAAGTATTGAGAAGCAGTAAGCTAGTCATAGTGGGACAGAGTTATATATACAAAATACATATAGTGGAAAAAAAAACAGTGATGGAAAGGCCGGAGCTAAGTCGCGGTTTAGTGGTTCCCACGATGCCTGTCAGGAGGAACTGCTGATGTGCTGCCCGAGGATTCAGCCTGTGGAGAGCTGGGGTGAGGAAGTCTCAGCCTGAACGGAGCGGAGAAGCTACGACCTGATATAGATGAGAAATGGTGAGTAATACGTCTACAGGTTTCTTCAAGGCTGGATATGGGCTTGCAGAATACACGTGCATTGCGCTCGGCCCAGATCCACCAACTGAAAATAGCAACCGTGAGATCTAGGTGGTAGTTGGGGGGGTTGTTCTGCCAGTGGTCGAAAAATGAGGTGAACGTGGGAATATGTCCGAGGATGTGAGCAGTTGTCGCCGCCCAGACCCTGACAGCAAAATCACACTCGAAGAAGAGATGTTGCAAACTTTCTGTTGAGGTGGAACATAGGACGCAGCTGGGGTCTACTACAATGTTATGGCGGAGGAGTCTGTCTCTTGTGTTAATTCGCCCTTGGATGAGGCACCACTGCAGGAAAGCAAAGCGGGGCTGAATCCTGCACTTCCAGAGTCTGGGGAAGGTGTATAGTCGTCCAGGGTTGTTTAGGTGGGCATAGCAGGAGGCAATGGAGAAGCCGGATGAGGGGTTGGGTGCCCAGGTGAAGGAGTCTGGTCGGGAGTTGAGGTGGGTGTTGCGGAGAATTGAGGAGACGAGGTGGATCTCGGCGAGGGTGGAGAGGTCAAAGTAGGAAGCCGGGAGAAGCTGGGCTGGGCCCGAAGTGGAAATGTCAGAGATGGAGGTGAAGATATTAGTTGTATGAGCGAAGAGGTTGGGGAGGATGGAGGAGAGTGGGAGTTGATTGTGCCATGTGTCTAACCAGAAGAGACAATTAGCCCCATTTCCCAGGTTGACGTGGAATAGCCTTTTAACTCGTGGTAGGGTTGAAACTACTCCAGACCAGAAGGGGGATGGTTTGATGCCGTTGGGGGTGTGGAGGACTAGGTGAGGGTTAGAGTGATAGTGTAGGGTGGTGATCCATGATTTCCAGAGGGTGGGGCCAGGGGTTAGGAATCGCCAGAGCCATTTGGCGAGGAGCGATAAGTTGAAGTCAATTAGATTAGTGATTCCAAGGCCACCGTTTCTCAAGGGTAGGCAGGCAGTTTGCCAGTTTACGAGCCTCTTTATGTTGCTACCGTTCCAAAGAAAGGAACTTCTGATTGAATCGATTTTTTTGATTACCCAGGAAGGGAGTTTGTATAGTGACATCCAGTAAGTGGGGATCGATGATAGAACGGATTTAACGAGGACTAGGCGCCCTGCTGAGGACAAGGAATGGGCTTTCCATGAATGGAGTCTTTTTTCTATCTTGGCGATGAGGGGGAACCAATCGGATCTATGCAATTTGGTTGGACGGATAGGGACACCGAGGTAGGAGATGGGGAAGTGTGTGATCTTACAGTTGAGCAGGCTGGAACAGGTTGGCCCGAGGTGATCAGCTTTTCCGAGCATGATGATGGAACTTTTGCTAAAGTTGATGGACAAGCCCGATATGAGTTCGAATGAATATAGTGCTACTTTGAGGCAGTGGATGTGGTTGAACGAGGGTGATGCGAATAGGATGGTGTCGTCCGCGAATTGGAGGTTGGATATGGTTAGGTTAGAATTGGGGAGGTTGATGCCCTGAAAGATGTTGTTCGAAATTGCTAATTTGATCATGCGATTGAACACATCGGCCACCAGAACGAAGAGCAGGGGAGAAAGTGGGTCACCTTGTCGCAGTCCGCGGGCCGATTTGATTAGGCCCCCCGAGATCCCATTGATGGCTATCGAGGACATGCTTGAGTTGAGTATAGAGGATATCCAGTTACACCATTTTGTGGGGAAGCCTCTGTGTTCCATTAACTCCACTATGAATTGCCAGTTAACAGAGTCGAACGCTTTTGAATAATCTAGTTTGAGTAGCATTCCTGGTGTTGAGGTCAAGTGGCAAAAGGAAATGATCTCCTGGGTCATTGCTACACAGTCCATGATGTTACGGCCCGAGATGAATGCAGATTGCTCGATTCCAATAAGGGGGGCTATGACGCTCTGGAGGCGGTTGGCTAGGACCTTGGTTATGATCTTAAAGGTTGTGTTTAGGAGGCTAATGGGGCGAAAGGATGAGAGGGAGGTGGCGCCTGGGGATTTTGGGAGAAGGATGATATTTGCGTAGTTGATGCGGTCCACAGAATTTGGATTGGTATGAAATTCAGAGCACATTTCGATGATGTCAAACTTGACGATTTCCCAGTAGTGTTTGAAGAAGAGAGGCCCGAAACCATCTGGGCCAGGAGCCTTATCATCCGACATGCTTTTAAGCGCTACCCAAATTTCTTCTTCAGTGAAGGGATGGTCAATGGGGATGAGGGGGTTAACCGGGTAGATCAGTTCCCAATCGATTGGGGGGAGAGGAGGGGGGTGAAGGCCAAGAATGGATCGGTAATGGTCGGTGAAGAGTTTGAGGATGGCCGATTGATCAGTGGTAGTGATGTTGTCATGAGTGATTTCGGGGATGTGATTGGATCTACGTCTGCCGTTGGCAAGACGGTGGAAGTAGGCAGTGTTCTTGTCTCCGTCTTCGATCCATTTCGCTTTGGACCGTTGCTTCCGGCCTATTTCTTCTTGCAGTAGCAACCTGTCAAGGTCCGCTTCCAGCTCTCTCAGACGAGAGCGGTCCGGATCAGGGAGCGGGGAGGTTTCTTCCAGGATATTAAGGTCTAGAATCTCATCTTGGATGGCTGAGATGCGCAAACGAATGGAGCCCCAAACTGATTTGGCCCAAGGTTTGATGATTTTTCGGAGAGAGCGGAGCTTGGAGACTACCCTGGCTGTGGCAGATTGGATGGGGGAGGGCTGAGTCCAGATTTCTCTGATGAAGTTGTCGAAAGATGGCTCGAGGAGCCAGAGGCGTTCGAACCTGAAGGGTCTGTTGTGGCAAGCTAGGGAACCCGTGTCTAGGAGGAGTGGGCAATGGTCGGAGATAACAGTGGCTAGGCCCGAGACGATGGAGAGGGGGAATAAGTCTTCCCAGGCTGGGTTGAAAAGGAAGCGGTCTAGTTTTGCGAGGGAGGGGTCGGATCTGCGGTTTGACCAGGTGTAAAGGCGATTATTAATGGGTGGGTCAATTAGGGAGCACTGGTTAATGAACTGATTAAAGGCTTCGGAGTCTTGGGAAAGGTTGCCAGAGTTCCTTTCTGTTGGGGATTTGGTGGTGTTGAAATCTCCTCCAACGACCCAGGGGCCATTGATATGTGAGGAGAAGGAGAGACAGTTTGTCCAGAGGTCGTTTCTATCTCGAGGGTTGTGTGGGCCATAGATATTTGTGAAGAAGAAGATTGTGTTAGTTTGTAAGTGTCGAAGGGCTACATGTAGGGCAGAAGTGTGGTAGAAAGTTTGGCAGTGGGACCACACGGATTCATTCCAGGCTGTCATTATACCGCCGCACGAGCCGACAGCATTAATGTGGGCCCACCCAGTTAGGAATGGCCCACCGATCTGTCTGAGTATGTTGGGGTTTGGGTCTGATAGTTTGGATTCTTGCAGGAAAAGAATGTCTACTTTGTGAGGGGATATGACAAGGCTAACAGCGTGTCTTTTGCTGGGGTCCCCCAACCCCCGTGTATTCCAGGATATTAGCTTCATTGGGAGAATGATAAGCGCTCTGATTCTAGTGCCTGCATGGAGGAGTAATGTTCTCCATGCAGGTTAACTCCCATGCAACGTGCCATTTTTTTATTTAAGCTTTTATTAAGGGACGAAAAGACAACGTGTTTAAAGAAACTACCAGGATGAGATGCTGCTCTGTCCAGTCTGGAGCTACGACGCACCGCTGTTGGTGTGATTGGCTGAGACCACTGTGCAACCGCTTGAGTGTCGGGCTGAAGCTCTTGATTAGTTCTAGGAGGGGCCGCTTGACTGAGTTCCTCTGGGCTGTGGATAGGGAATTGAAGAATGGGAGAGGGGGGGTCAGCTTGGAGGGGGGAATGAAGGATCTGCACCGGAAGAGATTGGGTGTTTGTATGAGGGGCAGGGTTGGGGGGAGGATGGGGAGGGACGGATGAGGTCGGAGGGGTTGGAATTTGCTGGAAGAGCGGGGATGAGAGGTCCAGGTCAGAGAAAGGGTCCCACCTGTGTTCCTGGACTGGCCATGGGTCCCAACCCCTTGGACCCACCACCTCGAAGGATTGATCGTAAATAAGGCCAGGCGCCGGTGGGGAGCCGGAGAAGATGGGGGAGTAGTTCAGGATGTCAAATCTGTCGTCTGACTCTAGGTCGTCGATCTGGATGTGTTGCTCGAAGATAGGGAAGTGCCTTTCGTAGTCGAATCCCAACAGGTGGTTCTCTGGGCGCCTGTTCGGGTGCTCGTGTTCCCATCTTTCTATACGAAGGAGGTATTCAGTGTTGTTAAGGACTGAGACGTAGGATGATGGGGAGATGATGCCACTATAGAACTGGATTTGGATGTATAAAAAACGGTGGTCAAGCTCAGCCCATTCGCAATCGTCCTGCGCCAGGAACCTACCTACTGGCTTAACAGCTTCCGAAATGGCTTCTGAGTTGAAACGGAGTAGTTCAGGGAACCCAGAGATTCTTGCCCATGAAGGTGGGTCCAATGTCGGCGCGGGGCGGTCCAGCTCAGACCAGGGGTGGAATTGTATAGTTCCCGCGGTTGTAGGGATGGTCGATCTTTGGAGGATTTGGTCTCTGATTAGGAATGAGGGGCAATAGAAGATGAAGCTGTTGTCGGATTGAAGCCAGAGAGGCCAGTCTCTGTGTTGGAATGTAGAGGATAGCGTGTGGCGGAGGGAGTCTAGGGACCAGGTGCCAGAGATAATGTTTGCGACGAGAAGCAGTGATGGGTCTGCCATTGTGAAAGTTTTAGGGTTCGAAGATGAATAATGATGATGTTTAGGGGTATGAGGTGGGCTATGAGGAGTTGCAGGGGAAATGATTTGTCTAGGGGAGCTGAAGGGTTTCGTACGATCTGAGAGGGGATTGGACATTGGGGCCCAACGAGCAGAGGGTTGTTTGTCCTTATTGGAAGAGGAGGGGACTTTGCTAGTTATTCGAGCCTGAGGCTGACTAGGGATTTTATTGGGACAGTGAGATTGTGGATGCCCGAAAAATCCGCACTTATAGCAAATCTTTGCATCTCTGCAAGACTGTGCCACGTGTCGGAGGCCTGCACAGCGAAGGCAACGGTTTTCTTTTTTTAGAAATTCAACCGTATGGCGCACATTTTTGAACTGAGGCAGTGGGTGGCGTCTTCTGGCCGGGGGGTTGGGCAGGAGTGGGGAACGAGGAGCAGAACTCGCAACCTGTGCATACGTTTTGGCAGGTATCTCGATGCACAGCCGCTGTTTGGATCCGGGTGGAGGCGGAGGGACTCGGGGTGGGAACGCTTGCTGGGTGGGGGCGCCAAAGGAGGTGGGGGATGAGGGGGACAGAATGGAATTGTATTTGCTGGGGACGAAGGAGATGGGGGGTGCGACAGGGGGGACTGAGGACGCCATGGAATATGATGAGGGGGACTGAGTATTTGCTGGGGACTAATGATGGAGGCAAATCTTAGCTTCCAATCTTGTATTGGTATGGTACCTTTCGAGGCACTCTTCGGAAGACCATGCCGATATCCTTTGTGTTGACTTGAAGCCGGTGAGAAGCTGGTTTTAGGTCCAGATTTTATTTGTGTTTCACCTATGATGGGTGTTGTGCATTTCAGTTGAACGGGAAAATTAGCACCTCGATATATGGGTTCATTTCCCATCACCGAACGCATTGGTTCCGTGGCTTATCGCCTTTTATTACCGGCTCAATTTTTATGAGCAATATTGCTCCTTAAGGTGAACTTATTATTTCAAATTTCTTCTCTTTGTGTGGATATGCTTTTATGGTTGTTACTCTTTATTTTCTTCTTAATTATTGCGAGGACGCAATTTCTTTAAGGAGGGAGTCTGTAACAACCCGCAAATTTTACGATTCATATATTTAAATGTTTAATTTAAATATTGCATCGTTAATCGGACTTTTGTCCGAAAAAGTCATTATTCGTAGAAGAACAGTCGAATTAGTGAAAAGTCTATGTGGATAGTGCTATTTGGAAGTGCCTATTTGAAAACACATTCAAACAGAAATTCAGACGTCTGAAATGGGTCATTCAAACGTTTGAAATTGCTCGAGTCAAACCAGAAAGGAAATAGGCTAAAATTGCCATTTTCAGACGTCTGAAATGAACGATTCAGACGTCTGAATATTGTTCTAGACAACATATGTTTTTTCAGATTCAGATGTCTGAATCGTTCATTTCAGATGTCTGAATGAAGAGTGAAATTAAGAATCAACAATTTGGACTCGAGACCACTTCTATTGAGTTCAAAATGGTGTTTGCGACTTTTTTGAGTATAAACATCGATATGTTTGGAGTTAAGTGAATTTTGCTATTTTTCACTTAGGGCTTTGGGCTTGGGTTTGGGTTTCACCCAACTCATACTATACCCTAACTCAGCCCCCTCTCCTCTCTATTTACTCATTCCAATTCCTAAACACTCAAGCTTTAGCAAAAATGGGGGAAAGAATGGGAAATGGAAATTCCTAAGCCCTAGATTCATTTGCAAACTCAAATTCAAGTCCAAAATCCAAGAGAAGCTTAGGTAAGCATCCTCTTCTCCTTCTCCATCTCAATTCCTCTTCGATTTCTGAAATTTCCTAAACCCTAACTTAGGAAATATTTGTTCTTGAGCTTAGATTGAAGCTCATTGGGTTATAATTGAAGAGTGATTGTTCTTGCCTTGCTCTATAGCTTCTCTCTTGAGTTTTTGGGTTAAAAGGTGAGTTTTTAAACACACGTCTACGTCTATATCTTTGATAGTGTTAGGTAGTAATTCCTAACATCTATTCCTTGTCTATTTGCTTTTGAATTGAATTGGTTTGATGAATATTCCAATTTTTGGTGTTTGAAGTCAAAATCTATGAAAAATCATTATATGGATGTTTGGACATGTTGGTCGGAGTGTATTAGTGAGTCTTTAAGGTTGGGTAGTCATTTGACGTAAACCCCTAGCCATCGTCACTCATCCGATCGCTTCCGATATGATTTGGCCATCATTGGCCTAGGCAAAGAATTGCCTGAGCCCCAGATTCAGACGTCTGAAATATACAAGTCAGATGTCTAAATCTGCTTGTCTCAGCCTAATTTGCCTATTTTGTGTGGGATTCCAATTTTAATCGATTCGGGTTGATCCGATTTATTGTTATCATTTATATTGACTTTGATGACTTCTTTTTCGGGATTTCTGGGAATATCCATTTTGATGGATTCGGTATCGATTTTTATGGATTTGATTCACGTCTTCGTATGTGAATTTTTGCTAATTGATTGTTTCTACAATCATTTTTGTGATTTGTCACTTCTAAATACAAAGGTTTCTATACTAGTAGTAAATATTCAAACTCTTTTACAAAGATGATTTCAACTCTATTTTTAATACAAAGCTCGTTTACAAAACCATTTTCTAATCTATTAGTAAATACAAACCTTTACCTCATTCGTATGAGAAAATCTAATTAAATGGCTTAGCAAAACAAGTGGTATGAAACGCTTGCGTTTACTTCATCGGTTAGTTTTTGGACTTGTTCGATTGAACTCTTGTGACAATTTTCGAGTGGAAATCTATAATTTGTTCGTAAATATTTAAGTTAAGCTAATGGTTATGGGACACGGAGCTAAACTCTTATATTTACTAGCTTAGTGTAATTTACACTTATTTTCGAGTGGAAGTCTACAATTTGTTCGTGAATATTTGAGTTAAGCTAGTGGTTATGGGACATGAAGCTAAACTCTTATATTTACTAGCTTAGTGTAATTGACACTTTTTATTGATCGATGATGATCATTTTGTGATTTAGACTAGCGATGTGCGATGCCTATTTGTTTGTGTGGGGACTAAAAACCCCGTTTGTGGAGCTTCGGCTCAAAATTGATGGTTAGCGACCATGGAATAGCGTTCCGTTTGTGTTACACGTGTTGGTGAGTTTTCATGCTCCCGTTTATGATAGGCCTTTCCCCTTTTGAGATTTCTGGATTTCTGGTTGTGATTTCTAGAATTTGTGTTTCACCAATTTTCGTGGATTAGCATTGATATGTTTTGTCAATATTTGTGTTTTGGTAAATTATTTAAAGAATGTGATTCTTTTTGGTGCTTCGATTTGATTTGAGATATTGTATGATTTTTATTGTTATTTGATGTATACTTGACACAGTATGACATTTATGTTATCATACGTTTTTGGTCATATCTCTTATCCTATATCATTTTATCTGATATTTATAGCTAGACTGATCCGTTTATTATTTTCTTATTAAATAATACTCGGGTCAGACCGAGATGTAACAGGTGCTTCTGCTTGACTCCTTATCTGGGATCATCTTCTGACTTTTGTCTAACTACATTACATTTGTAGTTTTTGTTGTTATACATTTGAGATATAGACTCTATGATGTATACTTATTCTTTTGTCTAGCACTTGTATCTATTCTTTTGTGATATTGTGGATCTTATTTGACCACTACTCTGATGTACACTTTTATGTGTTATATTCATATCTGTTTCCGCCTTTGAGATATGAACATCTGTGACTGATTTGTGTTATGCTTATTTCTATATTTGTTTCCGAGGTCCACTTAGCCACTATGTGGTAGCTTCGAGTTTGTATTTGATATGTCGGATTTCCTCTTGAAATGGAATGTAAGTTATATTATCTGACATATCGGTACTCGCACAAAGCACTTACACAGATGGTCGCTCCTCAACAGCCTTATTCTTCGCGCTAGTCGACAGCATTACCCAGTAGTGTCCTTGGCTAGCGTGAGCAGGTGGGGCGTCACAGGGAGCCTCATCTTCTTTTTTAATTTTTCATGTTAATTTTTAATTTTTCATGGTTTATTTTTACATTTTCTTTCCAAAATTAAAAAAAAATTCTCAAAAACAAAAAAAAATTAAGCATTTGGATTTATTTTTGGAAAAACACTATAGGATAAATATACGGTTTTGGTTAATTAAATTGAAATTTTTGAAAATTTATTTGTCTTAACAAAAATAAAAATAAAGTTTGATTACAAATAACGATGGTTTAACTAGTATATAGGAAGATTCATGGATGATAATTATGAAGTATATCCTAATTGAAAATCTTTGTTTAAAGGAGTGGTTGAGTTAAAGTAAAGGCGATAATATTTTAAATCTTTTAAGTTAAGTGGTACTAAGATGATATTGTAAAACTCTCTCTTTCCAAAAAAATTGAAAAATAAAAGACAAAAAAATCTTGTTGCATATTTGTATATATTTATTAACACCTACGGTCGATAGGTGTACACACTTGTGTGCACACTCTCCATGCTCTATACCCTTCTCACGTAAGCCCGAAATGCTGTGCATGATCGGTATATCTGGCCTCAGTTTATCTGAGCTAGGTTTATGTATATAAAAATTCTTTTATTAATAATGCCTACAGTCGATAGGTGTTCACACTCGTGTGTTCACTCGCTACGCTCTGTATTCCCCTCACATAAGCCCGCAAGGTAGTGCATGAGTGGTATATCTGGCCTTAGTTTACTTGAGTTAGGCATATAAATATTGTAAATATCAATAAAATTTTCAAAAATATATGAGAGAGTAAGCAATTGAAAACCTAGCACTATTTTTACTTATTTGATTTGACTTGTTATTGAAAAGAAATGAAAATACCACTTTGATAAACTTTGATAATCAACTAAGGATCCATTTCATAGTTACACTGTGTTATCAACCGAAACAACGAGTTAAACTATAGTCTATTTGTTATGATAACTTGATTTTTGTTGGAAATATTGACAAGTAAATGACTTAAATTTTCAAGATAATGACCAAAACCTATATTTAACTTATTTGTGTCAATTTAAAAGTAAATCCTTCATTTGTAAATATTTTAAAAAACTCTCATCTCTTTGTAAATAAATCTTGCATTTTGTAAATATTTTCATACCGCATTTGGATTTTGTGGGTAGTATCCGTTGAAAACCCTCACGAGACAACATTCGTCCTATTGGGGACATCCAGAGGTTTAACAGCTTGTTGCATACGCTTAATGCAATCATGCTCCCTACGAAGACGGATTTATCTTAGGTTTTCTTTATTCGAGGACAAATAAAAAGATAAGTGTGGAGGTATTTGATGTGCACGTAAATGTGCATATTTTTGCCACCATATTTATTCTAATTAAATTAAATAAATGATCATATTAGGTGTTTTAACATGTATAAACCAAAATTTGAATTATTTTCAAATCGTGATATATTCATCTTCATATAGGGGCAAAATGGTCATTTTTGTGCATATATTAATTTGAGAAAATTTAAGTAGAAATTTCTATATTATTTTATATGAATTTGGCATCAAATACAAGTGGTTTCATGAAGGAATATGCATGTACAAAAAAATACAAAGGAATGAAGATGGAAATAATTCAAACTCATGATCATGGAGGACATCACCTACCCACCTACCTTAATGTACACTTAGGAGCTAATGCACATGCTAAAAGGCCATTAAAGCTTCATGCATACTTAATGGATGATTATTTGATGCTAATGATTACTTGGCCACCACACTTCCTAAGGGGTAGTTTGGGTAGTTTCCCAAAAAATGGATTAGGTTTTAAAACATGTATAAATATCACATATGTTCATGTAACCCTCCTCTCTTCTCTTAGGCTCTCTTTCTCTTAGTTTAGTTTAGGATCAAAAATAAAATGAGAGCTCTCTTTCTTTTCATGGCTACTTAGCCATTTTTTTATGTAATTTTTTTATGCAATTTAATACATGCTCTTTTCTTTTACATGCTTTTTCCATTCATGTTAGTAGTGTAAATTTATCTTTCATGCAAGTAGATTAGTGTTTATCTCTTGTTAATTAGTTCTCTTTTTCATTAGCTCTCTTTTTCCTCTTCTTTTTATTCTATGTTGCATGCTATAATTGTTGATATGATAACAAAAATGAGAGGCTAAATCCCTTCAATTTAGGGGTAATTGTAGCGACCCGTAGTTCCATACCCCTTGAGTTGACAATAATTCACCCTTGTCCAATCCAAAGTGTAAGAAAAAGTGAAAACTAGAGTAAGAGGAAGAAAAGGATTGAAGAAAAATAGAACAACAGTAGCAGAATCTCACAATCGCAGCGGAACAAAATATAATTTATAATAACAGATTTTTTTACAAAAGAATCGGTAACTGTTTTATACTTACAATCATCAGAGTACAACAATCAATACCTCAAACTGGACAGTTATATAACTTGTCCTTACACAGCGGAAATATAAGCCAAGTACGGAGATACGTCTCTGTCATCTAGCTCGTCTCATGAGCTCCGTAGCATTCTATCCTGAATCTGTAATACTCGGTCTGACCCGAGCATTATAATAAAATAACACCCGAGTCGGTATGGAAAACCAGCGTGAGAAAAATGTTGAATCATAAGTTTTGATTCATGACAAAAAGCTTAAACAATCAAGTGATGAGACTATACGATCAAGCGACAAAAAGAGAATGAGATATGCTATTAAACTACAAAGGAGACAAGACTTCAAATCTAAGTATAGTATGTTTATTTATTGAAGTTTTAGTCATTAGATATAGGTTGAAATTGTTAAAATCTATCCTCAAGTAGTTTACACATGATCAAAGTTGTTTTAAGATTCAATTTCTTCAAAAATAGTGTAAACTGTGCACTGACAACCAGGTCAGTCGACTGACCAAAAATGACCAGTCGACTGAACCTGTTCTGTTGCACAGATATACTCTGTTTTACATAGTTTTGAAAACTAAGTCGACTGGTCGATTTTGCTCAGTCGACTGAACGATTCTAACAGCTATTTTTTCTAAAAAGACACTTCCATTTGCGAAGAGTTACGATCCAAATTGAAGAGATATGGCTGCATCTTTTGATCAAAACTCTTCGTGAATAGTTGTAGCTGTTTGTCTACTACATAAACACTTCAAAATCATTTTCCAAATTACCGAATTTCATTTTGCTTTCTATTCATACTCTCTACTTTCTATCCCTGCATTCTAAAAGCAATCACAATCTTTATATTGCTTGAATCTCTGAACTAATCGATATATTCTTTGATTCTAAGCAATATCTTCCTTTCATATCTTCACACACACAATATATATATACTTGAGGATTTGATTATAGGAAGGGTGTATACTTAAAGACATATTAGTGTTATTCAGAACACAACTGTCAACTATTTTCTTATACCAGTAAAAGTCCTGTTAGGTTGTTCAGGCGGTAAAAGTCCTCTTTCGGCTGTTAGAGGCGGAAAAATCATGTTCGGCTGCTCAAGTGTTGTATACATATTCCTCCGGGTTGAGTGAGGGGTTATTGAGTTGAAATTCCAAAAGGAAGTCTGGGACTGGACGTAGAACGGGAAGTTCGAACCAGTATAAAAATCCCTGGTGTGCTTATTCTTATTTGCTTTATTATTATCATCTGTTTCCGCATTTAGATTATAATATATTCCATATTACACGATCCTAAGTGATAACTAGCTACACAGTAGTCACTTTCAAAAAACACACTCAATTTTAATTATTAGATTTATCAAAACCCTTTGAAAAACAAAGGTATCTCGTAAGACCCTATTCCGAATGCAATGGAAAAGGTTTCGAGTCCTAATTCGATCGTATGAAGATGATAGCTTTTTGAATCGACTGTTTTAAATTGATTTCGATATTAATTTCAATGCGTTTATATTCCGTACGATCAAACGATAACTCCAAATGCTACAAAATTTGAAATCCGATAATAATACACTATTACGGATCCAATGAAACTAGTTTCGTCGAATTCCGAGACTATGCCCCGGATCGATATTTTTAATCGTCAATTTAAACAAGCTATTTTTTTAAAAATTGAACAGATCACTTTTATATTCAATTTTAAAACTTTTATTATCTTCATTATTATTAATATAAATTTTACAAGCCTTTATATTATTTTTATCGAGCTTAAAACTCAAGATACAATAATTTAACCAATATTCAATTACTAAGTCCAATAATTAAGTTATCCAATAAATCTCTATATTTAAATTCTTAATTTATTTTATAAATAAAACCAAATTTTTATATTCAAAATCAATTTATAATTAAAATTCAATATTTAAAACCATTTAAATATTCCAAATCAAACGTAGAAAAATCGGGGTCGTTACATTTCTTCCCCCTTAAAAGAATTTTGTACCCGAAATTGCTAAGGCAGGAAAAACGCTCCAAACCCATTAACTTATTAAAACCCACTTAGTGAAAACTCAATATTTCACTTTCCTAATCTTTTACCTTCAACCCAGACAATTTTGTTTTCCATCCTAAACCAAAATCCTCTATTTCGATTATAAATTCGAAATCGATTTCCGTTAACAAAATTTTTTCCAAAAAATTTCAAAATTTTTCTAACACCCTAAATTTCCGAAAAATTTCAGTAGAGTCTCCATTGTACGGAGAGGCTTTTGCAATATGACAAGAGAGATAAATATATATACATCGACCCACACGGTCGAAAAACAAAATATATAACAATATTTTATATTTTCGCAGTATCTAATCCGAAAACGTACCTTATTTTAGCATTTTTAAGCAAGCGGCTTATTTTATTTTGCCATTCGCGAAATCAAAGTCAGCAAAACAGCTCCAGGTACCTGTACTTACTCAATTTAAACACGTAAGTACCAAAACATGAAATTTAATAACATTTCACTTATTTAAATGGTTAAAACTCATAAGTTTCATAAACAATTTCATGCTAAACATATACCATAAGAAATTTTAAGGCTCCAATGCCAATTTAATTACTTTCAATCGATCCATATATCATTTTATTTAATTTAAATGATTTACAGCTCACTCTACATACATTCAATTTATTTTTAAACCCAACAAACTCACATTCATTCCAAATTGATTAAAAATCAATTTATTCACTTTCCATTTGATTTGTATAATTTTATTTACTCCGTTTACGCCAAACGACCAATTTTTTTTCTCTATGCAAATTCAGTGATATTCATTTACTAAAATAACTATTTCAGCTTCTAGCTATTTTAAATTGATTCCAAATCAAATATTCAATTCTATTCTATTTCAGATTTGTTCACAATCAATTCACTTACATTTCTTTCAAATTCATTTTATTAAGCTCGGAACCATTCCTACTACTTCATTAAATACCATTTCACAAATTTATTTGAATCAAGCCTCCATTCAAATATTAACTTAAGTTAATTTATTTAATTCCAATTATTTCAACCTTATAACTTAAGTTTATTTCGTTTCAACCAACTTCCTTTCATTTACTAATTAATTAATTCATTCGTTCATTTTATTCACTTCAAATTCAATTCCATATTCAAATTCATTTTTGAATTCATTTAAATGATATTAATGCCATATTTAATTGATTTATACTCAAATTGGATTTATTTGTAACTCAAGCCATTTCTATTCCAATCCAATTTCATTTTATTTGACACATTTGCAATTATATTTAATTCACTTACAATTTAAGTCGAATTTTATTTATAACTCAAGTTTCACTTCTAATATTCACTTTTAATCCACAATCCAATTTATTAAACCAAGTTAAGTTCCATTTCCATATTTAATTAACTAATTTATTTGGCTAATTAATTCACTTCCAATTTATAATTCAATATCTGATTTCTATTTCAAAAATCACTTCAATAAATTTACTCGAGTTCAAATTTATTTTATAATTCAAGTTTGGATTTTTATTTCATTTCCAAATATCAAACTCTTTTATTTTGGTTTTTTCTATCCCATTTTTTTTAAGTTACACAACTATTTTTTCACTTTTCCATCAATTCTATACTCGAGTACATTCACATTTTATTTTTAACTCATGATCTACATCACTTAATAGCTTAATATGTACTTTTATTTCATAAATTCCAAATTCTATAAGCTTTTGAAATTTATTTATTCCAATTCATTTTTTATTTAACTTAACTTAATTTAAATTCGTTCAATTTAATTTAACTCGCTTAAGTTAAAATCCCATTTATTATAATCACTTCATTTATTTATTCCATTTGCTTTGCTTAAGTTTAATTTCGTCCATTTTAACTTTTCTCAAGTTAAAATTCATTTCCAAAACTCAAATCCCATATTTTTTCCTTTCGTATTTAGAATCATTCTCAATTTACAAGTTTATACTTATCTCGTGATGATCTCTAAATTATTTAAATAAGGATTTCATAATTTTTAAACACTCGGTACTTATTTCAAATCATTTTGAAATCTCAAATATTCCAAATCACACCCTTTTTTTTAAACCAACCCTGGTTTTTATCCAAAACAAATTCCCTTCGGAATTTCCAAAACAAAACTGGTTTGCCCAACAAATTTGAACAAATCAATTACGATAGCCATCCGTCACTTAGAAACTCAAAAATGAATACTGATGATGCTGTGCAGTCATCACCAGAATTATTTTCCAACGACCGAAGTGAGTTCAGTGCTATATCACTTACAAAATCCATTTAAAACCATTTTTCTATTTAAAAACATCTCCAAAATAATAATACCATTTTTTCACTCAAACACTTTGGAAAATACTTCTAAAAATCTCTGGGATTTTTTTTTCCAAATCCTGGTTTGAATCCATTTTTTAGTCTTTATTTTATTTGTATACTTCACTTATACAATCTAATTTGGTTTGTTTTATAACCATTCCAAGTTTTTTTTAAATCTTACTTTGGTTATAAAATACTAATCCAAACACATCAATCTATTATAATAATTTCTATAAAATTATTTCTTTTATATATAAAAATATAATTTGGGTAAAATTATTTTATTTACCTGCTTCAAAACCATAACGTGTCGAATTACTCTATTCAGGTGTTTAAAACTCCTATCGACTTAGTAGCGTCCCACTATTCGAACAGAATTTATGTACCACTTAACAAATAAATCAACACAATATAAAACCATTTATATTCACTAACAAATACGCGCTCATAGTTATTATTACACTCAACTCATTCTAGAGTACTACTGTCTCTATCTCTAATGAGTAATTCCCACCAGAGCCAAGGTTCTCACTTAACCTTCAGCTCTAATACCAAATGTAGCGACCCGCAGTTCCGTACCCCTTGAGTTGACAATAATTCACCCTTGTCCAACCCGAAGTGTACGAAAAGCGAATAACTAGGGTAAGAAGAAGAAAAGGATAGAAGAAAAATAGAACAACAACAATAGAATCTCACAATCGCAGCAGAACAAAATATAATTTATAATAATAGATTTTTTACAAAAGAATCGGTAATTGTTTTATACTTACAATCATCAGAGTACAACAATCAATACATCAAACTGGACAGTTATATAACTTGTCCTAACACAGCAGAAATATAAGCCAAGTACGGAGACACGTCTCTGTCATCCAGCTCGTCTCCTGAGCTCCATTGCATTCTATCCTGAATCTGTAATACTTGGTCTGACTCGAGCATTATAATAAAATAACACCCGAGTCAGTTTGGAAAACCAGCGTGAGAAAAACACACTCAATTTGAATTATTAGAGTTATCAAAAGCCTTTGAAAAACAAAGGTATCTCGTAAGACCGCGTCGCACATAAACACGTCGGGTTTTTCCATTACGATAACCAAAACAATTTTACAGAAAATCCAGTGATATTATAATAGTGTCTTAATACAAATACTTATTCAAATAGCTGAAATTGTTACATTAATTAAATTCCAGCATACTAAGCTCTACAAACAAAACCGTAAGCTCGTATTGGAGAACGGATTCCAACGAATGACTGGGCCACTAGGGTACCGCCCATCATAGTACACCTCTAGAACAATGTACGGAGGACCTCGTCGGGATCCCCTGCTGCACAAGACCGGCCTACCCCTAACCTGGATAGACCGAATATGTTATCACCCCAGGTATTCCCACCCTTACTATTGAGCTTTTCTTCTTTCATGTATACCCATATCTAAGATAAATAGGTTTCCGAGGACATCTAGAAAAGTGATAACATACCCTACTTGGGTGCGACCCACTTAGCCTTGCTGCTTATCCCAAGTTTTAGTCATTTCCAGTTGATGAGGTCTGAGACTAAGCGTTACCTTTCAAGAACAATTTTACTTAGAACGCTCATCATCCTCCAATAACGATGTTCTGATAGCATTCAACCATACAAGTTGTCCTGGGTCTGCACAAACCGAATCACCGTCTTCATCATCTTCACGGTATTCATTCGTTACATTCAAACCGGATCGAAGTGGTTTTCGGATAATTAAATCCGACCCGGTCTCTTTGAAACGATTAACGAAATTGGCCAATATTGATAGTCGGTTATTTAGCTATCAATAAAAATCTATAAGCAATCATCTGGCCTTATTATAATTTCCCAAAAATATTTCCAAAATATCTTTATAAGATATATATTCAAACCCTTCCAATATTTTAATAGTGGGAATCAAACTCAAGTTCTTATATCCTTGACTGGATATTTTCAAGTCATTTCAATACTTAGAATATTTTCCTTGCTTCCAATTTAATTCATCCCTTTGAAAATACTTCTATAATTAAAATCTCGAAGTTAACTATTTCCAAATCATTTCCGTCCAATACTTAGGAATATTTATAGGTATATTTCCTAAGATCTTTTTATCCCAATATTCAGGAAATAGTCCATTTATTTCCTATTTTTCAAAATTCTTTACAAATTTTATCTGTAAATTCCCTAATATTCCAAGGTCGAATGCACTTGTCTATATCTTCAAATACCCATTCCTAACTTCTTTTATGAATTCTAATTCATTTTACGAATTTCTCGTATTTTCAACACTTTGGAATTTTTTCTTCAAGCTCCTAAAATTCCACTATAAGATTCCTCTTCTAAAATCATACTCGTTTAATAACTTCACTTCCAATCTCGAGAGGATTTATAAATAATTTTCAGTCTTTTAAAACTATATATATAAAATAAGTATTTTTAAATAATAATAGTTTATTTGTAAAATATGTTTAAGTAAATTTAAAATATCAAACATTTTAAATAACATCAATAACTCATTTCCAAATCATTTTTAAGTAACTGATTAATTTACAAAGCTGATTAATAAAATTAGAATTTATTTCAATAAATATTAAATATTATAATAACTAGCCTTTCAGAATATTCTAATCTAAATAATAGTTTAAATTATATAACATAGTAATTAAAAATTCCATTTTTTGCAAATTTTTAACTTCTCGACAAAAATCTATTTTAAAAATTAAATATTGCCAAATTCAGTTTATAACTCCTTCTCGATTCGTATCACATCGATTATATCTCAATTTTATCACCATTCTCATATTCAAAAATAGATCTCACTATTTCTTTCCCAACGATTTCCATCACTCGATATAAATTCACATCGTAAATCTATATTTTCAACTTATCAACTGACCATCATTTTCCTTATTTATAAACACCGTTTATAAATTTATAAACTCCTTTGAGTTTTTCTTGTTTATAAAACAAATCCTATTTATAATATTCCATTATATAAATTCATTTCTTATAAATTCCATTTATACTTCCAATCTATTTTTATATCGACTTCAACTCCTTTCTATATTTTCTGAATATCATTTATAAATTCTTTTAAATACTTCATTTTTTAAAATTTCCATTTAGTAATTCTCAATAGTTAAGTGTTACCCAAAAATCAATATATTTGTCTAACTAAATTTCTATAAAATAACCCCAAGGCCAATATAATATTTTTATATCAAAAATTTCCCTTTATCCCTTAAATTTTAAAAAAAATTATGCTATTTAAATTATCAAAATCCAGGTCAGTGCTATAATAGCATCCAATAAATTCCAAACACCACAATAATGTATATAGATTATTCTACACAATCCATATATCATAATATATGAAATTAAATTTAACATTTTTGAGGAATCCAGTTGGATCCCTCCAACCTGTTTCCCTGTATCCACAGATGTTAATTCAACATAAAAATACCAATCCCACTTCGAGCGGTGTCTCGCGGTATATAGGGTCATCCGCTATTATGCGGGCGCATAGGGTCTCATCCGCTATAATGTGCGGGAATATCACTCCAAATACTAACATATATACTACCATATATATATTACATCCAACTGATAAAAATTTATAAATTCAACAAGCAACCAATAATTAATTTTAACTATTTAAAATTAATTTGGTAATCCAAAAGAGTGAGAATTTCTCACCTTGATTTTAATTTGCAAATCCATTCCGATTTTAAATTAAATCAAACATTGTTCGATTCAAATTTAAAATCCCACCGGACTCCTAAAAATCCTAACAAATTTAGTTGTGCAGTATTCCATGTCGCGAACACAATGCTCCATGTTTTTGTTCAAATTTGACCTCGTATGCAAATTAGTTACGATTTTATAAATATACGATTCATAATAGCACTTGATTTAACTAAATAATTGGTTAACAAACCTACTGTACCTAGCTTATCACCTGCTCTCCTTCACAACCGTACATTACCACATCAGCCACTGCACCAAAGTCCATGTCGTCCACCCTAGCATTGCCGCCCTAGGCCATCACGCACACAGCCTCCTCCGGTCGCACCAAAAACCCTAGGCTCCACTGCTGCACTTCCACGACATCCACGCTACCACAATGACGCTGCAAACATCCCTCACGCTCCCTCTTTGGCGTGCCCTCCGCCAACAGCTCGCCCGAACCCAAATCGTGAATCAAATGCCGAGACGATCGTGACCCAACCATCTCATCGCCACTTCCTCAGCCTCGCTCACATCGCCGCCTGTCACCCATCGCGACACTCGCAACCTCCCCCTCTAAACACGAACACCAGGATCGCGATGCCTCCCACTTCCTCCACCTAGAGCCGCCGCAACTAGCTCACACGCCACCACCCCGACAACTCAATAGTGATCGCGAGCGGAGATAAATCTACGGCCTCTATCTCGAATTCGATCGAAACGCTCGACCAGAACATCGCGATTTGGTTTCCTTTTTTTTAAGCATGAATTTATTTCATTTCTGATTTGAATTTTGAAGAGCAACTGATAGGAGAAAGGAGGACGCGACTTATACGTGAAGGAGTGGGTTTGGGTACGATGTTGGTCGGCTAAAATTTCACTTGATTGACCATACATATTTTTATTTTATAATTTAATTATCTTATGTTACATATCATGAAATTTTAAACCCCTATGGAGGCGTGCCGCTAGGCATTCATAAGGTTATACCCCTATTTCGAACGCAATGGAAAAGGTTTTGAGTCCTAATTCGATCGTATGAAGAAGATAGCTTTTTGAATCGACTATTTTAAATTGATTTCGATATTAATTTCAACGCGTTTATATTCCGTACGATCAAACGATAACTCCAAATGCTACGAAATTTGAAATCCGATAATAATACACCATTACGGATCC
This sequence comes from Allium fistulosum, assembly GCA_030737815.1. Classification (NCBI taxonomy): domain Eukaryota; kingdom Viridiplantae; phylum Streptophyta; class Magnoliopsida; order Asparagales; family Amaryllidaceae; genus Allium; species Allium fistulosum. The sequence goes on along the minus strand of CM060908.1, from coordinate 689,582,475 downwards.
AATGAAACTAGTTTCATCAAATTCCGAGACTGTGCCCCATATCGTTATTTTTAATCGTCAATTTAAACAAGCTATTTTTATAAATTTTTTTTGAACATATCACTTTTAAATTCAATTTTAAAACTTTTATTATCTTCATTATTATTATTATAAATTTTACAAGCCTTTATATTATTTTTATCGAGCTTAAAACTCAAGATACAATAATTTAACCAATATTCAATTACTAATCCAATAATTAAGTTATCCAATAAATCTCTATATTTAAATTTTGAATTTATTTTATAAATAAAACTTAATTTTTATATTCAAAATCAATCTATAATTCAAATTCAATATTTAAAACCATTTAAATATTCCAAATCAAACGTCGAAAAATCTGGGTCGTTACAGTAATGAAGCTCTCTATTTATGTAGCTTCAACATTTTGATAACTATTGCTCTCTTTTTGTGCTTAATGACAATGCTTGAAATGGTGTAACTTGTTGTTTTTGCTTCGAATTTGATAGCTTATATTGTTGACGCCAAATAGGCTATGCTTAAATAATCACTAAATACAAATTACCTCTTCATCTACATATGATTATGGTAATGAAGTGAATGTTGAAATCAAAATTTAATGATCTATATTTCTAATTAATAGTTAATAGGCCATGCTTAAAATAGATTTTACTTTCAACTTGTTGTTATTCTTCATGAGAATTAGTAAGTGGTTTAAGGGGTTTGTTATAGTTTTATGGCTTATGTTGAGCTAACTAATAGCACAAATAGGCCATACTTATGATAAACACATCAATTAATTTCACTAATGACTAAAAAAGTGATCATAATTTCATATTTTGTTGAACTATGTGATCTAGAGAGTGGTTTATCTCTAAATTATCATTTTATTCTCATAGTTTTCATTCACTTTTGTAGTTGTTAGTTTGTTAGTTTTCTCATTTTCTAGCTTAACACTCTCTAAATCTTTGTTTAATTTGATTGAATAGAAATTTAAAGTCTAACAATTCCCTACGGATCGATCTGTGCTCGTCACATACTAACATTTGTACACCATACGCTTGTGGTAATTTTATTATAAATTCGTTCAGCCATTTTCTAACTCGATAGAAAATCGGTCGACGAACATACGCACACAACATACAGAGCCATAAACTATCGACTGACAACCAAACACAGACTAAAAAATTGGGGAATTGTATAAGACGCAACATGCAAACTTTGTAGTAGGGAAATAGAAACTCACAGTCATTTATTCTTCGAATGCAAATACAGTAAAAGAGTCTGGGCCATTCAAAAATTAAAAAACTTGCAAATAGATGCAGTTAGAAATCTCCGAGATGAAGCAACATACCTGAACGACTGGACAAATATCTCTTACTTGATGAAGGAAGTTGGAAAAATTAGCTTGAAAACTACCATGTGGCACCTCTGGCGTGAACGAAACGAACGGACTTTCAACAACAAGTGAAAAGGAGAGTTAGAATTATCTGAACAAATTGCTAGAGACATAACTATTATAATTGGAAGGATAAAACTGCATGGAATTACCAGCTTAGAGGGATGAGAAAAACGACTATTGGAGAATTGGAACTAATGGGTCGATTAGAAAGAAAATCAAGCAGTGACCTGGAAGCCGCCATAGCTCGTGAAGCGTTGACCTATTTTTGTAATTTGGGAATGTTTCAGTTTAAAGTTGGAATGTTTACTTTAAAGTAAAGTGAGTTCTTGTTTTACTTGCGGTTGTATATTTGGAGCTTGGGCTGCAAAGCCCAGTAATAAAATCTTAACCCATTTTCAATACACATACACACACACACTATAACTAGATATAATAGCATAATAAATGACAAATAAATATATAGTAAGGTTTTACCTCTATTGTAGCCTAGTAACGACATGTTGTATGCTGAATCAAAACATCTCCTAGGATTAAATATGATCACTTCCATAAAGCGCTACTAGTCAGAGAGATCCACGCACCTTTCTTCTATTTGATTCGAATTTGTGTTTTTATTTGAAAATAATAAAGAAGAGGGTGGTGGATGTTTTCGGCCAGAGGCATAGGTAGAGGAGAGCTCAAATATCTAATGCAAAAAGTGAGAGGCAATGGTTTAAATAAGATAGAAAAGAGGGAGGAAAATATGAATCAAGATCCACCCTTTTCTTTACCAATTCAAATCCAAATATATCAACATATCCCCTCCTTCCCTTATGCCTTGGCCGACCTAATCATGGGCCCTTATGGGCATCCATTCCACTTCAAATCGAATTGGATAATTTATATTTAAATCAAATTGAAATGTACATCGATATTGTATATCAATACGCATGTATATAACTTTGATATACGTACCATTTTCAATACTGATCAACACAAATCGATATGTGTGTATATAGATTGACTAGTAGACCTACTCTGATAGATTGAATTGGTACTAGTCAAAGAAATGATGCTAGACTAGCAAAGATCGTTTCTAAGATAGAAACTGGATAAAGTCTGTGTAGATGAAGTAATATGGATTCGACAACGATTGTTGGCTCTACAAATATGGTAAACTATTTATACCCGATGTTGGTAGGTTAAGGGATATGGTACGACGAGAGTGCCACCTTTTAAGATTTACTATACATCCTAGTGGCAATAAAATATATCGTGATATAAAGCAAAAAATTTATTGGTAAGGGATGTAGAAGGAATCTGAACATTTATTTCAAAGTGTATGAATTGCTAGTTAGTGAAGGCTTAGCAGAAGAAGCCAAGTGGTTTGGTACAACCGCTTGAGATTCCTTAGCAGAAGTGGGAAAAAATATCATTGGGGCGGAGGACTAGAGGACGATACGATAGCATCTGGGCATAGTTGATAGATTAACGAAGAGTGCACAATTTATATCAGTGAAGTCCAATAGAATGGCATTGAAGCTGGCTAAGTTATATGTGAAATGGGTTGTATAATTCCATGGTATACTGAAGAGCATTGTAAGTGATCAAGATTCATTATTAACAAGTAGATTTAGAAGAGCTTACATGTGGCATTGGGGACAAAATAGCATTTGAGTACAGCTTATCACTCATAAATTAATGGTCAAACTGAGGGAGTGAATCATATACCCAAGGATTCTAAGCAGTCCTTAATTTCTATGAGGAACACAATTATAGTGTTTTACTGATAACAATAGTATTGCAATGCTCCTAATGAGTTTATTGATTTATTTTGGTATATTAGCTCTTATATGGAAGTGGTAATATAGCGGCAACTGATATATTCTCAACAGAGTCGAATATATGAAAAATATCAAAGTAAATTAAACATAGACATATATGATGGAGAACAACCATTCAAAGACACTTACAAAGACAAAAGATCTATTAGAGCATAATAGCATCGATGACGGACAAATTGGCTCAAAAATCAAGTATGTTCTTTATTATGTATTTATCAACTACTTTTAATCTGGATTTATTAAAACAACACAATTGATCTTCAAATCACTCCAAATTTTGTAAAAATATTCTAGACATACCAAAGTATTTATTTGAATTTTTAGGATTTTTTTGGAATAGTATAAAAAGTTGAATAAGGAGAAAATGAGGAAAAAACGAATTGGAACACATAATAACATGTGATGTATCCATAGGTTGACCTGTGGATACTCATATATGGACCTGTGGTTGACCCAAAGGTAGTTGACATGTGATGACCTAGTGATGCAAATTTTAATTCCCTCATACTCTATAATTGCCCCTTTTTGTTTATTCATCACTTCTCTTCATTCCATAGTCACTTACAACCATTGCAACTTCTCAATAACAACTCTGCAGCACTAAATTACCCCCAAACACTCCAAGGCCTCAAAAACTTCTATTGTTTTGAATTTTCTATTATAAAGATCTCTTTAATAATTTGTAAATTCATTCAATATTTTGACTATATATATTCTCTAACCAACAATCATTTAACTCCACATGCTTAGATTCTGGTAAGCCTCCTAAACCTCTACACCTCCACTCAATATCATTTGTATGAGTTATAGGAGCATTGTAGTTCGATATGACAAAGTCACAGTATCAAGATAGAGTAAAGTCAATTTTATTTTATTTATTGTTAAAAGTCCAAGAAGTCGGCAAGGAAAACTCTAAGAGGTCAGTCAATTGAGAAGTCAACTGTTAGAAAATTCGAGAAGTCATCAGGTGAGCAGTCTTTTATAAAAGTCATGTCAGGTTGGTTAGGCATGTATATAGAAACATATTTCTCTAGGTCCACTGAGGGTATTTAATGAAATTTCTAAAGTGAGTTCTACAACTAGATATAGGATGAGACTCCAAACCAGTATAAAAATTTAGTATGCATTTTCAGATTTACTTTTCTTTTATTCCTCTGTATCGTATATTTAGTTATATATTTAACAACTTATTAATTAGTAGCTTTTATAACTTAAGTATATTTCTACACCTAGCTAATGAATCAATCTACCCTATAATTCATTCGGTTTCAGAGCTGGTTATTTAAAAGTTATAACAAAAGTTTTAAATACGATTATGGCCACATTCACTATGTTTTTAAAGGGACAATCATTGCACAACCTCCGCCATTCATGAGCAAAATACACATATTGGTCTACACATATCCTAATTTACTTGCTGGTACATTTGAAATATCGAATGTCACTCATGTCGATTATGTAGAACCCACTATTGACTTTAGTACATTGACCAATACTCAAATTAAACAAGTCAACAAAGGTCAGAAATTTTTTATTTTATTCTTTGGATAAAAATGAATATAATCATGTCGGCATTAGCAAATCAACAAACAAAATTTGGAAAACATCACAACAAAATCATGAAGGAACTAATCAGGTAAAGCATGCCAAAATCTTAAGGCTAAAAAATTAGTTATCTAATTTTAAGGTAAAAGCTAGTGAAACTATCTTAAATACGTATGCATGACTTTAGGATATCACAAAAGCTCTTATTATACTAGGTATGCTAAAAGATCCTTGCATTAATTTTCTAAAAGGGATGTTATAGACTACCTCCTTAAAGAGCACAACATCCTTAATAACTCTTTATTACACACCATCCAAGCATTGTGTTTGTAAACTGCATCGGTATGACATCGATTGATATCTGCAGCATTACAATATATAATTCCGACCGGGTACTGCTTTGATATCGAGTGCGACGTTTACCTATTTTTAACATCTAAAGTCAGTTACAAATGCCATAAAAATATGCTTGCAACTAATCTCAGATATCTAAAATAGTGGATCGTGTTTATATAATTTTAAAAAAAAATCTAAAACTATGAACAAAAAGGGGAAATCCTTGCAACAAAATTTAATTAAAGACGCATCCCAGTAATGATTACATACACCTCAAATGTTAAGGTCAAATACAAATACAATAAAAAAATATCTTTATTTTCACATACATCAATCATTATTAAATCTATAACAGATAAAGAATACAACAATAATACATGAAAATAATTCATGTAAATAACCTTTAGATGTCTTATGTATTCAGACCTATTTTTTCCCTCCTTTGATTCCATCTACAAACTTTGCAAATGCATGGAAAGAAAAAAAAATGTTCAAATTATAACATCCCACCTCTATACCCATACTATCTAAGAGTATTACAGAGTAATACTGTCAGAGAATATGGAGAATGAGACTATATGGGGTACACACATGAATATTCTCTTGGACTAACACTGGTACGTATTAAAACATCAAATATAAAACTTATTAGTATGTACACAGTGTTGGTACAAAATAATAAACACGTATGCCTCTAGGACAGAACAATACACAATATATAGTAAATCACAAAGAACACAGAGTCAATCGCAGAACATATACTACATATATACAATAATGTTTAAAGAATATAATACAACTCAAATATCAGTTATCTTAGTGTAATGATATACAATTAATATATATACAACTTAGTGGCTAAGTATACAGTACATAAATGTCATTTAAATATCATAGAATATCCTAATATGTCTCCTCTAAGCCCATTAAAGCAAATGCTGGTTAAGTCGTTCCGGTACCTGAAATGTCTCGGACTGACCCGCGCATTATAAAATAACACACAGGTCAGACCATGTCTAATCAAGGGTACATAATAATAATGAAAGCATAATATAATTATTGAATAATATATTAATACATACATATACATACATACATATATATATAACCATAAATAGTCATCACGGTATCACATTACCCAAATAACTCAAATCTATATGAAATAGTCAATACCGATTTTAAAGATGTCATCACCCATAAAGAAATACATTTAATCATACAATCGTAGAATCAATACAAATGGGTGAATTATACATATTCAGAAATCATCATCAAATCCAAAATAATCAATAATGAGACATTCTCAAGTGAAGTTAGGCAATAAGAAAAATTTGAGTCAGCTCATAACAATATCCAAATATAATCAATAACAAGTAGGCCGTCTACCTGTAAAAGATAGGCTGTCTGCTTAAGAAGGATACAGGGTTGACCATACTCTGGACACAGTCTTAGGTATAATCTCATCTATACATAATATATGTTTATCTACTACCCACATACATACACATACATCCATATATACTGAAACTAGACAGGAGACTGACAGCACGTCTGCTTGCTCCAGGAGCCACACATGGTCCATATGACACGACTCCTACAGTCATCGATTACCATTACCTCTCCCTTCTCGGCATCTTGACAATGATACACCGTAGGCTTGACAACGCGTAGCCTCTTCGGTCATGACTACTGACATGTGCCCCTATGGTAACTGCCTGTTGGCCTATGCGACACAAGGGGCAACCAACTATCTATCTTGTGATGCGCATCAAATACAATAAACAACAATGGTGTTGTGGATCTAGGGTGTGACCCCACGATCAAGCTGCCAGGGTGGATACTGGCTAATCTGGTTCACTCCCGAAACATAAAGGGAGTCAGACTAAAGTAGACAGACACATAATACACACAAACTATGTGGCTAACTAGTAGCCTCCATAATTGCTTACCCTACCGAGTCAACAACACATCACATACCCCGTATTGAGTGTCATCCATGAGCAAAAGAATAACTGAATAAATAACACAATGGCGTCCAATACCACCGCGTGTTACTAGTCCATTTATTCGGTGCTAATATATCACGCTCACCCTTTTATATTCTATATAACGAGTCCAAAGAATAACTGAAAAAGTGTTACCGAAAGTCTCATACCAGACGGTATCACTAAACCGTTTATTATAATTTCTCATCACATAGAATAATTAACAATAAATCAAATAGAAAGATGTCGTCACCGTATCATATTAAAATCAAATAAATCAATATCAACGGTGAATCACTCATAACATCAGAATTTATGTAAAGAAGATAAGAAATCAAAAATCAGATACTAAAGTTAAAATAGAATATTCAAATAAATATAAATAAGTCACTTAATAATAAAACATTCACAACATATCATCTTATAAATGAACAAAAATGCTAATTAGATGAAAAATAAATTCATGTATAAATAATAACTTTTCAAAATCTCCTATATGTTATAAAATTTCAAATCAATACTTTAGAAGCCCTTGTAATCATTTATTTCCAAATGATTTAGATATTTACAATTTCTTATTTGTAAATATTATAATTTATATAAACGTTAAATAATGTATATACAAAAAGTATAAAAAAATTGAAAATATAACCCAAACATACGTGCATTACTTTTATACAGTATACAAACGCACATTTATACCATATTAAACAAATATTCAATATTAAATTATACATAAAAACAAGGGGAATTTCACTATAAGGGCCTATTACCAACAACTAATTATTTTCTAGGACCCATGTTCAAAAAAATTAGTTTCCAGGACACGGGTCGAAAATAAACCCTCTACTTCTCGCTAATCCATATCTGCCGCCAAACCTCCAAATGAAAAACAAAAGTAGGGTTTAGAAACAAAATCGCCTCAGTTGGATTATCGATTGGCTGAAGAAATCGTACCGCCTAACTTTTCTCAGCTGAACAAGTAAGTAATTGTTTATTTCTACTGTTTGCTATATATCGATTGATTCACTTTTCTTCAGTTGAAGAAACTAAGACGCGATTTCTATTCACTAGTTGCAAGACGTGATTTCTATTCACTTGTTGCTGAACAAGTAAATACTTGTTTATCTTTGCTGTTTGTTGTTCATCGATTGTTTTTTTTTTGCTATATATCGATTGTTTTTGTTAGCTGAAGTAAGTAGTCATTCACTGATTGATTTTCTTTGCTATTTATGGGTTGTTTTTGCTTGTGTTTGACAAGTAACAAATAAGTTCTATTGATTGTGTTTATATATAACAGTTTTTGTAATGCATGTAAGGTGTTTGTTGTTTTTGTAATGATTTAACGTGATGTAAAACTGGTCATATTCAACAGCTTAAAAATATAAATCTGTTTATCTTTTAATCTAAATGATTTAATACAAGAATGTAATGGATTTAACATGTTTGTTTATCTTTGAGTTGCTTTAACATAATTTTAACTTCAGTACTTCAAAAATTGTATGTATTGTGTAAACACAGTTATGTTGTAATGTTCCTATGTTCAACAGCTACGAAAGATAAACATATTTATCTTTCACTATAATTGGTTCAAATCAACTTAAGCCTTAGTTATCTTAAATAGTGACTAGTATATGTTATACATGTTTGCCATTTTTTCATGATTTAAAAGTTATTACAAAAGATATACAGCAAATTTACACCCTACTTAAAAAAGATAAAAGCATTTATGTTTTTATACAAAACGATTTAATTAGATAATGAACTATATATGATTCCCCTTTATATAAAAAATCACAATACACAATAACTACCTACACACAATTACTTATTAGAATTACAACCCTAGTTGTGTTTGATAATTACAATTACAAGTACAAAAAAAATATTCTTCACTCTTTCTAACATTTCATTATGTATGACAATTTTTATGCAGCGTAAAAATGCACACCAGGTCATCAAAATCAAAGTTATTCATACAGAAAACAACGTGCATATTTATAAATGAAGCTGGAACCCAATGCATAAATATTAGACCTTTATCTAGCCCATTCTGCGATCAACACAGCCAGAGATCACCTTTATCTTCAACTCCATTGGTAACTGTTTTCCTACTTATGTTATGTATAATATTTAGTTGAACTCTTCAATTTGTATATACATATTAAATTGGAATCTAGATTCCATATACTTCATGTAGTTTGTATTGGGTTGATGTGCACTGAGTTGAGTTGTTGCTTTAAATGCAGTCTGTCATATTGTAGCTTGTCTGCACTTGCATTCTTATCTTGTCGACATGTCTGCGTTGGACTCTGGTTTCAATGTGTATGATGTTGCATATTCACTTGATGTTACACACATGTATATATGTAATATTTGAACACTTCAGTCAGGTTTGGTTGCTTCATTTGCATTAATCTAGATTTGTTTTCATGTTGCATTTGCTTATGTGTATGCTGTGCACTTCTTTGTACTCTCACTTTTGGATCTGACTATTTGTTAATGTTGTAGCTTGATTCTCTGACCATATAAGTCTGCACTGTGCACTGCATTCATACATGTTGTACATGTTATTACTTCAAGGCTATTGTGATGATGAAATTCTAATAACTGATCACTAATTTGTAATGGATAATTTGTTGTTAATGCTTTGTTAAAAAAGATAAAAGAATTTATCTTTTTTATAAATAATATTCTGATGGCTATTTTGTGTTTCATTCTCTTTAAGTTTTCAGATTTCTAAATGACCATTACTTAAACACCTAAAAAAGATAAAACAGATTATCTTTCTATACTTTGGAAAAAAAAATAGCCATCAGTACTACATAGTTACTCAACAAAAGTGTTTATTATACTTTATGTGCATTATGATTCTTGAGCAAAATGATATTATCTTCATGAATATGCAGAAATAAATTTAGGATCCCAATTAATGATATTATTTTCATGAATGTAGGATGAAGCTAAACCAACACAGCAAATCTCACAAATGACTGAAAAAGAACATCTAACAAACTCAGATGACGAAGGAACAATTTCAGAAAAACTAAATGAAGCAAGTTATGATTCTGAAGAAATAAATATTGAAACAGATGAGTCAGATGATGTTGACAAATATGAAATTCAAAACAGGCTGAAAAGACAGAAAAAACATCTGTACAGTGGAACATACAGATGTAATTTAGATGCTGTGTACAAAGTTATGATGACGGTAAAGGAAAAAAACATTCTATCTTCAGAAGCAAAAAGTTATATCAACAAAACGCCATTCAAAAACTTTTTTAATATGTTTCTCACCAATGGCATAGAACGGCAAAACATACGGAAAAGTGCTTCAAATTTAGACCAACTAATTACTTCTTTCAGTATTAAAGAAAAAGCTTTCAAAATTGGAAACAAACTGCTGAAAATCACACCTGAAGAAGTTAGCCTTATATTTGGAATGAATTTATCTGGAGAGGATTTGTTTCCAATACCAACTTCAAATAAGGCCACAGCAATGGAGAGTTTTTCAGAGTTTCTGACTACAAATTTCGAAGAAAATGACATAATTAGCCAGAAGACAGTCACAAGAAGGTTGAAAAAAATGATAGAGGAAGAAAACGGGAATGAAGATTTAGTCAAATTGTTGTTGCTCTTGTTGATTATTACTTTTTTCTTTCCTAACAATCAGAACTACATGCAGTGGGGCTTCTTATCAAAGCTGTTAAACTTAAAAAAATTTAACTCAATCTCTTGGCCGAGAGCAATATGTGAAAATGTCATGAAAAATGTACAAAAATACTATGCTAATCCAAGAAGCACACCTGGATGTACTATGGTCTTACTGGTATGATTTAAAAACTTTAAGCAAATATAAATAAATTTATACCAATGCTTTTTACAAAAATGTTAAATGTTAATGCTTATTTGCATGGTCTTATTGGCAGTATTGGTTTTGTGAAAGGACGCAAATCATCGATGAAAAAGAAAATTTGGAAAGCAAAATCCCAAGGATGAGAAAATGGGACTTGTCAAAATTAAAAGATTTGGACCTTGATGAAATAGACAATGATAAGGTATGCTACTTTTAAATACATAAATACATAATGATTTAAGTACAATTCAGTTTCTGCCCAACTCCAAATTTCTTCATTAATTTTATCATGCTTAAAAGCTATAAAAGATAAAAACATTTATCTGTTAATGTAAATGATTTTATAACAACTTAGGCATTACTTATATTTGTTATATAGTTATACATATTAAACATTTTTCTTGATTTACTCATATTTAAATTTATTACAGAAAATATACAACTAAATTAAACCCTAGTTAAAAAAGATAAATGCATATATGTTTTTATAGAAATTGATTTAAGTACATAATGAACTATATATATTTGTTGATAAACAAAATTATATGAGTACATATGTTTATATGTGTCTTATTTAATAGGAATAGTGTTCTAAATTTATGTAGTTTGTAGGTTATTTAATTACATATCTATATTTATACGTAACAACTATTGTGTGTGCATTATAGATTTTCCTAGTCTTCTCTCCTTCCCATATGAATGTGCCTGCATGTTGTTTCCATTTATCAAATGTCTGAAATTTTTTTACCTGTATATTTTTAATAATTTCTGATTTCTAACTTCATAGAATTTCAAAGATATTACATGTCCAAATTTAATTTCACATACCTTCCATGCAGATTTTAAAGAAATTTGCAAATGTAACTAAAGTGGAAAAAGACTTTTTTTCAAAAAAAATATATACTGGGTTGGAATATGACAAATATGCTACAGACTGCTCTAATAGCATAAAAGAGTTAGAGAGGAAAGTGAACTTTTTATCTGCTGAGATGAAAAGTATGGCAGAACAACTGAATGAGGAACAACATTCAAGACAGCTGGCTGAACAAAGACTCCACAATCTTGAAATGAAACTTCAAAAGCTGGAAAATTTTGAAGAGCATAATGTGGAGAAAAAAAATGATTTCAAAGAAAAAAGTGAAGCTGATAAAGGTACGAATAAAAGAAAGATAGTTGGTATGATGCATATAAATAGTTCTGCTAACTTTCCATGTTTTGATTTGATGGAAACTCAAGATTGCATTCTAGAAACCGAAGATTGTTTAAAATTTGAAAATATCAAACAACATAGTCAAGAAATTGCTGCAGAAAATCCAATTGTTGTTGAAGATGTCATTTCTAAAGAACAAAAAAAGAAGAAGCAAAAGAATGTTGAAAAGTGTCCACTCATGAAGCATCTAACTGATGAACAGCAACAAAATGTGAAACTTTTTTTCAAAGTTTTGGGAGGAAACAAGTAAGTAATTAAACTACTTTTCACTCACACAAACCATATATCAACAATCTGTTAGATTAATTATTAGTACTGTGTTGGTTCTGTTTTAGTTTGGTCACCTATCAGTACATCTATCAACTACTATACACTCACACACTTGCTCAAAAATAAACAAAAACTAAACAAAACTAAAAAAGCTAAATTAATTTATCTTTAACTTTTAATAAATAATTCCATAAAGGCTTCTATTTTGTTTTACTATCAAATGCAAACAACATAGTACGTACTAAACTTAATTTCTTTTATTAACAACCGTCCAATTTTCCAGCGATGAAGCATTTAGTTGTGATGATGAAAACTTCATCACCATAACAAAAATGATGATAGAAGACCTCCTCTATCAACAAAGTATTTGTGGTCAAGTAAGTACAACAAACTAAACTTTCCTTCATTATAATTTATATACTTTATCCATATTATTTTTCAAATGTAGATCATTGATTGGTTTTGGTTCCGAAAAACAAAGCAACTAGAAAAAAGCAATAGCATTATCTATGTTAACACAACTATGACAGTAAGTGAACTATATTCTCAAATTAACATTTTTTTATAAAACATAAATTTTCTAAAACAATTTTTTTTACAGAAAAGCGCAACGGATGGAAGCTTGGAAAATATCAAGAAAAAAATGTTCAATCCTTTTATGAAAAGAACACTTTTAGATCCATTATGTTGCAACATATTATTCCCAATACATGGCAATGATCATTGGAGTCTGCTAGAACTAGTTGTTGGAGAATGCACTTGGAACCACTACGACTCTCTGCACTTGACCACGAGATCAAAAACCTGCAGAAGTGGACATACAAAATTTGTCATTAATGTGGTAAGTAAAAATACACAAAAAGTAAAAAAGATAAATGTGTTTATATTTATTCTAATTTTCCTTCACTGTTTGCAGAAATCAGCAGTGAACAACCTAAACAAAGAGTTACAAGAAGAAGGGCACAAAACAATTCTCAGGAAAAATTCAGTGCTTAAAAATGTTGACTGTGCTCAACAAAGCACTGGGTAATTTTGAAGATAGTTCAGAATTTTATATAAAAAATCACAATACACAATAACTACCTACACACATATTACCAATTAGATAATATTATTTTCTCACATACTAGTTTTAGATAAACATAATACTAATTACAATTCATTATCAAAATAAAGAAAAGATAATCTGTTTTATCATTATATTCAAAGTACTAAACTTCAGAAATACAGGTACGACTGCGGAATTTTTGTGATGATGTTCATGGAAAAAATAGCACAAGGAATGCAGACTACAGAAAAAATTAGTCTTGAACAAGTTAATGCATTGAGAGCACAGATAGCTGCACAAATACTATCCGACGAACCATACTGCTGGCTTGACAAGTTTTGCAGCTCTTCTTCAGCCCATAAAAATGTAATGACTGATGAATGAGATGATGAATTTGTAATGGGTGATATTAAAAATTAGATAATGAATTTGGTGATGAATTTGTAAAAGCTGATACTACATTGATCATAGATTTTAGGGAGTATATTTTAAATTACTAATGAATTACATGATGAATTTGTAGTAACTGATATTGAAAATTTGATGTGAATTTGTAGTAATTGACTGAATTTGTAGTAACTGATATTGAAAATTTGATGTGAATTTGTAGTAATTGATAGTGAATTTGTAGTAACTGATCTTAAAAATAAGTTTCTACTGCTCTTTTAAGAAATATAAATCCTTTTATCTGTTATTGATAATTTATAGTTTTATATTTATTATTATGTTTTCTAATTCCGTTGTTCTACACAGCAAAAAGATGTAGTATGGGCTACTTTTCCTAGACAAGAAGAAGCTTTAAGATTTGTCCAAACACATGCAAACACTTACGTTTTTTGCTACCAAGATCATTTGACTGCACAAAGAAGGTTCCTTGTTTCTACATATGATGAGTTCTGGAGAAGGTACAAAACCATGAATCCTAAGTTACGCCACCATTATGAGGTTATTCAAGTCGGACTGCCTTGCCACTTGTATTATGATCTGGAGTTCAATAAAAAGATTAACACTGGAAAAAATGCCGATGAAATGGTAGATATTCTGATATCTATCACCTTCAAACTGTTAAATGACAAATACAAAATCCAGGGAAATCAAGATTGGGTTTTAGAGCTTGATTCATCTACTGAAGAAAAGTTCTCTCGACATGTGATCATTCATATCCCAAATTTTGCCTTCAAAGACAACTCGCATGTTGGAACATTCATCTCTGAGGTATGCTCACGCATAATAAATTTAAGAGTAAGTGATCCACAGTTTGAAAAACTGTACATCAAAAAAGATTCAAGCTCATCAGACAATACGGAGCTTCTTTTTGTTGATACTGGAGTTTATACCCGTAATCGTTGTTTTCGTCTTCCTTTCTCATCAAAAGCAGGGAAGAATGCTTTACTCCTGCCAAGCGGACGCTTTGGATGTAAGAATCTGAATGAGGAACAAGTGTTTATCAAATCACTTATTTGCAGAATAGATGCTGATTTTGATAAGCTATTAGAGTGCAAAATGGATCTGGACTGTTGCAAAATTCTTCATTTTGAATCTGAGGTCAATGATAATAGCACCCACACCGAGGGAGATAAGTCATTACATGATTATGGAAGCAATATACCCAAGTCCTATTGTTCAGGAAAATCTCCCTTTCCAGCTTTGGATGATAAAATTTCATCTTTTGCCTCTCATGGAAATATTTCGGGTAAAATAAGAAGGTGGTACTGGTTTTCTGCACATGGCTACATAATTTATAGCATGTCCAAAAGTCGATATTGTGAACGAATTGGAAGAGAACATAAAAGTAATCATGTTACGTACATTGTTGATTTCCAGAGAGGTGGCTACTATCAGAAATGCCACGACCCCGATTGTAGAGGCTATCGATCTCCAGTCCGCCAAGTACCATGGGATGTATTGTCAAACTGTTATGATATTGTGAACCAAGAAGGCAAGACTGTCTAGAACAAATGCATCTGTCAAAATGAAATATTAACTACATAATCACTTCAGTCTATGTTGCTTTTGTATATTGTTAACTAGCAAGTACTTACACAATTGATTTTTAATTTGATAATGAAATTATGGTAATTGATAGTGAATTTGTAATGGCTAATGTTTTTAATGCTCTGTTAAAAAGATAAACGAATTTATGTTTTATTGACAGTATGTTTTGGGTAGCAATATACTAGTCATACTGATCTCCAGTTGTTCTGTTTGATTTGTATTCCTACCGTTGTGCGTAAAAATCGTGGATTTACAGATGATTTGGTTCGAAATGGGCTTGTTCCCATTGTCGAATCTGAGATTCTTGTTGATGGATCCCATAACATTGACTGGGTAGTTGTCTGTTAATTTTACTTGTTAAACAAAATCAATGGGTCAAAAGCAAGAATGCTACTGTTAATTAGCAATAAATCAACTCATGAGAGAACATGATTTACCTTTTTTTGCTGTACTCAACACTCATTAATGAGAAAAACTTCATGCGTGAAATGCTAGCAAAGAGTAACCTGTTCCTGTTTTTGGATTGTTCATTTGGAACCTTAATATTGTTTGTTCCACAAAGTTAATTAACATATTGAATGGCCTTGAAATTGGCAGGTGTGCAGATGTGACTGAAATAGTGCTTGCTGCATGCTACAAGGCCCTAAACGAGCACAAAGTCCTAATGGAAGGTACTTTGTTGAAGCCTAACATGGTTACACCTGGATCAGACTCTACTAATGTGAAACCTGAGGTCATAGCTGAGTACACCGTGCGAGCTCTTCTCAGGACTGTGTTTTAAAAACAGACTATACACAACAATTAAAAAGAAATATCAATTTATCTTTTTTAAAAGAACTAACAACATTGTATTCCAAATAACGGTTAAACATAAATAATTTCATACAACCAAAAATAATCAAAATCAGATCATAACCAATTCAACATATGCAATTATTCAAATATTCAACTCAAAGTATTCATACAACAACCAAATATTCATACAAGAACAAATCAAATACTTCGGACTAAAAAAATCAACTCAATTATTCAACTCAAAGTATTCATAGAACAACCAATCAAATACATTGAACTAAAACAATCAACTCAATTATTCAAAAGAACACCGCCTTCTGTTATGTCCTAGTTTTTTACACTTTCCACATCTATTTTGCTTAGCATGAAAATCAGCCCCTTCAATCCTATTCATCCTAGGCCTTCCAGCTCCACGAACAGGCTTAGGAGGAAGAACAGTAGATGATTCTTCAGCTTCAATTGCTTCCTTATCAAAAGTTGGAATAGGATTGATCAAATGTGAATATGAAGCTAGATAATACTCAACAGTAAAGTAATTCTCAATATATTCATAAACAGAATTTCTGGTTAAAGAAATACACTTCAAAGCATGCACACAAGGAAAACCTGTCACTTTCCATTGATTGCAACTGCAAATGCGATTTTTAAGATCAACCTTTTGAGATGTCGGAGAATGAACTTCAAAAATATACCTACAAAATGTAAGACCCAATTCATGTGCAGTGAACTAATAGTGAAAAATAAGACTAATAAACCAAAAAAATTAACAATCATACTGTGAACATAAGCTTTAATGCAGACAAAGAGAAAATACGTAACAAGCAACACCAACAAAATGAAATCATAACACAGGCTACATAGCAGGTTGAAAAAAGATAAATGCATTTATCATTTTTTAGAAACTGTGAACATCATGTAAATAAATATAAATACATACCTAGATGATTTAGAAACACTCCACCCAAATCCTTCTTCCTTCAATTTTAACAAACGAGCTTCCATTTTCGGACATAGCACACTAGTCCACTTTAATGCCTCTTCTCTACGATTAGACATTTGCATCATAAGTTTTACCCTAATTCCATCAAGACAAGCAGTAACAGGCAAACTTCTTTCATCCAAAATCCAAGAATTAAAACTCTCGGCTACATTGGACTTATTTTCACCATATCGCTTCCCCGGAAAAAACAAATCGGCCCAATGATCATATGGTTTGTCATTCAAATACTCTATAGCTTTGGCACCTCCAATTTCTTTGTACTTGGACATGGCTTTTTCAAACTCATGATGATTAGAAGCTATAGCACAACGCTCAAGTAAATGAGCTACCCAAACACCCCTTCCACTTTTCACAATGCTAGCAATATTATTTTGCATATGATGCAAACAATAAGAATGATGACTATTCGGAAAATTTTTTGGAACACTTAACAATAAACCCCAGTGTCTATCACTTAAAAAAGTTAATATTCTATCACAACTAAGAGCATTCTTTAGGTGATTCAAAAACCAACTCCAACACTCTTCATTTTCTTTGGGAACAAGAGCCATTGCTAATGGGAAAAAACCTGGACAAAAACAAAATAATAATAATTCACTGTTTATTAATGTACATTTGAAAATAATGCACTATCTTTGAAACAGTATTATCTAATAGTAAAAAATCACATGAACAATATGCCCTTTGCCCAAATAAAAAAGGAAAAATAAATTTGCTAGAGACAATTCAACCTTTTTTTCTTTTGTTTTTTAAATTTTGCTACTTGAATGTGAAGTCTATGTAGGAAGAGTAGAAATTGCAAAGATATAATACTTAATTCATGCATACAATACAAAGAACTTCTAAAAGATATATGCTATTATCTTTTCTATATGCTGTTTAAATCATTTTTATACGTTATGTAAGAATTTCAAATAATGAGAAAAATGATAAATATATTCAACATGTACTAGTAACTATGATATATAAGTACGGCTTAATATGTTATTTAATTCTTTATCTTAAAAGATAAATGCATTTATCTTATTCAACATGTAGTAGTAACATAAATTCATTTTCTGCAATAATTTTACATGCTAAGCCCTAACGCAAAAGAAACTTTAATGAACTGAATCAGTACTATATAACAGTAGACTAATATCTTCATGAACATCAACCAGCAAACTATTCATCACCAAAAATTTCTTTTTTTTCTTCAGATTTTAATAAATTTCAACAGCCTTGGATTGTCGATGATACAACCCAACTACTTGATAGAATGACTCAATTTGGCAATTTTTAAGTTAAACTGAGTCAATCCATCAAGTCGCTGCGTAGTACACCAACAATACAAGGTTGTTTATTGAATGGCACAAGTGACAAATTGATTATTAACTCTGATTGAACCATAACTTAAAAAGTTTACACATTATCGGATGTTTATTGAATGGCACTACCAAACATGACAATGTTAAAATATTTGCATATTATGACATGGTTAAAATGGTTGACAGATTTGTGACTTGTACATTAAACATATGACAGTACATACAAAAGATAATCAGTTTTATCTTTTTTTAATTGTCACCTTCAATATTAACTAAAGGATGGTACAGATCTACCATAAGTTAACCAAATATTAATAACAGGTTTAAGAAAATATATTATCATACTGTACAGGAATTTTATGAATTGTTATTTAATTCTTTATCTTAAAAGATTACTGTACTAGTAACTATGATATATAAGTACGGCTTAATATGTTATTTAATTCTTTATCTTAAAAGATAAATGCATTTATCTTATTCAACATGTAGTAGTAACATAAATTCATTTTCTGCAATAATTTTACATGCTAAGCCCTAACGCAAAAGAAACTTTAATGAACTGAATCAGTACTATATAACAGTAGACTAATCACTTAACCAAAATGCAGTATGAACATAACAAAATTCACTAGAACAATCACTTAAAGAAACAGTACTATGTTACAAAAATTTATAACAAGAACCTAATGCACACAGTACAAAGTAAATACAACAGCAAAAAAAAAGATCAAAATTAGTACCTTGATTTCCATTTTTTGCAGTGGCAGCCATCAAAATACCACTTCGCCCTTTCAAAAAGGTAGCATCTAAAAACACCATAGGACGACAATAGCTGAATCCAAATATACATGCCTCATAACATACAAAAACTCTCTCAAATTGATTAGTGTCAGAATCCACATCCATACTTGAATAACTATTTGGGTTATTTCTTTCCAATGCCTTCAAATACCAAACTAAATCATTGTAAGATTTCTTTTCATCACCGTAAATATCATTCATAGCCAATTTCTTACCCTTATAAGCAAAATAATAGCTCAGCTCCACATCATAATCTCTTCTAAAACTTTTAATGATATCCTTCGTTTTTCTTTTTGGCTCATCACGAATTTGAGTGAAGATTAGACTTTTCACAAGATCACTATTAATAGTTGGACTACCAAGTGAACGAAATCCACCACCACAAGTATGATTCAGCTGAATGTTTTTAACAAACAATTGGTCCAATTGCTTCAGTTTGCAAGAAGCATGAATCCTAAATGGACAACTATCTATAGCACATCGAACTGTCAATCGTTCTTTACAATTCTTAATATATTGTACTTTAAACCCATTCTTCAAACAATAAGCACTAACCGTTCTACGGAATCCAATAGCAGAATCAAACTGTTGACCAACCCCAGTAAAAAATTCCATATTTGAATTCTTCTTCAACAACTCATGTAAATCCTTTTGTTGAGTAAAACCAGAATCTAAATCATCATCATAACCTAACATATTATTACTTGACTCAACACCAACAACTGAACCAGACTTGCTACTTTCACCAACAAAATTATCCATTGAATCATTCTTCAGCCGTAGAAAAAAAACCAAAAATTCTTCCTTTTTAAACCAAGACAAAATCAATATAGCTTAAAGATCACTATCCGTTTCAATAAAGGTAGTCTTTGATTCTCGAATATAAAAAATATCAAAGCATAATGGAGTAAAATTATTCCACTGCTCTCAAATCCTATTCCTAACATAAGAAATAGAAGCATCCAATCCAAAACGAGCACTAAAACAATTGTTATTGAAATCAAACACAACTATAACAGATGAATCACACCTGCAAAAAAAAATGTAAAAAAATATAACTATGTGAAACTGATCTTAAATAAAAACTAATAGCATAAGACTATTTAAATCATTTTTTATACCATTTTTTGAAAAAGATAAAACAATTTATCTTTTAGAGATCACTATCACTCTTTGGGATAACCTGATTACAACAGTGGAACATGTGGAAGAAAAACATTCGTTGTGATTGTACCTATTCAAGTTTACATTGTTGAAAAATCATAGGTGAAAAAGATGATCTGCAAAAATATACTTAATGGTGAAAAAGAAGAGCTAAAAAATTATCATAACAAACACACACTAAGATCAATATGGTCTTTAAAACACATAATCACATTCAATGGCTGCCAAATTATTACTAGAGCCAGAATGGAATTTTGATACACCATTCTTAAACATCTAAACAATCAGAGTTTAATTGCAAACTAAAGAACAAACGAAGCTAAATACACAGTGATTGTAAGAATAAAACAATACCATTCAGAAGCCATTATTCCAACTACATCAAACAAAACCTTCCTCCAATAGATGAAAACAGCCTCCTGTGAAAAGAAACATACAGTAACATCATAAAAAAAAGAATTGAGAATGAAAAACAGCAAATAAAAAATAAACTCACCAAATGAAGAAAATCGCCTCACGATTTCCCACAATTAAAGTCGATTTTGATTTGAGAAGAAACTAACGCCTCACGACCGCTTCAATTGCACAAGAAACGACCGCTTTGATTGAACAAGATACGTCTAATTTTCACGACCGCCTAATTTGCAAGATCGGTAGATTTCAGAAGGCACGTAGTTCTTTGAGAAGATGAAGACGCACGCGCCTAATTTTCACGATCGGTAGATTTCAGAAGAAACGTACTTGTTTGAGAAGATGAAGTCGCACGCGCCCAATTTCCAAGATCGGCAGATTTCAGAATATACGTAGTTGTTTGAGAAGATGAAGACGCACGCCGCACATAATTGTCCTCGAAAATAATAGTTTCAAACCCGTGTCCTGGAAAAAAAATGGGCCATATAATTAGGCCCTTCGTACCAATTTCCACTAAAAACAACTTGTGCATGATACATGCTATATATATATATATATATATATATATATATAATCAAATATGCATATATTTTATAACAGCAAGATAATCAATCTAAGAAGGACAAAATATGGTATATCCAGTGTTTTCATGATCCAACCCTGCCGCGGTCCAACCTCGAATAACCCTGAACTTTGAACCACCACGGTCCGGAACTCAATCGGACCTCATTTATCGATGAACCTTGGTCGGACCTTTAAACCAACGGTTCAACCGTCAATTTTACCTGGTTGAACCACGGTTCTTTTGTTTTTCTTACATTCTCGTCGTGTAATTCTCTCTTATTTTCATTTGAACCCGGTTGAACCCTCCCATACGCGCAATTTCTTCGCTTCAAAATATGTTTTCAAATCTCCGTCCGTTTTATATTCGTAATTAGTGCAGCTAGTGTAGCAAATTTTGTTTAATTTTTCATATTAGAATTAACGTGTGGATTATGAATTAAAATCGTATATTTTTATTGAAGATGTTGGTTTATTGTGTACTTAAGATTGATACGTTGCATCTAAATATATTAATTTACAAAAAAGAGTATGTGCGGTTCTTGGCGGTTCGATCGGTCGAACCCTCGAAATCTCGAACCCTGAGTCCTCACGGTTTGATTCACGGTCCGGTTATGAAAACATTGGGTATATTACATAGCAAAAGCAGGCCATATAATCAAGTAAACAACAGTAGGTTTATGTAACAACAATTTATTAGGTGAACTAACGAGGCCCACTACATGGAAATATGCAACATTATATTGTCATCCATCTATATATGAATAGCAGCAAAACATGATGCATCTAAATATGCTAACGCACACACACAAATGGTCATATATTCATATATAACTCACGCACGCTGATGTAAATAAATTTACTCACACATACTCACTCATTGATATACGTATGTACAAACGAATATACACAGATGCAAATGAAAAATAGAGCACAACCCCAACATACATATACATATATGTATGTATGTATATGTATGTATATGTATATGTATATGTATATGTATATAATGCCTGTCACTTGATATGCAGACCTACGTACAACCCGTACTCAAAACACACACTACAAAACTCTATTTTCACAGTTACACTTACATAATAACACATGTATGCACACACAGAAACTACCCACACAGCCACCGAAATGAGCGCATGCACATATACGCTGATTGTTCACATACAAATATACGCACCCTTACATAAGAATATGTTTAATTGTTTATATATACTGATATGCAGACTCACTCACAAATCCTCATATGTCTGCACAACTCAATACAAACACAAATCCAATTGAAGTAGCAAAACAGAAACAAGGAATAGAAAAAGGATGATGCTCAACCAATAATGTTACAGGCAAACAAGGGAAGCATGCATGATACTCTTATGTAGACATGTATTAACACAACTTGTACACAACCAAAATCACTGACACACACTACACATGCTCGCGCACTAATTTATATAACTCACACAACTAGATTTAGGCTATATAATGAAATCTGTAATATACTAAAGGCTAGCAATTATAAAGAATTCACACTAGAAAAACAAAGTATGCAATAACTGCAGCTTGTATAGTAAAATAGTCAAACTAATAAAGTGGAAATAACTTGTTTAACTTGTTAATACAAAACCTTGCAAAACCAAGAACATATCTGTGTACACACGTATATAAAGAAACTGGAAGTGTAAATCTCATTTAGTTAAGCAAATTGAATGTATAGACAGGACTGTAACAAGAAGTATAACTAAGTGATGCAACCAGGGTTTGCACTACAAAAATACAACCCAATTCATTTCAGCTGTCAAGTGAACAAGGCTGTCAAGTGAACAAGGCCGCTAAAACGATAGGGATTCATAGATAAGAATGCACACATACTCCCTGTTACCCATGCACACGAGCAAGATAATCCATATGCATACAACAGGAGACATGGAGACATATTCATGTACAATGACACGCATATCTACCCAAAACTGGTATGCACGAAGACCTACCAGGACGGACAGCGGTAGTAACACAAAATTCAATGAACAGAGGCCGATCGGTCGACCGATGAGATCGACCGATGGAGGCCTATGCAAGGTGATAGTGATCGCCTGTAGGCGGCGCTTCTATATTAGCTTCAACCATAGCTCAAAATCCAATACTCAACAAGAACACTACAAAAAAATAGTGAATTAAAGACCGAAATTTTTGGTCTTTAATGTAATTATTCAGTCTTTAGGTTATATCCAGAGACTGAACAAAGACCGAAATTTCAGTCTTTAAATCTTTAGTCTTAAACAAAATTAAAACCGAAAATTCGGTCTAAAAACGTAGAGACCGATATTTCAATCTTAAAAATATTTGAAACTAAACTTTAAAGACCGAATTGTAGTCTTTGAACGGTCTTAAATTTGAAAATTTTGAGACCGATATTTTGGTTACAAATATATTTGGAACTGAATGTTAAAGACTGAATTACAGTCTTTAGTCGGTCTTAAATTGTGACCCTAACTATCCAATTGTAGTTTTTAAGCGGTCTATATTCAGTCTTTAAATCATTAATAATTAAAAGGTATATTTATACTAAATTGCATACAAATTTAATATACATACATGCATACATTTACTAGAAATATATACATATACATTTGTATGATTACCCATGTTATTGCACCGTTTATTATTATGGATACATATATTTCATAAACAATCAACATACAATATGTAGAAGAATAAACAATGCAATATTAATGGTAATCAAACAAAACAAAAGATATTTATCCAATATGATGTGAAAAACACAATATTAACTACGTAACACCAATGATAATACATTCAACTGAACATCTCGACTAACATATTTACATACAAGAAAAATAACAGAACATGCGTGTCTACAATATATGTACATATATTACTTCAACAGGGAAAAAAAAACAAAGCAAACAAGTAAAGCTAGAATGCCAATCACCTTATACCTTCACCATGTTGATTTTCTTTCAAATTGTGCGGCGTTTGACAAGAAGTAGAAGGTTGCGAAAATTCTTGCATAAATGGATATTGTTGTTGCATTAGATCAAAAAATGTCATATTTTGTTCTGCGGTCCCAAATGAATTTGAAGGCATAGGTGAATGTTGTGATGGTTGTGCTCCAAATGATATAGTGGTTGTGCTTCAAATGTATTTGAAGGCAATATTGGTGAATACTGTGATGGTTGTGCTCTAAATGTATTTGAAGGAACATGTGAACGTTGTGGCAGTTGTGCTCCAAATGGTAAACATATAACCTGTTACATGAATGAGATTAAAAAAAACTATAAACAAAATATCAAATTCAGGACATTTATATTCACAGGGCTGTAGCATTCAACTGTCATTTCGATAATTTAAAACTCAAAATCTTGTAAAACTCAAAACATGAAAGTTGAAGATGGTAACCTTATCTTGATTTCAAAAAACGAATCACCCGATTCTGATGTATGCATCAAAAGATATGGCAATTTTATTTTCAGGTAAAAATATCAAACTCAGGAAATTGATATTCACATAGCTGAGGCATTCAATTGCCATTTCGACAGTCTAAAACTCAAGATCTTGTAAAAGTCAAAACATGAAAGTTGAAGATGATAACTTTATCTTGAATTCAAAAAAAAGGATCACCTAATTCCAATTTATGGATCAAAAGATATGTCCATTTTATTTTCAGGTAAAAATATCAAACTGCTAAGATCATTTTATGGACAGGAAAACACAACATGTGAAATGAGATAGATGCTAGGTGCAAGTTAGATATACATTCTTCAAGAATCATGTTGCTTGTATATATTTGAGTATACTTTAATTTTCGCAACCTACCATCATAAACTTTAAGAATCCTGTTACTTATTTATTTGAATACTTGCGCCTAACATTCTTAAAAAATATACCTCAACTATACAACTTATTCAAATATGGTAGGTGTATGTGTTATACCATTAATTGAAATTGAGAATAAATTCTAATTCATGACTTAATAGTTAGATAGTCAAATATATCAATATTCAATATATGTTTGCTGCTAGGTGCTAGCATATTTCAAATATTCAAAATACTAGGTTCTAGAGTAGATTTTAACCATATGTCAAATCACAATAGAACATAAGTCATTATTTAAGGAAGCATTACATATATTATATTATCATTTAAAATGTAGAATAATTTCTCATTCATGTGTTGTAACATTTGTTCACAGTTGTATGTAAATATGACAGTACTAAACAAAAATTCAAAGCTCCAAATTTAGCACATAGTATGTCATTAATTAAAGTTGAGAATAATTTCCAATTCATGACTTAATTGTCATGTAATTACAGGTGCCCAAATATAACATTAAACTACAAGTTTAAGATTCAAAGCTTAAAAGGTTAATTCGTCAATAAATGAAATGAATGTCATATAGTAAATGGAAATTAATTGTTGGCAGCCGTTCCTTGATTAATTAATCTTTTACTATGATTGATAAGACATTGCAAATTTAAAGAAATAGTGAGTGCCTAACTTTCAGTTAACAAGTAGCGCTAAACAAATCAATTGACAAAAAAAAAAGAGAAATTAACTCTTATTATAGTTCGTTGAAAATTGAGATTAGACCGTAATGTTTGATGTTAAAGATGTGAAATATAAGTGATAGTACACAGTTAAGATTCCAAATCAGTAAATTGAAAATGAATGACCATATTTGTTTGTGCTAAAAAAACTAAAGAGACAATCAAATAATGGAAAGATAAAATCCAAACTTAGAAAATTATAATTAGAATTGATTATGTGAATGCATTTCTTTTTGTAAAATATAAATTATTAATTAGGTGGTGGCCACCTTCTCTTTCATGAATTCTACACCACTTTGAATTTTTTTTAATAAACATTGGTATTACAACAGAATGTTCAATTTGATTTGAATAGAAAACTCTAACTGAGAGTGTATTCTTAGCAAGATTTTGCGGTTAGTTGGAAATTTTTATAGTTTATACTTGCTTACAATTTATTTGACTTTGAAGTAAATTTCTTTTTTGAAACTGACATAATTTATGACGTAAAACTTAATGGTCATTAATAGATGTTTTCCATTGTAATAGTACCGAATATAAATTTAGACTACATGTTATCCATTTAAAGTATGTATGGTTTAATTTAGCAGTAAATGAATTAATATCATCAGTACGTTAAAATTTAAGATGATGGATAAAAAAATTAACATGAGATACTACAAGTTTGATGGATAGAAGTGAACTTTTAAAATTCAATTAATGAGTGTTGAAAAATAATCAAATGACAAAAGCAAAATGAGAGTGGTTATCTTTTATACCATAAAAAGTTAGTAAATTTTTAAATTTCAACTATGGAGTGTTGGAAAATAATCAAAAGACAAGAACAAAATGAGCAGTTACAGCTATTACATTAATAGGTTAGTCCTATACTTATTTCATTTTGGGGGTTAAATAAGGATAGATTATTTTATTCTTTTAATAATATACATACACATACATACATATATGTATATGATCTAAATAGTTGGCGAATTAGGCAATAATGATGCATAATCTGTATAAAAAGGGATATATTAAAGGGACGCCCACAATTGCTTCGGGGAAGCAAATTTTAGTTAAAGCAATATATACTAAAGGAAGGTAAACTATAAAAAGGTTTCTCCTTAGTAAGTCATTATTTCCCAAAACCATCCCTCCATTATTAATTTATCTTCTAATTATATTAATTTATCTTCTAATTATAACTTTCCCTGTCAAAATTTTCTCCCATGTTTGCAATAAAGAAATGAACTATATACGAGTTTATTTGTTTGTTTTGAAATCAAATATAGAAAGGGTGGAAGTGAAAATTTTATCGCCTGTCATATGAGGAAATGTACCATTAAATCCAGTAAAACCCATTTGCTATGATTGTGTAGGTATGGTGCTTCGCGTAGACATGCAGGACTGAGTAGGAATAGAATGTGGCGCTGGTACAGTAGGTTGCGAAGACATGGTGACATGCGAAGGATTAGTGGTCTGTGTGTGTATAGTGGATTGCATCGGCGTAGTTGATTGCCTTATCTTTTCGAGCACCCTATTTTGACATAATACATGCATCAACGATTATATAAAAATTTAGTGTTTAGTGATTTATAGTTCTCACCAATGACCAATTTCTTCCAATGAAAACTGGGTATGCATTTGCTGGGTAGACGGACGTTGAGTCGGAGTAGATCTTTGATGAGATTCGACTGAAGAAGATTGAGAACCACCATGAAAACTACTAACATCCACATGAGGTGCTCCATATATCTTGCCTTTCGTAAGTCCACCCGATGAATCCACCCAATAATTTGGATTAAAGTTATCCATTGCTTCTTTTGACTCGGCCTTTTTTTTGAGATAGTTCTCCTATTAGAAAATTATAATGTATTAGTTTACTGAAACAACATTATTTCAGCTACAAAATGATTACCATGGTCTTTGCAGATTTATTATCCACATATGCACTACTTTTTGATATCTTTTTGGTATTTTTCAAAGTGTTCGATGGATCTCCAGAAACATGCCAATATTGAAATGTCTCATGAAACGTCGGTTCCTTTCAAGTTACAGTTTTCTGCATTCATTTACATGAATATGTGATAAATGTTATCATGGATGATATTAGTAGTAATGATGAAATGAATATATTAGATCGTATTACATTTACTTAAATTATTGATTGCATAATAATAAGGTGGCCTATAGAAGTGTACAATTTAACTAGAATAATTAATCGTTTATGAATGAATATTGTTAAAACAAAATTGACTTACAATTTGTTCATTATGTGAGGCAATTGAAATGGAGCCTGCACAATGACGAGTGCAAGTCCCCTCTTTTAGTGTAAGACTATTATTTCGCATTATTTTCCTTTCTCTTCATATTCATCTTTTCCCCAACGAATATCAATCATCTCATTCCATATATTTGACTGAATCCAAACAGGCAGATGATCCTTGCATTCTAGTATACTTGTGCTCTTCTTAGCCTTTTTTGCTTCTTCTTGTGCACGATTTAGTTTTTTCTTTAAGATATCTTTTGCTTTAGCCTCCCATAATCTACGTATTGTTGACTCATGAAATTCATCATATGCGAAATGTCGCTGCATAAAAGGACTCATCAACTTAATAAGTTAATATGGTTCATGTTAAGCACTAACCTGTGAAGCAAACCAAATATCAGGTATCAAAATAGAAAACTTTACATATTGCATGACAACCAGAAATTGTTGACGTATAAAAATATTTGTACTAAGCAAGCTTACGCATCGACGATACATGTTTACTTCAAATTACATATAATTAGTGTTGTAGTATTGTATAGATATATCACTCTAGGGCATGATTGAATCGCTTTCTTTCAAGAATGTTTTCGCCTTTCTCAGATCACGGAGGCTTTCAGAAAACGTTCTGTCAGAATATAGTAGAGTGTATTTTGTGAAAGTTGTGATTACTTGCACAAATCAGAAGAACACTCGACTTTTATCAGATGATGCTAATAGAGTTATGATTCAGAAAATAGAAAAAGTGATTTTCAAAAACGAAGGCTGCCAAGTATATATAGGGAAAGACGTCTGTTGGTGTTGACTGTTCAAAATGAACAGGCATCTTCCAACAGTCATACATGTTTTCTGTTTGAATTCAAATTCAAACAATAAACGAAACATACCGTTTTCGGACGGGGCGTTGCCCCCGCACCCCCACCTGGGGGGTTGGCACTCTCCCTTCGTAGTGGCAATCAATTTAAACAAATTTATGCAAAAACTTCCAACAATTACTTAATCATGTAATTTGAAATTTGTAAATATAATATAATACAATTAATTCTCTAGAAGAATTAATATGTAACTGGTTTTGTAATTAATCAGAATCCAAAATAAAGAATGAATTGTAATTAATTCTCTAATTATGTCCAAGTACAGTCAAATATATGTGTGTGGTTCATATATAATTATTTTAGTTAGTATTAAATATTTTGAGATCTTCTTATCTCTGGATTGGTATAAGGTATAAACTAGTAGACCCATAAACAAGTTGGGCAAGATCAAAATGGGCTAGGTTGATTTTGACCCAACTCATGTATAACCCATTCCTTTTGATACATTTAATATAAAGGTCAGTTTGACCCAAGCTATTTTATAAGTTGGTTACTCATTTAACCCATTTAATTATTTTGTTAACCCGTCTTTTGGCAAGGCAATAGACAAGCGGATTCAACCCACTAGATTTCACGGTTATCGAAGCTGGAATATTATGGATTTGGTTTAAATGGATGGATGGATAATCGGTTACAAATATGAAGCCAGAGTTAAGCATAGTCGATGGATAAACAACGCAGAATTGGCTTCACTTCGGGTCGGCATTGTAACTACGGATCGACATAGAGTTGCTTCGAGTTTTGCTTCGGGTTCAACATAGGGTTCGCTTTGGGTTCTACTTCGGGTCGGCATGGTGTTGCTCCGGGTAGGCATTGTTACCTCATATCGGCATAGAGTTGCTTCGAGTTCAACTTCGGGTCGGCATAGGGTTCGCTTTGGGTTCTACTTTAGGTTGTTATGGTGTTGCTCTGGGTTGGCATTGTTACTCCGGGTCGATATAGAGTTGCTTTGGGTTCTACTTCGAGTCGGCATAGGGTTCACTTCGGGTTCTACTTCGAGTCAGTATGGTGTTGCTCTGGTCGGCATTGTTACTTCGGGTCGACATAGAGTTGCTTCGGGTTCTACTTCGGTTGGCATAAGGTTCGCTTTGGGTTCTACTTTGGGCCAGCATGATGTTGCTAGGTCGGCATTGCTACTCCGAGTCGACATATAGTTGCTTCGGGTTCTACTTCGGGTCGGCATGGTGTTGCTCCGGGTTGGCATTGTTACTCCGGGTTGGCAAAGAGTTGCTTCGGGTTCTACTTCGGGTCGGCATAGGGTTCGCTTTGGGTTCTACTTCAGGCCAGCATAGGGTTCGCTTTGGGTTCTACTTCGGGTCGGCATGGTGTTGCTCCGGGTCGGCATAGGACGGACGAGTTGGGCTCGACAATCACTATGGTGGGCCCATGTAGGTGAAAAGGCCCTATAGCCGAGATTTCACCTGTTATATAGTAGGCTTGTCTTCAAAAAAGGATCTTCATTCAACTTCTCTTCATCTTCTACCTAGAGGCTACTCCGCCATTTTTATTATGCTTTTCTGGATTGTAACTGTAATCAAATTTCAGTATAATAAAAAGGATTGGTCTAGAGTGGATGTAGGCCAGAGGTGGCCGAACCACTATAAATCTTGTCTTTCTTTTACTTGCTTTCATTTTAATTTTGGTTATTCTTCATATTATATTCTTTATATTTATTCTATCTGTCATATATGATTGGATATTGGTGCTTTCACTTATAATTGGGTGTTGCTAGCAAATTCATCCGCCAATATATTTAAATTTGATTTGATTTGATTAATAAAAGAAGATATAAAATAATTCTAATTCAAATATGAGATTTTAGTCTGTTATTTTCAAAGTACAACTATTATTCGTTATAGAGAACTACAGTGTGCATTCAAAAGACGAAGTACCCGAATGTTCCATATTGTCGGTAATTTAGATAAGGGTTCATCAGGGGATAAAAAAAATTCTTTGTATCATATAAACCACAAAAGTCGGCACGAAGCGAGTCCAACTGTGATGACCCGGAATTTTTGGCAATAATTATTTGATAATCTTCATTAATAATTATTTAAATTTGGCAATATTGGTTTAATAATCTTCTTTTATAATTATTTTAAAATTGGTAAATTTATCTTTTCAAAGCTAATAAAAATATTTCTAATTACAATGTATATATGTAAATACATTGTGAGTAGGAATTTTTTGGTTTAAATACAATATAATAATTTTCAAAAGCTATTTTAAGTTAAGTTTTATATTTTCAAAACACAAGATAAATATTTTAAGTTTAAAACAAGATTAATAAAAAG
Organism: Allium fistulosum; assembly: GCA_030737815.1. Taxonomy (NCBI): domain Eukaryota; kingdom Viridiplantae; phylum Streptophyta; class Magnoliopsida; order Asparagales; family Amaryllidaceae; genus Allium; species Allium fistulosum. Next base: position 689,550,972 of record CM060908.1, on the reverse strand, counting down.
GTTTAAAATGCTTTCCTTTAAAAGTTTATTTGAAATAAAGATAGTTTATATATGTATAAAGATTTAACAACATAAAACATATATTAATAAAAATATAAACATAAATTAATATAAACATTAACATTTTAATATAAAAACATTAGTAATTAAGAAAAATATTTAATAAAGGTTTAAACATTTGTAAACATTTAATTCTTGCATTTAAACATTTGTAAGCTTAATAATTCATGTATTGACATTTGTAGCTTATGTGCCATTCAAAATAACAAGTGGCAACACAATTTTCTTTAAAAACTAAATTATATTAATAAAGTGTTTAGAGAAATCTGTTTTCAGTTCAAATGCATACTTTCCTCAATTCTTTCTTTTTCATCTTTCAAAACTGAACCAAAAATAAAAACAAAGAGAGAAAAAAAATCAAACAGACAATAACAGTTTCAACAACTTCAACTTAAGATAAAGCTAGCAAGTTCAAATTCAACTTAACAATGCAAAGATTCGGATCAGCTTCAGATCATCTGAATACATCAAGTAACAGATTAAATATCTAGCAAGATTCATAAGCAAGCTCCAGTTTCAAAACCAGGTTCCAGATCTAAGTATAGAAGTCTGTTCTCTGTTTTTCCTGGTGAGTAAACAATTTGCTTAAAACTTAAACAGGGTTGTATGCTTTGATGATGGTGATGAATTTTTAGTAATATGGTTTGCATGTATGAATGGAGATGGAAGTATGTATGATTGTTTGTGCATGTGAATGTATATGTATATATCCATTTCTCTGTTGAATGACAGGCTCTATCCTCCTTAATAAATCCAATTACTCTACATATAATCAAAATTAGGTTAAGATCTCTGAAAAACAAATGATTGTATGAATGTAATATCAATTCTAAAAATAGTTTCAAGTATTTAAATTTAGTAATTATTTCAAAATTAATAAATTACAGAGAAAATCAAATACAAGTCAAAAATTTGAATGTTGGGAAATTAACTTTGGATCTTACCATCCGATTCGTAGTGGAAATTAATGAATTTTGATCATAGTTTCATAATTTTTAAGTTTGGGAATGTCGAGATTTTTGGAGATGAATGATATTGGAACTTTGGTTGAATTTTGACAAACGAAGGAAGGATGGTCGTTGGGCTTTGGTCTGGAGGTAGGGGGTAGCCTGGTGATCACAGGGAAAATGGCCAGGAAATTTCTAGTTGGTTGGAGCGGCCAAGGAACGACGATGTAGGGTTTTGTCGACAGTTTTTGTCGTCGACGTATTCGAGGCAATTGCGTCGCCGTGGGGAGACCGAAGGCGATCGCGTGTGGGGGGATCGACGCTAGGGTTCGTGACGTTGCTCTGGACAAGGCGGCGTGGATTCTGGTGATGGGGATCGTCGTCGGCGATGAGTTTTGTTGATCGAGTTTTGGGTTCCTGTGTGTTCGATAGCTCGATTTCGTTCTTCTGGCGATGTTGTTGATCTGGGCGGTCGAGGAGGACGGTGTGGTTGACGTCAACTTGTCAAGGATCATAGCGATGGTCGGAGAAGTGTGGGCGAGCTTGCCTGCACGTGCACGTGTGCACGTTGTATCTGGAAGACGTAGTGGAGTATGGGAAGAAGGTGATCTTGGGTTTGGCTCGAGAATGTTGCGATGTTGTCTCGAGGTTGTGGAAGATCGTGAGTTGCTAGGGTTTTATTCGATTGGCTCGGGGTTTTTATTTAATTAGCTCGGGTCTGTTTTTAGTTAACAGTTTTTTTTAAACTTCGTAAGTAAATTTGTTTCCAGGCTTTTAAAAATATAAAGGAAAATATAAACCAGGTTTTAAAAGTATAAGAAGTAATGTACCAGTTTTTAAAAGCATTAAGGAAATAAAGTTTTAATAACCAGGTTTTAAATTGAATAGGAAACATGTGTTCAGTTTTTAAAAAGCAATTTATTAAATCAAGTTTTAAAATGAATAAATTTCCAAAAACCAAGTTTCCAAAGAAAATTATTAAAACAAGTTTTCAAAATATACTAACAAGTTTTAAAAGCGAGGTGTTAACAAGATTTTAAAAACAAGTTTCAAATTTAAAATGTAAAGTTAAATGTTTAAAATTGTTTTGTTTAAAAGTAATTATATTAGGTTAATTCTATAATAAATTTCTATGTGTTTTCATATGTAATTTAATAATGATATAATTAAGTAATTAATTAAGGAAAAGGGTTTGTTTTACTTAATTAAGGTCTTGAATTATTTAAGGAAAATTAATTAGTGAAATTGATTAAAGGTTAATTACTCAATGTAATTAATTAAAGGATTAATTACTTAATATAATTAATTAATGTAATTAACTAAAGGGTTAATTAATTAATGTTAATAATCAAAGGATAATTACTTAATGTAATTAATTCAAAGATAGTTAATTACTGAATGTGATTAATTAATGGATAATTAATGAATGTGATTAATTAATGTAAGTGATTTTAGGATAATTAATTAATGTAATTTATGGATAATTTCGGAATGTAAATAATTATAGTATAATTAATTAATGAGGGTAATTAAAGGTTAATTAATATGAATGATTAAAGGATAATTAATTTATGAAATTAATTAAAGGCTAATTACTTAATGTAATTAAGGATGATTAATTAAGATGGATAATTAAAGGATGATTAATTAATTGGGTTGTAATTATTAATGTTAAGTAAGCAGGATTTAAAAGTAATTAAAGTAATTAATTTAATTTAATTGGAGATTAAGTTAAATTAATTAGGAATTGTACATCTAATTAATCTTGCTTATGGATGATTGAATGATATTGAAATCCTTGGATTATGTGATATCTCTGATATGTGATATGTGCTGCTCTGTGATTATGAGATACTTTGGTTGAATTGTGATAATATGGATTATCTATCTGTGATAATGTGAATTATCTATCTGTGTGAATATGTTACTCTAAATATAAAATAAAATTGTTTAAACTTAAACAACTTGGCCTTTAAGAAACGTTTGGATTTCGGTGAGACCGGGATCGGATATCAAATTTGTTATCCGAAAACCACATCGATCCAAAATAAGCGATAGGTAGTGAAATCTCAAGTGAAGATGAAGATGAAGATTTAGAATGTAAGGCTATTTGTCGTTAACTCTGAGGGTGATTCCAAAACGAGTGTAACGGAGACAGTGCCTTCGGTTTCGAGATGAAAATTCAGAGTGCAAGGGCTATTGTCGTTAACTCTGAGGGTGATTCCAAAATGAGTGTAGCGAGATAGTGTCTTCGGTTTCGTTCGAACCCGCAACGGACTTGTATGGATGAATGCTATCAGACCATCATCATGGGAGGACGATTAGCATTCCAATATATGTGTTATAAAAAGGTAATCGTAGCCTCAAGCCTCATCAACCGGGAATGGCTAAAACAGGGGAGGTGCAGCAAGGATAAGTGGGTAGCACCCAAGTAGGATGAGATTTTCCCCTGTCTAGAGGTCCCTTTTTATTCGGCTTAGTGGGCGGTTGGTCGCGCCAACTGCGGGGTTGTCTTATTCGGGATTATCCAGTAAGGGGTAGTTCCGGTCTTGTGTTGCAAGGGATCAGGGTGGATCCTTGGTACGGTGATCTAGACCACGTACTATGATGGGCGGTACCCCAGTAGCCCTGCCATTGTATGGAATCCAATCTCCAATAAGTGCCCTCGGACTTGATTGTATACCTATGTATGCTGGAATTTAATAATGTAATAATTTCGGCTATGTGAAAAATTTACTTGAAAACCCTAGACACTATTGTAATATAACCGGATTTCCTATCAAATGTTTTGGTTATCGTAAGGGAAAAACTTATCCGTGTTTATGTGTGGTGAGTCTTAGGGCTGCACACAACCCATATCCAACCCGACCCAACCCACCAACCCGACCCAACCCACCAACCCGACCCAACCCACATAAACCCAACCCAACCCATCCTAGTTCGGGTCGGATATGGGTTACAATTTGTAACCCATACTATATATGGGTCGGGTGTGTTATTTTGTTCAACCCAACCCTACTTTAACCCAACCCAACCCTATATTAAAAACCTAATTTAATATCAATACACTTAAAATCAGAATAGTCTAAGCCTAGAATAATGTTTATGTATTCTACAGTAAATATACGAAACAACATATTTTATGTCAACCCAAACAAGATAGAATTTGGCAAAGATATTCCAAAGGGCATTTTAATGTATTTTAAAATGAAACACTTGTTCTACTATGTAGTGAATTAATTTCATATGACGTGTTTTACAATGAAATTTTAATAAAATATATGTTATAATGAATTAGTTAGTTTAAGTGCATTATGCTAGCTAAAATCTAATATATTATGTTGAACATTTTAATGTTATTTTTTGAAAATATTCCCTTATACTCTAATTTTTTATTAGATTCATGCAACCCAACCCAACCCTACTAAACCCGACCCAACCCATACTTCGACCCAACCCATATCCAACCTCATATAGGGTCGGATATGGGTTGAGCTACCTTAAACCCATACATATGCGGGTCGGATGAAATATTTGGTCTGACCCGACCCAATCCATACTTTGTGCAGCCCTAGTGAGTCTTACGAGATACCTTTGATTTCAAATGATTTTCAAAGTTAAACAACTTTAAACCGTTTACTAACACCAAACCCATGTCTGACCCAGAGTTTATTTCTGTTTTCTTAAACTCTTGGGTACTCAAATTTTTATGAGTAGCCAAGTGATCAAGTCAGCTTTGACGAATTTTGGAAGGACTTGGAGCAGGAGACTTGGCGTATCTATATCTATCTATTCCGATGTGTTAGTGTCGCTGTGTTGTATTTTGGGTTGTAATGTATCGACAGGTCATCACGACTGTCTTGGTTGATGTTGTATAACTGTGTAACTCTAATGTATGGATAATATGTAATACTTATGTGAAATAATATATTTTTCCGTTTCCGCTGTGAGATTCTGATATTGTTTAGTTCTTTCTTTTCTATCTATTCTTTCTACCTATTTTTTTCTTAATGATGATACGTCTTTCTGTGGAATGAAAGGCGGGTCATCACAGTTGGAATCAAAGCTCTAGGTTGAGATAATACCTAGGCTTTGGAGTAATATCTATCTTGAGAGAGCGTACTTGTAATTTTTATATATCTATATACCTACCTGATTTGTTGGGTTACCTGTTTGGGTTGCCAACATGGGTTCTAGAGGTAGAAGGGGCAGAGGTGTGGGTAGCACGACTACCACAGGTGGAAGAGTATCTGCCGAGGCTGTAGACCCAATACCGCCTCGAGTTAGCATTTTGCAAGGATTTCCCCAATCTAGGAGAAAACCTTTTTAAAGGAACAGAGTCCATCATTGAGGTGAAAGCTTGGTTGTGCTCGTGCGAGTGGATTTTCAAGAGTTTGGATCTGTCGGATGAGCAGAAGAGAGTGATGGTATCTTGGCAACTTCAGGAAGGAGCAGCTGCGTGGTAGGACGCAGTAACCATGAATGTTCCCGAAGATGATATCTCTTGGAGCAAGTTTAAGGAACTATTTGAGAAACAGTTTATACCTACCGCAGGGAAGACTCGGCTGTATAGGAATTTTCTGGATCTTAAGCAAGGAAGTTTGTCTATATCGGAGTATGAGACTAAGTTCAACGCGTTGTCTCGCTACGGACCTGGTCTTATTGACACAACCTTTGGCAACAGTGGCAGTACCGAGTGGAAATTCTTCCAATCCAAACTGGAAGAGGCAAGGTAAAGGAAACCGAGATGCAATGATGCAACTCGGAATTGTTATGTGTGCCAGCAGGAAGGTCATCTGGCTAAGCAGTGTCCTAGAGGTGGAGCTCAGAAGTAGCAGAATGAACCCATTTCTCCGATGGTTCAGAAGTTTTGTGTTTCAACTATCAGCAGCCTGGGCATATAGTGAAAGCTTGCCCACTTCTTTAGAGAGCTCTGCAGAACAAGGTGTTTGCTATTGAAGGTGGGACCCTTGTGTATTGGATTTTTAAAGGATTTGATCTTATTTTGGGAATAGATGGGTTAGTCAAACATAAGCTGTTCTGATTTGTGAAGAGAGAACAGTATCCTTGGAAACTGAACTGGGTAGGATTGCAAGAGTGATTTGCGATAGTTCAGGAGTTCACCTGAGTAATCTTTTGCATGGGATTGAGGCATCTCAAGAGGAGGAGAGAGCTATCGAAGTTGTCAGATATTTTCCGAATGTCTTCGAAGAAGTTAGAGGTTTGCCACCGCATTGGGAGATTGAGTTCCTTATCTACTTAGTTCCAGGAGCAACACCGGTGGTTCAACCAAGTAGAAGGATGGTGCCTAGAGAGAGAGAGATGAATTGGTGAAGCAGACCCAGGATTTCTTGGAGAAAGGATTGACCAGACTTAGTTTTTCTAGTCGGGGTTCTGCTGTAGTATGTGTTACCAAGTCAGATGGGTCACTAAGGATTTGTGGATTTGATGAACCATGTCTTCCGGGATGTGCTGAACAAGATTGCGCTCGTGTTCATCGACGACATTCTCATCAGAGGAAGAGCATAAGCGTCATTTGGAGATAATATTGGAAACTGTGAGGAGATAAGTCCTGAAAGTTAAGTTTTCGGAGTATCATTTCTGGAAGTCGGAAGTAAATTTTTAGGATATGACATATCTGGAAAAGGTATTTCTATGGATCCAGCCAAGGTAGCAGCTATCAGAGTGCGCAGCGGAAGCAAAGTTTAAATGGACCCCTAAGTGTGAAGAAGCTTTTCAAGATCTGAAGGCGAGGATGAGAGTGCACCTGTTCTGGCTATTCTGGATAGGAGAAGTAAGTTCGAAGTCTACTGATGCTTGTGGAGTAGAGTTTTTGTTCTGGATTACGACGGATTTTGGGAAGACCATCTTGTTGGGTAGAATCTGGAGATTGTCTTATTCTTGATCCAGATTTTAATCGAGAGGCATCTGCGAAGGTTGAGTTGATTAAAAAAAGGATGAAGGCAGCCTAGGATCGTCAGAAGAGTTATGTGGATAAGAGATGAAGGAATTTGGAATTCGAAGTTGGAGACTTTGTTTTTGTCAAGGTTTCTCCGATCAAAGGTGTAATCAGATTTGGTAAGACTGGGAAGCTAGCTCCGAGGTATATTGGACCATTCCGTGTTCTCGAAAGAATCAGTATTTTGGCCTACAGGATTAAATTGCCAGACCGGATGGCTGAATTCACAATGTATTTCATGTATCTCATCTGAGGAAGTACGCGTATCATCCATCACTGGGTGTAGAATCAACAGTTCAGGAACATTTGGAAGTTGAGCCGGATTTGACTGTGGTCAGACATCCTATTCAGATTGTAGATCGAGATAAGGAGGAGCTCAGGTTCAGATTGGTGAAGCTTGTTAGGATTTAGTGGAGCAAGGATCCTAGAGATTGTACCTGGGAAACTCTAGATAGTATTAGGAAGGCATATCCTAAATTGTGTCAGGATAGTTAGATTTGTTGTTTGATTGAATTGGTTGCTATGGTTGTTAGTTATGGATGATGTATGCTTTGTTGATTGAATAAAAATCTTTGTTGGATTATTAAATTATTTTTGCTTTTAATTTCGGGGACGAAATTCTTTTAAAGGGAGAGGAATGTGATGACCCAGAATTTTTAGCAATAATTATTTGATAATCTTTATTAATAATTATTTAAATTTGGCAATATTGGTTTAATAATCTTCTTTTATAATTATTTTAAAATTGGTAAATTTATCTTTTCAAAGCTAATAAAAATATTTCAAATTACAATGTATATATGTATATACATTGTGAGTAGGAAGTTTTTGGTTTAAATACAATATAATAATTTTCAAAAGCTATTTTAAGTTAAGTTTTATATTTTCAAAACACAAGATAAATATTTTAAGTTTAAAACAAGATTTAATTAAAAGGTTTAAAATGCTTTCCTTTAAAATTTTATTTGAAATAAAGATAGTTTATATATGTATAAAGATTTAACAACATAAAACACATATTAATAAAAATATAAACATAAATTAATAAAAACATAAACATATTAATATAAAAACATTAGTAATTAAGAAAAATATTTAATAAAAGTTTAAACATTTGTAAACATTTAATTCTTGCATTTAAACATATGTAAGCTTAATAATTCATGTATTGACATTTGTAGCTTAAGTGCCATTCAAAATAACAAGTGTCAACATAATTTTCTTTAAAAACTAAATTATATTAATAAAGTGTTTAGAGAAATCTGTTTTCAGTTCAAACACATACTTTCCTCAATTCTTTCTTTTTCATCTTTCAAAACTGAACCAAAACTAAAAACAAAGAGAGAAAAAAATCAAACAGACAATAACAGTTTCAACAACTTCAACTTGAGATAAAGCTAGCAAGTTCAAATTCAACTTAACAATGCAAAGATTCGGATCAGCTTCAGATCATCTGAATACATCAAGTAACAGATTAAATATCTAGCAAGATTCATAAGCAAGCTCCAGTTTCAAAACCAGGTTCCAGATCTAAGTATAGAAGTCTGTTCTCTGTTTTTCCTGGTGAGTAAACAATTTGCTTAAAACTTAAACAGGGTTGTATGCTTTGATGATTGTGATGAATTTTTAGTAATATGGTTTGCATGTATGAATGGAGATGGATGTATGTATGATTGTCTGTGCATGTGAATGTATATGTATATATCCATTTCTCTGTTGAATGACAGGCTCTATCCTCCTTAATAAATCCAATTACTCTACATATAATCAAAATTACGTTAAGATCTCTGAAGAACAAATGATTGTATGAATTAATATCAATTCTAAAAATAGTTTCAAGTATTTAAATTTAGTAATTATTTCAAAATTAATAAATTACAGAGAAAATCAAATACAAGTCAAAAATTTGAATGTTGGGAAATTAACTTTGGATCTTACATCCAATTCGTAGTGGAAATTAATGAATTTTGATCATAGTTTCATAATTTTTAAGTTTGGGAATGTCAAGATTTTTGGAGATGAACGATATTGGAAATTTGGTCGAATTCCGATGAACGGAGGAAGGATGGTCATTGGGCTTTGGTCTGGAGGTAGGGGGTAGCCTGGTGATCACAGGGAAAATGGCCAGGAATTTCTAGTTGGTCGGAGCGGCCAGGGAACGACGATGTAGGGTTTTGTCGATAGTTTTTGTCGTCGATGTATTCGAGGCGATTGCATCACCGTGGGGTGACCGGAGGCGATCGCGTGTCGGGGGATCGACACTGGGGTTCATGATGTTGCTCTGTACAAGGCGACGTGGATTCTGGTGATGGGGATCGTCGTCGGCGATGAGTTTTGTTGATCGAGATTTGGGTTCCTATGTGTTCGATAGCTCGATTTTGTTCTTCTGGCGATGTCGTCGATCTGGGATGTCGAGGAGGACGGCGTGGTTGTTGTCGACTTGTCAAGGATCGTAGCGATGGTCGGAGAAGTGTGGGCGAGCTTGCGTGCACGTGCACGTATGCACGTTGTATCTAGAAGACGTAGTGGAGTGTGGGAAGAAGGTGATCTCGGGTTTGGCTCGAGAATGTTGCGATGTTGTCTCAAGGTTGTGGACGATCGTGAGTTGCTCGGGTTTTATTCGATTGGCTCGGGGTTTTTGTTTAATTAGCTCGAGTCTGTTTTTAGTTAACAGTTTTTTTTAAAACTTTGTAAGTAAATTTGTTTCCAGGCTTTTAAAAATATAAAGGAAAATATAAACCAGGTTTTAAAAGTAAAAGAAGTAATGCACCAGTTTTCAAAAGCATTAAGGAAATAAAGTTTTAATAACCAGGTTTTAAATTGAATAGGAAACATTTGTTTAGTTTTAAAAAGCAATTTATTATATCAAGTTTTAAAATGAATAAGTTTCCAAAAACCAAGTTTCCAAAGAAAATTATTAAAACAAGTTTTCAAAATATACTAACAAGTTTTAAAAGCGAGGTGTTAACAAGATTTTATAAACAAGTTTCAAATTTAAAATGTAAAGTTAAATGTTTAAAATTGTTTTGTTTAAAAGTATTTATATTAGGTTAATTTTGTAATAAATTTCTAAGTGTTTTCATATGTAATTTAATAATGATATAATTAAGTAATTAATTAAGGAAAAGGGTTTGTTTTACTTAATTAAGGTTTTGAATTAATTAAGGAAAATTAATTAGTGAAATTGATTAAAGGTTAATTACTCAATGTAATTAATTAAAGGATTAATTACTTAATATAATTAATTAATGTGATTAACTAAAGGGTTAATTAATTAATGTTAATAATTAAAGGATAATTACTTAATGTAATTAATTAAAAGAGAGTTAATTACTGAATGTGATTAATTAATGGATAATTAATGAATGTGATTAATTAATGTAATTTATGGATAATTTCTGAATGTAATTAATTATAGTATAATTAATTAATGAGGGTAATTAAAGGTTAATTAATGTGAATGATTAAAGGATAATTAATATATGAAATTAATTAAAGGCTGATTACTTAATGTAATTAAGGAATAATTAATTAAGAATGATTAATTAAGATGGATAATTAAAGGATGACTAATTAATTGGGTTGTAATTAATTAATGGTAAGTAAGCAGGATTTAAAGGTAATTAAAGTAATTAATTTAATTTAATTGGAGATTAAGTTAAATTAATTAGGAATCGTACATCTAATTAATCTTGCTTATGGATGATTGAATGATATTGAATGCCTCGGATTATTTGATATCTCTGATATGTGATATGTGTTGCTCTATGATTATGAGATGCTTTGGTTGAATTGTGATAATATGGATTATCTATCTGTGATAATGTGAATTATCTATCTGTGTGAATATGTTACTCTAAATATAAAATAAAATTGTTTAAACTTAAACAACTTGGCCTTTAAGAAACGTTTGGATTTCGGTGAGACCGGGATCAGATAGCAAATTTGTTATCCGAAAACCACATCGATCCAAAATAAGCAATAGGTCGTGAAATCTCAAGTGAAGATCGAGATGAAGATTTAGAATGTAAGGCTATTTGTCATTAACTCCGAGGGTGATTCCAAAACAAGTGTAATGGAGATAGTGCCTTCGGTTTCGAGATGAAAATTCAGAGTGCAAGGGCTATTGTCGTTAACTCTGAGGGTGATTCCAAAATGAGTGTAGCGAGATAGTGCCTTCGGTTTCGTTCGAGCCCGGAATGGACTTGTATGGATAAATGCTATCAGACCATAGTCATTGGAGGACGATGAGCATTCCAAGATATGTGTTATAAAAAGGTAATCGTAGCCTCAAGCCTCATCAACCGGAAATGGCTAAAACAGGGGAGGTGTAGCAAGGCTAAGTGGTTAGCACCCAAGTAGGATGAGATTTTCCCCTGTCTAGAGGTCCCTTTTTATTCGGCTTAGTGGGCGGTTGGTCGTGCCAACTGCGGGGTTGTCTTATTCGGGATTATCCAGTAAGGGGTAGTTCCGGTCTTGTGCTGTAGGGGATCAGGGTGGATCCTCGGTACGGTGATCTAGACCACGTACTATGACGGGCGGTACCCCAGTTGCCCTGCCATTGTATGGAATCCAATCTTCAATAAGTGCCCTCGGACTTGATTGTATACCTATGTATGCTGGAATTTAATAATGTAACAATTTCGGCTATGTGAAAAATTTACTTGAAAACCCTAGACACTATTGTAATATAACCGGATTTCCTATCAAATGTTTTGGTTATCGTAAGGGAAAAACTTATCCGTGTTTATGTGCGGTGAGTCTTACGAGATACCTTTGATTTCAAATGATTTTCAAAGTTAACAACTTTAAACCGTTTACTCACACAAGACCCATGTCTAACCCAGAGTTTATTTCTGTTTTCTTAAACTCTTGGGTACTCAAAGTTTTATGAGTAGCCAAGTTATCAGGTCAGCCTCGACGAATTTTGGAAGGACTTGGAGCAGAAGACTTGGTGTATATATATTTATCTATTCCACTGTGTTAGTGTCACTGTGTTGTATTTTGGGTTGTAATGTATCGACATGTCATCACGACTGTCTTGGTTGATGTTGTATGACTGTGTAACTCTGATATATGGATAATATGTAATACTTATGTGAAATAATATATTTTTCCGTTTCCACTGTGAGATTCTGATATTGTTTAGTTCTTTCTTTTCTATCTATTCTCTTTCTACCTATTTTTTTCTTAATGGTGATACGTCTTTCTGTGGAATGAAAGGCGGGTCGTCACACCAACGTTGTTTTTAGACTTTAGATCAGTGTGTCCAGAGATGCAGGTTGTCACAATTGAATACAAATCCTAATGCTCCACAATCTTAAAACAAACACGCGTGATAATTCAAATCAACAATTAATCACATATATTACAACCATTAGAAACTTTATATAAATAACCATTATTTTCTCTTAAGTAAAAAAATGGTTTATTATTATTTATTATAAAAGCACCTTTATTTATTCCATATCAAAACAATAATAATTCATAAAAATGATAATGTACTTTCAAAATCCTATATTATTCTTCTATTTCTTCAAGTACCATAAAACAACATATTTTTAATTAAAAATAGTTATTTACAACAAACTACTTTCAAAATAATACTATTATGATTTTACTTCAAATAATAATAATAATATATACTGAAAGTACTGTGATATTTTCCAAAACCATTATTACTATTTAACTAAAAAATAATAATATTTTATTTTAAAACTCAAAACATTTTTGGTTGCTATTTGTCTGAAAATAGTAATAATTCAACATAAATACTTTTGAAAACATATCTTCACTATTCTTGTTATCACAATTTCGAAAATATCTTTCATTTTATTACTCAAACAATAATGATAATATATTTTTTCCATAAACTCCTTAAAATAGACTATATTTTAAATTACTTAAAGAAATACAATTTTCTGTTACAAAAATCATACCATTTTTTATGAAATCTCACTTTATTTTACACATAATAATAAACTCCCTAGTTTCAATTTAAAATAAACTTTTCGTTATTATCTAGGAATTTCTCTAGAAATTCATAAATAACAATCTTGTTAAATTCACACATTAATTTCATTAAAATTTATTAAATAACTGTTATTTACAAATATCACTCAAGATATGTAAACAACCTTATCTTTCATTTATCTATCTATTTTTCCTATTCTTATGTAGTTTCATCCATTTTATTTTTGTTAATTAATTTCCATTTAAATTAGCATTTAATTATAATTAAACATTTTTCATCTAATAACATGGCAATTAACAATAAACAATCCAACCGAGGCACACATATCCAATATATCGCAATAACCAAACGATCATAAATAAAACATAACACATAAAAACAAATATAAATTTCACCTATCTTTGGATTTTAAACATCATTCATGTAAAAAATCTTCATTTAATATTATAAATATCATTTATATAAATATAAACTAAAGTATCTAATATATGGTACATAAGCACTCACCTCAAATGAAGATTAACACATATCCACTTCTAATTAATGAAGAATGGGGTTTCCCTTCCTTTGCACCTAAATCACTTCTAAATATCTAAGTGTATATGTTATTGAATGAATCCATAGTCTCTTTTCCTTGTCATTGAATAATCCTTTTCACTTTCTAAATATAATTTGTAGTTTTGCAAGAATAAGACAAGTAATGGAGGCTAAGAATAAACTAGCATTTTCACGAAGGCATAAAAGAGATATGAAATTGTTGAATCAAAAGTTGGCACAATACCCTAGATCTACAAGAAACGAGATAGATATAAATCAAAAGTAGGAAACGGTAAAAACACGAAGGATTTTATAGTGGTTCAAAAAAAAATCTATGGCCTATGTGGTGACAACCTACACCCCAGTGAGCTTGGATTTTCAGTAAATCAAAAATCCAAGTCCACCGAAGCACGGATCGTTGGTTTGGTATCTTACAAATAAATAAATGCATATGAGAGTACTATCGATATAAACTCACAGCGGAACTATAAAGTATAATAAAACATATACTTACTAACCAAGGTTGATACCTTTACTATTTGGTGTCCTTGTCAATGTCGAGCATGCATAAGAAAATCTGTCCTTCCATCATTCCCATCTTGCATCAGAGCAAGTCACTCTAAAACTATCATGTGGGTTGTAATGAGGAGGGGGTCAAAACAACGGTCTAGTGACTGGTAAATTACACACTTTATACATAACAGTAGTTTATACCAATTGCCTTGCTCACATATTATGTCTTTTATTTTACTTAGTCGTCTCAACTGTACGTATATGTATGATACACCTCATCTACCCTAGGTAGACAATAACTGCATACGTATTTACATAAATATATGTTTGCACCAAAAATTGGCATAAACACCCAATAGAGATTTTGTAGAGAAATAAATGAAAAATATGTAATGAAAACAGAGGAAGAAAGTAATTGAATAAAAGAAAGTGAGTAATAACCAGAAGATAATGATATATAGTGGTGCGACGTTGAAAGCACACGTCCACTTTGGAGAAAATAACTTTATTAAACACTTGAATTGCTGAGTATAAGAGGATGGATCCGAGTAAAACCCTAGGTTACAAAGAAATGCAAAGTAACAAGCAGCATAAAGATCTCCGAAATGAACAATCAAGTCTGTATTTATAGGGGAAGAAGTTGAAATATCTTCCTAAAAGGCAGCGGAGTCTCAAGATCCGAAAGAAGTCATGCTATCGATCGCGGATCCCACTTCTTCAATAATAACGATTGGTATCGATCGTTCTATGGGTTTATTTTGGCATGCGATAGATATAGTGAGCTTCACTCTTCAATATATTGATGTTTTAAAAGTTTCATTTGTATTTGACTTGTAGATTTTGAGATACCGATCGTTTTCCATTGAGTTGAACTGTAATATCGATATGGTACGTTCCATAATCAATGAATATGGATCGTACCTGATTATGGATCGTACCCAATCCATTTTCAGTAGACGGTATATTTTCATACTTCTATCATTCTATCGAATCCGTCTTCTTTTTTCACTTCGTTCTTGCTCCATATTATCATATGTACCTGATCTTCGGGCTTCATGATTGTTAATCTAACTTGTCAATCTCTATGGCAGTCGAGTCTAACTTTTCTAATCAGTTCGAATATAGCCTGACCAAGAGGCTGGATAACACTTGCCCCCTAAAGTACGTCTTGTTTCAACATGACGTGCTTTGAATCGATGCTAGTTAGAGTAGTCAAAAAGGAATTCATTCAGCTTTCTGAATAGTTATCAACCCTTCGATGAATGCTTTCCTTGTAGAGTCGTATCTCTTTCTGCTTGACATGACGACTGCATGATTTTTGATAGCATAAATTTTGAATTGTTATTTATCAGTTAATAGCCATGCCCGGTTCCATTGACCTAGTGGACCTCGATTGCCTAATCCGGTTCTTTCTCTAATAACTCCAGGTGAGAATTCAATTTCTATCGATTTCAAGAAATCGAATTTTTAGGATGTACACGTGCACATTCATGTACAGGTTCTTGTCATTGGTTTTCGGATGCATGTTGGCTTTCGGATGCATTCATACGTTCATAGGTCATTGCCAATTTGGTGGAATGTTATTCAATCATTTGCATTTTTCTCTTTTTTTTGTTGAAATGGATCAGCATGAATCCATCAGGTAAATGGATCGTACTTAATCCATTTCTAGTATGGATCAGGCCAAATCCTTATGAAATTGATTCGGGTTCGATCATTCTTCCCCCTCTCTCTTTCCCCTCCTTTTTCTAATTTGGGAATGGATCAGCATGAATCCATTACATAATGATCTCGCCTAATCGTTTCTTGGTTTGGCCATCTGAACGAACTATAGGTTTTGAAGAATGGATCGGTGTAAGGCCATCATAAAATGATCATACCTGATCATTCATCGGTTGGGCTTCCTTCGAACTACAAACTTCGATGGTTCATTTTGCATCCTTCGTATATATACTCGTGTACTTAGGCCATCCTCTTCACTTCATTTCATTTTCTAATCGTCCCTACCCGAACCAAAAAATAAAAGAAAATTCCATTTTCATCTTCTCCTCCAACATCAATCCACCGAGCCTCTTGATCCAACCCCGTACTTACTTTGCAACCATCTCCATAGGTCAACCTGACCCCTTGCTACGCCAACCATCACCGCCGCCATCTCCAACTGATCTTACCTCACACTCGAATCCAAATCGCCACCACTTTTTCACTCTGATGCATAGGTAGGTTCAATTTTCCTCTTACTTGCTAGGATTTAGTGACGAGATAATAGGATCTCATACTAGCTTGCATAATCTAAGTCATGGTGATTCGATTAATTGAAGTAGAGAGGGGATATTATTTTCAGCCGATCGTTCTAATGAGGTGGATGTGGCGAAGTTTCTAGCATAGGGGAATGAAGCAGAGTTTGACCGATCGTTATGATAGATTGGTATTTAAAAATATGAAGAGAATTTGGACCGGTCATTAATTGTTAGGGTTATTGACCGATCAATTTTGGATTGGTGTTTTGAGTTTCACATTGAAGTGAAGTGTGGACCGGAGTCGAAAATTGGAGAATGATCGGTTGTAGAACGATCGATGATGAAACGTTTACGCATAAACAATTGGTCTTAGGCATTGAGATCGATCAGTCGAACATTATTTTTGGATTAGTTGTTGGTTTATCTTGGATAAACATACTTAAAACCCTCAAATTTCAATCTAAACTTCGTGATGAGCTTCGGTCTTGAATACTTGAATGGTCATATATGACTTGCATATGAAATGAACTTGACTAATTCCCTACATATTTACATTTGTTACTAATGCCTTGGATAAAATTTTGAAGCTCATCCACTTTGAAACGTACAACTCAAACTTCAACATGCCAACAACTGATCCCAATAACTAGACCAAACCTCTTGCCATCGACGTAAAAAATCGGTTTAGACGATCAGCAATGACGGTCACTCTGATTCGAACCCCGGAGTCTCATCATAACCATAACCTTTAATTCTAAACTATTTTTATTACATTGCACGACACTACACCACTCTGTACTAGCATACACTTTGTATGAGGGAAACAGGTTATTTTTTTCTAATGATGATTATCTACTGAGTTTAGTAGTCAAACGCTCGAAGCGTTTAACTGCCATGTCTACTGAACATATTTCATAGCACAAAAGTACGAGCGACAAATCGAGCTCTACAACTGATTTTGATGAAATTTCCCTCGATCATCAAGCAAAATAACCAGAAAGTTCTTATCTATCATTCGACCTCTTCTCTATCGTTCCCATTCTACCAGCAGAAGCTCCTGACACTCTAGAAGACGCCATATTTTTGGAAGATCCGGAGGATTCCATAGCTTCAAAAATTAATGAAGCCTCTATTTGCCGAATCTATGCCAAACACATGATTCTGTTTGATGACGTGCGAGTCCCGACTAGGGATGATAGAGCTCAATGCCCCTTGAAGGGTTCACTGTATGCAACAAGTTCATGTGTTAGGCAGGGTGCATCCCACCCTTTAATTCATTTATTCAAGAATGCTACATCATATGAGTTTAGCACTGGCACAACTGCATCCAAACGACTATGCCTTGATCAACTGTACTTATATGGAATTCATGGATTTTTCGTTTTGCCCTCCAACTCTCTAAGATATTCGATTCATCTTCACCTTCAAGCGACAAAAAGGAAGCCTTTCGTTCACATTTCTTTAGTCAACTAAGAAGTGTCAGATCCGGACCAGTACTTGGAACAAGATGAGTGCCTTCAAAAGTGAGTGGTTCTATATCTGCTGCCCACCCTGCTTTGCCAGACGGTGATTAGAAGGACGTAAGTGTTACTCCTTGCTTAATTTCTTGAGTGCTTGTATCCAGGTCGTATCCGGAACTAAGAAATTTCTCTGGTTTGTGCAGGTTCTTATCCACGACCTGATGGGAAACAATATTCAGATGCGGTCTTGGTGCTAAAAAGGGTTCCATCAAAAGATAGAGACATTAAGAATCTCCTTACTGACGAACGTCTCATTACCTATGGCTTGATGGAGGAGGGTCGTAGCATAGTGTTATCGATCACCATTGGAGTTACAATGTCTGCACAATGGGACGCACATGGTGATGAAGGCCATCAAGCCAATCCTATCATGTTCCTAATTGAGGGAGCTCAAGGGGCTATTGATAAAGATGTGACGGGAGATAGGGGTGGAGACCTCGGCGGCAACGACGTGGGTTCTAGTTTCAGGGTTGCGGTTGGATCTTCGCAAACTTTACAGCCTCCACTCTCGAAAAAAGAAAATGGAAGAAGCTCATTTGCAGATTCCCCAAGAGCTGCCTTTTTAAACAGTCTAAGCTATCAATCGACCCTCAAGTCATTCTGGATCAGTCCGCTTCTTAACCTTTAAAACACTTGAACGAAACATTTAAGGCATCATCTGATCTTCCAATACGGAAGACGTTGATACCTTTCATTTTACTAACATGAGTATCGATGGATCAGAATCTTCATCCAGAGCTGGGGCTGGAATTCCTCCTACCACTAGTGGAGAGGTTACTCCTGCTAGAAAAGCTTCAATAACCGGTCCATTGGGAGACACAAGGACACGTAGTTCGCACGCACTTCACAATATTGCATTGCACTTATTCTGAGCCTTCAATACTTAGAATTGATTTATTCTTTGTCTTTCTTTGTAGAAACAATAATGAGGAAGAAGCATATGTCTCCTCTACAGGGGATATCATGCCAGAATCCTAGTTCTCATTCGAGCTCGTATCGCCAAGGTAGTGGTCGTGAATATGACCATAGCAATCGCTCCAGCTGGGATCGTGATTATGAGAATAAAGGCGATAGAGTCAGGTCCTCCTGTGATAAATATCGGTTCAAATCTAGATCTCCTCCCACTAAATATTCTGAAAGGCGACAAGACTGCCACGACAACGTTCCTCCTATTGACACCTCCCTCGGTCCCCCTTCTACTTTAGTTTCTTCACAGTCCATTGTCCCATCCCATCCTCAACAACCCAGTGATCGTTGGCATCATGACGTTCACCAACAAAGGTTGGGAAAAGAAAGTGTTGACACCCAAGTTGTCACCAAGCTCAACAAGCCGATGCCGCCGCTCACATGGCCCAACTTAAGTCAGATTTTCCAGATGTATGTCTTGATGGATTTTTCTTTGTACCTAATCTTAAGAAAGTTCCTGAAAATGTCCAGCAAATGACTATTGATTATGTGACTGATATCCACAAGTAGTATAATGAGTGGATGAGAGCGGCAGAGAGGATTTCCAAAGTGTCATAGAAGAGAGTGGTAGAGATTGAGAAACTGAAACGCTAAGAGGTCCAGAACAAGCGGATCATCCACTACGCCATAAATGACCTTCTGCAACATTTTTGCAAGGTGTTGCCAGCTAAAATGTTGCGATAGCTATAAAATTTTGGTCCTACTGCAACGTTGTATTTTTAGTGTTACCTTAGCCATAAAAATGTGTTGCTCTAGCTAAACAAGTGTAACACGATGCAACATTTTTATATAGTGTTGCTATAGATGTTTTCAAATTAAAAAATTAATAAAATTAGCAATCCGCGTGAATATGATCCAACGGTCTACATTTAATCTGATTGTTAACATGGATCACCGCTACATTTTGCCCTAAATTTTCGTTTTCCCGCTTTACTGTTCATACCATTTCGTTCTCACCCCCAATTTCCAAATCCAAATCCCCAATTTCCAAATCCCTAATTTCCAAATCATATTTTCGTTCCCATTTCGTTCTCACCCCCAATTTCGCTGCTGTTGCCTACATGTCGATACGCAACCTCTCCCAAATCCTACCAACCGCAGCCCCCAACAAAACTCCACTACCCCACCGCCGTTTCTACAGCCTGATTCCGATGGTCATCGAGCACACATCCCGTGGCCAGCGTGCCTGCGATATCTTTTCCTGGCTTCTCAAAGAGCGCGTCATCTACCTTAACGGACCCATCGAGGAGGATACGTCGGCGATAGTTGTGGCTCAGCCGCTGTTCCTCGAATCTGGTGGTTTCGTGACGGCAGGGTTGGCAATTTATGATACTTCGACCAGATCTGATGCTTGAATCTTTCTCGCCAATGTTTAGAAGAAGTTCGATTCTGATGAAGCTTTGCTCGATTGCTTCAAAAAGTACCATTTTCGGATTCAAGGAAGATGTCAAACGCAGATTTCTTGTTTGAGAGAATGCCGCTTAAATTTTCAAATTGGCCAGCAATCATAAAACCAGTTTCAATTCCTTGATTGATTGCTCGAATTGCTTTGACTTCGTCGTCGGGTGCGATGTGATATTATTTGGTATGTTTTATGCCTTCTGGTTTACTTGATTGTTCTCGATTTTGGTTACACTCGCATGCTTTTGCCGATGATGAATTGGGATTTATTTATAGGCTTTATTTCCTATAATCTCGGGTTTAATCTTTCTGTTGGACTTTGATAAATCTGGTATGTTGGATTGCGATGATGTATTGGTATGTTGGATTGCGATGATGTATGGTCTGAGCTTGTTAGCTCATTTCTGCTGCATTTGTTAAACCAGAACATGAACTGGTGCTCCAAGTCCTCTGTATATCATATTACTGCCTATGTTTCCCTTGTACATGCCTGATGCATTCACTGTTTTTGCTTGATGGGCTGCCTATGTGTACTGCTGTGTTCTTGCACTGGCTTGTCTATATTTTGCTGAACCTGGTTCTTGTTTGTTTTGTTGGTTGCTTGGCCCTGAGTTGAATCCAGTCGATGACTCGAGTTTGACCTTGTGCCGTGTCCTTGTATCCATGTGTTGCATTCATGTTTTGGCTTATGCACTTATGAAAAGAAACAACCCAAATACCTGAGGCAAATATTATAATAAAAATATTTTCATTTTCTGTTTGAGTTAAATATTATTTTCCAGATTACTGCTTTTGAATTATATGTGACAGGTATTGAAGACTGGACAGCTGGATACAAGCTTGAAGACAGAGTCAAATCAAATGTGCATGAGTGTATGAATGCATGAGCTGAAGACAGGTTTCAAAGAAGGCTCGATCTTCCAAAATCGGATGAATCGGGCGGTGCCCACTTGTTCGACCTAACCGGGTCCCCGCCGGGACTGCGGTGCCCCGGACCCCCGCTCATCATTTATAATGCCAACGTCTTGAAGTACAAAAACTTAGAGTGGCTTTGGGGTGACTACCCTTACCATCTTGTACACGCTTAGGAGCATCTTGTTCAAGAGGATAAGGAGGCTCTCAGAACTGAACAAATCGATTTGATGAGGCTGGAAAGAAAAATCCTATTGGATGATGAATCAATATTTTTCATAAAACCCAGCTTATACTTCAAAAGGAGCATGCCGCAACTTCTCAACATGAAGCTGGTGAAGGTTCTTAGATCCATATCACACAGTGTTGAAGATGACCAGAATTCAACGACCCAAGCTATTCCCAGCACCACTGTGGGTCCTTCTATCGAGCCCGATTATAATCCGGAAAAGCCGCATATTGCTACATCTAGTGGGCTTTCCTCGATTATGGAAGGAGGTTCCGGTGGCACTCCGGCTCACGTGGGAGATCAATCTAGAGATGGTCTTTCCTTAAACTCACATGTCCTCCAAAAAGCTAGAGTGTCGCCGGTCGATATATCTAATCTTTTTAATTATGTTTCCTTAGCTTTAGATCCGCTGGTTACAGTTCCACCCCTTCCCGAAGAATCTTAACTAGGACCTTAGGTGCCAACGACGGAGTCCGTTAATGTAATGGCTTTGGCAACAACCCAAAATGTCCCAGAAGAGGAAACTTTTATGATCGACAAGCACCTGGTGGACGTTTATTAAGGGAAGAAAGCAATCTTCGTCAAGAGATTCTTGCTGATAACGACATTGTGATTATTAGAACTTCTCAATCTTTGTCAGGTTCCTCCATGCAAGAAATGGCATAGAAACTTGAAGCGGACATTGCTCTTGAAGCAAAAGACGAGTAGGAGAAAATGGAGATCATTCCCTCTCTTTTCTCCATTGTTTTGCCTGGAGAAATTGTGGAGGCCTCTGCTCCTTAGCAAGAATCTGCTTAAGACGCACTTACTAGGTCAACCCAGTCTACTCAAGTTAAAGGCCAAGGAAGCGGGAAGAGAGGGGGACTGGAGAAAGCTTAAGTGAAATCTCTCCCGATTCCAAGAAGAAGAAAAGGAAGCCGAGGAGGAAGTGATTCTTCGCATGCACTCATGCTCCTAAGTCTTTTGGGTTTTCGTTGGCCGAATTTGTATGGGATCGGCTCTCGTTTTTTGATTCTTTTACTATGAATACTTGTACTTGACTTTCCAAGCTTACGTAAGTAATGTTCTTTTACTTTTGTCGAACTCTTGTGTGAATTTTGTTTAAGTGGTTGAGCTATTACTTTTCCATCCAATGTACCTGTAATTCGTTGGTCGTTAATTCGAACAATCGTCCATTAATTTTTACTTAAGGCTTCCATGTGGTCATAGCCTTAATTTATACCAAACACCGGGCTTGAGCCCTAGTGTTACGCTGTCGGATTCAACAGTTAAGTCATTATAATCCTACCCACAGTCTCGGGTTAGTGGAGTTAGATAATGGATGGTTGAACTCAATCTTTAGCAAGTTTATACCCCTCCCGTCAGTTTCAGGTCAGAGTTTATGGAATAGTGAGTGGTCGAACCGCACTCACCTATTTTCTTATACTCACATCCATGCTTTGGGGATAAGAGTTAGTTTGTGGGTGCTCGGATCACACCTAACTTGTGTTTTTACTCCAGTCCACGCTCTGGGGAGTTTGAGTTATTTCGGAAAATAGTTGGATCATACTTTCAAATTGATCGACTTCCGCCCAAGTCCGGGGTTTAACTTAGCGAGCAATCATTCATATCATGATCTCTTTTGATTCATGTCTGTTCCATCACTCGGTAGGATTGACTTAGTCATCGGATGGTCGAGTCACATCTATTCCTCATTAGGTATTCCATCCATCGGGTTGTGAGCAAGAATCATCAATTGAACGGTTGGACCATTCTCATTTTGTTTAGTTCAATCGTGAACGTATGTACTCAACTAGCTTTAAACTCTGGGAACCTACTCGGACAAGCCAATATTAGTTAGTCGGGTATCATAACTAATATGCAATGCTACAGTAATCACAAATATGAAGGAAATTTCAAACTTTATTTGCCAAGTGGAAAGAAATGACATAATTTTTCTTATTATATACCGGTAAAATCAAATGCTAAAGCAAATTCGGAAATCGAATCCAACTAAATGAAAATGAATAAGTGAAAAAATGTCGTAAATGCTCGCTATTCCACACTCTTGGGAGTGCGATGCCATCAACAGTCGATAGCTTGAAAGTTCCCTCTCTAAGCCTTTATTCGATGACATATGGTCCTTCCCAAGTAGGATTCATGTGCGATGGGCCAAGAAAAACCAATTTTAAGACGAGATCGTCGATTTCAAAGCTTTTAGGTCAGACTTTAGTGTTGTAGTATCGAACGACTCGGTGTCGATGCGCAGTTGCCTCAAATTAGCTTCTCCGCGCTTCTCATCTACAATGACTAGAGATTCTAAGCGGAGATATCTATTCATTCTGGGGTCGTAGTAGGCCACCCGATGAGAAGGGACTTGGAGTTCAACATGAATGATGGCTTTGGAACCGTAAGTAAGGGTGAATGGAGTATGGCCAGTCGTGGATTTGTAGGTGGTTCTGTAAGCCCATAATTTTGTTGGGAGTTCATCCACCCACTTACCTCTAGCCTTTTCCAAATGCTTCTTCAAAATGGACTTTATGATTTTGTCCACAGCTTCAGCTTGTCCATTTGGTTGAGGGTGAGCAACTACCGTAAGTCTCTTCTTAATATGATGCTGATGGCAGAAGTCTTTGAATTCGACGTTGTCGAATTGGGTTCCATTGTTAGTTACAATGATTCATGAAAGGCCAAAATGACAGATGATGTTCTGGATAATGAAGTTGATTACTTTCTTTTTTGTGATCGTGGCTAAAGGTTTCGCTTCAGCCTATTTGGTGAAGTAATCAACCGCGACGATGGCGTACTTTGCACCACCTTTAGAGATCGGTAAGGAACCAATAATATCTATGCCCCATATGGAAAACGGCCATGGGCTGACCATTTATGTGATTTCCGTCTATGGGGCTCTTGGAACTTTTGCATTTATCTGGCACTTGCCACATTGCCTAGAGTAATCAATAGTATCACAGTTGACAGTTGACCAGTAATACCCATAATGGAGTATTTCTTTGCTAGGGATTGCCATCCAGTGTGATCGGCACATTCCTCTCCATGGACTTACTTTAGGACTCGTTTTATTTCATTATGAGCGATACATCAGAGCAGGGGAACGAAAAACCCCTTTATATACATGACACCTTCCTGAATGATATACCGCGAAGCTTTGCGGGGCCTGTCGCCATTCATTCCTTCCTTCGGGAAGGACTCCCTGTAGCAAATAGTTTTTAATCGGAGTCATCCTCAACTCCTTTTTAGGCTTCGTCTCTAGTATTAAGTCGATTTCCATCTGGTTTATCCTTATAGCGTCTAGTACTTCGATTGGATCCAAGCCCATTTATTCTGCATTCCCAGTGCTAGCAAACTTTGTCACTGAGTCGGCCTATTTGTTTTTATCCCAGGGAATGTGCATAATGTCATAATACTCAAAGCCATTTAATAGCTCTTGGACTTGGATAAGGTACAGAGCGAGTCGTTGTCCATTAGCTTGGCAATCTCCCCTGACTTGGTATACTACCAACTATGAATCGCAAAAGATTTTAAGAGATTTTATCCCCAATTCTTTGGCAAGTTTGAGTCAAGCAATCGGAGCTTCATACTCAGTTTCGTTGTTTATTGCAGGGAAGTCAAGCTTCAAAGTATAGCAAATTGACTGATCTTCTAGAGTTATTAGCACGATTCCATCTCCAGAACAACGGTTATTGGATTCTCCATCCATATACATTTTCCACCGAATAGTAGGGGCTCCACCGCTCTTTGGGAGATCATCATGTGTAGTGAATTATGTTATAAAGTCCGCCAGTGCCTGTCCCTGGATAGCTCTTCGAGGGAGGTAAGTGATGTTGAATTGACTCGGTTTGATGTTCCACTTGAGTAACCTTCCAGACGTCTCATGTCGCTGCAAAACTTATCGTAGTGGCCAATCGGTGTAAACATTGATGGGATAAGCCTGAAAATAACGGTGGAGTTTCATGAAGCAATCAATAAGCAGTACGTCAACTTCTCTATCTTCGGGTAGTTCCTTTCAGCTCATGTTAATCGCTTGCTAACATTATAGACCGGTCTTTGGATTCGATTCTCCTCATGAAGCAGCACGACACTTATAGCATGTACCTACACAGCCAAGTAGATATACAAGTCTTCATGACCCACCGGCTTTGACAAAATGGGAGGCCTCTCTAAGTGGTCCACCAAAGATTGGAATGCGTCTTCACAATCCTGCATCCATTCAAAGTTCCTTTTTCCTCTCCTAATTAAGTAAAAAAAAAAGGAATGCATTTATCGGTGGCTCTAGAAATAAATCGACTTAAGGCAGGAGCTTTTCCATTTAAGCTCTGTACTTGTTTGATGGTTCTTGGCACCTGCATGTTGCAGATTGCTCGAATCTTCTCGGGATTAGCTTCAATTCCACGAGCATTGACGATGAAACCCAAGAACTTTCCTATAACACCAAAAGAACACTTCAGAGGATTGATCTTACTTTTGTAATATCGGAGGATATCGAACATTTCTACCAAGTCTCTAATATGATCGCTTGATTGTCATGACTTCACGAGCATATCATCCACGTATACCTTCATCATTTTCCTAATCTGATCTTTAAACATTCGGTTGATCGGGCGTTGATACGTTGCTACAGCATTTTTCAATCCAAAATGCATTACTACATTGCAATATAATCCAACGTCGATAATGAAGCCGGCGTGCTCCTGATCGGGAGTGTGCATTGGGATTTGATTACATCCAGAGTACGCATCCGTCAAAGATAGCAACTCGTGTCCTATGGTTGAGTCCACCGGCTAGTCAACCCTTAGAAGGGGAAAACTGTCTTTTGGACATGCCTTGTTTAAGTCTGAATAGTCAACGCACGTCTGCCACTTTCCGTTTGCCTTTCTCACTAGTACAGGATTAAATAACCATTTAGGGTAGAGGGTGTCGTGAATAAACCCATTGCTTTTGAGCCTATCCCCCTCCTGTTTAAGGGTAGCAGATCTCTCCGGATCTATGCCATGCCAAACAGTCTTTCACCAGGATATACCTTGGGTCGACATTTGATGCGTGGCTCGCAATGGCAGGTGAGATCCCACACATGTTAAAATGAGTCTAAGTGAACACGCCAAGATTCGCTTGGAGAAAATCAGCAAGTTCTTTCATCATCGGGGGGATGAGCGATGATCCAATCTTTAGGACCCGTGATGGGTGTTATCCCGCCTTTTGGCAAGGCCGTGACACCAAGGAAGTGACTAGAAACCAAGGACAGTTCATACTGAAGATCGATTATACATAGGTTCACTATGGATGTCGATAAGTTTTACCTAAGTCTGGATCAGGCTACAATTGATATGACGAGACAAGTAAAGCTATGAAAGCCAACGTTCCAAATTTCAAGCCAAACCGAGTTCGTATGCTCAAGATATGATCGATGCGAGTTTCGTGAAAAGCATGCTCATTTCGTATCCATCAAAGAGCATCACTTCATATCCATCAGGAAACCATTGTTTGTATCCATCAAACAAACAGGAAAGGACCTCCTTCGCATCGATTCTGTTCGAATCCATCAACTGCGCACGGTTTCGTATCGATCAGTAGCAAGTAAGTCCACTTCGTATCCATCCAGATTCACATACTTCGTATCCATAAGAAGCGGCTTTCTTCGTATCCGTAATCTTCAACCTATTCGCATCAATCAACCAACTTCACTCCGTATCCATCAAAACCAAACAAAGCCACCACTTTGTATCGATCGGTTAGTGATCGATACGAACATAGTAGTTGCCATCGATACGATCAGGGCAGAGTAGTTGCCATCGATACGAACAAAGAAAAATAGTTACAATCGATACGAGAGGAGGCGAACTGGGTCGATACGAAATGGGGCTCAACCAGGTCGATATGAACAAGGCGTATACATAGGGAAGACTCGATCGTTCGGCATAAAAAGTGGATCGATCCGAGGAGATAGCGCCATGTCAACTTGCAGCCACGTTTCCGAATCGACACGAATAGATCGATACGAATCCCACAGCCTACCGAAAACTAGAATTTGCATTAATCATAACTCACAATCTACAAGTCCAAATGCTACCAAATTTTCACAGGAGCTTACGTACGACCTAAAGAATGTTCATGCCCAATTTCGACTCGATTGGGTCAAGTCTTAATCGATACGAAATTCGTTCGTATTGATCACGGACCGAGTGCAAACCACATGGGATCGATCGCGTGGGCCCACCCACGTGCCAGAAGAGGTCTCCCGAGATCCGAGCGAGATATTTGCACCCTACACCTATAAATAGCATCCCAAAGCCAACAGAAAAAGGATCTTTTGGCTCTTTGACTTCCAGACTCTGCCGAAACCATTGTTGCACTCAAAAATCACTGTTGTACTCGAGATTTACTGTTGTAATCCGCTGTAACCAGCAAGCAAAAGTTAATAAAAGTCAATCATTTTATAGTGGACAGAGGCAACACGTCGAACCACTCTAAATCTCTGTGTTCTTTTGCTGTTTTTCTGATTATTTTCTGGAGTGTTTATTAGATAATCCTCTTTTTACATTTACTTTCTTCATTTTATCTCATCAAACACTTCCGAAGAGTGTTGTGCCCAATTTTGGTACAAACACTATGGTGCTTTCACTGAGAAATGAAGTTTTTCTTCTGGTCATTGGATCTACTATTGATATCAGATTGCATAAATCTAAGAAGAAGATACAGATTTCAAGTTAAAAGTTCTTCCATCCTATTCAGATTTGCATCAAGTCTAGGAAAGAGCTTCGCTATCCATCATGGTTAACACAAGGACTACCTCAACTGCCGCAGATCCAGAAGGACGGGACAGACAAAACACCGCACAACCACCTCCTATCGACCAGAATGCTGCCGAACCATCAGATCCGCAAGGCCCTATCACCAGGGAAGAATTCCAAATGCTAATTCAAGAACTGACTCAGAGCCGCCAAAAGATCACTCAACAGCTCCGTGCTAATGCCGAATTGACCAACTAGCTAAATCGTCAAAGACGAAGGAGATCCAGAAGGGATCAAGCTTCCTATTCGTCCATCAAAAGTTTAGCCTCTTCTAACTACCATCGTAGATCCACACGCCCGCGACTGGACGGAAGTTGCACACAGGCCACTGTGCATCAGCATACATTGAGTTTTGGGAAACCGAGAGTTGGTCCGTCAACCAGCCACCAGACTGGACCCTCCTCCCGAGGAGGCGCTACCCCATACCATATTACTGACAACCGCACTACCACTACTACCGATTTGGGAGTTGATGCTCGGAAACGAACAGATCCGACCCACCGCTAACGCAACCATACTCCTGAGCCTTACGTCCCTAAAGACGTAGAACCAAGGAGGCGAGACATGGACCGTCGCCAGCGACTAGCTCCTCCTCGCATTGTGGAACACGACCACACCTTGGCCCAACATGCAAAAAATGTCCAGATGCCCGACATTCCGACGATGATCCGTCAAATGATCCGTGAGAGTCAGAGTCTTAACAATGACGACTGGGGAATCTCCCGGAGTCATACCCCTTTTACTGATGAGATACTTTATGATGAACCACCTTAGTGATTTAGGATGCCGACTTTACCCGTTTATGAAGGGAGCTCTAATCCTAATCAACATATCCTGAAGTATGAATGGTTGATGAATGCTGCACGAGCTGATGATGCAGTTAAGTGCCGAAGCTTCCCGATCTCTCTAGGGGGCATAGCAACTATGTGGTTTACCCGTTTACCACCTCGATCTATCTCTTGTTTTGACCAGTTGGCAACAAAGTTTATTGAGCAATTTCACATGCATGTCGCAAGACCGAAAGATGTTAATACTTTGTCTAGTGTCACTCAAGCTCCTGGAGAGACACTCAGACGTTATTTAGAGAGATTTCATGTTGCATGCACTGAGATCAGCAACCCTAATGATAACTCCATTCTAATGGCATTGACTAAAGGGATTGATCCTGATTCTGAGTTCGACAACTGGTTGGCCAGAAAACCTCCTGCGTCATTGGACCGTTTCTATTCCAAGGCAGCCCAATTCTTAAGAAGGGAGGATGCGAAACAGTCTAAGAAAAAGGATGACGCAGGGCCTAGTATGGATGGAATTCAGAGTAATATTGCTGTTAAACAATCCGGGGAGAGCTCTGGAAAGGTACAATTGAACATTCAGTATAAACAAAATCAGCAGAAAGGCAATGGTAATCAAAACAGGAAATGGGATCAGAATCATGGTCCACGACGTAGGGCTCCTATGTTTGATAACTACACTCCTTTGAATACGTCGTTGGAGAATGTGTATTTATAGACCTGCAATACTATTCAGTACAAGAAACCTGCTCTGAAGCAGCCATCGGAAAAATAGATTCAGACAGGAAAGTTTTGCAGATTCCATGTAAGCTACGGCCATAACACAAATGAGTGCCGTCATTTGCAGGATCTCATTGAAAAGTTGATACGTGAAAGGAAGTTGGAACAGTTTATGCGGGCACCGCAATCTGGAGGTGTGGGCCCATCAAATCAGAACCATACACCGAATCAGGTAAGACAGGAGGAACCTGCTCGTACTGGCGGGAGGTTAGTGATAAATACCATTAGTGGTGGTCCTCATCCAACAGACCGAAGCTGGAAGGAAATGGAGTCGTATGCCAACTCTATTAGGCATGCGAGCTTCGAGTGTTGTTGTAGTTTGGAAGATGGGGCTTCGGCCAAGCAACAAAAGATGATGAATGATTACATCATCTTCCGAGATAGAGATGCCGATAGGATCGAAGCCCAAACCATCGATCCACTTGTCATATCAACTCAAGTAGGTCCTGCTTAGATGAAGAGGATCTTGGTAGACAGTGGAAGTTCTGTGAATATATTGTTCAAGCGAGCCTATGACCAGATGAAAATGGAGACTAAAGATTTGAAACCTTGTCAGTATCGTATCCATGGTTTCAATGGGAGTGCAACTATACCCACTGGAGTGGTGGAATTGGAGAACGCCGGAGAGTCTAGATACTGCAGTTTGTTGTTTTGGATATAGACTCGCCATATAATGCTTTCTTAGGCCGACCGGCCCTGGCCGAGTTCAGGACTGCTATTGCCCTATGGTGTTTGACTCTAAAGTTCCCCACCGATCATGGAGTTGGAGTCGTTCAAGGAGATCAGGCTGTTGGATGAGCCTGTTATGTTGCTGAACTGCGTGAGGCATAGTGAAAGGAGAAAGGAAAGGGCGTAGAGGAATCTCTCTACGTCCGTTTTGTTGATAATTGACAATTGACGCCTGGGCCTAGGCCTGGGCACCCCGACCAATTCCAAAGAGATCTTGACCCGAGAGACGCCGAAAATGAAGACGAAAGTAAAGACAGTCAAGCTTCTCTAGCCGAACTGGCGATCAATGTCCCGATCGATGATAGTGGTGATTCTAGAATGATAAAGATTGGATCTCAGTTAAGCCAACAAGTGCAAGAGGAATTGGTTGAATTTCTCCAGGCAAACCTTGACGTGTTTGCCTGGACGCATTCTGACATGTGTGGAATCTCGCCGGACATCGCGATCCACGCATTGAACATTGACCCATGGCACGTCCCGGTCAAACAAAAAAGGCTTGGTATGGATCCAAAGAGATCTGCCGCCCTTAAGGAAGAGGTAGACAAATTTAAATCGAATAGATTTATTCAAGATGCATTATATCTGAAATGGATGTCAAATCCTGTACTTGTCTGAAATCCAAATGAGAAATGGAGAACGTGCATTGATTACTCTGGTCTGAATAAAGCCTGCCCTAAAGACAGTTTTCCACTTCCTCGAATCAATCAACTCGTAGATTCAACGGTCGGGAATGAACTCTTATCCTTCATGGATGCGTACTCTAGCTATAATCAAATACCCATGCACTTGCCCGACTAGGAGCATACCAGCTTTGTAACCAATATGGGACTCTACTGCTATAAAGTTATGCCTTTTGGACTCAAGAATGCCGGGCAACTTATCAACCGTTAGTTAATCGAATGTTCGCCAATCAGATTGGAAAAACCATGGAAGTATACGTGGACGATATGCTAGTGAAGTCACGATTCTCCACTGATCACATCAAAGACCTGGAGTCAATGTTTAATATTCTCCGAGAATACAGAACGAAGCTTAATCCATTGAAATGTCACTTTGGGGTCGCATCAGGAAAATTCCTTGGGTTTATCGTCAACACCCGAGGAATCGAAGCCAATCCCGAAAAGATCTGGGCGATTAGAAACCTTGAAACTCCAAAAACTTTAAAGCAAGTCCAGAGTCTCAATGGGAAAGTAGAAGCACTGAGCAGGTTCATTTCAAAATCTACTGACAAATGCATTCCCTTCTTCAATCTGATCCGAAAAGGGAAACGGAATTTTGAATGGACTACGGAATGTGAGGGCGCATTTCGAGCACTAATTCAACACATCTCCACACCGCCAATTTTGTCAAAGCCTATCGTTCACGAGAAATTGTACATTTATTTGGCGGTATCAGAAAACGCAATCAGTGCTGCCCTAATTCGGGAAGAAGACCGAATACAAAAGCCGATCTACTATATTAGCAAACGGCTAACCGGAGCTAAGAGAAATTATTCGAAGCTAGAGAAGTTGGCTTATTGTCTTCTTATTGCCTCGAGGAAACTCTGTCCGTATTTCCAGGTTTATCCTATCACCGTTTACACCGACCAGCCATTACGACAGGTCCTTACGCGGCCTGAGACATCTGGTAGGTTACTCAAATGGAATATTGAGTTAAGTTAGTTTGACATTACTTACACTCCAAGGCGAGCTATTCAAGGATAAGTCCTAGCAGATTTCATAGCTGAATTTACCATCCCAGAGGACTTGCCCGAAACTAGTGAATCTCCCAAGTATATCTGGAAGCTGCATACCGATGGTCTAATGACCGTTGCTCCGGTGCAGGAGTTGTGCTTGAAACTCTTGAAGATCGATCTATATGTTATGCTTTAAAGTTTGAGTTTCGTGCAACCAACAATGAAGCTGAGTATGAAGCCCTACTTTCCAGATTGAGGCTTGCCAAAGATTTGAAAATCATTACTGTGGAAATTTATTATGATTCGCAATTGGTCGTGTGTCAAGTTCGGTGGGAATACCAGGCCAAGGACCAAAGACCGGCTGCTTACCTTACTCGGGTTCAAGAAATATTAAATCAGTTCGATTATTATGCCATCTACTACATACCCCAAGAGCGCAATCAAAAAGCTGATTCATTAGCAAAGTTAGCCAGCACAGGTGAGCCACAACAAATGGGACTCGTTCCCGTGGAGACATTAGCTTTCCCGAGAATCGACCGAATGGAGACAGATTGGATATTTGAGGTTGTCCACGACAAGGAGTCATGGATGACTCCGTTCAGAAATTATCTCGAGCACGGGATCCTACCAGCGCATAGGAGTGAAAAGAGACAGATTCTTCGGAAAGCTTCACGGTTCACTATTCAGAATGGAGTTATGTATAGAAGAGGGTACTCTATTCCTTTACTCCAGTGTATTGTTGCATGACGTGCATGAAGGAGAATGTGGCGATCACACCGGAGGGCAAGCCTTTGCCAAGAAAGTGCTCAGATATGGATACTATTGGCCAACCGTAAATCGCGATGCGTCGGACTATGCTAGAAAGTGTGACAAATGCCAGAAGCATGCTCGGATTTCGAGGGCCCCACCTACCGAGATAACTCAAATGGTCAGTCCATGGCCGTTTGCAATATGGGGCATTGACATTATTGGCTCTCTACCTCTAGCCAAAGATGGTGCGAAGTATGCCATCGTAGCAGTTGATTACTTTACCAAGTGGGCGGAAGCTGAACCCCTTGCTACAATTACAACAAAGAAGGTGATCAACTTTGTAGTGTGCAACATCATCTGCCGATTTGGTCTCCCATATACTATCATCACTGATAACGGGACCCAATTCGACAGTGTTGAATTTAAAGATTTCTGTCAATGATTCCACATTCAGAAGAAATTCTCCGCAGTTGCACACCCTCAAGCGAATGGACAAGTCGAAGCTGTTAATAAAGTTATAAAGTCTATTCTAAAGAAACGGCTGGAAAATGCCGAGGGAAGATGGGTCGATGTACTTCTTATGGCTTTATGGGCTTACCGAATAACCCACAAGTCCGCAATGGCCACACTCTGTTTCTCTTTATTATGGTTCGAAAGCTGTTATTCCAGTCGAATTAGAAGTGCCTTCTCATCGTGTGACATACTATGACCTGAAGACAAATGCTATATTACTTGCTGAATCTCTGGATTTTTTGGATGAGAAGTGGGAAGAGGCTGATTTGAGGGCAGTCACACACCGTAGTCGAGTCGCCCGATTATACAATGCCAAGGTTCGACCCCGAACCTTTGAACTCGACGATCTTTTCCTTAAGAGAATTTACCCGGTCCCTTCGCATATGAAGCCAACTTGGGTAGGGCCGTATGTTATTGAACGAAAGCTCGGAGATGGCACATTCAAATTATTGACCGTTGACGGTCTCACTCTTCCGAGAGCCTGGAACAGCGAAAGTCTTCGTCGCTATTACACATGACAGGCTCTATTTATTTATTTAGTCTATTTATCATTTGCAATTTGTTTCTACATTTCGAAATTTGAATTTGTAATAAGGCAACTGATTTTTCCGTATTTTCTTATTTCAGCAATAAAATGCAATCTCTTCGAGCCAGAGCTGTGATTTATTGAAATGCGTCATACAACTATCACTATGCACGGAGAGCTAAATTCCACCTGACGGTGGAATTTATTCAAATAGGGAGTGAATGTGATATGACCAGTTACTCGATAGATGATACCCAAGCTCGGGGGCAAGTCATTACACCAAAGTCAAAAAAGGATTGATACATGACAATCCTTTAACCAACTCCAGATTCCCAAAGTGTGAACTGGAGTATAAACTTACAAATACGGTTTCGAAGAGGGTGGATCCGTCCACCTAACGACTTTGCCCGTACCTTGACCAAGTTTGAGGAAAATGGATCCGTCCATCTAACGACCTCGCTTGTTAATTCGAGGTGGATGTGAACTGACAATCCACGATCTTGATAGAGTCGTCGTTCCCGGAGTGCGAACGAAATCCTAAAGCCTAAACAGATGTGACTGGCCATCTATCGGCCAACTCCAAGTTCCCAGAGTGCGAACTGGAGTATAAACATCAACTAACTCCGGATTCCTACAGTGTGAACCGGAGTGTCAACATAAACACCAACTCCAAATTCCCAGAGTGCGAATTGGAGTATAAACGTTGACTCAAAATCCCCGGTGAGTGGATTGGAATTTGAACACGAACTGGATTGGGATCGACTGTCTGTAAAACAACTCTATGTCCCCGGAGCGTGGTTAGAGTGTAAATGCAAATCGGGTGTGACTGACCACTCGCGAATCCATCTAAAGCCCCCAGAGTGTGGACATCGTTAAAAACATTAAACGGGTGTGACTGACCACCTGTGAAAATGACTTAAGTCCCCGGAGCGTGGACATATCCTTGAAACTCAAGCAGGTGAGCCCGACCGCCGACCACCGACGCAAGAATGC
This sequence comes from Allium fistulosum, assembly GCA_030737815.1. Taxonomy (NCBI): domain Eukaryota; kingdom Viridiplantae; phylum Streptophyta; class Magnoliopsida; order Asparagales; family Amaryllidaceae; genus Allium; species Allium fistulosum. The sequence continues at coordinate 689,516,172 of CM060908.1, read as the reverse complement.
AAATCCCCGGAGTGTGGATGCAACCTCAATGGATGAGCGAGTGCGATTCAACCACTTGAATTACTTTATTTCAGCATCAATTCGACGGCGTTAAGCTTGATGAGTTGAAAGCAGAGTGCAATTGCCACTTGATCTTACAATTCGTCCCTGAAACTAGGGGCAGAACTTAAGCGTCAGTCACTGATTGAGACAGTGCAGCATTGGAGTCCAACTTGACATTCAGTCATTACTCATAGTCGTGATTTCAGGACTTAACAACTAAAGTTGGGTCCAATCCAAAGGTCGAAACTCAACAAATATACTGGACTGGAGTTCAAGTGCTGAAATACTTAAGCAGATAAACGAAAATTGAGTTAAAGACAAGATGAAATTTCATTTCAACTATTTATGGAAGAAAACTAAGTACAAGTTTATCACAAAAATCCTACTAGCACGGGCCGAACCCGCATCTATACATGGCCTGCAAAAAAACTAAAGAAATTCCTATCTACTCAAAAACGAGCCGAAGAGACGTATCTACTCTTTTTTCTTCTTCGGTTTCCTCTTTGGTGTGGACCCGCTGGAGCTCTCACTCGGTTTTTTTTGAACCCTTGCTCTTTTGCGATCAATCTCCAGTCAAGGGCATTATATCAATTTCCTCCTCCGAACTCAGATGTATTGGAACGCTCCCTGAAGGTGGAGTCGGAGGAACAGGATCAACAATAGGAGGCGGGATAGGCACACTCGTCTCAATGACCGTTCCTCCCGGAGATATCATCTGCAAAGGGGCTGGACCAGGTCAAGTAATGTAGGGTTAAAGCACTTACGTCTAACTGTCCATCGCCTGGCGAAGCCCAGTGGACATCGGACATAGAACCATTCAGTTTTGAAATAGCTTAATCTGGTCCAGGAGCCGATCACAATTTGGCAGTTGTTTGCACAAAAAATGGACAAACACCTCAAAGTCGTATGATTTAGTAAAGCTTATGTTGTTCTTAGCGATTTTGGAGGTTTATGCAAATATATGAAAAGCAGGGACTAAACTGTAAAAAGACACGCAAGTTTATAGTGGTTCAGCCAGAATGTGCCTACGTCCACTTTATATGTTATTTCACTTCTCTAGTTTTGATTACAAGTACAAAGCTTTGATACGAGTAAAAGAAAGTTGTTTTAAGAGTTCCTTCCGTGCTTGAGCTCTCAAAACTTGTCTGCCATTGTTGTACCCCTGCCTCTCTATTTATAGAGTGAGGTTGGGGGCAGGGGTCTTGGATATATACAGCTGCTGGTGGGCCTGGGCTGAAGTGATCTGGCCTGGCAGTCTGGTTCGGCATCCTCTTGGTTCGGTCATGAGGTGGTTCGGTGATAGGTGGAGGGGATTTGGTCCGGTTGTATTTGGTTCGGTGGTAGTTTGGATCGGTGGTAGCTTGGATCGGTGGAGGGGATTTGGTCCGGTTGTATTTGGTTCGGTGGTAGTTTGGATCGGTGGTGGCTTGGATCGGTGGTGAGGAGTTGATTCGGTGGTGAGACTCGGTGGATCTGGTCCGGTGGTAGACAGGGAGTGGGGTTGATTAAGTGTTTGAAAACTTGGCCAACATTTGCCCCCCAAAGTAGGGTATATGTTTACCATATATCGTGCTTTGTTTTTTGTCCATCCATTCTCGACGTCTGCGTGTGTTTCATGTTGCCGATCCAAGTGGTCCGGTACACTGCCTTCGCCTATAAAATAGGGGGCTGGGGCTTCTATTTTCCCACCTGCCGAACCATTCCCACGAACCTCAGCGTTAGCCGAACCAAACCCTTAACCGAATCAGTCAGCGTTAGCCGAACCAAACCCTTAACCGAATCAGGTGAGATCTTTAGCCGGACCAAGTCTAATCTTTTTTGCCGAATGAACTTGCGTTTGTACGTTTGCATGCCGAATGAACTTAATCCTCTGATACCGAATGACACATGAACGTTTAATACCGAATGAGATTATTGAAGTGCTGCATCTGTTTGCCGAATGAATTGTTGTACTGAGTGAACATGTGTTTCATACTTCGAACTTTTAAGTGAAATTCCAAATTGCATTGTTCGTATATTCTAACGATATACTTTCCCGTGTTTGCAGATAAATGTCTCGCAAAGTGGAAACTCGTTCGGATAAGAAGAAGTCCCATGGCGAAGGAGAGTCCTCGGCCGTGCCCCCAGCTCAATCAGGATCGGAGCATCATGGGCCCGCCCCAAGGTCATTAGTGGATGGACATGGTCCCCAGGAGCTGCTGGATTCCCCGCCTGACTGCTTTCCTAGCTCTCTCAAAGAGGAGTAGCTCGATGTTATATCTCGTTCCTTTGGGATCGATAGAGCCCTCATGCTGTTGCCGGGCACAGGAGTCATGCCATACAATCCTCCCGAAGGGTACTTTGCTTATAGTAGGTACCATTGTATGTGTGGTGCTATCCCGCCTCTCAATGCTTGGGTAGTCAGCTTCCTCACGTATCTGAAGGTGGCCCCATTCCAGCTTCAGCCCAACTCCTATGCCATACTGGCGAGCCTCTTCGTTATCTTTCAGAGGAAGTACGGGCGCCCTCCTTCAAACCGGGAGATCCGGTACTTATATAATTTGAGAGGCTACAAGAAAGGATCCCCGTACATTAGCTTGGAGTCAGCCGTGACCTTCAAACCGGTCTTGGATCTGTACTCTAAATTCAGCATGTTCAAGAAAGAGTGGTTCTTTGTTAGGGACGAATCCGTTTCAATCCGGCGTTTTACCTCTGGATGTAAGTTGATGCTTTTACTTATAATTTCTATGCCGATTGCGATGCTTCTTCTCATACTTTCTCATTTTTGCTAGCGACAGGTGGCTTTCCGGTTGTGGAGACTGACCGCCTGGTTCAGACGGCGGCTGAGATAGAAGCCATTCTTGGGAAATATAGATCATCTGCCTTCTTGATTAGAAATGCAATTCTTCTGGAATATAACCTAATCCTTCCGCAGCAGTCTGTAGTTAAGTTGAGGGAAACGGCGGAGGAGAGGGCGGCTGCTCAGACCAAGGAGGGTGTTACGGCAGAGGGTAGCAAGAGGAAACCTTTCACAAAACCTCCAGCTGTCAGAGGTAAGAAACTCAAGAAATCGGACGGTCCTTCCCCCAGCAATTGTCCACTTACCCGGGAGGAGGAAGACATAGAGGAGGAACGAGGCGAGGGTGGAGATGGTCGGGATGGTGACAAAGGTGGCGATGGCGTCGGGGCCCTACCTCCTGGGCAAGCGGGCGAGATTCAAGAGTGGACGGATGATGCGTTCCACCAGGCTTTTGAGGGGTTGGATGAGGATCCGGCTTTGGCAGAGAAGACCGGGAAGGCGGACAAAGCCGGGACTGGTGCAAGTGAGTCTTCTCCGACCATTCCAGCCAAGGTGGCTCCGACGACTCAAGGTGAACTCTTGACTCCTGCATGCTTCATTAATGATAGGGACTTAGGAATATTTTATGACCCGCTCCCGTCCTGGAATGAAATCCAGGACTTATTGCAGTATCCCCCTCCTCCCCAGGGTTTGTACAACCACAACTGTGTTTCTTTTCCTTTTTTAACTTGTAATTTACCACGTTTCTTGAATCGTATAGTAATGTAAGATTGTGACGCTTGTTCTTTATATCAGGAGCAAGCAAGACGCCCAAAGCTTCAGACCTTCGACACAGGCTTGAGCAATATAAAATTTCCAAAATTTCTGCTAAGCCGAAGCCCTCAACCCAACGCTCCGGGGATGTAGTCGGATACCGTCCTCTTCTTGGGGTCATCGAAGAGGGTATTCAGCAGAGGAAGAGGAGTCATCCTTTATCCGAAACTTCGCCCGGTCCTCAGCCTCCGGCTCAGCCTATTCATGATATTACTGAGGAGGGTAGCGAGTTTGCACCTTCTCCGCACCCGTCCGGAAACCCTTCTGTTATTCATATCGACCGTCCCGACTTGGCCCGTAATCCATTGGCGGGTCATCCTGATCTGGATCCAAGTTCTCATGATATTACTTTTGACGAAGTCACTGGCGAACACCTTCTCCCCCGTAACCCCATGGTACGAGTACTTGATGAAGCCAAGTCCTTAGATCTCGATCTACTCACTACTCGTATAGTCACTATGGGAGACGAGGCCAAAGCTAATATTGATCGAGTGGCAGAGGAGACCAAGAAGCTGATGGGGCATCATGCTCGGCTGGTTAAGGCCGGAGAGGAGATTGGGAGCGCCAATATCCGACTTCGATTGGTGGTTTCGGATCAGGCCAAACAGCTTGCGGATCAGGCTATCCAGATTTCTCAGCATGAGGCTGCTACTGGGCGACTAAGGAAAACCATGGAAAAGGCCAGTCGGGTCGAATTGCGGAAAATGGAAGCTGCTTGCAAAGAGCGGATTGACATGGCTATTGCCACGGTGGATGAGGTTCGGAGAGCGGATCTCGAGCAGGTGGAGGAATTGTCCGAGAAACTTGAGGCTGCAGAGCTTGCTCAAGCTAAGTTGAGGGAAGAGATGGAGGTGATGCGGAGGTCCCTTCAGGCTGATTGCTCGAGATACAGATTGGAGAGAGACGCTGCCGTCGAAAGGTTGTCGGCTTCCGATGCCCGGATGAGGGAGTTTGAGGAGAATGAGGGAATGATGGATGACATGCTCCAGGACATGTATTTCCGAACTTGGAAGAAGGGCAATCTCTCTTGGATGGATGATTATCCCAGGGTCGTGGCCAAGATCTATCTTCGGGCTTTGGAGGAGGCTAAGGCTGATGCAGATAAAGAGGGTGGAACGGTCTTCAGTATGGATGTGGTCACTGCCCAGTTCACCAAGGAGGAGAAAGTGGCGGTAAAGGAGGGTATGCGGCTGCTTGCTGCTGAAGAGGCGGGTGTGCAGGTAGAGGATGACGACCAGGACGGTCAAGAAGCAGGTGCTGGTAAGTCTTCCTTTCTAGTCTTTCCGTTAATTTGGTTACTTATTACTAATGAATCCTTTTTATGACCGGACAGGCGGGCAAAAGAGCAAGGACAAGACTTCGACGCAACCGGCTCCCTGATTGGACCTGGAAAATTCTTTTTGTAGGCTTGGCATTGTTGTATCTGTTAGTCTTAAGACAGTAAAGTAACTTCTAAGTTGTAATTCTTGCTACTTGTAATAATCAACATTATTCTTGACGTGTAATTTTTTAACTTAAGCTGATTTCGTCATTTCTTGAATAATTTGTTGCTATTTCGACATATCGTATGAGAAATGTAGCTATGTATATTCTAGTAATTAAATTGTGTTTGATGTTAGACTCTGGCTCTAAACCATAATTTCATGACTTGCAATATTAGCGTGTGGTGTGAACAAATTATAATCATGTATTTGTACATAAAAGAAGAAGATACCGCCTTTCATGTTTTAATCGTAGATGGCAGTCTTGAACATCTTGTAGGACCGAGCATGGAATGTAGTTGAATGTCCTGCCACTGTGAGTCCCCACACCCATTGGCGAGTATCTCCTACTCTGTATCATGTACTTTAGGGATTGTTATAGGGGATAGGAAAAAAGCTTTTTAAGTAAAATTGAAATACGTAAAAAAGGTAAAACTTCCAATCACGGAAGGCCTTCGATGTGCTTAAGTTCGTGGCAAACGGGTTTTGTAGTCACTTTCCCTAGCTGTGGGTCTTGGAGACATTTGTCACCCATCTTACGCCTCCGCGGGGAGTTAATTCTTTTTTACCACAGCCGCACTTAAGACACATCGGAGCCGAGATCGCGCACAGTAACTACCCGGGCCATTATGGCCCGTAATCGTGGGTATTATTCGATTTACTGCGGCCGGCTAGCGTGGGTGCCGATCGTCAACTGTGAACTGCCCCTGGCTGGCCACACCTTATGTTGGGGCTTATAGTCGGTCCACAGTTGCCGGCGAGCCTAACGCCGTAATGAGCTGCCTCGGCTATAGTCGGCCTTCTCGGTGGCTTATAATCGGCTCATTACAGTTGGCTTTAAGGGCCGTCGCGAGCAATGAGTTAACACGCAGCAGAGGGATGCTGGAGTGAAAGTGTCTCATTGGCGAGGGCATAGATTCGCATAGTACCTGTTGGGTATTGTCCACGTGAAGTTGCATTGTGGAGTGCTTTGAATAGAAATGCTATATACTCAGGATTTTGTTCAACAGAAAAGGATAAAGTTAACAAGCAGCCAAGATACAAAGGAACAAGTTAAAAGAGAGACAAGGTTTTTTAAAGTGGTTCAGCACGAAAATGCCTACGTCCACTGATTCTCTTTGTTAATTCACTTCATATGGGCAATACAAGTTAAGAAAAGTATCGACGGAGGTGCTGGATGTTCCATGCCCTCTGGAACACCTCTCCGTCCACTGTTGACAAAATATAGGCTCCGTTGTGGAGATCTTTATGAATTACATATGGTCCATCCCAGATTGGGTCTAGTGCTCCGGGGCGAGGGAAGATTCGCTTGAGGACAAGATCCCCTTCCTGCAAGGTACGATGCTTGACTTTGGAGTTGTATTGTGCTGCCACTTTTTGCTTGTGGGCTGCTGTTTTGAGGATTGCATCGTTTCTTCTCTCCTCGATTAGATCCAAAGACATGTGAAGGAGTTCTTCGTTCTCTTCTGGGTTATAGTGGATCCGACGATGGGAAGGCACAATAGTTTCAACTGGGAGCATAGCCTCCGATCCGTATGCCAAAGAGAAAGGAGTGTGCCCTGTCGATGTTCTGAAAGATGTGCGATAGGCCCATAGTGCCGTAGGAAGTTCATCCACCCAAGCTCCCTTTGACTTTTCGAGCTTCTTTTTGATTAGAGTTTTCAGAATTTTGTTGACTGCTTCGACTTGTCTGTTTGCCTGGGGATATGCTACGGATGAGAAGCTTTTATGAATTCTGTGTTCTTGGCACCAGTTGGCGAATTCCTCGCTGTCAAATTGAAGCCCATTGTCTGATATGATTTTGAGTGGGACTCTGTACTTGCATAGAACATTTTTGATCAAGAAGTTAATAACTTTTGCTGAAGATACTTTGTTTAGAGGTTCCGCCTCCACCCATTTGGTGAAATAATCAACTGCCACTATAGCATATTTGGCCCCGCCTCGGCCCATTGGTAGCTCGCCGATTAAGTCAATTCCCCATATCGCGAAGGGCCAAGGGCTGGTCATCTGAGTAATCTCGGTTGTTGGTAGCCGAGGGATCTTAGCAAATTTTTGGCATCTGTCACACTTCTTGACGAATTCTAAGGCGTCCTTGCCTAAGGTGGGCCAGAAATATCCGTATCGGAGTATCTTTTTTGCTAATGTTTGCCCCCCGGTGTGATCTCCACAGCTCCCCTGATGGATGTTGGATAAGATTTCCTTGGCTTCCCTTCCGGCGACACACCTTAATAATGGGTTAGAGAAACCGCGCCGATAGAGGATGTCTTCTTGTATTGTATAGCGGGACGCTTTCCTCAAGATTTTCTTGACTTCATTACGCCCGTTGGGTAGTGTGCCACCTTGTAGGTAGTCTCGGATGGGAGTCATCCAAGTTGCTTCTTCGGCTGCGGCTATCAGATTCACTTGCTCAAAACTTGGGACCTTTTGCTTTGAGATGGTTACTGCCCCGAAGATGGCGATGTCTCTCATACTCGCTTGCTTTGCCAATTCGTCGGCCTCTTGGTTCTCTTCCCGAGGGATGTGTTTGACTAAGTACTGATCCAACCGGCTGAGAAGCAACTTGGTCTTCTTTAGATATGCTATGAGTCGTTCCTCTCGAGCTTGGAATTCTCCTAGTATTTGATTAACAATAAGTTGAGAATCGCTGTGAAGACACAAAGAATTGGCTCCGATTTCTATGGCAATTTCTAGTCCAGCTATCACTGCTTCATATTCTGCATCGTTGTTGGTGGCAGCGAAATCCAACCTTATAGCATAGTGCAGTTTATTTCCCCTGGGAGTGATTATTACCACACCTGCCCCCGAGCCTTGTTCGTTAGAAGCACCGTCCACAAAGAGATTCCATTTGATATCTTCGGTTATTTCCAGTTGCTCCTTATCCTCGTTGGTAGTGAACTCTGCAATGAAATCAGCCATGGCTTGTCCCTTGATGGCGGTGCGAGGGTGATAGGTGATATCATATTGACTCAGCTCAATACACCATTTAAGTAGTCGCCCGGAAGTGTCGGGACGATGGAGTACCTGCCTCAGTGGTTGATTGGTCAGAACTTTGATGGAATGGGATTGGAAGTAGTGACGTAGTTTTCGTGAGGTGATTAGTAAACAGTATGCTAACTTTTCAAGTTTAGGGTATCTGACTTCTGCCCCAGTAAACCTTTTACTGACGAAGTAAACTGGTCGTTGCGTGCGGTTGTCTTCCCTTACCAAGGCAGCGCTTAAAGCGTGAGATGATACAGCAAGGTATAGGTATAATTCCTCGCCTTCGCTTGGGGTCGAGAGTACCGGTGGTTTCTGGAGGTGTTCGATTAGGTTAAGGAAAGCGGTTAAGCATTCGTCCGTCCATTCGAACTTTCCTTTATCTTTCTTTAGAGCTTCGAAAAAGGGGACGCACTTGTCCGTTGCTTTGGAGATGAATCAGCTTAGGGCGGCCACCTTTCCATTTAGGCTTTGCATCTCCTTTCGGGTGGAAGGTATCTTGATGTCCCTTAATGCTCGGACTTGTTCAGGGTTGGCTTCAATCCCTCGGGCATGGATGATGAACCCTAAGAATTTTCCCGATGACACGCCGAAGGAGCACTTTAGTGGATTCAACTTCATTCCATACTGTCGAAGTATCTGGAACATTTCGCCTAGGTGGCTTACGTGATCCTTGGCTTTCCGTGATTTCACCAGCATGTCGTCTACATATACTTCCATAGTTTGTCCTATTAGCCCTGCAAACATCTTGTTGACGAGGCGCTGGTAGGTGGCTCCTGCATTTTTAAGTCCGAAGGGCATCACTTTGTAGCAGTATAAACCCCGGTCGGTGATGAAACTAGTGTGGTCTTGGTCGGGAGCATGCATAGGAATTTGGTTATATCCTGAGTATGCATCCATAAAAGATAGGAGTTCGTGCCCGGCTGTGCTGTCTACAAGTTGATCAATTCTGGGAAGCGGGAAGCAATCCTTTGGGCAGGCGTCGTTTAGGTTGGAGAAGTCAATGCAGGTCCGCCACTTCCCATTAGCCTTCTTTACTAGTACCGGGTTGGCGACCCATTCTGGGTAAACAGCTTCTCGTATGAAGTCATTGGCGAGTAGATTCTTTACTTCTTCATCGAGGGCTGCTGATCGCTCTGCCCCCATACTTCTCTTTTTTTGTTTTACAGGCGCCTTGGTAGGATCAATGTTTAATACGTGGCATGCTATGTCGGGGGAGATTCCGGTCATGTCAGCGTGTGACCAAGCGAACACATCCAAGTTGTGGCGGAGAAAATCAATGAGTTGTTCCTTCAATTCAGCTTTCAGCTGCGACCCAATTTTCAGTAGCCTACTTGAGTCGTGCTTGTCTACAGATATAAACTCCATAGCCTCTGCAGGCTTGGCGGTGGCCTCCTCCTCTTTGTCCCTAGGGTCTAATTCATTGAAAGGGTCGCTGGTGTATCGAAGAGGAGGGGCTTTCTTTAGTTGCTATGCTTCAAGGCTTTTTGTGCAGAGGGCAATCTCTACACCTTTCCCTTTATCTTTCCTGTGGTTGTTGCGAAGTTCGGTTACATAGCAGTCTCGTGCAATATCCTGGTCTCCTTCCACTTCCCCTACCCCATTGTCTGTTGGAAACTTCATTTTCAGGCACCATGGGGCTAGGACAATCTGGAAGTCAGACAAGGCTGGTCTTCCTAAGAAGGCGTTGTAGGCCGAATGGTTTTCTATCAGCACAAACGTCTGTTTCCTTACAACGGAGCGGGGATGGCTTCCAATCTCAACAAAGAGGTTCAGCTGCCCGAGGGGCATCTTCGCATCTCCAGTGAAACCGTGTAGTGGTTTATCGCAGGGAGATACATCCTTCATTGATAGCTTCATTTTGTCGAATGCGTGTTTGAACAGGATATTTACAGAGCTTCCAGTGTCTACCAGGATTCGGTAAACTTCAGCGGGACCGAGTCGAGCAGAGATAACCATGGGATCCATGTGAGGGTACTGTCTTCCTTCTATGTCGCGTTTACTGAATGTGATGTCATCACTTTCTTTCCGCTTTGGGTGGCGCTCTTCTATAACCGTATTGACACAGTCTCTATTGTCTCTAAGCGACTTCCCATATCTTTCCATCTCTCTCCAACTTCTGTCTGCGATGTGCGGACCTCCTGAGATGGTATGGACCACTATCTTCTCTTGACTAGAGCTGCTAGCGTTGCGGTTTCCTCTGTCGGTCCCTGGTGAGGGTAGCCTTGGGTTTTCATTGGCAGGAGCTGGAGTTCTGTCTTGACTTTTTACATAACGCTCCAGTTTCTTCCTTCTGATGTGTTCCTCAATCAGATCTCAGAGATGATGGCATTCGTTGGTATCATGTCCGTGAGATTCGTGGAAGCGGCAGAATTTTCCAGACTTCTGTGCGTTATCTGATTCCTTCTTGTATGGTGGGCGTTTATATCTAACTTCGCCTTGGGTGGCAAGGAAGATATTTTCGACGGTCTCGTTCAAAGGGGTGTAAGTGTCGAATCTTGGTCCTGGCCGATATAGGCGCTTTTCTACCTTCTTGCCCCCAGCATTGTCTCTGGAATCATTTCTTCGAACGTCCCTCGCCACAGCAGGGGCGTTGCCATGGATCGTCTTACTTTGCTGTCCTGACTGCCCCTCAATGGCAGCATCCTCAAGCCTCATGTATTTCCCGGCTTCATGGAAGAAATCGGGTAAAGTAGCTGGTTTTTCTTTTGTCAACCTTCTAGCAAATTTAGTGTCTGGATGCACCCCACTGCAGAGGGCCATTAGGATAAGCTTCTCATCGGCATCTTGAACTGCGGCTGCTGCGGCGTTGAATCTGGTTAGGTATTGCTGCAGCTTTTCTCCAGGTTTCTGTTTGACGCTGGATAAGGAATAAGCGTCCTTAGGTTGCTCCACATGGATGCGGAACTGACTGATAAATTTTTCTTTCAGCATCTCCCATGAGCTGATGGATCCTTGGGGTAGATGACAGAACCAGGAGGTAGCAAGATCTGCTAAGAAGAGCGGAAAGCATTTGCATAGTACTCCCTCTGTTGCTCCACTCATGAGCATATGCTGCGTGTACCTCTGTAAGTGTACAACGGGATCGGAGGTTCCTTTGTAGGGTTCCATTGTTGGCATCTTCCATTCTCGGGGGGTGATAGCAATTTCGATATTGCGGGCGAAAGGGCTGGTTACCCTAGCGCCTATCCCTCGATCTCTTTGCTCCCGTTGGACACATTCTCTGAATAAGCGTGCCATCCTTTCATCAGAACTTGGAGCAGATAGAAATGAGTTTGGTTCTGTTCTGTGGGATTGATTCCGTCCAGACGACCTGTAGGGATGGTATCGTCTATCATTCCTCATATTTTCCCGTGGCTGCCTTTGGTCTTCTGGGAGCATGCTTGGGTCAGCTACAGTTGGCCCTTGCCTTGATTTCCCCCTGTTGGGTTCTGATCTAAGCACTTCCTCGGGTCCAACTTCGGGCTGAACTCTAGCTCGGCCCCGTTCACCGGTGTTTCTGTTGTTAGGCAGCACGACAGGCTCAGCTACAGTTGACCTTCGCCCGGTACCTTCCCCGTTGGGTTCGGTACCAAACGTTTCCTCAGGCCTAACTTCGGGCTGTGCTCGGTCTCGGCTCCTACCACGGCTACTTCTGCCGTTAGCTCCTTCGAAGAAAGAAGATCTTTGCTGTCTCTGAGATCCTCCAGACTGGGACTCGCCCCATGATTCAGTGTTGCAGTTGGATTCTTCAGCGTCCCTCAAGCGTGACATGAGATGGTCCACCAAGGCTTCCTGCTGGGACGTGAAGCGGTTAGTTACTTCAACCACAACTCTGTCCAGATCTGCTCTAGTAATTGCTGCAGGCTGTTCTGCGGCGGGAGCTGTTGGGTTAGCCTGTTCTCCATTTGTTACCGTTGCTGGAGGAGGACGATTTACTTGATTCGTGACAGCTGGATCTGGAAGACTGCTGGATGCGATGTTTTTTCCTTTGTTAACATCTTTTCTCTGTTTGGGAGGCATGTTTTCCAAGTGGTGGACGATGCTGTTAGGAAAACTTGTTAAGTAGATGAAGCTGAAGCTCCGAGCTTCTAGCTCTCAATGAAAGCACCAAAAATGTTTGCACAAAAAATGGACAAACACCTCAAAGTCGTATGATTTAGTAAAGCTTATGTTGTTCTTAGCGATTTTGGAGGTTTATGCAAATATATGAAAAGCAGGGACTAAACTGTAAAAAGACACGCAAGTTTATAGTGGTTCAGCCAGAATGTGCCTACGTCCACTTTATATGTTATTTCACTTCTCTAGTTTTGATTACAAGTACAAAGCTTTAATACGAGTAAAAGAAAGTTGTTTTAAGAGTTCCTTCCGTGCTTGAGCTCTCAAAACTTGTCTGCCATTGTTGTACCCCTGCCTCTCTATTTATAGAGTGAGGTTGGGGGCAGGGGTCTTGGATATATACAGCTGCTGGTGGGCCTGGGCTGAAGTGATCTGGCCTGGCAGTCTGGTTCGGCATCCTCTTGGTTCGATCATGAGGTGGTTCGGTGATAGGTGGAGGGGATTTGGTCCGGTTGTATTTGGTTCGGTGGTAGTTTGGATCGGTGGTAGCTTGGATCGGTGGAGGGGATTTGGTCCGGTTGTATTTGGTTCGGTGGTAGTTTGGATCGGTGGTGGCTTGGATCGGTGGTGAGGAGTTGATTCGGTAGAGCTTCATTCGGTGGTGAGACTCGGTGGATCTGGTCCGGTGGTAGACAGGGAGTGGGGTTGATTAAGTGTTTGAAAACTTGGCCAACAGCAGTTCCTAACCGCCTTTAAGACTGTGAAAGAAGGGCTGTCTCCCTGACTTTTGACATTGAATATATATTTGATTCTTCTGGAGTTGGGGGCCGCATAAGGTGCTCCATGAAGACGATGAAGGTGCTGTTTAGCAACGCATACCTGTTCGGATGCAATTGTGATGGAGCGATCCCTAAGAAAGCCAACACTTTTTGTATATACTGGTTAAAGGGAGGAAGTGTCCCGGCTGTGCAAGAATGTCGGTTGAAGGCCGTATACCCCTCCGGGGGAGCATATGGTCTGTCGTTTGGCCCCGGAAGCAAAACGTCGTCAAATAAATGCCCATGGTGTAGAAAAATTTTTCCCAACATATATTCAGAAACGTTCGACGAAACTGAGTCTCGCGGGTTTAAAATCACAGTACCTTCAAGAAGCTCATCCAGAGCTGGGCTTACACCCTCAACTGCGATAGCCGGTATCTCTACCACCAAAGGAGGTGAACTTGGTGTCTCCTGTTGGGGTGAACTTGTGGATTCCATAACTAATAGACTTATCAAAAACCATCATTAGATGATAATAAGCCCATGCGTTCCCCAGTGTGAAGTGTGCGAATGTGCAGTGTAGTGCTATATGATGCATAAGAAACTTCACGGAAGTAAAAATTCAAATGACAAGAATTCGAGATTCAATTGGAGTGACCGTCATCGTTGACCGTCACAACCGTGCCATCCGGACTTTAGAGACTGATCCGAGTTAAAGTTTGTTAAGTTATAATTCCATTGACGAGCTTCAAAGAGTAGTCAAATATGCAGTGAAACGGTCAAGTCCAATTATGCAAGATTGAAGCTCGTCGGAGTCAGGTGCTCAAATGTGCAAGAAGTATCAAGTTCATCAAGGTTCAACTCGCATCGGCCAAAAAATATACAGTTCGTATCGATCAATGGCCTTAGTTTCGTATCGATCAGGGCCAATGACTTCGAATCGATCCATAATGGCCATTTCGTATCGATCATTTAGCATCCATTTCGTATCGATCTTGAGCTGTCAACTTCGCATCGATCAAACGACTCCGCCTCGTATCGAGGCGCCAACTTCGTATTGATTGGGATTTGTCGGCTTCGTATCAGTATTGATTCGAAGTGATCAATACTAAGTTGATATCCCTTAATCGATATGAAATTAGAGCAGGCGATCGAAATGAAGGTGGTCGATACAAAATCCAAGAATGAAAGATCGATACGAAATTTGAGGCAGAAGATCAGTATGAAATTTCCAATTAAGACCGATACGAAACAAAACGCCTTCTTCCCCATCCATCGATGTGAAATCAAGTTTGTTTAACCCTTCATCAATACGAAGTTAAGGCCGAGCAACCTTCTACCGATTCCTTCGTATCCCTCCTCACATCTTCTTCTCCAATCAACATAAATGTCATTAACGCTTCCTCGACCTCGCTCCGACTTAACTCCGGCAACAATATCATTGGAATCGGTCAGGAATACGAGGGGAATGGCACAAGAATTCGGATCTCATCATTTGGAGTTGATTCTAGTTGATTAATTACCTAATTAGAATAGTTGATTTAAAGGATTAACGAGTTAAGTGACTCGAAGATGAAGGCATGTTTCTTTCTCTTTTGCTCTAATCGATTCGAAGGCGGTGTGTAGCAATGAATGCAGGTGGAATTTTTTCTAAGTCCAAAATGTATTTATATGGACTCAAACTCAAGGAAATAAAGGTGATTCGCCTCCTAGTCACTGTGACCGATTGAAACAGTTTCCCCTCTGAGCGATACGAAGAGAGTTATACGTATCCCTGAAACATACATTTGAGGCAACACTTATTCGTAACCATCAAACTATCGGTACGAAACACGAACGTTGCTGTGAAAACTGATTGAATTGTTCGCATCCATCAAACGTCTATCAATGCGGAATGACAAGTTCGTGTGCATCACTTTGAAAACCATAGGGATTCGAATCTATTGATACGAAGAAGCTTTGTGAAGTTCGATAATTTCGAATCGATAACCATCAATACGAAAATCACTGCAAAATTATATCTAGACAAATCAACTCTATCGATACGAAACACCAATCTCGTATCCACCAACTTCGAGACCCAAGACCTTGTATCCATCGATACGAGACATCTTCGAAGACTATCCATTTCGTATCGATAGCCATCGATATGAAGCATGCATTCCAACTTCTCGAATCGATCTAGGAGAGGATCGATGTGAAAGAAATTACTTAAAACGACTATCGATCGTTGCTACAACTCGAATTTCACACCAATTCAGGAGAGGATCGATACGGAATTCGATGCAAGAAAACTGACAACGACTCGCCAACGTGCGAACGTTAGCGAGAGTCAGACTATGATACATTCATATATAATGGACTAACATCCAATTTTTAAAATTCACAGGAATTAAATACTCGTCTGGTGATAGTTACATCAACCAATCACTGTCATACAACACTCAGTTACAATAGTAAACAATAAAATAATTGGCAGTCAAAAATTCATGTTACTAAAGATCAATCAGAGGTTACATTTTTCGGTAAAGAAATAAACAACCATTCGACAAGACAGAAAGAATTATTCAGGATGAAGACTGCAACTTTTCAAAGCACGTCATGTTCCCACAAGACGTACTTTGGGGGCAAATGTTATCCCACCTTTTGATAAGGCCGTGACACTAAGGAAGTGACTATAAACCAAGGACAGTTCATCCCGAAGATCGATAATACACAGGTTCACTATGGATGTCAATAAGTTTTATTCGAGTTCAGATCAGGCTACAATTGATATGACGAGACAAGCAAAGCTATGAAAGCTAACGTTCCAAATTTCAAGCCAAACCGAGTTCATATGCTCAAGATATGATCGATGCGAGTTTCGTGAAAAGCATGCTCATTTCGTATCCATCAATGAGCATCACTTCGTATCCATCAATGAGCATCACTTCGTATCCATCAGGCAACCATTGTTCGTATCCATCAAACAAACAGGAAAGGACCTCCTTCGCATCGATCCTATTTGAATCCATCAACTACGCACGGTTTCGTATCGATCAGTAGCAAGTAAGTCCACTACGTATCCATCTAGATTCACATACTTCGTATCCATAGGAAGTAGCTTTCTTTGTACCCGTAATCTTCAACCTGTTCGCATCGATCAACCAACTTCACTCTGTATCCATCAAAACCAAACAAAGCTACTACTTTGTATCGATCGGTTAGTGATCGATACGAACAGAGTAGTTGCCATCGATACGAACAGGGCAGAGTAGTTGCCATCGATATGAACAAAGAAAAATAGTTACAATCGATATGAGCTAAGGCGAACTGGGTCGATACGAAATGGGGCTCCACCAGGTCGATACGAACAAGGCGTATACATAGGGAAGACTCGATCGTTCGACATAAAAAGTGGATCGATCCGAGGAGATAGCGCCACGTCAACTTGCAGGCACGAGCCCGGATCGATACGAACATATCGATACGAAAGGATCGATACGAATCCCACATCCTACCGAAAACTCGAATTTGTATCGACCATAACTCACAATCTACAAGTCCAAATGCCACCAAATTTTCATAGGAGCTTACGTACGACCTAAAGAATTTTCGTGCCCAATTTCGAATCGATTGGGTCAAGTCTTGATTGATACGAAATTCGTTCGTATCGATCACGGACTGAGTGCAAACCACATGGGATCGGTCGTGTGGGCCCACCCACGTGCCAGAAGAGGTCTCCCAACTCTGAGCGAGATATTTGCACCTTACGCCTATAAATAGCATCCCAGAGCCAACAGAAAAAGTATCTTTTGGCTCTTTGACGTCCAGACTCTGCCGAAACCATTGCTGCACTCAAAAATCATTGTTGTACCCGAGTTTACTGTTGTAATCCACTGTAACCAGCAAGCAAAAGTTAATAAAAGTCAATCATTTCATAGTGGAAGTAAGCAACACGCTGAACCACTCTAAATCTCTGTGTTCTTTTGCTATTTTTCTGATTATTTTCTGGAGTGTTTGTTAGATAATCCTCTTTTTACATTTACTTTCTTCATTTTATCTCTTTAAACACTTTCGAAGAGTGTTGTGCCCAATTTTGGTACAAACAATGGGTCTTCGTGGCTAACTGTGATGTCAGTCGTCAGCTCAGCCGGTGCAGCCTTGGTATCTTTGGGCTCCTTCTTTTCATCCCACGGATCTATATCTTTAAAGAACCGACTATGGCGCCCGACCCAAGCCCGAGGCGTTGGTGGTCAATCTTCGGTGGTTTGGATGCAGAGGCCCTTGTCCACACCTTACCCTTCTCTTTCTGCTGAGCATCTCTCAATTCAGTCACATAGCAGGCACGTCCGGTCGTTTGATCACCATGCACAACTCCAATGCCGTTATCAGTTGGGAACTTCAAAGCCAAATACCATGGAGCAAGAGCTGCCCGGGATTCAGCTAGGGTCGGTCAGCCAAGAAAAGAATTGTATGGAGAGTCAACATTCAAGACAACAAATGGCAACCTGCACTCTCCTGTGGTCACATTCTCCCACCTCTATGGGCAACTCGACATATTCGACAATTTCGGTCGCAACATCGTTAAAGCCATGAATGCGGGCTTTAGACGGTTTTAAGTCCTTGGCTTCCATCCTCATCTGATCGTAATCCTTTTTAAAATTATATTTATGGAACTTCCACAGTAAACCAAAATCCTCCTCACTAAGGCAAGACCGATCATGGTCGAAATGACCATTGGGTCGATCATCGGTGCCTTCACCTTGTCTGCATCTCTGTTTCTGAACATAATGTCATCCATCATTGTACGTTTCTATTTTGTCGAAGCTCCATCATCTGTACTCGAACATCATTCAAAATTCATATGATTGATCACGCTAGCATAACGCTCCATCTAATGCCAACTCTTATCAGCTGGATGCGGTCCTTCGACTATTTTATCGATCACTAACCTTCCGTCAGTCCGCCCAAGCCCTTAGCCCTGTGCGGTGCTTACCGTCAGTTGGGGTTGGATGTCCCTTGTCCGCCATCCTACGGGGCTTTAACAAATTGCTATAACTGTCTTTCCCAAATCAGTTTTTTGATAACATCCTGAAGATGCCTACACTCATTTGTGTTGTGACCATAGCATTAATGGAATCGGTAATATTTTCCAGTTTTCCTTTTCTTCTCCTTTAATTCCTTCGAAGATGGCTTCATATATTGCATGGTATTGCATGTGGAAAAATAGAGGTTTTCTGGAGAGGTTTTCTGGAGACGTATTCAGCGATGTATAGGTATCATACATTGGAATCCTTGACTTTCTTCTTCTATAATCCCTCTTTCTCTCACGATTTATGTCACTGCCTCTCTTTTGTTGATTCGGTTTATTTTGGACATTTATTTGAACTTTTTCAGAACTCTCCCCGGACTGCTTCACTGCAATGTTGCTTTGCACTCCTTTTCCACTCGGTCCAATAACATTCTTCTTTCTAGAGCATCTAGCTTCCTCTTTCCATTAATACTGAGCTGCTTTTGCATAGAAACGCTCTAGTGTCGCTAGTGGTTTGCCATCTAACCAATCGCCAAAGTCATATTCTGGATCAATCCTTCTTGTTACCGCCATCAATATTGAATGGTCATTAGGATTACTAATTTCTGTGATGGCTGTATGAAATCTCTCTAAATAGTCTTTCCACGATTCCCCTAGAGCCTTGATCACTCTTAGTAGGGACAATATGTCTTTGGGGTGAGTTGCATGCATACGGAATTTCTATACAAACTTTGTTGCCAAATCGTCAAATTTAGAGATTGACCTTAGGGGAAATTACATCGTTGCTATGCCAGAAAGAGTGATGGGAAAACATCTGCATTTGGTGTCACATCAGCTCGTGCGAGGTCCATAATCCATTCATATCTCATAATATGCTGCATGGGTCCGGTTTTTCCCTCATGGGTTGGCATTGACAGCATGCTGAACCTCTGTGGATACTCTGCGTGTAGGATATTGTCGGTGAATGGGGTATGGATTCTCGAGATTCCCCAATCATCATTGGTCAGGCCTTGGCTCTCCCTTAATAGCCGGCTAACCATAGCTGACAAGTCCAACGTTTGGATAGTTGGAGCCAAGCGGTGGTCGGGCTCCATCTCGCATGAATGGTCCAGTCGATGTCTACAGGTCGATCCATGCCTTCTTGGCTCAACATCCTCTTAATATACGTTCATATCATTGTCATTCCGGAGTGGTAAATAGTCTTCATTCACCCGATCTTCAACATCCAAATCGATCGCAGCATCTCCAGTGCATGCTCTTCCACAACCTGATGTGACCTGCCTCCAAGAGTTGGATCGACGTCGATCATTCCAGATGGATCCGTACCGATCATTATCGGTCTATTTGGATCGGTCCGGTGATGGCTGGTCGACGTTTCAGCTTGGTATCTGTTGGTTCTATGACATTTGGGCTGGTGATAGTCATCCGATGAAGTTGAGCTTTCCGATGTAGAATAGGGAGTTGGCTCCCTCCTAGTTTTCCCACGTTGTTGATCCCTGAGTTGATTCATTAGACCAACATTGGCTTGGATCTGCTAGTTCAACTGTCGGTGGCTGTCCATGAGCTCTCTCATCAGATTCTGGAAATCAGCTCTTGTGATGGAATCAACTGGATTATAAACATCAACTGGATTGGTAGCATTAACATCTACTGGCAGATTGCTCTGGTCTTCTTGCTGGATGCTAGCGTTCTAGTTCCCTTATGCGTTTTGAGAGGTAGATCTGGTATTCCTAACCATTGTTGATAATTTCCTTAGATTTTTGCCAATCTGAATAGAATGAATAAGCTTCTTGAAGACAATTCTAGATCTCTTCGGGGGATTTATGCAATCCAGTACCAATAAAGGGCTCCAAATAAGGCTGAGAATCTATTTCTCGGTGAAAGCACCAAAGTGTTTGCACCAAAAATTGGAACTAACACCCAATAGAGATTCTATAGAGAAATAAATGAAGTATATAAAATGAAAATAGAGGATAAATTGAATAACAAAAGGTGAGCAATAATAAGAAGACCACGATTTATAGTAGTTTGGCATTGAAAGCCTATGCTCACTTTGGAGAAAATAACTTTATTAAACACTTAAATTGATGAGTACTGGAGGATGGATGATGCAGCAGTGGATAACTGAAATGTATGAAACGATGAAAGTAGCAATCGGTGGATTGAAAAATACCAAATGCCCAATTCCGTTGATCTCAAAGATACCGGAATCTAGCTAACTTCGTCACGTTGATCGCGCACGATGCCGTGAAAGAAGTTCTGCAATTCTTCGAACGTTGATCAAGCGCACTTGATACCGTGAATTGGCTTCAACAGTCGTTGATTCGAGCGCACTCGAATGTCGAAGGTGGAGATAGGAGATTACACTCAACTACCAATTTAAGAAGAGGCACAAAGCTCTCAAACAAAAGTTTATTCAGAATCAACCAAGAGTTACAAATGAAACCACCCGCCTATTTATAGGCTTACAACTCACACAAGACAGCCGACCTAACCCAGGTGGTGCGACCTAACATAGGTCGAAAACGACCTAACACAAACAGGTTACATTATACGTAGTAAACGACCTAAGTACAACATAAAGCAGATACAACTCACTCGACTTAACAAGGCACGTGATTTACGACTTATAGTATTTACAATAGTTACAACATCATGACTTACGACCTAACACTTGAGCGACCTAAAATACAAGGCAACGACCTATATTTTCAGTGCATAAGGTCGAGCAACCTAAAATAAAGCGATTTCAGGAGCGACTTAGAGAAACACGGTAGCGGTCTACTGTGAGCGACCTATCTTAGGTCGTAGCTCGCAAGGTTGTATCGTTGAGCGACCTATCTTAGGTCTTAGCTCGCAGGGTTGTATCGTTGAGCGACCTATCTTAGGTCGTAACTCGTAAAGGTCGGAGCGATCCAAAGTAATGAGTTCTGGAATGCTTAACTCGCTAGGTCGCTTGAATGCCCTATCGTTGAATCCATTAACTCGCGAGCGACCTTCACTAGGTCATGAGCGACCTAAAATCCTTGATTGACTCAAATCTAACGAGTTAGTAGATTGCGCTGCATCATCCTCCCCCGGTTGACAAAAATTCGACCTCGAATTTGCACCTTCCTCTTCCACAACAAGCTCATCCCCATGATACGGAATCAGGTATTTGACGTTGAAAACGTCTGCAGTGTGAATATGATCCGGCAATTTTAACTGATATGCATTATCATTGATCTTCTTCAAGATCTTTATTGGACCAATCTTTCGTGCTTCCAATTTATTGTACGTTCCCACTGGAAAACGATCTTTTGTCAACACGGCGTAAACCAAATCACCTTCTCTGAAATTCACACTTCTTCGCTTTTTATCTGCCAGTTGTTTATACTTCTCATTTGATGCAAGCAATCGTTCATGCACAGTTCTGTGGCACTTCTGCAACTCAGTCACAAAATCACAAGCTCGTTTAACAATTCCCTTCTGATATGGCACTGTCGTCAAATCCAATGGTCCCTTCGGAATTGCTGAATATACAACTTGAAATGGACTGAAACCCGTACTACAATTAACAGCGTGATTATGTGCAAATTCCGCTTGACACAACTTCATATCCCAACTCTTCAAATTATCCTGCACAAGACATCGCAACAAATTTCCCAATGATCTGTTCACCACTTCCGTTTTCCCATCTGTCTGCGGATGATAGGCGCTGCTAAAATTCAGCTTCGTTCCAACCATCTTCCACAAACTTAACCAAAAATGGCTTAGAAATCTAGTATCCCGATCAGAAATAATAGATTCAGGTAGTCCATGTAATCGATACACCTCTTTAAAGAATAATTGAGCAACACGGACGGCGTCAGCTGTCTTTTTACAAGCTATGAAATGCGCCATCTTAGAAAATCTATCTACCACCACATATATGGAATCATTCCCACGCTGAGTTCTTGGTAACCCCAAAACAAAGTCCATGCTAATATCAACCCATGGTCTAGTAGGCACAGGTAATGGCATATACAATCCCGCATTTGTAGCGGTTCCCTTCGAAACTTGACAGATATGGCATCTCTCCACAAATCTCTAAACTTCTTTTCTCATTGACGGCCAAAAATATGATTCGGAAATCAACTGCAAAGTACGATCTCTACCCACATGACCTTCCTCATGCAACTCCTTCACAATCTTCACTCGTAAGCTGCACTCTGGTATACACAATCGATTCCCTTTAAAAAGAAAACCATCCACTAACACATACTCATCCGTCTTTCCCTTCTCGACTTCATCAACAAACTTCGCAAAGTAAGGATCATCAACAAACAATTCTGGCAACACATCAAACCCCGTCACTTCAACCTTCATTGTAGTCAACAAATGATTCCGTCGACTCAATGCATCTGCCACACGGTTTGTAATTCCCGACTTATGCTTCACCACAAATGTAAATTGTTGTAGGTATGCGATCCACGAAGCATGCCTGGCTGCAATTTTGTCCTGTCCCTGCAAATGTTTCAGTGCTTCATGAACAGTATATAGAACAAATTCTTTATGGAACAAGTAGTGTCTCTAATGTTTTATAGCTTGAACAATAGCATAGAATTCCACATCATAAGTATTATATCTCATCTTGGCTCCCGATAGCTTCTCACTGAAATATGCAATAGGACATCCCCTCTGACTTAACACCCCTCCAATTCCAACCTTAGATGCATCAGTATGTAACTCAAACAACAACTGAAAATCCGGCAGCACTAGAATTGGCGCTGTCGTCAAAAGTTCCTTTATTTGCTCAAAAGCAAATCCTGCTTCCTCTGACCATGAAAACTGCTTCCCCTTCATACAATCAGTAACTGGTGCCATCACGCTACTGAAGTGTGGAATAAATCTTCGGTAGAATGATGCTAAACCATGAAAACTTCTAACTTCTGTTATCGTCCTGGGTTGTGGCCAATTTCTGATTGCTTCAGCTTTATTCTGATCCACCTGTATACCTCCTTCTGAAATAACATATCCTAAAAATAAAACACTATGCGTTATGAACACGCATTTCTTCGTTGCAGCATAAAATTGTTCCTGTCGCAGTATCATCAACACTTCTTTCAAATGATGTAAATGTTCTTTTGTGCTTCTACTATATATCAGTATATCATCAAAATACACCACCATGAATTTCCCAATAAATGGTCTAAAGATCTGATTCATCACCCGCATAAATGTACTAGGTGCATTCGAAAGACCAAATGGCATAACCAGCCATTCATATAATCCTTCTCTCGTCTTGAATGCTGTCTTCCATTCGTCTCCTGGTCTAATTCGAATTTGATGATAACCACTCTTCAAATCAATCTTCGAAAAGATAGTAGCCCCGCTCAACTGATCTAACAAATCATCAAACCTCGGCATCGGAAATCTGTATCTGACAGTTATTTTATTGAGTGCCCTGCTATCCGTACACATCCTCCATGTTCCATCCTTCTTCGGCACTAACAAAGCTGGCACCGCACAAGGACTTAAACTTTCCTGTACACGCCCCTGTTCAAGCAACTCTTCCACTTGCCTTCTCAACTCCTCATGTTCCTTTGGACTCATTCTATAATGTGGTCTATGTGGTAACACAGCTCCTGGAACAAGATCTATTTGGTGTTGTATGTCCCTCAATGGCGGTAACTCTGTTGGCAGCTCTTCAGGAAATACATCTTCAAATTCTTCCAGCACTGGCTTTACTTCTTCAGGAATTTCAACCACTTCATTACTCTCACGTCCAATCAACAAAAATACTTCAGGCTCCTCTTCTACTTCTTTAACAAACTCCTTCAAAGATAGCAAAGTTTTCAGCTCTTCAATCTCCTCCAACTTGCTTTCTTCTTGTTGTCGCTTCTTAGGGACTAAAGTGATTTTAGTACCTTCAAACATGAAACTGTAACTGTTAGTACGACCATCTTGTTGCACCGCTCTATCATACTGCCATGGTCTCCCCAACAACAGATGGCATACATCCATATCCACAACATCACACCAAATTTCATCTTTGTATTTCTTTCCAATCGAAAAATTCACACAAGCTCTTCGTCCAACCTTCACCTCCCCACCTTTCCTCAACCAAGCTAACTTGTAAGGTTTCGGATGCTTCTCAGTCTTTAATGCCAACTTCTTCATAGCCTTGGTAGAAATGATGTTATCACAGCTTCCCGCATCGATGACAAACTTGCAAACTCTTCCCAAGATAGTGCACGTTGACTGGAAAATGTTACTCCTCAACCAACTTGAATCATCCTCTTGCTTTGGTGTTAAACAATTTCTCCTTATCATTAATGAATACCCTTCATCTCCCGACACATTTTCTTCCTCCTCAGTATGTGGTGAATTAGAACATTCAGCTTCTACTTCCTCATCCTCTGCCTCAGCAACCATCACTCGCTTCTTTGGCTTTGGACATTCATTGCTTTTGTGACCAATCTCCTGACAATTGAAGCATTTGATACATGTTGACCTTGGTCTTAGGAACTTCACTTACAACCGGTTTTGCAACAGCCTTATAAACATTCGCATTGCTACTAGCCCCTTTTATTAGATTGTTGGAATTTGTAAACACACCACCACCTCTCCTTCCTTGCTTCTCCCAAGCTAGAGCTTTTTGATATGCTTCAGCAACAGATCTGAGATCAAACATATTCACCATATCTTGAATCTGCATTCTCAACCCTCCAACAAATCTAGCTGTCAACTGCTCCTCCATCTCCATGATATCATTCCTGGAAATAAGTTGATAAAATTCATCCGCATAATCATTCACTGACTTTGTTCCCTGTCTCAGATTCTGCAATCGTTGATACATAAGAGATTGATAATTATACGGCAAGAATGTAGCTTTCATTAATTTCTTCATCTTCTCCCATGACTCAATCTTTGACTTTCCCATTCTCTCCCGTGTTAGTTTAGTTTGCTGCCACCATGCCATAGCTCTTCCTTTCAAACGAGTAGCAACCAACTTCACTCTACGATGCTCGGGTACTTTTTTGAAGTCAAAAATTTCTTCCACATTAGACAACCAATCCAATAATTCTTCCACTACCATTCCACCCTTGAATTCTGGAATTTCAGTTTTCATCCCCGATTCCCATCGACGATCATCTTCAACATCCCGATATGCATTTCGCACTTGGTCTCGATCTCGAGATTATACACTACATCTACCACCATCTTCATCAAAAACAGATGTACTTCGATAACGATCTCGACCATCCACATTTCTATGATCACGCATATCCCTTCTACTTTTTCTGTCATCATCACGGTATGGTTCATGTTCAAACTCATGTGGAGTTCTTCTCTCTTCATCTCTATACTCATGATATTCTCTTCTCAATGAAACTGAAGATTCTCTTCTTTCTCGATAAGATTGTGGCGACACCCTCCTCGCTTCCATAACCGATGGCGAAACTCTGTTTCCTCCATGGTTCGAGACTGGCGACCTTCTCCTTTGTCTTTGATTCATATCATGCATCAGTTTCTCTAACTTCCTAATGCCTTCATCAAACTTTTCATTGATGCGTTGTTCCATTTGCTAGGCTTCTTCTCTTCTATACAACGCTTCAACATTCTGATGGCGATTAGCTCTTCTCGGTGGCATGATTGAATCTTCACAAACTTTAACTCGGCTCGGCTCTAACTCTCGGCCTTGAACAACAAATGAACAAACAATGCACGGCCTTGACTCTTCAATAAGAATTGGCTCCAAGACTCGGCTTAGCAATGATTGGCTAAGTCTATCCCTGATACCAAATGATGCAGCAGCGGATAACTGAAATGTATGAAACGATGAAAGTAGCAATCGGTGGATTGAAAAATACCAAACGCCAAATTCCGTTGATCTCAAAGATACCGGAATCTAGCTAACTTCGTCACGTTGATCGCGCACGATGCCGTGAAAGAAGTTCTGCAATTCTTCGAACGTTGATCAAGCGCACTTGTTACCGTGAATTGGCTTCAACAATCGTTGATTCGAGCGCACTCGAATGCCGAAGGTGGAGATAGGAGATTACACTAAACTACCAATTTAAGAAGAGGCACAAAGCTCTTAAACAAAAGTTTATTCAAAATCAACCAAGAGTTACAAATGATACCACCCGCCTATTTATAGGCTTACAATTCACACAAGACAGCCGACCTAACCCAGGTGGCGCGACCTAACATAGGTCGAAAACGACCTAACACAAATAGGTTACATTATACGTAGTAAATGACCTAAGTACAACATAAAGCAGATACAACTCACACGACTTAACAAGGCACGCGATTTACGACTTATAGTATTTACAATAATTACAACATCACGACTTACGACCTAACACTTGAGCGACCTAAAATACAAGGCAACGACCTATCTTCTCAGTGCATAAGGTCGAGCGACCTAAAATAAAGCGGCATCCGGAGCGACTTAGAGAAACACGGTAGCGGTCTACAGTGAGCGACCTATCTTAGGTCGTAGCTCGCAAGGTTGTATCGTTGAGCGACCTATCTTAGGTCGTAGCTCGCAGGGTTGTATCGTTGAGCGACCTATCTTAGGTCGTAACTCGTAAAGGTCGGAGCGATCCAAAGTAATGAGTTCTGGAATGCTTAACTCGCTAGGTCGCTTAAATGCCCTATCGTTGAATCCATTAACTCGCGAGCGACCTTCACTAGGTCGTGAGCGACCTAAAATC
This sequence comes from Allium fistulosum, assembly GCA_030737815.1. Classification (NCBI taxonomy): domain Eukaryota; kingdom Viridiplantae; phylum Streptophyta; class Magnoliopsida; order Asparagales; family Amaryllidaceae; genus Allium; species Allium fistulosum. The sequence goes on along the minus strand of CM060908.1, from coordinate 689,489,584 downwards.
CTTGAATGACTCAAATCTAACGAGTTAGTAGATTGCGCTACATCAATGGATCAGAGTAAAACCCTGGGTTATAAGGAAATGCAAAGTAACAAGTAGTGTAAAAACCCCCAAATGAACAATCAAGCTGTATTTATAGGGGAAGATGGTGAAATATCTTCCTGAAATTTTGACAGCGGTGTCTCCAGACCCAGGAGAAGTCATGCTACCAATCATAGGTTCCACTTCTTCAACAATAACGATCGGTACCAATCGTTCTATGGGCTAATTTTAGCATGCGATCGATATGGTGGGCTTCGCTCTTCAATATATTGATGTTCCCAAAGTTTCATCTGAATTTGACTTGTAGATTTTGAGATACCGATCATTTTCCATTGAGTTGAACTGCAATATCGATATGGTACGATCTATAATTGATGAATATGGATCGTACCCGATCCATTTTCAATAGATGGTATATTTTTATACTTCTATCGTTCTATTGAATCTGTCTTCTGCTTTCACTTCATCCCTGGTCCAAATTATAATCTGTGCCTAATCTTCGGGCTTCATTATTATTAATCTGACTTGTCGATCCCTATAATAGTCAAGTCTAACTTGTCTAATCAGTTCGAATATAGCCGGTCCAAAATGGGTGCATAACAATATATATGTACCATGGTCTCTCTTTGGACCAAGATACTTCCCCGCTAGTATCCACAACCCAACACCTCGTCAAGAGCCATTATCAACGCAATATCACATCCTCTTTGTCCTGCATGCCTAGATACTCTCGTAGTGCCTAATAACGGTGTCATAATAGTTTAGCCATATTATATCTATTTTTGAAAGATCTCCATAAAGGGTTATCTAGACTTGCCCCTAACAAACAAACTAGCAAACAACTATGGTGGTGCATGACGTAAACATGATCTACACTAGTAGGAGGTGTAGCCGTTTAGGGATAACCCTTGTTTTTCCGCTGACCACTCAGGACTGATGATGTTCTTGACCTATGTACAGTTCCTACACCTAAATATGGTACCAAACACACACTAACATAGCGTCGAGCCTTGCTCACCGTCCTATTTAGATTGCCTAATGCAATCAAGGTAATACCTACTTATTACTTAATACCCCCTAAAATGTTGAAGCAGAATCTACTTGTCCTTTGACACTTCGATCAACGCGAACCTTCCTACTTGGATATCCCTCACCTAAACCCAAACGTATATAATTCCAATTTGGATCCTATGGTTGGATATGTCCTACATCAGCATAATGTATACACAACTACTAGTAGCCCCTTGTTGTGGGTAGACTTATGTTGTGTAACATAGCTAACCTCGCATTCCAACCCATTTTAATGACTACACCATTCTTATCTAAGCCAAGCTTTAGCGAACTTTAATAATTTACACCCCATAAATGTACACTTAAGGCTATGTGTTTATATATATATATTCATATTTCATTATTACGCGTCAAATGTTCAGCTACTTATATTCAGTTATTTTTATTTAACTGACTCCTTGTTTCATTATTCTTAGTTTAATATCATTTACTGCTTTCCTTAAACTTAACAGATTTAAGTATCCTATATTATTTACTTTCTTCTCTTATTATTGAATCTTTATTTCTATCATTTTTAACTCTTACTATCTGTTTAGTGGCATTCCTATGCCCGTATATTTGATATATTCTTGTCTTTATTCATTTTATTTCTTGTCTACCTTTTTATCGTTTACTATTTGATTTATACCTTGTTCATATTGCATATATAAATAGATATTAATTCCATAATTTAACCATTATTATTATCACAACTACAATTCTTTAATTTACGCTTAAGGGTTTTTGCATTTTAATGCATTGGAATTATATCTCCACAAAAGGAAAGGTTAACAATGTAAATTTCTATATCTTATCCAAAAAGCGATTTTATGTTACCTTTGGAATTATAAGGAATTATATTTTTGTAGTTATTGAAATAGACAGTACACAATACGGTATGTAACGACCCATATTTTACGTATCGGAGGATCGTAAAATATTTGTATTTTATTCATATGAGGTTGAATCGTTCTATAATTTTGGGTTATGACTCATAGGGACATTTAACATTCCTATGATTTTTCCTGAATTTCTTTGTGACTAATTTAACCCAAAGAATCTTGTTTGGGCTGTAACTTTTGATAGGAGTCGAATTAGGGTCTTAAACCAATTCTATTGCTTAAGGATGATGGTTTCCCATTTCGTAAAATGGTCATTATAGAAGAATGGACTTACATTTAGAAAGTTATATCTATTTTAAGTTTTTAAAGCTGTTGGAAAAGATTAGTGTGCAATTAATTAAGGCCATTAGTCTAATTAGAGAACATTCTAAATAGAGGGCTAGAGAGTCAAATTAAAACTTTTTCCTCTCATTCTAAATTAGGTCTAAACCTTAATTAGCTCTAGATCCATCCTAAATTTCATAAAGAATCACCCGAATTGCTCTTTAAATCAAACTAGATTGTGGATTAGAGATTAGATCCTCAATTAGAAGATAGAGATCATCGATTTTCTTGATTTGGAGTGCTTTTGTTCGTTGTTCGAATTACATCTAAACACAAATAGGTTAAATTTGGTAAATGGTAAGTGATTTATGCCTTCTGACTATACTAAACATGTTTTTATGGTAGAATTACAGGATTTAACGTGTTTTAAATTTTTTTTTGAACATAAAAATCTTTTCTAAACTTAATAACATAGTAATCCATGCATATGATATAGATTGACTAGAAATCACTTTGATTTATGTTTATATATTCATGCTATATGTAGATCTATGTTAGAAATTGCTTTATTTATCTTATTTTGATAGATTAATAGTTTGATTGGATGAAATTGCTTGTTATTCTATGCTTGGATGATACGATTTGATGTTGTTAGCTAGTATTGTGATTGCATAGAAAGTTAGGTCGAAGAGTTGAGCAAATCAAAGGCAAAATTGTTCGGAATTGGATGAAACTTGGCGGATAGGCTCTGGGGCATGGCAGGAGGCTATAGGATAACTCGTTTCTCAATTTGATGCAAAGTGATAAGTCGCCGAGTTAAGGAGATAGGTCGGACCCGACTTATGGTGGTAGCTCGTGAGTGATGGTCGACCTGATGGCTTAGAAGGCTATGGCTAACAGAGATTGTCTATGGCAAGGTTCTGGAAGATTGGCTAAGTGCTTGAGTTTACGACGAGTTATCGAGTTTGGTTAGTGATGAGTTATGCTTATAACTTGGCACCGAGTTATGGGAAAGGTGGCTATGACTCGGTGGTTAACATGCATGGATAGAGCTTAGCTAGATGAGGTATGCCATAGCAAGATGCAGGGTATTTGGCTAACAATTGGATGCTATACCGAGTTATCTCTAGAACTTAGAAGTGGAATTTTGGACTGGGGGTCGAATTATCAAAGGTGGATGATTTACGGTCCAAGGCACTAGAAGGGGAGTATAAGAGACATGAAGAGGAATTAGCCATTTGTTGGCTAAGTGTATAACTCGGCACCGAGTCATACCTATAACTTGGTACCAAGTTATCGTGGTGCATGTTAACCCGCATTTTAGCAAAAACAAATTTCAATTGGACTTAGAAGATTTAAACGAGGATGAAATGAATTGAAAACTTGGAGGCACGCTTAAAAGGACTGGAGAATAGAGCTTGAGAAATTTGGATGAAAAATACACTAAGGAGAGATGTCGATATCGACCTCTCATGTAGGTACTGACTTCTCATATTAACTCCATGGATATTACGACTTCTGTGACACCTCCATATGAAATTAGAAGAGTGCTGCAAAAATTACAAGTCATTTCAAGCTAAGGAAAAAAGTCTCCACTGACCTCTTAGGCAAAAAGGCTGATACCGGGTTGTTTTGGAGAGAAGTAGATGACTTGTTTTAGATGACCAACGACCAATGGAAACAACGTGGGACACCTTGAAATCAAGTAGGATGAATCATGCAAAAGGAATCAACCCACCTGGGTTTAACCATAGATGTCGGCACCAACTTCAAAGGTCGGTACCGACATATGGTGTTAACCCAGATGGGTTCACGACTTCATGCACTATCTCGAGCTTCTATTTGGACTCTACTCCAACTCTTCTCTTGGCCCAGTACAATTGCTACCCCTATAAATACAAACCATAGAGCAACCAAAACAAGATCTAGATTCTCTAACTACGGAAACTCTTCTACTTCTTACCCTTTGATCTCTCCTCCAATAGAGTTACCTAGGAAACAACTATTTGTTGTTCAAGGACTTAGATCAGCAAATTCTTAGTACTAGTGCCTCACAAACACTCTTAATCCTCATTGTAAATCTGGAATCCACTAGATTGTGGCCAGATCTAATATAACTAGTTGTAATTCAAAGAGAAAACAACTAATAAAAAGATTTAAGTTGATGTAGGCCGGAGATTACGCCGAACCACTGTAAAAATTGTGTCTCTTTTTACTACTTTTTTGTTTATTTAATCTAAACTGGTGCTTTCATCTTGATTTTGGATGTTGATACATTTTTAGGTTAATATTTTGGTGCTTTCACCGAGAACAAGGCTAAATTGGAAAACTTGAGCTTGAATATGAGATTTGGAGAAGTTGAAGAGGCCTAATACTAGATCTGAAACCAAAGCAAGTCAATCAGAGTTGGGGGTAGCCAGGAGGTGTCCTCAAATTCTCATCAATCCATTTACGTGACCAAAGATGAGATGAAGAGGATGATGAAGGAAATGCAAGATGGGATAATGATTAGACAGTAGGATATGATAGAAGGATTCATGGCTAGGCAGCGGGAGATGCTAGAAGGGTTCATCCAAGGGATAAGACTGAAGGAATATGTGTTAGAGCATCCCCGAAGGGATAAAGGACAAAATGGGACCAGTGGAGCAGGTCAGAATGGTAATGCATGGTTAGAGGAGTATGTGTCAGAGTACATGCCGAGATCACCCCACAGAAATAGGGGGAAGAATGCAGTTGGTGGTCCGAGACTTCCATTGGATGATAGAGGGAAATGGAAAGCCGATGATGATGGAGGAGAATTGAGATGGCTGAGGAAGGGATCGAAATTCTCTTCTTACATTGAATTGATAGAGACCCAGGGGAGGATCTATCTGGAAACTAGGGGCATATCCTCTATCAGAAGCCGGCTAGGTGAGAACGTAGTGATTGAGAGAAAAGATCCAAAATAAACTGCATCTTCTATGAGCTAGATGGACATGAAGCGAACGAGTGTAGACACCTTCGCGACATGATCGAGGAACTGGTTCGGAGTAACCAGTTGCAACAATACGCAAGGAACCAAACTCCGATGGTGCAGTCGGAGCAACCATTATCTACAGCTCACACATACAGATACAACTAGGGATCTGGTCCGAGACTCGAAATCCCATGATCAGAATGATCGAGGGTCTGGTTTGCATCTTGCACTCTACTTTTTCTTGCTTTGGGTAATTAGGACAATAATAATTTCAAACCACTTAGACATGCATAAAACCTAGATTAGTCCTTAGTCATGCTTTAAGTCGGATGTTTGGGATGACTACTTGGAATAATAATAACCTCGGACCACTTACACATGTACGAGACCTAGATTGTTCTCTAGGCATGCTCTGAGTCGAATGTCTGGGATGAACATTTAGGATTTTTGCTTATTTTCTTTTATTTGGATATATGAATTTTGAAATTCTACTGAAGATTGATGACTGATTTTGATCGCCTTAGATTCCTGACTAGAGAGACGGGACTGGAGTGCAAGGTGCAAGTCCCCTCGCCAGTAAGTGAGTGGATGGACTTGTATGTTATCGATTGCCTTAGAGTCCCGACCAGAGAGACGGGACCAGAGTGCAAGATGCAAGTCCTTTTGACAGAGAGCGAGTGGACGGACTTGTACGATATTGATCACTTTAAGTTTTGACTGAAGAGACAGGACCAGAGTGCAAGAAGTAAGTCCCCTCATCAAAGAGTGAGTGGATGGGCTTGCTTAGTCATTCAGTCCCTTCGTTGGAGAGCGAACGGACTCAACAAGGATCCAGAGAGATCGAAACCCTAGATTAAATGATAAAAAATCTGGAGAGATCGTCCCCTCGACTTAAACAATAAACAATCTAGAGAGATTGTCTCCCTTAAATGTAACACTAAAATGATCTAGTGAGATCACACATTAAACTAAATATAAAATGATCAGGAGAAATCGTGCGTTAAACCGAGTACAAAATGATTAGAGAGATCAAACTTTGGTTCAGTAGTCAAAGCAACTTCGTCACTTTCGTGTACCCATCGGACGGCAGCCCTTTCGGGGCTTCCATAGGGACCGATTCACTCTACATAGATTGACTGAATGCAGAAAGCCTTCCACTAGCAGGCGATCGTGTTTTTCACAGGATTTTTCGTTACTCATGTCAGCATTCTCACTTCTGATATCTCCAGGTCTTGTCACCAAAAACCTTCCCCGATTGACAAGAGAAAAAGCATTATTATTTCGATACAAGATGACAGTTCAAACTGGGAAGAAGGCTTGCTTTTCGTTGATCTCTTACTGGTGAACCATCACTCAAACCTGGAACCGAAGGACTTGCCTTTTCGTTGATCTAGGCCCGTAAACTCTTAGAATGGAAATAGACTTAATAAAAGGATTTGAATGCCTTGTAATTAGAATAAAATTGATAAATCTTAGATGAACACGAGATGATTTTGGATATTTGATGTAATAACTTTAAACGAAATTAGATATGTGATGTAATAAGTGATATGTGATGTAATAACTCCGAATGAAATCAGAATGATATTGATGTGTAAACTACACTTAGGTAGAGTCTAGAGTCTTAAGTAGTAACAGGTTTGAAATGTACCATGACCGATGGGAGAATTCAGAAAAACCGCATGATTCACCGAGATTGAAGCAGCCGAAGAGCTCAACTATCGAAGACTGATTACTGAAACTTGTTCTTGAGCAAATGACACTTTATATTCGAAAGGCGTACTTTGAGGGGAAAGTGTTAACCTAATTTTTAGCAAAGCATATTTCAACTGGACTTAGAAGATTCAAACAAGGATGACACGACTTAAAAACTTAGAGGCACACTTAAAAGGACTAGAGAATGGAGCTTAAGAAATTTGGATGAAAAATGCACTAAGGAGAAATGTCGGTACCGACCTCTCATGTAGGTACCGACTTCTCATATTAACTCCATAGGTGTTGCAACTTCATCGGACATCTTCATATGAACTTAGAAGAGTGTTGCAAAAATTACAAGTCATTCCAAGCTAAGGAAAAAATTCACAACCGATCTCTTAGGCAAAAAGGCTAATACCGGACTGTTTTGGAGAGAAGTAGACGACGACTTGTTTTGGATGACCTACGATCAATGGAAACAACATAGGACACCTTGAAATCAAGTAGGATGAATTATGCAAAAGGAATCAACCCACTTGGGTTTAACCACAGATGTCGGCACCGACTTCGGAGGTCGGTACTGACATGTGGTGTTAACCCAGATGGGTTCATGACTTCATGCACTATCTCGAGCTTCTATCTGGACTCTACTCCAACTCTTCTCTTGGCCTAGTATTATTGCTACCCCTATAAATAAAAACCATAGAGCAACCAAAACAGGATCTGGATTCTCTAACTACAGAGACTCTTCTACTTCTTCACCTCTAATCTCTTCTCTAATAGAGTCACCTAGGAAATAACTTTTTTCTGTTCTAGGACTTAGATCAGCAAATTCTTAGTACTAGTGCCTTACAAACACTCTTAATCCTCATTGTAAATCTGTGATCCACTAGATTGTGACCAGATCTAATATAACTAGTTATAATCTAGAGGGAAAACAACTAATAAAAAGATTGAAGTGGACGTAAGCTGGAGATTACATCGAACCACTATCAAAATTGTGTCTCTTTTTATTGCTTTTATGTTTATTTAATCTGAACTGGTGCTTACATCATGATTCTGGGTGTTGATCCATTTTTTTGGTTAACCTGCATGATATGGGGTTGGAACTTCTAGGGATTGTTGTTCAGGTTCTGTAGATCATGCTAAAGGTGTTGGCTTGTTCATATCAGGTTGGATGACAATATAATAGCAAGATATAAAGCTATAGTCTTCAGATGTTGGCTTATGTTGGGAGTAAGTTCTGAAGATGGCAGCATATAAAGGGGGGAGCCAAATGATCGGGGAATGTGGAATGGTTCCTCATGAATAATGGAAACTGGATTGAGCAAGAAGGGCTCGATATCCAAATTGGGCAAAGGTGGGCTTGGGTATATGTGCTAAGGAATCATTGATGCTCAAAGAGTTTTTGGTTATACTTGAAGTAGGGGTATTGTAAGTGGGGATGCCCATGGGTCAATTGAGGAACTTGTATACCCTTGACCCGTGGCTTTGGGTCTAGTGTTTAACTTTGGGCTACGAGACATGTATCCAGCTTTGGGCTACAAGATACGAGAGTACAACAGAGAACTAGGATTTCCATTAGTCCCTGGCTTGGGGATCATACGCGTTATTGTATATTCAGAGCACAAGGAGTGATAGTTAGGATTGG